>JALAZF010000131.1:1027500-2375000 GCA_022829125.1 Lathyrus tuberosus
TGGGTTGACGCGACCAATCAAGGTCCGAACCACGAAAGTTCAAATTACGAATTGGATAAAGAGGGACAAATGCTGCGCTATGTTAAGCAATCGCCGAGTAATTTACGAAGTAATTACCCTACAATGATGTCGGTCAATAGATCTTTGTGCTAATGCATGCTAGATGAACGATATGTAAATCGTCATCCGAAAGCAATACCGCACGAAAAGAAAATCGGTAGCGATCTAGTCTTGATCAAGAATTCAACAAAGAAATTCTAAGATACACAAGACTTTCATCGATCAAAAGAAAAGAGAAATAGATGAAGAGAAGGCCAAATTGAATTACACTTTCAAGATCCTTTCATCTTCAAGTTCAATCACCTTTAATTGATAGGTTTAAGTGTGAAAACATATCACTAATTCAAAGCACTTCAAATGAATTCAACAATTCATTTAAAGATAGATTTGAACTAATGAATGTTTAATTACTCTAACCATATCCAAAGTCCATTGAAATTGAAGAGAAATTAATCTCAACAATGTGTTTCTAGGCTAAAACAAGAAGAAAGGGGAAGAAGGAGGAAGAAAAGCCAAAGCAGTCTAAAAAACAAGCCAATAATTGCATTCTGACTTAGAGTAACCGGTTACTCTATATAGGGTAACCGGTTACTCTGCACGCAGAGTCAAAAAAAGGTACAAAATTCAGCATGATCAACTTCCAACACTTTCTACAAACACCTTGTGATCATGGAACTGAAATTGCACGAAATTTTAAGTAAAACAACAGTGAAAACCAGCCATTAAACACAATTACAAGATCCAAAAGATCATTTAACAAAGATCTCCAAAGATCTACATTATGGAAGATGAAATTGAAGCTTCAACAATGGTGAGAGATGAATTACCACTTCAAATCTGAAAATTCCTTCAAAATGCTTCAAGATCCAAACACCAAAGCCTTGATCTATGAGAATTGATGAAGAAAACAAGCTTGGATGAAGGTTTAGCTCAAAGTTGAACGAGATTCAATGTGAATTCTTGTTAACTTTCAAAGGAAGAAATGTGAGCTTTGGTGAATTTTGTGGTTGGGAAGAGAATTTGCAAGAGGTTTGTTGGCTCTCAAAAACTTGTGAAATGAATGAAATGAGACCTCTATTTATAGAATTTAGGATTGGAAAAATTGGTGGTTTGGAATTAGGCTTGGAAGATCAAGATTAGGATTGGAATTTAAATTTGGAGGGAATTATCAAAAGAGTGGTGATTAGTGGAGGTACATGGTAGGAATTAATTATGATGATGTAGGAAATTAAAATGAGATGGTCTAGAATATTCCACATGTGATCAAAATGATGAAAATTGGTGCCAAATTACTGAATTTGAATTTACTGCCATTTTTCAAAATTTCATGAGGGTAATCGGTTACTCTATATAGGGTAACCGGTTACTCAGTGTAAATTTAGGAAAAAAAATGCCCTTTTTGAGTGCACTGTTGTGGTTCGGCTCGATTCTTTTGCTTGTCAAAGAAGGCATGGAAATAAACACATGAACCTTAAAATCTCTTAAATAATAATCAATTGAATCTTGGAAACTCTTAATTAGATGATTTTTGAATTGTCTGCAGATCAAACTTTGACTTTGTTTTGATGAAATTTATTCGAGCCGAGGGACTGTTGATTTGGTATTTCTAACCTGTTCTTCCCATGAAAATGTTAGTGAAAGAAAACAAAAATATTTTTGGATTTTGATTAAAGGTTAGTAAACATAAACAAATTAAGTAATAAAACAACTAACAAACACACACAAACTCAAAGATCCCTGCAAGGCACAATCCTACAAAAGATGGGACGAATGTGTGATCTTGTTTGTGGTATGAAATGCAAAAAGGCATGTGGGATCTTAGGGGTAAAAATTAGGGTATTACAGCTGCCCCTATTTAAGTTTCTTCTATCCGGAGATAAGAAGATTGACATCTTTGTCTCGACAAGATAGAAGAGACTTAAATATAACAATGAACCCAATTTTTGGCCCTAAGAGACCACAAAATGATATGTTTATGCGGATGGTATGCAGACACAAGACCTCTGTGGGGAGAAAATGCCGCAGGAGACAAACAAAAGCTAGGGAGCAAAGAGAAAAGACTCCACAGGGGAAAACAAAAGAGGGAAACATAACCCAACAGGAGAGGAAACAAACTCCACTAGGGAAGATAAAAGAGTAAGATTCCACTAAGGGAAAATTACCAATACCAGAAATAAAAGAGGGAAAACTCGTCTCAAAAGGGAAGTAAAAACCTCAGCTGGGGAAAAGATCATCCACTATCAGGCATCCGGTAATAGCATGATCATAGAGAAAAATTACCAACTACCAACAAAGTGGCAGTTACAACAAGGCAATCAACCAAAAGGATATGAGAAATATTACCTACTACCAACAAAGGGCAGGACGACAAAGGTAATAATCTTAAAAGATACGAGAAATATCACCTACTACCAACAAAGGGCAAAACGACAAAGGTTATAAACTCGAACAAGGAGAGATTACCAACCATCAACCAAGTGATAGCTACGACGAGGCAATCAACCAAAAGGATATGAGAAAAAATTACCTACTACCAACAAAGGGCAGGACGACAAAGGTGATAAGCTAAAAGAAAGATTACCAACCATCAACCGAGTGACAATTACAACAAGGTAATCAACCAAGGGTATGAGAAAGATTACCTACTACCAACAAAGGGTAGGACGACAAAGGTAATAATCTCGAACAAGGGAAATATTACTGACCATCAACCAAGCGATAGCTACGACGAGATAACCAAACCCGACCACATTACCTACTACCAACTAAATGGGCAGGACGACAAAGGTAATAAGCCAGCTACATCACCTACTACCAACTAAATGGGCAGGACAACAAAGGTGATAAGCTCAAAAAGAGGGATTACCAACTATCAACCAAGTGATAGTTACGACGAGGTAATCAACCAAAAAAGGGGTACGAGAAATATTACCTACTACCAACAAAGGGCAGGACGACAAAGGTAATAAATCCGAAAAGAAATGAGAGATTACCAACTATCAAACAAATGATAGCTACAACGAGGTAATCAAACCCGACTATATTACCTACTACCAACTAAAGGGCAGGACGACAAAGGTAATAAGCCAGCTATATCACCTACTACCAACTAAATGGGCAGGACGACAAAGGTGATAAGCTTCCATTGCCAAAGCAAGGGACCAAAATTCAATCCGGGAATAAACTAGAGAGAAACGGTCAAACAAGACTCATCCCGAGGAGGAAATATCTCAATTGGGGATTAATTCCATCCAGACAAATGAACTGGGGAGGAGAGCTAAAACAAATATCTTCCACGAGGCATAAACTCAGTGGGGAATTAGCAAAGATAGACATTTTCTGCTTACGGGTCAACACTCTAAATGGAGAGAGGACACACATGCTCTGCGGGGATAACAACACCAGAGCAAAGAAGTACCAACACAAATGCGAAATGCACAATGCACCAACGATATTCTATGCACAATGAAGAATGCGCATGCAATGCTCATGTGTATGAATATGCTGACAAAACAGACATAAGGATAAATAGAGGGCAGAATGAACATCACAACACCACTGAATACTTGGCTAATCTCATCAAGATGGAGATATCATTAGCAGCTCTGCTAGGGATTTAGCTGAAGAAATTCGGCAAGAGATAAACAAAAGCCATCAAAGGAAAATAAATCCTACTACAAGGCTAAAATCTTGCTGGAGAAAAGAAGATACTCCTTGGGGGTTAAACCCAAATATCAATCTTCTAACATCGATGATCCACAGAGAGGATAACAACATAAACTCTGCTTTGAGGATGGCAGGAAAGCTGTTGGGGAATCATACAACCCAAATCTTTCTGAATCTTCCTGGGGATCATAAAAATTCACAGGAACTTTCGTTTCAAAAGGATGGAGAGATCTGCTGCGGAGAAATAAAGAATCCGCTGGGTATTATAGAAATATAAACATCTACATAAAATCCATTGGGAATACAAGGCAGACCTGCTGGAGATACAAGATAAAAGCTCTCTGAGGATTAACCAAATCTGAGCAAGGCATCCTAGACTTGCTGATAAAACAGCAACAGGTCAAACTGTGGGGAATTTTAGATCAATACTCATCATAAATGAGAGAAAACCCAACAGGTGACTGAAAGAGATATCATTAGCGACTTCACTAGGGAATAGCCGCATTAGTGATGCACAATCTTCACTAGGAGGATAAATCCAAATAAAATAATCTGGAGAGAAGTACATCATGGACTTGCAGTGGGAAATAAGAAAATAACATCATTGCTCTATGCTTGGGGAACAATCGAAACAGAAATATTCTGTCTCTATTGGGGAACAATCGAAACAGAAATATTCTATCTCCGTTGGGGAATCAGCAAGGATAAATCTCTGGTAGATCAACCTGGAGAGAAAAATATCCACAGAGCAAGATAAAAAATCTGACAAACAGCCACTAAGTCAATGCTTCTTAAAGAAAAATAACATTGCTCTCTGTTTGGGGACATCCAAAGCAACAACAACACGTCTAGAGGGTAAAACTCTGAGTGAGGACTCTTCATATGATTTTTGCTGGGGATAGCAAAAAAATAATCTCTACGTGGGAATTAACACCAATGAGAGAGGGTTTTCAAAACTGCTCAACTTCCTGACCATAACATAATCAGCTGGAGAAGATTTGGACCAAGACTTAGCTGGGGAAAAACAAAACAGCATTGGACCTTATGAATTCAACACATCCTAACAAACCTTTGAAGGAACCCATCCTCTTGTCAACAACTGGTTATATGAACAAACTCTGCTGAGGAGTTATCAACATACTCTACTGGGGACTTGTTAATAAATTCTGCCAAAGGAGCGAGAACGAACCCTGCTGAGGAAAACATTGATCCTACCATTCTTGGAATAACTGTTGACATTCTTTTTTATATTTCATAAATCAAAGGAAAAATGTTTTTATAATTTTCAAAAATTTAAACAAATTATTCACATTTTGTTTCAAAAATCATCATCAAAAATAAATGAAATTCTGCAAACAGAAACAAAGTAAGAATTGCAAACAAAGGGACAAAGGCCCAAATTTTATTAATAGAATGGTAATCCGCAAATGGCGTAACTCCATAGATCATTACAAAGTTTGAAAAATGGTAAATACATGGAAAGGGTTACATTGAAATATAATGACCACTATTTTCCCTAACAACTTTAAATTCCGTTGTGCTCAGGACTTCTGTTGAGGATGGTTGAAACAGAATCCTTGATAGACAATATTGCTTTCAACGATCAAGACTTGCCAGATGCAGTTACTTGCCATAATACCTAACTTTTGCCTAGATTGCCCTCTCGGGTTTTCAATCTATCGGGATGATTATTTCTGTTTTTGTCTCTAATTTTTGCCTGGACCGCCCTTTCGGGTTTTCAGCCCACCGAGACGCTCATTTTTGCCTAAGCCGCCCTTTTGGGTTTTCAACTTAGTGAGCTGTTCTTTTATTTTTTAGGCGAAGTATTTCTTGACTGCATCGGCATTCACAGGATGAGTGAACTCTTCACCATCCATAGTTGTAAGAAGTAATACACCGCCAGAGAAGGCTCTCTTAACAACATATGGGCCTTCATAATTAGGAGTCCACTTGCCACTAGAATCATTGGTAAAAGTCGAGATCTTTTTTAGCACGAGGTCGCCTTCTCTGAACACACGAGGTCGAACCTTCTTGTCAAAATCTTTTTTCATTCTCTGTTGATACAATTGGCCATGACACAAGGCCGTCATTCTTTTTTCTTCAATCAAATTCAACTGATCGTATCTAATTTGGCACCATTCAGCCTCAGACAATTCAGCTTCCATCAAAACTCTCATAGAAGGGATTTCAACTTCCACCGGGAGCACTGCTTCCATACCATAAACAAGAGAGAAAGGGGTTGCCCCTGTTGAAGTGCGGACGGATGTACGATACCCATGTAAAGTAAAAGGGAGCATCTCATGCCAATCCCTGTAAGTAACAACCATATTCTGAACAATCTTCTTGATATTCTTATTAGCAGCTTCAACAGCCTCATTCATCTTAGGTCTGTAAGGAGAAGAATTATGATGCTCAATCTTAAACTCATCGCATAATTCCTTCATCATCTTGTTATTCAAAATCGACCCATTATCAATGATAATTTTGCTCGGAACACCATACCGACAAATGATTTGGTTCTTGACAAACCGGGCCGCTACTTGCTTGGTCACATTGGCATATGATGCCACCTCAACCCACTTGGTAAAATAGTCAATAGCCACCAATATGAAACGGTGTCCGTTCGACGCTTTAGGCTCAATCATTCCAATCATATCAATGCCCCATATGGAGAAAGGCCATGGAGAAGATATAACATTGAGAAGAGTTGGTGGTACATGAATTTTGTCAGCATAAATCTGGCACTTATGGCACTTCTTCACAAATTTGTAATAGTCAGATTCCATTGTCAGCCAATAGTAACCTGCCTTCAACATCTTCTTAGCTATTGTATGCCCATTGGCATGGGTACCAAAAGATCTTTCATGAATTTCTTTCATCAACATGTCCGCTTCGTGTCTATCCACACATCTGAGCAAAACCATGTCATAATTTCTCTTATACAGCACATCATCGTTCAAGAAGAAACTACCAGCCAACCTTCTCAAAGTCTTCTTATCTTTCTTGGATCCCCCAAGCTGGTACTCTTGATTTTGAAGAAAGCATTTAATATCATAATACCACGGCTTATCATCAACAACCTCTTCAACGGAAAACACATGAGCTGGTCTATCAAGCCGCATAACATCGATTTTGGGTACATCATTCCACCGATTCACCACAATCATGGAGGATATAGTGGCTAAAGCATCCACCATTCGATTTGCTGCTCTGGGTACATGGTGAAATTCAACCTTATTGAAGAAAGTTAACAACCTCCTTGCATAATCTCGATAAGGAATCAAATCAGGTTGACGTGTCTCCCATTCTCTTTTAATCTGATTAATCACTAGGGCTGAATCTCCGTATACATCAAGAGTCTTGATTCTTAAATTAATGGCTTCTTCCAAGCCTATAATACATGCTTCATACTCAGCCACATTATTTGTGCAAGTGAACATCAGCCTTGCAGTGAAAGGAATATGAGAACCATGAGGAGTAACAATTATTGCCCCAATACCATTGTCGTACTCATTAATAGCTCCATCAAAAATCAAACCCCATCGGGATCCAGGCTCCGGCCCTTCATCAGGTAATGGTTCTTCACAATATTTAACCTTTAGATACATCACATCCTCATCAGGAAAATCAAACCTGATAGGTTGATAATCATCAATTGGATGGTGTGCCAAATGGTCAGCCAAAACACTTCCTTTTATCGTTTTTTGAGTTTGGTACTCGATATCATATTCTGACAACAACATTTGGCAACGAGCAATCCTCCCGGTTAAAGCAGGCTTTTCAAAGATATACTTGATTGGATCCATTTTGGATATCAACCAAGTCATATGATTCAACATATACTGGCGGAGGCGCTTGGCAGCCCAAGCTAAAGCACAACATGTCTTTTCAAGCATTGAATACCGAGACTCATAATCGGTGAACTTCTTACTCAAATAATAAATGGCAAACTCTTTTCGACCAGATTCATCTTGCTGGCCTAGAACACAGCCCATAGACTCTTCCAGCACAGTCAAATACATGATCAAAGGTCTTCCTTCCACGGGAGGAGACAAAATCGAAGGTTCAAGCAGGTACTCTTTAATCCTCTCAAAAGCTTTATGACAATCCTCTATCCAGACACAACCCTGATCTTTGCGAAGAAGCTTGAAGATCAGCGCACATGTGGCAGTCATATTGGATATAAATCGGGAGATATAATTCAAACGTCCCAGGAATCCTCTTACTTGTTTTTCTGTTTTGGGCGCATGCATTTCCTGAATAGCTTTAACTTTGATAGGATCAACTTCAATGCCTTTTTGGCTGACAATAAAGCCCAACAATTTTCCAAAACGGACACCAAAAGTATATTTATTAGGATTCAAATGGAGCTTAAACTTTCTCAAACGTTGAAACAACTTCAATAAGTACTCAATATGATCTTCTTCAGTCTTCGACTTACAAATCATATCATCTACATAGACCTCAATTTCTTTATGCATCATATCATGGAACAAAGTAGTCATAGCTCTCTGGTACGTTGCACCAGCATTTTTCAAACCGAGGGGCATCACTCTGTAACAGAATGTTCCCCAAGGTGTAATGAATGTTGTTTTTTTCCATATCCTCGGGTGCCATCTTTATTTCATTATAACCGGAAAACCCATCCATAAAAGAAAAGATATTGAACTTAGCAGTATTATCTACCAACATGTCAATGTGTGGCAGTGGAAAATCATCTTTTGGACTCGCTTTATTCAAATCTCTATAGTCGACGCACATTCGGACTTTTCCGTCTTTCTTTGGAACAGGCACAATATTGGCCACCCATTGAGGATACTCAGAAGTCACAAGAAAACCAACATCAATCTGCTTTTGAACCTCCTCTTTGATCTTCATAGCCATGTCGGGATGAGTTCTTCTCAATTTCTGTTTCACAGGTGGACATTCAGGCTTCAATGGCAATCTATGCTCCACAATATCAGTATCAAGATCAGGCATGTCTTGATAGGACCAAGAAAACATGTCAAAATATTCTCTAAGAAGCTCCACAATCCTCCTCTTAACATCTGACTGCAGCAGTGCCCCAATCTTGACTTCTTTTATATCATCCTCTGAACCCAGATTAACCAATTCCACCGGCTCTTCATAAGGCTGAATGGTTTTTTCCTCGTGCTCAAGCAACCGAGAAATTTCATCTGGAATCTCCTTAATATCCTCTTCTTCAGCTCCAAACACAGGGAACTCAAAGTTAGGAGGGGGCATTGGGTCATTATTTTCAATGGGTTTATCAATCAATCTACACAATGATTTATGTTTGATTTTAGAATATGAACAGGAAGTGCAAGTATTGTGCAGATAAAAGCGATTAACACATTATTACTATTATTGGTTTTTTATGTTACCATTTTTCATAAATAAAGCAAAAAGAAAAAAAAACATAATATGGACAAACAAAATAACATTTTATTGATGATGATAAAATTTGAAACAAAGCCCTCACAGATTCACTTTCACCTTGGGCAGAGTGAAAGGATTTTTTGAAAGAAACAAAAACAAATTACTTTGAAATATGAACAACAGTGGGAACATCAACAGCTATCCAATTCTGGCAGATTTGTCCATGTGTCACAAAATTGGGAAGTTCTTCTTCTTCATCATCTTCAATGATGGCAGCAGTAGAGTGATCTTTGTTGATGAATCCGACGCTGTGAAAGGCCTCATTAATATGTTTCAAATCTCTTCTGATTGTACCAGGCATAAAGCCTAAACCAGTTTTGCCCAGGTTATCAACCACATCAATGACTCGGCCCCAACCATCAGATCGACCAGTCTTTAATGCATGCAGCGCATCCTTCAAGGAAGACATGGGCAACTCATTCTTCTTAACAGCTTTATCATCAACAGAAAGAGCTTGGAACGGAGTCCCAAAAGTCTCATCAGCATCAACATACGAAAAGGATGAAACATGGCTCACCAGCATCGCTTGCTCGCCTCCCACAATTACCAGCTTATCATTCTTAACAAATTTCAATTTCTGATGAAGAGTTGAAGTTACTGCCCCAGCTTCGTGAATCCAGGGTCGGCCAAGCAAACAACTATAAGCAGGACGGATATCCATTACTTGAAAAGTAATTTGGAAGAAGCATGGCCCTATTTTGATTGGAAGATCAACTTCTCCAATCACAGCCTTTCGAGATCCATCAAAAGCTTTAACAACAACTCCACTATACCTCATGGATGGACCTTGGTGAGAAAGCCTTGATAAAGTAGATTTTGGCAACACATTCAAAGAAGAGCCAGTATCAACCAACACATTGGAGAGTGCATCTTCTTGATAGTTCATAGAGATATGTAAAGCCAGATTGTGATTTCTCCCCTCCTCGGGTAACTCTTCATCACAGAGACTCAAATTATTACATGCTGTGAGGTTGGAAACAATTCCATCAAACTAATTAACAGTCACATCATGCTCAACATATGCTTGTTCTAATACCTTCTGCAAAGATTTCCTATGAGCTTCAGAATTCAACAATAAGGACAACACTGAAATCTTGGACGGGGTGTGCAAGAGTTGATCTACAACACTGTACTCACTCTTCTTGATCAATTTCAAAACCTCATCCTCAAAAGCCTTCTTATCACTGGACTGACCGGAAAAATCAACATTACTCTCATCTTGAGATCGTTTGCCAGCAACAACACTCTCCACAATCTTTGGAGGCTCATGAGCAAAGACACGACCACTTCGGGTCACTCTACTCACATCAGCGATGCTTACCATAGAAGACCAAGAAGGAATGGGCACTTCCTTACCATCTTTTACCATGGTAGCATTGTACTTATACGAAACAGCCTTGTCAGATTCATATGGTACCGGACCGGGCAACCAAATGACCAAAGGTGTAACACGGTCTTCCGACTATCATAAGAGATAACAACTCGCTCAGGAATATTAAAGCGTGGTGCAATAACATTCACCTCATTATGATATTCATCTCTTTTAGCAGTGACTTCAATCATATTTTCATCCATCATCCTTTGAATGTCCCTCTTCACTATCACACAACCACACAGATTCATGGAACAGATGCAACAAGCTGCATAGTCATGATCAATATCATGGTATTCACTCAAAAGTGCATGCATTTCCACAAGAGATCTTTGAATCCAACGGATATAAATTTTTTTGAATGTACTAGGACAACCATAAACCATATTGACAGACACCTTGCCATAATTGGGCAGCGGATTCGATTGTACATTAGGGTTGGAATCTTCGAAAGACAAAATACCACTCCTAGCCAATCTCTGTACCTCCATCTTCAATGGATAACAGTTTTCAGTATCATGCCCAGCTCCTCCCTGATGGAAAGCACAATGACCTTCAGGCTTATACCACCATGGCAAATCTTTTGGAATAGCAGGTAGTGCACGGGTCTGAACAAGATTCTTTTGAATTAAACAAGGAAGCAATTCCGTGTAGGTCATCGGAATCGGATCAAAATCCTTTTGAAAATGGCCTCGTTGATTGTTCTATTGACTAAAACGTTGTTGAGGAGCAGGAGCTTCCTGAACAACAGGAGTTGAATTGAAAATAGGAGTAACAGATGCAATTTGTTGCTGACACTGATTATTCTTACTGTAACTCTTTTTGCGCCCTCCACAGGAAATATCATTGGTCTCACTCTTTCTTCTTGGCAAATCCTCCACCATACTTCTTGGAACTACCAGCAGAATTACCATCTTTTGACAAACGTCCCTCACAGACACCTTCTTCTAATCTCATCCCCATATTAACCATCTCAGTGAAATCACTCGGGGCACTAGCAATCATACGCTCATAATAGAAAGGACTCAGAGTTTTCAGAAAAATCTTAGTCATCTCTTTTTCTTCCAAAGGAGGATTAATCTGAGTAGCAATCTCGCGCCACCTCTACGCGTATTCTTTGAATCTCTCCTTATCTTTCTGAGCCATGGCTCGAAGCTGATCCCGATCGGGAGCCATATCCACATTATACTTGTATTGCTTTACAAAAGCCTCACCCAAGTCTTCGAAAGTGCGAATTCGAGTGCTGTCGAGTCCCATATACCATTTCAAAGCTGCACCAGACAAACTGTCTTGAAAGTAGTGAATGAGAAGCTGATTATTATCATTCTGAGTCGACATCTTACGAGCATACATAGTCAAGTGACTCAACGGACAAGAATTACCCTTATACTTTTCAAAGTCAGGGACCTTGAACTTATGTGGGATCTTCACATTAGGAACCAAGCATAACTCATGAGCATTCTTTCCAAATAGCTCTTTACCCCTTAGAGCTTTGATCTCTTTCTGCATTTCAGCAAACTGGTCTTGAATCTCTTCCATTCTATCATAAGCACTGACATTTTCACTTGGAGCAGTATGTAAAATATGTTCTTCACCAAAAGGAACAGTATGAACCACATGTGGTGGCACAGTCATCACAAGTTGAACGGTAGGAACAACTGGAATTTTAAGAGGCGGTGGTGGTGGTTGATAACCTTCAGGAACAAAGTTAACAGACATGCCCCAGGGGAAGCCAGTAGGCATGGAGTATTGAGGAACACTAGCAGGCGCCACAGAGATGGGCATAGAGACAATCTCAGAAATGACTGTCCTTTGCATAGGAGTTGAAAGTGGAGGAGGAGGAAGTGGTGGATGATTCTGAGCAACCACCAGAGCTTCCACCATAGCAGTGAGTCTTTCCAATCCATCCTTCAGAGTTGATACTTCTTCACGAAGCTCATGGTTCTCTTGTTGCAACTGATCCATCTTTTTCTTCATATTAGCTCGAGTATTATACTGGTGCGACAGCTTGGCTGAATAAAGACCAAAGGTAAACATAAGACACCTGAAAAGGCAAGAAACAATGCAAAATGATGCTTGATGTGCGAGATGCAAATGCAAAGTTTCAAGGAATTATAAGGTATATTGCAAACATTGTTATTTGAAATACCAAAATCTCATTCATTAATGATTGAGAAGATTACATCTCGGAAGTACAGATTCAAGAATCCTAAAACAATAGAGAGTAAAGAAAACTAGATCCCTAGAGAATCTCATGAGAAGAAGTCCTAGCTCTATCTTCCAGCTTCTTGATGTGGGCCTGCATCTGAGTCTTGTCAGTCAGTAACTGATCAACGATCAACTTCCAAGGAGATTATGAACTCTTCGGAATATCGGGAAGTGGCTGAATACGAGAGGAAAATAAATCCTCTTGCACCTTTCTCTTCTTGTTGGCGACTTCGTCTTCATTCTTCTTCTTAAAGTGCTCTTGAAGTCTTGCATTCTCTAACTCAACAATCTGATACTTATTCTTCCAAGCATCTCTCTCTTGTTGCATCTCGGCCAAAGCAATCTGAAGCTTCTCTGTGTCTTCCAAAAAGTAGAGAATATGCTTCTTATCAGTTAGAGACAAAGGCTCCTAACGCACATAAGGCATCTTCAAAGTAACAGCTCTATTTTTAACCCACTGAAGGTAAGGCTCTGAAGAGACACAATTTGAATTTCCCAAACTTTCCTTTCCTTTTCTACGAATGTTGCGCCTAGGTTCCACAATCTCTCTCTTGAGAGTAACCTGAGATTCATCTTCCCTGAAAAAGAGGCCATCCAGATGAATGTTCTTCGGTACCTCTCACAAAGGATATCCCAACTGACGACGAGCCAACACTGGATTGTAGCTGATTCCCCCCTTTGTACCAAGAAGAGGCACATTGGGAAAATCACCACAACTATCAATAATCATCGCTCCAGAAGGAACACGGCTACACCAATCAATATCAAAATGAGTGAGAGACATGATCTTCCATGACCAATATAAACCATCCTTGAGATTCCAGAAAGCTGCAGACTTCGGCAAGTGAGAAATAAACCACTTGTAAAGCAAAGGCGCACAACAGATAATCATCCCTTCACCATGGAAATTTCTGAGGTGAATAGAATGGTAAGCATCGGCAAGCAAAGTAGGAACTGGATTCCCAATCAAGAAGATCTGAATAGCGTTGATGTCGACAAAGTTCTCAACATTCAGGAAGAGGAACAATCCATAAATGAGTAAGGCAAGAATAGCCTCAAAAGCAACTGTGTTCTTCACACTAGCAAAGTGATAAGCTTTATCCATCAAGAACTTAGCGGGTAAACTAAGAATCTTTCCTTTGGTATCCATGCGAGCCTTAATCTCAGAAACCTTCAAGTGAGTAGCCTTCGCAATAATGTGATGCTCGGGAGCAGGATCCAAACCGGAGAAAATCCGACCATGAACAGGCAAACCAAGTAGGAGAGAATACTCCTCTAGTATAGGTACCAGCTGATAATCAAGAAAGGTGAAACAATGAAGCAAAGGGTCATAGAACTGAACCAAAGTAGCAAGCAATCCTTTAGCCATATCAACCTTCAAGAGAGATAAAAGCCTTCCATATCTGGACTCGAACTTCTTGGTATCAGCAACCAAAGATCCTAGCTCTCTCAAACCCCCTAACTTAGGACTATTGAAAGTATACTTCCTTGTACTTCTCCTTCCAAAATCCGTAACAAAAGTATCTGCAATGTTTACAATAGCACCTTTAAGTTCCTTGAAATCTTCCAAAAGAATGCTCATGAATGCATGAGTGTATGAATGCAACAACCACAAACAAGATCACACAAAGCACACGGGTCAAGGTTCAAGCCACGAGCATAAAGCCAAGGGTAAGAACCAATCCCACAAAGGTGTGTACTAAGGTTTTTTCTTCATTGTACCTGCAGAAAACAGCGGTTCTAACAGAGTGCCCAGGGTCCACAATCCACTATCAGACACACCAGCGCACCGATTTGCTCGGAGGTTGGTAGTTATCCTCAAGAGAATCTAACCTGAGTGTGGCATCGCGTGACAGCTAAGTCGGATTTGCATCCTCATAGCTTCCGCGCCATGATCCTAAAAAGGCTAGGATGGGTTAAGGGTTACTACGGTCCTCAGTGTTATAGGCTTCTATGGAAAACGTAATTCCTTCACGATTGCTCGATCGGCATCAGTAATTCCAAAGAGGCAACCACCGAGTGGATAGATTCTCAAGTTCTGTTTTTTCGGGATTCGACTCCCTCAAAGCTCCCTTGACTATACTATCCTCCTATCTCAAAGTACACTCAAGTCCGGATATAGGACCTATCTCACACACAGAGGAACTCCCAAACAGAACACACAAGTAACAAACAAATCAAACAAAAAGCGGTAAATAAATCAAAGTAGGCTAAACCCCTCAAGGAAGATCCCCAGCAGAGTCGCCACTTTTCTGTAGCGAGGAAATTTGTGAGTGTAAGCTATTAATTGACTTAACTAAAAAAAACAAGAGTCGCCACCGCACTTTTATTTTATCCAAAAAAGGGAAAGGAAAAAGAGCGAACAAACCCTAAAGAGTTCTAAAAAAACAAGAACAAACAGAGAATGGGTAAGGGGGGTTGGTTACGCAATGGGAAGGTGTTAGCACCCAAAACGTCTATAGTACTCTATAGGAACCCTTTGAAATATCTACCGCTTTTTGGTCTGAAAATAGTTCGCTTGAAAAGAGATTGGGAGGGATGAGAAGAGAAATATTTTTTAAGATTTTTGTGTTTGGAGAGACTTATCGCCTCATGCCTACGTACCCACGAAGTGCAATGTAGGATTAAAACCCCGTAGTTCGTGGTACAAAGAACAAAAATTTGTTGGTTTTGTTTGATTTTAAGTGTAAAGACAAGTCGTCATTTCCAAGCGAATACTTCCGCTTAAAAAAATGAATCATGTCTAAACTTATGAAAAAAATTTAAAAGGAAAAGGTGCACAAAGCACAAAAAGAGTTTGATGAGTTTTGTATTTTTTTTATGTCTTTTTGAAATGGTCAAAATATTATTAACATGGATTGACATTTATTAGAGAAAAGAACAAAGTTTAAAAATCGTTCGACCGAAGTCAAGGTTTTATTATGAAAGCGGTTTTAAGTTTGAAAACAAGAAAGTTTTGAAAAAAAAAGAGAGGAGATTATGAAAATTGAAGAAGGGGTGGAGAAGAAGTGACTATCCTAATGCATAAAGTAAAAGCTAAGGATAAGAAAGATCTAACCACATGGACAAACTCCATAGCATAAGCATTTATTCCCTTTTGATTTGGTCTTAATTCAAAATAAGTCTTCAAAAGAGGACTCCAAGTATCCAAAATCCAAGGTTTCCCATCACCAACTCCAAGCATAGGATAGGATCCTAATTCTATGTCCATTAGTCCATAATCAAGAGTATAGGTCCTCCAATGCAAAGGATAGTGGCCATAGTCCAACAATTAAGAGCACAAGTCTTTTAGTGGTTTAATCCTTTATTAATGTTTTTGAGTCCAAAATGGACAAAAGAAAAATAAAAGCACAAGATAATATGGTCCAAGTGGACAAGAGAAACACGATATAAACATAAACATGATATGATAAAATGACATAAAGCATAAAAAATAAAGAGAGATAGGGAGCGAGAAGGAATTATAAAGAAGTTAGAAGTTAGTGGTTAGTAGCACAAGGCTCTAGTGCCATAATCATTCACCGATTATTCTGTTTCGCGTCTTGAACTATAGTGATTAAACAATGCACTTAGGCCAAGGTTAATGAACTTGACAGAAGATTGGTAGAACCAAAGCCTCTACAACACCAAGTTTCAAAGATTATGGACCTAATACAAAAATTTAATCAACATTGGGTTGACGCGACCAATCAAGGTCCGGACCACGAAAGTTCAAATTCTGAATTGGATAAAGAGGGACAAATATTGCGCTATGTTAAGCAATCGCCGAGAAATTTACGGAGTAATTACCTTACAATAAGGTCGGTCAATAGATCTTTGTGATAATGCATGCTAGATGAACGCTATGTAAATCGTCATCCAAAAGCAATACCGCACGAAAAGAAAATCGGTAGCGATCTAGTCTTGATCAAGAATTCAACAAAGAAATTCTAAGATCCACAAGACTTTCATCGATCAAAAGAAAAGAGAAATAGATGTAGAGAAAGCCAATTGAATTACACTTTCAAGATCCTTTCATCTTCAAGTTTAATCACCTTTAATTGATAGGTTTAAGTGTGAAAACATATCACTAATTCAAAGCACTTCAAATGAATTCAACAATTCATTTAAAGATAGATTTGAACTAATGAATGTTTAATTACTCTAACCATATCCAAAGTCCATTGAAATTGAAGAGAAATTAATCTCAACAATGTGTTTCAAGGCTAAAACAAGAAGAAAGGGGAAGAAGGAGGAAGAAAAGCCAAAACAGTCTCAAAAACATGCTAATAATTGCATTCTGACTTAGAGTAACCGGTTACTCTATATAGGGTAACCGGTTACTCTGCACGCAGAGTCAAAAAAGGGTGCAAAATTCAGCATGATCAACTTCCAACAATTTCAACAAACACCTTGTGATCATGGAACTGAAATTGCACGAAATTTTAAGTAAAACAACAGTGAAAACCAGCCATTAAACACAATTATAAGATCCAAAAGATCAAGTAACAAAGATCTCTAAATATCTACATTATGGAAGATGAAATTGAAGCTTCAACAATGGTGAGAGATGAATTACCACTTCAAATTTGAAAATTCCTTCAAAATGCTTCAAGATCCAAACACCAAAGCCTAGATCTATGAGAATTGATGAAGAAAACAAGCTTGGATGAAGGTTTAGCTCAAAGTTGAACGAGATTCAATGTGAATTCTTGTTAACTTTCAAAGGAAGAAATGTGAGTTTTGGTGAATTTTGTGGTTGGGAAGAGAATTTGCAAGAGGTTTGTTGGCTCTCAAAATCTTGTGAAATGAATGAAATGAGGCCTCTATTTATAGAATTTAGGCTTGAAAAAATTGGTGGTTTGGAATTAGGCTTGGAAGATCAAGATTAGGATTGGAATTTAAATTTGGAGGGAATTATCAAAAGAGTGGTGATTAGTGGAGGTACATGGTAGGAATTAATTATGATGATGTAGGAAATTAAAATGAGATGGTCTAGAATATTCCACATGTGATCAAAATGATGAAAATTGGTGCCAAATTGCTGAATTTGAATTTGCTGCCATTTTTTAAAATTTCACGAGGGTAACCGGTTACTCTATATAGGGTAACCGGTTACTCAGTGTAAATTTTGAAGAAAAAAAATGCCCTTTTTTAGTACACTTCTGTGGTTCGGCTCGATTCTTTTGCTTGTCAAAGAAGACATGGAAATAAACACATGAACCTTAGAGTCTCTTAAATAATAATCAATTGAATCTTGGAAACTCTTGATCAGATGATTTTTGAATTGTCTGCAGATCAAACTTTGACTTTGTTTTGATGAAATTTATTCGAGCCGAGGGACTGTTGTTTTGGTATTTCTAACCTGTTCTTCCCCTGAAAATGTTAGTGAAAGAAAACAAAAATTTTTTTGGACTTTGATTAAAGTTTACTAATCATAAACAAATTAAGCAATAAAATAACTAACAAACACACACAAACTCAAAGATCCCTGCAAGGCACAATCCTACAAAAGAGGGAACGAATGTGTGATCTTTTTTGTGGTATGAAATGCAAAAAGGCAAGTGGGATCTTAGGGGTAAAAATTAGGGTATTACAACTCTAAGTGGTATTTATTTGAATTGTTTGATTGGGAACCTTATTGATTCTAATATCTCATCAATATTATTCTATTCGGTTTCGCATATCCGATCTTACTAATAACGATTTGTTTAGACGATTTTTTATTCAAGGTCGCTTCGCACATTTTTAAAACGATTTTTAAGCGCCAATTATTATTAAAAATTAGTGATCTATTCAACCCCCTCTAGATCAATGTCATCGTCTAAGAAAACAATTTTAAAAAAATAGCGAAAAGATGGAAAGAAAGAAATGCATGAAAAAGAAACTAAAGAATAAAAAGTAAAGAGATATGAGATAGAGAAAATTGAACCAGAGTTTTATATAGACTCAGCCTAGCCACTTGGCATACTCTTGTCTCTAAGAGTTTCCACTAAAAGAAACTTGAGCTTTTTACAGGACATTGCCATGAACCTTCTAACACCAAACATGAGATTTTACACAGGCTAATCTCATAATCAAACAGAACTTTTACACGGGCTAAACTCAAAATCAAACAGAGATTTTGCAATGACTAAACTGAGATTTTACACAAGCTAATCTTCGAATCAAACAAAACTTGTACACGGGGATAAACTTCAAATCAAATAAGATATTATATGGGTTAATCTCATAATCAAAGAGAGGTATTACTCAAGAGAGTCACACTCTTGAATGAGAACAAACTCAACACAACACAAATCTCACAAGGATTTTCACTCTTTTAGCACAAAGGCAACTTTGGTGAAAATGATCCATGAGCCATTTTAATGATTTTATCGACAAACCCTAGCTAGTAATCAATTAATCAACCCAAATATGGAAAGTTTTTATAGTTTTGCTATCATTAATCGGTTAAAGGATTTCTTAATCGATTGGTGGCGTTAAAAATGAGTTGATTGATTAACCCTAATCTGGTAATCAAATAACCACTATAAAAAGCCTTCCTAATTGATTAAAAAAGTCAAAATTTTGAAAATGTGATATTGATACAATAGAGTAGTAGACTTGGGGGGGGGGGGGGGGGGGGGGGGGGGGGACTTTCAACAATAGTTGTCAAAGCATCGTCCGGGTCAGTCACAATTACCTTGGTATACTTATTTTTTGGAGATTTCAACAAATCATGACACCTGCCTTAAGTTCGGGTAACAATTTCTTCCTCCTTATATATCATATAAGAAAATGCAATTGATTATGTTATATTAGTATAACTGACACCAACAAACTCAAACAATAGTAGGCGGTATTAGTTGGTTTTATAAGCGGAATTCATCACCAAAAATTGTCGAAAAAATGTTAAACATTTACATGCATTTATGATGGGACCAAAAAAATATCATTGATAGTTTGTGAATCAACAAAAAAATGGTTACTACACACATGATTTTGGATCCTTGAGTTAGTCCTCCTTTGCATCCTTATCATTTCTTTTTTATTTTAGAGGAGGTTGTTGAGGATGATGTTGGAAGAAAAGGTATGAGGGATGTTAATGTCCTCTATATTTTTTGCTTGTTACCGTGCTCTTGGAGGTGCTTTTGGAGGTATTGGAATTAGTTTCGCATTTTCAATTATGTACCTTATTTGACTTAAAGTGCTTTTTCCTATGTTGAACATGTGACTACATACGCAAAAGGGGGAGTGAATTGTGTGTTTCAGAAAAATTTGGTTTTGAAAAACTTTTGAAATGAAAATAGAGTTATAAAATATTTTGAAAATTGTTTTAAGATTAAGCAGCAGAAAATAATTTTTTTGAATGTAAAGAGTTTAAGGGAAGAGAGAACACGTCAGAACATATAGAGGTTCAATCAAATAAAGAAAAAGGCATACTCCTCTCCCCAAGAATTGATCTTGAGAGTATCCAATAAAATTAAGATATTTTAGTAGGTTAAACTCTCGAACCCCCTTATACCAGGTAAAATGAATTTTATAGCTAACTTCCAACTAAACAACAAACTACGGAGTAAAACGGCGAGTCTTCCTTCCAAATGGTGGATCAAAACAGTTAGTCTTCTTTCCACAAGAATATTGGAGCGACTAGTCTTCAAGCTTCTAAATAAATCTTAAGAGCTTTTAACATTGGAATGAGCTCTCGAACCTTAACCTTACTTTTATACCAAGCTAACCAATAACCTACAAGATTTTACCATGCGATGATCTCCAACCTAAACAAGATTTTAATACCAGACTAAGCTCTAACCTAAACTTTATTTTACCATGGGCTAACCAAGAACCTATGGGATTTTACCATGAGATAATATCAAACCTAAACAAGAGACTCGATCACACAAATCCCAAACCTAGGCTTTTGATGGGTTTAGTTTCAGACCCAAACAAACAATCCCTAATTGGATAAAATGTTTAACCAAGGTGTAAACAAAAGTTCTTTCGGGTAACATGTTTCAAACACAATTTGAATACTCTCTATTCTTTTGTATACTAACTTGAGCGTCGAAGTGATAACCTTATGGATACCCCGTGTCTCCGCCGCACCGGAAGCTCTACTCTTTCACAACTTCCGTTTCTCTCTCTATTTCTGGTTCTAGAACGGAATAATTACCATCATCTGAGAGTTTGAAAGATTAAACCACCATGATCATTAAACTTAAGTCTTCACTTGAGTGTCGTTGGAATACAATGTTGACTTTAAATATAATGTGTAGCTTGATTCAGGAGGATATCTTAATCAACCATTTTTTTCATCTTTGACCGCTTAAGATATTTTCAGCAGTCGCTTGACTTTAAGTTTTATCATCATCAAAACTAAGCATATATTAGTTGACTTGTATCCTTGATATCCATAGGCTTTACCATCTTGGATCACTTATCGACTATACATGCAAGCACATAGATCCATAATCCCTCCAAACACAATGTCATCAACATAAATATGAGCTATCATAAGATTTCCATCGCCCTTCTTCATAAATAGAGCTTTGTCAATTCTTACACGAATATAGAAATGCTTAGTAAGAAACTTTGTGAGTCTCTCATACCAAACTCTGGGGTTTTTTTTTAGTCCATAAAGGGCTTTTCTAATTTTGTAGACATGATTGAGAAGACAAAGGTCAATTCCCATTTCAAAAATGAAAAGGGAGCCAATTAGTTCATCAACTTTCATTGTGGAAACATTTTGATCTTCTTCAATGGATGTAACCTTCATGTCAAACCTTTTGGGAAGAGATCTTAATTTTTTTCTTACAAGCTTTTTGTCAGACATCTTTTCACCAAGAGCAAATGAGTTGTTATCAATGTCACAGAGGTGAACAATGAATTCAGAAGTAGTCTTGTCTTCATGCATCTTCAAGTTTCAAAATTTTGTGATAAGGAGTTGGAGTCTTGACATATAAACTTTGGATGTATATTCAAGGGTTTCCCAAGACTCCTTAGCATTAGTGCATGTATTAATGATTTTGAATATATTTTTGTCGAATTCATTATAAATAGCATTAAGAGCACGAGAGTTTCCAATCACAACTTCATCTTTATTAAGTGTCCGATATTTTTCGAGCTCCATAGATTTATAATTATCTTCGATTATAATATTTGGATGAGTCCATTCATTTATGAACATTTTCGAAGTCTTGTTGTCCATGGACTAAAGAAAAGCAACCATGTGAGACTTCCAATAGTCATAATTTTTCCATCAAGAATCAGTGGTTGATTAACAGATCCACCTTCTTTGGCATTGTCCATCTTAAACAAAAGAAGTTAAAAACCCTAGAGGACACCTAACCAGAACAAGGTGCCTGCTCTAATTCGAATTGTAATTTTGTTATGTCAGTAAGAAGATGTCCCACACAATGGTAAGATAATATGATCTAAAAATAGAGATGAACAAATGAACAAAACACAAAGTAAATAACACATATAATTTGTAACCCAGTTCTTTGAAACATCACCTACATCTAGAGGGTTGTAGCCCAAATGAAATAAAATTCACTAATTCAAGTATTCAATATTACACGAAGGTCTCATATGAACTCTCCCAATTCATTACCCTTTTCCTAATACTACTTGTGAATTTCAACTCTGGCTCCCCTTGAATCCGAGATCCCTTCACTTTCACTCAAATACTCCCCAAGTGTTTGCACGAAAATAATTATACGTGGAGTGATTCAAATCACAGTTACATACTCTATCCTTCTAAAATAAGAAATACTTTCAAGATAGAGTATTACACAAGAAAATTTGAAGAATCTACTAAACACAAAATACAATGTTTGATTAACAATTCTTCAAAATAGACGAGTCTTTAAAGAACGAAAACCATCTCCTTAAATAGCAAAATGGATCCACCAAAAAATCCCAACAAGGTTTAATAGAAAACAAGTTGAATTTGAAAATAACAAACCAATTCTTCTTTAGTAAAAGTAAATCCAAATATTTTAATTAAATAATATCCAATAAATATTTTCTTCATATAAATATATGATTTTATCAAATCTTCTTCAACCTGATTTGAATCAAAATAATTTTTCAAAACAAAATTTTTGCGAACTTTTGGATGAACTAAAACAAAACCAAATCTTACAATCAATGCTGAAGCGATCACAAACAGACATAGTAGCGCATTCCATAGTCAAACAGAGACAGGATGTCTCACAACAAGTCAATACATCTTACTCAATAAGTTTTTTACTAAAATTGGTTACTCACTCATAATAACAATATGTATAGGTTCTTGTGAAACAAGGCCACAATGGTCACGCTAGTTAAGGCGAAGCCAATGTTTTCAACTTCGCCCCTGAAGATGGATGTACTTGTAGTCGTTATTAACAATCTCGCTTGTCTAGGAAAAAAAGCGAACAAAATAAGGTCACTATTAGTGCTTGAATAGAAATCATAGCTACTTAAACTACTATTGTCGTTCCCAAATATTCCTAGTTCTATAAGCTTTACATCAACCTGTCATCAAGTCGTCTTGAATTTGCTAAAAATTGATTCCACATCCTACATCTTTCCTCATGCGTTTTATGTTCTGTTAGATCATTATTCTCATCATAACCTCTAACAATTACCTTCACCCAGTCACGTAAATGGAAAAAGAGACAAGGGAGTTATTTGCTTGAGGAAATGTTGAAGATGAACTTATAAGCATAAAATGCAATCCTTAACTCAAAAGGACAGAGTGTTGAAAATAAACGATGAAAAGAGAAAGACAATGAATCATGTATTTAAGGGGGACTTTTTTCCTCATATAACAAGCAGGTATCTAGAGGGTAATCATCCCTATGGTATATAGGGTCATAAACATCATTACAATGGCATAACATCAAACTCTTATTGCAAGTGTACAAAAGGACTAATGACCCAAATAATTTGGGCATTCCCAAGCCAACTTTCATATTGCATTAAATCTCTGATTCCAAAATCCAATTTTCACTCTTATACAAATTTCAACTTCAATATGATAAAAAATCACGACCATAAATCAAGATAGACCATGTGCATCAATAAACACGCATAAATCACTTCGCCCTTGTAGTCCTCATGCTTGAGGGATTGCGGGCTGGAATGTTCAACCTTAATTACTTCACACTTACAAGCTTCATGCTTGGAGAATCGTGGACTAGAATGTCATATCTTAACCACTCCGCCTTTACAGGTTATGTGCTTTATGGAATGCTAATTGAAATATCTTTGATAGAAGCCCCAAAGGGATCGACCCATCAGCTCTCCATTGTTTAAGTATCAGGGTGAGTACTTGGGTAGTGGATGGTGAGCTCACATGGCGACCATGTGATCTAACCTGAACCACCCCTTTCATTGGAGGACGTGGTAGGTAACATACTAACTACGAGAAAATTTATCTCCAGCGATGTGATATTGCCACGTAAAAAACACGTCACTAAAAAAGGACATTGCGATGTGACATTTTCGTCGCAAACCACACTACAAGAAAAATGGTTTCCAGCGATGTGTTATTGTCATGTGAAAATTACGTCGAAAAAAAGGAATAATGCGAAGTGAAAATCACGTGGCTAATCAGGTTTACGCATGTTACGATGTCTTTGTATTTAAGGAGAATTTTAAAATTTTCAAAAATTCACTCATGATATGAAAATCACGTGGCTAACTTCTTCTTCCTTTTTCTTTTACTTCCTTTTTCTCCTCTTTCTCCCTTTTTCTCCTATTCATTTTCACAAAACATTTTCATCTTTTTCTTCATTTTCTGGAAACAAAAGCATTCATTGAAAAATGTCAAACTACCGTTGAATCATGACGATTTTGGAAAATAGATCAACATGAGAAACTGATGCAACAGTTCCAATCATAGCAGAAACCGAATGACCAACAAAGATACAAGAATCAACTCCAAGTTCTTGTAAGATTGTTAGTAAATCATAAGCATAACCTTCTAAAGTTGAGTAATCTTCGTAATCAAAATAATTTGGGTTAGTTGTACCAACTCCTATATTGTCGTAAAGTATAACATGAAATTCTTCAATGAGACGAGGTACGAGACATTCCCATTCAGATTGATTTGTGCCAATTTCGTGAGCTAGAACAATGAATTTCGTGCCAATTTCAACTCATATCAAACTGCATATCCACCAAATTATAAAAAATAACTTCTAAAAGATTATCCAAAAAACAAAAGCTTCATGAGTTTCTCTAATTTCTACTTATAAGGTTCTCTAATTTTTACTTGTACGTTTATAATCTAAACCTTAGAAATAAATTTTAAAAGTTTTCTAATATAAAATATGGTATGAGTTATGAAACACTTGATCAATTACCGATTAACTTCCACAAACTCGTAAGTGTTTATTGGAAAACTATCACCTATAAAATTTTAGAAAATAACTAACCAAAAATAACCTTCTCTATATTTGACACGTATGTTAGTGTTTTTGTAGGTAAGTTATTTTATTTTATTTTATTATATAATTGAATTAACTCTCTTATATATATAAAATATATTTTTTTTTCTATATTTAATAAGTCATTTAATTATATACTTTTTGTGTTACTTTTAATTTATCTGTAATACATAAGTTAAATATTTTTTATTAATTCATTAATTAAATTTAATATTTTTGTATACTATTTATATAAAAATAAAAAATAATAAAAATAATTGATTATAGAGTTTAATAGTAGTGCACTGTCAGTGTAAAAAAGTATTACACATACATCCAATCAAAATATTTTAAAGTGCCAAATCATATAAGTAATTTAAAATTTACAGGATGACTTGGCGGGATACATGATTGTCATTGGTTGATAGTATAAAAATAATTTACACTATCAGTGCACCATCCCTTTTCTCTTGATTATAATTTATCATAAAAATAAATATATGATAAATGTTTGCCGAAATAAACTTGCAAATATTGATATTAATTAAATATGACCAATAAATTACGTAGTATAAATGTTTTTTCATTTTTTATGTTACCCATTTAAAAAAAAATCACTTAAAAAATTGTTGAAATGTATCGTTCATGCACAGAACAAATCATTTATTTTGGAAAAAAATAATTATAAAATATGAACAATAAATATTTTAAGCTTCAATTTCGTCACAGTTTTTCAGGAAGTGAATTGCTAAAAAAACGTTGGAACAAACAAGTAATAATTTAGACAAATATTCAAAGTTAAATTTAGTTTTATTTATAAACTGTTCTGGACTGGGTCAGAGGCTGTCTCATTGTCGGGTACGATCCAATCTATCTCTTCCATCGGGAAGGGTTCAATCCATTAAATCATACGGGGAGCGCTCACGCGTCTCTCCCATGGTCTCCACGTGCCCCTCACGCGGGAACACGTCATCAGGCAGTTACCCGTGTCCGAAAGAATAGGTCAACCACTTTTCAAAAATCACGAGGCAGTTGACCCAAGGCGAAGACCACGTGCTGATCTTCCCTACGCCACGTAGACCCTGGCAGTTACTCGTATTGGGCATAGCGATCCCCCGCGGAGGCCACAACATGATGAGTCTTAGAGCCCTTCTCCGCGATAGCCTGGGCATCGTCCGCGACTGGAGAGGCCTCAGCCCGTGGCCACCCATAAGTGCGACCGTTCTCCTCCCCGGAAGGAGCAGCGCTCCCCGGCTCATAAGAGGAACAAAGCTGACAGCTACGTGGAAAAGCCGAAGAGTCGGCCAAGAAGTCCTCCCCGCCGAGGCAGGAGCCCTCGGTACGACTACTCCTCGTCACACTCACCCATCAGGAGCGACGAAGACGACCCTCGTGGTCCTCTATCCAAGGCCATCATGGAAACTCGCTTGTCCGTCAGGATGGAGAAGCCCCCGACCTTGGTGACCTACGATGGTACGACCGACCCGGACCACCACATTGAGAGCATCGATGCGATGCTCGACTACTGGAACGTTCGGGGGTCATAAAATGCAGGCTCTTTCCCACGACCCCGAGAAAGGGCGCAATGGCGTGGTATAAGAGCCTCGAGCCCGAGTCCATCACCTCCTGGAGAGAGCTGAAGAGGCAGTTCTCCAGGCACTTCATCGCTTCCCGACGCCACCCGAAGACGGAAGCATCCCTGGAGGCCATCATTCAGGGGAAGGAAGAATCTCTCTGGGACTACATAAAGAGATTCAACCGAGAATTCGTCTAGGTATCTACCTCGGACGACATGAAGAGGTATTTGATTGAGTGAGGACTACGACCTCACACTGAGTTTTCTAAGGCAGTCGGCATTGAAAAGTCCAACATGCTAGACGCGCTCCTCCACAAGGCCCAAGTCTACATGCAGTACGAGGAGAAGGAGGCCGCTAACTGTGCCCATGACTCGCGAAACCAGAAGAGTGCCAGGAGCTCTAGGCATGAAGATTTGTCGCTCCCCGACGAGACGGGGAGAAAATATGAGACGATCCCCCCGAGACTCCCGGGAGTAAAGGGGTCTGGCAAGGCGCTTCACCGAGTATATGTTACTCACAGCTCCCTGCGAGCGTATTTTGGCCGAGTGCATAAACTCGGAGTTCTAACGAGGCGGTGTCTGCTTCCCGAAGTCGACACCCCCTAGGCCCAACGTTGACAAGTCCAAGTATTGCCGGTTCAACAGGAGCCACAAACACGTCACAGAGGATTGCATCCATCTCAAGGATGCCATCGAAATCCTAATCAAGGAAGGGCACCTGAAGCAGTACACCAGGAGGAGCGAAGCCCCCTGACGGGATACCCGAGAGACAAAGAGGGTCGAGGAGGCGACCCCGTCCTCCGACGACAACAGGCTAGAGGTTGTTATCTGCGTCTCCCGGCCAGAGGACTTCTACCTTCCCTACGAGCCCGACACACCCGTATCCGCTCGTAGCCCATGGGAAAGCTTCCCCGCCGCCATGGTCATATCCGACAGAGGGTTCAACAAGGTCGTCGTGGGGTCGATAAAGCAAAAATTCGACGAGCTGATAGAGGCGAGCTCCGCGCAAAACGCCACCTTCGACAAGGTCCAGGGAAGATCGAACCCCATTACCTTCTCCCTCGAAGAATTGTTAGGTGGTGCCCCAAATTCCAACAACCCTCTCCTAATTAGGGTGAAAATGGTGAACTTCGATGCCCGCCGCATCTTAGTCGACCAGGGGAGCTCAGTGGACATAATGTATGCCCATCCACCTGTTCACCACCCTCGAGTTCGACGAGACACATCTGACCCCATACGTCGGCTCTAACCTGTAGGGCTTCAACGACACCACCACAAGGTTGTGGGGCTACCTCGAGCTACTGGTCACCTTTGGGAACGAAGAGACTGTCCGAAAAGTCAAGGTCCGCTTTTTGGTGATAGAGTGTCCCTCTCTATACTAGTGCATTCTGGGGAGGCCAGCCCTGGTCGAACTCACAACTATACCATCTACAGTCCACCTGAAGATGAAGTAATACACGACTAGAGGTCGTGTCGTAACCCTCCACGGGACATCGAGGCAGCCAGAAGATGTTTCGAGGCAGCTACCAAGGGGCTGAACTCGATCAACATCAAGTCCAAGACCGCGGGAAAGCCATCTCAGGACGAGGAGCAGAAGGCACTCCCGAGCGTTAACGCGGTCGACCTCTACAGCCGCTTCCCCAGCAAGCAGGAGCAGAACCAGGTAGCAGATCACACCCCTCCAGTAGATGGCAACATGCAACCTCTTTATCCCAAGCGCCTCATTCCAGATGGAGACTTCGAGCTCATCACGCTCAGCGACGAACCAGACAGGAACATGAATATCGGCACGGGGCTCCCCGAACTGGCGAGGAAGCAGCTGAAGGCCTGCCTCGGGGAGAATGTTGACCTGTTCGCGTGGAGCGCTGTAGAGATGCCCGGCCTCTACCCAGACGTGGCCTGTCACCAGCTCACCATAGATCCGACCGCTAGGGTCGTAGTTCAACGTAGGCGTAGGCAGTCTCCCAAGAAAGCTGAGGTTGCTGAAAAAGCTGTAAAAGACCTCTTAGAGTCAAATTTTATTTCGGAAGCCCAGTACACAACCTGGTTGTCCAATGTTGTACTCGTTAAAAAGTCTAATGGAAAATGAAGAATGTGTGTTGATTACACTGATCTTAACCGGGCATGTCCCAAAAATGCATATCCATTTCCTAACATCGACAAACTGGTTGACAATTTTTCAGGTTTTAAATTGTTGTCGTTCATGGACGCATACTCGGGGTACAATCAAATCCCCATGGCGAAGGCCGGCAAGTAGTACACGACTTTCATGATCGAGTCGGGCAACTATTACTACAATGTAATGCCATTTGGTCTGAAAAATGTCGGCGCGACTTACCAGCGGATGATGAACAAAGTCTTCTAGGGCGAGATCAGAGACATGCTCGAGGTCTACATGGATGACATGACCGTTAAATCGTGAGAAGAGATCGACCACACATCCCATCTCAAAAGGGTCTTCAATAAGGCCAGAAGGGTCTTCGATGCATAATGAGGTTCAACCCGGAGAAGTGCACGTTCGGTGTCCGAGCTGGAAAGTTCCTCGGCTTCTATCTGACAAAACGAGGAATCGAGGCAAACCCTGATAAATGCAGGGCATTCTCCGAGTTCTCAACGCCAAACTCAAAGAAATCGATCCAATATCTAAACGGGATGCTCGCCTCATTGTCCCGCTTCGTGGCCAAATCTGCCTAGCACGCACTCCCATTTTTCAAGCTCCTATGCAAAGAGGCCACGTTTGAGTGGACCGAGGAGTGCGAACAAGCCCTCCTCCACCTCAACCAAGTCCTCTCACGGCCCTCAGTTCTCTCACGGCCAGAGAACGAGGAGACTTTATATTTGTACCTCATCGCTGCAACCGAGGCGGTCAGCGCGACTCTTATCTTTGAAACCCCCGAGGGACAGAAGTCGATATACTTCAACAGCAAAGCTCTCCAGGGCCCCGAGCTTAGGTACCAACAGATCGAAAAGGTCGCTCTGGCCCTCATTGCTGCGGCCAGAAGGCTGCGACACTACTTACTAGCCCACGCGGTTCTGGTGAGGACGGACCAGCCCATAAAATAGCTGCTCGGCCGTCCCGACATGGCGGGCATGATGCTTAGGTGGTCGCTCGAGCTCTCCAATTTTAACGTCCAATACGAGAGCAGGAAGGTCCTGAAGGATCAAGTGCTGGCCGACTTCGTCCTAGAAATGACTGCTCTGATCTCCTTGACTGACAGATCCCGAAAATAGATAATCTATGTCGACGGAGCGTCCAGCTCAACGGGAAGCGGAGCGGGCATCATTCTAGAAAACGAAGAAGGCATCTTGATCAAGGTCTCCATCGCCTTATCCTTCCCGACATTAAAAAACCAGGCTGAGTACGAGGCTTTCCTCGTTGGGCTACGCCTGGCCGAGGAGCTCGGCGCGAAGGAGGTAAAAATATTTACCGACTCCCAGCTCTTGGCCTCCCAGGTGCGGGGAGAGTACCAGGTCAAGAACGAAAACTTCATGGGGTACTTAGCCCTGGTGAAAGAGAAGATGAAAAAATTCGACTCGGAAGAAGTTGTCACGGTGAGAATTGGATACCAAGCTATTATATTAACTTGAATCGCATTTCTTTTATTTCACCACCGTCTTTGATTTATCCAAGGGAATGGAGAAAGATCGAATACCCACAATGCAATGCAAATGCAAACTAAGATTCTAAAGTTCGGGGGTTGGTTATACCTAGGGAAGGTGTTAGCATCCTAGATATCTGTAGTACTCTACAGGAACCTCTTGTTTTATTATGTTTTTTGTTTTTTGTTTTGCTAAGGGTTTAAGGGTAGATGACCTAGAATTCTATTCCTAAGTGTGCTCGACAAGATATCGCATCTTGTGCCTACATATCCTGTCGGGAAGGAATCAGAGCACATGTAGTTCCTCTTGAAGGATACTAAAGGTTTGGAAAAGGTTTAGGAGAAGAGATGAGTCATCATCTTAAGAAACCACCACAGTTTTTGAATTTTGTTTGTATTTGTGGGGTATGGGATTGTATGTCCCTTCTTTGAGATGATTCGTATCTAATTCTCTTGTGTGGAGAATTAGGTGAGCTAAAGTTCGATTGTAAAATCGAAATTAAAGGGGGGACTAACTTAGGAAGTTTATCCTAAAGTTGTCTAATATAACTTATCTTAAGGGTATCAAACTATAGGGAGGTATGATGCAAATGAAATGCACCATGCACAATAATTTGATTATCATGCATGGGATTTTCCCTTGGATATTAATGCGATTAATTATAATAATATTTAGCGAGGGTGCTAGCAAAGTGGGCTAGTCTTGTGTCTAGTGACCAAAGGTTGATGGCGATGCTTGAAAGCAATCGACTTACATAGGTGGAAGATGGCTCGACGTTGGATCGAGAGTTTTTTTAATGTTTTGAAAGGTTTGAGAACAATCAAGCAAACAAGGAGGTGTATATATCAGGTACATAAAGAATAAATAAGACATGGTATCAAATACAGACAAGATAATAACACTCAAGCAATCGATGATGGATTCTGATGGGGGTACGATTTACTAAAGGAAAGAGTTTGATTAATTAATAAAAAGTTTATTATATTCTTTATTTTAAAAGTTATTATATTAAAGTTATTATCAATTAAGAAAAGTTAAAGGTTTTTTCTTTTCTTATTAATTAAAAAGGATTTTAATCTTAATATTTTAGTAAAAAAAAATTTTTATTATTTTTAACAAGGTTTATATTTTAAAAAAAGGTCTTATCCTTTTTAATTATAAAATAAAATCTATTAAAAAAAGTTAATAAAAAAGAGTTTTATTTTGTGATAAAGTATATTATACTAAACTTATTATAAAAGGTTTATTATTTACTTAAAAAAGGTTTTATTATTTTAGAAAAGATTATATTATATTTTTAATTCTATTATTAAAAGTAAGTTTTATTTATTTATTAAAAGGTTAATTTGCTTTCATTAAAAGAAAACTAAGGACGGAGGGGTTACGTGCGCGCTGAGATAGAGAGGGTCTATGGCGGACCCTCAGATCTCAACCATTTGATCTATCCACACTATAATCTAACGTTCAAAAAAAAGTGAGGGTGTAAGATAGTGTAGTGTGTGCATGTGCATAGAAATATTCGCTTGAACAAAAAAAAGAAAAAAAGAGAAGACACACATGGCCTCTCATCTCTCACTCTCTCTAGTTCTCCTTTCTCTCAACAAACTAAGGTTCTTGAAACCCTAATTTGCGCCGCCGCCATCTTATGACTCTCTCGCTCTCCGATCAATCAAACAAACAACAACCCTAACCCCGGACAACCCAATACCCTAATTCATTATTGTTTGACGATTACATGTACATCGGGTTATGAATAATGCGAAAAAAGAAAAAAGGAGATCGGCGATGGTTGCCGGCAGAGATGCGAGCATGATGTAACACCTCCAATCTATACCCCCAAGCTATTAAAGCGATAAATAAAATTCAAATTTTCATCAGAGTATATTTAAAACATTCACGGCGTAGACCAAGGGGTCACATCCATTTGAAACAAAACATACAACACCTGTTCATAAAGATATGCAACAATTCAGATAGTATTACACCCACAATCCAATTACAGAATAAAAGCGGAAAATCCACAACTGAATCTCATATGTATATATATATATATATATATATATATATATATATATATATATATATATCATAGAAGTGTATGTGTCACATACAACCATACATGTACAATTCAAAAGATACATATACATAACCCAAATAATTACAAACGGCCTCCCTAACTACCCGGTGTCACATATCAGAGCCGACCGACAAAAGAATGAAGACCTAAGCTTTACAAAAAGACCTCCAACAACTCTAATCTGTAATGCCTCATAGAGCATTATAAAACAGCAGAAAGGTGAGAAAAACAATCATATTACAGTTGCATATAATTATATATTAACACAAAAATGCACACTTAAAATATTCTCACCACAAATGCACCACAATCAAATACAACACCACACAGTACAATTCTCAAGTATCAAATACCACTACACTTCAATCATACACAATACACTCATCATCAATACAATTACACATATTCCATCTCATCAACCACATTCACAAATCCATACCCAATTAATCCATGATTTATGCAAATGCACAGAGACCGACACAACGACTCTTATGCAATGCACATGCGGTACCGACTTCCAATATTTCTCATCACTAGTTCACTCAGGAACTATTGGAACCATCACTCGTTACTTAGTGTAACTCCCCGTCGGGCATACGATGTTCCCCGTCGCTTTCGGTCCTCTTTGTATAAGGCTCACAACGTTTATGGATCGCTTTTGGTCCTCTTTGTATAAAGCTCACGATCCGATCGCTCACACCCCACATGGGCACACGATCGTCTATAACCATCGCTTTCGGTCCTCTTATTTTTAAGGCGCACGATCCAATCAGATCGCTTTCAGTCCTCTTATTTTTAAGGCTCACGATGTTATAGCAGATCCCCTCTGGAATCAATCCATCACTCAGGACGTTACCAGAATGCATATTATGATGCTCAGCATACAATGACTCATGACATTCAAATGCACACATTTACACATTCCATAATCATGCATATATCAACAAATACCACACGTTTCATTTTCGTGCCCTAAGGCCACCAATCATTATCAATATATGTATTTCATGCAATTACATCACACAACAGTATGCAAGTCATAAAATATCCACACCAACAGCATATTGCACATACACATCAAGTTCACCCAATTAAACGGCAAAAGTCGACAACAAAACAACACATTTCCTAATTCCCGACATAATTTAATCGGCCAATGATCTCAAAACCATCATCATAAAAAAGAACATTTTATAAGCTTTCTAACGCATCAAACGACGCCTCAAACCGAACCACAGATCTAAAGTTATGAATTTTCAAAGAAAAGAATTTATTGAGAAACAGACAAATTCGCCTGGCGACTTAGGAATTCGCCTGGCGGATCCCCATTCGCCAGCACTACGCCTAGCATTTCTCCTGGCAGATTCCATTCGCCAGAACTTCGCTTGGCGAACTAGTGGCGAGTCACAAATTTAGAAAAACCCCAAGAGTTACAGAAGCTACCCCATTTCTGTCATTCCAAATTCGCCTGGCGACTCACGATTTCGCCTGGCGAATCACCCTTCGCCAGCATGTTGCCTAGCGAAAGAGTGGCGAGACTCAATTCGCCTGGCGAATCCCAAATTCTCCTGGCGAATCACACCAGAACCAGAAAAAAATTCTGTTACGGGTTACACGATCCAAAACCCCTAAAAATCTCATTTTTCATTCCAAATCAATTCCAACAGCAAAACAATTATCCTTAATGACTCATAAACACATGGTGATCATACAACGCAAATTATATCGATTTTCGACCGTAAAAACATCGATTTCTACTCATTTTATCGTTTTCGACCTAGAAGTGAAAAACATGGAAAAGTAAGAGAATCATCGAAACACACACATACATAATCATACACAAACATAGTATAATCGAGTTTCGCACCCTTACCCGATTAAATCGTGTTCTAGAAAGTCGGTTGATTGATTTCCAAGTTTTCCAAATTCTCTCTTTTTCTTCTCTTTCTCTTCTATTTTCTTCTTTTTCCTTACTATTTTCTCTCTTTCTATTCTATTATATTCTAACTTAACAAAATAAATCAAAATGCCCAAAATACCCCTACACTCAAATATCTCGCAATTGTTCCCAAAACGCGACAAAATATATTCACGATGAAAAATAACATATTTTCACATAAAAGTCAGAAATAAAATAATATAATAATAAAATACTCAAAACGACTCAATTAATTAAAAAGACAAAACTGACAAAACTGACCGGAGCGTTACAACTCTCCCCCACTTAGAAATTTTCGTCCTCGAAAATCTTACCTGAGACGAACAACTCTGGATACGACTCCCGCATCCGACTCTCCAACTCCTAAGTCAAATTACCCTCAGCAGCGCCTCCCCACGCCACTTTCACAAGTGTAATATCCTTGCCTCTCAACCGCTTCACCTCGCGATCTAAAATACTCACCGGTAAAGTCTCGACCGTAAGGTTCTCCCTTACCTCAACCTCGTCCATCGGAATCACATGCGACGGATCCGGAACATACTTCCGAAGCTGTGAAACATGGAACACATCGTGCAAATTCGACAAACTCGGTGGCAACGCCACCCTATAAGCCACAGCACTCACTCTCGCAGATATCTGGTAAGGACCAATAAACCGAGAAGTAAGCTTCTTCGATTTCAAAGCACGACCTACACCCGTTACCGGTGTAACTCTCAAAAATACATGATCGCCCTCTTGAAACTCAAGATCCTTCCGTCTCCGATCATGATAACTCTTTTGCCTACTTTGAGAAGCCTTCAATTTCTCATGAATAAGCTTCACTTTGTCTGTAGTCTGTTGCACCAACTCTGGTCCAACCACCGAACTCTCACCAATTTCGTGCCAACACAACGGTGTTCGACATCTTTGTCCATACAGTGCTTCAAACGGTGCCATTCCAATACTAGAATGAAAACTGTTATTATACGTGAACTCAATCAATACAAGATAACTATCCCACGCACCACCTTGTTCAAGAACACACACTCGCAACAAATCTTCCAAAGACTGAATCGTTCTCTCCGACTGCCCATCCGTCTGTGGATGATAAGCCGAGCTCAGCCTCAATTTAGAACCCAACGCCTTCTGTAAACTTTCCCAAAATCTCGAAGTAAACCTAGGATCTCGATCCGAAACAATACTCAACGGAACCCCATGCAATTTCACAATCACACTGATGTAAATCTCATCTAACCTCTCCAAAGAAAAACTGATGTCAATCGGAATAAAATGAGCCGATTTAGTCATCCTATCAACAATCACCCAAATCGCATTATGCCCTCGCTGTGTATTCGGTAACCCTATCACAAAATCCATGGAGATGCTGTCCCACTTCCACTCAGGAATATTCAACAGTTGCAACAAACCACTAGGCCTCTGATGTTCCACCTTCGACTTCTGGCACATCAAACAAGCATACACAAATTGAGCCACATCTCTTTTCAACCCAGACCACCAGAAAATCTTCTTCAAATCTTGGTACATCTTATTCACTCCCGGATGTATACTCAAATTACTCCGGTGTCCTTCTTCCAAAATCATCCTTTTCAACTCCACATCATCAGGAATACAAATTCTACCTCGAAATCTCAAAACACCATTAATATCCACTTGAAAATCACCACTCGCATCTTTTCCACCAACCAACATCAAATCCACCAATTTCACATCCAACTTCTGTTTCTCACTTACCGTCATCAGAAAATCATTAGTAACCTTCAACATACCCAGCCTCACACTATCCGACGACACTTCACATACCAAACTCAAATCTCTAAACGATTCCAAAAGCTCTCACTCCTTAACCATTAAAGTGGACATATGCAACGATTTCCGACTCAACGCATCGGCTACCACGTTAGCTTTACCAGGATGGTAATTCAAGCCAAAGTCGTAGTCCTTCAAAAATTCGAACCATCTTCGTTGCCTCATATTCAATTCCTTCTGATCAAACAAATATTTCAAACTCTTGTGATCACTAAAGACTTCAAACCTCGCACCAAAAAGATAATGCCTCCAAATCTTCAAAACAAAAACCACAGCCGCTAATTCAAGATCATGAGTAGGATAATTCTTCTCATGAACTCTCAACTGCCTCGAAGCATACGCCACAACCTTACCGTCTTGCATTAGCACACCACCTAGACCAATCAAAGACGCATCACAATACACCACAAACGGTTCAGTAGGATTCGGCAAAATCAAAATCGGAGCTGTCGTTAATCTTCTCTTTAGCTCATTAAAATTTTCCTCGCATCGAATATCCCAAACGAATGCTTGCCATTTACAAGTCAACTGGGTCAAAGGAAGTGCTAGCTTAGAAAAACCTTCAATAAACCTTCGATAATATCCGGCCAAACCCCAAAAGCTTCGAATTTCAGTAACAGATCTCGGAGTCTCCCATTGTAGAACTGCTTCTACTTTAGATGGATCCACAGAAATACCATTACCTGAAATCACGTGCCCAAGAAAACTCACTTCAGACAACCAGAATTCACACTTGGACAATTTGGCAAAAAGCTTCCTTTCTTTCAAAACCTGCAAAACAATACGCAAATGCTCCGCGTGCTCCTCCCGAGACTTAGAATAAATCAAAATGTCATCAATAAACACCACAATAAATCGATCCAAATGCTCGTGGAGAATACGATTCATGTATTCCATAAACACACCTGGCGCATTAGAAACCCCGAACGGCATCATAGAATATTCATAATGATCGTAACGTGTCCTAAAAGCCGTCTTCTGAATATCTTCCTCTTTCACCCTAATTTGATGATACCCTGACCTCAAGTCAATTTTACTGAACACACAAGCACCAACTAATTGATCCATCAAATCATCAATTCTTGGAAGAGGATACTTATTCTTAATCGTCACCTTATTCAACTGGAGATAATCAATACACAATCGCATACTTCCATCTTTCTTTTTCACTAATAAAACTGGAGCACCCCAAGGAGAAATGCTTGGTCTCACAAACTTCTTTTCCAACAATTAATTCATCTGTTTCTTTAAGTCAACCAACTCAGATGCCGACATACGATAAGGTGCCATAGAAACAGGTCTAGTACCAGGGACTAGATCTATAGAAAACTCCACCTCTCTCTCTAGTGGCAAGTCTGAAATATCCTCAGGAAACACTTCAGGAAATTCACACACAACAGGAAACACATCAAGTGAAACTTGACTACCCACGGTCAACGACGCAAACAACCCAAAAAACTGAGCTTCATCCGCCAAAAGTCTCTTCAACTCTTTGGTAGATAAGAAACTCGAATCTTTGTCTTCCTCAAGAGAAAGAAACCTTACTAACTTATGATAACAATCAATATGAACCCGATTGAATTGCAACCAATTCATTCCCAGAACCACATCTAAACCCTCCAACGGTAAACACACCAAATCCATCTCAAAGTCTTTACCATAAATGGTCAAAGGACAACTTAAACAAACCAAAGAAGTAGTTACTGACCCCATTGCTGGAGTATCAATAACCATCTCACCACCCATCGAAGACAACACAAGATTCAAACGCTTCGCGCACTCAGACGAAATAAACGAATGAGTCACTCCAGTATCAATAATAGCAACTAAAGGAGTACTATTAATAAAACAAGTACCTCTGATCAGACGATCTGCACTTGAAGTCTGAGTTCCTGCCAAGGCAAAAACTTTCCCACTAGCTGGAGCTTGCTTCGGTTTTTGACACTTCGTACTAATATGACCAGGTTCCCCACAGTTGAAACACTTCACCACATTCTTCCTTGCACAATCAGCTGCGACATGTCCTAAACCTCCACAATTAGAACACTTCCTCAAATCCTTCCTACATTCAAATTGACGATGTCCCACATCCCCACATCTATAACATCTCAGAGGACCAGACATTCCTCCTCCACTTGACCTTCTTTCAAAACTTCCCCTTTGTTTACCCTTATCAGCTGGTGTTACATACGGACCACCACGGAACTGTTGCTTCCCTTTTCTGTCACTCACACTCTTGTAGTGAGTAGAACGAGCCTTACTATCCTCTTCATAAATCCTACAACATTCCACCAAATCAGAAAACCTTCGAATCCTTTGATAACTGATTGCCTGCTTAATCTCAGGACGCAATCCGCTCTCATACTTCACACACTTAGAAAATTCCGCAGTCGCTTCAGCATAATGAGGATAAAACTGCACAAGTTCCACAAACTTAGTAGTATAATCAACAACAGACATATTACATTGTTTTAACTCCAAGAACTCAATTTCCTTCTTTCCTCTAACATCATCGGGAAAATACTTCCTTAGAAACTCCTGGCTAAACAATTCCCAAGTAACTTCTTCATCCCCAGCTTCCAACACCTGACGAGTACTAACCCACCAGTCATCAGCTTCCTCCTGTAACATGTGAGTTCCCAGTCTCACCTTACTGTCCTCAGCACAATCCATAACTCGGAAAATCCTTTCAATCTCTTTCAACCAAATTTGTGCACCATCAGGATTGTGTCTCCCTTTGAAGACAGACGGTCTGTTCTTCCTGAACTCATCATTACCTGCAGCATTAGGTGCACCCTGCACAGCCCGAGCCATTGCTTGCATCGCAGCAGCCAAAGCAGCATCATTCCTACCAGCCATATTGTGTTCATTTCCAATAACAGCAACTATGGTTAAACAAACAGCTCACTACAAACACCAAGACCGACAAGAACTGATACAACTGACACGAACTAGCTCTGATACCACTTAATGTAACACCCCCAATCTATACCCCCAAGCTATTAAAGCGATAAATAAAATTCAAAATTTCATCAGAGTATATTTAAAACATTCACGGGGTAGACCGAGGGGTCACATCAATTTGAAACAAAACATACAACACCTGCTCATAAAGATATGCAACAATTCAGGTAGTATTACACCCACAATCCAATTACAGAATAAAAGCGGAAAATCCGTAACTGAATCTCATATGTATATATATATATATATATCATAGAAGTGTATGTGTCACATACAACCATACATGTACAATTCAAAAGATACATATACATAACCCAAATAATCACAAACGGTCTTCCTAACTACCCGGTGTCACATATCAGAGCCGACCGACAAAAGAATGAAGACCTAAGCTTCACAAAAAGACCTCCAGCAACTCTAATCTGCAATGCCTCATAGAGCATTATAAAACAGCAGAAGGGTGAGAAAAACAATCATATTACAGTTGCATATAATTATATATTAACACAAAAATGCACACTTAAAATATTCTCACCACAAATGCACCACAATCAAATACAACACCACACAGTACAATTCTCAAGTATCAAATACCACTACACTTCAATCATACATAATACACTCATCATCAATACAATTACACATATTCCATCTCATCAACCACATTCACAAATCCATACCCAATTAATCCATGATTTATGCAAATGCACAGAGACCGACACAACGACTCTTATGCAATGCACATGCGGTACCGACTTCCAATATTTCTCATCACTAGTTCACTCAGGAACTATTGGAACCATCGCTCGTTACTTAGTGTAACTCCCCGTCGGGCATACGATGTTCCCCGTCGCTTTCGGTCCTCTTTGTATAAGGCTCACAATGTTTATGGATCGCTTTCAATTCTCTTTGTAAAAGGCTCACGATCCGATCGCTCACACCCCACATGGGCACACGATCGTCTATAACCATCGCTTTCGGTCCTCTTATTCTTAAGGCGCACGATCCAATCAGATCGCTTTCAGTCCTCTTATTTTTAAGGCTCACGATGTTATAGCAGATCCCCTCTGGAATCAATCCGTCACTCAGGACGTTACCAGAATAAATATTATGATGCTCAGCATACAATGACTCATGACATTCAAATGCACACATTTACACATTCCATAATCATGCATATATCAACAAATACCACACGTTTCATTTTCGTGCCCTAAGGCCACCAATCATTATCAATATATGTATTTCATACAATTACATCACACAACAGTACGCAAGTCATAAAATATCCACACCAACAGCATATTGCACATACACATCAAGTTCACCCAATTAAAAGGCAAAAGTCGACAACAAAACAACACATTTCCTAATTCCCAACATAATTTAATTGGCCAACAATCTCAAAACCATCATCATAAAAAAGAACATTTTATAAGCTTTCTAACGCATCAAACCACGCCTCAAACCGAACCACAGATCAAAATTTATGAATTTTCAAAGAAAAGAATTTATTGAGAAACAGACAAATTCGCCTGGTGACTTAGGAATTCGCCTGGCGGATCCCCATTCGCCAGCACTACACCTAGCATTTCGCCTGGCGGATTCCATTCGCCAGAACTTCGCCTGGCGAACTAGTGGCGAGTCACAAATTTAGAAAAACCCCAAGAGTTACAGAAGCTACCCCATTTCTGTCATTCCAAATTCGCCTGGCGACTCACGATTTCGCCTGGCGAATCACCCTTCGCCAGCACGTTGCCTAGAGAAAGAGTGGTGAGACTCAATTCGCCTGGCGAATCCCAAATTCGCCTGGCGAATCACACCAGAACCAGAAAAAAATTCTGTTACGGGTTACACGATCCAAAACCCCTAAAAATCTCATTTTTCATTACAAATAAATTCCAATAGCAAAATAATTATCGGTAATGACTCATAAACACATGGTGATCATACAACGCAAATTATATCGATTTCCGACCGTAAAAACATCGATTTCTACTCATTTTATCGTTTTCGACCTAGAAGTGAAAAACATGGAAAAGCAAGAGAATCATCGAAACACACACATACATAATCATACACAAACATAGTATAATCGAGTTTCGCACCCTTACCCGATTAAACCGTGTTCTAGAAAGTCGGTTGATTGATTTCCAAGTTTTCCAAATTCTCTCTTTTTCTTCTCTTTCTCTTCTCTTTTCTTCTTTTTCTCTTTTTCTTCTTTTTCCTTACTATTTTCTCTCTTTCTATTCTATTATATTCTAACTTAACAAAATAAATCAAAATGCCCAAAATACCCCTACACTCAAATATCTCGCAATTGTTCCCAAAACGCGACCAAATATATTCACGATGAAAAATAACATATTTTCACATAAAAGTCAGAAATAAAATAATATAATAATAAAATACTCAAAACGACTCAATTAATTAAAAAGACAAAACTGACAAAACTGACCGGGGCGTTACACATGACGTGAACGAATCCTCCCTCAGGGAAGCATCTTCATCTTTTACCTTCTTGTGTGATCTTTGATTGAGGTTTCTTTGTCTGCTTTGCGTCCTTCGTGTTCTGATTCTTTGTTCTTTTTTCTGGTTGTTGATCTTTAGTGAGTTTGTGTGGTGATTTCTGATGAACTGACTTGAACTCTTGATTTTGTGATGGCTTAGGCTCTCTGAACTTATGTTGGTTTGGTGCTTCGATACTATGATTTTTTTGCGTGTTTTTGTGGAGAGAGGATGCTCTTCTATTTATAGGCCAATGATGATAAAACTATTTGGGAAACTTTTGATTGTATTGAAGTGGTTTTGAACGTTGCAAGGTTTTGATTTTGCCCAATTTTGTTTTTGGAAAGCAATGATGTAGTCTGATATTTGTGTCTGATTTGCTTTTGATTTGGAAAAGATTTAGAATCGTTGCTCTGCTGTCTTGAATACGATCCTTTTGTGTGATTTTCTGTCCATTTTATTTTAGGAAAGGGTTGATGCTGGTGATGTCTTTGATATTGCCCATCAACCCAAACAAAAAATGATGAAATAATTTATGATTTGAAACCAAAGATCTGAGGCCTGATTCCTTTGAAACACAATAATTGTTCTTGATATTTCCTCTTTAAGTTCGATATGTTTGCGATTGGTTTTTAGGAAAGAAAAAAGTTGTTTGAATTATGATTTCCTGATTCATGACTTGCCTATTTCAAATGAGCCTCATTGATGCTTTTTGCCAAAATGGTGGTTATCAACTTGTACTTTCTATACCTTTGTTTTCATCCCCTTCGCTTTTTCTTTTTTTAGGACTCTTGAAGACCAAACTCCTCCCTAGCCCAATGAGTAAATATCAGCTGAAAGGGCCGTTTTGTAGAATAACCGATACTGATGTAGAATTGGAGAAATTAGAAGAACTTGACTAGCTTCCGACAAGGCCAATCTCAGGACCACCACATGCATTCATCAAAGGTATGAATTATTTCTGCTCCATCTCTTCAATGTTGTTTCAGTATCACCCTCACTTTCGAATAGGTTCCCTCCATACTTGAATAATTCTTAATTGTTGCTTCTTGTATTTAGAGATTCATTCCTTAATCCCTGTCACGGTTACTTGAAGTATGTCAATTATTATTGCTGCCGACAACCACCAGTTGTTGAGGTTGGTTTTGAACTTGATGTTTCAATCAAAGAATTAATTCACTCTGAACTGATGTATACTATTTTTTTTTGTAGCGAATAAAATGAGGATTGGCACCCTTTGGCGAGTAACTTCAGCAATGGATTCTCATTCAAACAAAGGATTAAGTTGCAACCACCAAATTTTATTGCGGTCATGGTAAAGTTACACAGCAAAGGAAAGCCTCTCATCTCGTAAGGATATTTATTCCCTTTCAACTGCACTTAGAACTCTAGTACTTTCCATGATGCAATGCATTATACGATTCCTCGTAGTCAGAGGTATCCTAGATATGCTACTGCTATCGCTAGGAGACCTAATTTAGGAAATTTATTGTGGACTTTCATTGGTGTAGGTTGTTGCAATTTGTTGGAGATGACAGATGGAAGTGTGAATTGGCAGCGGTTGGGCTGGAATTTGATAGCTGCAGGTTAAGGTATTGATGCCAAAGACTCACAGCGCAGAAAAAATGAGGTAATTACGGATTATTATTCGTAGCAACTTGGCTTACCCAATTGCCTCATGGTTATTTCATTTCTTTTTTACAGAGTCAAGCTTGCTGTGAGGACGGACGATTGGATTTGAACAGGGGCTGCAACCAAATAAACTTGGTCGTGGCACGCATGGAAAGGCTTTTGGAAAGGCTAATGCTTTTTTTGTAATTTGTATAACGGTCTTTGCGAGTTTAGGAATTAGAGGTTTTGTAACATAACGACTTGAATTCATGTACTGCCTTTGTGAACCTGAAAGGATAGTAGTGTGGTACTTATGAATCCAAATTATGAGTTAGACCTCTTAAAAAAAGACAACGCTCTAGAATAGAAGGTCCAATCCGCATCAGCTATGGTGACCATAAATTTGGAATATAGAATTTGTATCATTAACTAAGTATCACATCCTGCACGTTGGGGCTGAAAAAGGTTTAAGAGGCATGTCACCCAGGTGACTCCTTATTCTATCCTGTATGTTGTCAAAACAACTATATTCCCAATGAAGGCAAACGAAAGCCCTATACTACCTTTGCCTTTGAGCTTAGCTCGAACAATCTTGTACTTTTCACACAAGATTGGCACTCTAAATGAATCCGAGTCATGCCACTTTGTCATTTCGCGAATTTGAAACATACTTGAATGAATATTTTAATCTCGAACTCAAGCCACCGTGTACTTTAGAGTAACAAGTAAATGAGAAAGTAACAAGACCTTAATCGTGATGAACCCACCACTCCATCCTTTGGCACTGTGACTTATTTTAGAATAATCCCAATTAAAACCGTGAGGAAGAATCAGACCTGTATCCTAACGCTTGATCTTGAGTTATCCTCGAACCATAAGCAACAACAAAAACCAATCTTGATTTTGAGGATATCCGGTCACCAAATCCATGAGAAAAGGCTTTAAGAGTACATCCCTAGAACAGATAGAAACCCCCAAGGTCACTTTGAAATAGAACCAAAAGTGTCATGTCCTGTAACGTTTGACTGTAGGAGTGAGTATCATCTACGCTTGAGAGTAATAGACCTGCATAGACGGGTTAGTTACAAAAACATGCACACAAAGACCACAAGACCTATAAACGCTATGCAAAAAGAAAGAGGAACCTTAGGGTCAAAATTAGGGTGCAACAGATGCCCCTATTTAAGTTTCTTCTAACCGGAGATAGGGAGATTGAAATCTTTGTCTCGACGAGATAGGAGGGACTTAAATACAAACACGCACAAAATTTTGGCCCTAAAGTGTCGCAAAATGCATATGATATGGTATGAAAATGATATGAAATGCAAGACAAGGATCCTGTGAGGGATAATGTCACAGGGGATAACCGATGCTAAAACACAAAGAGAGAAAGACCCGACGAGGACGACTCAGCGAGACAAGACTCCACGGGGATAGATCTAACTCCACTGGGGGAAAGAGACTACCAACTGATAATCAAAGGGTAGCTTAAGCATAAGAAGAAACTTGCAAGGAAGGATAACTTACTACCAATAGCTGGTAGCCTAAGCGAAGGTATCCAGTTGAAACAAAAGGGCGTATATTACCTACTATCACACAGGATAGCCTAAGCAGAGGTAATAAACTACGGAGGAAAGATCACCTACTACCAAACACGGTAGCCTAAGCATAGGTGTCCGACCCAAAAAAAGTGTGTTACCTACTATCAAGCACATGATAGCCTAAGAGAGGTAAACACAAAAAGGAAAGATGACCTACTACCACCACGGTATCCTAAGCGAGGCATCTGACCAAAATATAGACGTATTACCTACTATCACCCGATAGCCTAAGCAGAGGTAATAGATTGGAAAAGAAGGATCACCCACTGCCAGCTTGTGGCAGCCCGAGCAAAGGCGTCCGACTAAAAAAAGTGTGTTACCTACTATCAAGCATATGATGGCCTAAGCGAGGTAAACACAAAAGGAAAGATGACCTAATATCACCACGGTAGCCTAAGTGAGGCATCTGACCAAAACACGGACTTATTACCTACTATCGCACGATAGCCTAAGCAGAGGTAATAGACTGGAAAAGAAGGATCACCTACTACCAACTTGTGGCAGCCTGAGCAAAGGCGTCCGACCAAAAAAGGTGTGTTACCTACTATCAAGCATATGATAGCCTAAGCGAGGTAAACACGAAAGGAAAGATGACCTACTACCACCACGGTAGCCTAAGCGAGGCATCTGACCAAAATACAGACTTATTACCTACTATCCTACGATAGCCTAAGAAGAGGTAATAGACTGGAATAAGCTTCAACGATCAAGGTGATGATTTAGCTTCCTTAAATGTTCTGCTTAGGAAGAGTAAATACTTTCCTATGCCCCAAGGTTGTACGCCACAGGCAAGTCTTGAAAATAAGTACTGCGAGGTTGTACGCCATGAGCAAGTCTTGAAAAGATGTTGTGAGGTTCTCTGCCTCAAAGAAAATCTTGAATTTCCCATACTCTTCAAAGAGATATCATCTGGTGGGAGTAGCTTGAATAGTGGATTCACTGGAGATAGCCATTGTAGAGCGATAGTGCTGTAGTTGAAATTTCAGTGAAGTAAATAGAATTCCTGCAACGGGGGTTCTCAAATAAAGAGAATGCTTGTAAAGTCTTCAATATGTTTCTCTGACGGATTTCCGGGGAGATAACATCTGACGGAGAATAAGTGTAAAATCTTGACAACTTGCTGGGGATAGACAAACTGTCTTGAGGAGACTATCATTTGTCGTAGAAAATTTGATAACCAAAATGCTCAAATAAAGAGCTGTTACTTGTTGTCTGGCATGTATTCCAAGGAAATGTAGTAATAACTGTCGGAGAAATAACTTCTATCTTCCATAGAGGTCTCCAAGTAAACTCTTCTTGGGGAGACAAAGTGCAAAATAAATGCACGCTTAGTTCGGGTTCAACATCTCAGAGATATCCAAAATTGTGATTGTCAGGGACCAAAGTTCGAGCCAGTGAATAACTGGAAAGAAACGGTCAAACAAGACTTCATCCATTGAGGATTGAACTCAATGGGTTTATCTTTATCCAAAAATGGAAAAGAAAACTAAAGCAACTATCTTCCACGAGGATCGAACTCAGTGAGGAGTTTAGAAAGGATGTGCTTTTTCTGCCTAGGGCTGACGACTCTATTTGGTGGGAGCAGACAAACCCACTCACTTGGATATAAGCGCAACCAAAGTGAAAGAAAGAAACAAACAAACACAAAGATGCAAGAAAAATGCGCACATGCCACAAATCTACATGAAAGAATGCCATGCTATGCTTATGCTTATGCTGACAAAACAACAAAGCAAAAGAAAACCGGAGATGAAAACAAGCATCTCGATACGGATACTCGGCCAATCTTCGCAATATAAGAAGCATCATTGGGGATGAATGGAAAAGCCATATATGGAAACATGTCCCACTTTAAAGCATCAAATCTCTGGGGAAAAAAAATCACTCCACTTGGAGATGAACATCAAGACTTCACTTAGGATTGTCAAGATGGACCTTGTGATTTTGTTACGGATGAGAAAGATTCACTGGGAACGAATCAAACTCATGGTCGTAGAAACTTCATGGGGATAAAATAAATATCCACTACGAACTGAATTAGTCTGAATGAAAATTGTAACTGGATAAAATAAATATCCACTTCAATCGGGGAAGCTTGAAGATATCAATATAGCGGTTGAAGATGTCGGAGATAAAACTTTGAGGGGATGAAATAAACATCTGCCTTCACTGGTGAAGATTGAGATAGTGAGAAAATCCACTGAGGAGTGAAATAAACACTCGCTTTGCTGGGGAAGGTTGAAACCAAAGAGATTCACTGAGGATTCTTAGGTTGCTGACTGGAGAAATCTTGCGTCAAACGTGCCATAACTTCTTGAAATAGAGGTTCACCGAGGAATAGTCGTGACCTCCTGAAGTGGGAACTTACTAGGGAGTCGTCACATTACTTGGGATAGAAACTCTTTGAGCATGGGTGAAGAATGTCGTGAGACTGATGTCGTTCTGCATTGATGAACTGCTTGGTAGTTCCATTTTGAACAACGATTGATGTGAATTGATGAAGAGTGATCTTCACTTCTCGAAATGCCCCAGAGTACATGGTTTATGAGAAGAAGTGATCTCAAGAGGATTTTACATAAAACATGGCATCCAACTATTCTAATGTTTTCAAACTCTTGGAGATATTTTCCAAATCTCGACATAACTGCCCCAGATTGATGGTATTCTGTACAACTGAATCTTCAAGTTTAGAGAGATTTATCAAATATCGACGTAACTGCCCCTGATTAATGGTGTTCTGAGTCTTTATACTTGCCCCCTTGGGGTCAGACTGTGAAAGAAACAACTGGGAAACAACTTGCCCCTGCTCAGTAAAGTCTTCAGGTATCGTGCCCCTGGATATAGTCATCTTTGAAATGATCTGCCATTTACTCATCAGAGCTTCAAATCTCAAAAGATCTAGCTCATCGCTGATGCTCGTATGCTAGCTTCTATGATGTCAAACAATGTTAGCAAGCAGAAAATGTTAATTCTGAAACTGATAATGCAACGTATGTTTGTCTTGAAAATTTTATAAAAAAAAGTTTTGGTGGTTGAATTACCGATTTTATAATGCCAACACAAATTTTTTAGCATAGCTCATAGGAGTCAGGAAACGATATCTCAATGAGTATGCTTTTGAAATAAACCTTGCTTCAATTATGACTTTTAAGGGTTGTATTATGGATTGGTTCAAGGTTTAAGAAACAAAGGATATAAGGCTCAAAGTTTGTTCATGCCCACCCAATCTTCGTGATGTTTAACTCCTTTTTTTTTTGAAAATTACCCTTCCCCAGGTGAAGAATGAGGGGTTTTTTTTTTTGGAAAAAGAAGACTCCTACTTCAAAAGGTTCAAAAGGGTTAACGAGGGTTTATCTCCTTATGCCTCCAGTGTTTAGGGATTTGAAACAAATGCCTCATATCATTAGCGGAGTTTTATTCAAAAGCATACAACAAAGGATCTTGCGTTTGTTTTCGTCATCCTCCATTCAATTCTCTGCCAAAGCAAGAGATTGGGCAACATTGGCATTATAAAATAGAAAAAACATTTTAAAAAGAGTGAAACGAATGGATTTCTTCAAGACAAACATTATTCATTGCATCAATAATTCAAAATAACAAGTTCTTACACGCAAATAACAAATGCATTAACAAATAAAAGCATCACACGCGAAAAGTAGTAAATTAACTAAAGCTTTGAGGAGTTCGTCTCAGTCTGAGCTTATGGCTTTCACATTAGGTTTAGAGTCTCAAAAAACAAAACACCACTTCGCATTAGCCTTTGTACTTCATGTTTCAAAGGAAAACAGTCTTCGATGTCGTGTCCGGGCGCACCTTGATGGAAAGCACAACGAGCTTCAGGCTTATACCACCACGGGAGATCCTCTGGGATAGGTGGCGGAGCTCGTGTCTGCACTAGATTCCTTTACATCAAGTGCGGATACAATTTCGCATAGGTCATCGGAATCGGATCAAATTGCCTTTGAACACGGTTTTGATCGTTGAATGATAGACGAGCATGTGGTTGATAAGCATGAGCGTTGGTGACATGAGATGTAGCAGCAATATGCTGAGGTCGATGATACCTTCTTCTAGATCGGCCGTGATGCACAACACTTACTTCTTGCTCCTTTCTTTTGAGCAAACCTTCTCTAGGATCCTTAGAGCTGTTAGGAATGTTACTAGGAACCGTAAAAATGGGTATTGGCGTGACTTCAGAAATCCTGGTCCTTTGAAACGAAGTCTGAGAAATATGAGGAGAAGGTTGACTTCGGGCAGCAATCAGAGTTTCAACCAAAGCAGAGAGCCTCTCCACACCAGCCCTCAAAGCAGTCACTTCCTTGCGGAGTTCGCGATTTTCCTGCTCAATCTTGTCCATCTTTTCTCTTTGATTGGCCTAAGTATCGTATCGAAGATGTTTGACAAAGAAGAGAAACACGAATGAGAACCTGAAATGCAAAGGAATGCAAATGCAAATGCAAATAATGTGTATGATGCAACAAGATTCATGGAACTCAACTATTTATAATCATCATGGAATATCAAGAGACCCGGTTTAAACAAAAAATCATTAAAAACAGTTACGATAATCAATATCCAAAATATTAAAACAGATTTATTAATAACACGTCGGTACGCCTTACAACAGTCATAACGGAAAAGCTAAATAAAAGCTAATAATGATGGATCTAAGGAGACTCTTCCAACGGTCTTCTTGAATCCTTTGACTTCTTTCTTCCAACTGAGCTTCTTCTAGAATAAGTTTGTCGACGATCAATTTCCAGAGTGTTGACTGATGACTTAGAATGGAATAGTATGTCTTGAGCTTTCCGTTTATTGCAAAAAATAGCTATTTTCTAATAAACCTTCTTTGTAGTCATCTTAGCTTGAATATTAACCGGAGATAGGAAATGAGTTTTTGTCTTAAATTAGTAACTCCATCAGCTGAGGAAATTCTTCAAGGATGGGTACCAATTGATAATCAAGGAAACAGTAATAGAATGGAGATAATAACTTCCCATATCTGGTCTCGATCCTTTCTTTATCTGTCAGCAAGGTCTCCAGTCCCCTTAGATCGTCCAGGTTATGACTCTTGTAAAGGTACTTGAACATTTTTTTTAATTTTTTTTTAGAGTCCATGATATCCTTATGATGTTTATAAACAAGACTAAGTTCCATGAATCTTTATGATATGATGCTTATGAATGCCTGGATGCAATCACACAAAGCACAAAGCACACACAAGCAATCAAACAGACAAAGAGTCCTAGGTTTGAAAGGGTCATGAGCGTGAAGCCAAGGTCTAACCATCCCAATGGGTGTGTACTATGGTTTCAAATGTACCTTCCGAACGGGTTCTACAAAGTTCCTAGAGTCTACAATCCATCTTTCGGATATTATCGATTTTCCAAATCACTTGGTGGTCAATAATATTCTCGAGAGAATTTCGTCTGAGTGTAGTATCGCATAGCGACTATTGCAGAAATAGACTCCCGCATAGTCCCCGCACTACATCCTAATAGGCCAAGTTGGGTTAAAGGTAACTACGGTCCCCAGTCTCGATGGCCTTTAGTTCGAAATAATATCGTCTTCACGAATGGACTCGTTGAACAATATTAAATTCGAGATGGCCTAGACTGAGTGGTGAAGTCTCAATTCAACTTCTTCAGGAATCGACTCCCTCAAAGTATCCTTGAATTCTCACCATTCCTATCATAATTTTCACTCTAGTCCGGGTGTAGGACTTTGTCTCACCACTCAAAGTGACAACCCAAGCAAACATAACAAATACACATATATAACAAAAAACATAATTAATCAAGTTAGGGGGGAACCCTCTTATGAGATGTCCCCAGTGAAGTCGCCATTTCTGTCGCAGTGAGAATTGGATACCAAGCTATTATATTAACTTGAATCGCATTTCTTTTATTTCACCACCGTCTTTGATTTATCCAAGGGAAGGGAGAAAGATCGAATACCCACAATGCAATGCAAATGCAAACTAAGATTCTAAAGTTCAGGGGTTGGTTATACCTAGGGAAGGTGTTAGCATCCTAGATATCTGTAGTACTCTACAGGAACCTCTTGTTTTATTATGTTATTTGTTTTTTGTTTTGCTAAGAGTTTAAGGGTAGGTGACCTAGAATTCTATTCCTAAGTGTGCTCAACAAGATATCGCATCTTGTGCCTACATATCCTGTCGGGAAGGAATCAGAGCACATGTAGTTCCTCTTGAAGGATACTAAAGGTTTGGAAAAGGTTTAGGAGAAGAGATGATTCATCATCTTAAGAAACCACCACAGTTTTTGAAATTTGTTTGTATTTGTGGGGTATGGGATTGTATGTCCCTTCTTTGAGATGATTCACATCTAATTCTCTTGTGTGGAGAATTAGGTGAGCTAAAGTTCGATTGTAAAATCGAAATTAAAGGGGGGACTAACTTAGGAAGTCTATCCTAAAGTTGTCTAATATAACTTATCTTAAGGGTATCAAACTATAGGGAGGTATGATGCAAATGAAATGCACCATGCACAATAGTTTGATTATCATGCATGGGATTTTCCCTTGGATATTAATGCGATTAATTATAATAATATTTAGCGAGGGTTCTAGCAAAGTGGGCTAGTCTTGTGTCTAGTGACCAAAGGTTGATGGCGATGCTCGAAAGCAATCGACTTACATAGGTGGAAGATGGCTCGACGTTGGATCGAGAGTTTTTTTAATGTTTTGGAAGGATTAAGAACAATCAAGCAAACAAGGAGGTGCATATATCAGGTACATAAAGAATAAATAAGACATGGTATCAAATACAGACAAGATAATAACACTCAAGCAATCGATGATGGATTCTGATGAGGGTACGATTTACTAAAGGAAAGAGTTTGATTAATTAATAAAAGGTTTATTATATTCTTTATTTTAAAAGTTATTATATTAAAGTTATTATCAATTAAGAAAAGTTAAAGGTTTTTTCTTTTCTTATTAATTAAAAAGGATTTTAATCTTAATATTTTAGTAAAAAAAGTTTTTATTATTTTTAACAAGGTTTATCTTTTAAAAAAAGGTCTTATCCTTTTTTATTATAAAATAAAATCTATTAAAAAAAGTTAATAAAAAAGAGTTTTATTTTGTTATAAAGTATATTATACTAAACTTATTATAAAAGGTTTATTATTTACTTAAAAAAGGTTTTATTATTTTAGAAAAGATTATATTATATTTTTAATTCTATTATTAAAAGTAAGTTTTATTTATTTATTAAAAGGTTAATTTGCTTTCATTAAAAGAAAACTAAGGACGGAGGGGTTACGTGCGCACTGAGGGAGAGAGGGTCCATGGCGGACCCTCAGATCTCAACCATTTGATCTATCCACACTATAATATAACGTTAAAAAAAAAGTGAGGGTGTAAGATAGTGTAGTGTGTGCATGTGTACAGAAATATCCGCTTGAACAAAAAAAAAAGAAAAAAGAGAAAACACGCATGGCCTCTCATCTCTCACTCTCTCTAGTTCTCCTTTCTCTCAACAAACTAGGGTTCTTGAAACCCTAATTTGCGCCGCCGTCATCTTATGACTCTCTCGCTCTCCGATCAATCAAACAAACAACAACCCTAACCCCGCACAACCCAATACCCCAATTCATTATTGTTTGACGATTTCATGTACATCAGGTTATGAATAATGCGAAAAAAGAAAAAAGGAGATCGGCGATGGTTGCCGGCGGAGATGCGAGCATGACGTGAACGAATCCTCCCTCAGGGAAACATCTTCATCATTTACCTTCTTGTGTGATCTTTGATTGAGGCTTCTTTGTCTGCTTCGCGTCCTTCGTGTTCTGATTCTTTGTTCTTTTTTCTGGTTGTTGATCTTTAGTGAGTTTGTGTGGTGATTTATGATGAACTGGCTTGAACTCTTGATTTTGTGATGGCTTAGGCTCTCTGAACTCGTGTTTGTTTGGTGCTTCGATACAATGATTTTGTTGTGTGTTTTTGTGGAGAGAGGATGCTCTTCTATTTATAGGCCAATGATGATAAAACTATTTGGGAAACTTTTGATTGTATTGAAGTGGTTTTGAACGTTGCAAGGTTTTGATTTTGTCCAATTTTGTTTTTGGAAAGCAATGATGTAGTCTGATATTTGTGTCTGATTTGTTTTTGATTTGGAAAAGATTTGGAATCGTTGCTCTGCTGTCTTGAATACGATCCTTTTGTGTGATTTTCTGTCCATTTTATTTTAGGAAAGGGTTGATCCTGGTGATGTCTTTGATATTGCCCATCAATCCAAACAAAAAATGATGAAATAATTTCTGATTTGAAACCAAAGATCTGAGGCCTGATTCCTGTAAAACACAATAATTGTTCTTGATATTTCCTCTTTAAGTTCGATATGTTTGCGATTGGTTTCTAGGAAAGAAAAAATTTGTTTGAATTATGATTTCCTGATTCATGACTTGCCTATTTCAAATGAGCCTCATTGATGCTTTTTGCCAAAATCGTGGTTATCAACTTGTACTTTCTATACCTTTGTTTTCATCCCCTTCGCTTTTTCTTTTTTAGGACTCTTGAAGACCAAACTCCTCCCTAGCCCAATGAGTAAATATCAGCTGAAAGGGCCGTTTTGTAGAATAACCGATACTGATGTAGAATTGGAGAAATTAGAAGAACTTGAGTAGCTTCCGACAAGGCCAATCTCAGGACCACCACATGCATTCATCAAAGGTGCGAATTGTTTCTGCTCCATCTCTTCAATGTTGTTTCAGTATCACACTCACTTTCAAATAGGTTCCCTCCATACTTGAATAATTCTTAATTGTTGCTTCTTGTATTTAGAGATTCATTCCTTAATCCCTGTCACGGTTACTTGAAGTATGTCAATTATTATTGCTGCCGGCAACCACCAGTTGTTGAGGTTGGTTTTGAACTTGATGTTTCAATCAAAGAATTAATTCACTCTGAACTGATGCATACTGATTTTTTTTGCAGCGAATAAAATGAGGATTGGCACCCTTTGGCGAGTAACTTCAGCAATGGATTCTCATTCAAACAAAGGATTAAGTTGCAACCACCGAATTTTATTGCGGTCATGGTAAAGTTACACAGCAAAGGAAAGCCTCTCATCTCGTAAGGATATTTATTCCCTTTCAACTGCAGTTAGAACTCTAGTATTTTCCATGCTGCAATGCATTATACGATTCCTCATAGTCAGAGGTATCCTAGATATGCTACTGCTATCGCTAGGAGACCTAATTTAGGAAATTGATTGTGGACTGTCATTGGTGTGGGTTGTTGCAATTTGTTGGAGATGACGGATGGAAGTGTGAATTGGCAGCGGTTGTGCTGGAATTTGATAGTTGCAGGTTGAGGTATTGATGCCAAAGACTCACAGCGCAGAAAAAATGAGGTAATTACGGATTATTATTCGTAGCAACTTGGCTTACCCAATTGCCTCATGGTTATTTCATTTCTTTTTTACAGAGTAAAGCTTGTTGCGAGGACGGACGATTGGATTTGAACAGGGGTTGCAACCAAATAAACTTGGTCGTGGCACGCATGGGAAGTCTTTTGGAAAGGCTGCTGCTTCTTTTGTAATTTGTATAACGGTCTTTGCGAGTTTAGGAATTAGAGGTTTTGTAACATAACGACTTGAATTCATGTACTGCCTTTGTGAACCTGAAAGGATAGTAGTGTGGTACTTATGAATCCAAATTATGAGTTAGACCTCTTAAAAAAAGACAACGCTCTAGAATAGAAGGTCCAATCCGCATCAGTTATGGTGACCATAAATTTGGAATATAGAATTTGTATCATTAACCAAGTATCACATCCTGCACGTTGGGGCTGAAAAAGGTTTAAGAGGCATGTCACCCAGGTGACTCCTTATTCCATCCTGTATGTTGTCAAAACAACTATATTCCCAACGAAGGCAAACGAAAGCCCTATACTACCTTTGCCTTTGAGCTTAGCTCGAACAATCTTGTACTTTTCACCCAAGATTGGCACTCTAAATGAATCCGAGTCATGCCACTTTGTCATTTCGCGAATTTGAAACATACTTGAATGAATATTTTAATCTCAAACTCAAGCCACCGTGTACTTTAGAGCAACAAGTAAATGAGAAAGTAACAAGACCTTAATCATGATGAACCCACCACTCCATCCTTTGGCACTGTGACTTATTTTAGAATAATCCCAATTAAAACCATGAGGAAGAATCAGACCTGTATCCTAACGCTTGATCTTGAGCTATCCTCGAACCATAAGCAACAACAAAAACCAATCTTGATTTTGAGGATATCCGGTCACCAAATCCATGAGAAAAGGCTTTAAGAGTACGTCCCTAGAATAGATGGAAACCCCTAGGTCACTTTGAAATAGAACCAAATGTGTCATGTACTGTAACGTTTGACTGTAGGAGTGGGTATCATCTACGCTTGAGAGTAATACACCTGCATAGACGGGTTAGTTACAAAAACATGCACACAAAGACCACAAGACCTATAGACGCTATGCAAAAAGAAAGAGGAACCTTAGGGTCAAAATTAGGGTGCAACAGAAGTGAGTCAAGTTCCCCGCGAACACAATACCAGGGCAGACGTCCTGTCGAAGCTGGCCAGCACAAAGAATAAGGGCGGGAACAAGTTCGTCATCCAAGAGGTACTTTCTCGACCAAGCATCGAGAAATCCACCTCGACCGTCGACATAAACGCCATCAGTGACAAAAACTGCTGGATGACCCCGATATACATGTACCTCAGCACGGGGAAACTGCCTGACGACTCTAAGGAGGCTAGTGTGGTCAAGCGACGAGCTTGATCGTACGTCTTGACCGAGAACAAATTGTACCGGCGGGGATTCTCCATTCCCCTCCTTAAATGCGTCGAGGAGTCCAAGGTTCCTAGCATACTCCAGGAGATCCACGAAGGGATCGACGTGCAGCACCTCGGCAGGCAGTCCCTCGCCCGTAAGGCATTGTGGGAAGGATACTACTTGCCCACCATGCAACAAGACGCCAATGAGCACATCAAGAAGTGTGACAACTATCAGCGACACGGGGACATGCACCTGGCCCCTCCCAATGAGCTCAAAACGCTCTCATCCCCGCGGCCTTTCGCTTGGTGGGGGATGAACATCCTCGGGCCCTTCACCATAGGGTCGTACCAGAACAAATATTTGATAGTCGGTGTTGACTACTTTACCATGTGGATAGAGGCTGAAGCCCTCGCCAAAATCACGGCCCACAACATACTCTGTTTCTATAAGAGGAACACACTCGCTCGGTTCGGCGTACCTCAAGCAATCGTCACCGACAATGGGACGCAATTCATGGACAAAAACTTCCAGGACTTCGTTACCAAGCTGGACACGAAGCACCATTTCACATCTGTCGAGCACCCGCAAAACAACATGCAAGCCGAGGCGGCGAACAGAGTGATCCTGCGAGGCCTGAAACGAAGACTATGCGAAGCCAATAAGAGGTGGGTCGAGGAGTTACACAGCGTACTCTGGGCCTACAGAACGACCCACACTCGACCACTGGGGATACCCCATTCGACTGACTTACGGGACCGAGGCGGTGATTCTAGTAGAAATAAGGGAGCCCTCCAGGAGGACTGAGTCTCCCCTAGACGAGGAGACAAACGATGAGGCCTTAAGGGAGGAGCTTGACCTGGTCGAAGAAATCCGGTCGGAGGCATCCCTCCGCGAAGCCTCGCTCAAGTAGAGGATAACTCTACGACATGACAACAAAGTCGTCAAACGCGAATTCTAGGTAGGCAGCCTAGTCCTGCGAAGGAACCATAAAGATTCGCGCGAAGGCAAACTCGTCGCGAACTGGGAGGGCCCCTATCGAGTCCGAGCGAGAATGGGGAATGGATCCTACTACCTCATAAACCTGCACGGGAAGGAACTTGCTCGACCATGAAACGCTGAAAAGCTTAAACAATACTACAGTTAGACAATGCTCGCGATGCACTTGGTTCGACCACGACAAAGTGCGTCCCGATCAAAAGAGCGCGCTAAGGTACAAGCGCGACTCCTAAACTCGAGACAAGAAGACGAGAGCCCACTCTAGTGTGTGCGAGCAAGCTCTTGATCTGACGGGGACACCTCAACCGAGCTCCACCGTTGTCGTATCAATTAGGCAAAATGTCCAGCTCGCGATGGGAAGTTCACGCCCCAAAGCAAAGACCTCGATCGAGCTCTTAGCTTCGTCAAAGGTTGGAATCTGACTCCGACCACTTGACCAGTTCTCTACATTGTTGAGGACCGATCATGTCGAGGAAAGGCCCTAATTACTTCATAAAAACAAGCAACACGATATTGCATATCCACGAGGAAAGAAAAATACTCGACATACAATAAGACACACAAAATTCCAACATATTAAACAAAAGAAACTATTCATTAAGGCGGGTAAAGCCCGTTGTCCAAACATTACAAAACCCATGGCACGCAGGCTGGGGAAAGTTAGATTACAAAATCATGACGCGCAGACCAAACAAAACAATAATCAAAATGTGGCGCGCTGGCCAAACAAATAAAATAAATTAAACAGCAACTTCCTCCTCAGGCCTGGACTCACTGTCGCTCTGTTCAGATCCACTGTCGGGCGCCTCGGTGGCAACTACCTAGCCGTCGACCACCCGATGAAAAGGACTGATCCCATCGGTCACTAACGGAAGCCCAGAGTTGACAAACTGAAGCTTTTTCACTGCCATGTTGAAGCCCTACTCGAGCTCCCTGATCCGAGAAACCAAGTCACCCCGAGTTGCCAAGGCCCTCTCCTCAGCAGTTTCCTCTTCGGTGGCCCGGGCAACGGCCTCCAACTTGGCTACCCTCGCTTGGAGTCGGTCCTTCTCTTCGAAGGCCTTGCTCATCTTTTCCTGCATCTCGTTCACTTCGCTGAGAAGACCAACCTGGATCTCGTACTTTGATTTGTAGTCGAGAAAGTCGTTGTCCACTTTTTTTCTCCGCCCAAAGGATCGCATTCTCATCCTGCAGCTTCGTTAGCTCGGAGGAGGGGCTATTATCATCATTGAGGACTAGGGTTGTCTAAAAAATTCTCATCATGGCCGCCATGTCCTCGCACAGGGCTTTCCTCCTGATCGCCTTGTCGAACCCCATGATTGCTTTGGACTCTGCCGCGGGTACTATCAGAGATTTCTCCCCGCTGAAGAGCTCCCGATGAAGGTGGCAGGGGGCAACACGAATCTGTCCCCGACACACCTCTCCTGAAGGTCGATGGGACCTGACTCCTCGGTACATTGCTTCTTAGCCGGAGGGCCTTGAGAGCCCGAAGACTGACTCCCACAAGGAGAGGAAGTGGAACCCTCTAGTTGCTCATCGGCTTTCGCTGCCTGCTGGACCTGAGAGACACGACCAGTCGAGCAGATAAAAACATTCACTACCTAAGAGACTCAAAGCCTCCTCATCGAAACCACACTTGAGGAGCGCTTTGGTGTTTATTAAATGAGCCTCGAGGGTGATCTCCTCGTTGGCCTCCCGTCTTTATTCACGCACTTGGCAAGGGTAAAATTGTCGACGAAACCCACAATCATATCTGTTAGTTCTTGGATTGGCTAGAATTGTGGTAAAACAAAGTTGTTCAATGTTGATGTCACATGGGTGATGTCTTAACATTGAGTCTTAACATTGGATAATGTTAAGTGTTTAAGTTGTTGAAGTTTTGAAGTCTGATGTCACATGCGATGTCATGACATCAGATATGCAGATCATTAAAACATCAGGTTTGAGATGTTTTTAGGGTTAAGCGTATTAGCTGGATTTTGGGAGAGCTGTTAGAGTTATTGGATGCGAATATCTTGGAGGAGATATTTTCTATTGCAAACAGATTTGATGCAGATTTGTAGGAGTGTTTAAAGGCTGAAGATTTAAGAAGATTTTGAGAGAAAATCTGTTTTGAAGATTCAGTTTTAAATAACAAATCAGGTCAGATATTGTAGCAGGTCCAAGCCCAAATCAAATAACTATATAAAGCGCATCAATCCTAAAGGAAAAGGAACGAAGAAAGAGAGCTAAAGACTGAGTGTCATTTGTGTCTCCGTGTGTGTTTGTGTAAACCATTCGTGTGTGAATTGGTGTTACTATTTTGAGTTGTAAGTGTATTCACTCAAAGCTTTTAAGCACGAGTGTGTTGTTCTTGATCAAAGCTGTTAAGCAGAATCAAGTTGGGTGTTTAGTGTGTAATCATTGGATTGTATCACTGTGGTGAATTAGGGAGTGAGTGGTTTCTCATATCTAAGTGGTTTCTTAGGTAGAAGGTTCATTGGGTAGTGATTAAGTTTAGTAGATGTCAACTGGGATTGTTGATTCTGTAAATTAATACTATTAATAGTGGAATTCCTCCCTGGCTTGGTAGCCCCCAGACGTAGGTAGTTAGACCGAACTGGGTGAACAATTCTTTGAGTTATTTACTGTTGCTTTTACCTTGTTTATATAGCAGAGTGTGTTGTCGTGACATCACACCTTAACATCACACATCTGGTACCAGAATTTCAATTGGTATCAGAGCAGGCATCCTGCTCTGCATCTGGGTGAGATCTAGGGCTGATACTTTCTGGTAAGATGGACAAGGAAGTTGGTGGATTTGTGAATAGACCCCCTATTCTGGATGGCTCTAATTATGATTATTGGAAGCCAATGATGATTACCTTTTTGAAATCCTTGGACACCAGGGCTTGGAAGGCTATCATAATAGAGTGGAAGCACCCTGTTATTACTGATAAAGAAGGAAACACCAAGCTGAAACCTGAAGATGAGTGGACCAAGGAAGAGGATGAGCTAGCACTTGGCAATTCTAAGGCCTTGAATGCCATCTTTAATGGGATTGATAAAAACATCTTCAGGCTGGTAAACACTTGTGAAGTGGCAAAGGATGTTTGGGACATTTTAAAGACTACTCATGAAGGAACTTCAAGGGTTAAGATGTCAAGACTTCAACTTCTGACATCAAAGTTTGAAAGTCTAAAGATGAAGGAAGATGAAACTATTCATGATTTTCACATGAATATTCTTGAGTTGTCCAATGCATCTAGTGCTCTTGGAGAGAAGATGACTGAAGAAAAGGATGAATAGAAGACTGCTCAAGACAAAGGGATCCAATGCTTTGAGTGTGAAGGTTATGGGCATGTCAAGAAAGAATGTCCTACATTCCTTAAGAAGCAGAAGAAGGGCATGACTGTTTCCTGGTCTGATACTGACAGTGAAAGTGAAGAAGAGTCAGCCAAGCATGTCAGAGCATTGACAGGGACATGTGTGTCTGATGGAGAATCAAGTGATGAGGAACTGACTTTTGAGGAGTTAGCAGCCTCCTATCAAGAGTTATGTCTGAGGAGTGCAGAGGTTTGTCAAGAAAGTGAGAAACAAAAGAAACAAATTGTTCAGCTTGAGACTGTTAAAGCTGATCTTGAAAATGAAGTCTTGTTGGTTAAATCTCAACTTGATAAAATGATAAAATCTGTTAGAATGTTGAACAGTGGATCTGATACTCTTGATAAGATCCTTCAGGCAGAAAAGGTAGCAGGAGACAAATCTGGCTTAGGATTTGTTGTTGAGGAGAAGGTTTCTGCTGAAGATAGTACTTCAGGAACCAAAAAGGACATGTCTCAACCAATGTCTCAACATAACAAAAAGAGACATAATCCTAAACCTAAGCAAGTTGCTCACCAACAGCCTCAAAATGTTGGGAAAAGGTATGCTCATGGTCCTCATCAAGGGAAGGTACATACTTCTGGAGCCAGGAAGTATATGCCTCCTCAATACCATAGGAGTATGCAGGCTCCTAGGTTTAACATGTTCCATCATATGTCTCAACATCAGGGGAATATGTATGGCTTTGAATATAATAATGATGTGCCTCATTATTATGGAAGAAGGAAGCCACATCACCATAGAAGATAGCCTAAGAGACAGAATCCTCACTACATGAGACAGGCAAACTATGGAAGAAAACAGCACCAGTACTATGGATGGCAGCCACAACAGTTTCATCATCAAGGTGGCAGGAAGTTTAACAACTTCAGAGAAGAAAGAGTAAGGTGCTTCTATTGTGGAAGATTTGGCCATATGCAATTTTCTTGCTTCAAGCTTCATGGTTATCCCAAGTCTATCCCTCAACCTAGACAGAAGGATAACATGCCCAAGGTTGTTAAACAGTGGGTTCCTAAAGCTGAGGTTACATGTCTATTGGCTCACATTTCAGATAGACACTCTGCTAAGGATGGATGGTACTTTGATAGTGGTTGTTCAAAGCACATGACTGGATTCAAAAACCAATTGGTGGATGTCAATTCTTGCTCCTCAATTGATGTTACTTTTGGAAATGGAGAGAAAGGGGTGGTAAAAGGTGTTGGAAAAGTAAAGTGTCATGATGGACCTGATCTTGACAATGTGCTTCTTGTCAAAGGTTTGAGTGCTAATTTGATTAGCATAAGTCAGCTTTGTGATGAAGGACACAAGGTCAGCTACACTAAGGATGAGTGTTTGGTGACTAATGAGAAGAATGAGGTAGTTATGAAGGGAGTCAGATCCAGAGATAATTGCTATCAATGGGTACCTCAAGAGTTCAGCTCATCAAGTGATGTTGAGGATGATGTTATGACATCTGACTGTGACATCAGAAGGATCACCAAACAACCTAGTGTTATGAAATTGTTCACAGGAAATGTTGAGGAACCTAAGGTCATAGAGGATGATCACTCAGATATGAAGAGTAATGACGATTTCTCTAAAGATATGGGTGCTGGTAGTGGTGATCTTAAGAAGTTTTGGAAGCAAGATGATAAGCAGACTGATAACTCACTAGACAACCATCATAGGTTGGCAATCTTTGTTTTGGAAGATGGAGATGTTGGAGTTAAGGTTAAAACATCTCCTAGCCTTAAAATAAAGAAGAATGTTGAAGTGGTTGATCTGTCTGACAATGATCTGATTGCAAAAGTAATTCCTGGGGTTGCTAAAAGACTGAAATCAAGGAAAGGGAAAGCTATTGGGTCACCTCCAAAGGACATCTCTCATATGAAGAAAGCTGTTGTTGTTAGAACTTCTGAGAAAATTCAAAAGGCTTCACTAGATAACATTCCTTTGCATTTCATAAAAAGGTGGAAGTATGTTTTTCAAAGAGGGCTTAATCTGGAAAAAGAATTTGGTAAAGATGCTCTGAATATGATTAAGTTTGCTAGGCTGATGGAAACTGGTCCTAGTTTTTACAAGTGCTATGAGAGACTTGTCAATGAATTCAATTCTGTTGACATTGCTGATAGAAGAAGTGAGAGAGATGAATGTGAGTTGAAGGATACAGACATATCCACAAAAATTTGGTTCCTAAAGGGAAAATTATCTGCTGGGCGTATTAGTATTAATTATGTCATCGTTCTCAAGAGGGCTGCTGCAAAATTGGTCCTCATTAATCACAAAACAACTATTTTTTATGGACTAGAGAAGTCTCTTTATGAGAATAGATCTAAGAAGAATTACAATCATGGATCAGGGACTGAGCTTATAGGTTATGGTAATGCAAAGTACATAGCAGCAGGGAGTAGTTGCTCTCAACTTGTTTGGATGAAGCAACTGTTGACTAAAAACAATGTCAAGCAAGATGTTATGACATTGCACTGTGATATGAGTATCTCCAAGAATCCTATTCAAAACAGTAAGGTAAAGCATATTGATATAAAGGACTTGGTTGAAGATAAGGTGGCTTTGGAACATGTGGCTACTGAAAAGAAATTAGCAGATATTTGTACTGAGTTCTTAGATGCAAACCAATTTGATAGTTTAAAATTGGGGAGTTGCATATATAAGGATTAGTTGGAAGATGTGTTAGGATGCAGTTGTCTTATGTGTGTGATTAAAGATAACAATTATTCAACTGCAGAAAGTTTACAAGATTGGAAGTATTAGTTCATCTAAAGCTTTAAACATAGAGTTTTGTTTCTTCTTCTTATTCAATCTGTCCCAACCTTCTGAGTTTTTAAATGTAATCCAGTCCTCATCACCATCTCCTTCATCGGAATCATATTGTTGCACTGGAGGTTTCTTGATGGTCTTCATCCTTGTCTCAGATGTTTTGCCTGTTCTTGTTGCTCCTGAAGAAGTTCCAGCTGTTGTCTGTGTTTTGCTCTTCTTCTTTAGTGGATCTGGTTTCTTGTCCTCCTGCTTGAGGTTCTTTGCTGCATCTTTGGAGTTTGACTGGCTCATTCTTGGTTGCTGTGTGGTGCTGCTAGAAGGAAGATGGCTTGTTTTTATAATGCAAACAAGGAGCATTGTTTGTATGGCTTGACCAGTCAAGGTGTTGGAACTTGTTTTTTTGGGGAAAACTTGGTGTTTGACTGTGTCATTTATTATGTCAGGACATGGTGTTTGGTGATTGTCCAATTGTGGATAAAAAGGGGGGAGTTAGCCTAGCCTTTGTGTGTAGAGTGTGACCTATCTCAGTTCTGGTGTGGTGTTGATGTTGAGGGGGAGTTTGCCTAGCCTTTGTGTGTAGAGTGTGACCTATCTCAGTTCTGGTGTGGTGCTGATGTTGAGGGGGAGTTTACCCTTTGTTGATAGGTGGTGTGCAGCATTTTGAAGTGGGAGCTATTTGTTTTAAAAATTTTATCCGCTGCTGAAGTCTCTGATGTTGCAGAGATTGTTTTAGCCAAAATTAGCCAAAGAGGGAGATTGTTAGTTCTTGGATTGGCTAGAATTTTGGTAAAACAAAGCTGTTCAATGTTGATGTCACATGGGTGATGTCTTAACATTGAGTCTTAACATTGGATAATGTTAAGTGTTTAAGTTGTTGAAGTTTTGAAGTCTGATGTCACATGCGATGTCATGACATCAGATATGCAGATCATTAAAACATCAGGTTTGAGATGTTTTTAGGGTTAAGCGTATTAGCTGGATTTTGGGAGAGCTGTTAGAGTTATTGGATGCGAATATCTTGGAGGGGATATTTTCTGTTGCAAACAGATTTGATGCAGATTTGTAGGAGTGTTTAAAGGCTGAAGATTTAAGAAGATTTTGAGAGAAAATCTGTTTTGAAGATTCAGTTTTAAATAACAAATCAGGTCAGATATTGTAGCAGGTCCAAGCCCAAATCAAATAGCTATATAAAGCGCATCAATCCTAAAGGAAAAGGAACGAAGAAAGAGAGCTAAAGACTGAGTGTCATTTGTGTCTTCGTGTGTGTTTGTGTAAACCATTCGTGTGTGAATTGGTGTTACTATTTTGAGTTGTAAGTGTATTCACTCAAAGCTTTTAAGCACGAGTGTGTTGTTCTTGATCAAAGCTGTTAAGCAGAATCAAGTTGGGTGTTTAGTGTGTAATCATTGGATTGTATCACTGTGGTGAATTAGGGAGTGAGTGGTTTCTTATATCTAAGTGGTTTCTTAGGTAGAAGGTTCATTGGGTAGTGATTAAGTTTAGTAGATGTCAACTGGGATTGTTGAGTCTGTAAATTAATACTACTAATAGTGGAATTCCTCCCTGGCTTGGTAGCCCCTAGACGTAGGTAGTTAGACCGAACTGGGTGAACAATTCTTTGAGTTATTTACTGTTGCTTTTACCTTTTTCATATAGCAGAGTGTGTTATTGTGACATCACAACTTAACATCACACATCTGGTACCAGAATTTCAATATCGTAGGCAAGCCTATCATCCTCGTCTAAGTCTTGGGGCTTCGCGACATAGCTCTTAGTCCCCTCTTTGAAGTGGGTGTTCTGCCATTCCAGAGGAAACTTGACCTCCAAGTTCACTTCCGTTTGCCCATTAACGACGGCTTCCACGCGGTCGAACAAGGAGTCGACGGAGCTGTGAGTCACTGGCTTCACGACGAAAAATATCCCCTTAAAGGAACGGACAGAGTCCAACTACACTTTGAACAACCTCTTCGGTTGCTTCAAGGACATCCAGTTGTGTAGACCATGTTGAGTTTGCCGCTACAGATGGAAGAGGCGGAAGAATATAAGGAGCGTGGCCCCGATTTCGAGGTATTAATAGATGAGCTCGAAAGCCCGCATAAATGTGATGAATTAGGGTGAAGCTACGAAGGCGCCAAGTCCAGCCACTGAAACACCGCCACTTGGAAATCGGTGAAGGGCAGGCGGAGACCCGCTCCCCAGAAGACAAACTCGTACATGGGAAAACACTTCCTTTCGTATCTTGGGCAGATCCGGTCGGTTTCCTTAGGCCGATAAACTTTCCAATTTGCCTGGGTCCCCTCAGCCTGGTTCTCGATGGTAGAAAAGACTTCTGAGTCGTCGTGGACAATCCGCCATGGGGAGACATGTCCCCGACATCGGGGCCTCATGGGGTGCTCGCGGCCTTCATCAGAAACCCTCATCCTTTTTTCCAAAACCTTCATGACGTTCCCGGAATCCTCATCGAAAACTTTATAGCTCTGCCAGAAACTTCAGGAATTCGCCGAAAAATTCATGGGTTTCCCAGTAAAGTCTCCGGAAACCCATAACTCCCCGGAAAACTCATCCCAAATTCAAGAAACCCCGGGAAAACTCATAAAATGCATAGAATATGGAGAAAGGGACAAAGAACTTACTTGAATGGGGAAAAACTCTGGACGACGGGGGAAGGTTGACAACGAATGCAACGACGGGCGTGCTTTGGAAAGCAGAAGATTCTTTGAGAGACTTGAGAGAAATTCTGAGGTAGAATGGAGGGGAGAGTGCAAATAAATAGAACTCCCCCTATTTATAACTAGCACGGGAAGCGAAGCATCACTAAACACTCAAGTACCCCTACGCCTAGCCGCCTTAGACATTTATTGCCTCTGACACGTGACCCTAGAAGACGCCACGCGCGTCCCTTCAAGTACCTCTCCTGCCCGAGGCCAGGCGTGCTCGTTCCTTTCGGTCTTCATCACATCGTCGGCCATAATGCCCGATCCTTATGCTACCGGGGACATTTCCCCGGGAGAAGCAGAAAAAGAGCCATGACTGCATCTGGAGGACAGGTCTCCCCGCGAACACCTGTCCACCACATGAACGCTTGGTCGACCACATCGAGCGGCCCCTACTTCTGGGCACGTGCGTCGCCCTACGAGCTAAAGCGCCTCGGGCACGCTCGATGGCCCTCCGGGCAGCCCTTACGCCTCTCCTCGACGCCAGAACGGACTCTTAAGTCATTACTCCTCTGCTTCAGAGCAACGACTTAGGGGCTCCTGTTCTGGATTGGGCTAGAGGCTGCCCCACTATCGAGCACGATACAGCCCATCTCCCCCGTCGGGGGGGCCCAATGAGAGCCCAATCCATTAAGTCACACGGGAAACGCTCACGCGTCTCCCCCACGGTCTCCAAGTTCCCCTCACGCGGGGATACGTCATCAGGCAGCTAGCCGTGTATGAAAGAATAGGTTAACCACCTTCTGAAGATCACAGGGAAGTTGACCCAGGGCGAAGACCACGTACTGATCTTCCCTACGCCACGTAGACCCTGACAGTTACTCGTATTGGGCCTAGTGATCCAACCCAATGCAGAGTAATCGTTGGCCCAACACTAGGGCCACACTATAAATACCCTCTTTCACTAGAGGGTCATGTATTCTGTTTTCTACACCTTTCTGTACTTGCCTTCTCACTCTCGCTGAAACTGACTTTAGCATCGGAGTGTCTTGCAGGTACACCCCCTCCTCTTCTCCACCACTGGCGAATTAAGGTGCTCACGACGTGTACTGACTGCTGATCCTTTTCTGATCCGGTAAGATCACCAACCAAAAAAAAAGTTTTTTCTTGATATCTTCATCCTAAATATGAAAATACTTATATAAGTTAATTATTATTTATTATCAAAATATTCTACACAAAATGTATTCACTAAATAATCAATTAAAATTTAGGTTTTATAATAACGTCTGTAAAATATGTAATTCATTGTTTTAGAAAGATTAGATTTGATTTAGAAAGATCATATTTGATTTAGAAAAATTAGGTTAGATATTTTTGGGCTTTTATACTTTGAGCTTTAGCTTGAGATGCAAGTTAACCTAAATCTATAAATAGGGAGGAACCCTTATCATTATAATGATCAAGTTTGATAATTCACAGTTTGCAGTTGCAAGTGAATATTGAAAGTTTCCACAGTTTGTGGGCAGAAAGAATTCTGCAGTTTTTCATCTTCTTCTCCAACGCTACTATTTCTCTTTTCTCTTTATTTTTTCTTTCTCAGCCTTTTTCTTTTCATTGCCATTGTGTGATTGTTAACAATCTTGAGATCAAGATTGAATATGAGAATTCTCCATAGGTTGTGGTGAATTTCCAACATTTGGTATCTAGAGCTCCGGTTGCAATTCAAGGAAGGAAAATCGTGATGGTGATGAATCATCCGAACGGGCACTTTCCGGCGAGCCTTCCGATTCTCAAGAAAGATAATTATGAGAATTACTGCAAGCAGATTAAGGTGGTTTTCTATTATCAAGATCTTTGGGATCTTGTGAAGGAAGGAGTAGCACCGCTTGCAGAGAACACGACGGATCAAGAAAAGGCTGCACACAAAGAGTTGAAGAAGAAAGATTATAAAGCTCTTTTTATAATCCATCAGTGTGTCGATCTAGATAACTTTGAAAAGGTTAGTGATGTAAAGTCAACGAAGTAAGCGTGAGAGATTTTTGAAAAGTCGTTTGAAGGCACAAAGAAGGTGAAAGAGGTGAGGTTACAAACTCACAAGAGAACCTATGAGTTGCTTCAGATGGAAGACAATGAAAGTATAACAGATTTCTTCACCAGAGTTACAAAGCGGGTGAATAAAATCATGGTATGTGGAGAGGTGTTGACATCAAGATCAGTTGTTTCAAAGATATTGAGGTCATTAGCTCCAAAGTTCGACCATGTGGTAGTAGCCATAGAAGAGTCCAAAGACTTGTCAGTATTGACGAAGGAAGAGCTTTAAGGGACACTCGAGTCTCATGAACAAAGGATGGCTGAAAGAGCTGCAGGAAAGTAGAAGAGTGATATGGCTTTGCAGACGCAGTTAGAAAAGGAAAGGAAAGGCAAAGGAAGCTGGAATGGCAACAAAGGTAGATGGGGCTACAAAAATTCGACTGGTCGAAATCAGAATGAAGGGAACTAGTCGAATCAAAGAAAACCCTCGAACCAAGGCAACCAAAGAGGTGGTGCTGCAGGTAGAGGAAGAGGTGGTGATCGAAAGCCTGACAAAAGTCACATTCAGTGTTTCAATTGTCAAAAGTATGGTCACTATTTTAGTGATTATCCAGAAAAGAAGACGAATCAAGAAACTGATGCAAAGCTGGCGAAACATGAAGAAGAGAAGATGTTGCTGATGGTTAAAACAAGAGATGAAGAAAGATTCCAGGACTAGTGGTACTTGGACTCAGGATGCTCATCACACATGACTGGAAGGAAAGATTGGTTTGTCAACATGAAACCTTCGTCGAAGAACACGATGAAGTTTGCAAATGACAACACTCTAGCAGCTGAAGGTGTTGGTGATGTTCTGATTATGAGGAAAGATGGAAAGAGGTCAACAATTTCTAATATGTTGTACATACCAGGCATGAAGAGCAATTTGCTCAGTATAGGGCAGTTGGTCGAAAAGAACTACAAGGTGTTGATCGAAGACAAGATGATGAGAGTTCTCGACGCAGGTGGTAGGTTGATCTTGAAGGCTCCAATGTCTCAGAATAGGAGCTTCAAGATTTAACTCAATGTGATGGAGCACAAGTGCCTAGCAACTGCAGCCAACAGAGATGAGTGGTTATGGCATTTTCGACTAGGCCATCTCAACTTCAATGACATCAGAGAGCTAAAGAGAAGAAATATGGTTTCAGGATTACCAGAAATCGACATTCCAAGTGAAGTATGTGAGGAGTGTGTTCAGTCAAAAAAACACAAGAATAGCTTCAACAAGGATGCAGGAAGGAAGTCGAAGGAAATTCTGGAAGTCATATACTCTGATGTATGTGGTCCAATCAAGTTGGATTCGATCGCAGGCAATAAATACTTTGTCACGTTCATAGATGATTACAGTCGAAAGTTGTGGACTTACCTCATCAATAAGAAAAGTGATGTGATCGAGGTATTTGACTGATTCAAATCTGTGGTCAAAAGACTGAGTGGTCGAAAGCTGAAAATTTTGAGGATTGATGGTGGTGGAGAATATGTGTCGAAAGAGTTCGATGCATTATGTGAAAAAGAATGGATTGTGCATGAGGTGGTGCCACCCTACATTCCATAGCAAAATGAAATTGCGGAAAGAAAGAACAGAACCATCATGAACATGGTGAGAAGTATGTTGAATGAAAAGCATCTACCCAATGAATTATGGGGAGAAGCGGTTTCGACAGCAACATACATATTAAACAGATGTCCAACAAAGAAGCTTGAAGGAATCACACCAGAAGAATGTTGGTCTGGTGTCAAGCCTAGCCTCAGTCACTTGAAGGTGTTTGGATCTATAGCACATAGACATGTGCCAGGTCAGTTGAGAATGAAGCTTGATGACAAGTCGAATCAGATGATCTTGATAGGATATCATTCGACTGGAGGTTACAAGCTATTAGATCCAGTGAATAAGCAGGTAGTAATCAGCAGGGACGTGATCATAGATGAGCTTAAAGAATGGGATTGGACTAAGAATGTCAAGAAGGATTCAGTCAGAATCTCTTGTGAAGAACCAGCCATTGAAGTCGAAAGAGAAGTTTGACAAAAACAAGTCAGAGATGAAGCAGGCCCAAGCAGACCTCGACGAATGAGACACATGCCTGCAAGGTTGCAAGAATGTGTGATTACATCAGATGATGTGGTCGATGAAGAGGGTGAGTTGGTACACTATGCTTTCTATGCAGATGTCGAACCATTCAATGCAACTGAGGCGTTGAAAGATTCGAAGTGGGTAAAAGCAATGAATGAAGAGTTAGAGTCCTTCGAAGTCAACAAAACTTGGTCACTTGTCGAATTGCCTCAAGGCAAGAAGGCAATTGACGTGAAGTGGGTTTACAAGGTGAAGGTGGATCCTAAAGGAGAAGTAACTCGACATAAGGCGAGACTTATGGCGAACGGATTTCTACAGAAGGAAGGAATCGACTTCGACGAAGTGTTTGCACCTGTTGCTAGGATTGAAACAATCAGGTTGGTTGTTGGTCTAGCAAATATGAATAATTGGCACACATGTCAGATGGACGTGAAGTGTGCATTCCTTAATGGCCCCTTAGACGAAAAAGTTTATGTCGCACAACCAGTTGGGTATGTGAAACGAGGCGGAGAAAGAAAAGTGTACAGGTTGCATAAAGCCCTGTATGGACTTAAGCAAGCTCCAAGAGCTTGGAATAAGAAAATCGACAGCTTCTTAAGGAAGGAGGAATTTGTGAAATGTACGACTGAGCATGAAGTGTATGTAAGGAGAAGCAATAGTAAATTGCTTATTCTATACCTCTATGTCGATGACCTATTGATAATAGGAAGTTGTAAGAAGGAGATTGAAGATTTCAAACATGACCTAAGTGAGGAGTTTGAAATGTCAGACTTGAGAAATCTCTCATATTTCCTTGGCATCGAATTCTACAAGACTAGTAGAGGTTTGAATATGCAACAAAGAAGACATGCAGGCGAAATACTTAAGAGATTTGAGATGCAAGATTGCAACCCAACTTCGACTCCAGCTGAGACCAGATTGCAACTGTCAAAAGATTCAGATGAAGATGATGTCGACCCTACCCAATACAGAAGACTTATTGGGTCACTTCGATACCTTTGTCACACAAGGCCTGACTTAGCATAAAGTGTGGGTATGGTAAGTAGATTCATGTAGAAGCCAAAGGTATCACACCTAGCAACAACGAAGAGAATACTGAGGTATCTGAAAGGAACTCTCGACTATGGAATTTTGTTTCCTGCAACTAATGAAGGAAAAGAATGTAAGTTAGTGGGATACACTGACTCAAGTTGGTGTAGTGATGCTGAGGATCGAAAATCCACAGCTGGCTATGTGTTTATGTTAGGTGGTGCCCAGTTGTTTAGAGTTCGAGAAAGGAGCCAGTAGTGGCATTGTTGTTAGTTCTTGTTATTGGCTGGAATTTTGGTAAAAAAATGTTGGTGTTGAAGATGTCATATGTCTGATGTCTTAACATGAGTTACTAACATTCAGTTTATGTTAAGTTTCTTTTTGGGTTGCAGTTTTGTGTGCTGATGTTAAACATGATGTCTTGACATCAGTTGGCAGAACATCAGAATATCAGTATGATGTGTTATTAGGGTTGTGTGTGTTTTTGTTGGTGATGAGATTTTTGCTTAAGTGAGTGAAAGATTTCAGGCGAATATCTTGGTAAAAATATATTTTGGTGCAATCATATGTGGAGCAGATTTTGTTTCTGTTTTTAGGGCTGAATGATATGAGAAGATTTGAAGAATAAAGTCTGTTTTAATTGCAAATCAAATCAGAGATTTTCAAGGAGTCCAAGCCCAAGTCTGTTTTCTATTTAAAGCAGCCTCAACCCTGCTTGGTGTAGACGGAGACTAGAGAGTGTATACTGAGTATCAGTTGTTAGAGTTTTCGTTTGTGTTTGGTAAGTCATTCATGCTTGAATTAGTTTAGTTTGTTTGAGTTGTATTTGTCCTCTCTAAAGCTTTTAAGCAGGAGAGTATTGTTCTTGATCAAAGCTTTTAAGCAAGATCAAGTTGTGAACTTTGTAATCTTTGAGTTGTATCACTGAGGTGATTAAGGGGGAGTGAGTGGTATCTCATATCTAAGAGGTTCTTAGGTAGAAGGGTCATTGGGTAGAGATTAAATTAGGAGTTTGTCAACTGGGATTGTTGAGTCTGTAATTTAATTCTACTAAGAGTGATATTCCTCCCTGGCTTGGTAGCCCCCAGATGTAGGTTGTTAGACCGAACTGGGTGAACAATTCATTGTGTTGATTGGCTGTTTTATTACCTTGTTCTTATAGCAGATTGTGTTGTTGTGACATTACTCTTAACATCACACATCTGATACCAGAATTTCAATTGGTATCAGAGCAGGCATCATGCTCTGCATCTGGGTGAGATCTAGGGTTGTTACTTTCTGGTACTATGGACAAGGAGAGTGGTGGATTTGTGAATAGACCCCCTATTCTAGATGGCTCAAATTATGATTATTGGAAACCTCGCATGGTTACCTTCTTGAAGTCCTTGGACAGCAGGGCTTGGAAGGCTGTTTTAAAAGAATGGAAACATCCTGTTATTATTGAAAAAGATGGAACATCTAAGCTGAAACCTGAGGAAGAATGGACCAAGGAAGAAGATGAACTTGCGCTTGGAAATTCTAAGGCTTTGAATGCCATTTTTAATGGTATTGACAAGAACATCTTTAGGCTGGTCAACACTTGTGAAGTGGCTAAGGAAGCTTGGGATGTCTTGAAAACTACTCATGAAGGAACCTCCAAAGTCAAGATGTCAAGACTTCAACTACTGACAACAAAGTTTGAAAATCTGAAGATGAAGGATAATGAGACAATTCATGATTTTCACATGAATATTCTTGAGCTGCCAAATGCTTCTACTGCCCTTGGAGAGAAAATGACTGAAGAGAAGCTGGTAAGGAAGATTCTTAGATCCCTTCCCAAGAGATATAAAATGAAGGTGACTGCTATAGAAGAAGCTCAAGACATCAGTAAGATGAGGGTGGATGAGTTGATTGGTTCTCTTCAAACTTTTGAATTAGGGATGGATGAGGAACCTGAAAAAATACCAAAAGCATAGCTTTGGTATCTAGTTCTGAAGATGCTAAGGAAGAGAATAATCCTGAGTCTCAGAAGGAGCTGTCCCATGCCATTGTTCTTCTAGGAAGACAGTTTAATAAGGTGTTAAAAAGAATGGACATGAACTAAAGACCAAATGTTAAGAACATCTCATCTGACATCAACAAGAGAACTACGGCTGAGGAGAAGCCTAATCTTGACAAAGGGGTTCAATGCTATGAATGTGAAGGTTATGGTCATGTCAGAAAAGAATGTCCTACATATCTCAAGAAACAGAAAAAGGGGTTATCTGTTTCCTGGTCTGATACTGAGAGTGAGAGTGATGAAGAGACTGCCAAGCATGTTAGGGCATTGACTGGAATATGTACTTCTGATGGAGAGTCTTGTGATGATGATCTGACCTTTGAAGAGCTAGCAACCTCCTATAAAGAGTTGTGACTGAAAAGTGAAGAGGTTTGCCAAGAAAGGGAGAAGCAGAAGAAAATTATTACTCAGCTTAAGGCTGATAAAGCTGAACTTGAGAATGAAGTTCTGTTGTTAAAATCCCAGCTTGATTAAATGACCAAATCCATCAGAATGTTGAATAGTGGAACTGACACTCTGGATGAAATCCTTCAGGCTGGAAAAGGAGCAAGTGATAAGACTGGTCTAGGTTTTAATGGTGAAAAGAATTCCTCTTCAGATGCTAGTTCTTCTGGTACCAAACAGAACTTGTCCCATCAGATGTCTCAACATCAAGGGAAAGCTCATATGTCAGGACCCAAGCAATATGTACCTCATCAGAAGACTCAAAACCATGGGAAAGGTTATGCCTCTAGACCTAAACATAACATGTCCCAACCCATGTCTCAACATCAAGGGATAATGTATGGGCCTAATAATATTGTGCCTCACTATTATGGAAGAAGAAAGCCCCATTATCATGGGAAAAGACAACCTAATCATCATTACAGGAAGAGGCAGTCTCAATACTATGGGAGATGGCAACCTCAGCAGTATAACAGAAAACATCCTCAAGAGAGAAGGCATGTTAATCACTTCAGAGAAGAGTTTCAAAGCTGGAGATGTCACTATTGTGGAAGATTTGGTCACTTGAAATCTTTCTGTTTCAAGCTCTATGGATATCCTCAACCTAATCCCCAACCTAGATAGAATCAGGATAGTCCTACTGTTGTTAAGCAATGGATTCCCAAGGATGGTACCACCTGTTTGTTAGCTCAGATGTCTTTAACTGGTTCTGACAAAGAGGACTGGTATTTTGATAGTGGTTGCTCTAGGCACATGACAAGTATGAAGAGTTTGTTGTTGAATGTTGAACATTACTCCAGCTATGTTACTTTTGGAGATGGAGTCAAAGGAGAAATCAAGGGTGTGGGAAGACTGAACTGTGCAGGTGCTCCTAGACTAGATGATGTGTTATTAGTCAAAGGATTGAAGGCCAACTTGATCAGTATTAGTCAACTATGTGAGCAAGGACTTAAAGTTCACTTTACTAAAACTGAATGTATTGTCACTAATGAGAAAGGTGAAGTTGTCATGAAGGGTGCTAAGTCCAAAGACAACTGCTATCTATGGGATAAAAAGGGAGAACATCTAGAGGTGAAACAAAGTCTGATTGATCACAATGTCAAGCATGATGTTATGACATCCTACTGTGACATTCCTAGTATCACCAAACACTCTAGGGCTAATCTTAGGGAAAGCAAGATCATTGAGGATAACCATACAGGAAGGAGGTGTAATGACAGTTTCTCTAAGGAGATATGTGTTGAACATTGTGATGTCGTAAGAGGAAAATTGGGTCTGTGTAAAAGACAACAGAGGTTAATGACGTGTGCTGAATATTTATTAAAATTCAAAAATTTGAAATGTGATACATTTTGGTGGGGAAATTACATTTATTGGCTTTTAAGTGCTCAACAAAAGCAGCTCTCCTACCCTATGCAATCATTTCCTCAGTTTGCCTCCACACGCTACATCAATCCTCATAGTCTGTTCGTCTTCTCCCCAAAGAATAGAAGTCTCAACACATCTTTGTTCATCAGCTGCTACAGAGGAACAATGTCTCAACAAATTTCGTCTCCCTCCAAGAAGTCTGCATCCAAGAGTCCCTCACACACAAAACCTAGGGTTTCGACGAAAGGGGTTTCTGAGGATGAAGCTTTGGATATAGCCCCTCTCTCAATGATCCCAGCTTCTAAGACTAGACCTGACAAGCTGAAAACAAAAAGGCCTTCTCATGATACATCAGGTAAATCGTCTGATCATTCTGCTGGTAAAAAATTTGATGATAGGAAAAGTAGAGAGTTTGTTACTAGCATTCTGTTTGGAGATAAATCTGCTCCTAGGACCTCTACTCCTCAAGCTGTTGGAAATCAAAATGAGGAAGAGACTGTAGATGTTGATAAAAGTATAGGTCAGATTGTCACTAAGATTTTTGAGAAAGGGATTCCTGTGGCTGGAATATCAAGACCTTTGGCTCAAATGGCTGCTGTGCAATCTGAAGGTAAAAAGGATGACATGCAACCAGCTGAAACCAATCTTCACATGTTGGCTGTTTCTGTCATTGAAGATGCTGAAACTAAAGCTGAAACTGATGTTGATCCTAATAGTGGAGCTAGGGTTGATGTTGAACCTGATGTTAGAACATCACCTGCTAGGGAAGTTTCTTCTAGCCCCAAAGGAAAGAAGCCTGTTGAGGTTGTGGATGTTGAGAATCTGTCAGACAATGAGGTTATTGGCAATGCAATTCCAGGTATTGCAAAAATATTGAAGTCTAGAAAAGGGAAGACTGTTAAGTTATCTCCTAAGATGAGAACTAAAAGCAAAAAGAAGAAGACTCTTGTTGTTGGCCCTACAAAGTCTTGGAGCAAGGTGTCTGTATCATCCAAAAAGAGGAAGATAAGGGAAGAATCTGACTCTGAGTTTGATGTTAATGAGGATGTTCAAGACATCACTCCAGTGAGAAGGTCAATTTTGAAGAGGATTGCTGATAAGGTCCCTGATGTACCTGTGGACAACATCTCTTTTCACTATGTTGGAAGTGCTCACATGTGGAAGTTTGTGTGTCAAAGAAGATTGGCTCTGGAAAGAGAACTTGGAAAAGATGCTTTGGAGATTAAAGAAGTTATGGAGCTGATTAAGTTTGCTGGGTTGATAAAAACTATTTCTGGATTCTCCAAATGTTATGATGGACTAGTTAAGGAGTTTGTTGTAAACATTCCTGTGGACATTACTGACAGAAGGAGTGTGGACTTTAGAAAAGTATATGTGAGAGGTAAGTGTATTGAATTTTCTCCTGAGGTTATCAACACCTACCTAGGAAGAACTTAGCAAGATTACAGAGAGCTGGAAGTGACTGACAATGAGGTGTGCAAGGAGATCACTTCAACTCAAGTGAAGGTTTGGCCTTTGAAAGGAAAGTTGTCTACTAGTCTTCTTAGTGTCAAATATGTTGTCCTGCACAGGATAGGTGCTGCAAATTGGGTCCCCAATAATCATAAGACTACTATCTCAGTTGGCTTGGGGAAGATGATTTATGTTGTTGGGACAAAGAAAGACTTTGATTATGGGTCCTACATTTTTTATCAAACTGTGAAGCATGCTTCAACAAATGCTATTAAAATGCCTATAGCATTTCCTTCTCTCATTTGTGGAGTGATCCTAAAGCAACATCCTAGAATATTGACTACTTCAGATACTGCTTGCAAAAAGGAGTCTGTATTATCCTTGCATCCCAAGTTGTTTGTAGGGAGTCATGTCCCAGACATTGTCTCAACATCAGGTTCTGGTGTCAAGAAGGCATGTTCCAAAGCTGATATGATAAAAGAATTGAAGTCTGCCTGCAATGATCTAGATGTGGTGATCAGCACCAGCACTGCCAGAAAGATGAAACTTGAGCAGTTGATCAAGTCTTTGGAACAGGATGGAGATGATGAGGATGTCAATGCTGAAGGTTCAGGTTCTGAGGAAGGTGATTCAACAACTGGGAATGAGGATAATGAAGATGGTTCTACTGATGATTCTGATTGAGCTAGCTGTGCTGTTTCAATATTTTGTTTTATCTGTTTCTGCACCTTGAGTATTTTTTTGTATCATGGATAATGGTACTGTTATGTTTATCTGGTTTTTGTTCTATGATTTGTCATGTGATGCCTTCTTTTGACTGACAAGGAGAGCTAGCCTAGGACTGGATGGCAATTTTTGACAGTAGTGAGAGGGACTAACTGGTTGATGATTGTCCAATTGTGGCTAAAAAGGAGGAAAGTTAGCCTGTTGCCTAGCTGTTTGTTGCCTAGCTGTTTGCTGTTTGCTGTGGTTCTAGGTTTGAGGGGGAGTTTGTGTTGTGCAACTGTGTTGGATGGTGATGAGCAGCTGTGTTGGATGGTGCTGTTGTTGGTAAAGATCTTTTATGTTAGTAGTTGTTTGATGTTTGCTGTTTTTATCCGCTGCAAGTTTTTCTGATGTGGGCTGAGGTTGTTTTTAGCCAAAATTAGCCAAAGGGGGAGATTGTTAGTTCTTGTTATTAGCTGGAATTTTGGTAAAACAATGTTGGTTTTGAAGATGTCATATGCCTGATGTCTTAACATGAGTTACTAACATTCAGTTTATGTTAAGTTTCTTTTTGGGTTGCAGTTTTGTGTGTTGATGTTAAACATGATGTCTTGACCTCAGTTGGCAGAACATCAGAATATCAGTCTGATGTGTTATTAGAGCTGCGTGTGTTTTTGTTGGTGATGAGATTTTTGCTTAAGTGAGTGAAAGATTTCAGGCGAATATCTTGGTAAAAATATATTTTGGTGCAATCATATATGGAGAAGATTTTGTTTCTGTTTTTAGGGCTGAATGATATGAGAAGATTTGAAGAATAAAGTCTGTTTTAATTGCAAATCAAATCAGAGATTTTCAAGGAGTCCAAGCCCAAGTCTGTTTTCTATTTAAAGCAACCTCAACCCTGCTTAGTGTAGACGGAGACTAGAGAGTGTATACTGAGTATCAGTTGTTAGAGTTTTCGTTTGTGTTTTGTAAGCCATTCATGCTTGAATTGGTTTAGTTTGTTTGAGTTGTATTTGTCCTCTCTAAAGCTTTTAAGCAGGAGAGTATTGTTCTTGATCAAAGCTTTTAAGCAAGATCAAGTTGTGAACTTTGAAATCTTTGAGTTGTATCACTGAGGTGATTAAGGGGGAGTGAGTGATATCTCATATCTAAGAGGTTCTTAGGTAGAAGGGTCATTGGGTAGAGATTAAATTAGGAGTTTGTCAACTGGGATTGTTGAGTCTGTAATTTAATTCTACTAAGAGTGATATTCCTCCCTGGCTTGGTAGCCCCCAGACGTAGGTTGTTAGACCGAACTGGGTGAACAATTCATTGTGTTGATTGGCTGTTTTATTACCTTGTTCTTATAGCAGATTGTGTTGTTGTGACATTACTCTTAACTTCACACATCTGATACCAGAATTTCAATTGTCATCATGCGAAGCAGAGTACATAGTTACTTCTTTTTGTGCATGTTAAGCAACATGGATGATGAACCTAGTCGAAGAGTTATAGGGAAGAGTCATGGAGCAATTACCACTATGCCCCGGAAGGGAAAAGACAACGCTTTTTTTGGCCTTTAACAATGCTTAAAAGCGCTGCCTAAGGTGGCGCTGCTATAGGTAAAGACAACGCTTTTGTTTTATGCAAAAGCGCTGCCTTATGTAGGCCTTTAGTAGAGCTTTTTATGGAAAAGTGTTTTCTAAAGTAGGCCTTTATCAGCTCTTTTTCTGGAAAAGCGCTGTCAAAAGTGGGCCTTTAGCAACGCTTTTTCTGGCCTTTTATGCTTTCTATTGGCATCTTTAGGCAGCGCTTTTTCAGGAAAAAGCGTTTTCTATTGTCCCCCTTTAAACAACGTTTTTTAAAGCGCTGTCTAATGTATTTTTTATTTCACTTTAAGGCAACGCTTTTAATGGAAATCGCTTTCTATTGTGAACTATAAGCAGCGCTTTTTCTGAAAAGCGCTGTCTTTTCTTTACGTAAATTGTGCTTTTTAAAAGCACTTTTTTAAAAATCAGAATTTAGGAAGCATTTTTTATTTAAATGCGCTGCCTATTCTTTCTTTTTTAGAAAGCATATTTTTGGAAATAATACCATAAACCTATATAATTCATGCCTTTTTTTCAAACACATAGGCATTATATGACATTCAACAAGCCTTTATTTCAACACATAGGTCTTATATTTCAACCATTGAGCCTTTATTTCAACAAACAAGGCTTTATTCAAACATAGGCATTATAATCCAAAATATATACACCATTATAATTCAACACATAAACCATTTGATATAAATCAACATAACAACTTTCATACCTTATATGATTCTTTTCTCAATAAAGTATTCACACAATTCCTCCTTGATTTCTTCCAATTTATCTTTCGAGTAATGAGCACACTTGTATTCATCAAAGTACTACATAATAAAACATAATATGCATGATTTAGTTAAAAGTAATAAATTATATGAAATATTCGATAAATATTAAAATAAATCTTAAGTTATAAATCCATACCATGATTGGAATCTCTATTTGATCCAAATGAAGGATTTCTCTCATAAACCTCAAAACGTAATAACCGCAATCTATACTTATATTCCTCTAACAAAATAAAAACAAATAAGAATATATAGTTGTCTTGTTTTATCAAGTATCATCACTATTATAAGCAAAATTGTGAAAATTAATATACCTCAACTCTGATCCATGTAATGTTGTTTGCTTTAGACAGTGATACTCGAGCTTCTCTTTGTGATCAGATTAATAGCAACTAACAAACCAGTGACCACTATAAAATAAAACAAAAGTTTAGATGGAAATTTTCTACGCAAAAGATACAAAGATTAGAATGAAAATCTAACCCGTTGCCAATATTATACGGGCGAAAGACACGAAATAGAATCTGTTTGACAATTGATTCCCGCGCATCAATTTGTCATACAAGAACCTTATATAAAAACATAATAAACATTAGACTATTTTCATTGAAATGTGTAAATAAATTATTCAACTTATTAAATAATAGACACGAAATAGTACCTTTTGCACTAACGTCTCTTTCTTTTCTTGGTTGGAATATGTTCTACTCGTCTCTTAACAACACGGACGGTTGGATTGATCCAAATACCCTCATTATGATCTCTAATATATGATTGATTTGCTATAATATTCTCATCTTGATCATTTCTAGTAAACGATTCAATCTCAACATCAATATCACCTTGATCTCCAATGTTTTCATCAATTACTTTGTTAGATAAAAGCACTATAGACCATTTCGTACTTGTCGGATCAGTGACATAGAACACTTGTTTAGCTTGAGAGGCTAGAATAAAAGGCTCATCTTTGTACCCCACCCTATTAAGATCCACTTGCAAAAATCCTGACTTATCCATTCGTATGCCATTATTATTTTCAGCCCACTTGCAACCAAATATAGGAATCTGAAACTTCTCATAATCAAACACCCAAATGCGCTCGATAACCCCAAAATATGATAGATTTGCAAATTTGGGGTTTAAGTCCTTCACACTTGAAATGTGCATTGCTTCAGCTACCACGGTGACACCACTATTTTGCATAGTACTTTTATCATCTTGTTCTTTGGTATAAAATGTGTATCCATTCATTACGTATGCGCTATAAAAAAACACAATCAAACTTGGACCATATGCTAAACATCTCAACCTTTCTATTATTGAAGCGGGGTCTGAATAATACTTTGAATAAATATGATCCTTAAACCAAGGTATAAAACATCGATTGTGCTCTCATACTATCCAATTTTCATTTCTATTTGGATTTAAACCTCGGAGAACATCCTTGTGCATTTCAACATACGGCTCAACCTCGTTCTCATTGTGCAGAACATACAAATGAACTTAATCCCGTTCGACCCTTGATACTGTCACAACTTTATTTCCAATTAACTTTTTTCCTTCTTTTTTTTCGACAATATGAGATTTAGGGAGTCCAATTGATTGAACATTGGACAGATATTCAGAACAAAACTCAATCGCTTCTTCAACAATGTATCGTTCAGCAATACAACCCTCAGGTCGACTTCGGTTTTTCACATACCCTTTTAATATTTTCATATAACGTTCAGCAGGGTACATCCATCTCATATAAGCTGGTCCACATAATTGTGTCTCTTTCACAAGATGTACAACTAGATGTACCATTATGTCAAAAAACGAGGGAGGAAAATACCTTTCAAGCTCACACAAAGTAATAACTATTTCTTTTTGCAATGTTGGTAAGATCGCATGATTGATCACCTTACTGCAAATTGACTTGAAGAAAAAACACAATTTAGTTATTGCGCTTCTTACTATTTCTGGCAGAATAGAATGTATACCTATTGGTAGAAAATTTTCCATTATAACATGGCAATCATGTGTCTTTAAACTTTTTAACTTGAGGTCTTTCATAGACACAAGTCTTCTAATATCTGAAGAGTATCCTTCTGGAACTTTAACTTCACTTAGAAACTTACACAATACTTTTTTCTCCTTTCTAGATAGAGTATAGGCAGCAGGTGGTAGATATGTTCGACTTCCTTTCTTCAAGGTTCCTAATTCAGTTCTTATCCCCATCGCTATCAAGTCCTTTCTTGCTTTAAGACCATTCTTAGACTTTCCTTGTATATTGAGTAACGTACCAATAACACTGTCAAATACATTTTTTTCAATATGCATAACATCGAGAAAATGTCTTACATACAACAACTTCCAATACGGAAATTCAAAAAAAATTGACCTCTTCTTCCACCTACTCTTAACAAGCGTATGTGCAAAAGGCTTGCCAAACTGAATACTCACATCTTTCACCTTTTCAAAAATTTGATCACCTGTCAATATAGGTGGAGCTCTACCTTGTTCTGGGGCTCCATTGAAGGCTTTTCTCCACCCACGGTAATGATGATTAGAACTTAAGAATCTACAATGACCGAGAAAGACATTCTTCTGACCAAACTCCAATCGCGTCCAATCTATTTTATCTTCACAAATAGTACACGCACATTGACCTTTTATGTTATACCCTGATAGATTTCCGTATGCTGGAAAATCACTAATTGTGCCAAACAACATCGCCCTCAAGTTGAAACTTTCTTTCCTATATCCATCATAAACCTCCACACCATTCTCCCATAAAGTCTTTAAATCTTCGATTAAGGGTGTCAAGTATACGTCTATGTCATTCCCTAGTTGTTTAGGCCCAGAAATTAACATAGATAACATCATGTACTTACGCTTCATACATAGCCATGGAGGTAGGTTATAAATCATAATAATCACAGGCCATGTGCTATGTGAGATACTTTGGAGACCGTGTGGGTTCATTCCATCAGTAGATAATGCCAAGCGAAGGTTTCTTGCTTCTTTTCCAAATTCAGGATAATCATTATCAAGTTTCATCCACTGTGGTGAATCTGTCGGATGTCGAAACTTTCCATCAATAATTCTTTCATCTGCATGCCAAGTCAAGTGTCTTGCACCGGTTTCACTACGAAACATGCGTCTAAATCTCAGAATTATAGGAAAATACCATACGACTTTTGCTGGAGACAACTTTTTCTTATATCGAGATACACCGCATTTAGGACACTCATTTAACGATGCATACTCATTTCGAAATAAAACGCAATCGTTTGGACAGGCATGTATCTTATCATAGCTCATGCCAATAGAGCACAACATCTTTTTGGCCTCATATGTTTGATTGGGAAGAACATTATCCTCTGGAAGCATATCTTTCATAAGGGCTAATAACTCTGTGAAACTTTTATCCGACCATCCATTGCCCGCCTTTACGTTGTACAACTTTAATACCGCAGTCAATCTTGTGAATTTAGTGAAACCATTATACAACGGTTTCTCTACATCGCTTACGAACCTCTCAAACATTTTGGGACAATCCTTAAGATCTTCTTCAAGTGCTTCTGCAATCTCTTCGACTCGATCACAATCGTATGTATCTGTGCAATTGTCGTTTGAAGCATAGGTCGTATTATCCCCCGATTCAACATTCCCGTTACTTTTCTCACCATGCAAATTCCAACATGTATAACTTCGATCAATTCCATGCCTCATTAAATGTGATGCCAACTGAACTGTGTCAACCCGACTCCCATAACAGCAATCCAAGCAAGGGCATGTCATTCGACTGGGGTCTTTGGCATGCGCAACAGCAAACTTAACGAATTCTGATACCCCATTCTCGTACTCTTTCGACAATCGACTTGAAGACATCCATTTCTTATCCATGTTTTTACTAATTAAGCTAAACAAAAACAAAATAAAAACTATTTACCTGTAGGGAAGTCAACAACTTCTGGACCCACACAGTGTAAGATTCTTGGAAACAATCAGACTTTCAATCTTCACAAGTAACCCCTATAGCAAATTCACTAAGTTAGAATTGATGGTGTATGCCAAATATAACAGGACAAATTTAATATATAATAGGACAAACAAGATATATCGGAGAAACAAGTCAAAGTCTCAAGAATCAATTAATTTCAACAATTTCATTTTCATTTTCATCACTAACATACCAAATATAACAATTAATTTCATTATCATACCAAATCATCACTAACATACCAAATCATCAATTAATTTCAACAAATCATCACTAACATTCAACATCAACTTACAAAATTAACACCAATTCCCAACATAAATCCACCACAAATATCACTATTTATCATCTTCAACTTTACTATAACAACAATTTCAAAATCAAATTCAAACAACAACCACATCAACACTAATTCACCAAATCGACAACAACCACATCAACACTTTGATACTCTAACAACACTCATTTTTCTATAACACTCATTTTTCTAACAACCCTCATTTTTGTAATGGATATAATTTCCTATAATATAACAACACTCATTCAAACTACATTCAAACTAAAAACAAAACAAAAACAAAACAAGATACTCAAGAACAAACCCTCAAGAACATTAAATAATCACTGAAACTCAAGAACAAACAAAAGAAACAGTGACACTCGCGGAGGAATGCCGTCGAGGAACAGTGCGGAGGAGAAGAAGGACATAGGAACGCCAGTCGGAGAAGAAGGACAGAGGAACACCGGTCAGAGAAGAAGGACAGAGGAACGTCGGTCGGAGAAGAAGGACAGAGGAACAGTGCGGAGGGAGAAGCCGCGAGAGAGGGGGAGACACAGCGGAGGGAGAAGTCGCGAGAGAGGGGGAGAAACAAAACAAATGATTAGGACGTTCTGAAATAATGAAAAGTTTTTTAATATTTATGAAATAATAACATAAGGCAGCGCTTTTGGGAAGCGCTTTCTTATGTATTAGCTTTAACAACGTTTTTTTTCTCTAAAAGCGCTTTCTTTTTAATTGCCTATAGCAGCGCTTTCAGAAAGCACTTTCTAATGTGTGACATTCGTAAGGCCATTAGCAGCGCTTTTTAAAAGCGCTTTCTAAAGTGTGTCTTTAGCAGCGCTTTCCTAAAAGCGCTTTCTAAGGTGTCACAGTTGTATGACTTTTAGCATCGCTTTTAGGAAGCGCTTTCTAAAGTAGGCCTTTAGGCAGCGTTTTTTTTCAGCGTGTTTTTTTTAAAACATATAGCAGCGCTTATGATAATAAGCGTTGTCTATGTAGTGCTGCCAAAAAGCAATTTTGGCGTAGTGTACCATGAAGATTGACAACATGTCAGCTATCAACTTGGCGAAGAATCCAATAACACGGTCGAAGCAAGCACATCGAAATGAGGTTCCATTATCTTCAAGAGCAGGTAACAGAAGGGAAGTGAACTTGAAACACTGTAGAATTGAGAGTCAGATTGCAGATATCATGACGAAGGGAGTGCAGGTCGGAGTTTTCAAGAAACTAAGAGCCATGATGAATATAGACAGTTTAGACACAATGAATTAGGTGGTGTGTTAAATATGTAATTCATTGTTTTAGAAAGATTATATTTGATTTAGAAATAACATATTTGATTTAGAAAGATTAGATTAGATATTTTTTGGCTTTTATAGTTTGAGTTTTAACTTGAGATGCAAGTTAACCTAAATCTATAAATAGGGATGAACTCTTATCATTGTAATAATCAAGTTTTAAAATTCACAGTTTGCAGTTGCAAGCGAATATTGAAAGTTTCCACAGTTTGTGGGTAGAAAGAATTATGCAGTTTTTCATCTTCTTCTCCAACGCTACTATTTCTCTTTTCTCTTTCTTTTTTCTTTCTCAACCTTTTTCTTTTCATTGCCATTGTGTGATTGTTAACAATCTTGAAATCAAGATTGAATAGAAGAATTCTTCATAAGTTGTGGTGAATTTCCAACGACATCTATTTAAATTCTTAACAATTATATTACCCTAACTATAACTTTTTATTTTATTTTATCATGTATTTCTTTTATAAATATGAATAATTTATACACTTTTTACAATGTGCGACAAATGTTGTCATCAATTAACTAGTTAAATATAATACTTTTTTATTTATTTTATAAATAGTAAAAAATAAGAATTTACAATAAACAAATTATATTTTTTTTCATAACATTCATACATGATAAAATAACATATTTTATAAACTTAAGAAACATTGATTATTTTTATAAAAAAACCTTTGACATTGATTAATATATAATAAACGCAAAAAATAAATGTCTCTCGTACACAAACTATACTAGAGAAATATTTATAATTCATAGATTACAAAATATTAAGAAAACATTTATCATTGATAAATATAAAAATATTTGACAAATATACAAATACAAGATACAAACTTTTTAATTGATAAATATATAATAAAATACAAAACACATATATGCTATTAATATGTAAAAAAAAAAGGATAAATATAAAAAAAAAATAGAAGACATATTTGTAATTAACTCTTTAAAAAACACTTAAAAAAATATTTGGCCCAACAAATTAAATTCACTTCAAATTTGTAAAAGTTAATTTTTACAGTTTAATGTAAATAATCATTTAAATTGAATGTATATAATTATATTCTATAAAAAAACAACTCTTTTATTATTTATGTTGTATAATTTTAATCATATCAATTACATTTTAAATTATTTTTGAGTTTAATTGCTATGCACTGACAGTGTAAAAAGTTTTACACTGTCAGTACATCACCATCATCCGTTTGGGTTACTTTACCGATTATTAAATTAAAAGTCAAACTCCTCTTTACATCCAACGATTATAATTAACTGACAGTGTAAAATTTTTTTACATTGTCAGTGCATTTCAATTAATTCCATTATTTTTTATTGAATCAAATATATTATTTTATAAAATTTAAAATTTTCTAATACAAAATATGGTATGAGTTATTAAACACTTGATCAATTACCGATTAACTTCCACAAACTCGTAAGTATTTATTGGAAAACTATTAGTTTAATAATTCAAACGTCAATAATTCGCTAATTAAACTCTAGCAACACAATCCAACGTTCGAATTATATAAAGACAATGTACTTTTGGAGTAAAACAAACAGGTAAGCATCAATAAATCCAATTAATTCCTTCACTATTCAACAAAATGAACGTTTATTTGTCGTAGAGTCACTTTAATCTCACATGTTTTTGACCAAAATAAACACCCCAGTCCCACATTGAACATGTAGTGTAGAGTATATTTCATCAAATCTCTTCCACCGGCAACCCGTACAAACATAGAAACGGTCGTGTTTCTTTGGGCAACGTGTCATATCATTCAGTGGGTCCCTTTCCCTTGCCACCATCTCTACCATCATGCATATAAAAGGATACCTCTCTCTTCCATTCTCTCACACACTTCACTCTAACTCATTCTTACCTCACCATGCATCGTTTACTCATTCTATCCATCTTCTCACTTGCAGCACTACTTGCAATTGCAGAAGGTAGTTACGTTGGTGTAAACTATGGTCGCATAGCTAACAACCTTCCTTCAGCATTCAAAGTCGTTAACCTTCTCAAATCACAAGGAATCAACCGGGTCAAACTCTACGACACCGACCGAGCTGTTCTCCGGGCATTATCCGGATCCGGAATCAAAGTAACCGTCAACCTCCCCAACGAACAACTCTTCTTCGCAGCCAAGAAACTCTCCTACGCACTCGCATGGCTCAACAGAAACGTCGTCGTTTACCAACCCCACACACAAATCGAAGCCATCGCAGTCGGCAACGAAGTCTTCGTCGACCCACACAACACCACCAAATACCTCGTCCCCGCCATGAAAAACATTCACAAAGCTCTTATCAAGAACAATCTCCATAACTCCATCAAAATCTCCTCCCCAATCGCACTCTCCGCTCTCGGATCCTCATACCCATCTTCAACCGGTTCATTCCAACCCGAACTAGTCGAACCCGTTATAAAACCCATGCTTGATTTCATCCGCGAAACGTCGTCGTATTTAATGGTGAACGTGTATCCGTTTTTCGCATACGAGTCAAACGCTGACGTCATTTCTTTAGACTACGCTTTGTTTCGTGAGAATCCGGGTAACGTGGATCCGGGTAATGGGTTAAAGTATTTTAACATCTTCGACGCACAAATCGACGCCGTTTTTGCAGCACTTTCGGCTCTCAAATACGACGACGTAAGGATCGTTGTGAGTGAGACAGGGTGGCCTTCTAAAGGAGATAGTGATGAGGTGGGTGCGTCCCCAGAGAACGCTGCTGCGTACAACGGTAACCTTGTTAAAAAGATTCTCACTAACGGTGGGACCCCGTTGCGACCCAATGCAAATCTAACCGTTTATTTGTTCGCTCTTTTTAACGAGAATGGGAAAGTGGGACCTACGTCGGAGAGAAATTTTGGAATGTTTTACCCCAATATGGAGAGGGTTTACGATGTTCCGTTCACGGTGTAAGGATTAAAGGGATTGAAGATAACCTAGTTGCGCTGAGATATTAGTTCTTAGTTTAGGTGATCAGTTTGAAATTTGTATCATTAGTAATCTCGGGTGTTGGTTTGAATTTGTTTGCATCAATTAAATTTATTTGTAACTATACTTTGCTTTGAAGAGATATACTACCTCCGTCCCTAATTATAAGACCCTATTGAGTTTTTTTCTTGTCCCTTTTTATAAGACCCTCTTCAACTTTCAAAGTGCATTAATTATTATTTTCCAAACATACCCCTAATTATATTACATCTTTTTCTGCACTATGTAATAAATACAATTACATATATATTAACTATTTCTCTCTCCTAAGGATAAACTTGTAAAATTATACAAAATAGTCAATAAGTTTAATACTCTAATCAACTTTCTTAATTTCCGTGTTTTTCTTATTGGGGTCTTATATTTAGGGACGGAGGTAGTATTTTGTAATTCATACTAGAATGTTACTCATTGGCATTATTATGTGTTGCAGTACTAAAATAGAGTTATTGACTATGGACATATGTTTTAATTCACACTACTTATATACAAGAGATTCATGTCCATTTCTCAAAATTTCTAAGGCTGCTTTATGCTTGGAAACCTCATTATCCAAGTGAGAATAATTTTCTTTAGGGAGAAAAGTTTCCTAAAGCTAGAAGAGGTTTTTCATTCATTTGATATAAAGTAATTCACAACTCATCATAAAATAAAGGGTTAAATATATAATACTCTTTGTAATGTAGTCTCACATTTTTAGTAAATGTGAAAATATTACTCATATTACTCACATTTGCTATACTCAACACGAAAACCTAACCGGAGTTTTAGATATTAATTTGTTAATGCGTGAGGCACATTGAATGAGAGAGAATGAAGAATAAAAATTGCTAGTATTGAATATTATGAAACTCAATTACAATGTGTGTATATACAACTAAGTAACTTAAGTATTAAATAACTATCATAATAAACTTTAACTCTAATCAACATGAGCTTGAGCTTGAGCTTGAATTACAATGTGTGTATTTTTTAATTCACACTACTTATATACAAGAGATTCATGTCCATTTCTCAAAATTTCTAAGGCTGCTTTATGCTTGGAAACCTCATTATCCAAGTGAGAATAATTTTCTTTAGGGAGAAAAGTTTCCTAAAGCTAGAAGAGGTTTTTCATTCATTTGATATAAAGTAATTCACAACTCATCATAAAATAAAGGGTTAAATATATAATACTCTTTGTAATGTAGTCTCACATTTTTAGTAAATGTGAAAATATTACTCATATTACTCACATTTGCTATACTCAACACGAAAACCTAACCGGAGTTTTAGATATTAATTTGTTAATGCGTGAGGCACATTGAATGAGAGAGAATGAAGAATAAAAATTGCTATTATTGAATATTATGAAACTCAATTACAATGTGTGTATATACAACTAAGTAACTTAAGTATTAAATAACTATCATAATAAACTTTAACTCTAATCAACATGAGCTTGAGCTTGAATTACACAACTTGAATTACACAACTTGAATTACACCTAAACATGTCTATATCTCTTCATTTATCTCTTTACCTTCAACATTTATTTCTTAATTGGTTTTTGTAATGCCCTGTATAATATATATCTAGAATAATACAATACAAGCATTTTATTTGGTACTGACACCATCATAAGTGCTTAATGGCGTAATTCACATATTCTAAAACATAATACAATCTATGGTACAAGATATGGAAATTAGCCAAAAATATAAAATCTAAGAGTAATATACCATATCCTCAATTGTATACTACAAATACACATCGGAAAATAAGCTCAACTAAGTTTCTCTTGAAACATCCCAGCATACCTCCACTTGTAAATCAAACATGCAAACCACACCTGTAATATAACAACAATAGTGGGGTGAGATACATCAAATCTCAGTGAGTTCCCTATCTTATGGATTCTCTCGGCTGTACAAGGTTCTAACTGATCCTAACTCAAGTCAAGGGGAAGGGAAATGACCTTGAGTTCTCAATCTCACAATCTCACACTATATGGAAACATGTCATGAGTCTGTTAACTCAAAATATCACTAATCGATAACCTGTACCAAGGCATCCCTTTTTTCCGTCCGCTTCTACGTCTAGAAGTCGACCCGAGTCATGGATCCTTGTAGTTACTTGACATACGAAATGGATTCAGGATCATCGGCCTGTTAACCGTGATCCGTCACTTCTCATGGCCTGTTAACCATCACAAGTCTCTACCCGTAGGTTCCATTCGTACTACACACGGGAATCAAACCTGCCAAGTAATCATGTCTGCACTTCAGAGGAGCTCGAGACTCATGAAGGTCTCTCAAGGGCAACTCAAAAGAAAATGGTTATGACTACATGATCATATACACAAACGTGATTGTATTTGACAATCACAAGGCCACATTCGCCTAAAGGCCTCTTTTGCCTTTTCACAAAACCACAAAGGTTCACACATGTTCCATACTAGTGTTTCACTCTTTCTATATCATTCGGTAATTGACACACGCCTCGGCCTCTTCTGCACGAGCGTTGTCATTAAGTTATTCATCAATTTCCTAGCCATTACTAGGTTCCACTATCATTAAACTATGCCATTTTGTTTTGGGGTAAAGTTTCCTTACTCTACCTAATTCATATTTTAAGCATGCATATTCTCTTGATAATGTTTAACAACGATATCAGGCAAAACATATTACAATTGCACATTTGAATTACATATAATAATTTCATCACAAGTCACATAACTCTTGGTTTCCCTCTGATCATTTAATCGGGTATCAAATCAATATTTCACACTCTTACCCCGTAGGATATTTTCACAGTTTTACATCAACTATAACTATGCCTCGATCGGATTCACGATCCAAAAGATATGGATTTTTGAAAATATTTTTATTTTGTTCCAGGTCGCGCTAAGCGGGCCCCACCCGCGCTAAGCGCGCTCCTCGCTGCCTGGAAGGGGTGAAAATTCTCCAGACCGCGCTAAGCGGGAAATACCGCGCTAAGCGCGCTCTGCGTTATGCAGAAAAATAAACCCTTTTGACAGCACTTCCAACCTCCAAATTCATCCTCAACACCATACTCAAACAACCAATAAAGGTATATTATCATGGTTCTATCATCAATACATAGTTTCTCTCACAAAACCCTAACATTTTCAAAAACCCATTTCATTTCTAACTCATTCCAATCAACACCAAACACCATAACAACTATCAATGGATGATTCTATACATATATTGATCATACTACACAAATTATAACACACTTCAACCGTTAGATTCTTTGATTTTGGAAAAACCCCATTTTCCCCAAAATCCAACCTAACTCAAAAACCTCAAGAAATTATACTCTAAAGTTTCTATCTAGAACCCACCTGGTAATCGAAGAGGAGTTTGAAGAAGATGTTGAATCGATGAAGAGATGATGAAGATCCAAGCTCTTCTTCTTCCATGAGCTTTTTATCTTCTTTCTCTCCATTTCCTCTTTCTTTCTCTTTTCTTCTTCTTACTATCTTTCCTTTTATAACACATATATACATAATACTTATTATATAATATAGTCCAACAAGGTAAAATATTTCCAATCGATATTTTGTTATCTCAAACCAATTGATCAATTATTAGAGTTACCATAAAAATTACTTTCTCGGATTAATAAATATTAATTCGTCTCTTTAATAAAATAATTGATCTCTTCAGAGTTCATTAGTTGCTCTATTGATCCCAAATGTCAATACTTAAAGTACTTAGAGGATTCCATTAATCCAATTTACCAAAGATAGAGCACATAGATACTCATCTGATATCCAATTGAGTATTTAAATAATATGGGATATTACACTCTCCCCCCCTTAAATTGAAATTCGCCCCCGAATTTCCTCTACTCGACAACAACAGCAACTTGTATAACTGTCTTAGATCCACACTTAACTTTACTTCCGTTAGAATTTCTAACATAATCCAAAATTCAACTTGACTTCACAGACAAAAATCCGTATTTTCACAATTTATCAAACTTCACGTCCTTAATCATACTCTTGTTCCAATATCGGTTTAACTTTCAACTTGTTTTTTCTCAATTCATCTGTTGTTTCTTACTAAAACACTTGGTCTCATTCTTCCTTCGGGAAAAAAAATGTACCATTCTATATTCCTCTACTGAGTCAAAACAAGACCGTAACACCTTATCTTAGTTTTAAGGTAACAAACACTCATCAAATCTTTGCAATGTAAATCAGTGATTCCTTAACTTCATGCAATCACCGACGACTATCCTTTCATAAATTCTTAATGTTCAAAACCACTTCATAGATTGCAAACAACTTCTTTTACCAGTTCCATTTGGTCTGATGCTGCACATTGTACTCGTTAAATCCAATATTTTATCTCTTTTGTATCACACCCAAAATAACATGCTTAGGACAAGTTCTTCTTATTTCCATACTTATAATTAATTTCTCCTCCGATTCTTATAAATCCGACTGAGCCCCTTTCATTTGTCACCTTCCACTGTGCAACTCCAATTCTAACAATGGGATACCACCAATTCTTAAGTATTACCAAGTAGCTAACAGTCTACAGAGAACACACTTATCCACTGGGATCCTTACTAACCAACGGTACAAGAAACATACTGACGTACTATGGTATAACAATTTCTTTGTCAGTACACAATATCATAACATCTGTCCAATATCCCCCAGGTGATACAAGTATAGGAGTTACACTGCTCCAAATTCATTCAAAACTCGAATAATTCATCCAAAAGTAGTTTAGCAACTTCCGTTTCTAGTTACCACATTCCATATCAATTTTTCTTACGGTTTTTCGACTTACTCAAGGTTCCTTGCTGATTCGAGATCTCAACAAATAATAGCGTAACACCAACATAGAACTTCAATCATATGCGAGTCACCACTTATTAAAACTTAACCTATCCAAAGCGAAATTGTGATTTTTCATACTACTCACCAATTCACATACAACACTTCACATACACCCACACTCTCGAAGGCTATGTCATGTTTCTCAATTGAATCCACTTTTCTTAATCGTTTTGTTTCACATACAATCCTATTCTTATTCGTACTTGGAAGATTAACCGTCAAATTTCCTTCTTTGGGTAAAACTCAACTGCACACAACTGGTACCACTCTCACAGTTTAAATCTGATGCCATGAACTCGCGGAAGATAACAAATACTAACTCCAACCAACCGTTCATACCTCACCAACACCAACAATTAACTTACCGAAATATTCCTTGCGAGGTCAACACCTCATGAGTATTCTGTAACTTTACCCTCATGGCTTTCAACAGTAATACACTTAAGACTTTCTCATACTCAACACAATACTTAAGATTATTTCTCCTAAAGTCAAACTCTTTCGTCGTTTGAATAAATGGTCCACTACGCAACACCCTTCCAGAAGTTCCGATTTCAAAACACAAATCTGTCTTTCATTTACTTGCAATCATGTTTCCCATTCTCCGAATACTTATCAATCAGAAGAACATATGGCAACAAAACACAGATGATGGTTCCTAAGGGATTCCACAATTTACACACATGTCAATCGATTACCCGTTTGAGGTCAATCGGTTAACTCCTCAAAATTCAACGTAAAACACCTCCCATGCACGTGTTAATCGGGTCACCCTATTGTTTTAATCGGTTATCACTGCTACAGAATCAAAAACCAATTCTTATAATTCAAAAGTCATCACCACTCAAACCACCAATCCGATTTGTTCTAACTTGAAATATCATTCTCAACTTGTGGCTCCTTAACTTGTGTAACCTTCACTAACTATGATCCACTTAAGATAAAACCGACAAGTCGACGACACACTCCAACCAAGTGACAAGGCAAAATTCCAAATTCTGACGCAGTCACACCCCAAAACTTCAGCGGGGTAGTTCCTCTCTGCTTAAACAACTACACTTGCGTGAAGTCAAAATGACGACATTCTAAGGTTTGAGCCATAACCCATACTTGATTCGTCCATAAGAAAAACTCAGCACGCAACCATCATACTATACCACAAAAGCGATGGACATAACCTGCAGCACACAACCTCGTTCTCTCACTTGAATTCCTTGGTGAGAAATAATACAACAACGTTCTTAGTCCAACAAAAGGTAGATTCCGATTATTCACAATTACAGAAGTTTCTCTATACTTGAAAATAAATCGGGGTAATGCATCCTCTTGAAGAACCTTTCCATCATTACGTACATATTAACCGGGATTTCTTACCCTTCACTATCCATTGAACATCTCACTTACACCAAATTACTTAATGGAAGATTCACAACCGACAATTCTCATTAACTATCTACAAGACCTTTCCGGTATAAATCGTTCCATCATTTACCCTTAGTCTGTGATAAGTCTTGTCTTGCTTTTCGTTGTTTTACCATAATCTTACTTCCTAAAATACAATACTCATTGTTCCACAAAGTACATCCCCTCACACTTGTCACAAGAATAAGAATCCATCACGTACACTTGTGACCATGGTGCTACTACTACGCTTGTTCTTAATACCAAGGTGTAACTTTCTCATTCCACGTCATACTAACAGGCTCCTCACAGGTGAACCATCAGTGATTACACTTCCTTAATTTTAGTTTCAACTACATCTTAAGGATTATATCACACATTTGTTCAAAATATGCTCCGTTGCCACTTCCTCTTAACATACCATCGATACCGCTTTCCACACTGCGTTTACTTCGCTTTCCTTTGTAATCCTCTTAGGTCCAAATATAAAACCATCTTACTAAAATTTCCTTAACACACACTTCTTCCGGTCTGTATGTATCACTACACTTTCCATTATTAAATAAAGTTCAAACTTTCTCCGACATAATACCTTATACTGTTCCTTGGGTAAGTTAACATTTCCAAATTCCAAATTAGTCTCTCATCAAATACAGAAAATCCCGATGTACTATCTCGAACTTAATCTCTCTACATAACTGAATACACGCAACTTATCTCCTACTCTTCGTCCGACACATACTTATTTCACTTGAAGCATGTAAACACATCTTTGTGCTCCTTCACACTCAACTTTTTGCCAGTTGGAAGACATTATTCCGAATGCATTCCTGAAGGTACTCTCGTCCATTCAAGATACCATAGCAACGTTAGAAACTGTAACACCAAAATTTATCTCACTTCCAGACCTTACGTCACATATTCCACAAACCAATTTTTTCTTTTCCACGGAATGAGATTACTTGAAATCCTCATTAATATCAGTTGTCAATCCAGCCTTACTAACGATTTTACATATTTATTGATACCTTAAGCAATCGCCCAATAGAGATCCTTAACTTTCAGACTCCATAAACTCCATAGGATTTCCCGAACAACACATCATTCTTCAATTCCATGCTACCCAAGGCACATCTTCTACTAAGACCTCCACTGAGCTGACCAAAACTCCTCACTAGTAACTCTTGGCTTGAGCCTACCCTCACAGCACAAGTTCTGACAACACTACGGAGTCCTCATGGTCGCTCAACCATGATTCTACCTATCACATACATAGTATTAGGTTGATCAGGCCCAACACTACATAGTATGATATTAAGTTTCATGATGGAAAGACACACTTAAGAGGCAGGAATAAATTTACTTATGATGTTTCAAGGCTAGGTCGAGGACACGACCTGCTCTGATACCAACTGTAATGCCATGTATAATATATATCTAGAATAATACAATACAAGCATTTTATTTGGTACTGACACCATCATAAGTGCCTAATGGCGTAATTCACATACTTGACCATTCTAAAACATAATACAATCTATGGTACAAGATATGGAAATTAGCCAAAAATATAAAATCTAAGAGCAATATACCACATCCTCAATTGTATATTACAAATACACAGCGGAAAATAAGCTCAACTAAGCTTCTCTTGAAACATCCCAGCATAGCTCCACTTGTAAATCAAACCTGCAAACCACACCTGTAATATAACAACAATAGTGGGGTGAGATACATCAAATCTCAGTGAGTTCCCTATCTTATGGATTCTCTCGGCTGTACAAGGTTCTAACCGATCCTAACTCAAGTCAAGGGGAAGGGAAATGACCTTGAGTTCTCAATCTCACAATCTCACACTATATGGAAATATGTCATGAGTCTGTTAACTCAAAATATCACTAATCGATAACCTGTACCAAGGCATCCCCTTTTTCTGTCCGCTTCTACGTCTAGAAGTCAACCCGAGTCATGGATCCTTGTAGTTACTTGACATACGAAATGGATTCGGGATCATCGGCCTGTTAACCGTGATCCGTCACTTCTCATGGCCTGTTAACCATCACAAATCTCTACCCGTAGGTTCCATTCGTACTACACACGGAAATCAAACCTACCAAGTAATCATGCCTGCACTTCAGAGGAGCTCGAGACTCATGAAGGCCTCTCAAGGGCAACTCAAAAGAAAATGGTTATGATTACGTGATCATATACACAAACATGATTGTATTCGACAATCACAAGGCCACATTCGCCTTAAGACCTCTTTTGCCTTTTCACAAAACCACAAAGGTTTACACACATGTTCCATACTAGTGTTTCACTCTTTTCTATATCATTCAGTAATGGACATACGCCTCGACCTCTTCTGCACGAGCGTGTCATTAAGTTATTCATCAATTTCCTAGCCATTACTAGGTTCCACTATCATTAAACTATGCCATTTTGTTTTGGGGTAAAGTTTCCTTACTCTACCTAATTCATATTTTAAGCATGCATATTCTCTTGATAATGTTTAACAACGATATCAGACAAAGCATATTACAATTGCACATTTGAATTACATATAATAATTTCATCACAAGTCACATAACTCTTGGTTTCCCTCCGATCATTTAATCGGGTATCAAATCAATATTTCACACTCTTATCCCGTAGGATATTTTCACAGTTTTACATCGGCTATAACTATGCCTCGATCGGATTCACGATCCAAAAGATATGGATTTTTGAAAATATTTTTATTTTGTTCCAGGTCGCGCTAAGCGGGCCCCACCCGCGCTAAGCGCTCTCCTCGCTGCCTGGAAGGGGTGAAAATTCTCCAGACCGCACTAAGCGCGCTCTGCGTTATGCAGAAAAATAAACCCTTTTGACAGCACTTCCAACCTCCAAATTCATCCTCAACACCATACCCAAACAACCAATAGAGGTATATTATCATGGTTCTATCATCAATACATAGTTTCTCTCACAAAACCCTAACATTTTCAAAACCCATTTCTTTTCAAACTCTTTCCAATCAACACCAAACATCATAACAACTATCAATGGATGATTCTATACATATATTGATCATACTACATAAATTATAACACACTTCAATCGTTAGATTCTTTGATTTTGCAAAAACCCCATTTTTCCCCAAAATCCAACCTAACTCAAAAACCTCAAGAAATTATACTCTAAAGTTTCTATCTAGAACCCACCTGGTAATCGAAGAGGAGTTTGAAGAAGATGTTGAATCGATGAAGAGATGATGAACATCCAAGCTCTTCTTCTTCCATGAGCTTTTTCTCTTCTTACTCTCCATTTCCTGTTTCTTTCTCTTTTCTTCTTTTCGTCTTCTTACTATCTTTCCTTTTCTTTTCTTTTATAACACATATATACATAATACTTATTATATAATATAGTCCAAAAAGGTAAAATATCTCCAATCGATATTTTGTCATTTCAAACCAATTGATCAATTATTAGAGTTACCATAAAAATTACTTTCTCGGATTAATAAATATTAATCCGTCTCTTTAATAAAATAATTGATCTCTTCAGAGTTCATTAGTTGCTCTATTGATCCCAAATGTCAATACTTAAAGTACTTAGAGGATTCCATTAATCCAATTTACCAAAGATAGAGCACATAGATACTCATCTAATATCCAATTGAGTATTTAAATAATATGGGGTATTACAATTTTCATCTTAAACATTCATGAAAAAGTTTAACTCTAAAACTATTCAACGCTTATTTTTCGATGTTTTTCTAACCTTCACAATTTTATCAACATAGATAACACAAAACATAGATATATCATTCATCAACAAAATAGAATAAACATGCCTACAAACATTGTCTATTTATAACCTAATCATTAAGTAGGTTTATAAACAAGCATTATGATCAATTTAGGGCTAATTACTAAGATTCATTAGCTACAATTTATCTATAAATTAATTTCTCATAGCATATAAATCATTTTAAAATTTATTCAATTCACAGAATCATTCATCTCCAAACATAATCGATTTCAATCTTTTTAATGAACTTTAACTAAAACAATTCATTTGATTCACATGATGACCACACATAATATATAAAGAATCACAAACGAAATAATATTCCATCCACGTCACATCATCATACCCAAAAATACAATTTATAAAACTAGTATTCATAATTTTAACAAAGATTGAAATTTATTGAATAAAACTATATTTTAATTTTCTTTTCTCTTAGAACAATTATGCATTATATCTTTCTATTCTATAATACCTATAACTTTCTATTATTTCTTTGAAAACTAAAATTTGTCCAAACATAGTAAACGGGTATTGCTTTACCTCATATGTTTAAAAGATAGAAATCATTATCCTATGTTGAGTCTTTTATTTAATTTCTAAAAATAGAATGGGAGTTGTTATTCTCTTTGGGAATAACACACAGTCAAGTTTTTGAAACTAATCTTATACTCACACCAACAATGTGATGAGCATCTAAATTGAGAGTTCTCCTTAAAAACATAATAGAGGCATCCTTAAATAAACTAAGCAACATACTACACTAAGTCCCAACTGCACAATCACGCGATCAATGTTAAAAACTATTTTAGATATTTGTTTGTAACAATATAAACTTTGCGCGCCTTATTATTATTGAGTCAGACGACTCCACCTTCTTTCAGCTCCAAAATTTTAGTATATTTTATGCAATTCATGTCCATTTTTCAAAATTTCTAAGGCTGCTTTATGCTTGGAACCTCATTGTGCAACTGAGAATAATTTTATTTAGGGAGAAAAGTTTCCTAAAGCTAGAAGATGTTTTTCATTCATTTGATATAAAGCAATTCTCAACTCTTCATAAAATAAAATTTAAATATATAATGCTCCTATGTAATGTAGTCCCATATTTCTAGTCAATGTAAAACTATTACTTATACTACTCACACTTTCTATACTCAACACAAGAAATTAACTGGAGTTTTAAATATCAATTTGTTAATGCGTGAGACACTTTAAATGAGAGAGAATGAAAAATAAAGATTGTAATTATTGAATATTAAAAAACGCAATTATAAAGTGTGTATACAACTAAGTAACTTGAGTATTAAGTAACTAACATAATATACTCTAACTCTAATCAACTTGAGCTTGAGCTTGGATTACACAACTTGAATTATACTCTAAATATGTCTATCTCTCTTCATTTATCTATTTACCTTCAACATTTATTTCTTAATTGGTTTTCATCTTAAACATTCATGAAAAAGTTTAACTCTAAAACTATTCAACGCTTGTTTTCCGATGTTTTTTAAACCTTCACAATTTTATCAACATAGATACTGCAAAACATAGATATATCATTCATCAACAAATTAGAATAAACTTGTCTACAAACATTGTCTATTTATAACCTAATCATCAAGTAGGTTTATAACCTATACCTATTTAAGCATTATGATCAATTTAGGGCTAATTACTAAGTAGGGGTGTTCGCGGTGCGGTTTGGGTGGTTTTGACGCTAAAACTCATCCGAACCGCGAGAGAAAAAAGCATGCGGTTTGGTTTGGTTTGGTTGGCTTTTAAAAAAAATCCGAACCAAACCAATGCGGTTTAGATTGGTTCGGTTGGTTCGGTTTTTTACAAGATTTTTATTAAGTGATATTTACATATATAGAGAACAACATAACTTTGTGTTTAGTCATTCACACATTGCCAAATAACAACAAAACTCGTCATATTTAGACAAAAAGTTCTCATTCAATATACAAAAATCAATTTAAACAAAAGTGAAAAAAAAATAGTAGCATAAAACAATATCAAAAATATTATAATAAAACAGAAAATAGAGGAGAAGGGAGATTAGAGAAGATGAAAAGGAAAAAACATAAGAGATGTGAGATTAGAGAAGAAATGTGCGATAAAAATATAATTAGAAGAGAAAATAGTAACATAAAAATGAGAAAATGAAAAAGAAAAAACATGTGAGATGAGAGATTAGTGTAGAAGAGGTGAGACGTACATGACAAAGAAAATGAGAAGAATGCGCAATACTATTAGAAGAGATTTGAGAAGATTAAAACTTAAAAGTTAAGTGTGAGTAAGAGAAAATATTTCGTAATTGTAAGGTTAAGGCATAATGTGTTTAAGTTTTGGGTTAGATGTGGGATAAGTGAAGTTTAGGTTGTAACATAATGCGGTTTGGTTTGGTTTAGTTCGGTTTGCAAAATACAAACTGCAAACCAAACCAAACCGTGCGGTTTTGTTAAAAGATGGCCCGAACAAATCCGAACCAAATGCGGTTTTTTGCGGTTTCGGTTTGGTTTGGTTTGATTTGCGGTTTTCTATTGGGTTGGTTCGGTTTTGAACACCCCTATTACTAAGGTTTATTAGCCACAATTTATCTATAAATTAATTTCTTATAGCATATAAATCATTTTAAAATTTATTCAATTCACAAAATCATTCATCTCTAAACATAATCGATTTCAATCTTTTTATTAATGAACTTTAACTAAAACACAATACTACAAAATGCGTAAACAACAACGTCATGGTCACCACGCTTATTCCCTACACCGTTGTGACATATGTAAACCAAGACGCTATCGTAATATTAATTTTTTGATTAAAAATTATTCGTATATAACAACGGTTAAGCAGCCAACCGTTGTGATAACCTCAAGCTTTCATGGGTTCGAACCCCAGGGCCCCCATATATGTTATTCCTTTACTATTCAGTGCCACCTTTTCTTTTTTAATTATTTTTAAATAAAAAACTTTAAAGTTTATGACGACGGTTCAATGGTTCCACCGTTGTTAAGTTGCACATTTTTATTTTTATTAATTTTTAAATAAAAATTTTTAAAGTTTATGACTACAGTTAATGTTTACAACCGTTGTGATATATTTTATTTTTTATTTACAATTTTTAATTTTAATACTCTGGCGCTTTTTTATGAAATTTCACCCTGAAAGTAAAATATCACTACGGTTGCAAGTATTGGCCGTTGTGGTAGCGTGATAATATTATACACTCTTAGATAGCTTGTCTCTTCAGTATCCTTTTTTTCCATTGCAAATAGAAACTAGACGAAACAATACACGATTTTAACTCAAACCCTAACGTTCATTACTATGAAACATTACACAATTTTATCCAAACACCATCATTCCTACTTCACTGTGTATTTGCCATTGTCTTCATCATCGTCAACCAAGTTGACAAGACCATCACGATCATCCAAGTTGTTACCTCTAGAAGGAAAACAACAACAACATCGTCATCACCCCAAACGAAGGAAGACAACACCATCACCAATACCAACATCATTTACTTAGTCATCACGTTTAGGGTACATAAAATATTTTTCCCCATACATCTATAGTAAACTTCATTTGCCATTGTTGTGGTTGTTGTTGTTTTATTTTGTGGTTGGTGTTCATGTTCTTGTTGTTTACGTTGTCGTTGTTGTTTTTGAATTTAGATGTCGACCTTGCTGAGTTCTTCATCAGAAACCAGCAAAGAAACTCAAATAAATGAGATTTTGACAATGATACTCAAACAACTGTAAATTAAATAAAAAGATCACAAAGAGGCGTCACAATGATGCCCCAATTCACATCTATCCGGAACACATCAGGTGAAAAAATTCCTATCCAATTTGATTCTTTGTACAAAGTAATGGATTGTCAACACTACTCTACTTTTAAGAGTTATGTTTCGTTCCTTTCATGTAGCAAGGTCAGTATATTGATTGATGATTGGAAACAAATTGATAATAAGGTCAAAGAAAGCATATGGACTGATGTTAAGGTATTACATACTATAAGTTTCATATATCGCAGATATCAATATCTATAATTTCTAATACATACTTATATATTGATTTAAATGTAGTTGAATTTTGAGTTTAACGATGATAACTCAAATTTGAAAAGAAAGTGAATATCATATGCAGGTACTCGTTGGAGGGGTTTTAAAGCACAAATCACGACTGACTACATTAGGAGGCCTAAGAGCGGTCTTGCTCATCGATGGATTCAATATAATTTTATATCGAAGAAGCAATGGAAAAGGTTTCCAAAGATACGTCGTTCTGAGGAATTTAAGGTTACTATTATTCTCATGTAACCGATAATGTTATGCTGATGAGTTATAGATACTAATCATATATTTTTTTCACTATGTTCATAACAGGTTAAAAGCGAAGTCGGGATACTCAATAAAGCCAAGAACATGTACGCATATAGATTATCGCATGGGGTTATAGGAATCTTGAGAAGAAAATCATGCTTGACAGACAATCTGAAATCGGAGATGACGCATCCCATCTCCACCTTCAAGACATGAAAAATGGAAGAGGGCTCGATTAAGACCAAATGGAGAGTACACCTCTGAGGCTTCCAGAGTAGTTGCCGAAAAAATTGTAAGTATGATTTGTGGTGCTTATGTTATTTTTTATTTAAATGCGTTGGTAACTAATATATGTAAGTTTCTCATGTTGAGTAGGATAAGTTGGTTGAGGCAGCCCGTGAAGGCACATTTGTTCCGCAAGCACGACATGATATATTAGTAGAAGCTATCGGAACAAATGAGCATGGTGGGCGTGTCTGTGCTGTTGGAGAAGGTGTCAGCTTGAGGTCATTCTTTGGGTCTCAAAGAAAAAGAACCGAAAGCCCAGAAATAATTGCTCAAAGACAAAAGATTGAAAATTTTGAGAAGCAATTAGAAGAACAACAGAGAATGTTAGAAGAGGAAAAGGAAAAAAGGGAGAAAGATATGGAAAGGTTCCAAGAGATATATTCGGTATGTACTTTACTTGATATGTTAGTGTTTTATCGGAAATGTATGATATATATTGTGCTTGTTTTTGTTTTATGTTTTAATTGAATATTATGATGTAGAGATTAAGTGAAAACTTGGAACAACAGAAAAATGATGACCACCGTAATTTTGATGGTGATGATGATGCTCCAACTCCTAGTAGAAGTGTTGTACGTCATGCTTCTACAAAAGGAAGTAATTGTTCAGCCCACCCCCCTGCGGGTAACCGCAATGATATAATGGACCCTAATCCAAATGAAATCACAATGTTATACTTGCAAGTTGCAGTGATAAATGAAGCGCAACCTCTCCTGCTAGAACATTGTCCACATGTGGGTTTATTCTATTATAATCCTGATTATGTAAGGGATTTTCTTGGTGAGTATAAGTCGCTGGACATCGGGATATTGCAAGTTTGGTGCATGTAAGTATATATAGTTTAATATACATGTCATTATAGAACATTATCATTTATAGAACATCACCCCTAATTTATTCATTTTCTTTAACCATTTAGGTACATTCACCATCTTTGTATAAAGTTGAATAAATCGAGTACTTACGGAATCTTGGATCCACTTTTTATTCGTTGGACTTTTAATGAATCAAAAGCTATCCGAGAGTACTTGATAACACGGTTAAGTGAGGGAGGAAAAAATGTTACTTAGTATCATTCCTATGCACGTAAGTATTTTTGGAATTCATGTTTATTCTATATTTAGTTTTGTTTTAACAAATACCATTAACCTATATATATGCTTTTGTTTATTCAGTGGTCATTGAAAATTGATCATCATATCATTACGGACGAATATGATAACTTTTATGTGTTCCTTGCATGATACATTGTACAACAAAATGAAAGATATGATTAATTCGTAAGTGTATGCTTAATTCATTTTCTTTGACATTATAATTAGTTTATCATGTAATATGTTTAATTCGAATTCAATGTGTAGTGTTGTGGAACAAGTGAATATAATGAACAATGTTAGAAGAAAGCCCAGATGGATATGTCCTAAAGTAAGTGGCACGATTATGTTTCTTTCATTTACATTCATTGTCGTTGTATTCATGTGATTTTTTCTTAAATTTGTAGACAAGGAAACAACTCGGGAATTACGAGTGTGGTTACTATGTCATGAAACACATGTTAAACATTGTCCTTGCCGACATTGATGATTCATGGGATAAGGTATACATGTCATAAAATGTTTACATATATTAACAGATAAGTTGACTATTGAATTATTATCATACATGTTATTTCCTCTTTATTATGTAGATGTTTCTTATGTAGATGTTTAATGATGAAACCCCATTCCTCGTTGAGGACTTCGTAGATCTGATAACACCGAATCACACTGCGTATTTGACTCGGATTACACATGTTTCTTAGGATTTTATTGCCATTTTCTTGTGTTATGCTTGTGTTTTGTTTTGTTTTCAGGTTCTTTGTATTTCCAGAGCTCCTTGTGAAGAAATGAAGAAAAACGAGCAAGAAAACCAGTTTTTGAGGAAATTGTACACACGACATCCGCCACGGCGGGCGCCATAGGGTAGGTCATGACTTGGATAAGAGTCAACTGCTGTCAACTGCCACGATCTCCATTTCTTTCTCCCTTGGTTCATATGGCGGGCGTCATGAGGGGGTGGCGGGCGCCACCTGTGTCGTTTGATTTCCCTCCCAAAAGAAGTTGGGGGGCACTTTTGTCCTTCCATGTTATTTTCCTAGGCTATAAATAGACGAGTTCTGAATCCTTTTGGGGCATCCAAGCTTAGTTTCAGAACTCAAGCCATATATTTCAGTATTGTAAAGTGATAAACTCTTCACATCGGGGAGTTATCACACTGTTTGATCGAGTCTGTAATCGAGTTTGGAGCACTCTGGTAGAAGTTAATCCTGCCGTCATTTTCATTTCCAGTCATTTATTTCCAGTTGTGCCAGATTTAAAGCCCCCGATTTGGAGAAGGTTTCATTTACAAGTTCAGCATTTACTTTCTTTATTTCTCGCACTCACTTTACTTTCTTTATTTCTCGCACTCGCTTTACTTTCTTTATTTCTCACACTCGCTTTATTTTCTTTATTTCTCGCACTCGCTTTACTTTAACATGATCTATTTCAACATGTCTATTTACATTTCCATGTCCGGCTAAATCTTAAAGGTTAGAATGTAAGGATCATAGTTAAAGTGATATTCCATACAATGTGTCGATAGAAATGCTAAGGGGTTATTTTGATTTTTGACACAAGTTTTCTGTACTTTATTTATGTTGGGTAAGATCAAAAGCCGTCCAACCTTTGGTTAAACTTGGTTAGTCTTAACTGTTCAAAGGAAGCGAAAGCGCTTTGTCCAGTTAAGTAGGAGTTTTTAATACTTTAGAAAAACGATTTTAAAACTATTTTCGGACGCGTTTATGGGTTTAAAGTCTGGTTCGCATGAACCTCTTTTTGTTAAAAGTTCCAAGTCAAAATACTTTTCAACTGAGTCAAGAAACTATATTTCTTAAAAATAGGTTTATTACATTAATGCAATGCGCGCCTTTTTATAAGTGACAATAAGAGGGTTCGATTAAGGGATAAACTCGGTTCTGATTACATGAAAGCGACAGTTCCCGTTAAATTAGTTCTTTTCATAAGTAGAAAATATTACCCCATAAGTAGTTCTATTTACAAGCATTTGGAATATTATCTGACTGTGTGAATTACATTCAAGCCTGTTGTTTATTAAATTTTATATCTTCGTACTTTACTCTGCTTTTACTGTGCACTCACGAACTCTCGATTGATTTGCCTTAGATAAACATCGTAACGATAGAAATCGATAGATTGACATTTAGTCCCTGTGGGATCGATAATCTTTTATATTACTCTGACGCGATTCGTATACTTGCGAAAACACCGATCTTCATAAACGTTGGACATATATCCACAATGTTCTTAAGGGTCCTGCTGATTGATGATGTGAATAACACTTTTCTGTAGAGATGATGTGAATAACACTTTTCTGTATTGATGACATGAATATAGTGTTTGGTGTAAATATTGTTATAATAGTTACAATACTTACAGAATGTATACTTACAAATACTTACAATGTTACAATGTTTGCTGTATTTTATGGTTATAATAGTTACAATACTTACAAATGAACAATGTTAGCTTATCTGTTATGGTTAAAATGGTTACAGGTTAAAAAATGGAATGAATTTGAATTGCTGAGAAATGCATATTTAAAATGGTTACAGGTACAATAATAGGATGAATTTGAATTGCTGGGAAATGCATATTTAAAACATAGGAAGTTTTGACTGCGATTATAAAACAAAGTCGTGGTTGTATATTTGTGTCTGCAAACTATATAACGACGGGTAAAAAATATAACCGTAATAATATCTCGCGCGCTGCACAAAAAAAAAAGAAATATCAAAACGACGCAGCTGGGAATCGAACCTAGGAGCATTACATTTATCACAACGGTTCGTTATAACGAACAGTGTGATAGGGCGCGCTATTTTCAGGTAATTACAACGGTTAATGACCCGTGATTATTTTACAATGACACTCTACATAACAACGCCTGCGTCTGTGTCATTATATACCTTTCCCAACCGTTGTTAATTGGTATTTACGTAGTAGTGACAATTCATTTGATTCACATCACGACCACATATAATATATAAAGGATCAAAAACAAAACAAAGTTTCATCCACGTTTGAAATTTATTGAATAAAACTATATTTTAATTCTCTATTCTCTTAGAACAATTATGCATTATATCTTTCTATTCTATAATACCTATAACTTTCTATTATTTCTTTGAAAACTAAAATTTGTCCAAACAGAGTAAATGGGTATTGCTTTACCTCATAGGTTTAATAGATAGAAGTCATTATGTTGAGTCTTTTATTTAATTTCTAAAAATAGAAATTACAAACTCATCTAAAATCTAACATCGTTTTAGTTAATATCTGAATAGACAAATTTTTGATGTCATTTTTTTAATGAAAAATAGCTATTTAATTTGCAGCAACCATTAGCAATACAATGGGAGTTGTTATCATCTTTGTGAATAACTCAGTCAAGTTCTTGAAACTAATCTTATACTCACACCAACAATGTGATGAGCATCTAAATTGAGAGTTTTTCTTAAAAACATAATAGAGACATTCTTAAATAAACTAAGCAACTTACTACAGTCAAGATATATAAGCTTTAAGTCCCGACTGCACAATCACGCGATCAATGTTAAATAGTATTTTAAATATTTATTTGTAACAATATTGTATCAATGTTTTAAACTTTGCTCCAAATCGTAGTATACTTTATGCAATTCAATCTTTAAACAACTGGTTTTTCATATATTTATTGACTATCAACTCTATATAAAAAATATATTGACTATCAACATTATATAAAAAATAGAATATCATAAGTGTTAAATATCTTTATATTTTAAGAAAAATAAGTCAATACATAAAACAAAATTAACGAAAGAACCAACACATCAATCCATCTTAAAATCAAAATGATTTGTCAATTTTTTAAATTTTTTTCGAGTGTCTAAGTGATATATAAATATATTTAGATTGCCTTAATATAAAACAAGGAATTTAGGGGAGATGATGTTTGAAATGGTTGAAAATGAAATTACGATGTAGTATTATTAAAGGTCTATTTATCGAGCAATAAATAGTATACTTTTATTGAATAACTAATCATATTATATATTAAATATTTTGTTTTTATTTTTATTTTTAAATTTTAAAGTCAAATTTTTATGATTAAAATGTGTTTAATTAATAAACAGTATAATTAACTTTTGTGTTCAAATAATTTTATTTTTAGTGTTTTACTACTTGATTCCAACTTGAATTCTTTAGCTCATTAAGTAGTCAAGAAAAAAATAACAACTTACAAAATATGCATACTCTTAAAAAAAATACACACCCTTTTAAAAAGAAAACATATACATTTAAAAAAAATAATGTAAATATAAAATGTTATATAAAATGTTGATGTGGTGTTATTTTAAACAAAATAACTTAAAGTGTATTTCAATACTAGAAAAATAAACCATTAAATTTACATTTTATAAAAAAAAGTTATTTAATGAAAATTTAAGGGAAGAATGTAAGGAATGGAAAAGAGTATAATAATAATAATAATAATAATAATAATAATAATAATAATAATAATAATAATAATAATAATAATAATAATAATAATAATAATAATAATAATAACAATAATAACAATAATTATAATAATAGTAATAATAATAATAATAATAATAATAATAATAATAATAATAATAATAATAGAGATTAATTACTATGCACTGACAGTGTAAAAAGTATTACATTGTCAATATATCACCATCATCCGTTTGAGTTACTTTACAGATTATTAAATTAAAAGTCAAACTTCTCTTTACATCCAACGGTTATAATTAACTGACAGTGTAAAATTCTTTTACACTATCAGTGCATTTCAATTAAATCCATAATAATAATAATAATAATAATAATAATAATAGGAAATGATAAAGGTGCAAGAAAGTTAAGGTTTTCTACTTTTTTTTTTCTTGCTCTAAGTCAATTGTAACCGTGGTTTATATTGTGGATAAACATTTGCACCCCATGCGTAAAAAATGACAAATATATGTTGAGATAAAAAGATGTTGTAGTGTGTGTTTTCTTCCTTTCCTTTTTCAGTTAAATGAGAAAGATGTGCATACTGGTTGAGCACAAGTCACAATACACACGCCTCTTTATTATTTTGAAAGAAAAAAAGTAAAACAAAAATATAAGTGTTTCTTTTTAAATTAATACTAGTACTGTACTATGAAAATATCTAAATGTTAAAAGAATTAACATATTATTTTGATTTTACGATGAATGGGTATCCTGGTAGTTTTTGGTAGTTTTACTAACCAAGTTAATAAAAGTTATATTTAATTTTTTCAGCTTAATTTCGTTAGTTAAATTAATTTGTTGTATTAACTTTTAATTTTAAATGTATAGAGTGAAATAATATTATAAACTATCCATCATGAACTCTATTTTTCTTTCTCTGCTGCTTGACAGGTTAAATATCTTTCATTTTATCCTTTCTTTTCTTCCATTTTTTTAAAATATAACTAATTGATTTAATTATAAAATATTAAACCGTTGAACATAAAAATTCTATTAAATCTAACAATAAACCACCACACTTAATAGTTCTTTTTTGTATATTTCTCCATCTTTTCCTTTTTTTTTTTTTTTCATCCTATGCATTCATATCAAAATCTAGAAATATTCAAATCACTTCTTTTTCAATTAGTCAACAAATCTCATTATTGTACATCTTTCAAAAAAAAAAAAGAATTAAAACTTACTAAAAATGAAAATAAAAATACTTAAAAAACAAGTTGTAAAGGCTCAAATTTTAATCCAAAACATTACTTTAAAAATCCTATTCACTTTTTAAAACCTAACTAACAAGATACCCGTGCGTCCGCACGGGTAAATTTATTTAATACGGTGTAAAATATATTTAAATATATATGTAAATTTGAAATTAAAAAAAATGGAGAAAAAAGAAAATTTTCACATTTAAAAATAAATAATTTATCTTTCAATTAAAGGCAATTGTTGGTTAAAATAAAATAGATATTGTCTTGATAGTGACCCGTGAAATAAAAAATTTGTGTTGTACACAATTATTTAGTGTTATTCAATTTGATACAATATAAAATATTTTTAGACAATTGTCTCTCAAATAAAGACAATTGTTGATTAAAATAAAATATATATTGTCTGATAGTGACACGTGAAATGAAAAGTTAGTTGTGTGCACAGTTATTGAATGTTATCCAATAAATTTCAAATAAGTTACTTAATTATAAAACAAACAATAATCATATAAATTATGAATAATATTTATATATAATAATTATAAAATAATTATATTTTTATTTTAAATAAATTTTGTGTTTTAAAAATTTAACATTTTTCTGTGTTCTTCTTCATTAAATTAAAAAGAGGTTCAAAATTTGTTATTTATGTTTAAAAAAATAAAATAGGAAAAAGAAAATGGAGAAAGAGAAAATTAAAATGAAAGTGAGAAAATGTGAGAAAAAAAATGGGAGAAATTTAAAATTTGAATGAAGAGAAGAAAAGGAAGAGTGAGAAAGTTAAAAGTAAAAAATAAGAAATGAATGATGTGAAATTGGACATGTGGCATGATCTAATAAGAGATGAGAATGATAAAATGTGAACATTAGTTGATTACTGAAATGTCCTTTTGTTAGTGTAAAAAATTTATAATGAAAGGATAATTTAGAAAGTTCATGCAATTGATTTTTAATGGGTTGATAGTTGACTACCTTTTTATTTATTGAAAACTCTAAAAATCATAATATTCATTTCAAATGAAAATTTCTAATGTCATTTTTTTAGCAGAGTAAAAACTCACTCCATATATCTAGTTCACATCAAACCCAAATAAATGATCAAATTTAAATATTTGATTTTACTTTATATTAATTTACAAATCCAAAATACCCTAATGTTCATTACAGCTAGGGGCGGGAATAGGTCAGACCGACCTACAGGGGCCTATAGCACAACCTACTTAAGGCCAGGTCAGACTAGACTTTTTTAATAAAAAGATCAGGCTTAGATTTTTTTTAAAAGCATATTTAATTAAATAGATTAGACTTTGGCTATTAAAAAAGCCTATGAAGCCTTATAGACCGACCTATATTTTTATATATATTAAAAATATGCTAAATATGTTGTCTTATATATATATATATATATATATATATATATATATATATATATATATATATATATATATATATATATATATATATATATATATATTAAAACAAAGGCTAAATAGGCCGGCCTATATATGTATATATAGGTCAGCCTATATAACTTCTTAAGTAATATGGAATAATTGAGAACCATAATGAGAATAAGACTTGTAAATAGGCTTTCAGGCCATGGAAGACTTTTAAAAAGGCCATGCCAGGCCAAAAAAGAGAGCCTATGATAGGCCATAGGCCAGGCTCAGGCCTTTTAAGTTTATCATAGGCCAGGCCCAGGCTTTATAAAGCCTAGCCTAACCTAGCCTATTTCCACCCCTAGTTACAGCAGCCAAGTAAAACATCACATCAAACTCACTTCATATCTTCAAATTTATTGTACCTAAAATGTTAGTGGTAAGGGATGAATCTTCTATCATTCATATCAAATCAAACAAAACACGTAATATGTATTATAAAACAAATCATACAAAACATAAAAGCTTAAGAGAAATACAATCTACAAAAATGACTATTTTACAAATATCGTTACGTGTGAATATGCATGCTCATAAATTTAAATGATCTGGATATAAATTGTCATACAAAAAACTTTCACAAAAAAAAATCACCCTTATCAATGGGAAAAATACGCGCCACATATGCAACCACCACATAGACAACACGTCACACAAGCAAATAGTCACAAAGACAGTTCACAAGCAAAAATTCCATAAAATGCCTTGATATACCTTCCATAAACTCTCATTAAAGTACATCATTTCAAAATTTATTCGATTTACAAAATCATTCATCTCCAAACATAATCGATTTCAATCTTTTTAATAAATTTTAAATAAACAATTCATTTGATTCACATGGCGACCACCCATAATATATAAAGAATCACAAACAAATCAAGGTTTCATCCGGATCACATCAACATACCCAAAAATACCATTTATAAAACTAATATTCATAATTTTAACAAAAATTTATTGAATAAAACTATATTTTAATTCTTTTCTCTCTTAGAACAATTATGCATTATACCTTTCTATTCTATAATACCTATAACTTTCTATTATTTCTTTGAAAACTAAAATTTGTCCAAATAGAGAAAATGAGTATTGCTTTAAAAGATAGAAATCATTATCTGTTGAGTCTTTTATTTAATTTCTAAAAACAGAAATTACAAACTCATCTAAAATCTGACATCGTTTTAGTTAATATCTGAACACACAAAAATCAATAATACAAACAATCCTCTTTTATTTACTACTCTGATATATCAGTGTAGTTGTGGCTAGGGGTGGGAATAGGCCAGGCCGACTAACAGGGGCCTACGGCCTAGCCTACACAGGCCAAGGTCAGGCTAGACTTTTTTCAAATAGAAAAGGCCTAGGCTTTTTTATAAGCCTATTTAGTTAAATAGGTCGGGCCACAGGCCATAAAAAAATCCTTTTAAGCCTATTAGGACGGCCTATTTTAATAAATATAAATAAATATATAATTTTTTATATTTTATTGTGTATTTTACATTAAAAAGCAAAAGTACAGTTTAGTTATCTTGAAGAACTTGTGAATATAAGTTGAAAAAACTTTATGAACAATGTCATAAGTTGTTTTCACAAGTTCTCATAAACAAATAATCTCACAAAACTTATGCTTATATTTAAGCTCAAATAAGTCTATGTAAACAAATATTTAGTCGCATTGTACTTTTGATTCTCTAGTATATTTAAACATTAGTTGAATTGCTTATTTACATATGTTCAAATGATATAGGCTTTTTAAGTATGCTAATAGGCTAATCAGGCCTTCGAAAATGCCAGACTTGTAACACCCATATATAACAACATACATCAAAGCATATATATTATACATGAATCTAAGTTTTGGTACTGAAATACCATAAGTTTCTAGTTAACACATTGTATACATTAAATACCCAAAATACAAAGTACTAAAAGTCTACGGCATAATATATACAAGATGTCCCAATACACTAAGAATTAAATCAATACAATGATCTCAAAATAAAACTCCAAAGCCGAAGTCTTGCCATCCCAAAAAGCCAAGGAAAGTAAGGAAAATCAAACGACTTTATCCTTACCCTTCGCGGAACCTGTGGTACTTGTAATATAATCAACAACATGGGGTGAGATAATAAATGTCAGTGAGTTCCCTATTTTATGGATTCTCTCGGCTTTACAAGGTTCTAACCAAAACCTAACTCAAGTCCAAGGGAAGGGAAAGGACTTCGAGTTCACAATCTCAAATCTCTCACTATATGGAAACATGTTCATGAGTTCATTAACTCAAATTATCACTAATCGATAACTTTACCAAGGCACCCCCTTTTCCCCTCTGCTTCTACGTCTAGAAGGCGACCCGAGTCATGGATCCTCGTAACTTACTTGACATACGAAATGGATTCGGGATCATCGGCCTGTTAACTGTGAACTGACACTTCTCATGGCCTGTTAACCATCTCAAGTCTCTTTACCATATAGGCTTCATTCGTACTACACGCGGGAATCAAACCTGCCAAGTAATTATGCATACTTTCCAGAGGAGTCCGAGACTCATGAAACTACAACTCAAGGGAAACGGTTATGATTACATGATTTCTCACACAAGCGTGATTGTATTCGACAACCCACAAGGCCACATTCGCCTTAAGGCCCTTTTTCCTTTTTCACCTATACTAGGTTCACACATGTTCCATACTAGTGTTTCACTCTCATCTAGACCATTACTCGTCAAGGATGTACATCTGTACATCGAGTGCCCGAGCATCGCCATCTAGAGTTTTCTACAAATTCCTAATCACAGTACTAGGTTCTAAAATAGTTTCGTGTTGAGGTTTCCTCACTCTTCCTATTCCATTTCCATTTTAGCATGCATACTCACTCATACACACATAATGACACATAGAAAGATATAGCATGTTTAACAACAATAGAATAGGCAAACATAATGCAATTATACAATGGAATCACACATAACAACTTATCACAAAGTTACACCATCCTTGGGTTCCCTCCGATTTATTTAATCGGGCAACAAACTAATGTTTTTCATTTCCATTAGATAGATTATTTCCATAGCTTTCCATCGGTATCAAGAACGCTTAAATCGGGTATACGAATCAAGAATTATGGATTTTTAAAGAAAAGAAAAATCATTTGGGAAACTCCCAGGAGCGCCCGGCGGTCAAAGCTTCACCCGACGGTGCTCCTTGCGCCTGCTACTTCGCCCGGCGAAGCAGCGGCGTAAATTCCATGTCAAAATCCAAAAGTTCCAGAATCAAAACATGTTGCGCCTCTTACTTTCGCCCGGCAGAGCAGCGGCGCAAGCCTGCGTCGCCCGGAGCTCAAAGCGCCGCCCGACGGTGCATATCAGAAGCAGAATTTCTCTGCTGCATTTTTAGGGTTCCAAAAGCTCAAAAAACTCATCCCCTCCACACCAGATCATTTCCAAACAACAAAATAAGTATTATCAAATGATCACATGCATATTACGACTACACTACACAATTTATATCGATTTTCATCCGTTAGAAACATGATATTAGCAAAATTACTCATTTTCTCACATTATCTAACCTAGCTCTAGAACTCAAGAAATTCCACAACTAGAGCCTCTATCTAGAACCCACCTGGATTAGAGGATGATGAAGAAAATGTGAAGATGATTGATGAAGAAGAGATGATGATTCTTGATCTTTCTTCTCTTCTAGGGTTTCCTTCTTTTCTTTCCTTTCCTCTTCCTTCTCTCTAACTTCTTTCTATCTTTTTCTCTCTTTGTTTCTATGTTTGGAAAAAGAGTGAAAATGAAATGATATAGGGAAATATCATTAATTAGTAACACTACTAAATGTCCAAATAGTCTCTATAGCTCCAATAATTAAAACCTCAGAGTCAGATAATATTAATTTGGATTTGCTCTGAGCTCAACAGTTACTCTAATTATCTTTGCAGATAATTTCTCAGAGTACACCGGAACCCAGTTGATCACAACTAATATTATCTAGAGCAATTAAAATACGGGGTATTACAAGACTCGGGCTGGAAAATGAGCCTTTGATAGACCATAAGTCAGGCTTAGGCACTCAAGCTTGGCAAAGCCTAGCTCGGCCCAGCCTATTTCCACCCCTAGGTGTGGCCTATCAAATTTTTGGTGTTGTTTTTTTTATTCAAATAGCTACTTGATTAACAACAAACAGAAACAATACAATGGGAGTTGTTATCCTATTTGGGAATAACACCCAGCCAAGAATATCTTGGTTCCTTGACTTAATTCTTATGTCTCCAAATTTATCCCAGCAATACACCAACAATCTAATAATTAGGGATGTGCATTTAAAACGGTTCGTCCAATTCATAATCATAAATTTAGTTTTCAAAATTAAAAAAAATCAAACTATTTATGGTATTAACTAGCCTAGTACATTTAAGAAAAACCAATAACATTGGATACCCATTTATTGAAATTCAGATCCAATTCTTGATCCAATTCGCTCAAAGGTTATAATATAACTAGAATGAATGTTCATTTTTTTTATCCCAATATTGCATATACTGGAATGAATATTCTTAGTTTTAAAAATAAACTATAACATAAATAAAATTTTATTATAAACAACATAAATCACTATGTTGGAATTAAAATTTCAATATATATATATATATATATATAACATGGGCGGTTTTAAGGCCCGGCCAGGCTGGGCATGTGCCCAGGCTCTGGCCCAAAACTTTTCCTTCTTTTTACTAAAAAATATGAAAATTGCGGCGGTTAAAAAGTGCTATTATGGCGGTTTACACCACCACAATTAACGAATATCAGAAAAATATAAGTTTAAACCGCAAAGAAGAAAGTGATGGTTTTTTGTCGTTGATAATGGCAATTTTAACTGCCATATTAAACGTGAAATCATAAATAAAAACATAATTTTTTTTACCTTTTTATGCAATTAAATTTACATTACATCAATTTTTTTATATTATAATATTTAAATTTGACTACATTACAAAAAGTGCAAGAATTAAAATAAAGAATAAAGTTAAAGTTTAGGATCAATACTTAGGATAAATAAATATTAACATAAAAGTAGCAGCTATTAAAATTTTAAAAAATATGTAAAGTATTGTAAAAAAGAAGAAGAAAAGAATAAATTTTATCCTTAAATAATATAAAAAAATATATTAGGACTCTATACGATTCAATAGATCAATTTCCACAACTATAAACGGAAATATTCGATTTACAAAAACAATAAAAACAAAAATCACCGTAAAGCAACAGACGTTTCAAAATAAAGGAGGTAGAAACCGTCATTTTTCTATTAATATTACGTCAGTTTATAAACCGCCATATTTTCTTATAAATAGTGGCAGTTTTATTAAACACCATTTTAGTAAAGTGTTATATTTTCTATAAATTAATCAAATAGTAATAGGATGGTTGAATGTCGTTTAAGCTGGTTTATCATGCTCACTTTGATGATTTAAGGCTAAGTAAGAGTGACATACCAGTAACTGAAAAGTTAGTTTCTTATAACTGAATTAACATTCAACATTTTTAATCTCTTAAAGGTATCATAACCTTTTGATTTAATATATTTATTTAAATATAAAGAGATTTGAGCTTGATAATAGATCGTGTTCTGAGTGATCAACTAGTACCATCAGAGTCAAAACCTAGGTATTTTGTACATATAGTTAACCTTTTGATTGTTTGAGAAAATTTAAATTTATGGTATCTGTCATGGTCATGTTTTTCTATTAGTATGAAGTGTTGGATGTAGCATAAAGTGGCACCCATGAAAGAAGTTTTGATCTGTACATTGTAGCTATCTTGTTCAAGATATTATTCCGTGAGTTCAAGTTTTCATTTCGGTTCTATATTTATATAATACATACACTTGTTGAATTTGGGGTCTTCAAATTTTTGCCCAGGCTTCAAATAATTTCTGGCTCCGCCACTATATATATATATATATATATCCAAACTTACTTAATAGAAAATATTCACATCGACAACATTATTAGAAAATAAATAAAACAGTAAAATAAAATAAAAATTTTGAATGAACAATGTTTTTCATCATAGTATGCATAAAAATTTCAAAACTGCTTTTAAAAAAATGATTAAAACAAATAATTGATGTACTTGGTTTTTTTAAAAAAACTCTCCAATCTTAAAATTAAATCAAATAAAAAAATTAATTTTTAGTAGAAACCAATTTTGAACAGAACAATCCAAATATAAATCACTTTTGAAAAAATATAACCAATTTTATAAAACAATTTTTAGAACTAAACCAAATCATATATTTGGTTCAATTTGGATTTGTTTAAGAACAATGGACACCCCTACTCATAATCATATTTATTTGAATAGAATCAGCCTTGCCCGAGGACACTCTTTCTTAAAGTGACTAGATTATTATTGGAATTAACCCAAAACCTTTTGGGAATTCCTATTCAATCTTGATCTCAAGATTGTTAACAAACACGCAACGACAATGAAAAAGGTTGAGAAAGAACAGAAAGAAAAGAAAAGAAAAGAAAAATCGTTGGAGGAGAAGAATAACAATTTTCTGCAGAGAACTCTCTGCCCACAAACTGTGGAAATTCTGTTATTTCACTTGCAACTGCAAACTATGAATACAAGTTCTCAATTCTGAGTCTATTACAAAAATAAGGGTTTCTCCCTATTTATAGATTTAGGTTAGGGTACACCCCAAGCCAAGGCCCAAAACTATAAAAGCCCAAAATAGTTAACATTACTAAAATAGGCCTAAGTCGAAATCCTACGTGAAGGAACCTCTTTCGACACTTCGACACACTATTACAACTTGACACACATTATCATAATTCGTCTGCTCCTTGTTTCTGTTGAGCTAAACTGCTTCGACACAAGGAATTATAACTCAACACACCACTTAATTCATTGTGTCTAAGCTGTCTACTTTCATCATGGCCCTTAGTTTTCTGAAAACTTCGACATGCACTTGTCGTAACCCGAAATTTGACCTCCTTTTTTGATTTTTGCATAAGCATGTACATTCGCATCGCTGGCATATGCATTTGCACTTTTTATTTATGATTTTGGTTGCAGGAGTATTCAGGTTTTCCAAGCCCGATTAATCGCATCCTCTCAAGATTATTTTATCACCAAAACAAGCTCAAAATAAAGGTTTCCATGTTTATTTATCAAGACAAGAGATGGAAAACCGAAACCAGGACTTCAGCATCATTTTCCAAGCAAATTTGGGAAAGTTTGGCTGAAGTAACCGGTTACAGCATAATTGATAACCGGTTACACAGTGTATTTTTCTCTAGAAACACAGTTTTCAAGCATGTAACCGGTTAGCAGATATGCTGTAACCGGTTACTCTGTACAAAGTTGCAGATTCTGCTACATTTTTAGGACAACAGTTATGCACTCTATTTGGTCTTTGTTTCCACATTATTCTAGTAGCATGTGGAACATTCTAGACAATTCAAGACCATTCAAGACATTTCCCTTACATTTATTCAATGCATCACTTTAAATTAAGAGCACCATGTTACTTAATTTACAAGCATGTCAACCTTTGGATGTGGAAGCTTGCATTGGGATTGTTACCGAGTTGATCCTAACTAACTGAGTTAACCTCCTTGACTCAGTGAGTCAAGTGTAACTAACTCCAACCCTAACTCCAAGCCTTCCAAAGCTAAGTCCAAAGCTAGCTCCAAACCTCTCACACTCCATACCTAAACTCTATAAAAGCCAAGCTTCACCATTTTGTAACTCCTCCACAATCATTCACACAATTTCACACTTTCTTCACTCTCTATTCTCTCAAATTCTCTTTGAATTCTTCTACTACTTCTCCATCTTCATCACAATTCTCTTCCAAAACCTCACCAAAGCTCAATTTCTATATTAAAGGATAATCACTTTTACATCAAAAGTGATTATTTTTTGGCGCTTAACCTTCATCATCTTTCCATTCTACTGAATTTTGTGGAGCTTCATTAGCTTTTGGATTCATTTCAAGTGATCACTTCAAGCTTCTTCGGTGATAATTCTCATTTTGGAGTTTTCGTCGAAGTTTGCTCGGTTTCGCTACAATTCGAAGTGCAATTGAGGAATCTCTGGTTTTCTTTGATTATCTTTATCATTTTACAATTATACTTGAGTTTCTAGAGTTCTATAAGCTTTTGAATTCATCTCAAGTGTTTGCTTCAAGCTTATTTGGTGATAATTCGCATTTCGGAGTTTTCGTCGAAGTTTGATCGGTTTCGCTATGGTTCGAAGTGTAAGAGCAGAATTCTCTGGTTTTCTTGGCTTTTTCTCTCTACATTTCATTCACAAAAATTACCAAGCCAAACCTCCGGCTTGTAGGTTGGTAGATCTTACTTTAATCACTGTTTCGATCATTTCTGCGCATTTACATCGTAATTTCGATCGTTTTTGGTTTAATTTATCATGCAATTGCTTGATCTATAATCTCCATGATTAATGTTTGTAATTTGTGTTTAATTGCCCTTACATGATGTTAATTTCGTGCACAAAATCATGTTCTAGCATGTGGTGGTTGGCATAAGTGATTAAGTGTTGAAAACTACTTTTGAAAAGCTGTTTTTCAATTATTTTTGCCACTGTCTCAGTGGTAACCGGTTAGCAGATATGCTGTAACCGATTACACAGTGCAATTTTTACTAAAAACACAAGATTTCAAGCATGTAACCGGTTAGCAGATATGCAGTAACCGGTTACCACTGAACAGAATGGTCAATTTTGAGTTTTTTCAAGCTTGTTTGGTATCCTTTCTTCTTCTAACTTCCGTAGATTAACATGCTTGATATTTATGGATGTTTTAAGTGATGTTAACCTTTGTTTAGAGCATATTTATATTAATTCAATGATTGATTTATCAATTCTTGCAATTATGTGTGTTCTTGATTTTTGTTTGAACATGCTAATTCTTTCACAATATTTGATCACTTGTGTTAGTTCTTGTTATTGGCTGGAATTTTGGTAAAACAATGTTGTTGTTGAATATGTCACATGTCTGATGTCTTAACATGAGTTACTAACATTCAGTTTATGTTAAGGGTTGCAGTTTTGTGTGCTGATGTTAAACATGATGTCTTGACATCAGTTGGCAGAACATCAAAACAGCAGTTTGTTGTGACATTACACTTAACATCACACATCTGATACCAGAATTTCAATTGGTATCAGAGCAGGCAACCTGCTCTGCATCTGGGTGAGATCTAGGGTTGTTACTTTCTGGTACTATGGACAAGGAGAGTGGTGGATTTGTGAATAGACCCCCTATTCTAGATGGCTCAAATTATGATTATTGGAAACCTAGCATGGTTACCTTCTTGAAGTCCTTGGACAACAGGGCTTGGAAGGCTGTTTCAAATGAATGGAAACATCCTGCGATTGTTGAAAAAGATTGAACATCAAAGCTGAAACCTGAGGAAGAGTGGACCAAGGAAGAAGATGAACTTGCGCTTGGAAATTCTAAGGCTTTGAATGCCATTTTTAATGGTATTGACAAGAACATCTTTAGGCTGGTCAACACTTGTGAAGTGGCTAAGGAAGCTTGGGATGTCTTGAAAACTACCCATGAAGGAACCTCCAAAGTTAAGATGTCAAGACTTCAACTGCTGACAACAAAGTTTGAAAATCTGAAGATGAAGGATGATGAGACCATTCATGATTTTCACATGAATATTCTTGAGCTGTCAAATGCTTCAAGTGCCCTTGGAGAGAAAATGACTGAAGAGAAGCTGGTAAGGAAGATTCTTAGATCCCTTCCCAAGAGATATAAAATGAAGGTGACTACTATAGAAGAAGCTCAAGACATCAGCAAGATGAGGGTGGATGAGTTGATTGGTTCTCTTCAAACTTTTGAATTAGGGATGGATGAGGAACCTGAAAAGAAGACCAAAATCATAGCTTTGGTATCTAGTTCTGAAGATGCTGAGAAAGAGAATAGTCCTGAGTCTCAGGAGGAGCTGACCCATGCCATTGTTCTTCTAGGAAGATAGTTTAATAAAGTGTTAAAAAGAATGGACAGGAATTATAAACCAAATGTTAATAACATCTCGTCTGACATCAACAAGAGAACTACAGCTGAGGAGAAGCCTAATCTTGACAAAGGAGTCTAATGCTATGAGTGTGAAGGTTATGGTCATGTCAGAAAAGAATGTCCTACATATCTCAAGAAGCAGAAAAAGGGGTTATCTGTTTCCTGGTCTGATACTGAGAGTGAGAGTGAGGAAGAGACTGCCAAGCATGTTAGGGCATTGACTGGAATATGTGCTTCTGATGGAGAGTCTAGTGATGATGATATGACCTTTGAAGAGCTAGCAACCTCCTATAAAGAGTTGTGTCTGAAAAGTGAAGAGGTTTGTCAAGAAAGGGAAAAGCAGAAGAAAATTATAATCCAGCTTAAGGCTGATAAAGCTGAACTAGAGAATGAAGTTCTGTTGTTAAAATCCCAGCTTGATCAAATGACCAAATCCATCAGAATGTTGAATAGTGGAACTGACACTCTGGATGAAATCCTTCAGGCTGGAAAAGGAGCAAGTGATAAGACTGGTCTAGGATTTAATGGTGAAAAGAAATCTTCTTCAGATGCTAGTTCTTCTGGTACCAAACAGAACTTGTCCCATCAGATGTCTCAACATCAAGGGAAAGCTCATGTGTCAGGACCCAAGCAATATGTACCTCATCAGAAGACTCAACACCATGGGAAAGATTATAAACATAACATGTCCCAACCTATGTCTCAACATCATGGGAAAATGTATGGGCCTAATAATGTTGTGCCTCACTATTATGGCAGAAGAAAGCCCCATCATTATGGGAAAAGACAGCCTAATCATCATTACAGAAGACAGTCTTAATACTATGGGAGGAGACAGTCTTAATACTATAGCAGAAGGCAGCCTCAACAGTATAACAGAAAACATCCTCAAGAGAGAAGGCATGTTAATCACTTCAGAGAAGAATTTCAAAGTTGGAGGTGTCACTATTGTGGAAGATTTGGTCACTTGAAATCTTTATGTTTCAAGCTCTATGGATATCCTCAACCTAATCCCCAACCTAGACAGAATCAGGATAGTCATACTATTGTTAAGCAATGGGTTCCCAAGGTTGGTGCCACTTGTTTGTTAGCTCATATGTCATTAACTGGTTCTGCCAAAGAGGACTGGTATTTTGATAGTGGTTGCTCTAGGAACATGACAAGTATGAAGAGTTTGTTGTTGGATGTTGAACATTATTCCAGCTGTGTAACTTTTGGAGATGGTGTCAAAGGAGAAATCAAGGGTGTGGGAAGACTGAACTGTGCAGGTGCTCCTTGACTAGATGATGTGTTATTGGTCAAAGGATTGAAGGCCAACTTGATCAGTATTAGTCAACTATGTGAGCAAGGACTTAAAGTTCACTTTACTGAAGCTGAATGTATTGTCACTAATGAGAAAGGTGAAGTTGTCATGAAGGGTGCTAAGTCCAAAGACAACTGCTATCTATGGGATAAAAAGGGAGAATATCTAGAGGTGTACCAAAGTCTGATTGATCGCAGTGTCAAGCATGATGTCATGACATCCCACTGTGACATTCCAAGGATCACCAAACACTCTAGGGTTAATCTTAGGGAAAGCAAGATCATTGAGGTTGACCATACAGGAAGGAGGTGTAATGACAGTTTCTCTAAGGATATATGTGCTGAACATTGTGATGTCGTAAGAGGAAAACTGGGCATGTGTAAAAGACAACAGAGGTTAATGACGTGTGCTGAATATTTATTAAAATTCAAAAATTTGAAATATGATACATTTTGGTGGAGGAATTACATTTATTGGCTTTTAAGTGCTCAACAAAAGCAGCCCTCCTACCCTATGCAATCATTTCCTCACCTTGCCTCCACACGCTACATCAATCCTCACAGTATGTTCGTCTTCACCCTAAAGAATAGAAGTCTCAACACATTTTTGTTCATCAGTTGCTACAGAGGAACAATGTCTCAACAAATGTCGTCTCCCTCCAAGAAGTCTGCATCCAAGAGTCCCTCACACACAAAACCTAGGGTTTCGACGAAAGGGGTTTCTGAGGATGAAGCTTTGGATATAGCCCCTCTCTCAATGATTCCATCTTCTAAGACAAGACCTGACAAGCTGTAAAAAAAAGGCCTTCTCATGATACATCAGGTAAATCGTCTGATCATTCTGCTGGTAAAAAATTTGATGATAGGAAAAGTAGAGAGTTTGTTACTAGCATTCTGTTTGGAGATAAATCTGCTCCTAGGACCTCCACTCCTCAAGCTGTTGGAAATCAGAATGAGGAAGAGACTGTAGATGTTGATAAAAGTATAGGTCAGATTGTCACTAAGATTTTTGAGAAAGGGATTCCTGTGGCTGGAATATAAAGACCTTTGGCTCAAATGGCTGCTGTGCAATCTGGAAGTAAAAAGGATGACATGCAACCAGCTGAAACCAATATTCACAGGTTGGCTATTTCAGTCATTGAAGATGCTGAAACTAAAGCTGAAGCTGATGTTGATCCTAATGTTGGAGCTAGGGTTGATGTTGAACCTGATGTTAGAACATCACCTGCTAGGGAAGTTTCTTCTAGCCCCAAAGGAAAGAAGCCTGTTGAGGTTGTGAATGTTGAGAATCTGTCAGACAATGAGGTTATTGGAAATGCAATTCCAGGTATTGCAAAAAGATTGAAGTCTAGAAAAGGGAAGACTGTTGATTCATCTCCTAAGATGAGAACTGAAAGCAAAAAGAAGAAGACTCCTGTTGTTGGCCCTGCAAAGTCTTGCAGCAAGGTGTCTGTCTCATCCAAAAAGAGAAAGATAAGGGAAGAATCTGACTCTGAGTTTGATGTTGATGAGGATGTTCAAGACATCACTCCTGTAAGAAGGTCAATTTTGAAGAGGATTGCTGATAAGGTCCCTGATGTACCTGTGGACAACATCTCTTTTCACTATGCTGGGAGTGCTCACATGTGGAAGTTTGTGTGTCAAAGAGGATTGGCTCTGGAAAGAGAGCTTGGCAAAGATGCTATGGAGATTAAAGAAGTTATGGAGCTGATTAAGTTTGCTGGGTTGATAAAATCTGTTTCTGGGTTCTCCAAATGTTATGATGGGCTAGTTAAGGAGTTTGTTGTAAACATTCCTGTGGACATTACTGACAGAAGGAGTGTGGACTTTAGAAAAGTATATGTGAGAGGTAAGTGTATTGAATTTTCTCCTGAGGTTATCAACACCTACCTAGGAAGAACTGAGCAAGATTATAGAGAGCTGGAAGTGACTGACAATGAGGTGTGCAAAGAGATCACTGCAACTCAAGTGAAGGTTTTGCCTTTGAAAGGAAATCTGACTGCTAGTCTTCTTAGTGTCAAATATGTCGTCCTGCACAGGATAGGTGCTGTAAATTGGGTCCCCACTAATCACAAGACTACTATCTCAGTTGGCTTGGGGAAGATGATTTATGCTGTTGGGACAAATAAAGACTTTGATTATGGGTCCTACATTTTTTATCAAACTGTGAAGCATGCTTCAACAAATGCTATTAAAATACCTATAGCATTTCCTTCTCTCATTTGTGGAGTGATCCTGAAGCAACATCCTGGAATATTGACTACTTCAGATACTGCTTGCAAGAGGGAGTCTGCATTATCCTTGCATCCCAAGTTGTTTGTTGGGAATCATGTCCCAGACATTGTCTCAACATCAGGTTCTGGTGTCAAGAAGGCATGTTCCAAAGCTGATATGATAGAAGAATTGAAGTCTGCCTGCAAGGATCTAGATGTAGTGATAAGCACCAGCACTGCCAGGAAGATGAAACTTGAGCAGTTGATCAAGTCTTTGGAACAGGATGGAGATGAGGAGGATGTCAATGCTGAAGGTTCAGGTTCTGAGAAAGGTGATCCAACAACTGAGAATGAGGATGATGAAGATGTTTCTACTGATGATTCAGATTGAGCTAGCTGTGCTGTTTCATTTTTTTGTTTTTCTGCACCTTGAGTACTTATTTTGTATCTTGGATAATGGTACTATTATGTTTATCTGGTTTTTGTTCTATGATTTGTCTTGTCAAGTGATGCCTTCGTTTAACTAACAAGGAGAGCTAGCCTAGGACTAACTGGTAGTTTTTGACAGTAGTGAGTAAGAGTAACTGTTTGATGGTTGGCCAATTGTGGCCAAAAAGGGAGAGAGTCAGCCTAGTGTTGCTGTTTGTTGTTGCCTAGCCTCTTGTTTTGAGGGGGAGTTAGTTCTTGTTTTGTGGTGTGCAGCTTTGGAAGTTGGTGCTGAGAATGTTGCTTTAATTTATCCGCTGCAGGTATTTCTGATGTTGGCTGAGGTTGTTTTAGCCAAAATTAGCCAAAGGGGGAGATTGTTAGTTCTTGTTATTGGCTGGAATTTTGATAAAACAATGTTGCTGTTGAAGATGTCATATGTCTGATGTCTTAACATGAGTTACTAACATTCAATTTATGTTAAGGGTTGCAGTTTTGTGTGCTGATGTTAAACATGATGTCTTGACATCAGTTGGCAGAACATCAGAACAGCAGTCTGCTGTGTTATTAGGGCTGCGCGTGTTTTTGTTGATTGGTGAGATTTGTTGCTTTAGTAAGTGAGAGATTGCAGGCGAATCTCTTGGTAAAGATATTTTCTGATGCAATCATATGTGGAGCAGATCTTGTTTCTGTTTTTAGGGCTGATTGATATGAAAAGATTTGAAGAATAAAGTCTGTTTTATTTTCAAATCAAATCAGAGATTTTCAAGGAGTCCAAGCCCAAGTCTGAGTTTCTATATAAAGCAGCCACAACCCTACTTGATCGTCACGAAGACTATAGAGTGAATACTGAGTATCAGTTGTTAGAGTTTTCGTTTGTGTTTTGTAAGCCATTCATGCTTGAATTGGTATAGTTTATTTAATTTGTAATTGTCCTCTCTAAAGCTTTTAAGCAAGAGAGTATTGTTCTCGATCAAAGCTTTTAAGTAAGATCAAGTTGGGAACTTTGTAATCTTTGAGTTGTATCACTGTGGTGATTAAGGGGGAGTGAGTGGTATCTCATATCTAAGAGGTTCTTAGGTAGAAGTATCATTGGGTAGTGATTAAGTTAGGAGATTGTCAGCTGGGATTGTTGAGTATGTAATTTAATACTACTAATAGTGATTTTCCTCCCTGGCTTGGTAGCCCCCAGACGTAGGTAGTTAGACCGAACTGGGTGAACAATTCATTGTGTTGATTGACTATTTTTATTACCTTGTTTCATATAGCAGATTGTGTTGTTGTGACATCACACTTAACATCACACATCTGATACCAGAATTTCAACTTGGCACATGATTTGTGATACATGCTAATATTTGTTTGGCACTGTTTTGCACTTTCATTTATTGATTACATTAAGTTTGTTCTATATTGAGCAAATTTAATCATGTATAATCAATAATTTTCACCTTTTGCCTTAATGACTTTTCACTCTCTTTGGAAAGTTGTTGGCATGGCTTTTCCCCTTGATTAATTGATCGAAACCATGTTTTGATTAGTTGATCCTTCCTTTTCCCTCTCTTTCGGCTTCCTATAGAGCTTTTTTCTCTCTTTTCACCCTGCAGAGTTGAAGATTCATACAACGGCCGATACACGACTTTTGGAGCGATGTACAAACTGAAGTTGTTACGTTGTTCACTTCATAATGCGTTGGAGCACTGTACAATTTGGATCTGTTGCTGTCCGTTTCAATTTCCACACTATATTTTGGGTGCTAGAGAAGGAATGAGGATGGAGTTTTCCTACCCTCATTCTAGCTATTTCTTTGGAAAGGGCGTCTTGTCCTCTCCTCGAGAATAGTCACCTCTATCCTCCAACTATAGTGTTTCTCATTCCCCAGTCGAGTCGATCCTTGATCACTCTTCTCCCTTTTCAATCTCTTTCGATCCTTGATCACTTTTCTCTCTTTGCATTTCCTTTCGATCCTTGATCACTCCTATCTCTTTCGACCTCTCTTTTGATCAATCATCATTCTTCTTAGTTACGATCCTTTGTTCTTTGGGTTAGCAAGCTTCCTTTGTTTCAATACCCTATCCTTTTCTTGCGGTCAATCATTGTTCTTTTGATTCCCCTAAAAGAGTCTCTACTCTCTTTCTTTGGTTAAACACAGTACTTCTGTTAAAACCGAATCCTTTGCAGAGTTCACAACCTTCTTTTGGTTCTTCACCCCCTTGTTGGTTAATCACTGTCTGTCAGTTAAAACACCAATGTTTGCACTCCTTCGCAGTTAACCACAATCCTCCTGTTAAAACACTGAGTTTCCACTTGGGTTAATCACCTTCTCTTGGTTAATCACCCGTCTCTTCAGTTAATCACAGTCTGTCTGTTAAAATACTAAATCCTTTTTCGGGTTAATCACCTATTCTTGGTTAATCACCCTTTTCTTCAGTTAACCACAGTCCGTCTGTTAAAATACTGAACCCTTTTCGAGTTAATCACCTTCTCTTGGTTAATCACTTGTTCCTTTCGGTTAATCACAGTCCGTCTGTAAATACCGAATCCCTAGTAGTTGGTAACCTCCTCTTGGTTCAAATACTTGCATCTTTGGGTTAGTAACCTTTCTTTGGTTCAAATACCCTTTCTTAGGTTGAGTACTGTTTGTCCAATCAGTTCACCGAACCCCTTTGGGTCACGATCATTGATCGATCCTACACCCGTCCTTTGGGTCACAACCTTTGATCGGTCCTACACACGTCCTTTGGGTCACGTCCTTTGATCGGTCCTACACCCGTCCTTTGGGTCACGACCTTTGATCGGTCCTACACCCATCCTTTGGGTCACGACCTTTGATCGGTCCTACACCCGTCCTTTGGGTCACGACCTTTGCCCGGTCCTACACCCATCCTTTGGGTCACGACCTTTGATTGGTCCTACACCTGTCCTTTGGGTCACGACCTTTGCTCGGTCCTGCACCCGTCCTTTGGTTGATCACATTTCTTATCTGTTAAAACTTCTTTTCCCCACAGAGTCTTAATCCTCTGCTTGCTTGGTTTGGACACCATGTCTTTCTTTATCTCTTATCCTCTTGGTTTGGACATTATTTCTTTCTTTATCCTGTATTCTCTTGGTTTGGACATCATCTCTTTCCTTATCTCTTATCCTCTTGGTTTGGACACCATTTCCCTCTTATTCTTTTATTCTCTTGGTTATGACACCACTCCTTTACCTTGCGCTCTTGGTTTTGACACCATTCCTTGCTTTTTCGGACTCTTTTTCTATTTTCTTCTAGCGGAGTTTCTTTCTTGGTTTCGACACCATTTCTTTGGAATCCCCTGTGGAATTTCCTTCTTTCTTTTGCTCCTGGTTTTGACACCACTTTCTTCTCCTTTCCCTTTTCCTTTTTCATCTTAGTTCCCCGAACTATGGAAGCTCTGATTCTGCATTCGTTCGAATGTTAGATACATAGGCACGAGTCGCAATGTCTTGTCGAGCACACTTCCACCTTCTTCCATTCTTCTTCTTGTCCCTGGTTCCTCTGAACTACGACGCTCTGATTTCCTCATTGCACTATGAGGGTACGTAGGCACGAGGGCCACATTCCTCCGCGAGCACTTTCTTTCTTTCTTTTTCCCCCTTCTCTCTCTCTCCTCTTTCTTTTAGCTAGAAACCTTTAGATAGATAACCCATCCAAGCCTAGAAGCAAGTGAAATGGTTCCCGTCGAGTACGACGGATGCATTAGGTGCTAATACCTTCCTTTCGCATAACCGACCCCCGTTCCCGTTTCTCTTCCCCTTGGGTTTTATCGATATTTTCCCTGTCCTTTGGGACTAAATAAAGTTTGGTGGCGACTCTGTTGTTATCTCTGAGTGTGCGATTCACTCAGGTATAAACCAGCCATCTTCAGCTGGCGACTCTGTTGGGGACAGATTGACCTCTTGCTGGTCCATCCCTTGAGGGGTCTCACCTAGTTTTGTTTGCTTTCTTGCTCGCTTGGGTGTTTATCTTCTGCGCTTTACTAGTTTGATCTTCACGCTTTATTTGCTTTATGTTTATTTATTGCATTTCTTTACTGCTTTAAATATTCATATGCTGTATATTCTGGACATCTGCTATTTTCTTTGCTGTTGTCGGTTGGGTTGCTACTTGAGAGATAAGCCCAATACACAGGCTTGAGTATACACCTAGAATTAGAGTGGAAAGTAGTGGGACCTACGTGCCATCTTGGTGCATTTGGTGTTCACGAAATTCACATCCAGACGAGGTTTTCTTGGGAGATGCTCTGACGTGAGTGTCTTGCGTATTTCAGGGTGTTGATCTAGAGAGCTGTCGACTCTGGCGACCAGTCCCGAGGACTCAGTTGAGGCACTCCTTCCAAGGAGCGATAATGGCAGACCAGAAATGGCAAACCCATTACGCTTCTTGATCCAAGGACCCAAAGCTGGGAACTTGCCATAGGATGACCTTTTTGGGGGAATCAGTGGACGACCTCTTTGTTTGGCGATAGTATTGTACCCCGAGGGATGAATGTACTATTGCTTCTCAAATCGAGAATCCGAAACTGAGAATCCTGCTTTCTATATCATACCTGTGAGGGGGATATTGGGTTTTTCTGCAGGAAACCAAAACTCTTCCAACCTTTGTTCTCTCATTACGTCAGATCTTCGCACCTTCAGGGAGCTACATGGGCAGATTATCCAGAAGATGTTGCATCCCTAACTTACATTATTGCTTAATGTTATTGCATAATATTATGGAATCATCATGTATGCCGAACTTTTGAACTTGAGTTATTGCATCACCATGTGTTTGTGGTACTTTTGCATCATCTAATCTTTGCATCATTGGTTGTTGCATATCTCATTTGCATTCCATCTGCATAAACAACATACACATACATACCTTTGCATTGCATACCTTCAAACCAGAGAAAGCTCGCGTTCTTCCCTTCATCAGTCCAAAGACAATGATTCTCCGACGCTGAAAGCCAAAGAATCATGGAACAGGTTGGGTATGAGAACACAATGCGCAAGGAAGACAAGGTTGACATGGTTATGGAACTACTTCTGGACAGTATGACAATGAACCCCTCTGATTAGGTTGTGATTGATGAACAAGCCCAGAATGGACCAAAAGTGGATAAGGTCATAAATATGGATACAAGCAATCTGTAGGTTCACCCCTTGTCTAATCAGAAGACCACTCAAGGCAATTAGAAACAAAAGCGTAAGCAAATCAGCAAAGGGAACAACAATCAAGGGAAGAGACGTCCTTATCATGATCTAATTCCCGTGACTTACACGCATCTACTGCCCGCTATGATTCATGCTGGGGCAATTGTTCCTAAAGAAATCAAGCCGGCCAAGTTTCCTTATCATCCTAAGCATGATCCTAATGCCACATGTGGATACCATGTTGGATATGTGGGGCATTCTACAGAAACCTGTGTTGTCTTTAAGAACAAAGTCCAAGAGCTCCTCGATCAGAATTTGCTTTGCTTTACAGAGAAGCCTTGCCAGAAGTCTGTACCTATGATTGTTGAAACATCTGCCGAAGCTAAGAATAGAGTTCCTCCTGTTTATATGCAGATTCCTCCAGCTGCTCAACCTGTTGGGCAATACCCCTACCAAACTTTTTAGTCTGCTACCTCTGGAATGTCTTTTGCTTATCCTGGGGCACCCTCTGCTGTCGTACCTCCAGTTGCTTATCCTGGGGTACCCTATACTCCATATGGGATTCCTTTTGGGCAGACTATTAATCAGATGGTTAATCCTGGTTTGATGTGCCCTGCTCAAATGTTCCTGCAATATGCTACTCATCAGGTTCATTCGCAAGCACCTCAGGCTCTTACACTGCACTATTCATTCCCCTATGTTGATGCTGCCCAATACCAACAACCACCATATCAACAGCCGCCTCAGAATCATAATCAGCAAGCCCAAGGTCGAGAGCGCCAAAATCAGCGCAAGCCCCGGAACAATCTAGAATGAAGGAATGCTCCTCTAGATCTGATTCCTGTGATATACAGTCAACTTCTCCCACATCTGGTTCAGAACTCGCTGGTGGTCCCAAAACTCTGAAGCCCCCTCCAAAACCATTCCCACCTGGGTATGATCCCAAGGTGCGGTGCGGATATCATGCTGGGTCGGCTGGACATTTGATTGAGGATTGTAACGCTTTCAAGGCTAAGGTCAAACAGTTGATTGACAAGAAGCACTTAACTGTTCAAGGCGAGAAACTGTGGTTGAACGAGAATCCTTTGTCCGTGTAAGGGTCCAGATTGCAAAAGAACCCCTTGAATAAGCCTGTGAGCACTTCCTCAACATCGACAATCATCATGTCACTACATCTTTTCCATTTGTAATCTTTTTGTTTGTCAAGCATTGTTCATTTGTAAAACTTGTTTGTTTTTAGATGATAATAATAATGAAATGAATATGCATGTTTTGAATAAATCCATTCGTGTTCACTCATACTTTTATCAGTATCACACATTTGATCAAGTAAAATCAAAAAGAGAATGATGAAATCAAAAGGACATGAGATTATTGTCTGTATGCTTTTGAATAAAACCTTACTGAAGATGTAAGGCATTTGTTCAAATCCCCAAACACTGGAGTCATAAGGAAGATAATCCCTAGTCAACCCCTTTGGGACTTGAAGTAGGAGTTTCTTTCTGTGCACTAAAAAACCCTCAATCTTAACCAGGGGCAGGGTAGTCTTCAACTAGTTTGACCATGCGTTCAAATTTCAAAAGAGGAGCACCCCATTCTGAGGATCAACCACATCCTATCCCTTGCAAGAGGTCAGAAAAATCACGAATCCACAATGGTTATCCCTTATTGACCAAAAGAATGAGGCGGTCACAACTCACCCTACAAATCAAACACACGTCACACGATTTTGTTCGAGGAAAAAAATCAAAATCACAAGAAAAAAAAAGCAAAAGAATAAAAGCCCGCTAAGTCAGAAACTAAAAAACAAAGGACTTAGGCAAAAATTAGGGCATCTTGGTAGATTGTAATTCAAAATAATTAGTCTACGCAAAAATCAGGAAAAACAAAAAGAACACAACAAAGAATCAAAAGAGAAAAATCCTCATTAAGAACAAGTTCGTGTGATCACATGTGACAAAAACAAAAGGTGAGTGACTGCCGCTCCAAAACCCTCGTCGGTTCCCTTACCATCACATCTACCGTACAAAGCTCTTTTGAAAGGTGAACGCTTGTGTCAAACTAGTTGAACGTAGGACTGGAGAACATCAAGGAGATTGGGTGGGTTAAAATAAATTTTGAGGCTTATATCCTTTCTTTCTTAAACCATGAACCAGACCACTTTACAACCCTGAAAAGACCTAATTGAAGCAGGGTTTATTTCGAAAGCATACGACAGTAAAATCGTGTCAAAGCTGACTCCCAAAGATTTGCTTATCATTTGTGCTGATACTGACATGGCATTCTAAATGGTGATCTATTCACTATATGTCATAATCTTAGTGAACATGCTTGGATCTCAAAATTGACATATGCATGGCATTAGATTTATCATTTTTTAAAACAAACTCTTTTTACCTGCAAACAAGCACTTGACATCAAAAAAGTTTCCACAATGGAAAGTGTGATCACCTCAAGGGGTAAAACGCCTGGAAAACTCCATTGGGCTTAGCCACTTCGAGATACAGTCAATCCGAGTCAATCATGACGATATTCGACAAATCTCTCCATATTCATTTGGTCAGGGGCATTCCTCCAAAGATCGATCAGCCAGGGGCAAAATCGCTTCAGAGCTCACATTGGGGCAGGCCACCTCAAGAGCATAAGAAGTCTACCTCTCCAAGAGACGGTTAATCAGGGCCATATTATTCTGATACATGGGGGCAAGCAGAATCCAAATCATCCTGTGACACAACTGCTTCCTACCTTGTAATTGGGGCAATCCACCAACAGACTGGGGCAGAGACAGGCTACCAAGGTACAAGTTTTCTCCCTGTTTTGAGGCAAGAGCAATGCTGCATCAACAACTGCTGATCATGAAGAAGGTGTCGGGGAATCATGTCTTTGTGGCTTACACCCTAACCTCAACTCCTCCTCCTTTCACAACAGAAGCAATAGAACCGTTGCATAGACCTCTCTCATGCATTGATCATGTCGCTTCACTCATGCATATCGTTCATTTGGCATAGCATGCAGCCTTAGCTTAATCATACTTGACATCTCTTCAGAACCTGATCACTAACATTCTGCATTTAGTAATCATCATCGCATATCATTGCATCCTCAAACGCATAACATATTCATCAAGTTGGAGCATTACACCATACAGGTTCAAACATGTGTCCTAACCAAAATCCAATCAGCTCTCGCCTGAATTGCCTTCTCAAAATCCAGTTCTCGTATGTCAAACCTTTCCAGAACCTTTTCAATTCCTTGGTATGTCCAAAACCTTTCTGGTCCGTCCAGAACCTGCAAATTTGCGACATTATACCTTAACCTGCATCCTTTGCATTGCATGGTATCAAACATCATGTAGAACCGCGCATACATAGCATATGCATCGAGCATACTCCCTTTCTTTTGGCCTGACTCATCTCCCTAACATATTTTCAGCCAAACTTTACACCAATCAATTCTGCATTTGCACCTTTTCCTTTTGCAGCCGTCGGCCAAATTTTCGGGATACTCTTTTATTTAATCCCCTTCTACCTCGAATCATCAAAAAGCTAGCGCAATTCGTACATTCAGGTCCAAGTGGATTAAATAGGGGCAGCTGTCGTAACCCGAAATTTGACCTCCTTTTTTTTAATTTTTGCATAAGCATGTACATTCGCATCGCTGGCATATGCATTCGCACTTTTTATTTATGATTTTAGTTGCAGGAGTATTCATGTTTTCCAAGCCCGATTAATCGCATCCTCTCAAGATTATTTCATCACCAAAACAAGCTCAAAATAAAGGTTTCCATGTTTATTTATCAAGACAAGATATGGAAAACCGAAACCAGGACTTCAACATCATTTTCCAAGCAAATTTGGGAAAGTTTGGCTGAAGTAACCGATTACAGCATAACTGATAACCGGTTACACAGTGTATTTTTCTCTAGAAACGCAGTTTTCAAGCATGTAACCGGTTAGTAGATATGCTGTAACCGGTTACTCTGTACAAAGTTGCAGATTCTGCTGCATTTTTGGGACAGCAACTATGCACTCTCTTTGGTCTTTGTTTCCACATTATTCTAGTAGCATGTGGAACATTCTAGACAATTCAAGACTATTCAAGACATTTCCCTTACATTTATTCAATGCATCACTTTAAATTAAGAGCACCATGTTACTTAATTTACAAGCATGTCAACCTTTGGATGTGGAAGCTTGCATTGGGATTGTTACCGAGTTGATCCTAACTAACCGAGTTAACCGCCTTGACTCGGTGAGTCAAGTGTAACTAACTCCAACTCTAACTCCAAGCCTCCCAAAGCTAAGTCCAAAGCTAGCTCTAAACCTCTCACACTCCATACCTAAACTCTATATAAGCCAAGCTTCACCATTTTGCATCTCCTCCACAATCATTCACACAATTTCACACTTTCTTCACTCTCTATTCTCTCACATTCTCTCTGAATTCTTCTACTACTTCTTCATCTTCATCAAAATTCTCTTCCAAAACCTCACCAAAGCTCAATTTCTATATTAAAGGATAATCACTTTTACATCAAAAGTGATTATTTTTTGGAGCTTAACCTTCATCATCTTTCCATTCTACTGAATTTTGTGGAGCTTCAGTAGCTTTTGGATTCATTTCAAGTGATCACTTCAAGCTTCTTCGGTGATAATTCTCATTTTGGAGTTTTCGTCGAAGTTTGCTCGGTTTCGCTACAATTCGAAGTGCACTTGAGGAATCTCTGGTTTTCTTTGATTACCTTTATCATTTTACAATTATACTTGAGTTTCTGGAGTTCTATAAGCTTTTGAATTCATCTCAAGTGTTTGCTTCAAGCTTATTTGGTGATAATTCGCATTTCGGAGTTTTCGTCGAAGTTTGATCGGTTTCGCTACGGTTCGAAGTGTAAGAGCAGAATTCTCTGGTTTTCTTGGCTTTTTCTCTCTACATTTCATTCACAACAATTACCAAGCCAAACCTCCGGCTTGTAGGTTGGTAGATCTTACTTTAATCACTGTTTCGATCATTTCCGCGCATTTACATCGTAATTTCGATCGTTTTCGGTTTAATTTATCATGCAATTGCTTGATCTATAATCTCCATGATTAATGTTTGTAATTTGTGTTTAATTGCCCTTACATGATGTTAATTTCGTGCACAAATTCATGTCCTAGCATGTGGTGGTTGGCATAAGTGATTAAGTGTTGAAAACTACTTTTGAAAAGCTGTTTTTTCAGTTATTTTAGCCACTGTCTCAGTGGTAACCGGTTAGCAGATATGCTGTAACCAGTTATACAGTGCAATTTTTATTAAAAATGCAAGTTTTCGAGCATGTAACTGGTTAGCAAATATGCCGTAACCGGTTACCACTGAACATAATGGCCAATTTTGAGTTTTTTCAAGCTTGTTTAGTATCATTTCTTCTTCTAACTTCCATGGATAAACATGCTTGATATTTATGGATGTTTTAAGTGCTCTTAACCTTTGCTTAGAGCATATTTACATTAATTCAATGATTGATTTATCAATTCTTGCAATTATATGTGTTCTTGATTTTTGTTTGAACATGCTAATTCTTGCACAATCTTTGATCACTTGGCACATGATTTGTGATACATGCTAATATTTGTTTGGCACTGTTTTGCACTTTCATTTCTTGATTACATTAAGTTTGTTCTATATTGAGCAAATTTAATCATGTATAATCAATAATTTTCACCTTTTGCAGTAATGACTTTTCACTCTCTTTGGAAAGTTGTTGGCATGGCTTTTCCCCTTGATTAATTGATCGAAACCATGTTTCGATTAGTTGATCCTTCCTTTTCCCTCTCTTTAGGCTTCCTTTAGAGATTTTTTCTCTCTTTTCACCCCGCGAAGTTGAAGATTCATACAACGGCTGATACAGGACTTTGGAGCGTTGTACAAACTGAAGCTGTTACGCTGTTCACTTCACAACGCGTTGGAGCACTGTACAATTTGGAGCTGTTGCTGTCCGTTTCAATTTCCGCACTATATTTTAGGTGCTAGAGAAGGAATGAGGATATAGTTTTTCTACCCTCATTCTGGCTATTTCTTTCGAAAGGGCGTCTTGTCCTCTCCTCGAGAATAGTCACCTCTATCCTCCAACTATAGTGTTTCTCATTCCCCAGTCGAGTCGATCCTTGATCACTCTTCTCCCTTTTCAATCTCTTTCGATCCTTGATCACTTTTCTCTCTTTGCATTCCCTTTCGATCCTTGATCACTCCTATCTCTTTCGACCTTTCTTTTGATCAATCATCATTCTTCTTGGTTACGATCCTTTGTTCTTTGGGTTAGCAAGCTTCCTTTGTTTCAATACCCTATCCTTTTCTTGCGGTTAATCATTGTTATTTTGATTCCCCTAAAAGAGTCTCTACTCTCTTTCTTCGGTTAAACACAGTACTCCTGTTAAAACCGAATCCTTTGTGGAGTTCGCAACCTTCTTTTGGTTCTTCCCCCCTTATTGGTTAATCACTGTCTGTCAGTTAAAACACCAATGTTTGCACTCCTTCACAGTTAACCACATTTCGGATGTTAAAACACTGGGTTTCCACTTGGGTTAATCAACTTCTCTTGGTTAATCACCAGTCTCTTCAGTTAATCACAGTCTGTCTGTTAAAATACTGAACCCTTTTTCGGGTTAATCACCTATTCTTGGTTAATCACCCTTTTCTTCAGTTAACCACAGTCCGTCTGTTAAAATACTGAACCCTTTTCGAGTTAATCACCTTCTCTTGGTTAATCACCCGTTCCTTTCGATTAATCACAGTCCGTCTGTAAACACCGAATCCCTAGCAGTTGGCAACCTCCTCTTAGTTCGAATACTTGCATCTTTGGGTTAGTAACCTTTCTTTGGTTCAAATACCCTTTCTTCGGTTGAGTACTGTTTGTCCAATCAGTTCACCGAACCCCTTTGGGTCACGACCTTTGATCGGTCCTACACTCGTCCTTTGGGTCACGACCTTTGATCGGTCCTACACCCGTCCTTTGGGTCACGACCTTTGCCCGGTCCTACACCCGTCCTTTGGGTCACGAGCTTTGCTCGGTCCTACACCCGTTCTTTGGGTCACGACCTTTGACCAGTCCTACACCCGTCCTTTGGGTCACGACCTTTGCTCGGTCCTGCACCCGTCCTTTGGTTGATCACATTTCTTATCTGTTAAAACTTCTTTTCCCCACAGAGTCTTAATCCTCTGCTTGCTTGGTTTGGACACCATCTCTTTCTTTATCTCTTATCCTCTTGGTTTGGACACTATTTCTTTCTTTATCCTGTATTCTCTTGGTTTGGACACCATCTCTTTCCTTATCTCTTATCCTCTTGGTTTGGACACCATTTCCCTCTTATTCTTTTATTCTCTTGGTTATGACACCACTCATTTACCTTGTGCTCTTGGTTTTGACACCATTCCTTGCTTTTTCGGACTCTTTTCCTATTTTCTTCTAGCGGAGTTTCTTTCTTGGTTTCGACACCATTTATTTGGAATCCCCTGTGGAATTTCCTTCTTTCTTTTGCTCTTGGTTTTGACACCACTTTCTTCTCCTTTCCCTTTTCCTTTTCCGTCTTAGTTCCCCGAACTACGGAAGCTCTGATTCTGCATTCGTTCGAATGTTAGATACGTAGGCACGAGACACAATGTCTTGTCGAGCACACTTCCACCTTCTTCCATTCTTCTTTTTGTCCCTGGTTCCTCTGAACTACGACGCTCTAATTTCCTCATTGCACTATGAGGGTACGTAGGCACGAGGGCCACATTCCTCCGCGAACAGTTTCTTTCTTTCTTTCTTTTTCCCCTTTCTCTCTCTCTCTCTCCTCTTTCTTTTAGCTAGAAGCCTTTAGATAGATAACCCGTCCAAGCCTAGAAGTAAGCGAAATGGTTCCCATCGAGTACTACGGATGCGTTAGGTGCTAATACCTTCCTTTCGCATAACCGACCCCCGTTCCCGTTTCTCTTCCCCTTGGGTTTTATCAATAGTTTTCCTGTCCTTTGGGACTAAATAAAGTTCGGTGGCGACTCTGTTGTTATCTCTGAGTGTGCGATTCACTCAGGTATAAACCAACCATCTTCAACATTCCCTTTGTCATGTTATCTGCAATCTGATTCTCAGTTCTGCAGTGTTTCAAGTTCATCTTCCCTTCTGCTACATGCTCTCGAAGATAATGGAACCTCATTTCGATGTGCTTGCTCCGACCGTGCGCTATTGGATTCTTCGCCAAGTTGATAGCTGACATGTTGTCGATCTTTATGGTAATTGCTCCATGACTCTTCCCTGTAATCTCTTCGACCAAGTTCACCATCCAGGTTGCTTGACATGCACAAAGAGAAGCAGCTATATATTCTGCTTCGCATGATGACAATGTCACTACTAGCTCCTTTCTCGAACTCCAAGCAACTGGTGCACCACCTAACATAAACTCATATCCAACTGTGGATTTTTTATCCTCAACATCACTACACCAGCTAGAGTCGGTGTATCCCGCTAACTTGCATTCTTTTCCTTTATCAGCTGCAGTAAACAAAATGCCGTAGTCGAAAGTCCCTTTCAAATACCTCAGTATCCTCTTCGTTGCTGCTAGGTGTGATACCTTTGGCTTCTGCATGAATCTACTTACCATACCCACACTGTATGCTAAGTCAGGCCTTGTGTGACAAAGGTATCTAAGTGACCCAATAAGTCTTCTGTATTGGGTTGGGTCGACATCATCTTCATCTGAATCCTTCGACAGTTGCAGTGTGGTCTTAGCTGGAGTCGAAGTTGGGTTGCAATCTTGCATCTCAAATCTCTTGAGTATTTCGCCTGCATATCTTCTTTGGTGCATCATCAAACCTCTACTAGTCTTGTAGAATTTGATGCCAAGGAAATATGAGAGATTTTCCAAGTCTGACATTTCAAACTCCTCACTTAGGTCATGTTTGAAATCTTCAATCTCCTTCTTGCAACTCCCTATTATCAACAGATCATCGACATAGAGGCATAGCATAAGCAATTCATTATTGCTTCTCCTTACATACACTCCATGCTCAGTCGTACACTTCACAAATTCCTTCTCCCTTAAGAAGCTGTAGATTTTCTTATTCCAAGCTCTTGGAGCTTGCTTAAGTCCATACAGGGCTTTATACAGCCTGTACACCTTTCCTTCTTCGCCTCATTTCACATACCTAGCTGGTTGTGCGACATAAACTTCTTCATCTAAGGGGCCATTAAGGAATGCGCATTTCACGTCCATCTGACATGTGTGCCAATTTTTCATATTTGCTAGACCAACAACCAACCTGATTGTTTCGATCCTAGCAACAGGTGCGAACACTTCATCGAAGTCGATTCCTTCCTTCTGTAGAAATCCTTTCGCCACAAGTCTCGCCTTGTGTCGAGTTACTTCTCCTCTAGGATTCACCTTCACCATGTAAACCCACTTCACATCAATTGCCTTCTTGCCTTGAGGCAATTCAACAAGTGACCAGGTGTTGTTGACTTCGATGGACTCTAACTCCTCATTCATTGCTTTCATTCACTTCTAATCTTTCAATGCCTCAGCTGCATTGACTGGTTCAACATCTGCGTAGAAAGCATAATGTACCAGCTCACCCTCTTCATCAACCACATCATCTGATGTAATTACACAATCTTGCAACCTTGCAGGCATATGTATTGTTCGTCAAGGTCTGCTTGGACCTGCTTCATCTATGACTAGTTCCTATCGAACTTCCCTTTCGACTTCAGTGGCTGGTTCTTCACAAGAGATTCTCACTGAATCCTTCTTGGCATTCTCAGTCCAATCCCATTCGTTAAGCTCATCTATAATCATATCCCTGTTGATCACTACCTGGTTATTCACTGGGTCGAACATTTTGTAACCCCCAGTCGAATGATATCCTATCAAGATCATCTGATTCAACTTGTCATCAAGCTTCCTTCTCAACTGATCTGGCACATGTCTATGTGTTATAGATCCAAACACCTTCAAGTGACTGAGGCTAGGCTTAACACCAGACCAACATTCTTTTGGTGTGATTCCTTCAAGCTTCTTCGTCAGACATCTGTTCAAAATATATGTTGCTGTAGAAACCGTTTCTCCCCATAATTCTTTGGGTAGATGCTTTCCATTCAACATACTTCTCACCATGTTCATGATGGTTCTGTTCTTCCTTTCTGCAATTCCATTTTGCTGTGGCGTGTAGGATGGCACCACGTCATGCACAATCCCTTCTTTTTAACATAATGCATCGAACTCTTTCGAAACATACTCTCCACTACCATCAGTCCTCATAATTTTCAACTTCTGACCACTCTGTCTTTCGACCACAGATTTGAATCTGGTAAATACCTCGATCACATCACTTTTCTTCTTGATGAGGTAAGTCCATAACTTTCGACTATAATCATCTATGAACGTGACAAAATATCTATTGCCACCAACCGAATCCACCTGGATTGGACCACATACATCAGAGTATATGACTTTCAGAATTGCCTTCGACTTCCTTCCTGCATCCTTGCTGAAGCTATTCTTGTGTTGTTTTGACTGAACACACTCTTCACAAACTTCACTTGGAATGTCGATTTCTGGTAATCCTGAAACCATTTTTCTTCTCTTTAGCTCTCTGATGTCATTGAAGTTGAGATGGCCTAGTCGAAAATGCCATAACCACTCATCTTTGTTGGCTGCAATTGCTAGGCACCTGTGCTCCATCACATTGAGTTCAATCTTGAAGGTCCTATTCTGAGACATTGGAGCCATCAAGATCATCCTACCACCTGCGTCGAGGACTCTCATCATCTTGTCTTTAACAACTACCTTGTAGTTCTTTTCGACCAGATGCCCTATGCTGAGCAAATTACTCATCATGCCTGGTATGTACAACACATTGGAAATTATTTACCTCTTGCCATCTTTCCTCATAATCAGAACATCACCAACACCTTCAGCTGCTAGAGTGTTGTCATTTGCAAACTTCACTGTGTTCTTCGAATAGGGCTTCATGTTTACAAACCAATCTTTCCTTCCAGTCATGTGTGATGACTATCCTGAGTCCAAGTACCACTGATCTTGGAATCTTTCTTCATCTCTTGTTGTGATCATCAGCAACGTCTCTTTTTCTTCATGTTTCGCCATCTTTGCATCAATTTCTTGATTTTTCTTCTTTTCTGGACAATCACTAAAATAGTGGCCATACTTCTGACAATTGAAACACTGAATGTGACTTTTGTCAGATTTTCAACCACCACCTCTTCCTCTACCTGCAGCACCACCTTTTTGGTTGCCTTGATTCTAGGGTTTTCTCTGATTTGACCAGTTTCCTCCTCTACCTTTGTTGCCATTCCCGCATCCTTTGCCTTTCTTTTCCTTTTCTGACTATGCCTGCAAAGCCATGTCACTCTTCGACTTTCCTGTAGCTCTTTCAACCATTCTTTGTTCACGAGACTCAAGCGTCCCTTGAAGCTCTTCCTTCGTCAATACTGACAAGTCTTTCGACTCTTCTATGGCTACTACCACATGGTCGAACTTTAGAGCCAATGACCTCAAGATCTTTGCAACAACTAATCTTGATGTCAACACCTCTCGGCATACCTTGATTTAATTCACCAACTTTGTAACTCTGGTGAAGAAATCTGTTATACTTTCATTGTCTTCCATCTGAAGCAACTCATAGGTTCTCTTGTGAGTTTGTAACCTCACCTCTTTCACCTTCACTGCGCCTCCAAACAACTTTTCAAGAATCTCCCACGCTTCCTTTGCTGACTCTGCATCACTAACTTTTTCAAAGTTATATGGATCAACACACTGATAGATTATAAAGAGGGCTTTATAATCTTTCTTCTTCAACTCTTTGTGTGCAGCCTTTTCTTGATTCGTCGCGTTCTGTACAAGCGGTGCTACTCCTTCCTTCACAAGATCCCAAAGATCTTGATAACAGAAAACCACCTTAATCTGCTTGCACCAATTCTCATAATTATCTTTCTTGAGAATCGGAAGGCTCGCAGGAAAGTGTCTGTTCTGATGATTCATCGCCATCACGATTTTCCTCCCTTGAATCGCAACCGGAGCTCTAGATACCAGATGTTGGAATTAACCCAAAACCTTTTGGGAATTCCTATTCAATCTTGATCTCAAGATTGTTAACAAACACGCAATGTGAATGAAAAAGGTTGAGAAAGAACAGAAAGAGAAGAAAAGAAAAATCGTTGGAGGAGAAGAAGAACAATTTTCTGCAGAGAAATCTCTGCCCACAAATTGTGGAAATTCTGTTATTTCACTTACAACTGCAAACTGTGAATACAAGTTCTCAATTCTGAGTCTATTTCAAAAATAAGGGTTTCTCCCTATTTATAGATTTAGGTTAGCTTGCACCCTAAGCCAAGACCCAAAACTATAAAAGCCCAAAATAGTTAACATTACTAAAATAGGTCTAAGTCGAAATCCTGTGTGAAGGAACCTCCTTCGACACTTCGACACTTCGACACACTATTACAACTTGACACACACATTATCATAATTCGTCTGCTCCTTGTTTCTGTCGAGCTAAACTGCTTCGACACAAGGAATTACAAGCACTACGCCAAAGAATACATTTAGCAGCGTTTTTTTTTTTGCCTTTAGCAGCGCTTAAAAGCGCTGCCAAAGGTGGCGCTGCTGTAGGTAAAGGCAGCGCTTTTTTTTTTTTCCTTTGAAAAGCGTTGTCTTAGGTCCTCCTTAGGACCCCTTTAGCAGCTCTTTTAAAAGCGCTTTCGTAGGACCCCCATATAGCAGCGCTTTTTCAAAGAAAAGCGCTTTCGTAGGACCCCCTTTAGCAGCGCTGCTAAAGGCCCCTTTTAGACAGCGTTTTTTCAAAGAAAAGCGCTTTCGTATGCCTCATTTAGCAGCACTTTTAAAAGCGTTGTCTTATGTATACGTCATGACCCCCCTTTAGGCAGCGCTGTCTTTTATAAAAGTGCTTTTTAAAAGCATTTTTTAAAAATCAATAATTTAACCTGTATAATTTAACGGAATCCATAATCATTCAATACATGGCCTTTGATACCATTATAATTCAACACATAAGCCTTATACCATTATAATTCAACAATAGACCTTTATACGATTAAAATTCAACACATAAACCGTAATAACCATAATATATACAACACCAAAATAACCATTGCATATATACAACTCAATACAAACTATACAACACCAATTCCATGCACCAATTCGAAACCTTATACACCATTTCCATCACCTATATATACAACACCTTCCATAAACCTAACACAATTTCTAAAACTATTCAACAAATTCTCATTTCAACCATGTATTGACACCAATCCTCCTTTATATCTTCTAATTTATATTTCGTGTAGGTGGTACACTTGAATTCATCAAAATACTACATATAACATAATATGCATGAATTAGTTAAAAGTAATTAATTAGATGGAATATCCGATAATAAATCTTAAAATAAATCATAACTTATATATAAATCCATACCATGTTTGGAATCTCTATTTGTTCCAAATGAATAATTTCTTTCATGAATCTCAAGACAAAATAACCACAATCGATACCATTACGTTGCCGAGGACACTACACATAGGAAAAAAGTATTAATATGTATCATAGATGACTTGTGTTATCAAGTAGCATTACTATTATAATAATAAATTATACCTCCACTCTTATCTATGTAATGTTGTTTGCTTTTCTCTTTGGTACCCGAGCTTGTCGTTGTGATCGGAATATTTGTATGGATTTATCATAATATAAACGAATATTTAGAACAATCTCACATAAATAAAGAAATACACACGCGAATATCTAGAACAATCGCATCACTTACGTATCAATCATCTTCTTTATCTCCGGGCATTTTGTTTGATCACCCTCTAGCGAATCTAAATAATAAACTATTTCTTTTATCGGATTAATCGCAAGCAACAACCAGTGTCCACTGTAAAATAAAACAAAAGTATAGATGGAAATGTTATACACAACGTAAAAAAGGGAAAGATTATAATAAAGGAAGTTAGAGTGAAAATCTTACCCATGGCCAGTATTATATGGTAAAAGATACAACTTCTCTGTATCAATGTTGGTCATAAATGCATCTACTAAGTGATCTTTGATCGCATCTGTAGTTCGATTGATTAAATTTGCATTGACACAGTTGGAAGACAAGAAGGAGTATCTTTCTGTCAATTGACGCGGGAGCATCAATTTTTCATACAAGAACCTGAAATAAAAACGGATTATAATAAATATGTTATTATAATCAACATTCTAATATTCATTTAAATGAGTAAATAAATTGATCAATTAAATAAATAAAATCGATGGATTACCTGATGTATGAATTCATAACACCGACTCCTAATTCAGAATGCGTAAATATATGATCTAAGTCTTCTTTAGCAATTGTTTCTGAATAGGCAAACCCATAAATACCTGCTTCCATAGGTATTTCACGGATACTACTTTCCATCAAATCCTTTGTGCCTATAATTGTTTCAACGCACAACAGAAATCGAGAAATACATGCTTCTTTTGCCTTGGCTACTACTGGCTTCTTGTTTTTGCTCCCTTGTTGCACCTCTTGTGTAGAAATTTGAAAATCATATAAGTCATAAAGTTTGTAATCATGAAGCTTTTGAATTCGGATCATAGAATTAACATTTTCGATGCATATATATCAATGTACCTCTTTTTGTGATGCAACTGACTCGGTTTGCCGCACAATCTCTTTATCTTTTGGTTTGGATTTTGTAGGAGTCTAACAATGTCATGTAAATAAAATGTAGGTAAAAGTAAGCATAACATAACTTATATGCAAGTAAAACATTTGAAAACTAAAAGGTAAATAATGGTTTTCAACATACTGAGTCATCTATGACGATGAGGTTTGACGGCCATGCAACATACAACCCTATTGCGTCCCCCACCAATGTTGCATCTGAAACATCATCAGGTATAGGTAGTAATGCATCCCGCTCTAAAGCAATATCAATCTAAACCTTCAAAAATCCAGCAGGGGGCGGTCTATTGTGAAGTAGGTCTCCCGGAGTGTTATGCACTTTTCCCTTGCCAACCATGCGATATGTCGGTGCCAATAAATATAGCTGACAAGGTGAAATGCCCTAAACAAAAGAAAAATAATACAAAATTGTTATTGTGCAATGATGTCAATATAAAAAACTGTGTTAATTTAATAAATATAATTACCTCTAAAATTTTTTGTTGACAATTGATACTGGCCTTGTCACTAGTATCTTTAAATTCTGAACCGCGCCTTTCCGACATATATCTTTCTTTATCCTGTTGCAGTTCACGAACTTGAGCTCTCAATTCTTCCAACGTTTCCATCACCTCTCTATTGCTAGGATTTTTTTTGTCTTTGAATGCATATATAAGGCAGATGGAGTGACTCCAAATCCCTTACCCCTCACGCGACCTGAATACTCAAGAACATTTAATACTTGACTCAGTATACTCCTGCAATCATGGTCTTCCGTGAGAGTTAAGGACTGGGATAAAGTCTCCTGGAATTCAATATTAGAGCTAAGCATAAATATATTAGATAAACAAGAACTTTTTATCTAATTAAACAAATAACATTATACTTACACATTGTTCAAAAACTTGTTGAACACCTTCAGTAACAACTCCATCCTTTCCCACACGGGCAACCTTCCACAAAACATGCTCCAAAAGAGATGTTTCTTCACTTTTCTCCTCTGCAAGCTACACATTAAGTCAAGAATTAGGATGAATAATAATACAAAAATATCATAGAAATTATATATACTTACTATTTTTTGTTTCAAGCGTGCATATTCCAAACGTCCTTTCTTGTATGGATACGCGGGTTTCGAGGCTCTTTGACGATTTACGTCACTCACAACCTGCATAAACAATTATAAGTCATATCAGAACACATCTAATAACTACATGAATATAATACAATGTTCATGATAAATTAAATTAAGATTACGTGGAATTCTTCAGTTCTTCGTTTGGCGACAAAAGTGTCACATTCTTCGGGTGCAATCAAGTCCGCATACTTCTTCGGGCATTTCGCTTCAACAAACTTTCCTTGGGCATCCTTAAGAAACTTGTTGGATAAAATTCCTCTGAACCCTCTAAGTCTTTTTCCGGCTAATTGAAGACAATATTTTTGCTTCTCGTCACCAATGTTAAAAGATCTCTACAATAACAAATAAAGTGTGTTAGTATAATTAATTTAAAGATATAATCGTCAAAAATAACAAATAACAACACATATAGTACATGTATTTCACTCCATATTGTATCTCATTATCATTGTGCAGAACATACAAATGCACTTGCTCCCGTTCAGCCCTTGATACGGTCACAATTTTATTTCCAATTAACTTTTTTCCTTTTTTTTTTCAACAACGTGAGATTTGGGGAGCCCAATGGATTGAACATTGGACAAATATTCAGTACCAAACTCAATTGCTTCTTCAACAATGTATCGTTCAACAATACAATCCTCTGGTCGACTTCGATTTTTCACATACCCTTTTGATATTTTCATATACCGTTCAGCAGGGTACATCCATCTCATATAAGCTGGTCCCTACAATTGTGTCTCCTTCACAAGATGAACAACTAGATATACCATTATGTCAAAAAATGAGGGAGGAAAAAACATTTCAAGCTCACACAATGTAATGACTATTTCTTTTTGCAATGTTGGTAAGATCGTAGGATCGATTACCTTACTACAAATTGACCTGAAGAAGAAACACAATTTAGTTATTGTGCGTCTTACTTTTTATGGTAAAATAGAACGTATACCTATTGGTAGAAAATGTTCCATTATAACATGGCAATCATGCGTCTTTAAACTCTTTAAATTGAGGTCTTTCATAGACACAAGTCTTCTAATATCTGAAGAGTATCCTTCTGGAACTTTAACTTCACTTAGAAACTTACACAATATTTTTTCTCCTTTCTAGATAGAGTATAGGTAGTAGGTGGTAGATATGTTCGTTTTCCTTTCTTTAAGGGTCCTAATTCAGTTCTTATCCCCATCGTTATCAAGTCATTTCTTACTTTAAGGCCATCCTTAGACTTTCCTTGTATATTGAGTAACGTACCAATAACACTGTCAAATAGATTTTTTTCAATATGCATAACATCAAGAAAATGTCTTACATACAACGACTTCCAATATGGAAATACAAAAAGAAAATGACCTCTTCTTCCCCCCACTCTTGACAAGGGTATGTGCAAAAGGCTTGCCAAACTGAGTACTCACATCTTTCACCTTTTCAAAAACTTGATCACCTGTCAATATAGGTGGAGCTCTACCTTGTTCTGCCTCTCCATTGAAGGCTTTTCTCAACCCACGGTAGTGATGATTAGAATTTAAGAATCTACGATGACCGAGAAAGACATTCTTCTGACCAAACTCCAATCGCGTCCAATCTGTTTTATCTTCACAAATAGGACACGCACATTGACCTTTTATGCTATACCCTGATAGATTTCCGTATGCTGGAAAATCATTAATTGTGCCAAACAACATTGCCCTCAAGTTGAAACTTTCTTTCATATATCCATCATAAACCTCCACACCGTTCTCCCACAAAATCTTTAAATCTTCGATTAAGGGTGTCAAGTATACGTCTATGTCATTCCCTGGTTGTTTAGGCACATAAATTAACATAGATAACATCAAGTACTTACGCTTCATATATAGCCATGGAGGTATGTTAAAAATCATAATAATCACAGGCCATGTGGTATGTGAGATACTTTGAAGACCGTGTAGGTTCATTCCATCAATAGATAATGCCAAGCAAAGGTTTCTTGCTTCTTCTCCAAATTCAGGATAATCATTATTAATTTTCGTCCACTGTGGTGAATCTGCCAGATGTCAAAACTTTCCATCTATAATTCTCTCATCTGTATGCCAAGTCAAGTTTCTTGCATCGGTTTCACTACGAAACATGCGTCTAAAACTCAGAATTATAGGAAAATACCACAAGACTTTTGCTGGAGACAACTTTTTCTTATATCGAGAAACACCGCATTTAGGACACTCATTTAACGATGCATACTCATTTCGAAACAAAACACAATCGTTTGGACAGGCATGTATCTTATCATAGCTTATGCCAATAGAGCACAACATCTTTTTGGCCTCATATGTTCGATTGGGAAGAACATTATCCTCCGGAAAGCATATCTTTCATAAGGGCTAATAACTCTGTGAAACTTTTATCCGACCATCCATTACCTGCCTTTAAGTTGTACAACTTTAATACCGCGAATAATCTTGTGAATTTAGTGCAACCTTTATACAACGGTTTCTCTGCATCGCTTACCAACCTCTCAAACATTTTGGGACAATCCTGAAGATCTTCTTCAAGTGCTTCTGCAATCTCTTCGACTCGATCACAATCGTATGTATCGTGGCATTGTCGATTGAAGCATAGGTCGTATTATCCCCCGGTTCAACATTCCCGTTACTTTTCTCACCATGAAATGTCCAACTTGTATAACTTTGATCAACTCCATGCCTCTTTAAATGCGACTCCATCTGACCCGCGTCAATCTGACGCCCAAAACAGCAACCCAAGCAAGGACATGTGATTCGACTGAGGTCTTTGGCTTGTTCAACATCAAAATTAATGAATTCCGATACCCCATTCTCGTACTCTTTAGACAATCGATTGGACGACATCCATTTTTATCCATGATTTTACTAAGTAAGCAAAACAAAAACAAAAGAACAACTAATTACCTGTAGAGAAGTCAGTAACTTCTGGACCCACACAGTGTAAGATTCTTAGAAACGATCTGAATTTCACTCTTCACAAGTAACCCCAATAGCAAATTCACTAATTTAGAACTAATGGTGTATACCAAATATAATAGGACAAATTTAGTATATAATAAGACAAACAAGATATATCAAATAAACAAGTAAAAGTCTCAAGAATCAAATTTAGTAAACATCACCACTTCCTTCAATTAAGCAACATGACATCGACGTGCAAATTCAATCACATTATGTAAAACATCATCACTTCTTACTTACTCACACATTGATTCTCTATTTTTCTAACAACACTTATTTTTCTAATGGATATAATTTCCTATACTATAACAACACTCATTTAAACTACATTCAAACTAAAAAAAAACAAAAAAAAAACAATCAGAGTAACACTCATTTTTCTATATACGAACAAAACATAAAACACATTCTAACTAACAACACTCATTTTTCTATAAAACAAAACAAGATTCTAAGCGTTAATATAATTTCCTATACTGTAACTTCCTATACTATAACAACAATCACAATAATCAAATCTAAAAGAGCAACAATCAAAACCAACAAATGAAAAATTGATAATCAAAGAAAGAAAAAGGAAAAATGCAAACAAACCTGTTGCCACACGAGAAACAATTTGCTGCCACACAAGAAGCAAACAAACCTGTTGACATTTAATAAAAATTGTATTAAAAACAATAACAAACAAAATAAACTAAACATGCTCAGAATTTTAATAAAACATGCTCAAGAACAAACTCAAGAACAAACAAAAGAAACTATATAGCAAACTGTCAACATTATATAATCAACATTATATAATCACTCAAGAACAAACTCAAGAACAAACAAAAGAAACTATTGCATTTTTTATGAAATGGAAATGGAAATGAAGATGAAATGAAATGAAATAAAAAATATACCTTGCACGATGCACAGTGACGGCCGGAGGAGCAGCGACGGCCGGAACATCGTGAGTGAGAGTGAGAACGAGAGTGAACAGTGAGAGCGATAGTGAGAGTGAGAACGAGAGTGAACAGTGAGTGAGAGTGAAAACAATGATAGGGTTAAAAATTAAAAATTATTTGTTACTGGTTTAATTTCTGCGTTTTAATTTTTACTAAAGCACCTTTAGCAGCGCTTTTAGAAAGCGTTTTTGTAGGCTGGGCTTTAGCAGCGCTTTCAGAGAAAAGCGCTTTTTAAGGTGTGTAGTGAATTGGGCCTTTAGCAGCACTTTTTAAGGTGTGTAGTGAATTGGGCCTTTAACAGCACTTTTTGAAAGCGCTACCTAAAGTATGGTATACCTTTCTGGCTTATGGTATCCTTTTAGCAGCGCTTTTTATAAAGCGCTTTTTAAAGTTCACCTGCCTTAGCCCGTTAGCAACGCTTTTTAAAAGCGTGTTCGTAGGACCCCCATCTAGCCGGTTTACCATTTGCTAAAACTGGTTATATATTGGTTATTACTATTGACTACTACAAATTTTAGTTCAATGTGTTTCAATACCAATTTAGTTGAAGTGATTGTCATACCCCAAATTTGTCCTACCTCTTTTAATTTTCTCATAACAAATAATCGTGGCTTAATGACTTCTTTCTAGATCATCATAGCCATGGTCCTCTGAAAAATTGGGTTATAAGAGTCTTGTGTGGGCATATAGTAGTGATTATAGGCTTTTGCAAGTGGTTTGAATTCAGGTGGAGGAAAAAACAGGAGGTGCCCTTATTTTTTAATGGCTAAGCAGTCAAGGCAAGATCAAATACCCTAATCGTATGGCTGGTTTATTTCAAGACGTGATCAAAGGGTTCTTAAGCCGTATTTTATGACAATTTCAAGTCTTCCCTCAAATCCATGTTGAGCCACGTTGATGATAGAGCCATATGATATGGTCCAGTTATTCTCAAGTCATGCTTTGGTTGCTCTCAAGATTAGTAGCAAGTTGTGATTGGCCGAGCTCAGACGGTGAGCCAACTAAGAGTCAATTTGACTTAATTGTTGGCATAACTAATTTGTGGTTAATTAGAATGAGTTTTGATAATTGGTTAAAGATCAACCTCAAGTTATCCAATGGGTTCTAAGTTAATTCCAATCATTTGGTCTTAAGTCATGGCCATATTACAATTCACTTTCCAAGATTAGTTCAAAGCCTCGTATCTATTTGATTAGGCCGTGAATGGTTTGATGCCACATTTGATTAATCCATGGTCGTGGTTTGGTGCCGTATTTAAGATTACTTGCAACACGAACTATAAGAACGCGTAATGAAGGTGCCACATTTCATTTGGTCCAATTAAGGTTTCATATGCAAAGTCAAGTCCATTTGTGATTCAAGTGGGAATTTGATCAAATTTGGTGCTTTTGGGCTTAATTTCCTAAAAGTCATATTTGGTTTCATTTGAAAGTTCGAGATTTGGTTTTTGCTTCACCTTTGCTCAAATAAGCATGAAGGTCCAAGGCATTCAAAATTGATCCATTCAAGTTTGATTTAAGATTGGATCTTTGGTGTGGAAACATATTCATCATTCAATTCAAATTATGGCACTAAAATGTTAACAAAAAAGAGGAGTTCAAAAGAAAAAAAACATTACAGCAATTTCATTTTGAAAGCAAATAACTTTTTTTTTCTCCACAAAGGCCCATTATCATGTTTGTGATTACAATTGCAGAAAAAGTATGCTCCAAGAGGAGGCCATGCGCATCACTCAACACTCTGCTACAAAATTGCAACTGCTAACACAACAGACCCTTTGCTCTAAAAACCTGCTACAAACACCTACACTCCACATCCTACATGCCAAGCTAAACGCTGCAACATCAGACCATAACCTGCAACAATGCACAACAAATCCAAAATGGTAAACTCTGCTACTGCCTACTAAACTCCAAACCTACAGCAGTTAACACCAAAACAAAATAACAACAAACAAGTGCAGCATCAAAACCAAGCTGTAACATCACCGTACCTCCACACAAAGTCAAAGCCTGCTATGAACAAAACAAAACCAGACAAAGTTTTGTACCAAAACTAACCCTGTGACAATAATGCCAAAACCTGCTACATTCTGTAACATGCTTGCTACACCACCAACAGACACAAGTTGGCAGCAAGGCCTGCATCATGCAAAGCGACCTATCAACCCTAACAAGACAGCTGAATTGTACCGAAAATTAGAAAACAAGTTGGTAATTTATTTTAAAAGGTACAGACGGTGAGAAAGGAGAAATGAAGGTCCCCACAAATTGGAACGGGTTTAAAAAAGAAGGAGAACAACAACATAAGGGAGGGAGGGAGAAAAAGAGAATACACATTACCTGAGGCATGAATTTCCTCTCACTCTCAAGCTTTTTCTTATGCAAAACCTTCACAACCAAAACAACCTCATAATCTAAACCTCTATGTGAATACCAAACCATGAATGCTACCAAACTTCAAATACTCCCTCCAAACCTAAAGATTTCCTCTGCTTCCCAACCATGAAAAAAACTATGGTAAACCAAAGCAACCATGAACCACACTCCAGATCCGCCACCACCATAAGCACAAACATATTCTAACCTCACCACCTCCTACAAACAAAGCAAATCACACTATCACCTGAAACCTTTAACCACCGCACCAACTCTCATCACACTCACTGTGAAATGATTCTAACATCACCATTGAACGTAACACTCTCAACCCTTCCATATCTCCTTCAGGTATGAACCATCATAAACCATATCGCCGTCGTGAAACAAAACATCCAGCCACCGGACTTGCCATCCATTCCGCTGTTAATCACACTTCAACTCCAACTCAAACCACAACAATCATCAGCCATATAACTACACACAAAACCTCCGATCCGTTTCCGTCATAAGCTTCGACGTCACTCACCAACTCAGAATCACAACACCAACTTTGAGTCAATTTCAGAACAGAGAGATAATGTGATACGAAGAGAAGAAGTAGATGGACGAAAAACAAACCAAAGAGAGCCTGGAACGGAAACAAATCATGCACAGGGAAGCGAAAGAAGAAGACTGAGAAGAAGAGAGGAACCAAGGGCGACTGGAAATAGAGGCGAAGCCCACAAACCTTGTTTGAATCGGAGACTAGAAAGGACGTGAGCGTGAGAGATCCGCCGTGATTTGCAAAACGAGGAAGAGCGAGAAAACGGCTGGGTTGTGAGTTTACACTTTCCAATTCTCCTTTTTTATTATTCTTTATTTTTCTGAGTTTTTTATGTTATTTTGGCTATTGGGCCCTTTGAGCCCATCATCTTTCCGCACCATCTTTTTATCACTCATACCCCAATATATTCATGTTCTTCAAATTTTCTTTTACTTTATATTTGCTATTATCTAATTAATTGAGAATTTGCTTAATGGATTAGTTAATTATATGTGAGTTATTTTTAATTACTCTTTTATTTGTTAATTGATTAAATTCTTTTTTTGTAATTAATTGGTTTGTTAATGGTTTGTATGTTGTTAAATAAAATGTTTGATCAATTGTTTAGTCGTCCTCATGTGCTTTAGTCGATTTAAGTAGATATTTTATGTCCATGTTTGTACCCTCATATTGTACATAATCACGCTCTACCGTCTACTAACACTAACTTCTGATTAATTTCAAAATGATTTCAAAACCATTTTCCTTTCATCTTATAAGTACTCAAATCATTTTCACAAATTACTTTGACAAAAAAGATAGAGTTTGGAGTCTTCTATTCTCTCTCCCAAATTACTTGGACTGGAGCCTCCGAGTCCTCTTTTCGATTGTTTGAGTGTGAGGAGTCTTCTTCATACTCGAACAATTTTTCTCTAAAAAACTCTTACACCGTCTCGAACGCGAATTCAAATCTCGATCAACATCGAGCATTTTTCAAATCAAATCAATACATTTAAACCACACTTAAGTACTATTTCATAAAAGAAGAAAAGGGAGTAGAATGGAATCTTTGATTCTTCTCCTCAATTGTTTGGGCCCGAGGAATTTTTCTTAAGTTCAAGCAGTTGTCTTCTTTAAAAGATCCATAACGCGATTACATATCAAACCCCTTTTTACAATAAATCAAATCAAATCTTCTTTTCTTAAACACTTGGATGAAAAAGAGAGAGAGTCGGTTCTTCGACTAGCTTTCCCGATTACTTGGACCCGAGGAATCTTTCTTAAGTTCAAGTAATTGTCATCTATTTAACATACTCTAACCATATTAAAACTCTTTCATATTAAGGGCGAAAAAGAGAGAGAGCCGGTTCTTCGACTCTCTTTCCCGATTACTTGGGCCTGAGGAATCTTTCTTAAGTTCGAGTAATCGTCACCCAATCAAAATACCAACATATTAATCCAACTCAAACAACTTTTCATAAAGAACCATCTTTAGTCCATTCCTCCGCGCATATAAACTAGTGCTTCAGCCTCCCCTAGTGAGCAGACAAGCCAACGTTTAGCAGTTAGAATGCGAGCTAAACACTCGTTCATAAAAGACACCAACAAACCGTAGTCCCACGAACTACGAATGCTCTGACTTTCCCATTGCACGAGGGAATACGTAGGCACAAGGGTTCTAATCCTTGCCGAGCACCCTAATAAAAACCACCCCATTTCCCCCTTAAAAATTAATCCTTTTACCTTAGAAGATAAACAAACAAACCTAACTAACTTTCTCACGAATCGAATCAAGAGGTTCCCGTTGAGTACAATGGACGTAGATGGTGCTAATACCTTCCCTCTTGTGTAACCGACTCCCGAACCTGAATTTGGTTGCGATGACCATTTTCTTATCCCTTTAAAGGTTTTCTCGATATTTTACTATTCCTTCCTTGGAATGAATAAAGTTCGGTGGCGACTCTGTTTCGAACAGTTTTTTCCGCGTCCATCGCGAGGAACGTATTTTTCGAGGTACGACAGATGGCGACTCTGCTGGGGAAATTCATTGCCCTATGCTAGTGAGAGTCAAGCCTAACTTGACTCGATTCGTGAGTGTTAGATCCGCTTGTTTGTTTGTCTTCTCTTGCTTGTTTTCTTGCTTGTTTGATTATCTATTATCTACTTGCTTGCTTATTGTTATTATATCCTATTATTATCTCTTATGACATTGTGGGGGTCCTCTGATCATTGGTGCTTTGTGAGACGGCTCTACACCCGAGTCGAGAAAAACCCTAGGATTAGGATGGTGGTTGTGTAGTGTAGGCTTGCGTGGTCTCTTCTGCATGAGTTGAAGCGAAAACCCCGCTTGGAGTAGACTCCCTTGGAGATATTATTGTTGTGGTGAATCTTTGCCATGGCGGTAATATTTTCGAGGTGGGTCGTTGATCCCAAGGACCATTAACCCATTTACCCATGGTGGTTGGTAGTGTTAACTCTTTGTGAGTTGATGCGAACGCCCCAATCAGATGAGATCCCTCGAACGTATTACTTCCTGACAGTAATATTTTCGACCTCGATCTAGGATTCTGAGAACCCTACTTAGAACCCGTATGTCGATGGTTGTGTAGTGGACACCTCCGAGGAATATTTCTCGTGAGGAAGATACAAAGATCTAACCTAGACGAGATTATTTCAAGAATATTATAGTCGGGCAAATCTTTTTCGTGGCTATAATGTTTTCGAAATATATTTGTAACTCTAGGCACCTACCCGTTTAGAGCCTACCTATGAGGGGTCCTGTAATCAGAGATATCCTGTGTCTAGCTCCTTCCTCTAAATCAGATGTTGTTTTGATCCTGGAACCTTGCATTGCATACTCATGACATTAGCATATCATTTTCCAACAACTCATCCGATCCTCTATCCATTTCCTGCCAGCTGATTTCCCGACGCTTATACTGAACCTGTGGTAATCACAAAACATTTAAAGCAAGTTCAAGCGGAGATAAGAGGAGCATAGACAATTTGAAAGTTGTGATGGCTATGTCAGAGGATAGCTTTCAACATATTGGGATGAAGGATTTTGACCCCCTATCAGGTTTTTCTGTATCGACTAACCCTTTGTATGATCATCTACCTGGTGATCATCCTCCGCGAGTGAACATCCCTGATCAGTCTCAGATGATGTCGCTGAATGATTCCATGGAGAAAAGGTTTTGTGCCCTCGAAGAGAAAGTTCAAGCTATGAAAGCACGCGATATTTCTGGGCTCAATGCTGTTGATATGTGCCTAGTGCCAGACTTGGTAATTCCTCCAAAATTCAATGTACCCAACTTCGAGAAATACGCTGGTCTCAGTTGCCCAAAGCGTCATTTGGTGATGTTCTGCCGAAAGATGACCCCTCATGTCCGCGACGACAAATTGATGATTTACTGTTTTCAAGACAGTTTAAGTGGTGCATCTTTGAATTGGTACATGGATTTAGAAAGAAGTTGTATCCAGTCATGGAAAGACTTATCCAATGCTTTCCTAAAGCAATATGAGTACAATTTGGACATGGCTCCCAGTCGCACGCAGCTGCAAAGCCTATATCAGAAAAACGGTGAATCCATTAAGGATTACACACAATGGTGGAGAGAGTTGGAAGCCAGGGTGCAACCACCACTCTTGGATAAAGAATTGATTGACATGTTCTTGTACAGTCTGCATGCCACCTATCTTGAAAGGATGGCTGGCAGTTCATTCTCAAGCTTCTCTGACCTTATTATTGTAGGAGAGCGCATCGAGAGTTACCTCAAAGCTAAACAAGTCCAAGACGTCTCGAGTAATCAAGCTGGTGAGACTGAATCCTTCAGCAACCCCCAAGAGGAAGAGGATAATGAAACTAACGTTGTAATAGCAAATGTTGAGTATTCTCAGGGTACACCATCAAAACTTTATGGCCCTTCAGCTTCTCGGCAGTTATCATTGTCGGTGCCATATCATCCTTATGGGCGACCTGTCAATCCTAGGGCGTCATACCAAAAACCTTGGGCTGATCCCAATGCAAATCAACGAGCCCGTGGTCGAGGATATCAGAATCATCATCAGAATCAGTATAGGCCTCGAAACAACTTAGAAAGAAGGACTGCTCCTCTTCACCCAGTTCCTATGTCGTACAGTAAACTCTTGCTGCATCTGGTCCGAAACTCACTGATAGAGCCCAAAGTTATCAAGCCGTTTCCAAAACTATACCCGCCTGGATACGACCCCAATGCACATTGTGGATATCATGCTGGATCAATGGGGCATTCAACTGAGGATTGCAAAGCTTTTCAAGCCAAGGTGCAACAGTTGATTGACAAAAAGCACATATCATTTCAGAAGGAAACTTGGTTGTGCACGTCAGCTTCTCTCCCAAATGAGTTCCAAGACTTCAAAAGGCATCCCCTAAAAGCCAGTGGTTCAGACCGGAAGACTTCCTCAGATACTGGCAACCATTGGACATTTATCATTTGCATTTGTAATTTTGTTATGTTAAATGCTACTTGTTTTTTAATATTGTTGTTTTAAATGGTAATATTAATGATGTGATCATGCATTTTCTGATTTAATCATGTCGCATTCGCTCATTTTTCTTCACTTATATATAAAAAAATAAAAAAATACAAAAACAAAAAAAAAACAACAAAATTCTTCCATATACTTCTTGTCTACTCTCTTTATCAAACTTTTGTTTAGCAAAGATTGGAGGGAGGATAATGAATATAAGGTACCCATAATTGCTGATGGTATGCTTTCGGATAGAATCCTGCCAAGGATGTACAGGCATTGTTTCAAATCCCCAAACACTGGAGAGACAAGGAGTTAATCCATAGTAAACCACTTCGAGCCTAGAAGTAGCAGTTTCCTTCGGATATAAAAACCCTTACACTCAACCTGGGGCAGGGTAGTGTTCAGTTAACCTGATTATGCACCCAGTTCACAAACGAAAAATCCAAAAACATGATGGTTGTTCATCAATTACCCATGACTTGGCTGTCACAATCCTCTAACAAAATAAAAAAAATAAAAAAATAAAAGCCTACTAAGTCGAGCACCTCAAAGGAGACTTAGGCAAAAATCAAGGCAAACCTGATGGACTCGAAAAGCAAAATCAGTCCATGCAAAAGATAGGGATCAAAAAAACAAAAAAGTCCTCGAATCCTCAACAAAAACAAAATAAGACTCAGTGGCCACCTTATCAAAATCAAGAGGTCACTGACATTCATCAAAAACAAAATAAGGTGACTTCCATTTTGAGCAAACCTTGAATCATTCATCGCTAACACCGTCACCCCTTTTGGAGGACAAACATGTGCAGAGTCAACTGAACGTAGGACTGGAGAACATCACGAAGAAAGGGTGGGTACAAAACAGATCTTGGGCCTTATATCCTTTGTTTCTATAACCATGAACCAGACCACGTTATAACCCTTAAAAGACCTAATTGAGGTGGGGTTTATTCTGAAAGCATACTGCAGCAAGGTTGCATAAACTGACTCCTAGAGATTTGATAATCTTCTGAATTGGTGACATATTCTTGCTATATCTTTCACACCAGCTAAATCAGCACCACATTTGGTCTAATGGTTCATCCGTCACACACTATCACATCATTCTAATAATGACTGATTTTCAAAACTTGCATGAGCATCGCATTAAAATTACCATTTGTGAACAAACAATTTTGACTACAAGTCAGTGTTTGACATCAAGGAAATTCTAACAAGGAGCAATCAAAGGGGGTTGGGCCATTCAACAAAGTTGATCTGAACTAACAACACCTCATAACCCTATGGAACAGGGGCATTGACATCCAATGATTATGGAATCAGTCAGTATAAAGCAAGTCCTCGAAGCATTAGTTGATTATGGGGCAAATCATTCCAGAACAGGTTGATCATGGTGAATCATCTCAAGACTCTACCAACCAGGGGCAGGCCACCCAGAGGTTCTTTTGATTAAAGGAAAACCCCTCCAATGTTCAATCAACACAAGTTAAGTCACTTCAACGCTCATTCTGGGGCAAGCTACCTCAGGGGTACTTTGAAGCCAAATACTTCAAGAGTCATTCAATGAAGGAAGAATCCTTTCATGGCTTGGAATTCTGGGGCAAGCCATATCGAGTTCATCTCATGGTACATCTGCTTCTAAATTTTCCTTTCGAGGACAAATCCTTTCATATTCTGGGGCAAGCCATCTCGAGTTCATCTCATGGTACAACTGCTTCCAACTTCCTTTCAAAGACGAAGCCTTTCACGATTTGGAATTCTGGGGCAAGCCATCTCGAGATCATCTTATGGTACATTTGTTTCCAATTTCCTGTCAAGGAGAAATTCTTTATAGACCCAGACTGGGGAAGGATGAGCCACACAGGGGCAAATTTCTCTGTTGCTTTCAATCTGCTCAAGCGAACACCATCAAATGACCTTTAAGTTCAAGATGAGTGTCGGGGAATCATGCTATCACCCCACAAATAACCTTTTACCTTCCTTCTGACAAGAAACCTTGTTGCGTAGGAACCTATCCATCCATTATCCTCTACTGGGGCATCTTTGGAAACTTTCATGTCATCGCGTAAATCACTCATATGCATTAGTCATGTCGCTTCGCTCATTGCATAGACATGCGTATCATACCTCAAGCCTAACCTTCCAACAAGATTTGACATCTCAGAGCCTGGTATCGCAAGACTTGACACCAAAGTCCAACCTAGTTTGGCAAATCACCCAAAAGTCCAACTTAGCTTGGCAATCCAAAAGTCCAGTTCCCGTCTGGCAAAGCTTTGCAAAGCCCAATTCTCGTCTGGCGAAACATTTTAAGGTCCAGTTCCCGTCTGGAAAAATCTTTTAAGGTCCAGTTCCCGTCTGGCAAAATCTTTTAAGGTACGGTTCTCGTCTGGCAAATCTTTTAAGGTCCAGTTCCCGTCTGGCAAAATCTTTTAAGGTCTAGTTCTCGTTTGGCAAACCACTTTAAGGCCCAGTTCTCGTCTGGCAAACCAATTCAAGGTCCAGTTCTCGTCTGGCGAATATCCTTGTCACACCAGTTCTCGTCTGGTAATCTATCCTCCAATCCAGTTCTAGTCTGGAAGATTAACCTAAAGTCTAATTTCATTTGGCGCATAACCAAAGTCCAATCCTTTATTGGCAACTACTCAAAAGCCCACACTCATTGGCACCTTCAAATCTACCCTTTAAAGTCCAGTCTTCATTGGCAACCACTAAAAGTCCACCGTCCTTGGCATCCTCATAACACCAAAATAACCAAAGTCCAATTTATTGGCAAACACCAAAATTACCAAATCCAATCCCTGGTGATACCCTCGACGAGGAAACTTATCCTCAGCGCGCCCGATCATTTGCATCGTCATGTAACATAACATTACATAATCATTTCAAGCAATATCATATCATACGTGCATTAGATTCCCTAGCAGATGCATCTTAGTATGTTTCAGTGTATCATGTAATGCATGGCATTTCCATCCCCAGCATAGCATAACAGGATCCAGGATCAGTTCACAGGCATCTTGGCCAGTCCTTCATCAAAGTCAGCAGTATTCCCCTGAAGAGAAGTAGATGCCCCGCACGTACTCAAGGAATTCTATTCCCCAGCAAGTCATTCTTCTGCCAGGTAGTTGATATTGACGATCCCCAGCAGCTGTTGCTATTCTTACTCCCCAAGCAGAGGATATCCTAGAAAGTTTCTTGTGAGCTTTCCCCTGCAAAGCCAACGCACCTCCTTCGACAGGAATCTTGCTCAACTATTCTCCAATAAATTTGCATCAGAGATACTGCTTTGGTATCATCGAGGAACCTTAACGGATAAGGGACTGCTTCGACGACCCATAGAATCGTCTGCCTTCAGAGATACTGCTTTGGTATCATCGAGGAACCTTAACGGATAAGGGACTGCTTCGACGACCCAGAGAATCTTCGACCTTTAGAGATACTACTTTGGTATCATCGAGGAACCTTAACGGATCAGGGACTACTTCGACGATCCAGAGAATCGTCTGCTTTCAGAGATACAGCTTTGTGTAGCGGGGAAATTTGTGAGTGTAAGCTATTAATTAACTCAACTAAAAAATAAGCAAGAGTCTCCACCGCACTTTTATTTTTATCCATAAAGGAAAGGAAAAAAGAGCGAACAAAACCTAAAGAGATAAGGGTAAGGGGGTTGGTTATGTAAAGGGAAGGTTTTACGCACCCAATACATCTATAGTACTCTATAGGAGCCCTTTGATGTATTCACTGCTTTTGGTCTGAAAATGGCTTGCTTGTAAAGAGATTGAGGATATGAGAGGAGAAATATTTTTTAATATTTTTGTGTTTGGAGAGACTTATCGCCTCATGCCTACGTACCCACCATGTGCAATGTAGGATCAAAACCTCGTAGTTCGTGGTACAAAGAACAAAAATTATTGGTTATGGTTTATTTTATCTTGAAAAAGACAACCTGTCATTCTCAAGAGAGAATACTCAACTAATTACCCAAAGGTATGGGAAAGTGGCATTTGCATCACATTAAGATGGAGGATTTGCTTGGATTAACATCAACAAGACTAATCACTTCAACATCTAAGTGGAAAACGACCATTCTTTCAACAAAATACCACGGTTAGGAGTTTTACATCTCATCAACAAAAATGACTCATGTCTAATTCTTTTGAAAAGTTTAAAAGAAAAAAAGTGCATAAAAGCACAAAAAAAATTGGATGAGTTTTGTATTTTTTATGTTTTTATGAAAAAGTCAAAATATAGTTAAATGGATTAACATTTATTAAGAAAACAAAGTTTAAAAAGTCACTCGACAAAAGTCGAGGTTTTATTATGAAAGTGGTTTTGAGTTGAAAACAAGAAGGTTTTGAAAAAGAGAAAATTTTTTGAAAATTTAAGAATGGGGAGAAGAAGAAGTGACTATCCTAGTGCATGAAATAAAAGCTAGGGAAAAGAATGATCTAACCAAAATGGAGCCACTTCAAAGCAATATTAAAAGAATTCCATCCTTAAGCAAATTGGCCAAATAAAGGCAAGTCTTCAATCCATACTCCAAGCAAAGGAAGTCCTAATTTCTAGGTCCATAAGTTAAATATTACTTCAAAAAAAGGCCCATCAAGAGATCACTCCAAAGCATAGGATATTAACTAATAGTCCAAGATAGGAAGGATTAAGTTTTTTATGGTTTAAGCCTTTATTAATGTTTTAGAAGTCCAAATGGACAAAGTAAAAATCAAGCACAAAATAATAGCAATAATAAAGAAATATAAACATGAATGTAGGATGATAATATGAGACATAAAAATAAAAGAGATAAGGGAGCAAGAAGTAATCATAATATAATATGTAACATTAATATATACACAATAATGGTATGGTGAACTTAATCATCCACAACTAAGAAAAAGTGGCCAAAAGAACAAAAAGATAATCGATTCCGCTTCGTGTCTTGCACTACGGCGATTAACCGATGCGATTAGGCCAAATTTAATGAAAACTTGAAAGAAGATCGGGAGACCCGAAGCAACTACGCATTAAGCTTCAAAGTTTATGGAACTAACGCAAACAATCAATCAACCTTGGGGTTACGCGACTAATCAAAGTCCGGTCCACGAAAGTACAAGTATCGAATTGGATTTATTCCGAATAGAGACGAATTTTGGTCTATGTTAAGCGCACGCCGAGTAATTTGTTCGAGCAATTACCCTACGAATGAGGCCGGCCATGAGATATATGTGTTAATGCACGCGAGATAAACGATATAGAGATCGTTATCCTAAAGCGATGCCACACGAAAAGAAAAAGTGGTAATGATCTCGTCTCGATCGAAATTCAACAAAGAAATTTCACGATCACTTCGACTTTCATCGATCAAAAATAAAAGAAATAGAAGAAAGAGGAAACCAAATTTGAATTACAAATTCAAGAAAATTCCATCTTTAAGTTCATTCACTCATTTTGGTGGATTAAAGTGCTAAACATCTCACTAACTCAAAGCACCTAAAGTGAATTAAATAATTCACTTTAAAGATAGATTTGAATTAGTGAACATTTATCCAACTTCATCTACACCCTAAGTCCAATGAATTTAAAGAGAAATAAATTCTTAGAATGTGATCCAAATCCAATATTAAAAAAAATGAAAAAACAAGGCTAAAAAACTCAAATAATTTTTCAAGAGAGTTTTCTTTTAGAAAAGTTTCCAACAAAAGTAGTGAGCCCAAATTTACAAATAAAACTAAAAAAACAAATTGAAAAGAACTAAAGAAAATAGTTTAGAATATTTAAAAAAAAAAAACAAAGGAGGTGGAAGTGGAAAAATGGTGGTGGAGTAATGAATGAGCTAGGCCCATCACTTTCCAAAAAAAAGATGAACCAAAAACAAAAAAAACAACATAGAAAAGGAAATGAAAAAGAAAAAGAATCAGAAAGTGATATCTTCTTCTTCTACAAATGCCGCGCACTATTCATCCAAGAACAACACCATGCTTCCATTTTGAGCTCCGTCAAATCGGAGCGACGGAGCTCAAACCATATACCGTTGTGATCGTGAGACGGAGAGGATTTCAAATATGTGATCACAATTAACCGTCGATGCAAGAATTGGACGAATCGGAGTTTCAAAGTTTCGACGGAAAATTCGAACTACCTTGAAAAATGGAAGCAAGACTCCTCTTCAACTTCTACTCTCTTCCTCTTGTTGTTGTATGAAGAATTTCACTCTTAGAAATAATCTTTGATGAAGATTGGAGTGATATTTGAAACTTTTGGAAATGGAACTTCAATGGAGTTTTTTTTTTGGAAGTTGTTTTTTGCAGAATTTTTGGAGGCTTTCTAAGCTTGGTTTGATTTTGGCAGAGGTTTTGGGGCTGTCAAAGCTTGAGAAATTGAGGAGAGTGGTGCTTAATTTATAGAAGGATGTGGTGAGTTGTTGATGCCGTTTTGTAACAATTTTTCCGCGTTTTGGAATGATCTTTGTGTGCAGTGTGTTTGCGTTTCTATTTGTCGTTTTGGACTGGCTGGCTGCGTTTTGGCATGTGGATGATTTGAGGCGCTGGCGGCTTGCAATGAGAAGAATAGCGTGACTGGGGCTGAACGGTTTGGTATCAGCTTGCTCATTTTTTCATTTTTTTTGGTTAATGGGCTGAAGAAAAAAAAAGGGCTTAAGTTTGAATTGTGATTTTTGGTAATGTTTGTAATAAAATTGGATAAGAAAATTGGGTTTGATAAAAAAAAAAAAAAAGATAATTGGTTTAGAAACAATGGATAATGGAAATGGTTTAAAAATAAATAAAAAAAAAGGATTTATTTGGATATAGGATTAAAGTGGATTTGGAAGTAAAATGGATAATGGAAGTGGGTTAGAAAAATTGTAATGGGCCTTGATGTAGTAATAGGAGGTGTGAATAGAAAAATGGAAAATGGGCCTTAGGTATTTTTGTAATGAATTCTTGATGGATTTTGGTTTTTTTGAAAGGATAAAAATGTTAAGGAATGGTATAAAAATGAACATTATATATTGAGAAAAATATGGAGAATTGGATTGGAATATGGATAAAAAAAAATGGTTATATAAAAAAAAATGGTTTGGATAGTAAAAATGGAGTATGGAAAATTTGGTTAAAAGATGTGGATAATGGATAGCAAGTCTCTTTTTTTTTAGCCCAAAACCTAACTTGAATTTTTTTCACAAGCCTCTGATAAAACACAGCTACCACTGAACAATTTGCAACTGAAGCCACGACCATCTGGATAAATCATCCTTTAAATCTCTGATAATAAGTTCTGAATCACTTCAAAAATCAATCATCTGGGAAAATAAATCCACAGATGAACCTAATTTGGACTGGTGAATTCAGATGAACCTGATGAATATCACCACACAACAACTTGACAGTCACTGCTTGAGAAATAGCCCACTGGCGCAAATGGCTTGCACTTAAAGCAATTACTTGATAGTTTGACCAAGATGAGGTCAAACATCCATCTAAACCCAACCATAACTGAATAGCCACACAATCTCCAAGACATGTCCTTGCCATTAATTTTCTGCGAAACCTTAAACACACAAAGAAGAAGAAACAAGCAAAAATTGCAAAATATTTTTGGTATTTTGGTTAGAGGTTAGTAAACAGAAACAAACATAAAGCAAGTAATAAAAACACACGGATACGTGGGATCTTAGGCACAAAAATTAGGGTATTACAGCTGCCCCTATTTAAGTTTCTTCTATCCGGAGATAAGAAGATTGACATCTTTGTCTCGACGAGATAGAAGAGACTTAAATATAACAATAAACCCAATTTTTGGCCCTAAGAGACCACAAAATGATATGATTATGCAAATGATATGCAGACACAAAACCACTGTGGGGAGAATATGCCACAGGAGATAAACAGAAAGAAGAAACAGGAGAATGAAACTCCACTGGGGAAACACATCACAGGAGACCACCAACTAGCCGGGGGAACACACCGCACAACTACTGGGACTCAGCTGAGGAAAAGATTCAAACTGGGGATAACTGCAAGTGGAAATAAACCACAACACAACAAGGATATAAATCAAAAGGGAAGACTTAGCACAACAAGGCTCCACCGGGGAAAATCAAAACCTCAACAATGAACTATCTCTAGCATACCGAAGAGACTAACCATCCATCGGAGTAACAAACCTCAACAACGAGCTGTCCCGTCAAACCGAAGAGACTTACCATTCATCGGAGTCACAAAATCCTCAACAACAAACTGTCCCGTTAAACCGAAGAGACTTACCATTCATCGGAGTCACAAAATCCTCAACAACGAACTGTCCTGTCAAACCAAAGAGACTTACCATTCATCGGAGTAACAAATCTCAACAACGAACTGTCCCGTCCAACCGAAGAGACTTACCATTCATCGGAGTCACAAATCTCAACAACGAACTGTCCCGTTAAACCGAAGAGACTTACCATTCATCGGAGTCACAAAATCCTCAACAACGAACTGTCCCGTCAAACCGAAGAGACCTACCATTCATCGGAGTCACAAATCTCAACAACGAACTGTCCCGTCAAATCGAAGAGACCTACCATTCATCGGAGTCACAAATCTCAACAACGAACTGTCCCGTCAAACCGAAGAGACTTACCATTCATCGGAGTCACAAATCTCAACAACGAACTGTCCCGTCAAATCGAAGAGACCTACCATTCATCGGAGTCACAAATCTCAACAACGAACTGTCCCATCAAATCGAAGAGACCTACCATTCATCGGAGTCACAAATCTCAACAACGAACTGTCCTGTCAAATCGAAGAGACCTACCATTCATCGGAGTCATAAATCTCAACAACGAACTGTCCCATCAAACCAAAGAGACTTACCATTCATCGGAATCACAAATCTCAACAACGAACTGTCCCATCAAACCGAAGAGACTTACCATTCATCGGAGTAACAAATTCTCAACAACGAACTGTCCCATCAAACCGAAGAGACTTACCATTCATTGGAGTAACAAATTCTCAACAACGAACTGTCCCGTCAAACTGAAGAGACTTACCATTCATCGGAGTTACTTTTTTTCCAAAGTTTCATTGGGAAATGTGTTAACCATCAAAGTTTACTGGGTAATCTGGTGCCGAGATTAACCAGAGAATAAATGAAACACCTTCTGTCGAGGTCAACTGGATATTTTTTTTTCTTAAAATTACCTGAGAAATCTACTACCGAGATTCTTGGAAAGAGAATACCTTCTGCCGAGGCTTGTTGCAAATTTTATTTTAAAAACTCATTGGAGAATCTACTGCCGAGATCAACCAAAGAGATCTGAAATAGAGCCACCTTCTGCCGAGGTTTTTTTTTGCTGGAAATCCTTTGAAAATATCCAAGAAATCTACTGCCGAGATTCTAGGAAAGAAAATACCTTCTGCCGAGGTCAACTGGAAATCTTCTGCCGAGATTTGCCAGGAGCTAGGAATCGATAACTCTACCAGGGATCTTCACAGGAGATATGGGAAAGTTAGATCACGCAACAGACTTCTCAAATAAAGAGACAACCATCTGTTGGAAATTCACAAAAAACTTCTCTGACGGGCATAACCTGAGGAATACCATTTGATGGAAAAGATAACGTCTGATAACCGGAGACACACAAGTTTCTCACATAAAGAGGTTGCTGCTTATTGTCATGCAAAGGATTCCAAAAGAGTGTTGTCACAACCCTACTGGAGAAACAAAATCTTCATCTTCTGATGGTAAACACAAACAGATCATCTGCTGAGTAATACAAAATCCTCAAAGGTGCAAAATAAATGCACTCCCAATCATCTAGGTTGCACAACCTAGAGAGTTTCAAAGTAGTCACTGCCGGAGACCAAAGTTCAATCCAGGAACAAACTGGAGAGAAACGGTCAAATAAGACTCATCCCAAGGAGGAAATAACTCAACTGGGGATTGGTCCCATCCAGATAATGAACTGGAAAGGAGAACTGAAGCAAAACTTTCCACGAGGAATAAGCTCAGTGGGGAATTAGAAAGGATAAATGCTTTCTGCTTAGGGTCAACACTCTAATGGAGAGAGGACACACACACTCTACGGAGGAAACCACATCAGAGAGTGGAGAAGCACTAACACAAATGCAAAATGCAAAATGCAACAATAACATGCTATGCACAACAAAAGAATGCGTATGCAATGCGTATGAGTATGAATATGCTGACAAAACAGACATAAGGATGAACAGAGGATGAATAAACACCACAGCTCAGCTGAATACTCGGCTAATCTCAACAAGATAGAGATACCAAAAGAGATCCTGTCAAGGAGTACACACAAAGTAAACCCTAATGGGGATATCAACCAATTGGGGGAATAAGAAGTCAACATTACTCTTTGCTTGGGGAGTGATCAAAGCAATCACAACAAGAGGTAAAACTCCATGTGAGGATTCCACATCAAGGAGAAACATCATCCCAAAGCTTCACAAATGCTTGAACATAACCTGGCTGGGGAATAGAATCATACTCAGCTGGGGAAATCTAAATCAAGACTTAGTCGGAGGAATACCCAAAATAGTACTTAGACGGGAAATACCCAAATTGGCGCTCAATTGGGGAATAATGGATTTCAAGAGTCCAACACCTCACAACAATCTTGAGGGAATCCATCATATGATTAACAACTTGATTACATCCACAAGAACAAATCTGCTTATGTGCGTCGAATTCACCATTTAACTTTTGCCCCAGACTACATGGTCTACAAAGGATTTTACACCAAAAGGAAACTTTGTACCATAACGACTTGAGATAAGTTGCCCCAGTGTCTTCAAACTCTTAGAGAGATTCGTCGAATCTCGACGTAACTGCCCCAGATTAACTGAACTTGGCACATTCTTCAATCAATAGAGTCTTCCAGCTTTGCCCCATGTGAAAGCATCAACTGGGAAGACAAGTTTGCTCATACTCAACAAAGCCTTCAGGCAACATGCCCCAGGATAGGATCATTCTTGAAATGATTTGCCAATTACTCAATAGAGTTTCAGGCCTCAAAATATTAAGTTCATCACTGATGCTTAAATGTAAACTTCCATGATGTCAAACAAATGTATGCAAGCAGAAAATGTTAATTCTGAGAATGATAATTCTAATGCAACAGACATGTTAATCTTGAAGTTTTTACTGAAAAGATGTCGCAAAACCTTGTGAATGAATCACTAGTTTAGATACGACATTTATTTTTGAATGCACCAACAAATATCTTTTAGCGCAACTCATGGGAGTCAGGAACGCTATCTCGCTAAAGTATGCTCTCAAAATAAACTCTACTTCAATTAGGTCTTTTGAGGGTTATAACTTGGTCTGGTTCACGGTTTTCAGAAAAAAGGATTTTTAGGCTCAAAATTTATTTGTACCCACCCATTCTCCGTGATGTTCTTCAGTCCTATATTCAGCTAATTGACACAAATGTTCATCTCTAAAAAAGGATTAAACTGACGGTATAAGAACCAATGAGATTTTTCGGGGATAACAGTCACCCTTATCGTTTTTCGACTTGTAGTCACACAAAGATTTGTTCTTTTGATGAGAATTTTTCTTTCATTCTTTTTATTTTTTCTGACTTTTGCCTGGACTGATTTTTTTTGAATTTTTGATGTCCAGCGGGATGCCCCAATTTTTTCCTAAGTCACTTGTTTTCCATTTTTTTTTTCGACTTAGCGGGCTTTTATTTTTCTTTTGATTTCTTTCTTTCATTTTTTTGAACAAATCACGTGACATTGGCTTATTTGAAAGGGTTATGACTGCCTCTTTCCTTCATGGATGAGGAATAACCATTGTGGTTTCCTTAGACGCAGACTCCTTTTGAAATTTGGACACTTGGTCAAATTAACTGAAGACTACCCTGCCCCAGGTTAAATGTAAGGGTTTTTTCATTTAGAAAAGAAACTCCTACTTCAAGGCTCAAAGGGGTTAACAAGGGATTATCTTCCTTATATCTCCGGTGTTTGGGAATTTGAAACAATGCCTTACATCATCAGCAAGGTCTTATTCAAAAGCACACAACCAAAAATTTTACGTTTTCACTTCATCATCCTCCCTCCAAGAGTTTAAACAAGAAGTTGGTATTGCAAATGCAGAAAACAAATTACGAGCAAATGCGAATGGATCACTTCAAGATAAACATACTCATTCCATTATGATTAATATTCAAAACAAACAAGTTCTACATGCAAACAAAGCAATAACAATCATAAAAGATTACAAATGAAAACACAGTAAAAGAACTAAAGATCTGAGGAAACTGTGTCAGCTTGAGCTTGAAAGAACATTATCGACTTTCTTGGGAGACACAGAAGCAAACATACAACCACTGCGGGTCACTCTAATATCAGCATAAAGGCGTTCCATTCACAAATGCGCTTCCTTACTTGAAGGTCAACACCCCATCGTCGATCATCTCTTGAACCTTTTCCTGGAAAACCTTGCACTCCTCAATTGGATGCCCCATTACTCCATCATGAAACTCACAACTAGTATTTGGATTATACCAAGGAGGACGAGATTTCATGGCTCTGGTTTTTCTAAGTGTCATCACCGAGTTTCGGGCAAAATAAGACCACAATTGACTGTAAGTCATTGGAATTGAATCAAACTGGCGAGTCTCTCTTTCTGAATTATTCAGAGGTCTCTGCTGCTTCTGAAACTGAGGAATATCCTGAATCGCATCAACTTCAACGTTTTCTTTACTAGCTTGGCCATTCAAACCATCTTGAATTCTTCCACTTTTGAATGCATTTTCGATATTTACTCCGACTTCCACAATTTTGGAGAAATCTAGAGGCACAACGCCTACCATCCTGACATAATAAGGGTCTGACAGCGTTCTTAGAAACATTTTGGACAGTTCTTTTTCTAAGAGTGGCGGCTGAACTTGAGCTGCTAACTCTTTCCACCTTTGTGCATACTCTCGGAAGGATTCGCTGTCCTTCTGACTCATACTCGTCAATTCATCACTATCTGGAGCCATGTCCAAATTGTAGTCATATTGTTTCACAAAAGCGTCAGCTAGGTCTTCCCAAGACTGAATATGGTTCCTTTCTAGCTTCATATACCACATCAAGGATCCCCTATATAAACTTTCTTGAAAGCAGTGAATCATCAACTTATCGTTGTCGACATGAGCGGTCATCTTTCGACAGAACATCGTCAAATGGTGCCTTGGACAGCTAATACCCTTGTATAATTCAAAGACAGGCATTTTGAATTTCGAAGGGATAACCACATCCGGAACCAGGCACAAGTCATGAGCCTTAAAATTGGATGCATTGGGTCTTGTCAACATTTTCAATTCCTCACTGAGATCACGAAGCCCTTCTTTCATTTCCACAATTTTAAGATCAATCATCTCTGTCACAGGGTGGAGGTTCTGAGGATTTGGCATATACCTCGAAAATCGAGAATCTTTTTCAACAACTTGACCAACCAGATCATTTTGCACAGGTCGGGATCGAGTAGGAACATCCACTTGTGGAACATCATCGTCCAGAGGAGAATCATACATCGGATGAGTCATCACGATAAAGCCTGACATGTGATCCACATTATCTGTTCTCTCCATTGTTCTACTTTGAATTCAGTATGAATGCCAGAAAATCAGCTAAATCCTCTTCTTTCTCTGATTAGCCCGAGTACTATACTGGTGCGACAGCTTGGCTGAACGAAGACCAAGAAAATGAAGCAAATAAGACACCTGGGAAAGGCAAGAAACAATGCAGAATGATGCTTGATGCAAATGCAATGCAATATGAATGCAGCAAACAAGGGGTCAAAACTTCCACAGATCCAGAATAATTGTTGCTGACGACAGAGGTTCGCTTTGAAGTACCGGGTACATTGAAGGTCAGGGTTTCCTGCAAACCTGTAAACACCCGCCCATTCTCACATGTGGGTACTAGGATGTTCAGTATCCCGGGCTCTCAGGTCGAGAAATGATGATACGTTCACCATTTCTGGTTTGGCATCATCATCAATCGAGGAGGCCTCAACTGATTCTCCAAAACGAAAGGTCCTCAGCTTCAGAGGTTTGAGAAGCAATAGCACATTCAGCCCGAAGGATACAATGCTATCACCAATCAAAGAGGTCGTCCGCTGATTCACTTTCAAAAAAAGATCCTATGGTAAGTTCCCAGCATTGGGTCCTCGGGTCGAGAAACGTAATGGGTTTGCCATTTCTGGTCTGCCATTATCGTTCTCGGGAGGAGTGTCGTTACTGAGTCCTCGGGAATGGTCATCAGAGTCGACAATTCCTCAAGAGAATAACTACTGGCCTGTATCAACATACAGTAGCAGAAAGCTCCTGATAGAACCTCGTCTGATTGTAGGGATCGTGATCACCCGCACGTGGCCAACACCACGGGAGCGTCACGCCTGCCCACACTAAAACCTATGTGTATGCTCAAGCCTGGGTAGTAGGCTTATCTCTCAGAACACCCTGCCCACCAAACAGAAAATCCAGCCAGTACAAAATAGACAAAAAGCAGTAAATAAATCAAAGTAGGCTAAACCCCTCAAGGGATGGACCAGCAAGAGGTCAATCTGTCCCCAGCAGAGTCGCCACTTTTCTGTAGCGGGGAAATTTGTGAGTGTAAGCTATTAATTAACTCAACTCAAAAATAAGCAAGAGTCGTCGCCGCACTTTTATTTTTATCCATAAAGGAAAGGAAAAAAGAGCGAACAAAACCTAAAGAGATAAGGGTAAGAGGGTTGGTTATGTAAAGGGAAGGTTTTACGCACCCAATACATCTATAGTACTCTATAGGAGCCCTTTGATGTATTCACTGCTTTTGGTCTAAAAATGGTTTGCTTGTAAAGAGATTGAGGAGATGAGAGGAGAAATATTTTTTAATATTTTTGTGTTTGGAGAGACTTATCGCCTCATGCCTACGTACCCACGATGTGCAATGTAGGATCAAAACCTCGTAGTTCGTGGTACAAAGAACAAAAATTATTGGTTATGGTTTATTTTATCTTGAAAAAGACAACCTGTCATTCTCAAGAGATAATACTCAACTAATTACCCAAAGGTATGGGAAAGTGGCATTTGCATCACATTAAGATGGAGGATTTGCTTGGATTAACATCAACAAGACTAATCACTTCAACATCTAAGTGGAAAACGACCATTCTTTCAACAAAATACCACGGTTAGGAGTTTTACATCTCATCAACAAAAATGACTCATGTCTAATTCTTTTGAAAAGTTTAAAAGAAAAAAAGTGCATAAAAGCACAAAAAAATTTGGATGAGTTTTGTATTTTTTATGTTTTTTATGAAAAAGTCAAAATATAGTTAAATGGATTAACATTTATTAAGAAAACAAAGTTTAAAAAGTCACTCGACAAAAGTCGAGGTTTTATTATGAAAGTAGTTTTGAGTTGAAAACAAGAAGGTTTTGAAAAAGAGAGAAAATTTTGAAAATTTAAGAATGGGGAGAAGAAGAAGTGACTATCCTAGTGCATGAAATAAAAGCTAGGGAAAAGAATGATCTAACCAAAATGGAGCCACTTCAAAGCAATATTAAAAGAATTCCATCCTTAAGCAAATTGGCCAAATAAAGGCAAGTCTTCAATCCATACTCCAAGCAAAGGAAGTCCTAATTTCTAGGTCCATATGTTCAATATTACTTCAAAAAAAGGCCCATCAAGAGATCACTCCAAAGCATAGGATAGTAACTAATAGTCCAAGATAGGAAGGATTAAGTTTTTTATGGTTTAAGCCTTTATTAATGTTTTAGAAGTCCAAATGGACAAAGTAAAAATCAAGCACAAAATAATAGCAATAATAAAGAAATATAAACATGAATGTAGGATGATAATATGAGACATAAAAATAAAAGAGATAAGGGAGCAAGAAGTAATCACAATATAATATGTAACATTAATATATACACAATAATGGTATGGTGAACTTAATCATCCACAACTAAGAAAAAGTGGCCAAAAGAACAAAAAGATAATCGATTCCGCTTCGTGTCTTGCACTACGACGATTAACCGATGCGATTAGGCCAAATTTAATGAAAACTTGAAAGAAGATCGGGAGACCCGAAGCAACTACGCATCAAGCTTCAAAGTTTATGGAACTAACGCAAACAATCAATCAACCTTGGGGTTACGCGACTAATCAAAGTCCGGTCCACGAAAGTACAAGTATCGAATTGGATTTATTCCGAATAGAGGCGAATTTTGGTCTATGTTAAGCGCACGCCGAGTAATTTGTTCGAGCAATTACCCTACGAATGAGGCCGGCCATGAGATATATGTGTTAATGCACGCGAGATAAACGATATAGAGATCGTTATCCTAAAGCGATGCCACACGAAAAGAAAAAGTGGTAATGATCTCGTCTCGATCGAAATTCAACAAAGAAATTTCACGATCACTTCGACTTTCATCGATCAAAAATAAAAGAAATAGAAGAAAGAGGAAACCAAATTTGAATTACAAATTCAAGACAATTCCATCTTTAAGTTCATTCACTCATTTTGGTGGATTAAAGTGCTAAACATCTCACTAACTCAAAGCACCTAAAGTGAATTAAATAATTCACTTTAAAGATAGATTTGAATTAGTGAACATTTATCCAACTTCATCTACACCCTAAGTCCAATGAATTTAAAGAGAAATAAATTCTTAGAATGTGATCCAAATCCAATATTAAAAAAAAATGAAAAAACAAGGCTAAAAAACTCAAATAATTTTTCAAGAGAGTTTTCTTTTAGAAAAGTTTCCAACAAAAGTAGTGAGCCCAAATTTACAAATAAAACTAAAAAAACAAATTGAAAAGAACTAAAGAAAATAGTATAGAATATTTATAAAAAAAAAAAAAAACAAAGGAGGTGGAAGTGGAAAAATGGTGGTGGAGTAATGAATGGGCTAGGCCCATCACTTTCCAAAAAAAAGATGAACCAAAAACAAAAAAACAACATAGAAAAGGAAATGAAAAAGAAAAAGAATCAGAAAGTGATATCTTCTTCTTCTACAAATGTCGCGCACTATTCATCCAAGAACAACACCATGCTTCCATTTTGAGCTCCGTCAAATCGGAGCGACGGAGCTCAAACCATATACCGTTGTGATCGTGAGACGGAGAGGATTTCAAATATGTGATCACAATTAACCGTCGATGCAAGAATTGGACGAATCGGAGTTTCAAAGTTTCGACGGAAAATTCGAACTACCTTGAAAAATGAAAGCAAGACTCCTCTTCAACTTCTACTCTCTTCCTCTTGTTGTTGTATGAAGAATTTCACTCTTAGAAATAATCTTTGATGAAGATTGGAGTGATATTTGAAACTTTTGGAAATGGAACTTCAATGGAGTTTTTTTTTTGGAAGTTGTTTTTTGCAGAATTTTTGGAGGCTTTCTAAGCTTGGTTTGATTTTGGCAGAGGTTTTGGGGCTGTCAAAGCTTGAGAAATTGAGGAGAGTGATGCTTAATTTATAAAAGGATGTGGTTAGTTGTTGATTCTGTTTTGTAACAATTTTTCCGCGTTTTGGAATGATCTTTATGTGCAGTGTGTTTGCGTTTCTATTTGTCGTTTTGGAATGGCTGGCTGCGTTTTGGCATGTGGATGATGTGAGGCGCTGGCGGCTTGCAATGAGAAGAATAGCGTGACTGGGGCTGAACGGTTTGGTATCAGCTTGCTCATTTTTTCATTTTTTTTGGTTAATGGGCTGAAGAAAAAAAAAAGGGCTTAAGTTGAATTGTGATTTTTGGTAATGTTTGTAATAAAATTGGATAAGAAAATTGGGTTTGATAAAAAAAAAAAAAAAGATAATTGGTTTAGAAACAATGGATAATGGAAATGGTTTAAAAATTTAAAAAAAAAAGATTTATTTGGATATAGGATTAAAGTGGATTTGGAAGTAAAATGGATAATGGAAGTGGGTTAGAAAAATTGTAATGGGCCTTGATGTAGTAATAGGAGGTGTGAATAGAAAAATGGAAAATGGGCCTTAGGTATTTTTGTAATGAATTCTTGATGGATTTTGGTTTTTTTGAAAGGATAAAAATGTTAAGGAATGGTATAAAAATGAACATTATATATTGAGAAAAATATGGAGAATTGGATTGGAATATGGATAAAAAAAAATGGTTATATAAAAAAAAATGGTTTGGATAGTAAAAATGGAGTATGGAAAATTTGGTTAAAAGATGTGGATAATGGATAGCAAGTCTCTTTTTTTTTAGCCCAAAACCTAACTTGAATTTTTTTCACAAGCCTCTGATAAAACACAGCTACCACTGAACAATTTGCAACTGAAGGCACGACCATCTGGATAAATCATCCTTTAAATCTCTGATAATAAGTTCTGAATCACTTCAAAAATCAATCATCTGGGAAAATAAATCCACAGATGAACCTAATTTGGACTGGTGAATTCAGATGAACCTGATGAATATCACCACACAACAACTTGACAGTCACTGCTTGAGAAATAGCCCACTGGCGCAAATGACTTGCACTTAAAGCAATTACTTGATAGTTTGACCAAGATGAGGTCAAACATCCATCTGAACCCAACCATAACTGAATAGCCACACAATCTCCAAGACATGTCCTTGCCATTAATTTTCTGCGAAACCTTAAACACACAAAGAAGAAGAAACAGCAAAAATTGCAAAATATTTTTGGTATTTTGGTTAGAGGTTAGTAAACAGAAACAAACATAAAGCAAGTAATAAAAACACACGGATACGTGGGATCTTAGGGGCAAAAATTAGGGTATTACACTTTGGTATCATCGAGGAACCTTAATGGACAAGGGGCTGCTTCGACGACCCAGCGAATCGTCTGCCCACAGAGATACTGATTTGGTATCATCGAGGAAACTTTATGGATAAGGGACTACTTTGACGACCCAGAGAATCGTATGCCTTTGCAAAAAAATCTCACATCTTCATCATCGAAGACCCTTAGTGGATAAGGGACTGCTTCGACCACTCGAAGGACCTCAAGTTATTTTGTTCAGTTTGAACCCCGCTACTTCATTCTGTCAACTCTTACTCCATGGCACTTTACCTTTTGTCGAACAAACTTTGGGGTCTTCTTGTATCTAATTGACTTCTACCCTTAAAATAAACGCTATACAACAGTTCATTCTCTCGGGTTCAAGGCAATTAGATAGGGGCATCTGTCATACCCCAAATTTGTCCTACCTCTTTTAATTTTCTCATAACAAATAATCGTGGCTTAATGACTTCTTTCTAGATCATCATAGCCATGGTCCTCTGAAAAATTGGGTCATAAGAGTCTTGTGTGGGCATATAGTAGTGATTACAGGCTTTTGCAAGTGGTTTGAATTCAAGTGGAGGAAAAAACAGGAGGTGCCCTTATTTTTTAATGGCTAAGCAGTCAAGGCAAGATCAAATACCCTAATTGTATGGCTGGTTTATTTCAAGACGTGATCAAAGGGTTCTTAAGCCGTATTTTATGACAATTTCAAGTCTTCCCTCAAATCCATGTTGAGCCACATTGATGATAGAGCCATATGATATGGTCCAGTTATTCTCAAGTCATGCTTTGGTTGCTCTCAAGATTAGTAGCAAGTTGCGATTGGCCGAGCTCAGACGGTGAGCCAACTAAGAGTCAATTTGACTTAATTGTTGGCATAACTAATTTGTGGTTAATTGGAATGAGTTTTGATAAATGGTTAAAGATCAACCTCAAGTTATCCAATGGGTTCTAAGTTAATTCTAATCATTTGGTCTTAAATCATGGCCATATTACAATTCACTTTCCAAGATTAGTTCAAAGCCTCGTATCTATTTGATTAGGTCGTGAATGGTTTGATGCCACATTTGATTAATCCATGGTCGTGGTTTGGTGCCGTATTTAAGATTACTTGCAACACGAACTATAAGAACGCGTAATGAAGGTGCCACATTTCATTTGGTCCAATTAAGGTTTCATATGCAAAGTCAAGTCCATTTGTGATTCAAGTGGGAATTTGATCAAATTTGGTGCTTTTGGGCTTAATTTCCTAAAAGTCATATTTGGTTTCATTTAAAAGTTCGAGATTTGGTTTTTGCTTCACCTTTGCTCAAATAAGCATGAAGGTCCAAGGCATTCAAAATTGATCCATTCAAGTTTGATTTAAGATTGGATCTTTGGTGTGGAAACATATTCATCATTCAATTCAAATTATGGCACTAAAATGTTAACAAAAAAGAGGAGTTCAAAAGAAAAAAACATTACACCAATTTCATTTTGAAAGCAAATAACTTTTTTTTTCTCCACAAAGGCCCACTATCATGTTTGTGATTACAATTGCAGAAAAAGTATGCTCCAAGAGGAGGCCATGCGCATCACTCAACACTCTGCTACAAAATTGCAACTGCTAACACAACAGACCCTTTGCTCTAAAAACCTGCTACAAACACCTACACTTCACATCCTACATGCCAAGTTAAACGCTGTAACATCAGACCATAACCTGCAACAATGCACAACAAAGCCAAAATGGTAAACTCTGCTACTGCCTACTAAACTCCAAACCTACAGCAGTTAACACCAAAACAAAATAACAATAAATAAGTGCAGCATCAAAACCAAGCTGCAACATCACCGTACCTCCACACAAAGTCAAAGCCTGCTATGAACAAAACAAAACCAAACAAAGTTATGTACCAAAACCAACCCTGTGACAATAATGCCAAAACCTACTACATTCTGTAACATGCTTGCTACACCACCAACAGACACAAGTTGGCAGCAAGGCCTGCATCATGCAAAGCGACCTATCAACCCTGTAACACCCCATTTCTACCCGGCGGATAAGTAATAAAATCAGAGTTTTCATTTTTTTTAAAATTCTTCAACATAAACAGGATGTCACATTTTCAACAGAAAACAACTTCATATTAATCACAAATAATTCAGATACATAACACTGATTCGGATGAACTGATAACAACCTGAATTATCCTTTTGAAAACAAAACAACTTTTATTAATAAGCGGCTTCACATAATTCAACTTATAATGACATAACCTCATGTCCAACTCAAAACAACTTTGAAACAACAATTCTTTAATAACAACAATTTAAGATTCAACTACTAAGACAATAACAACAAATAAACAACAATCGTTCATCCCCCCGAGTGCTACGTATCAGAGCAAGACCAACTCGAGCTAACAGCATCTAAGACTTCACATATACCTCAACTTCTGCAGCTATTCTTGAGTACCTGCTCAGTTACCCATAATAGGTAACATCATTACAGAAGGGGTGAGATATCGAATATTATAAACAAAATATGATACTTAATATGCTAGATTAGAATCATATAAATTCCACCGCTTCATACGACAGTCATGCAACAACCAGAAATAAGCAACTTAATAGCAACCCCAACTTGTATTGACAGCAAATCACAACATATAACAACAACTTATATGAAAGATGCAAATTATAGTAATAACAACATATATAACATCAGCTCACGACATTAGTAATTTATCACCAGCAACAAGACATAGCAACAACAACTTATAAAAATCAACAACTTCACAACAACGACAACTTCACAACAACAGCAACTTCACAACGACTCAAAATGTGACACAACTATGCACATGCATGTGGTACCATCGGAGTAAAACTCCCAACTTAAACATATGCCAGGTTATCGAGGCATTTCAACAAGGCATAAGCCTTCAACGTGGTGCCATCAAGGCCAACTTAATCAATGCCATCAAGGCCAACGTGGTGTGAGCAACGCTCCGACAAAAATGCAAATGCCATGATGCAACGACTCAGCATAAAACGGTAACCAACTCCGAACAACATATAACAACCGCATAACAACTTTAATTCAACACGATTCAACTTTGGCCATAGGCCTACAACTTATATACATCAACGTTGGTCATACGACCTACAACTTTAACATCAACATAAACAACTCAACAACTTCCACAACATAATCAACTTAAACAACAAAGCAACTTTTCGACATAAACAACTTAATCAACTTTGGCTATTACGCCTTCAACTTAAAATTCGTCCGTGTACCGGAACAACATTAAGACTCAACTGCTGTACCTGAAATTCCACTTTTTCAACATAGTTTCAACCAAACAATTCAACCAAAGCCACCTACTAAATTACCCGACTTACCCCGACAATTTCCGTTAAATTCCGGACAACTAGTTTTTTCGCCTAAACCGGCTAAACCGACTAAAACAATATTGTTTTACCTTCTGTCATTTAATCCCAGTTTAATTACAAACTTCTACTTTCTGTTACGATTTCTTAAAATCATTTCCAAGCTTCTGCCCAGAATTCTGCTCGTGCTACTTGTTCTATTTTTTGTTACACTGCTACTACTACATATATCCCTGCTCTTTGTATAATTTGCTGCTGCTAAAATAAAACCTGCTATACTAACTGGATGCTTTTCAATACGTTTATGTATATAGACATCTGCTCCAAGCTCATAATTAACCAACTTCTCATCAGTTACTATCTAGTTCCTGGTATTATCAGATATATGCATCCCTCAACTTCTGCATATGCCACTAAGTGACTCTTACCCTCTACATACATATAATTAAGTGAGGCCACATCACGTTATACAAGATTATAATACTACATAAGAAACATGCAGCTTACTGGAACCAACTCAAACCAAACTCAGTGGCCCTCACCATAAAAGGAGGCGCCCACCTCCCCTCCTTAGAGGCACTCGCCTCAAGCATATATATTTATATATATTGTTTCTTTCTAACCAAATCCATTAAGAATTTGCCACGTTCCCTTTTTTTTTCTTTTATTACCCTATACCTATACATATATATACAACCAGTAAATAATATATCTACATTATATACACAACACGACAAATAATTAAGTGACAAACCAAAGGGCCAAAAAAACCACTGGAGGCGCCCACCCCCACCTCGTGAGGCCCCCGCCTCAAACCTATACCAAAAAAAACAATCGGAGGCGCCCACCTCACCTCTTGAGGCCCCCGCCTCCATTTTCCCTTCTTCTTCCCCCGTCTCAGATTTCATTCCTTAATTTCCTTTCTAAACTAAACAACTCCAATTCACCAAATATATTACATCAAATACATTACATGGAAATTAAATGTAAATCTTCACAATCGCACACTGCGAGCAACAATAATGCACAGAACAACCTAGTTTCGCGATACACCCAAGATATTCGCAGAATCACAAATTCATCACAACACAGGATTGATAGCAAATTCATGTAACCCAAACCCCACATAAAAATTATCATAATCCCGTTTATAAGATTCGAACCCACCCTTACCTGGATTTTAACGGCAGTTCGAATTCTCCGGTTCCGGCTGCGCACTTCTCGTAATTCCTCTTCTCCAATCTTGTGCTTCCAAACCCCCGTTCCCTTTTTAACTGCAACTTTGTTTCACGATCTCTTTCTCCACACAAAACCCTCGTTCAATTTCTGTAACTTCTTTTTCTTCTCTTCTTACAGCCACTTCTTTTCTCTTTTCTTTACAACCCTTATTTTATAATAATAATACCAATTAATCTAACTAATCCATTGGGCTTACTATTCATACCTCCTTATTGCCACATACCACACCACAACTAACCCAAATAAATAATAATATTATTACTAATATTACTCCTTCAGCCTAATCAACTTATTAATTTTTTTCGATTAACCGACTATTAATCCGACTTTAGCTTAATAATTCCGATCGACATATCAAACCAATTAGCCTCTTAAAATAATACCGATAACACCCAATTACTCGATTAATTCTCAAACTTCGTCTAAATCCAATAATAAAATCCTTCGATAATTTAATTAACTAATTAATTAAATTCGGGGCGTTACAACTCTCCCCCACTTAGGACATTTTCGTCCTCGAAAATCTATCCGACACAACCATCCTTAACACAACATTCGCATTTTAATCTTTCGATTTAACAACAACTCAATCACGGTTTAAACCCAATACGTATACTCCGATATTTCAATTACTCTTGCAACATAACCGTTACTATTCGCCAACCATTCTAGCAATACCTTGGAAACAATCACCTTACAACATAGTAACAACCTTCACTTGCCTATACTCGACTATACAACATCGCATCATTACCGCAACAACGTAAACAACACCAAAACACATATACGATCCTTATCTCCATACTCTGAAGGAAACCCACGTATAACACAAACAACGGTTCTTAGCCTCGCGGCGACAACAACGCGAATACTACCCAAGTGATGCAATTGACAACTAACATCGCAACACAAGAAGTAACCAACTTAAGAATTTACCGGTTTAAGAACCAGAACACAACAACTTAAGAATACCAACTTAAACACAACATCAACGTAACCAAATATCAACATCGGTACAATTCACGTCTGAACAACCGCAATACACTACGCGTTCGCTGCACACTCTGATTACTTTCAAGGTACTAACTCTACTCAGTTGACCTCCAACTTCCCATCATCAAAATCGACATAATACCAAGGCTTTCGACTTAACTCTTCGGGATCTCCCCGTTAACACCACACATAAACTACAACTTTACTATCTTTTATCGACATATTCCCAAAATCACCTTAGGCGCATAACAACATTACAACAACATTTGACACCTGGGTTCACTTAAATTCAACAAGATCAATCATCTTTACCACCCAAAACTCCACTTTTACCAATCAACTTATAATTTAACTTCTTTTAATAATCACAACTCAACCTTCAAATATTCTACGCGTTCTTCCTCTGATTTTACAACAGCTTAAAACATTTGCAACCAACACCAGTTCCAACTCATCCAACAAATATGGAAGATACGCTTCATACTCCATACATACACCTTAAGGCATACTAGCCATTCGCTTCATCACAAACAACGACTCAAGTTATCTAGAACTCGACTGTGAGTCTCCATACTACTCATCAATTAAACAAAGCTTCGTACTGTCATCCTTAAATTCAACTAATATTATAACATATGAACTTGTATCAGCAAAACAAACAACCTCCAAGCACTTGGCTTGACTTCGACCAATTCAACGTACATACTATACTAGTTGGCACGACACATCTATCCATCGATTATGATTCCGTCTACTATCAACAATAGATTAAGGGTGATCAGTTCCTCAATTTGTCAATAGACAGCCGATAACCATAATGGTGAAATAAATCATCAGTACCCAACCCAATAGCGTACTTCAACTTGTGCCCAAAGTCCGTAAGCATAATGCTCCGCCAACTTTCTAAGGCTTACCAATGTCACTCTTAGTTTCTTTAGTTGCAACTTCGTCAACGATGCAAAAATGTTCAAAATCCATTACGCATCCTCTTATGCACGTTCATGGTACAACACGACTTTAAATATTTTTCCAACACCGAAATCGCTAAAACATTGAGAACGATCCAATTCAGTTTGCTCCAATTACAACTTCCAACCAAGGTGAAAATTCTTAGCAACACAAATCAACTTTCGCATTTCTCTCAACATTACCTTTACTTAGCATCATCGTCTTAATCATCCTCATTCAACATAAGTTGCATCTCCAAGCATTCTCCGACACAGTCACATCTTACACATACCAACATTTTATTCTTAATAATATTCCACACTTGTTTTCATCCTTCCAAATTTTTCTCATATGCAGAATTTTCCAAAAATCAGCATCAGACCCAAACAATAAAATGCACCTTTATCCCTCTTCACAAACCTCCTGAAGGCAAACCTAGTATGCAAACTGTAGGGAATTTCGTAAGCTTTCCAAAAAATCCAGAACCGCTTCCATCCGAATCACGAGTCAAAAGTTATACCTCGTTTACTGACAGCTGCTCCAAAATCACAAAAACCAGAATTTGAGGTCGATGAACATAAGTTCCATTTCTCTCCCACTTGCCCCAAAATCTACCAACATCCTCCTTTTCGTCCAACTACGAAAATCACTCAACCTTAATCCAACTATATTCAAGAGATACCACTTACCGAATTAATCCACCAACTTATCATTCCATTCAGAATAATTCCTTAATTTCAATCATCCTTGATTCACCGTCCAGCCCCTACGCACATCTCCAACTTGACTGATACGGATTCGCGAGTCCAAACTCTCGCTGGTCTGTAATAACATCGCTCCAACATATGCACTCTTGCAAGCAACATCACCTCGAAACAACTTCTACATACCAACAACACGTATGGGAACAAACATCTCCCCCACTTAATTCAAACCAACCTGTAGACAACTACTAGAAACTACTAACAAACAAGCACCGACAGTGTTCCACACACATGTCGAGTACTAAGGAAGAGATAACATTAGACAACATTGGCCAGACAGACCGACCTGCTCTGATACCACTAATGTAACACCCCATTTCTACCCGGCGGATAAGTAATAAAATCAGAGTTTTCATTTTTTAAAAATTCTTCAACATAAACAGGATGTCACATTTTCAACAGAAAACAACTTCATATTAATCACAAATAATTCAGATACATAACACTGATTCGGATGAACTGATAACAACCTAAATTATCCTTTTGAAAACAAAACAACTTTTATTAATAAACGGCTTCACATAATTCAACTTATAATGACATAACCTCATGTCCAACTCAAAACAACTTTGAAACAACAATTCTTTAATAACAATAATTTAAGATTCAACTACTAAGACAATAACGACAAATAAACAACAATCGTTCATCCCCCCGAGTGCTACGTATCAGAGCAAGACCAACTCGAGCTAACAGCATCTAAGACTTCACATATACCTCAACTTCTGCAGCTATTCTTGAGTACCTGCTCAGTTACCCATAATAGGTAACATCATTACAGAAGGGGTGAGATATCGAATATTATAAACAAAATATGATACTTAATATGCTAGATTAGAATCATATAAATTCCACCGCTTCATACGACAGTCATGCAACAACCAGAAATAAGCAACTTAATAGCAACCCCAACTTGTATTGACAGCAAATCACAACATATAACAACAACTTATATGAAAGATGCAAATTATAGTAATAACAACATATATAACATCAGCTCACGACATTAGTAATTTATCACCAGCAACAAGACATAGCAACAACAACTTATAACAATCAACAACTTCACAACACGGCAACTTCACAACAACAGCAACTTCACAACGACTCAAAATGCGACACAACTATGCACATGCATGTGGTACCATCGGAGTAAAACTCCCAACTTAAACATATGCCAGGTTATCGAGGCATTTCAACAAGGCATAAGCCTTCAACGTGGTGCCATCAAGGCCAACTTAATCAATGCCATCAAGGCCAACGTGGTGTGAGCAACGCTCCGACAAAAATGCAAATGCCATGATGCAACGACTCAGCATAAAACGGTAACCAACTCCGAACAACATATAACAACCGCATAACAACTTTAATTCAACACGATTCAACTTTGGCCATAGGCCTACAACTTATATACATCAACGTTGGTCATACGACCTACAACTTTAACATCAACATAAACAACTCAACAACTTCCACAACATAATCAACTTAAACAACAAAGCAACTTTTCGACATAAACAACTTAATCAACTTTGGCTATTACGCCTTCAACTTAAAATTCGTCCGTGTACCGGAACAACATTAAGACTCAACTGCTGTACCTAAAATTCCACTTTTTCAACATAGTTTCAACCAAACAATTCAACCAAAGCCACCTACTAAATTACCCGACTTACCCCGACAATTTCCGTTAAATTCCGGACAACTAGTTTTTTCGCCTAAACCGGCTAAACCGACTAAAACAGTATTGTTTTACCTTCTGTCATTTAATCCCAGTTTAATTACAAACTTCTACTTTCTGTTACGATTTCTTAAAATCATTTCCAAGCTTCTGCCCAGAATTCTGCTCGTGCTACTTGTTCTATTTTCTGTTACACTGCTACTACTACATATATTCCTGCTCTTTGTATAATTTGCTGCTGCTAAAATAAAACCTGCTATACTAATTGGATGCTTTTCAATACGTTTATGTATATAGACATCTGCTCCAAGCTCATAATTAACCAACTTCTCATCAGTTACTATCTAGTTCCTGGTATTATCAGATATATGCATCCCTCAACTTCTGCATATGCCACTAAGTGACTCTTACCCTCTACATACATATAATTAAGTGAGGCCACATCACGTTATACAAGATTATAATACTACATAAGAAACATGCAGCTTACTGGAACCAACTCAAACCAAACTCAGTGGCCCTCACCATAAAAGGAGGCGCCCACCTCCCCTCCTTAGAGGCACTCGCCTCAAGCATATATATTTATATATATTGTTTCTTTCTAACCAAATCCATTAAGAATTTGCCACGTTCCCCTTTTTTTCTTTTATTACCCTATACCTATACATATATATACAACCAGTAAATAATATATCTACATTATATACACAACACGACAAATAATTAAGTGACAAACCAAAGGGCCAAAAAAACCACTGGAGGCGCCCACCCCCACCTCGTGAGGCCCCCGCCTCAAACCTATACCAAAAAAAACAATCGGAGGCGCCCACCTCACCTCTTGAGGCCCCCGCCTCCATTTTCCCTTCTTCTTCCCCCGTCTCAGATTTCATTCCTTAATTTCCTTTCTAAACTAAACAACTCCAATTCACCAAATATATTACATCAAATACATTACATGGAAATTAAATGTAAATCTTCACAATCGCACACTGCGAGCAACAATAATGCACAGAACAACCTAGTTTCGCGATACACCCAAGATATTCGCAGAATCACAAATTCATCACAACACAGGATTGATAGCAAATTCATGTAACCCAAACCCCACATAAAAATTATCATAATCCCGTTTATAAGATTCGAACCCACCCTTACCTGGATTTTAACGGCAGTTCGAATTCTCCGGTTCCGGCTGCGCACTTCTCGTAATTCCTCTTCTCCAATCTTGTGCTTCCAAACCCCCGTTCCCTTTTTAACTGCAACTTTGTTTCACGATCTCTTTCTCCACACAAAACCCTCGTTCAATTTCTGTAACTTCTTTTTCTTCTCTTCTTACAGCCACTTCTTTTCTCTTTTCTTTACAACCCTTATTTTATAATAATAATACCAATTAATCTAACTAATCCATTGGGCTTACTATTCATACCTCCTTATTGCCACATACCACACCACAACTAACCCAAATAAATAATAATATTATTACTAATATTACTCCTTCAGCCTAATCAACTTATTAATTTTTTTCGATTAACCGACTATTAATCCGACTTTAGCTTAATAATTCCGATCGACATATCAAACCAATTAGCCTCTTAAAATAATACCGATAACACCCAATTACTCGATTAATTCTCAAACTTCGTCTAAATCCAATAATAAAATCCTTCGATAATTTAATTAACTAATTAATTAAATTCGGGGCGTTACAAACCCTAACAAGACAGCTGAATTGTACTGAAAATTAGAAAACAAGTTGGTAATTTGATTTAAAAGGTACAGACAGTGAGAAAGGAGAAAAGAAGGTCCCCACAAATTGGAACGGGATTAAAAAAGAAGGAGAACAACAACATAAGGGAGGGAGGGAGAAAAAAGAGAATACACATTACCTGAGGCATGAATTTTGTCTCACTCTCAAGCTTTTTCTTATGTAAAACCTTCACAACCAAAACAACCTCATAATCTAAACCTCTATGTGAATATCAAACCATGAATGCTGCCAAACTTCAAATACTCCCTCCAAACCTAAAGATTTCCTCTGCTTCCCAACCATGAAAAAAACTGTGGTAAACCAAAGCAACCATGAACCACACTCCAGATCCGCCACCACCATAAGCACAAACATATACTAACCTCACCACCTCCTACAAACAAAGCAAATCACATTATCACCTGAAACCTTTAACCACCGCACCAACTCTCATCACACTCACTGTGAAACGATTCTAACATCACCATTGAACGCAACGCTCTCAACCCTTCCATATCTCCTTCAGGTATGAACCATCATAAACCATCTCGCCGTCGTGAAACAAAACATCCAGCCACCGGACTCGCCATCCATTCCGCTGTTAATCACACTTCAACACCAACTCAAACCACAACAATCATCAGCCATATAACCACACACAAAACCTCCGATCCGTTTCTGTCATAAGCTTCGACGTCACTCACCAACTCAGAATCACAACACCAACTTTGAGTCAATTTCAGAACAGAGATAATGTGATACGAAGAGAAGAAGTAGATGGACGAAAAACAAACCAAAGCGAGCCTGGAACGGAAACAAATCACGCGCAGGGAAGCGAAAAAAGAAGACTGAGACGAAGAGAGGAACCAAGGGCGACTGGAAACAGAGACGAGAGAGGACGTGAGCGTGAGAGATCCGCCGTGATTTGTAAAATGAGGGAGAGCGAGAAAACGGATGGGTTGTGAGTTTACACTTTCTAATTCTCCTTTTTTATTATTCTTTATTTTTCTGAGTTTTTTATGTTATTTTGGCTATTGGGCCCTTTGAGCCCATCATGTTTCCGCACCATCTTTTTATCACTCATACCCCAATATATTCATGTTCTTCGAATTTTCTTTTACTTTCTATTTGCTATTATCTAACTAATTGAGATTTTGCTTAATGGATTAGTTAATTATATGTGAGTTATTTTTAATTACTCTTTTATTTGTTAATTGATTAAATTCTTTTTTTGTAATTAATTGGTTTGTTAATTGTTTGTATGTTGTTAAATAAAATGTTCGATTAATTGTTTAGTCGTCCTCATGTGCTTTAGTCGATTTAAGTAGATATTTTATGTCCATGTTTGTACCCTCATATTGTACATAATCATGCTCTACCGTCTACTAACACTAACTTCTGATTAATTTCAAAACGATTTCAAAACCATTTTCCTTTCATCTTATAAGTACTCAAATCATTTTCACAAATTACTTTGACAAGAAAGATAGAGTTTGGAGTCTTCTATTCTCTCTCCCAAATTACTTGGATTGGAGCCTCTGAGTCCTCTTTTCGATTGTTTGAGTGTGAGGAGTCTTCTTCATACTCGAACAATTTTTCTCTAAAAAACTCTTACACCGTCTCGAACTCGAATTCAAATCTCGATCAACATCGAGCATTTTTCAAATCAAATCAATACATTTAAACCACACTTAAGTACTATTTCATAAAAGAAGAAAAGGGAGTAAAATGCAATCTTCGATTCTTCTCCTCAATTGTTTGGGCCCGCGGAATCTTTCTTAAGTTCAAGCAGTTGTCTTCTTTAAAAGATCCATAACGCACGCGATTACATATCAAACCCCTTTTTACAATAAATCAAATCAAATCTTTTTTTCTTAAACACTCGGATGAAAAAGAGAGAGTCGGTTCTTCGACTAGCTTTCCCGATTACTTGGACCCGAGGAATCTTTCTTAAGTTCAAGTAATTGTCATCTATTTAACATACTCTAACCATATTAAAACTCTTTCATATTAAGGGCGAAAAAGAAAGAGAGTCGGTTCTTCGACTCGCTTTCCCGATTACTTGGGCCCGAGAAATCTTTCTTAAGTTCGAGTAATCGTCACCCAATCAAAATACCAACACATTAATCCAACTCAAACAACTTTTCATAAAGAACCATGTTTAGTCCATTCCCCCGCGCATATAAACTAGTGCTTCAGCCTCCCCTAGTGAGCAGACAAGCCAACGTTTAGCAGTTAGAATGCGAGCTAAACACTCGTTCATAAAAGACACCAACAAACCGTAGTCCCACGAACTACGAATGCTCTGACTTTCCCATTGCACGAGGGAATACGTAGGCACAAGGGTTCTAATCCTTGCCGAGCACCCTAATAAAAACCACCCCATTTCCCCCTTAAAAATTAATCCTTTTACCTTAGAAGATAAACAAACAAACCTAACTAACTTTCTCACGAATCGAATCAAGAGGTTCCCGTTGGGTACAACGGACGTAGAGGGTGCTAATACCTTCCCTCTTGCGTAACCGACTCCCGAACCCGAATTTGGTTGCGATGACCATTTTCTTATCCCTTTAAAGGTTTTCTCGATATTTTCCTATTCCTTCCTTGGAATGAATAAAGTTCGACGGCGACTCTGTTTCGAACAGTTTTTTCCGCGTCCATCGCGAGGAACGTATTTTTCGAGGTACGACAGTGATGTGAACAGGAGAGGAAATGTCTTACAAAACATATCTCTCTATGTTGTTTACTCATAATATTCTTATAATATTTATTAGATTTAATAAATTTTTTATACAGTAATTTTATTTAATTATAAAAATTTAAATTATTTTGGAACCATCTATTTTTGTAAACATGTTTTTGTGATAAAAAGTTTAATTTATCAAATTAGAACTATAATGTGGTTTTAATAAGATTTGTGAAACCATATATACTATTAGATTTGTGTTATTCCACTTATTAAAAAAAATTGGTTAAAGCAAAAAAAAAATATTGGCAAAGAAAAAAATTAGTATGATTGGTTTTAGAAAACTTGGTTTTAAAAATGATTCAGATGAAAAAACAGTTTTTATTAGAAACCGATTTTGAACTGAACCGATCCAAATATAAACCGGTTTTGAAAAACCAAATCAATTTTATAAAAATAGTTCTAAGAACCAAACCAAACCATATATATGGATCAATTTGAATTTGTTTATGAACCATGCACACTCTAGACGTAATCCTTCTTTCTTCTGCTGTTTGCTTTTGATGGCATCATTATGTTTATGTTTTTTTTTTATTCCTCATCACTTTTTGAGTTCCATGCACTATTGTTGTTGCTTATAGATTTTAACTTGGTTTTTGTTGGAAGCTCCAAATCAAATTTGAGACAGGTCAGCTAAATTGGGGTGGTCCCAATAATAATTACTCTTCTTAAGCATGTGATCACAAAGGCCAATGACTAGTCTGTGACTCCACTCACTAATCTCTTTTATTATTCTAATGTTAATTTCTTGTCAGATTTTTACAAAAACTAGGATTTTTATAGTTATAGTATTATTCCCAATAGAGACATTGTCTCATTCGGAAGTTGAAAATCATCTTTTCACTGGTATTGATGACTACTCTTGCTTTGACTCCAATTATGGATTCTGTGCAAGTATCTTTTGCATCAGTATAACTTCTTGAATAACTTGTAATTGTTTCTTTTTTTCTTCAGGTGCTTTAATCTAAATCAGCACATCCTTCCATTTCTATAATTGAATCGTAAAGTCTTTCAATGGAAGATTGTTCACAAAACTCAAAATGGAAGTATCATGTTTTCTTGAGTTTTAGGGGAGAAGACACGCGCTTAGGCTTCACCGATCACCTATATGCAGCTTTGGTGCGCAAGAGTATAATAACTTTCAGAGATGATGAAGAACTTGCAAGAGGTGAAGTAATCTCACAAAAGCTACTCCAAGCCATTGAAGAATCTCTCTCAGCAGTTGTCATAATCTCCAAAAACTATGCTAACTCAGCTTGGTGTTTGGATGAGTTAGTCAAGATTCTCGAATCTAAACGTTTGTCAGGACAACAAGTGTTCCCTATTTTCTATGGTGTGGATCCCTCTGATGTAAGGAATCAAAGGGCAAGTTTTGCTGAGGCTTTTAGGAAACATGAAGAAAAATTTGCTAAAAGCAAAGAGAAGGTGCGGAAGTGGAGAGATGCACTGAGAGAGGTCGCCAACTTGTCAGGCTGGGATTCTAAGGATCTGTAAGTGCACGCCTTTCATTTGTTGAAGTAAATATGTAAACAAAAACATGAAAAGTAAACAGGTCCTTGCATTTTCATTTTATATATGATTTTAATTTATGCCTTGATTGTATGTTACGGTATGCAGACATGAAACGAAACTCATTGAAGAAGTTGTTGCACAAGTATGGAAAAAACTGGAACTCAAATTTCCATCCTATAACGATGGACTGGTCGCGATTGGTACAAGATTGGAAGAATTATATACAACTCTGAAGGTAGGTTTCGAGGATGTTCATTTCATAGGGATATGGGGTATGGGTGGGATAGGCAAAACAACTCTTGCCACAGCTCTCTACAAAAAAATCAAAAGTCAGTTTGATGTAAGTTGCTTCATAGCTAATGTTAGGGAGATCTCTGGAGAAAGAAACCATGGTCTGCTACAGTTACAGAATAAAATTCTTTCTCATCTGAACATAAAAGGAATGGTAATTGAAACATTAAGCGAAGGAAAGGACAGCTTAAGAAACCTTTTATCAAACAAAAAGGTTCTTCTTGTCCTTGATGATATAAGTTCTAAAAGCCAACTTGAGAATTTGGCTGGAAGCCAAGCATGGTTTGGTCGAGGGAGTAGAATTATAGTTACGACTAGGGATAAGCACCTCTTGATATCGCATGCTGTATCGTTTGAAATGTATGAGAATAAAATCTTGAATAAAAGTGAATCCCTTCAACTTTTTTGTGAAAAAGCTTTTAAAAAGGACAAGCCGGAAGAAGATTATTTCGAGTTATCTAAAAGTGTGGTCGAATATGCTGGAGGCCTTCCTTTGGCTCTTGAAGTGTTGGGTTCTTTTCTATGCGGAAGAAGGATATCTGATTGGGAAGATGCTTTGATCAAAATTAAACAAGTTCCACATGACGATATCCTAAACAAACTTCGAATAAGTTATGACATGTTAGAAGATGAACACAAGACTTTATTTTTAGATATTGCCTGTTTTTTTAAGGGATGGTACAAACATAAAGTGATACAGATATTGGAAAATTGTGGCTTTCATCCAACACTTGGAATAAATGTTCTTATAGAAAAGTCACTAGTAACTTTCGATGGAAGAGTTATTGGGATGCATGATATGCTAGAAGAAATGGGTAAAACCATAGTTTTTCTAGAATCTCCTAATGATCCTGGAAAACGGAGTAGATTGTGGTCTCTAGACGATATTGATGAAGTACTGAGGAAAAATAAGGTTATTCTCAATTTCAATGTTACATTACATTTGTTGAATTGCATTCACTGTATCTTTTGTTACCTATTTGATGATTATTGTTAATCAGGGAACTGAACTTGTTCAAGGTATTGTTTTGAAGTCATCACCATCTGTGTCATTTGAAGCGCGTTGGAACCCCGAGGCTTTCTCAAAGATGTGTAATCTTAGGTTACTCATTATATTATGTGATTTGCATCTTTCACTTGGTCTGAAATGCCTTTCCAGCTCACTAAGAGTTATTGTATGGCGGGGATATCCAATGAATACTCTACCACTTGGAGTTCAACTGGATAAGCTTGTTCACTTACAAATGGTCAATAGCAAAGTCAAACAACTGTGGAATGGAACTCAGGTAAGGAGCTTCAAATAAGAGTTTTCATTTATAGCTAGGATTTTCAAATACTAATCTATTTCTTTTTTGTTTTCTTCAGTATTTCGGAAAGTTGAAAGTAATCGATTTGAGTAATTCCAAAAATCTACGTCAAACTCCAAATGTCTCTGGAGTTCCATACCTTGAAGAGCTGCATCTTAATGATTGTACAGACCTTGTTGAAGTTCACCAATCTATTAAAGAGCACAAAAAGCTCGAGATATTGAGCATGATTGGATGTGCGAATCTGAAAACCTTTTCAAGTACATTGGAAATGGATTCCTTGAAAATGCTCATTCTATCTGATTGCTCAAACATTTCAAGACTTCCTGAATTTGGAAAAAATATGATAAACATGTCAGTTCTTAATTTAATGCACTGCAAAAATATTGTGTGCCTTCCAAACAGCATTAGTAACCTGAAGTCTCTCAAAATTCTCAATATATCTGGATGCTCAAAAATTTGTAGCCTGCCAGACGGTATAAAGCAAAACACGGCTTTGGAGAATCTTGACTTGAGTAGAACTGCTATTGCAGAAATGGATCCCTCCCTACTTCAATTAGGGAATCTCAAAATATTATCTTTAAGTGGATGTGGCTTGCCAGCTTCCGACTCTCAACAGGACGTGAATCGGCCATGTAGGAATCGGTTACGGTATTTCTCAGCTGACACAGGCTTAATATTGCCTTCTACTTTCTCAGGTCTTTCCTCATTAACTGTTTTGGATTTGAGCTATTGTAATCTCACCGATGATTCAATTCCCGATGACATTGATGACTTATCATCATTGGAGAGACTAATTCTATCTGGGAATGATTTTCTGCGCCTACCCACTTGCTACTTTGTTAATCTTTCAAAGCTTCGCTATCTTGAATTGGAAGACTCTCCTCTGCTTCATTCTGTACCATTGCTTCCACCACATGTATGCTCGTACTCAATAGATTCAGATGCAAAGGAATCTAAAATATTGGATCCTCAAAAGATATGGAAGCTGTTTGAGTCAAGCAACAAAGAACTCTTTCTCTCACCCGTGTCTTTGGTATGTGCTTCAAGAGAATGAAATTAGGTGTCCACTTTTTATTTGTAATGTATGCATAAATTTCTGCTGTTTTTGTTAACAAGGACAAATTTATTGTTACAGATAATTGATTACCCTTATCCTGTGTACACGGAAATCCCTTCGAGATTTGATAATCACAATTATTTTCCCTTGAGCTCAGCATATGTGTCAGAAGCTGACTCAGTTGCATCAATAACAGTAAAAATCCCTACTGATTGTCGTTCAAGTAATGGGTGGGCAGTTGCTGTATTTGTGGCGTTGGAGGAAATTGACGAAGGCTTACGGGCCAGAGAAAAGCTGCTTGACAATACCAAACCGGATTCGAGGGGAAATCAGAGCATTGTTTTTTTAATCCTATTGATAATAGTGTTATTGCTTTTAATTTGTGCATGGTTTGGTTTTCCAATAAAAACCACTACCAAACACATGCGGATGCGTTGGAACTTTGATACTTTAGAACCTGAAGATGGCTCATCCTTATCTCTCTTCTCTAGTTCAACAGCAAACAATAAGCTGTACCTGTTCACAATGGTAGGGAGTGGTGATTTTATATACGTTCGGCGACACACAAGAGGGGAGCAAAAGTCCATGCACAAATCCTTTAGCAAGCATCGGAAGCCAGAGCTCAGGGAAAACAGTTTGTTGCGTTTTGAAGTGCAAGTGGAAGGCCGCAAGATAAGGAAGTGTGGATGGCGTGTCTTGCACAAGGAAGATTATCTTGAAGACCTTAAAGAAGTGAACAACGGTGAACTTTCTATGGCACCTTCAAATTCTGAGCATGCTAGTGGTATGTGCAAATCAACTGTGGATAAGTTGAAGGGAGAGAATGCTACTGCTTTTGATGTGCAGAACAGAGAAAAATCCAATGAAAATTTCTCTTTGGTAAGTAACCCTCTAATTCTCACACAGTTCCTTATAAAGTTTTCATGGTATTCTTTATATAACATGTTTCCCACTATCTCTTGTTTGTTGCAGGGAAAAATGTTTCCGAATATTAGACAAGGACTAGGTTTAAGCATGCTGATTTTGTTGTCAATGATGGTAGCTGCTACATTATTCCCTCTGCCCGTGCAAGGTTTTGGCTTTAAAAAGCACACCACAACAAATGAAGTCCAGAATAAACCATTTAAATCACATCGGGTTTCCTGCAAAACTGTATTGAAGGTCAATACACCACAATCACAAAGCAGTCATAGATTCAATGTCAGCCAAAGGCTGTCATTTCCATCATACCAGCTTCCAAGGAGGACTAATTTCTCTCAGACTCACTTTTGTTCTTACTTAACTAGATGAAGTAATATTTGTGTTGTGCTCTATATTCCAAGACTATGGTCCATTGGAAGTATGTTGATTTTGTCCACTCATTTTAAAAGTGAAAGCTTGTTTATTGCATATGAAGCCATGATCGGGGGAAGACGATGGCGTGAGGCGTAGAGAGAGTTAAGGACCTTTAGATTAGAAGTTCATAAGTAGGATACAATAAACTGTATTAGAAAGATCATGCTTTGTTTATCTGGAATCAATAGAATTATTAGTTCTTCAATGTTCATTTGGGCATAGGGATATGCATGAACAAAAAGCAAGCTGCAGCTTGTAAGGAACAGGATAGGTTGTATATAGGTAGAGATCAGTAGAAGAAAATACGACTTTCAAAAGCTACATTGTTACCGATGTTTGACTTTTTCTATATCCTATATGCTTCAAAATCCTACCGAGATTTGATGATCAGAATTTTTTTCCCATTGAGCTCGTCATATGTGTCAAAACACGATTCATTTGCATCAGTAATAGTGGACATCCCTGCTGATTGTCTTTCAAGTGACTGGTGGGAGGTGGCTGTACTTGTGGCCTCAGAGGAAGGTGCTAAAAGTTTTTTTTATGAGATCTATGCGCTTGTGTTGGAAATTTGATACTCTAGGACCTGAAGATAGCCCCTCCTTATCACTGTCTGCTAGTTCAACAACATACAGTGATCTTTACCTCGTCACAATGGTAGTGACCGGTGATTTTATATACTTACAGAGACACCGAAGGGAGGACCGAAAGTTCGCGCAGGAACTGTTTAGCAAACATAGAAAGCCAGAGTTCAAGGAAAACAGTTTTTTGCGTTTCAAAGTGTGGGTGACATGGTGCAAAATAAGGAAATGCGGGTGGCGTATGTTGCGCAAGGAAGATTATCTTGAAGACCTGCAAATTCTGAGCAGCGGTGAACTTGTTGTAGCACCTTCCGATTCAGGGCATTCAGCTGGTATGAACAAATCATCTGTGGATGAATCCACGGGGAAGGATACTTTTGTTTTGAATGTAAAGAGCACAGAAAGGTCAAATGAGAACGTCTCTTTGGTAAGTCACCAGATAATAGCATGCAATTATCTCAAAGCTTCTAATGATATTCTTCATGAAACTTAATTTTATCCGAATCTCATTTTTAAATTCGTTGTACACGAAATATCTCTTACACTTCATTACATACTCTATATCAGAATTCATTTTCGTCAATTAACGGTGTTCATACTCTCCAACAAGTATTGTCTCTCTCTCTTTTTATTTTATTTTTTCAATTTAGGGTTTCATATTGTGTTGATGATATATTAGAACCATACAAGTTTCATCGGGTCTGTTTTTGACATCAGATTTATATCATTGTATGTATTTTTATTGAATTTCACCTGTGAATTAAGGTTGATTGTTTCCTGTTATGACATTTAGTTTTCCCCATATATTTTAGGTTAAAAGGGTGTATACTTGCTGGATTTATTCTATTACTGAAAAACGCATTCTTTCTAGGTATAAATCTATTCCTATTGTTTTATTTTTGACTTGTCTTTAAGTATTTCTATTTTCATTTTTTTACCATGTTATAATATTGTTTTGACCATTTCTTAATACACCACCCAAGTTTCTTAGACATCACATAAAATTTCGTTTTTGCCCCCTGATTCCAGATGTGCACATCCGGACGCACCGTTTTTTTTAAAAAACGCTGATGTGTTCCGGATGTGCACATCCGGAAACATAGTATAACTTTATTTTTTAAAATTCCTGATATGCAGATTCGGAAAATAGCATAATGAAGTGGAGCGAGAAGGTCTTGTCGGTTGGTCGCATACGTTAATATATCATCGCAAGTTAATATACATTCGAATGAGGTGAGGGAGAAGGTCTTGACAACATGATGAAGATCTTGAGTCAAGGGATTAGGTTTTCCGCCAATAGAAAATTTTGTTCTTTGTATCTCTCCAATAGGAAACTTTGTTCTTCGTATCTCTTCAATGTGTTGTTTCGATATAGCCATTAATCTTCAGTCAATGTCAATGAAGTAAACATGCATTACAGAGTGAAACGTTGATGAATAAAAAAAAAAGTTTGTATGCATAAAAAACGCATTATTATTTACCTGTAAGGGCACAGAGCACCGAAAAGACTCAGCTTTGTGGAGAAGAAAGGTTAAGAATAAGAGTAGTTACTAACTTACACGATATAAGAAAAGTGTTTGAATGCATAAATAACTCATTATTATTTACCATTTTGGTTTTCAGGGAGTGGGTGTGGCTTTCTATAAATCAACTGGGTTTAAGCTTAAAAGGATTATATTTTACAGGTTCGAAGATTGTAAGACAACTGAAGATTAACAGTAAAACATTACTTCTTTGACGTTATCCAAGATAAACGGCAGCAGAAGTAAAATTAAAACAAGTTATAATATATACATATACATAAATATACATCAACATGTATCAATTAGGCACCACGCTCGATACTACATAACAGAAGTCAAAAATTTTGATTCTGGTTCTGCAAGTGGTAATAGAAGTACCACCAACTTTGTGTCGACTCTGCTGCCGTTTATCTTGGATAACGTCAATGAAGTAATGTTTTACTGTTGATCTTCATTTGTCCTACATTCTTCGAGGATAGATTTGGGAGTTCGGATATTCACAATGCTTTTTTGGATATATAACTTATGGTTACAGAGGTCATGTTTGTCACCATAGGTGGATGACCGTTATTTTGTTTAAATATGGGTTAGAACTACTAGACAGCTTTTGGATACGGAACAAGTGGCCATCATGCGTTTTGATAAATATTTTGAAGTTATCATTAAAGGATGTCTGACATATTTGTTCCTCTAACCTTCTGTTAAAATACATATTATTATTATTTCTTTAAAAAAATATAACTTTTAAGTTTCAACAATTTTTTCGGATGTGCACATCCGAAATACGCGTAACTTGTCATTCCGGATTTGCACATCTGGAACAACGCAACGTTTTTTAAAAAAACATTGCGTCCGGATGTGCACATCCGAAACTGGGGGCAAAAACGAAATTTCACGTGGTGTATAAGAAACATGGGTGGTGTGTTAAGAAATGGACTATTGTTTTTGGAAGATGTATAATAATGGGATTTGTTGACTAATAGAAAAGATGTGATAATAATGTTTATTGGTTAATTTTTTTATGGATTTTGATATGAATGTGTGGTGATGATGAAAATGCAGAATGAAAAGAAAGAAGAAGATGAAGATATGTCAAAAATAGAGCATTTCTTAATACACCGCCCAAGTTTCTTAGGCATCACGTGAAATTTCTTTTTTGCCCCCTGATTCCGGATGTGCACATCCGGACGCACCAATTTTTTTAAAAATGCTGATGCGTTCCGGAAGTGCATATCCGGAAACATTTCTGATGTGCACTTCCGGAAGGATTTCTTATTAATTCGCGCCAGACCTTCTTCCTCCCCCTCGTTCTTCAATTTTTCATTTCCAAACTCTCTCAAATTCTCTCAAACTCTCAAATTTTCAATCACCACAAATCTCGATTTTTTCCACTCGTGTTCGGCGCAGAGCAACATCTACAATGATCAAGAGACTCCAAATCCTCCGTATCTCATTTTAATCGGTAAGTTTTCAAATTTTGGAGTTTCGGAGTTATTTTCGAGTCATCGATTTAGAGTAGACATTTAGGTGTAGAAATTGTTAGGTGGTATGAATAACATAGGTTAGAGACAATGTAGGTCTTGTTTTCTGCTTCAAACGGACGATCAGGGCATTAAAATGTCCTTTTACATGGTACAGTAGCCATGGCTGCCACTTTTAAACTTTAAAATACGTACCGGATGTGCAGATCCGGAAAGATAGTAACGTTTAGTATTCTGAGTGTTTCCGGATGTGCACATCCGGAAATACCCAACGTTAAAAACTATGTGCCCTTCCGGATGTGCACATCCGGAAGACACTTGTTTTTTTTTTTAGTTAGTTTGTTTGTTTGTTTTTATTTATTTTTAAAAAAATTCTAATTTATTTATTATGCTTTGCAGATTAGATGGCTGGCAGAGACGACCGTATCATACATGGACGGACAACGCAGCACGCATCTGTCCGATGTGAGCGGATGCAGTCTACAGCTGACGCTTCCGGCGCAGAGGGAGTTGGGGTAGCCCCTACAGCTGAGGGACATCCTACACCACATCCATCCACATCACAGGTTCAGGCCACTTCCACATCTCAGGTACAGGCCACTCCCCCTTCAGCCGCCGATTCTACATCTTGGAGGCGTCGCGTTTCTATTGGTAGTTCATCAGGGTCCCAGCCCGCACGCAGGTGTCGTCGGGAGACTCTAGTTCCATCAGCTGCTCTTACCCGTTCCCTTGTTCCTGCTCCTGTTCCAGAAGGTGATCACCCAGCACATGAGGGTGTTGACGCCGATGACGATTTCGATGAGCTGGGCGGTTATCGCGGGGGACCGTCTAATATGTCCCTACTCGTGGGGTACTTTGAGCATACTGCCAGATATGTCTGGCAGGACAGGCAGAAGGGGGTGCAGCTGAGGTGGAGATCCACAGGCAGCGTGCCCTAAGATGCTACTACTTGTTTTTGCTCGGCACGCAGGTGTTTGTGGACACCAGCGCCTATTATGTTGATGTTGTCTACCTCAGGTACCTTTTGGATCAGACAGAGATCCATAGGTACAACCGGGGGGCGGCAGCGCTGGCATACACCTATACTAGGCTCTCCGATGGTTGCCTCTGGGCATCCAAGACTGTGGCAGGCAGCTGTACGCTATACGTGGTAACAATATAATATTCTAAGTGATTTTTTCATTTCTTTTCTTTCTATATTCATTATAATGTTTGACACCCATGTTATGCTTTCCATTTCAGACGTGGATTTTACAGCACTTTCCCAACATTACTGGTTGGGGGAGTGTCGACAGGTACACGGAGGATATGCCACGTGCTGCTGCATTTCTCCTGCTCAGAAGGAACCAGGTGCCCGACCCCTACAGAGTGTATCTTGATCGGATGGCTGCTGAGGACGTTTTGTGTCACCCCTATGTCGATCACCGTGTGACGCGCCTGTTCGATGAGGTTTCGCTGATCTTAGGATGGTTGGCATGCAGTTCGACCATTATTGCTCGATACCTGCCGGAGCGCGTCTTGTGTCAGTTCGCTTACACCCAGACGATCCCCAGGATGCCTCATGAGTCTGCTCCTCTAGGCTTGACCCGCAGGCAGATAGATGAGATATATGCTGACTTCCAGTCCCACTTGGTACCGGAAGAGGCTCGACCAACCAGAGCGGAGAGAGACTGGAGCGTTGCTGCCGGGTACATCGTGTGGTTCTACACCGTCTCACACCCATGCATGGTGCCCACTGCTGAGGGATCGCCACCCAGGCATGCTCATCAAGAGATATTAGAGGAGCGGCGTCTCAGCTGGACCACACTCAGGATGTCCTACCTCGCTGTCGTCAGATAGAGCAGATAGCGCGGCAGGCCATTGCGGACGGTCACCTCCCTGAGGGCACTATGCCAAAGAAGGGATTAGACAGCGCTTTTTTTGGGCTTAGACAGCGCTTAAAAGCGCTGCCTATTCGACCGCTGCTATAAGTAAAGACAACGCTTTAGTTAATGATAAAGCGCTGCTAAATGTCTGCTTTAGCCAGCGTTTTTACTTTGAAAGCGCAATCTGTTTGTCACTTTAGCCAGCGCTTTTTATTTAAAGCGCTGTCTAATCCCCACTTCAGACATCGCTTTTTTCTTTGAAGCGCTGTCTAATGTCCACGAAATTTTTTATATATAAAACTTAAAAAAAGCGTTGTCTGATATATACAATAAATATTTACCAGATTATCACCATATTTTGCACCCGGTTTTCACCACATTTTGCACCAGAATATGCATTTAGAATTTGCACCAAATTTTCATAAATTAGAGCTTCAATACAATAAATATGCACCAAATTTGTCTATTTATATATACATCTTTAATCCAATAATTTAGATATACAAAAAATTAATGATATTCAAGCTAAAAAACAACAACAATTCATATATCTTGTTAGCTACAAAAAATCTGATATTCAAGCTAAAAAAACAACAACAATGAACTTGTTAGCTCTATCTTCTACATCTGCACATATAACCTGAAACAAAACAACAACAACATTAGACAAAATATATAAGAAAACAAAGAAGGCATTGTTCTTATCTGATATTCAAGCTACAAGCATTGCCAAATCTGATATTCAAGCGCAAGCATTGCCAAAAATGTCAACAAATGATCATGAGTTATTGAATATTGCCAAGTGCCTATGAAAATCAGTATATGATTCCAACCTTCTATGGACAAGATATCAATCAATATTTGGCAGCACCAACACAATTTATGATTCCAACCTTCGATAACAAACAACAACAACATTGCAACACAATTTAATATACTAATGACGACATATTCATCAAAACTCAAACTTATATATACTCAAAATTTTCATCAATGAAAGAAAGACAATATACCTTATAAAACTCTCAGCTCAATAATGAATTGACACCATTCCTCCTTAAGTTCATCCAATTGATCTTTTGAGTAATGAACACATTTGAATTCATCAAAGTACTACATAATAATATAACATAGTATGATTTAGCTAAAACTATTTAATTATATGAGACATATGTGGTAAATATTAAAATAATTCCTAAGTTAGAAATCCATACCTTGGATGGAATATCTATTCGATCCAAAAGAAGAGTTTCTTTCATAAACCTCAACATGAAATATCCGCAATCTATTCCATTGCGCTGACGAGGACACTACACATGGAAAGAAAATACGGATATATATCAGGATATACCCCTTAACTAGTTTTATCAAGTATCATCAATAATATAATCAAAATTATGAAAATATACCTCCACTCTAATCCATGTAATGTTGTTGGCTTTGCTCTTTGGAACTTGAATATCTCTTTGAGATCGAAAAACTTGTATAACGCTAATAAAATATAAACGAATATTTAGAACATGTCACATAAATAAATAAATATACACACGAATTTTTAGAACAATCTCACTTACGTATCAATCAACTTCTTCATATCTGGGTATGTTGCTTGATCATTGTGTAAAGAATCCAGATAATATACAATTTCTCTTATCGGATTAATTGCCACCAACAACCAATGTCCACTGTAAGATTAAACAAAGGTTAGAATGAAAACAAAGGTTAGATGGAAACTTTCTACACAACTTCAAAAAACAAAAAATTATAATAGATGAAGTTAGAATGAAAATCTAACCAGTTGCCAGTATTATATGGTAAAAAGAACAACTTTTTTGTATCTTTGCTGGCCATAAATAAACCGAGTACATACTGTATGACTTCATCTGGTTTCTGTACGATTAACCATTGGTTGATAGTCATGGGAGATAAGAAAGCGAATCTTTGTTCCAATCCACGCGGGCGCATCAATTTGTCATACAGAAACCTTAAATAAAAACATCATTAACATATTAGACTATTCATTTGAAATGAGTAAATAAATTGTTCAATTAATTAAACAAAGTTGATCGGAGTATACCGAATGTATGTATCGACAACACCGATGCCCAATTCCAAATGTTTAAAAACTTGCTCCATGTCCTCTCTACCAATTGTTTCCAAATATTCAAAACCAAAAATACCTTCCTCCATAGGTATAAGCCGAGTACCACCATCCGGAATATCTGTTATAAGTAAACATGTCTGAAGGCACGACCTATACTGAGAAGTAGGTTTTTTTCTAGCCGCGGTCTTCTTAGCAACACCCTTTGTTTGTGTGGGAATGTTGCTAATTTCAGGCATCTTACCCCTACTGACTTGTTCAATCTCTTTAGCCTGAATCTAAATATCATATAATTAGTTAGGTGAAGTATAAGATCACGAATTAACATTTTTCATGCATAAATATCATATAATTGTGTTGTACCTCTTTTCTCGATGCAACCGACTCGGTTTCCCGCATAATCCCCTTATCATTTGATTTGGATTTTGTTGGAGTCTAACATTAACATGTAAAAAAAATGTACGTAAAATGCCCGTAAAAAATTTGAATACCCAAAGGTTCATAATGGTTTTAAGCTTACCTTATCATCTAGGCAAATGAGGCTTGACGGCCATGCAACAAACGATCTTATTGCATCTCCCAACAATGTTGCATCCGAAACATCGTCAGGTAGTGGTAATAAGGCATCCCCCTCTAAAACAATATCAATCGATACTTTCAAAAATCCAGTGGGGAGCGGTTTATGGTGAAGCATTTCTCCCAAAGTGTTATGCATTTTTCCCTTGCCAACCATCCGATAAGTCGGTGACGATAAATAGAGTTGACAACGGGAAATGCCCTAAAACCAATAATAAATATGACATTGTTAATGTGTATATATGTCAATTAAATAAATTAAGCTAATTTAATTTCATAATAATATATATAATTACCTCGGGAATATTCGGTTGAAAATTACAATGGATACTATCTTTCTCACTAGTATTTTTAAAAGCTGAAGCTTGATCTCTTTCTTTTTTATCTCTTTCTTTTTCCTTTTTCAATTCACGAACTTCAGATTCTAATGCTTCCAACTTTGCCTGTAGTTCTTTATTGCTAGCCGTTTTTTTTTCTTTGGTTCTTTCAAGGATGTTGGAGTGATCCCATATCCCTTACCCCTCACACGACCAGAATACTCACGAACATCTAATGCTCGACTAAGTAGCCTCCTGCAATCATTGTTTTCATCTGGAGATATAGACTGAGATAGCTGCTCCTGAAATTCATATGAATATCGAAAATTTGACTTAATTATATGTTAATAAACGTTTGATTTAATTCAAGCAATAATGTTATACTTACACATTTCTCAAATATTTGTTGAACATCTTCTTTAACAACTCCATCCTTACCCACGCGGGCTTCCTTCCACAAAACATGGTCCGGAAGAGATGTTTCAGAACTTTTCTCCTTTGTTAACTACACATTAAGCCAAATAACATGATCAAAAATAACTCATGATGAACAAGTATATCATTGCAATTTATAGATACTTACTATAGCTTGTTGTAAGCGTGCATATCCCATACCCCCTTTTTTGTATGGATACGCGGGACTTGATGCTCGTTGTCGATTTATGTCACTTACACTCTCAAATTCTGGGGTTTTTCGTTTGGATTTAAAAGTTTCCCATTCATGAGGTGTAATCAAATCTGCATATTTCTGTGGAAGCTCTGCATCAATAAATTTTTTATCCGCATCCTTAAGATACTTGTTTGATAAAAAAGATCTAAACCCTCTATGTATTTTTCCGGCCAATCCGAGTATATAATCTTTTCTGGTATCATCAATGTTGAAAGACCTCTACGAAAATCATACACAGAGTGCGTTAGTATAAGTAATTTAAATACATAATTGACATTAAAAACAAATAACATCACATATGGTACCTGTATCTCAATCCATATTTTGTCTTTAGCGTCTTTCAACAATTTGTTTCTCCAATCATCACAAGTAATTGGAACTTCTCTCCTTGTAACTGAACCAAGATAACTTGTCAACGTTGAACCGTTAGGCTCAATTAGTTGGTTATGTTGACTCCAATGTGTAATACCCCAAATTTTGACCACTTAGATTTCCCATCATTGTGAAAATCATCATCACAATATGGATGAACCATCATGCTTCATTAGCCTCCCCAAAGATGGGTGAGCATCCACTACAATCAAAATTAGGGTTTCAAGCCCTCTCTGAGTGCTTAGACAAAGGATCAATCAAGAAATGACATGATCTTCAACTTGTCTAATCTCTCAAACATCCACAATGGATCAAAAAGGACTCCCACTTCAAGGATTAAGCACAAGGCTGCTCCCTTCTAGGTGGATCAAGTCTCAAGATCGACAGTGTCACCAAATTAGGGTTTTGGTCGACCAGGGTCTCCAGATGGAAATTTTCATCTAGGCACAAGGCAATGATCCAAAACATAACCTAATATGCTTCATGGAACCTCATGAACTCATGCATCAAGTCAATTTTGCCTCAGGGGATGCATTCATCAAAAATCAGGAATTAGGGTTTCTTGACCTAATTCACCCCTAAGTTGACTTTTGGGACAAACCATGAGCCAAGACCTCAAGAGATGATTTGAGGGTCTCTAATATACCATAATGATCCATTTGGAACAATGGATTGATCCAAGAAGCTTGAGCAACAAGTCTCATTTTCATCTGCACCACAATTAGGGTTTTAAGGGAAAAGTCAACTGTAACTTTGACTTTTGACCAAGACATGCTCCCAAACCCTAATACATGATTGAATATACCCTATGACACCCATGGAACATGTCCATCAAGTTTGATTTAGGTCAAGGACATGATTTCCTGAAGAATTGCACAGTTTGGAATTCATCTGATAAAAAGTCAACTGTGCACAAAAGTCAACTTTGACTTTTTGAGATTTTTCACCAAAATGGATTTTTAACCCTAAAATGATGTTAATGTATGATTTGAATCATCATTCATCAAGAAAAATCAAGAAAAGTGAGATAACTTGTAAAAGGGGTAACCATAAAACTTAGAAATTTTTCTAAGTTAAAAATAAAGTGGCAAGGGTACCAACTTTGGAGGACCATAACTCCTAAACCACAAGGCCATTTTTTCTTATCCAAAGATGGATTTGTAGCCCTCATTATCACCTACAAAAACTTCAACTACAAGTCATTCCAATTCATTAAGGATTTTGAGTTATGGAGTGATCAAAGTGGCTGAAAATGAAAATGTCACTTTTTCCAACACTTAGTGAAATTTTCACTAAGTCAGATTCTGCCTCACTTTTTGCCAAATGTAGGGGGATTTTTCACTTGGAATCAAAAGAGATCAAAACCAAACTTGTTCAAACAGTTGTTGTATCATGTAAGAGCTTTCCAAAATGGCCAAGAACATTGCCAAATTCAACCTACACCATGAGATACAACATTGCCAAGTTGCCTTGCTGAAATCTGTCAAGGCAAGGCAGAATTTGCAACTTTGGTCGATTTGCCAAAATCAGCCAAATTCAATTGCTCCAATCCACTTGGACACCTCAGAGGATTGAATCTAAAGGGGACAATCACTGAGCCAAGCCTCCAAAGTCCATGGAACAAGAAATAGCATGTTGAACCTAGAATGGCCAAAATAGGGACAAGACTTCAAATTTGGAATGAGGCATTCAATGGAACCATCAAGGTGGCATGGACTGAGCCATTCTCATCTGAAATCAGTCAAGACTTATCCAAGACCAAGGGGACCAAAGCTCTGTGCCCTAACCTCTAGTCAATGGCTAGAGGAGACTTGGATTTTCATTTGCCAACATTGGCCAAACCTACTTACCAGCTGCCATGCACTATTCCTTGCAAAACAAACTTGCTCTACTATAAATAGAGCTCAATTGTGGTTAGTTTAAGTACACCAAAGCCATCTAACAGATGTTTTCCTCAAAATCTCTTTCTCTTGGCAAAAATGCCTTTCTAAGCAAGGTAGCTATCGGGTTTTGAGTTTGAGAGCAATTCTGCACAAACCAATCACTCACACACCTCACATACATCACATATGAGCTGATCAAACACTCACATAACTTCTGAAACATCAATTTCATGAAATCACCAGCTGGTTGCTCAAATTTTCAAACAAGGTGCAGCTGAGGTACCACAAAATGATCCAGCCAATTTCAATCAAGTTCAACCATCCAAACACAATCCATAGGGTGTAGGGAAGCTGTTCAGATCATCACCACTCATCTGTAACACCTCCAAATCAAAAATCACTCTGAACTTGCTGTCACGGCTTGGAGGTAAGCACATACTTGGTCATCTCTCAATCTATGCATATTTCCTCGCACAATAATTTGGTCATATGTTCATAATCATGCATGGAATGTTTTCCCTCAATTAATTGCATTGTTTGAATCGTGTATCAAAAATCCTAGCCTTCATGCAGAAATTACGGTTCTTGAGGTTTCTTCGTGATTTCTTGTTGTATGTTTAATTTAAATGAAATTAAAGTACATAGACATGATCGTGAGGTTGAGACGAGCATAATGATATGTGGATTGCATGATATGATTATGTATTCATGGAGATTGGATAGAAAACGCAAATCTGAGAAACCAAGAACACGCGCGTGTTCTTCAGCTTGTTCTTAGCGCCTTTTTTTTCAAATTCAAATATTTGAATTTTGTGATTTTGTTTAATTGATTCAAAAATTAATTTCTCTCTGAGTTTTAATGATTTTGAGTTGATTCTTTTTTTTAATAATTCACAAAAATGTTAAAATATTTTATTTTATCAAAAAATCCCAAAAATATTATTTATTTCATATAATTGATATTTTTGTAAAGAATTAATATTTTGATTGTTTTTGGCATTTTAAATATTTTTTCTACATTGATTTTGCAACTTTTAATGCTTTCTAATTATTTTGTAGGTCAATACTTAATTTTTGAAGCATTAATCCAAGATCACAATTTGTTTTCCATGTGTTAAACAATTTTTGATCATTTTAATTGAATTTTTATTCAATTAAATACATTTTGAAAACAAATTAGGGTTTTGGATTAATTCAACCCTCATAAATCATTTTCAAAACACTTTGGGCCTCTTGAGAGAGTGTAAGACCCATCCCCCCTTGTACAAAAACTTTTTGGGCCTCACTCATTGTATAAGTCCCTCTGTACAAGTAAACGGCGCGATCGTCGCCCGTTTAAAAAATAAAAACCATCTGGGCCTACCCTCGAGTAGTAAGACCCATTTCTTTTTCTTTAAAACACTTTGGGCCTCTATTAGAGTGTAAGACCCAATCCCCCTTTTAACCAAAACATTTTTGGGCATCACTTATTGTATAAGTCCCTTTGCGTTAAAAGAAAACCTCGGCGCGATCGCCATTTTTAAACGAAAAATCATTTGGGCCTACCCTCGTGTTATAAGCCCCTCTCTTTTCTTTAAACCTTTTTGGGCCTATTGAGAAAGTGTAAGACCCATTCCTTTGTACAGAAAACCATTTTTGGGCCCCAGTCACTTGTATAAGTCCCGCTGTACGAAGTCAAACAGTGCGCTCACTGATAAAATCATTTGGGCCTCTCCTTGAGCTGTAAGCCCCAATCCTTTCTTTTTCAAAGCACTTTCTCCTTTGATTTTGAATATACTATTGTTTTCAATCTTTCTTTGTTGAACAACTAACCAAACAGCATGGAAGCACTCCAACCGAGTAAGTGGTTATCGCTTTCATTTACTGCTTTCATATTATAAACTGTATTGTGGGGCTGCTCACTGTAAGTCTCCTTTCATAAACTCATATCTACTGTGTAATAATAGTATAGATATTTCGAGTTTCCCCGGCTACTACGTCTAGAACTAGGTGACGCCTTTTCATTTATTCATAGAAATAGACGCCTAGATCCCCAATAGGAGCACCAGATACAGTCTTCTCTTCGGCTGTCCTCCTTAGGAATCGTCAAGAATCTCTACTCCCCCAAGATGAATGTATTCTCCGTGAATGGCATTTTTGAGTTTCTTCCAAATTCTCGAACTTTCCTGGCTTGAGCTATTCCTTGTGGATAGCTTGCCTTGAATGTCTCAGGGTTTGGGTACCCACTACGGTCATAATCTTGGACCTTAACTAAGGAACCCTCTTTAAAAGTTAAAAGTCGCTGGATAGTAAACCTCGCACGTTTACCAGTGGTTTTTATCTTTAAAAGAGTTATCTCTCCTAATGGAAAGGAGATGATAGACCCACGGGCTTCTTAAAAGCATCGGCCTCCTCTTGGGCATTATTCAAGGACCCTACGGCTTCTTAGAAGTATTCACAGCCTCCTCTTAGGCTTCGTATAATGATCTCTTCCTCCGGGAATGATAGCCTCCTCCTGGGCTTCGTACAAGGACCCGTCGGCTTCTTAAAAGTTCCCAGCCTCCTCTTGGGCTTCGTACAAATTGTCCCGACGACCTCCTAGAGGTATAGGAACAGAACCTAGTCATCCTCATAGAACAGTCCCTTCATAGAGTCTACTACTGTTTCTCGAAGCATAGTACAAAAGATAAAACTCTAGACACGGACAGTCTAACTTCCTTGAGTCTCAAAGACATTCTCAAGCACCCTTCGTTAAATAGGAAGGAAACCCGCAGACTCGGATAGTCTCGATACCCTTTGGATTTCCCGTTTCCTCAAAGAGAAGGAAATATCCCTGATCCTCAAATTAAATCCCTGTGTACAGTGTTACTCATATAAGAACTGATTTTCTCTTTTAAATCAGTATATTGGATCTGTCACTCAACTGAAACAGTTACAATAGCCTCCATCTCGGGCTTCGTACGAGATACCAAAATTCTCCCCAGTGGAGTCAAAACAACCTTTTCGCCTCTCTCTCGGGCTTTGTACGAGATACAAAAACACTCTCTTACTGAGTATAAAAGATTCTCCAACTGAGTCAAATCTTTGCTAGCCTCCTCTTAGGCTTTGTATAACGATATGCCCCACTGGGTCAAAAACTTTTAGCCTCTCTCTCGGGCTTTGTACGAGACACAAAATAGCCTCCTCTTAGGCTTTGTATAATGATTTTCCTAGCGGAAATCAGCCTCCTCTTAGGCTTTGTATAAGAAAACCACTGGTTGATCCAATCGACCTTTTAGCATCAAAGTTGTGCCTCGTTCGCAGTACACAAACATCAACAACTCCTTTCCCTTCATCTAATCGCTGTAAGCGGCAAGCCTCTGGATCATCTATATCCATGCCACTGTCCCTCTTTTAGCATGAGAAATTCCTAAGGAAAGATGGCATTGCTCTACACTGAGTTAAAGTCTTCTCCTTCAGGTTAAAACCCTTTCTTCGGAAATTATGGCATTGCTCGGATCCGCGTATCCTAGTTAAAGTAATTCTCCTTCCCCCTCTTTAGAGATGACAAATTCTCTCTAAAGTAGAGGTCTTTCAGCTTCACGTCTTGGGCTTTGAACAAGACACAAATAGACCTTTTAGCTTCACATCTTGGGCTTTGAACAAGATATAAATCACCTTTCGCTTCACGTCTTGGGCTTTGAACAAGACACCAAAACACCCATTTCCTCCCATAGAATAGGAGGAACTACGAACGCTCTGATTTCCCTGTTTCGGTAAACGAGAATACATAGGCATAAGATCGAAAGAAAAGATCTTAGCGAGCGCAATCAACAAAAAACCCAAATCTCATATCTTCGTCAATCAAAAGCAGTAATTCAAAAGCACCAGTCCTAACATCCTAATCCTTGTTCCCCGCCAGAAACCTTCTGCCCAGGTAAAAAAGAAAGAAAACAGTATTGGCGAAAATACAAATAACCAGTACAAGGCCCCCCCCCCCACATTGATAGCATCCGTAACCTAACAGGCCGCTGTTTAAACTCAGTATGCAAGCAGGGTTAATTGGAGACATTTATTTCCCTTCCTTATTCAGCTCACAATAGGATAAAAAATGAATCGACCTGTAGTTTAAAGCTCAAACCGCAGAGAGCGACCAGCGCTTAAGAACCGCGTCCAAAATCGCTCGCTACAGAAAAGTGGCGCCCACCGTGGGGCCGATTTCATTTTGCCTTAGGCCATCATCCCCGTTTTCTACGGAAAATGGGAACTCTGCCGAAGAAAAAGATTGACCTATGCTGGTCCATCTCTTAGGCAGGGAACCACAGGTTGGGGCTTCCGCCGGGGAACCCATTTCTGTCAGGAACTTAAGAATCGTAGCTTTATAAGTCTAGGATGATTAGGACAAATATATATACTGTTTTTCCTAATTGCTATACGTGTTTATTTTTCTGCTACTGGGAATGCGTGTGATGCCGCATGTGGTGAGATTGAGTATACACTTAGGAAAAGCCAACCTTTTTCGTAGTGCGGAAGCTATCGGAAATAGCTGTTACGCGATACTACCCTCATTTGAGGCTGGTGATCTATTCTCGGTGAATGGCACTTACTCTAAGATTGCTCTACAACTCGCTGGCGATCCGCTTGTTGTTTTGCTTTCCTGGGAGGAGCTGATGATAATGAGTACAGGTACAAAAATCACCCTAGTATAAACCTTTGGGGATGGGTAGAGCCTTGACTTCATGACAACGACCCTTTGACCCCATGTTTTTTCTATGTTTTTGTGTGCTGCATTCATGCATTCATTTAATAAAACATTAAAACATTCAAAAAAATTATCTTCTAGTCTCTCTGTTTTTCAAATTAAACTAAGACTGTGATTGCAAATATCAGAGAAAAAGATTGAATTAATGGATTTCGGTAGAAGGAGAACTCACCAGTATACCTTCAAGGTTCCAAAACTAGGGGATTTGAGAAAGTTAGCGAGGATGATCGTTAACCCAGAGGCTTTCAGAGCCAAGCACGGTGGTTTGCTACCACTGTTAAGAGTCCATGTGATTGAGGGAATCATGGACGCGCTCATTCAGTTTTACGATCCAGTTTATCATTGTTTCACATTCCCGGATTACCAGCTATCACCAACGCTGGAGGAGTATTCTCATCTGACTGATTTACATATCACTGATCGAGTTCCATTTTCTGGACTGGAAGAAATTCCAAAGAATCAAACTATTGCAATAGCAATTCATTTGGACGAGTCTGAGGTCAGGACTCACATGACCACTAAGGGTGGCATCCAAGGTTTTCCAGCCCAGTTCTTGACAAAAAAAAGCTCTATACTTTGCTAGTATAGGGAACGGGACTGCTTTTGAAAGCATCTTTGTCTTGCTCACCTACGGGTTATTTTTGTTTCCCAACATTAATAACTTCGTCGATATCAATGCTATTAAGGTTTTTCTCATTGGAAACCCTGTGCCGACTTTGCTCGCAGATGCGTATCATTCTGTACACTTAGGAAATTTGTACAGCGGAGGGGAGATCACATGTTGTGTACCTTTGCTCTACAAATGGTTTATCTCTCACTTGCCCAAGTCTGCCGCTTTTTGGGATTACAAGAGTGTTTTACGTTGGTCGCAGAAGATCATGTCTCTCACCAACTCCGATATAGATTGGTGTAATAGGATTTATGAGGGAATAAGAATCATTGACCGTTGTGGAAACTTCCCCAGCGTACCCCTCATAGGAACTAAAGGAGGAATCAACTATCATCCGATATTAGTTCTTCGTCAATTTGGATACCCGATGAGACACATCCCACTGGGTGTTCATCTGGAAGGTCTTTTCTTCAAAGAAGGAGAAAGTGACAGAGCACTAAAGATGGAAATAGTGCAAGCTTGGAAACAGGTTCATAAGAAAGGACGAGAGTCTCTGGGAAAACCGGACTGTGTCTCGGTGGAGCCTTATCTCCATTGGGTACAAACCAGAGCTCTCAAGCTAAAGATGCCTTATCCTCGTTACGGAATTCTTCCGCCGAGGGAAATTGTCATGTACTTCATGACGGAAACTGAAAGGCTTCAGGTTACTCTCAACAAAGTTCAAAAGGAAAGAAGATCTTGGAAGAACAAGTACCGCACCCTCGACGTAGAGTGTATCCAAATACAGCAATTACTGAAAGAGAAAGATGCTCTAATTGAAATTTTGGAGCAGTATGCTGTAGAGAATCAAGATGACCAAAGGAATTTGCTCTCTCCTTTCACTTGGCAAAGGAATGACAACCCGACAACGGCCTAAGAGCCCCGGTCGAAGAAACGGAAGATATCAGAATCAGCACCCGGTTTCTCCTCAGAGAGGACTCGGGACCCATTAGTTTAGGTTTCTGTTTCTGCACTTTGTAATCTACTGTATTTCCATTTCTGTAATCCTTTGGAATTCAATAAAAAGGGGTTTCCCCACTGTTTGATATTTACAATCTAATTGTCGAAGTTTATTTTAATTAAACCTAAAAACAATTAATATAATCATTGCATTCATCATTCTCACATCGTGTATTCTCCTTACCTACGAATCTCACATTTGTGTCTCGATTCTAGAGTCAAACTGTCTCATTCGTATAATACTCGGGCCAATCGTCAGAAAAAGATGGATGATCTTGAGGAAGAAAACAGAGAGTTGAAAGAAGAGATCGACACTCTGAGAGAGGATATGAGAAAGCTTCGTAACGACATGCAAGCCATGGTAGAAGCTCAGCTACAAAGAACTGTGATCTCAGAGATCACCTCAACGCCCATCATAGAAAAGTATGATCCTAGGTATCAGATGCCGAAAGATCGTCCTTGGGGCATGCCTGTTAACTATATCCCGGAAGGATATGTTCCGCCGATCACTGAAGATCAGGGAATCGCAACAGAAGCCGCTGGGCCTGAAGGTTACAAACTTCGGGAAAGCGAAGATGCCAGGGGCATACTCAAGACTCCTGAAGGTTACCAACTTTGGGAGGCGCCAAGACTTACTGCCGTAGTCACGGTACCACCCCCTGTGGTGCACACTGTCCCGGAAGGACAGATTCCACAGACACCTTCTGATAAGAAGGAAACTATGTTTAACAAAATGGATGAATTCCAGGAGCAGTTCCTGGAAATGCAGAAGGAGCTGCAAGCCATTCGCGGTCAGGATCTATTTGGAAAGGACGCCGCAGACCTCTGCTTGGTCCCAAATGTGAAAGTCCCACACAAGTTCCAAGTGCCCGACTTTGAAAAATACAAGGGTAACTCTTGCCCTCAGAGCCATCTGGTGATGTACGCTCGGCGGATGTCAGCCCAGACGGAGAATCAGGACCTGCTGATTCACTACTTCCAGGATAGTTTAACCGGTGCCGCACTCAAATGGTACATGGGTTTAAACCGTACTATGATCAGTACATTCAGAGATCTTGGTACTGCCTTCGTCCAACAATACAAGTACAATTTGGACATGGCACCCGACAGAGATCAACTCAGATCAATGTCGCAAAAGGAAAAGGAAACCTTTAAGGAGTATGCTCAAAGGTGGCGTGAAATTGCCGCTCAAATTTGTCCACCTCTTGAGGAAAAAGAGATGACAAAGATCTTCTTAAAGACCTTAAGCTCATTTTACTACGGCCGAATGGTCGCCAGTGCACCCAGTGATTTCACCGAAATGGTCGGCATAGGTGTACGTCTTGAGGAAGCCGTCCGAGAAGGACGTTTGGTAAAAGACACTGGATCAACGAGCGGTACTAAAAAATACGGTAGTGCTCTCCCTAAGAAAAAAGAGCAAGATATTGGGAATATCTCTCTCGGAAAGCAAAGGCGACGTTATCAGCCAGTAGCAGCTGTTACTCCTGCTATCGGCCCCGCGCCTGTTCCTATGTATCAACCTCAGGTTGCGCAGAACCAACCTGACCAACAAAAGACACAACAGCCTCTTCAGCAGGCTCGTCCTCCATATAACAACAACCGTACAACACGGCCACCAGGATTTGATCCTATACCTGTAACATACACAGAACTGTTTCCGTTACTGCTAGCCAAGGGGCACATTCAGACTAAGTCTCCCCTTTCAGTTCCGGAAAATCCGCCTTTCTGGTTTAAGGTGGATCAAACATGCCCTTATCATCAAGGAGGTTCAGGGCATAACATTGAGACTTGTCTCAATTTCAAATCCGACGTGCAAAAGCTTGTTAGGAGCGGGCTCTTATCTTTCAAAGATACGAATCCTAATGTTCTTACGAACCCGCTGCCTCAACACGAGAAAGCTGCAGTCAATCTGATTGAGAAGGAGACTAACAATGTCTATCAAATTCACGATGTACTCTTATTGGGGACCAATCTGGTCAAGATGCATTGTAGACATAGTGGATATGGCCATGTGCCACCTCATAACTATCACCAGTGTGATATCTGCTCTAAATATAACCAAGGATGTTCTGTAGTGTAAGCAGCTCTACAGGAACAAATGGATCTCGGATGGATCCAGGAGCACCGAGTTCATGGAGTTAACATGGTCTCTACGAATTCTAACGTCATTCAAAACCACGACATCCGTGTGATAAATGTCAACTTGGTGGCGATGCACTCAAGGCAAAGCCAGTATCATAATCTGCCGCGGCACGATTACAGTTCCTGTCTGATTTGCTCGGTAAACAAACAGGGATGCTCTTTCATACAAGAGGCCCTCCAGCGTCAGATGGATCTTGGATGGATCCAAGACTACCATGATAGGAACTCCTATCAAATCAACATGGTTCAGATCTTTGACATCCGCGTGATGAATACCAATCTGGTAGAGTTACATGCTGAGCAGGTCTGACTCGGATTCTTAATATCACACGATTATCAAAACTGTAAAGCAGGTTGCGAAAACGATCGAGGTTGTACCCTTGTCCAGGAGGCACTTCAGCACTTGTTAAATCACTGGTGGATGCCAATCTATATGGACGAAGATACTCAGCAGATTAGTATCAATAACAGGAATCCTACTCGTCGTCAAAGTCAGGATGTCCGATCAATGGAAGGTAACCTAGTGAGGTTACATTGTATTCAAAGTGGGCGTGGCCAGGTGCCACCACACAATTACGACCATTGTAGCGTCTGTTCGGAAAGTAACCAAGGGTGTTACCTTGTGAGAGCAGCTCTTCAGGGTCAGATCGATCATGGAGAAATTCATCCATATCCAGGTTCAGGACCCATCATTTGGTCGCCGAACTACCTTGTCGATCAAGTTGAGGATGTTGTCACGATCTCTGGTCATCACCAGATCATGGATGTTTTTGTCATCGTCCCTCTACTTGACGAATCTAGAGTTCCCAACTAGGAACGGATTGAGGTTACTTATGATGGTCAGAAAAATCAGAAGGTTCCCATAGTCATCTATCTACCGGGGCCACTACCGTATGAATCAGCTAAGGCAATCCCTTACAAATACGGTGCAACAATAATTGAGAATGGAAAGGAAATTCCATTACCCTTCGTCATGAATGTTGCAGACATCAGTCGTGTAACACGGAGTGGTCGAATCTTTAACCGAGGGGTTGGAGAATCCAACAAAGAAAAGGAACTTCAGGCAGAAATTCCTGATCCACCAGTCGGTCAATCTAGTAATCCCGAATTTTCAAAAGACAAAGATGAGATGCTAAAGCTCATCCAAAGGAGTGAATATAACATTATTGATCAACTGTTACAGACTCCTTCAAAGATCTCGGTATTATCACTGTTACTCAGTTCAGAAGCACACAGAGAGGCTCTACAGAAAGTCTTGGAGCAAACCTTTATGGAACAGGATGTAACAATCAGACAGTTCGATAGCATTGTCTCTAACATCACTTCCTGCAACAATTTGGGGTTTAGTAATGAGGAATTACCCGAAGAGGGTCGCCGTCATAACATGGCGCTCAACATCACAGTTAACTGCCAGGGCGATGCTTTAGCCAACGTACTGGTAGACACAGGGTCAACCCTGAATGTTATGCCGAAGTCCACCTTGATGCAATTATCATTCAAGGGCCCTCCGATGGAGTCAGCGAGGTCGTCGTCAAAGCATTCGACGGATCCAGAAAAACAGTTATCGGCGAAGTTGATCTTCCCATAACTATTGGTCCTCACACTTTCCAAATCACTTTCCAGGTCATGGACATCCGGGCAACGTACAGTTGTTTATTAGGAAGACCTTGGATACATCAGGCTGGAGCGGTTACTTCAACCCTCCACCAAAAGCTAAAGTTCGTCAAGAACGATCAACTTGTCACGGTTTGTGGGGAACAAGCCCTGCTTGTAAGCAACTTATCATCATCTACTTGTGTGGAACCCGAGGAGGTTATTGGAACTCAGTTCCAAGCACTATCGGTGAGCAAGAACGATCAATCCGAAGAAGGAACTTCAATTTCTTCATACAAAGATGCTATCAAAGCGGTCGAGAGTACCGATACGACAGGATGGGGACGGCTTGTCATTCCATTGACAATAAAACAAAGAAGGGTCTTGGTTTTTCTGCAACCTGTACCCAGACAGCCGCCAACGATGAAAGTCTTCATCCCCTTCAAAACTTCTTCCACAGTGGAGGTTTTCTTCACCCAGTGTCTCAGACAGTTCATGTTATCAATGAGGAAGATCCCTCTGACACAGATGAAGAATGGAAGTCCTACCTTAACAAGGACGGCTATATGTCTCAGGAAGAGGTGCCTATGCCTTTTTGCTTTCCTACAGAAAGTCCGAGATTTATACCAAGATCAGATGTCGAAATGATCTACGGAGATTGTGATCCGGAAGGATGCCGTGCTCCGCCAAATTCATTAGATAAGGACACTCTGATGAAAGACAACTTTGACCGCAATTACTATGGCCTGATGGATGACCTGCCAATGTGGCAGCCTTACCCAGGAAACTTGGGGCAAGAAAGTCAGCCGAGTAACGAAACTCAGCTGAGCATCATTGAACAGAATACCTGTGTCCCCACCATGTCATGGGATCAACATTCAGGTCATTCGGAAACTACTCAACATGAAGATGAATTCGCAACCTTTGCAGGACTAGAATTCATCAACTATGCTTTTCCTGAGGTCAACGTCATCGAGAGGGATGACTTCTCCAGTTCCAAAGAAGTTTGGGACACTTTGGGACAACCAAGTGGAAAATACGACTTTGTGGTCAAGTACACTGCTCCCGAAAGCTCTCGTATCAGGCTCGAAGACATCCAGCCAACTGGATGGGGAGATACAGCTGAGAGCACAAATGCTATGCAAAATGCAACAGAAGAATCCTCCTACGACAACTCTACTTGGGAGACAGATTCCAATGATCCTACTCCACCAGAAATCAGCGTCATTTCTGAAGACAAATCGAGGAAGGTGCCAGACTTTGTGATTCACCGAGGAGTTCGCCGCCAATGGGTTATTGTCGAGATTCCGAAGGTCGTTCTTCGGTCAAAGTAATTGCCATCTTTAAACCTTTCACCCTGCCCAGGTGAAACGGATATTTTGATAGGGCTCATTTTCTGTAAATTTCCCTCTTCGCTTTGCCCAAAGCGACAGAGTTTTGTTTTATAGGGCTGTAGTTTCAAGAGTCGACTTGTTCATTAATAAAATAACGTCGTTCTGTAATTTTCGCATTAATTGTTGTTTTCTCTTTTTGCTTTCTCAGAAAATGGTAATCCTAAAAAAAAAAAACATTCAATAATAAAAACAAGCAGTAAAATAAATACACTGCACACACTTACATTTTCTCTATCTCTTCTAAACACGAATCATCACGTCATGCAGATTGCTTGTTTTAAACCCCGTTGAAACATACGATCCGATGCCTTCTTCCAACTTTGAGTTCCCGGTATTCGAGGCTGAAGAAGAAAATGACAACGAAATTCCAGAAGAGATCTCCCGACTACTCAGACAAGAGGAAATGTCCATTGAACCTCACAAAGAACCGTTGGAAACGGTAAACTTGGGTTCAAAAAAAGAGAGAAAAGAGATCAGGATCGGAGCATTGCTCAGTCCAACTGCTAGAGAGGGTTTGATAAAGCTTCGCAAAGAATTCCCCGATGTGTTCGCTTGGTCCTATCAGGATATGCCAGGGTTGGATACCAGCATCGTGGAACATCACTTACCATTGAGATCGGAATGTCCGCCAGTAAAGCAAAGGTTGAGACGCACTCACCCGGACATGGCCATCAAAATCAAAGAGGAGGTACAGAAACAGATCGACGCGGGTTTCCTCGCTACATCTGAATATCCTCAATGGTTAGCCAACATCGTACCCGTTCCCAAAAAGGATGGAAGGGTCAGAATGTGTGTTAATTATAGAGATTTGAACAAGGCAAGTCCAAAGGACGACTTTCCTTTACCACACATTAACATGCTGGTTGACAGCACAGCAAGGTTCAAAGTATTCTCCTTCATGGATGGATTCTCGGGCTATAACCAGATCAAAATGGCGCCGAAAGACATGGAGAAAACTTCGTTCATTACCCCATGGGGTACCTTTTGTTACAAGGTAATGCCGTTCGGTTTGAAGAATGCCGGGGCAACCTATCAAAGGGCCATGACTACTCTGTTTCATGACATGATACACAAAGAAATCGAGGTATATGTCGATGATTTGATTGCAAAATCAAGAACAGAGGATGAGCACATTGAACATCTGTTAAAATTGTTCGAACGTCTAAGAAAATTCAAGCTTCACTTGAATCCCAACAAGTGCACCTTCGGTGTCCGTTCAGGGAAACTACTAGGGTTCATCGTCAGCCAGAAAGGGATTGAGGTTGATCCTGACAAGGTCAAGGCCATTCAAGAAATGCCTTCTCCGAAAACTAAAAAACAAGTCAGAGGATTCCTGGGACGTTTGAACTACATCTCCAGATTTATATTCCTTATGACCGCGACTTGTGCGCCGATTTTCAAGTTATTGAAAAAGAACCAGGATTGCGTTTGGTCAGAAGACTGCCAAACTGCCTTCGACAGTATTAAGGAATATTTGTTGAATCCTCTGATTCTATCACCTCCAGTGGAAGGAAGACCACTGATCATTTACCTCACAGTCCTAGAGGACTCAATGGGATGTGTACTTGGCCAAAAAGACGAAACTAAAAGGAAAGAGTCTGCCATTTACTATCTAAGCAAGAAATTCACCGACTGCGAGACTCGGTACACAATGCTTGAGAAAACTTGTTGCGCTTTGGCTTGGGCAGCCAAACGTCTTCGCCAGTACATGATTCGTCATACTACTTGGTTGGTCTCCGAAATGGATCCAATCAAGTACGTTTTCGAAAAACCTGCTCTCACGGGAAGGATTGCCCATTGGCAGATGTTACTATCAGAATATGACATAGAGTACCATGCTCAGAAAGCCGTTAAAGGAAGTATTTTAGCCGATCATTTGGCTCATCAACCGATTGACGATCAAGAATCAATCGGGTTTGACTTCCCAGACGAAGATGTCATGTATCTAAAAATGAAAGATTGCGATGAACCGCTACCCAGTGAAGGACCAGAACCAGGTTCCCAGTGGGGACTTATCTTTGACGGAGCAGTCAATCATTATGGAAACGGAATTGGGGCAATCATTGTTACCCCTCAGGGTTCCCACATTCCTTTCACTGCCAGACTTACGTTCAAATGTACGAATAACGAGGCCGAATACGAAGCTTGTATTATGGGTCTCGAAGAAGCAATTGATTTAAGGATCAAAAACTTGGACGTATACGGCGACTCAGCTCTGGTTATTAACCAGATAAAAGGAGATTGGAACACATACCAATCAGGATTGATTCCTTACAAAGACTATGCAAGAAGGTTGTTACCCTTCTTCAACAGAGTCGACTTTCATCACATCCCTCATGATGAGAATCACATGGCTGATGCATTAGCCACTCTCTCTTCCATGATTAGTGTAGGTCGATGGAATGACATACCTAAGATCGACATAATGCGCCTTGAACGGCCCGCTTACATCTTCGCGATTGAAGCGGTCATAGACGACAGACCTTGGTATCAAGATATCAAATGCTTCCTTCAGAAACAAGAGTACCCATCTGGGGCACTCAGAAAAGACAGTAAAACCCTCAGAAGATTGGCTGGAAACTTCTTCTTGAGTGGTGACACTCTTTATAAGAGAAATTTTGACTTGGTCTTGCTCCGATGCGTCGACAGACCAGAGGCAGACATGCTCATGAAAGAAATTCATGAAGGATCCTTTGGCACTCATGCCAACGGATACACAATGGCGAGAAAAATTCATAGGGCCGGGTATTATTGGTTGACCATGGAATCCGACTGCTACAAGTACATGAGGAGGTGTCACAAGTGTCAGATATACTCCGACAAAATTCATGTACCGCCATCACATCTCAAAGTTCTTTCTTCCCCGTGGCCTTTTTCCATATGGGGAATCGACATGATTGACATGATTGAACCCAAGGCTTCAAACGGACATCGGTTCATCCTGGTAGCCATTGACTATTTCACCAAGTGGGTCGAAGCAGCGTCATTCGCCAATGTAACCCGACAAGTGGTGGTCCGATTTATCAAAAACAATATCATCTGCCGTTATGGTGTTCCAAGCGAGATCATTACTGATAATGGATCTAACTTGAACAATAAGATGATGAAAGAGTTGTGTGCTGAGTTCAAGATTGAACACCATAACTCATCTCCCTACCGACCCAAGATGAACAGAGCGGTAGAAGCGGCTAACAAGAACATCAAGAAGATCATTCAAAAAATGGTTGTAACCTATAAAGATTGGCACGAGATGCTACCCTTTGCTCTTCATGGTTATCGTACATCTATCCGCACTTCAACAGGGGCTACCCCTTTCTCTCTAGTATATGGCATGGAGGCAGTGCTTCCCATAGAAGTAGAGATCCCGTCAATCAGGGTATTGATGGAAGCTAAGCTCACCGAAGCTGAATGGTGTCAAAGTCGACACGACGAACTGAACCTGATCGAAGAAAAGAGAATCACGGCACTATGCCACGGTCAGTTATATCAGCAAAGAATGAAGAGGGCGTTTGACAAAAAGGTCTGACCTCGTGTCTTCAGGAAAGGAGACCTTGTGCTCAAAAAGATACAATCATTTCTCACTGACTCTCGGGGCAAATAGACCCTAAATTATGATGGCCCCTATGTGGTCACGAAAGCTTTCTCAGGCGGTGCCTTGAGACTTGCAACCATGGACGGAGGGGAATTTGCCTACCCCACGAATGTTGATGTAGTCAAGAAATACTTCGCCTAACTAAAAAAAAAAACGTCTCGGTGGATTGAAAACCCGAAAGGGCGGTCCAGGAAAAAGTTAAAGACATGAAAAGAATCATCCCGATGGATTGGAAATCTCATAGTACAATCCAGGCAAAAGTTAGGGATAATGGCAAGTAACTATGTTCAACAGAGGCAAATCCCTCAGCAGGAGTTACATCATCTATCGGAGGAAATCTCCAGTCAAAGGTCATCTTCGACAGAAGCTCAGGATGCCCCGAATTCAAAGTTGGTAGAAGGATAGTGGTCGTTATGTTTCAACGTAGCCCTTTTCCCTGTAAATTACCGTTTTCTAACTTTGTATATACTCTTTGGAATCACGCGTTTGGCTGATCTCATCTTATCAATAAAATTTGAGCCCTTGTGCTTTTGTTTGTAATTCTTGCTTGTTTTAGCTTTACAGAACGACGTTGTTTAAACTTAATCAGCGATTCTTGAAATAAAACAAAAATGAATTTACTTGTTAAAACTTTTTCTGCTTTTAAAATAAAGATGGCAATTTCTTTTGACTGTTGAACATCAGAAGAACATCGATCGCTTCTCCCGAAGTAAGCAAACTTCAAAGTGCAGAATCAAAGTACTCCTTCTAAGCCAGTATGCCTGAATGAAGGGATCAACTGTGTCAGAGACCTTGTTTCGTCTGACATCCTCGGCCGAGTTCTCATCTCTTAAGCCCGATCAACATAGCTCCCAACGGGACTATCTCTCCTAAGCAAGGTGGAATTGCTATTTTGAATCAACGGTACTTCTTCGCCCCGCGATGGCCGAGTATCCAATTGTGTTCATCCATTTGTCTGTATGTCGCGTCTGTTTTGTCAGCATATACATACATACTTCATGCATTTTATTTGCGTTCGCATTTCGTATTGCATCACTATCACTTGAGTCGGTTTTGTCCCCTAGTGATAAACAGTTTTCTCAATCGAGTTTGTCAGTTCTTTCCTCGTCAGGAAGTGTTGCGTCTGCACAATCTCGCCACCAGTGTATCTTTAGATCAGAGTCGGCACTTGGCCACTTTGATAACTTGAACCTCTGAAAAGCCAGAGAAAACTCTCAATAAACATCACTCTTCGCCATTGAAGATGATATCCTTGCTTTCCCGGATTAAGGAAAATCCACAGAGAAAGCCTCGTGATCAGAGATTCGGCAGCATGCCAGTTTTGCTCCGAAAGGACCGTTGATGAAAAGGTCATCGGCCCCACAAAATTGGACCCCATCATATGGCGTTTCTCCGGGAAGATCCCGAGAAAAGTATGATGAAAGATCCCAAATGAAAACAGTATCTCAAGAGAATCGTTTTCCCCAGTAGAAACAAATGGCGTCTCCAACAGAGAAGTTTGTGCACCTCTACAACTCAGACGAATGGGTTCCCCAGCAAGTCTGACATCAAAACTTTTTCCACTCAAATGGCATCTCCCCAGGAAAATTCGGCGAGAAGTTTGAGGAAAGCCGCTATGAATAGCGTCCCTTGTCAAGAAAGTTTATTGACAAAAGAAACTAAGACCAGTTCTTGGTAGGAAACCAGGATCGAGGGGAAGTTTAAATCAGAAACTAAGACCAGTTCTTGGTAGGAAACCAGGATCGAGGGGAAGTTTAAATCAGAAACTAAGACCAGTTCTTGGTAGGAAACCAGGATCGAGGGGAAGTTTAAATCAGAAACTAAGACCAGTTCCTTGGTAGGAAACCAGGATCGAGGGGAAGTTTACCTTTTCTAAGCATCATCGCTTAGCTAAAGAAGATGAATGCGTAAGCTACCATTCATAACGACCATCAAAATTTCGGATATTCCGATATTTAATCCTCTTGCACCCCGAATGCCCGAATCCCTTCGTCATTCATACCTTCGGGTCCAAGAAGATTAAATAGGGGCATCTGTAATACCCCAAATTTTGACCACTTAGATTTCCCATCATTGTGAAAATCATCATCACAATATGGATGAACCATCATGCTTCATTAGCCTCCCCAAAGATGGGTGAGCATCCACTACAATCAAAATTAGGGTTTCAAGCCCTCTCTGAGTGCTTAGACAAAGGATCAATCAAGAAATGACATGATCTTCAACTTGTCTAATCTCTCAAACATCCACAATGGATCAAAAAGGACTCCCACTTCAAGGATTAAGCACAAGGCTGCTCCCTTCTAGGTGGATCAAGTCTCAAGATCGACAGTGTCACCAAATTAGGGTTTTGGTCGACCAGGGTCTCCAAATGGAAATTTTCATCTGGGCACAAGGCAATGATCCAAAACATAACCTAATATGCTTCATGGAACCTCATGAACTCATGCATCAAGTCAATTTTGCCTCAGGGGATGCATTCATCAAAAATCAGGAATTAGGGTTTCTTGACCTAATTCACCCCTAAGTTGACTTTTGGGACAAACCATGAGCCAAGACCTCAAGATATGATTTGAGGGTCTCTAATATACCATATTGATCCATTTGGAACAATGGATTGATCCAAGAAGCTTGAGCAACAAGTCTCATTTTCATCTGCACCACAATTAGGGTTTTAAGGGAAAAGTCAACTGTAACTTTGACTTTTGACCAAGACATGCTCCCAAACCCTAATACATGATTGAATATACCCTATGACACCCATGGAACATGTCCATCAAGTTTGATTTAGGTCAAGGACATGATTTCCTGAAGAATTGCACAGTTTGGAATTCATCTGATAAAAAGTCAACTGTGCACAAAAGTCAACTTTGACTTTTTGAGATTTTTCACCAAAATGGATTTTTAACCCTAAAATGATGTTAATGTATGATTTGAATCATCATTCATCAAGAAAAATCAAGAAAAGTGAGATAACTTGTAAAAGGGGTAACCATAAAACTTAGAAATTTTTCTAAGTTAAAAATAAAGTGGCAAGGGTACCAACTTTGGAGGACCATAACTCCTAAACCACAAGGCCATTTTTTCTCATCCAAAGATGGATTTGTAGCCCTCATTATCACCTACAAAAACTTCAACTACAAGTCATTCCAATTCATTAAGGATTTTGAGTTATGGAGTGATCAAAGTGGCTGAAAAGTGAAAATGTCACTTTTTCCAACACTTAGTGAAATTTTCACTAAGTCAGATTCTGCCTCACTTTTTGCCAAATGTAGGGGGATTTTTCACTTGGAATCAAAAGAGATCAAAACCAAACTTGTTCAAACAGTTGTTGTATCATGTAAGAGCTTTCCAAAATGGCCAAGAACATTGCCAAATTCAACCTACACCATGAGATACAACATTGCCAAGTTGCCTTGCTGAAATCTGTCAAGGCAAGGCAGAATTTGCAACTTTGGTCGATTTGCCAAAATCAGCCAAATTCAATTGCTCCAATCCACTTGGACACCTCAGAGGATTGAATCTAAAGGGGACAATCACTGAGCCAAGCCTTCAAAGTCCATGGAACAAGAAATAACATGTTGAACCTAGAATGGCCAAAATAGGGACAAGACTTCAAATTTGGAATGAGGCATTCAATGGAACCATCAAGGTGGCATGGACTGAGCCATTCTCATCTGAAATCAGTCAAGACTTATCCAAGACCAAGGGGACCAAAGCTCTGTGCCCTAACCTCTAGTCAATGGCTAGAGGAGACTTGGATTTTCATTTGCCAACATTGGCCAAACCTACTTACCAGCTGCCATGCACTATTCCTTGCAAAACAAACTTGCTCTACTATAAATAGAGCTCAATTGTGGTTAGTTTAAGTACACCAAAGCCATCTAACAGATGCTTTCCTCAAAATCTCTTTCTCTTGGCAAAAATGCCTTTCTAAGCAAGGTAGCTATCGGGTTTTGAGTTTGAGAGCAATTCTGCACAAACCAATCACTCACACACCTCACATACATCACATATGAGCTGATCAAACACTCACATAACTTCTGAAACATCAATTTCATGAAATCACCAGCTGGTTGCTCAAATTTTCAAACAAGGTGCAGCTGAGGTACCACAAAATGATCCAGCCAATTTCAATCAAGTCCAACCATCCAAACACAATCCATAGGGTGTAGGGAAGCTGTTCAGATCATCACCACTCATCTGTAACACCTCCAAATCAAAAATCACTCTGAACTTGCTGTCACGGCTTGGAGGTAAGCACATACTTGGTCATCTCTCAATCTATGCATATTTCCTCGCACAATAATTTGGCCATATGTTCATAATCATGCATGGAATGTTTTCCCTCAATTAATTGCATTGTTTGAATCGTGTATCAAAAATCCTAGCCTTCATGCAGAAATTAGGGTTCTTGAGGTTTCTTCGTGATTTCTTGTTGTATGTTTAATTTAAATGAAATTAAAGTACATAGACATGATCGTGAGGTTGAGACGAGCATAATGATATGTGGATTGCATGATATGATTACGTATTCATGGAGATTGGATAGAAAACGCAAATCTGAGAAACCAAGAACACGCGCGTGTTCTTCAGCTTGTTCTTGGCGCCTTTTTTTTCAAATTCAAATATTTGAATTTTGTGATTTTGTTTAATTGATTCAAAAATTAATTTCTCTCTGAGTTTTAATGATTTTGAGTTGATTCTTTTTTTTAATAATTCACAAAAATGTTAAAATATTTTATTTTATCAAAAAATCCCAAAAATATTATTTATTTCATATAATTGATATTTTTGTAAAGAATTAATATTTTGATTGTTTTTGGCATTTTAAATATTTTTCTACATTGATTTTGCAACTTTTAATGCTTTCTAATTATTTTGTAGGTCAATACTTAATTTTTGAAGCATTAATCCAAGATCACAATTTGTTTTCCATGTGTTAAACAATTTTTGATCATTTTAATTGAATTTTTATTCAATTAAATACATTTTGAAAACAAATTAGGGTTTTGGATTAATTCAACCCTCATAAATCATTTTCAAAACACTTTGGGCCTCTTGAGAGAGTGTAAGACCCATCCCCCCTTGTACAAAAACTTTTTGGGCCTCACTCATTGTATAAGTCCCTCTGTACAAGTAAACGGCGCGATCGTCGCCCGTTTAAAAAATAAAAACCATCTGGGCCTACCCTCGAGTAGTAAGACCCATTTCTTTTTCTTTAAAACACTTTGGGCCTCTATTAGAGTGTAAGACCCAATCCCCCTTTTAACCAAAACATTTTTGGGCCTCACTTATTGTATAAGTCCCTTTGCGTTAAAAGAAAACCTCTGTGCGATCGCCATTTTTAAACGAAAAATCATTTGGGCCTACCCTCGTGTTATAAGCCCCTCTCTTTTCTTTAAACCTTTTTGGGCCTCTTGAGAGAGTGTAAGACCCATCCCTTTGTACAAAAAACCATTTTTGGGCCCCAGTCACTTGTATAAGTCCCGCTGTACGAAGTCAAACAGTGCGCTCACTGATAAAATCATTTGGGCCTCTCCTTGAGCTGTAAGCCCCAAACCTTTCTTTTTCAAAGCACTTTCTCCTTTGATTTTGAATATACTGTTGTTTTCAATCTTTCTTTGTTGAACAACTAACCAAACAGCATGGAAGCACTCCAACCGAGTAAGTGGTTATCGCTTTCATTTACTGCTTTCATATTATAAACTGTATTGTGGGGCTGCTCACTGTAAGTCTCCTTTCATAAACTCATATCTACTGTGTAATAATAGTATAGATATTTCGAGTTTCCCCGGCTACTACGTCTAGAACTAGGTGACGCCGTTTCATTTATTCGTAGAAATAGACGCCTAGATCCCCAATAGGAGCACCAGATACAGTCTTCTCTTCGGCTATCCTCCTTAGGATTCGTCAAGAATCTCTACTCCCCAAGATGAATGTATTCTCCGTGAATGGCATCTTTGAGTTTCTTCCAAATTCTCGAACTTTCCTGACTTGATCTATTCCTTGTGGATAGCTTGCCTTGAATGTCTCGGGGTTTGGGTACCCACTACGGTCATAATCTTGGACCTTAACTAAGGAACCCTCTTTAAAAGTTAAAAGTAGCTGGATAGTAAACCTCGCACGTTTACCAGTGGTTTTTATCTTTAAAAGAGTTATCTCTCCTAATGGAAAGGAGATGATAGACCCACGGGCTTCTTAAAAGCATCAGCCTCCTCTTGGGCATTATTCAAGGACCCTACGGCTTCTTAGAAGTATTCACAGCCTCCTCTTAGGCTTCGTATAATGATCTCTTCCTCCGGGAATGATAGCCTCCTCTTGGGCTTCGTACAAGGACCCGTCGGCTTCTTAAAAGTTCCCAGCCTCCTCTTGGGCTTCGTACAAATTGTCCCGACGACCTCCTAGAGGTATAGGAACAGAACCTAGTCATCCTCATAGAACAGTCCTTTCATAGAGTCTACTACTGTTTCTCGAAGCATAGTACAAAAGATAAAACTCTAGACACGGACAGTCTAACTTCCTTGAGTCTCAAAGACATTCTCAAGCACCCTTCGTTAAATAGGAAGGAAACCCGCAGACTCGGATAGTCTCGATACCCTTTGGATTTCCCGTTTCCTCAAAGAGAAGGAAATATCCCTGATCCTCAAATTAAATCCCTGTGTACAGTGTTACTCATATAAGAACTGATTTTCTCTTTTAAATCAGTATATTGGATCTGTCACTCAACTGAAACAGTTACAATAGCCTCCATCTCGGGCTTCGTACGAGATACCAAAATTCTCCCCAGTGGAGTCAAAACAACCTTTTCGCCTCTCTCTCGGGCTTTGTACGAGATACAAAAACACTCTCTTACTGAGTATAAAAGATTCTCCAACTGAGTCAACTCTTTGCTAGCCTCCTCTTAGGCTTTGTATAACGATATGCCCCACTGGGTCAAAAACTTTTAGCCTCTCTCTCGGGCTTTGTACGAGACACAAAATAGCCTCCTCTTAGGCTTTGTATAATGATTTTCCTAGCGGAAATCAGCCTCCTCTTAGGCTTTGTATAAGAAAACCACTGGTTGATCCAATCGACCTTTTAGCATCAAAGTTGTGCCTCGTTCGCAGTACACAAACATCAACAACTCCTTTCCCTTCATCTAATCGCTGTAAGCGGCAAGCCTCTGGATCATCTATATCCATGCCACTGTCCCTCTTTTAGCATGAGAAATTCCTAAGGAAAGATGGCATTGCTCTACACTGAGTTAAAGTCTTCTCCTTCAGGTTAAAACCCTTTCTTCGGAAATTATGGCATTGCTCGGATCCGCGTATCCCAGTTAAAGTAATTCTCCTTCCCCCTCTTTAGAGATGACAAATTCTCTCTAAAGTAGAGGTCTTTCAGCTTCACGTCTTGGGCTTTGAACAAGACACAAATAGACCTTTTAGCTTCACATCTTGGGCTTTGAACAAGATATAAATCACCTTTCGCTTCACGTCTTGGGCTTTGAACCAGACACCAAAACACCCATTTCCTCCCATAGAATAGGAGGAACTACGAACGCTCTGATTTCCCTGTTTCGGTAAACGGGAATACGTAGGCATAAGATTGAAAGAAAAGATCTTAGCGAGCGCAATAAACAAAAAACCCAAATCCCATATCTTCATCAATCAAAAGCAGTAATTCAAAAGCACCAGTCCTAACATCCTAATCCTTGTTCCCCGCCAGAAACCTTCTGCCCAGGTAAAAAAGAAAGAAAACAGTATTGGCGAAAATACAAATAACCAGTACAAGGCCCCCCCACATTGATAGCATCCGTAACCTAACAGACCGCTGTTTAAACTCAGTATGCAAGCAGGGTTAATTGGAGACATCTATTTCCCTTCCTTATTCAGCTCACAATAGGATAAAAAATGAATCGACCTGTAGTTTAAAGCTCAAACCGCACAGAGCGACCAGCGCTTAAGAACCGCGTCCAAAATCGCTCGCTACACAATGCACATCATGTTTATGCCTCGATCTCTATCACGAATGAGTCGCTTCATAATTGTAATTCCTCGTCTAATTTCCCTTTCCACTGCATTACCGGTCTCATCTCTATCATGAATAGAATCATCATGTGGGTGATCCTCGTTACTAGCCATCTAACCTGTAATAAGAGATTGTAATAGTTACATTTCATTTACAAAATAATGCAATATCACAATATTCTCACAATTCTATTATCTATTGGCAGTTCGTTGTTAATTAGTATTACACAAACAAATGGGTCTCACATTCTGAATTCCAAAATGGGTCTCACATTCTGAATTCCTGTACACTATGCTTCTAAAAGTATTACAAAATGCTTCTAAAAGTAGTCACATTACACAAACAAATGTATGGTACATGTTTAGAGAAACGATAAGTTAAAAAAAAGGGCTTAATTGAACACTCATGACAACCTAGTTTAGGCAAATGGCTTTGAAACATGTAATGGGAGTTAGGCGCACATTCAAATTCTATAATAAGAAAAAGTAAACATAAGCAGGCAGCATTAAAAAGAAGACAATGGTGAATATATTGAAACACAGGGCTTGCTCTAATTGGATGAACAACAACACATAAACTAAACAGTAAATACTAAGAAGAAACAGAAATGCAAAAACACTATCAACCAAACGAATTCGCGTGAATGTTTGCATAGCAGGTTACAAATCTTACACCTGAGATGGTTCCAAATTTGGAGGATGATCAACAATAGTAGCATTTGAATGTGTTAGAAGAAGGAGAAGCTTAGTGATGCAATTACTAATGCAGTTGAAGAAACAAAACCAAGTAGCCATTAAAAGGAATATGTTAATGATATACCAATTCCAAAACTGAGGGATGAGAATCCACAAAAGTGTCTCACATCCAACAACGCCAGAAATGTAAAAAAATAACTCATGATGAACAAGTTTCTTTTTTCTTGAGTAAATATAATTTTGTATATTTCTTTCAGGTTATGTATCCCCTAAATTTCAAACTTCCTAGGAACCAACTAAGTTAAGAATATATTTTTCTTGAGTAAATTTTTTTCGCTATGTGAACTAACCTTGGAATGGAAGATGAAAAGTGAGAGAGATATCCGTGAAAAAGCTTCGTCTGATTGTGGAGAAGCTTCGTCTGATTGTGGAGAAGCCTCGCCGGAGAGGACGGAGGTACGTGGTGCGTGAGAGGACGGAGGACGGAGATTTTTTCTGGGTTTAGGGTTTTTCGCGAGAGAAGAGAAACAGTTCTGAGAAGAGAAAGAATGAATAGAATATGTTTTTTAATTTTAATTTTAAACGACTTTAGACAGCGCTTTTGTGAAGCGCTATCTAATGAGTGCTTTTAGCAGCGCTTTCGCTTTGTAGTTGGGCCTTTAGCTGCGCTTTAAGTAAAGCGCTGTCTAAGGTGGGCCTTTTAGGAGCGCTTTTACACAATTTCGTACATACTTTCCGTGTTTTATTTTTTATTTAACTTATAGCAGCGCTTTTGGAAAAAAGCGCTGTCTAAGGTGCGCTGCCTAAAATCATTTTTGGCGTAGTGGGGCTCTGGTGCCAGACTTGCCGTGGATAGGATTATTGAGATTGTTCGGGGGGCACTTCAGTACCGCAGACATCGAGCCAGGATTGCGGGTAGGGGCAGAGGAGCTGGGGAGTCAGGAGAGATCCTTCGCCATACACATTAGTTTTTGTTTGATGCATTCTATTTATATTACATATATGTACTATATTTTGACAGAGGTTTATTATGTATATATATCATTTTATTTTATATATGGATGTTGTCGAATGTATATTAAGTTGCGACGATATATTAACATATGCAACCAACCACCAAAACCGATTTAAAAATAAAAATAAAATTCTGCTGTTTTCTGGGTCTGCAGATCCGGAATGTATCCGGATGTGCACTTCCAGAACGCATCAGCGTTTTTTAAAAAATTGGTGCGTCCGGATGTGCACATCTGGAATCAGGGAGTAAAACCAAAAATTCAGGTGGTACCTAAGAAACATGGGTGGTGTGATAAGATATTCCCCAAAAATATTAGGTATCGGTAATTCATTGTTAGATTTAATAGATTTTTAATGTCTAACTGGTTAATATTTTTCAATTGGAGAATGGTTAAATTTTAAAAAAATAAAATAAAATTTATGGTGAATACTCAATAATATTTACATTTAAAATTAAAGGACTAAAGGTCTAATTAAACCTCAAAAAAAATAGTTAATATAAAAAATTAACGAAAGTATCAGAACACCCATTCATCATAAAATCAAAATGATATGTTGTAAATTCTTTAACCTTGTTTCCTAGCAGTCCAGCTGATTTGTATATATAACATTTAGATTTTTTTTTCATATCATTAATTTAAAAGAATTTTTTTTTGTTTTATGTTTTTCTCAAAATAATAAAGAAGCGTGTATATTGTGACTTGTGTCCAACCCCAGTACCCACACACCTTTCACATTTCACATATATCATGAGTAACCGAAAACCAAAAAAAGGATAAAACACACCCTACAACATCTCTTTACTTCAACATATTTTTGTTATTTGTTACACATGAAATGTAGATGTCATTCCACAATATAACCGATAGGTGCAATTGACTCAGAACAAGAACAAAAATAACTTCAACTTTCTTGCACCTTTATCATTTATTATTATTATTATTATTATTATTATTATTATTATTATTATTATTATTATTATTATTATTATTAATATTATTATTATTATTATTATTATCTTTTTAATTGTTATTGTTTTTTACTATTTTTCATTTCATTATTACATTCTTCCCTTAAATGTTCATTAAATATTTTTTTATGAAATGTTTATTTAATTTTTGATTTTTCATAGTATTCAATTACACTTAGGTGATTTTGTTTAAAATAACACTACATTGGCAATATATATTTACATTCTTTTTTAAATGCATATATATATATTTTTTCTTTTTAAAAGGAATATGCATACTTTGTTTGGAGTATACATTTTTAGGACGGTTTAAAATAACATTAAATGGCAATATGTAAGTTTTTTTTGTGACTACTCAATGAACTCAAGAATTCAAGTTGTAATTATGTATCAAAACACTAAAAACTAATATTATTTGAACACAAAAATTAATTATATTTTTTTATTAATTAAACATATTTTAAATATAAGAATTTGAATTTAAAATTTAAAAATAAAATAGAAAGAAAATATTTAATATATAATATGGTTAGTTATTCAATAAATACATGTATACCTAATTTATTGCTCAGCAAATACATTACATAATTTTTAACAATTTCAAAATTTTAGATGAGAAGCAAGGTAACATACTAATAGGTGGATTCAAAGGTATATTTTAAATGACTCCTTTGATATTTTTTATTTATAATATATATATATATATATATATATATATATATATATATATATATATATATATATATATATATATATATATATATATATATATGCGAAATGCTAGCATACACCTAAAATTGGTAGATTCTACACAAAAATACACTATATTTATTTTCTTTCTATTTTTTTTTTCATTTTTCTAATGTGGGTTCCACCCAAAATTGATGGACTCCACACAAAAATGTGTATGTTGCTAATGCACACCTACATGGATGTGCATTAGCATAACCCTATATATATATATATATATATATATATATATATATATATATATATATATATATATATATATATATATATATACACCTATCACTTTAAAATTATGTTTTCTCATATATATATATATATATATATATATATATATATATATATATATATATATATATATATATATATATATATATATATATATTTAAATAATTAATTGTTAGGGCTATTCAGAGATTAAATATGAGAAAACATAATTTTAAAGTGATAGGTGATATATATATAAATATATATATAGTTAAAGAATTAATTGTTAGGACTATTCAGAGGTCAAATGCGAGGAAGTATAATTTTAGCGTGATAGGTGTGTATATCAGTTGCAATACTGAAAAAGAAAACAATTGATTGTTAGGACTATTTAGAGGTCAAATACGAGGGGATATAATTTTAAAGTAATAGGTATATGGTTTCTCATATTTATAAATGCTTAAATTTTTATATATGTAATCAATAAGATTTTCTCACACTACTCAAACTTGTTTATTCTCAACATTAATCACATATTATTTTAGTTTCATAGGATAGATGGGGCGTATTGGTAATTTCATCAATTTTTATGAATTAACAAGTTTTTTCTTAAAATATAAAATATTTAATATTAATGTTGTCGTGTTTTTTATATAGCGTTATTAGTCGATACATATATAAAAATTGGTGTTTCAAAGTTGGATTGCATCAAATATAATAGAAGAAAACTCAGGCATATTCTAATAAAGTCTCAGGCAGAAATAACATTCAAAGGCATTTATATAAATTTGAACAAACAGGATGAGTTACATTTGGAGATAGATTTGACTTTAGAAAATTGATTTAAATTGTAATTAATAAAATTAAATTTGATATAGGCATCATGTACTTTATTTTCCAGCTCAGAGATAATTATCATATGTTTTTCTTTTTCAGTCTGCAATTTGCATATGGTTTTCTTTTGTTTTTCTATCATTTGGCAGACTTCTTCACTTTTAATAAATAATTCCTTGTATGAAGCAGCCAACTCATCATAAGGCAATTCTTCATCACACGAGTCTGAAGGTGCGAGAAAGACACAAGAAATGGGGGTTTGAATTGTGTATTTATTCTTTTGACAACTTTTCGCTTCTTGTCAATAAGACACTTTACGTTACATTAGAGTTCGTTGAGAGACTCTGACTTGCGAAGTTATATTCAGACTTGGTAATGCTTAGAGCGTGAGAAGTTTGCGGCCTTCGGAATTACGAAATTTAGTTAAAAGTAAAAGTCATTTAACTCATGAAACTAATATGAAATATGTTATCAATATAACTACTAAATAGTATTTGAGTAATAAAGGATAGAATTTTTTTAAAACTATTGATAAGCAGATCAAAGTAGAATTGATAATGAAAAGACAACTAAATAATGTTTTAAGGAAAATTATTTTAATAATAAAATTTCTTGCCAAATATAATTTTACATTTTGTTGTAATAAGATGTTGTAATGTAAATTTAAACTTTTTGGAAGTCTAGTGTAGTTTAGTTTTAGTTTAATTTTGGCAAAATAAATAGAGGTCAGGGGATATTTAGTCATGATTTAACTTTAAAAAAATGATGAGACCTTATTTAAGTATAGTTTAACCCGACAAATTTGAGGCTCTGAGTGGCAGTTCGTCTTGCACATTCTCAAAGATAGCCTTAAATGTAATATTTGGTTGTACTTCCGATGTTAGTCATTGTAACGCCTCAAATATATAGTTTTATTATTGATTTTCGTTGCTATGTAAAGAAAATTACATTTAAACAATATTATATAGGTGCGGGGAGAAGGCAGGGAAACTCATGTCTCGTTAGGGGCGGACGTGGGTGGTTATTTGCTACCCTCAACTGGGGGCGGAGGCGGGATTGGTGTAGGGAGGCGGGGCGGAGCTAGTAATGCTTAAACCTCTGTTGTCATGTCTAATGACAGCGGGAGGCTGACCCTCTTAAGGAGATTGAAATCCTAGACTCCCTCAACCTCCCTCTAACGAGATATGAGGGGGGCACCAGTGCTTGAAAGCTTCAAGTCGCCCTCATTGGCCAAGTTTTATAAGCACAACGACCTATATGAGCATGTCGCCTCCATTAACATGCATATGAAAATTATTGGAGCATATGATTCCCTGAAATGCAAGCTTCTCTCTGGAACCTTCAGAGATGTATCATTATGGTGACATATGAGCCTACCACGACTCTCGGTCACCAACTACCAAGACCCGGTGATGAATTGGTCCATCAGTTTGCATCAAGAAGGCACAAAAAATTTCTACCTGGGAGACTATTCCTGCTCGCAAGAGATATGCACACAAAATCCTAACAGCTGAAGGCTCTCCTACTAGCCCTAACTTAGGGCAAGAAGATAGCCCTATATTCTGAGATTACCTACTCTGAAAAGTAAGTAGTAGGCATCCATATGCATGGAAATGACCTTATGATCATAACTGTGAGGTGCATTGACTAAGAGATTAAAAGAGTGCTAATTGATCAAGAAAGCTCTGTAAATATCTTTTATTGGGACATTTTTGAAAGACTTCGTATGGATCTAGACGATCTCAAAACTTTTCAAGGTTCGCTGGTGGGGTTCTCAGGCGAGCAAGTGCAGTGAAGGGTTATATTACCCTAAAGACCATGTTTGGAGCTGATGAGAGCGCAATGCTGATCAAGGTAAGATATTTGGTTATTGATGTGCCCTCTTCATATAACATGGTTATAGACAAGCCTGCTTTCAACCATCTTAGAGCCTCCATATCCACGGTGTATATGTGCATGAAATTCCCACTCCCAGGTGGGCGAGTTAGGGTTATCCAGGGAAATCGGGAGAATTTTAAGAGATTTTACGTGGTGAGACTTGAGTAAAATATTTTACATTTTACTTATTCCTTGTTGTCATACCCCAAATTTGTCCTACATGTGTATAACTTTCATCTGTACATCCATCCACTAACCATTATTCAAAAATCCAAAAAATATGTTGTATCTGCTTTCATTTTTCATTTCTTCTTACTCAAGGTGTTGCAAGGATGAGTTCGGTGTCAGGCAAAGTTATCAGGTCAAGAGTGTATGTAGTGTGAATTGAAGTTCATCTAGGTTTGACCCAATCTTGGTCAAGCAAGAGTTCGTTCAAGATCAAGGCCTGGGTTTGATTGATTCAAGTGATGTGGGTTTGAGCTTTCAGTTAGGGTTTTTGGGCTAATATAGGACAACTGTGTATAGATCAAGTTATCAAGATTGTGTTGAAAGCAAGTGTTTTGTGATTAAGGATCATCAACGACCAGTTTATTTCCAATTAGGGTTTTATGCACTGAGTCATTGTGTGTTAATTTCAAGGCATAGTTTATCACGATTCCAATGTCCTTATGTTCAAGATTGTCGTAACCCGAAATTTGACCTCCCCTTTTTCCTTTTGCATAAGCATGTGCATTCGCATCGCTGACATACACACTAGCCCTTTTTTCTCTATATTTTTGTTGCAGGAATTTCTCAGGGTTTTCCAAGCCCGATTAATCATATCCTCACAAGGTCATCACATCATCAATACAAGCTAAATATAAGGGTTTCCATGCCTATTCATCAAAGTATAAGGGTGGAAATCAGGATCATGGCCACAACACTTGTTTTTAGGCAAACTGGGCAAGTTTTGCCTGTGGTAATCGATTACCATTTTGCTAGTCAAAATGAAGTAATCGATTACCCTGTGTAAAATGGCAGATTCTGCTGCATTTTCATGACAATAACTTTTCACTCTCCATTCTCTTGTGGTCTACTTGGTTCTAGCATTGTGTGGAATGTTCTAGACAGTTCAAGACCTTTCAAGACACTTCAAGGCATTTATTCCCAATACATCACTTTGAATCAAGACTACCATGTGACTTCATCTCCAAGCATGAGGACCATTTGATTTGGACTTGCATTGGGTTTGCTCCACTGAGTTAACAAATAACTAACTGAGTCAACTTCCGACTTAGTGAGTTAAGTGTAACTAACTCTAAAGCTAGCTCCAAAGCAAGCTCTAAAGCACATTCCAAACCTAGCCTACTCCAAAGTTAGCCTCTATATAAACAAACCTCCACCATTTCACAAAGGACCTTCATTCATTCTCATAATTTTCACACTTCACTCTCTCATTTCTCTCAATTCTCTCTGCATTTTCTGCATCTTCTTCACCTTCATCTTCATCTTCTTCCTCAAACCATACTAGGGCTCAATTCCACCATTGAAGAGTAGTAAATTTCACATTGAAATTGCTTTCTCTTGAGCTTAAACCTCCATCACATTGCATTTCTTATTGGATCTCTGCAATCACAGCGACTTCTACTTCAAATTCAATTGATCGGTTCAATCGTTTCGGTGCAAATTCGATTTTGGAGCTTTTATTGCATTTTGATCGGTTTCGCTACGGTTTGATTTGAGGCTTGGAATTTGATCGCTCTATTTAGTGTGCCTAAATAAATCTAACTGCAAGTATACAGTCGTATCGCGTAATTTTAAAAGATTATCGATCCCAAAGAGACTAGAAATCAAACGCACCGTTATCTATCGTTACTATGTTTATCTAAGGCTAATCAGAATTGGTTTTTAAGTTCAAACAGGAAATTAAAGAGAAATTAAAATTTGGGAATACTAGTTATGAATAAGATATCAGTATATAATTCAGTAAACCTACGTGGAATTAATTAAACCTAAGCGTATAAAGATTTATCACCCTATGCATCTGTAGGAAAAACCAGTTTAAAAGCCCTCACCTCACACTCCCGTGGTTATTGCTTCGGACTATACTCTTAAGTCAATATGTCTGCTCTCGCTAGCCCATATGAGGTTAAAAATACTTTTTGAAAACTAATAAGACCTAATTAACTTTAAAGCGCTTCCGCTGTTTTTAAAACTAATGCCCGATTTCAGCTATCCGGGTAAAGCCTCACACTCCTGTGGTCTTGACCTTAACCTTTGTTACCTTTTTACTCTCGTAATAAAAGTTGGGTTTAAAATTAAGAAATCGAAGCCAGAAGAAGAGTTAATTATTGATTTTAGCTTAGAGTTATTTAATCCATTTGGTTACTTCATTACATACCGATAAGATCGATTTAGCTTGACATAATTGCGAACTTAAACATAAAAGTGAAAAAACAATTAATTAAAGACATAATTAAAGGAAAATAAACGATACTATGAATTGAATAATGGAAACCTGGTAAATGCAGTAGCAGCAATCCCTCCACAGACTGGTAGGTTCTTGCTTGGAATAAAATTAAAATAGCAAATGATGAAGGCAATGAAACAATCTAAATCTAAAGTGTAATAGTTCCTCAATGTGAGAAACTATTACTTTGTTTGGTAATGGGTGACAAGGAATGGTAAACGTAAACAAAACAAAACGAATTCTGGAAATAATTTGGCAGCAAAACGGTACTTCAGAATGCAGAAAAATAGGTCCCCCCCTTGTTCTTCGAAATCTCTCATATTTATAGCCTAAGCTGAGGTAGTGGTTGGAGAAAATGTAGGCACTTCTCCTTGACAGTTATTGGACTTTGGAACCTAGATTTCTTCGGAGGGAATGTGAATGTGTAAAAAAAACTGATTCTCTGAAACTTCGTAATCACGTTTCTGCTTAACGTGTTAAATTGAACGCATGACGATCGTGGAGCATTGTGACGGTTGTGATGAAGTTTGTTTCTGCCACGGTCGTGGTGGACCTGTGACGATCGTCACATCAGCAGAATTTGGATTCTGCTATTTTTCTTCTCTTTTCTGCTCTTTTCTTGCATGTTTTGCTTCTTTTCTACACTTTGCATACTTTTGACTTGGAAATGGAATTACCTGCAAAAACACTTAAATACTCTCGAGAAAATCGGATATTAGACGAAAACGGAAGAAGAAAATAACATAAATCAAAGTAAAAACATGATATATTTTCATGTTATCAAACTCTCCCACACTTGAATCTTTGCTTGTCCTCAAGCAATCAATCTGTTAGAATCGGACAAACTTCATCAAATGGACATACCTGGTATACCAATGGATTTGAAAAAGAGTTTCTTGTTAGTAAGATAGGTACTAGTATAAAACACTAAGGATACAATAATGACACAAAGCAACAAGCTTTTCATAGACCTCTCTTTTGTACAATCCAGTTCTAATCATTCTATTATAGTTCAACCAAAAGTTTTCGTGTCTATTTCACCCGGCTTCATTCCAACGCAATCACATTAAGCCCTTTGCCTTATTCACACACGTAGTGGAGTAACCGATTAGTGACTTTGATCCCTTTTTCTCACGGGGCCTGATACACAAGTGTGGTAACCCTTTATACATCCCATTCGTAGATTTCGGGGGATTGAACCGTAGTTCGCCCTACCAAGTCCAGAATCAGGTACCTCTGAACCAATCGACAACGGATTTTCTTTCTTTTCTTGTAAATTTTCACAACTGTGAGAATTTTTGCATATTCTATTTTTTCTCGGCATATACATAAGAAAGATGTTTTTCTTTTCATGATTGGGCATCAAACACTTATATCCATCGGCTCCCCACGTGGTTTGTGATTTAGACGGTGTTGACTGCTAATATAAACTACTAGGGGTTACTTTAGGACTGAACTCGAGGTATCGTATAATAAGTATCGAAATTGATATCGCATACGCAAGAGGTCTAAGGTGTCAAGACGGTATCGATCTTGTTAGCACTTTCCCAATTTCCTAACATAGTTTAAAACTTCGTATGTCACGATGTGCATTAATCTAAATTTTTTTTCTCGTTATGGCAGAATAAAATGGGGAAATCGGAATACTGAACGAAAATACTCATATATTAACTTTGATAAGGAAAAGGGAAAATACAAAAAAGGGAAATAAAACGGAAATAAACTGACTCTCCCACACTATATCGGACATTGTCCTCAATGTTGCGATATAAAGGGGACTAACAAGAAAAACTAAAAACAAGGAAAAACAAAATAAAATCAAGGTGGACCACGTCCTCTGCCTCTGGAGCGTCCTCTTCCATGCTGCGCTACGTGATCAGGAATGCCCACGTGATGGATGTACTCATGTAGGTTCTGCACTCGCAGTGTCAATGCACCCATCTCATCGATGGCACCGTCAAGCCTTTGACCTTGGTCAACTTGCCCTTGCTGGATTTGACGCATAAGAGTCATCATTTCATTGTGTTGCGTCTGTTGCTGTGCTTCTCTTTGTGCAGCCAGCTGGTTTTGTTGCCATATAGCCCTCAAGATTTCTTCATTAGTAACGGGGTCTTGGTCGGGGCGGCGACGACGGCTGGAGGTCGAAGGAGCATCATTGGCAGGCGGTGGTTGGTTTTCTGGGGCGTTATCCATCTCTTGCTCCATCTCATCAACAGGGTCTTGATTTGGATCATCATGGGCAGGCGCATTTTTCTCAGGAGCATTTAGATCAAAGAGCCAATTGGCCATATTCTGAGGGTCAATGCGGCTCTTGCAAGGCATAATGATACTTCTTACGGTTTTGGCGTGGACCATAGGATGGTATTTCCCATCTCGTCATAACTTGATGAGGTGTGAGCTGCGGCAGTAGTCTATGTCGAGCAGCACTGGAGGCATGGAGGGTAATCTGTTAAGTGCGTCCCCCAAGTCCAAACTTAGAGCAATAGAAGTGACAACCCCCCTAAAATAGAAGGGTTTGGAACCTCTAGCACAGTTAGCCTGGATGTGTGCTAACAAAAAAAGTGCGGCGTTGATAGGCTCGGGGTGAAACATACAATGGAGGAAGAAAAGCTCCTTAGAGTTTACCTTGTGATTGCTATCCCGTGCAAAAATAGTGCTTCCTAATGTGCGGTGAACATATCTGATGGCTGGGTTGTGGATATATGTTGCGTTGAGGCTATCCCAGCTATCGACTGTTGTTCCTGTCAACTGATTCCATAATTGAAATGTTGTTTAAAAGAAGGTTTCCTGTGGTACCCGACGGTGCACATTCTCACCATGGTGGAAACCAAGCATTCCGGCAAGTTGCTCTTGGCCGATTTTATACTCAGTATCGAACATGCGGAACGTGGCTACACCGGTGAGTTGGTTCGTTTTGCCGGAAGGTGTTACGTATGTGAACGAACTGAGAAATTCGAGCGTTAGGGCTTCGTAAGTAGGCCGGCTCTGAGTGCAGAGCTGCCATAGACCAGCATTTTGTAGCATCCATTTAACTCCCTCAAGCATTCCGAGTTCTTCTAGACATGCAACGTCTACGTAGCGAGTTGGTTGTACAGAACGTTGGTAGTAATCGATGTACCTAGCCCTTTGACGCTCTCCTGCTTCTCCATCTCTGAAGTTCAATGTCGATAGGTCCGGAATTTGTCGTGCCATTGGTGGGTTACAGAGAAATTAGGAAAGAAAATGGGTTGTGGAGAATTGAGGGTTTGTGAAAAGGAAGGGTACACGGTATGAATATATAGTGAATGGGGAAAATGAGTGGTAAAGAAAATGTTGAATTGGGTTAAATGCGTAGTGGTGGGACGGTTATGGAATGGGAAAAGATAGTGGGACGGCTGTGTTTTGAGTTTAGGGAAAGAAGAGGAAGATGAAGGGTACAGTTCTTTTTTAACACAGAACATGTCCCAAACCCGTGTGACGGTCGTCACGGGGCCTGTCACAATCGTGACAGTCACAAATTCTGGGGAATTAAATAGTTTTTGTCAGCAAGCATTACACACATAAAATTCTCATAACAGGCAATGGTTAGCACAGAGAAGCAACATTATAATGCATATTTAGAGATAACATGACAATATGAATTAAAAACAGAATAAAAAGAATGACAGGAATAAAATTGAAACCATAAAGATCAATATATTTAGCAGTAAATTAAATCATCTATTGAAACCAAAGAGGTGCTAGCAAATGCTAGCATTGTATCAATACTGAATGTAAATCAATTTATTCCCGACATAAAAATTGAATAACTGAAATAAAGTAAAATGTTTCTGAAGTAAATGCATTAAAACTTGAAAAAGAGGTGCTTCATAAATCTAGTCAAGGAGTTTCTTCAAAGATGTGATGGCTTGATTTAAATGATCAAATTGTTCAACGGTCAAATCCATGAGTCCAACAATGTTTTGTCGCATAGTGTTTAGCTCATCCTTTACTAAAGTGATTTCTTTATGATACTCATCCATAGTCTTTAGAATAGAATTCAGATTAGCAGCATAGTTAGTGGCATCAACTTTAGGAATGTCAATGTTTTCTTGGAATTCCATATAATCAAGATCATGATAATGAGGGGGTGTTTTTGGGTCGATCTCAGGTTCAATAAAGGTTTCTTTCGGTTTAGGCACGGATTCATCAAGGTCATATAGCCAATTATGTTGATTGTGCACACTTGTGCGTTCATGATTTGGAAGTGTAAAGTGTGGTACGACAACATTGTTAATCAGAAGCTGAAAATAGTTCGGACCTTGGTTCCTAATCATAGACCTATTGAAACAAAAAGTGATATTCATGGGTTTATATTCTCCAAAGGGGTTAATCTTAGAAAGTCGGGTTCTGAATCCCATAGCATAAGCTATTTTTGTAACTAGGCTACCTATCAGAATTGGACTGTTATCATTATTAATGAGTTTGCAAAAGTTGTTCAACATAAAAGTGAGTTCATTGACCTCTCTAGACTGAGAAGCACAACATAATGAAAAGCTCATCCCTCGAAACAGTGTTATCATTCTCAAGTTTACCAAATAAAGTATAGGCCAGGATCATATGAAAGTAACGGAAAGCGGGGTTATGTATTTCTGTTGAAAGCATAGGGTCCATGTCAAAATCAGGTTTCCCTGAAATTCTACCCCAAAAATCACTCAGCTCTCCAACCAACATTAAGTCCTCTTGAACCACAGAGAAAACATTAGGTCATTCAGGAAAGCCTAAAAGATCCGACAGTTCCTTTATGGTGAACTGGCAGCTGTATCCAAATAGTCTAAAGGTAATTCTTCCCCTTGTTAAACCTTTTCCACAGTAAGGGTTATAGCTTAAAGAGCTCAGGAATTCTAAAGTTAACCTACGGTAGCATTTATGTTTCTTGTTGGAAAAACCCTCCCAACCTAATTGGTTAAACAGAAAGTCTACGCTCTCACCTACACCTAAGGCGGTCATGGTGGGTCTGTGGGCAAATTTTGTCAAGGCAAATGGTCTAAGAGACAAAGCCTCATAGCGATGCCACTGTGCTCCATCTCTGAATTCTACTAACAAGTTATCCTCGTTTGCCATTAATTAGTACTTTTTGCAAAAAAATGTAAGCAGAAGAGGAGAACAGAAAGAGTAGAGAGACTTTATAATCCTGTAGTTTTTCAATTTTAAGATCAGCACAACATTTTCAAATTAAATTTAAAATGATATGAATGAAGCTAAAAATTTGCAAAATAACAATAAAACATAGGAAACGTAAAGAAATGGCAAATATAAAGCAAGAAAAACAAAAATCATGGGTTGCCTCCCATTAAGCGCTGTTTTTAATGTCGAAAGCCTGACGAATTCAATTAGATGCTTAGTTAGGGGGTTCGGTGGGCAACTCTAAAAGTCTTAGGCAGTTCAAATAATCTCTATTTTCAATGCTGTGATAGTGTTTTAGACGTTGTCCATTAACTAAAAATGGATTACTATTCCTCCCCTTTATTTCTATCGCTCCACTTTGCAGAATTTTTGTAATCTCAAAAGGACCGGACCATCTAGACCTTAATTTCCCAGGGAAGAGTTTTAATCTTAAGTTAAATAGGAGTACAACGTCTCCCACACTAAATTATTTTCTAGATAAGCGCTTATCGTGCCATTTTTTAGTTCGTTCTTTATATATTTTAGCATTTTCGTAAGCGTCTAATCTTAACTCTTCTAGCTCATGCAGATCTAGGATACGTTTTTCACCTGCAGAATCATACCTTAAGTTCAATGTTTTAATAGCCCAATAGGCTTTATGTTCTAATTCCACTGGTAGATGGCAAGATTTACCATAGACCAGCTTGAAAAGTGTAGTTCTGATTGGTGTTTTGTAGGTCGTCCTATATGCCCATAAAGCTTCGTTGAGTTTTGATGACCAATCTTTCCTAGAGGTGGCTACGGTCTTTTCTAGAATTTGTTTTATTTCTCTATTCGAGACCTCAACCTGTCCACTTATTTGTGGATGATATGGTGTTGCTACACGGTGTCTTACTCCATACTTCGATAGTAATTTGTCAAATATTTTTGATATGAAATGGGGGCCACCGTCACTTATGACAAGTCTCGGCACACCAAATCTGGGAAAGATTGTGTTTTTGAAAAGCTTTATGACTACTCGTGCGTCATTTGTAGGAGAAGCTATTACCTCAATCCATTTTGAAACATAATCGACAGCTACGAGTATATATTTATTTCCAAAGGATGATGGGAAAGGTCCCATAAAATCAATCCCCCATACATCAAAGACTTCTACTTCTAATATACCTTTTTGAGGCATCTCATCGCGTTTTGATATGTTACCAGTGCGTTGGCACCGGTCGCAGTTTAGTATTGCAATGTGGACATCCTTCCAAAGGTTGGGCCAGAATAGGCCGGATTGGAAGATCTTAGCACATATCTTTGAGGTACTAGCATGTCCTCCATAAAGAGCAGAATGACATTGAGAGATGATGTTTTCTATTTCTTCTTCAGGGACGCAACGACGGAAGATACCGTCGGCTCCTCTCTTAAACAGCAAAGGTTCATCCCAATAATAATGTTTTAGATCATGAAAGAATTTTTTCTTTTGTTGATAAGATAAGTCTGGTGGAAGTACTCCAGCTGCTAAGTAGTTGACTATGTCAGCATACCATGGCAGGGTTGTATGTATGTTAATTTCTTCCACGACTTCTTCCATCTTTGGGTCATTCAACTGTAGAGTAGACATATCACTTTCGAGTTGGGCTATGAGTCGTTCATATGGGAAATCCTCATTAATGGGTACTGGCTCTGGTTTAATGCCCTCTAATCGAGATAAGTGGTCTGCTACTACGTTTTCAGTTCCTTTCTTATCTTTGATCTCTAAATCAAATTCTTGTAAAAGTAGGATCCACCTTAGCAGTCTAGGTTTTGCATCCTTTTTGTTAAGTAAATATCTAATAGCTGCGTGGTCTGTATAAATGATGATCTTAGCTCCCACTAGGTAGGAACGGAATTTGTCAAGGGCGAAAACCACGGCTAAAAGTTCTTTTTCTGTGGTAGCGTAGTTCATTTGGGCAGGGTCTAAGGTTCTACTTGCATAGTAAATGACATGAAGTTTTCTATCCCTCCTCTGTCCTAAAACTGCACCTACAGCATAATCACTTGCATCACACATGATTTCGAAAGGTAATCTCCAATCTGGTGGTTGCATGATAGGTGCGGTAATAAGATCTGTTTTCAGCTGTTCAAATGCTTTCAGACATTTCTCATCAAAGATAAATTCAGCGTCTTTCATTAATAGACCGGTAAGAGGTTTAGTAATTTTCGAGAAATCCTTTATGAATCGCCGGTAGAAACCGGCGTGTCCTAAGAAACTTCGTATTTCTCGTACGGTTTTCGGAGGTTGAAGATTTTTTATAATTTCTATCTTAGCTTTATCAACTTTAATTCCTCTATCAGACATAACGTGTCCAAGTACGATTCCTTGATTTACCATAAAATAGCATTTCTCCCAGTTTAATACGAGATTAACTTTTACGCATCTTTCCAGTACCATTTCTAGGTTCGATAGACATCCTTCAAAGCTCTGCCCACAAACAGAAAAGTCATCCATAAATACTTCCATAATGTCATCTATAAAATCAGCAAAGATTGACATCATGCATCTTTGGAATGTGGCAGGTGCGTTACATAGTCCAAACGGCATTCGTCGATAGGCGAATGTTCCATAGGGACATGTGAAGGTCGTCTTTTCTTGGTCATCAGGATGAATAGGAATTTGAAAGAATCCTGAATAACCGTCTAAATAGCAGAAGTATGAGTGTTTAGCCAATCTTTCCAACATTTAGTCAATAAAAGGCAATGGGAAATGGTCTTTACGAGTGGCTTTATTTAACTTTCTATAATCGATGCACATTCTACTTCCAGTTACAACCCTTTTTGTTATAGATTCACCTTTTTCGTTCTTAACAACTGTAACACCTCCCTTCTTTGGAACGACGTGTACTGGGCTAACCCATTTACTGTCTGATATCGGGTATATAATTCCTGCTTCTAAAATTTTTTTCACTTCGTCTTTGACTACAGTACTCAAGATCGGGTTAATCCTTCTCTGATGTTCCCTAGAGGATTTGCAGTCTTCCTCCAGCATAATTCGATGCATACAAATAGAAGGACTTATTCCTTTAAGTTCAGCGATGTTATAACCTAACGCAGTTGGGTATTTTCTTAAGACATCTAATAGTTTCTTGGTTTCGGTCTGTCCTAAGTCTGTATTGACTATTACAGGTCATTCGAGATCTTCGTCTAGGAATTCATACCTTAAATTTTTGGGTAATGTTTTCACTTCTAGGGTTGGTTTCTTCGAGCAAGGTAGATGATCTGGTGTAAGTGCTAAGCATTCGCTTAGGCTATCGTCTTGATAAGGTTCACGCCAGTTATCATCTTCGAAAATCGGAGGTATTGGAATTTTTAGAATATCTGAATATGTGGTCGGTTCCATCTCTATTTCTCTTACGCACTCATCTATGACATCTAGTAGATAACATGTGTCTTCTATGGCAGGAGCTTGTAAGAATTATGTTAAAATAAATTTAACCTTCTCTTCACCAACTTCAAAAGTTAGCCTGCCTCTCTTTACATCTATAATTGCTCCAGCAGTAGCTAAGAATGGTCTTCCTAATATGATAGGAGTAGTAGAGTCTTCTGTAATATCCATGATTATGAAATCGATAGGGATATAGAATTGTCCTATACGAACTGGAACATTTTCTAGTATACCAACTGGGCATTTAATAGAGCGGTCAGCTAGTTGAACAAACATCTTAGTTGGTCTTAATTCTCCCATATCAAGCTTCTTGCATATGGATAAGGGCATAACACTAATACTGGCTCCTAAGTCACATAGAGCTTTGTCTATGACGAACTTCCCAATTACACAAGGTATGGAGAAACTACCTGGGTCTTTCAGCTTAGGAGGCATGTTGTTTTGAATTATTGCGCTACACTCAGCAGTAAGTGTAACTATTTCATTTTCCTCAATCTTTTTCTTATTGGATAAGATTTCTTTTAGGAACTTAGCATATGAGGGCATCTGAGTGATAGCTTCTGTAAAAGGTATAGTGATGTTTAATTGTTTCAGAAGTTCAACAAATTTCTTAAATTGCCCTGCAGTTTTGGAATTTGTCAATCTTTGAGGATACGGAATAGGTGGTTTATAAGGTGGTGGAGGTACATAAGGTTTTTCTTTGTTGACAGCCTCTTGGTCATTATCTTCCTTTTCCTTGGGTTCATTCTCCTTCTCAGTTGTTGTGTTGTTAGCAGATTTTTGGTACATGGCTGGATTTTGAAGTCTTGGATCAATGGGTTCATCTAATTCTTTTCCACTTCTCAGTATAACAACATTTGCATGTCCTTTAGGATTAGGTTGTGGCTGTCCAAGGAATGTTCCAGCAGGAGCAGCAGTAGGTTCTTGTTGAGCCACTTGGGAAATTTGTGTTTCAAGCATTTTGTTGTGAGTGGCCAAAGCGTCTACTTTGTTTGCTAACTGCTTAATCTGTTCACTAGTGTGTACATTTTGATTCAGGAACTCTTTGTTTGTCTGAGTCTGGGTGGCTATGAAGTTTTCTATCATCAGTTCAAGGTTAGACTTCCTAGGAACATTTGGAGCAGCTGTTGCAGCCTTTTGATAACCTGGTGGTGCAGCAGGTGCTTGACCAGGTGCATACAGTGCATTGTTGTTTTTGTAAGAGAAGTTTGGGTGATTCTTCCAACCAGGATTGTAGGTATTTGCATAAGGGTTTGCTTGAGCATAATTCACTTGATCTGTAGAGGCTCTTGCTAAAACTTGGCATTCAGGGGCAGCGTGTCCAGCTGTTCCACATAATTCGCAGTTTGGCGCTACAGCAGCCACGGTGGTTGTGGGTGTTATACTCAAGTTATCTATCTTTTGAGCTATTGCATCTACCTTAGCACGGACATGATCTAGGCTAGAAACTTCGTACATTCCTCCTTTTGGTTGGGATTTCTCCACTTGAGTTCTTTCACCTCCACATTGGTAGTGATTCTGAGCTATGCTCTCGATGAGTTGCTGGGCTTCATCATAGGGTTTATCCATGAGTGTACCCCCAGCGGCGGCATCTATTGTCAATCTTGTATTGTACAAGAGACCATTGTAAAACGTGTGGATAATTAACCAATCCTCAAGACCATGATGCGGGCATATCCTCCTCATATCTTTGTATCTTTCCCAAGCATCATATAAAAACTCGTTGTCTTTTTGTCTGAAGCTGTTGATTTGGGCTCTCAGCATAGCTGTTTTGCTTGGTGGAAAATATCGTGCCAGAAAGACCTTCTTTAAATCCTCCCAAGAAGCAATAGAGTTGGATGGCAAGGATTGCAACCAAGCCCAAGCTCTATCTCTTAATGAGAAAGGAAAAAGACGTAGTCTTATGGCGTCTGCGGTTACACCATTTGCTTTCACTGTGTCTGCGTACTGCACAAACTTGGTCAGATGTTCGTTCGGATCTTCTGTTGGGTTTCCAGAAAATTAATTTTGTTGCACAACAGATAACAGTGAGGGTTTCAACTCGAAATCGTTTCGGTTGATAGCTGGAGCGACAATGCTGTTGTGAGGTTCTTGTTGAGATGCGGCAGCGTAATACTTAAGAGGTCGGTTTTGTGGTAAGTCAGCCATGTCTGTTTCTGATTCGGAATCTGATTCAGATTCAAGTTTAGGATCTGATTGAGATTCAGGTTCTGATAAAGGAAAAGGGATTTCGTGAGCTAAGCAGTATTCTTCGATACTTCTTTTTACGGTAAGAAAACGTTCAGGTTCGTCTGTCGGTCGTATGAGGTCTTCGCCAGAAGAGCGAGTACTTGGCATACAATCGAAAGAAAGGGAATTTTGGTTTTTACCTTAGTCTATACGACGTAACAAAGGAATTACGATGTCGACTTAATTAGTCCCCGGCAACGGCGCCAAAAACTTGATCGCTCTATTTAGTGTGCCTAAATAAATCTAACTGCAAGTATACAGTCATGTCGCGTAGTTTTAAAAGATTATCGATCCCACAGAGACTAGAAATCGAACGCACCGTTATCTATCGTTACTATGTTTATCTAAGGCTAATCAGAATTGGTTTTTAAGTTCAAATGGGAAATTAAAGAGAAATTAAAGTTCGGGAATACTAGTTATGAATAAGATATCGGTATATAATTCAGTAAACCTACGTGGAATTAATTAAACCTAAGCGTATAAAGATTTATCACCCTATGCATCTGTAGGAAAAACTAGTTTAAAAGCCCTCACCTTACACTCCCGTGGTTATTGCTTCAGACTATACTCTTAAGTCAATATGTCTACTCTCGCTAGCCCATATGAGGTTAAAAATACTTTTTGAAAACTAATAACACCTAATTAACTTTAAAGCGCTTCCGCTGTTTTTAAAACTAATGCCCGATTTCAGCTATCCGGGTAAAGCCTCACACTCCTGTGGTCTTGACCTTAACCTTTGTTACCTTTTTACTCTCGTAATAAAAGTTGGGTTTAAAATTAAGAAATCGAAGCCAGAAGAAGAGTTAATTATTGATTTTAGCTTAGAGTTATTTAATCCATTTGGTTACTTCATTACATACCGATAAGATCGGTTTAGCTTGACATAATTGCGAACTTAAACATAAAAGCGAAAAAACAATTAATTAAAGACATAATTAAAGGAAAATAAACGATACTATGAATTGAATAATGGAAACCTGGTAAATGCAGTAGCAGCAATCCCTTCACAGACTGGTAGGCTCTTGCTTGGAATAAAATTAAAATAGCAAATGATGAAGGCAATGAAACAATCTAAATCTAAAGTGTAATAGTTCCTCAATGTGAGAAACTATTACTTTGTTCGGTAATGGGTGACAAGGAATGGTAAACGTAAACAAAACAAAAAGAATTCTGGAAATAATTTGGCAGCAAAACGGTACTTCAGAATGCAGAAAAATAGGTCCCTCCTTGTTCTTCGAAATCTCTCATATTTATAGCCTGAGCTGAGGTAGTGGTTGGAGAAAATGTAGGCACTTCTCCTTGACAGTTATTGGACTTTGGAACCTAGATTTCTTCGGAGGGAATGTGAACGTGTAAAAAAAACTGATTCTCTGAAACTTCGTAATCACGTTTCTGCTTAACGTGTTAAATTGAACGCATGACGATCGTGGAGCATTGTGACGGTCGTGATGAAGTTTGTTTCTGCCACGGTCGTGGTGGACCTGTGACGATCGTCGCATCAGTAGAATTTGGATTCTGCTATTTTTCTTCTCTTTTCTGCTCTTTTCTTGCATGTTTTGCTTCTTTTCTACACTTTGCATACTTTTGACATGGAAATGGAATTACCTGCAAAAACACTTAAATACTCTCGAGAAAATCGGATATTAGACGACAACGGAATAAGAAAATAACATAAATCAAAGTAAAAACATGATATATTTTCGTGTTATCAGAATTCTCTTATTTTCTTGGGTTATTCTCACTACATTGTACTCACAACAATCACCAAGGCAATTCTCCGCCTTGTAGGTTGGTAACTCTTGCTCAATCTAATGTTTTGATAACTTTCGCGTGTTTACGATGTAGTTTCGATAGCTTTTTGGTGTTGATTAATCATGTGATTGTTTGATCTTTGATCTTCATGTTTGATGCTTTCAATTGATGGTTAATTGCTCATACTTGATGTAATTTTCGTGCACAAATGCATGCCATAACATGTGGTGGATTGGATAAGTGATTAGTTGCTGGAAGTACTTTTTGAAAAGCATTTTTTGCCACTTTCACAGCGTTAATCGATTACCTATATGTGGGTAATCGATTACCCTGCCCTTTTTTCAACAAATTCTGCAGTTTTCAAGCAGGTAATAGATTACCTGCATATGGTAATCGATTACCACTGAGATAGAAGGCCATTTTTGTGTTTTTTTCAAGCTTGTTTGACATTCTTTCCTCATTTAACTTCCATGACTTGATATGCTTGATATTTGTGGATGTTTTATGAGCTGTTTAGCTTTTGTTTGAAGCATGTATGCAAACTTTCGATACACGATTTGTCGATTCTTGGAATTGTTTGCACTCTTGACATTGTATGAGCATGATGATTCTTGCACACTTTTGTTCACATGTTAACATGATTTGTGATGCATGCTAATTGACATTTTGTACTACTGCTTTGCAATTTCATTCTTGATCACATTAAGTTTGTTCTTCATTGAGCAAATGTAATCTTGTACAACTAATAATCTGCGCGTTTGCTTTGACTATCTGTCGATCCTTTTGGAAGATTGTTGGTTTGATCATTTCCCTTAATCGATTGATTGAAACCTTGTTTCGATTAGTCAATCTTCCCTTGCTTCTCTCTCTAGGATTCTTTAGAGTCTTGTTCTCTTTATTCTCTGCTGAGTCGGAAGTCTGCACGACGCACTGGAGCACTGTACAAGTTGGCGCTGTTACTTTGTCGGTTTCAATTTCCACACTATACTTTGGTGCTAGAGAACGTATGAGAGTGAAGAATTCCTACAATCGTCTTGATTATTTTGGGTAGGGGATGAATGACCATGTTCCTGGAATAATCGTCTCTATCTCCATACTGTAGTGTATCTCAATCCCTAGCCGATTCGATCCCCAATCACTCTTTCTCTTTCAATCTCTCTTTTGATCAATCACCACTCTCTTGGTTAAAGATCTTTGTCCCTTGGGTTAACAACCGTCTTTTGATTCAACACCTTTCTTCTGGTCAATCACTGTTCATTAATTCCCCACCAGAGTCGTGATCATTTGTTCCTTTGATTAATTATAGTCACTCTGTTAAAATCAAACACTCGTCTTCCCCAGCAAAGTCTCGCTCTGTTTTCTTCGGTTAAACACAGTTTTCCTGTTAAAACACTGAAACCCTAGTGTATTTTGCAACCTTCTCTTTCTCTTTTTGGTTGCTTAACTATTGCTTGTCAGTTAAAACACCAATTACCTCTTTTTCCTCAGTTAATCATAGTTCGTCTGTTAACACACTAAGCTTCCACTTGGGTTAATCACCTTTTCTTGGTTAATTACCCGTTTCTCAGTTAACCACAGTCCATCTATTAACATCCTAAGCTTCTTTTGAGTTAATCACTTTCTTTTGGTTAATTACTCATTTTTTCGGTTAATAACAGTCTTTTTGTTAACACCGTATCCCCAGCGGTTAGCAACCTTTGCTTGGCTCCACACCTATCCTTTGGGTCACAACCTTTGCTTGGTTCCACACCCGTCCTAGGGTCACAACCTTTGCTAGGTTCTACACCTGTCCTTTGGGTCACAACCTTTGCTTGGTTCCACACCCGTCCTTTGGGTCACAACCTTTGCTTGGTTCCACACCCGTCCTTTGGGTCACAACCTTTGCTTGGTTCCACACCCGTCCTTTGGGTCACAACCTTTGCTTAGTTCCACACCCTTCCTTTGGGTCACAACCTTTGCTTGGTTCCGCACCCATTCATCTGTTAACCACTGTTTATCAGTTAATATACTGAATTCCCCTCAGAGTCAAGCACCTTCTCTTGGTTCAGTACTCTCTCTTTTGGTCCATCACAGTCCTTCTGTTAACACCAACCCTTTTTCCCCACAGAGTCTTACTCTCTTTTTCTTCGGTTAACCACTGTCCGTCAGTTAATATATCGAATCCTCAGCAAATATTACTCTGTCTCGATTCAATATCCTTTGATCCCTTATTCTCTTGGTTTTGACACCATTCTTTTGCGTTCCCCAGTGGAATATTTCTATCTCTTTTGCTCTTGGTTTTGACACCATTTTCCTTTCCTTTTCCTGCATTTGTTCCCCGAACTACGTAGGCTCTGAATTCCTCATTGCAGTATGAGGATACGTAGGCACGAGATTGTGAAATCTTTGCGAGCCACCTTCTTCCATTCTCTTTTCTTTCCCTGGTTCCATGAACTACGATGCTCTGATTTCCTCATTGCACTATGAGGGTATGTAGGCACGAGGGCCATAATCCTCCGCGAGCACTCTCTTTCTTCGTCTCTTTTCTCTCTCCTCTTTCTTTAGCTAGTAACCCTTAGATAGATAACTCATCCAAGCCTATAAGCAAGCAAAATGGTTCCTGTCGAGTACGACAGATGTGTAAGGTGCTAGTACCTTCCTTTTGAATAATGGACCCCATTACCCATTTCTCTTCCCCTTGGGTTTTATCGATATTTTACCTGTCCTCTGGGACTAAATAAAGTTCGATGGCGACTCTGTTGTATCTTTGACTGTGCGATTCACTCAGGTATAATCCCGCTAGCTTCAGTTGGCGACTCTGCTGGGGAGTCCTTGCTCTTGCAAGTTGGGGTCTCGTCTAGTTTTGTTTGCTTTCTCGCTTGTTTGGGTGTTTATCTTTTTCGCTTTACTTGCTTTATCTTTATGTTTCACTTGCTTTATTTTTACATTATTTACTCTATTTCTTTACTGCTTTGAGTATTCATATGTTGTATATTCTGGATATCTGCTATATTTTCTGCTGTTGTTGGGATGGGTAGATATTATTGGAGAGATAATCTCTATCACCGAGCTTGAGCATGCACATAGGATAGAACATGGATAGTCGTGACACCTGCGTTTTCCGTGTTGGGTTGACACGAGAGCCACATCCCAGATTGTGATTTGCTTGAGAATACCTTCGTCCTGTGAGAATTCGCTACGGCGGGGGGATTTTCACTTGAGTCCTATGGTTTGGGAGACCTTCTAGGGACCACCTTGTTGAGTCTAAATCACACCTGTGAGAGGGATATTGGGTTTTTCTGCAGGAAACCAAGACTCTTCATACCATTGTTCTCTCACGCACGTCAGATTTTTGCACTGACACAGAGTTACATATGTTGATTATCCAGAAGATGTTGCATCTCTAATCTACATTTTTGCATATTGTTATTGTATCATCATGTATAACGAACTTTTGAACCTGTGTTATTGCATCATCATATGTATGCTAAACTTTTGCATCATCTAACCTTTGCATCATTGGGTGTTGCATATCGCATTTGCATTCCACCTACATAAACAACATATGCATACATACATTTGCATTGCATACATCTAAATCAGAGAAAGCTCACTTTCTTCCCTTCAGTAGCTAGAAGATAACGACGACCCAACGCCGGTACTTCATCAGATCCACAAGTCATTAATCATGGCTGATTATGAGAATACCGCTTACACAAAACCCTTGACTCAGTTCCAGGGTAGGATGGGTCAATTCCATGATAACATGGATGCCATCATGGAACTACTTCGTACTCGGAGGGATATCATTGTTACTTCTGTTGTTGTCGCAATTGTCACTAATGCAATTATTGTGACTCTTATTGTTACTTCTTCTACTGCTATTTTTAAAGCGCCGGTTGAGACTGTTGTTCAACCTACTGTCAACATTCCAAGCTCTTAGCCTTGTTTGAATAGGCTTCCTGCTGTCTTTCCGTGGGGAATGCCCCCGAATTTCGCTCTTCAGATTGCCAGTGGTAGCACCTTTGTGTCGTATCAACCTTTTGTTGCATCCATACCCACTGGGAATCCTGTTTCTTACCCTTGGGGCATGCCTACTCCACTTCCACCTCCTGTGATGAATGATGGTCATGAGATTCCTCAAGCACAGACTCGCCAGGTCCCTGTATCAACCGATGTTGAGACTCCTGATGAGGATGAGCATGTGTACAGAGGTCCTCCTCGTGGTTATCAGTATGGTGTTCTGATGGGTCAGAATTTTGGTCAGATGTTTAATTCTGGGGTAGTACATCCATCTCAGTTTGCTTCTCCCCAAATATTTGCTCTAGCCGCGTCTCAGCTCCCGAATCCATAGACTCTTGTCAGACTTGCTGATCAGAACAAACCTGCAGACTACAAGCTATTAGAGGACAAAATTAGAGCTATTGAAGGATTTTCTGCTTTTGGCATGGACGCCAAAGACTTGTGCTTGGTTCCAAATGTTGTGCTACCCCAGAAATTCAAGGTGCCTGATTTTCCTAAGTACAAGGGGTTAAGTTGTCCATGAAGCCACATTACAATGTATTGCAGAAAAATGGCGTCCTACATGGATAATGATGATCTGCTTATCCACTGTTTCCAGGATTGCTATCTGGGGCTTCCTTGGATTGGTACATGAATCTTGAGCAAGGTAAGATCAGAACCTAGAAAGATCTATCCGAAGCATTTTTGAAGCAATACAAGTACAACTTGGATATGGCTCCCACCAGGTTGCAACTGCAAAACCAAGCTCAAAAAGCGGGTGAATTATTCAGAGAATACGCTCAAAAGTGGCATGAGATAGCTTCACGAGTTTTACCCGCTCTATCTGATACAAATTTGGTTGAGGGTTTGTACTATGAGAAGATGGTTGGTAGCTCATCCTCCAATTTTGCTGATGTTGTGACCATTGGAGAACGCATTGAGAATAGGCTCAAAACAGGAAAAATTGATGGCACTGTGAATCAACAATCAGGGGTCAATAAGCCACAAGGTGGGTTCTCTAAAGAAAAGGAAGAGGAAATAAGTGTTGTCATGGCAAGTGTCCACCTTTAAGCACAAACTCCCATGGCTCCTATTCCATATTGTTCGTACCCATATGTTGCTGATGCCTAGTGCCAACAACCACCATATCAACAGCCTCCTCAGGCTCATAATCAGCAAGTCCAAGGCTGAGATCGTCAGAACCAACGCAAACCCCAGAATAATCTAGAACGAAGGAATGCTCCTCTAGACCCGATTCCTGTGACATGCAGTCAACTTCTCCCATATCTGATTCAGAACTCGTTGGTGGTTCCCAAAGCTCTGAAGCCCCCGCCAGAACCATTCCCACCTAGGTATGATCCCAATGTGCAATGTGGATATCATGCAGGGTCGGCTGGGCATTCGACCGAGGATTGCAACGCTTTCAAAGCTAAAGTCCAACAGTTGATTGACAAGAAGCACTTACTTGTTCAAGATGAGAAATTGTGGGTGAACGGAAATCCCTTATCCGTGTAGGTGCCAAGATTGCAAAAGCATCCCTTGAAATAATTGATCAAGCCTGAGAGCTCCACCTCAACATCGACAATCATTATGTCACTCCATCTTTTCCATTTGTAAATTTCTTATTTTTCAAGCACCGTTCATTTGTAAAACTTGTCTATTTTTCGAATGATAATAATAATGAAATGAATATGCATGTTTTGAATAAATTTATTCGTGTTCACTCATACTTTTTATCTGTATCACACATTTGATCAAGCAAAATCAAAAAGAGAATGATGAAATCAAAAAGACATGAGATCACTGTCTGTATGCTTTGAATAAAACCTTGTTGACGATGTAAGGCATTGTTCTATCCCCAAACACCGGAGTCATAAGGAAGATAATCCCTAGTCAACCCCTTTGGGTCTTGAAGTAGGAGTTTCTTTCTGTAAAAAAAACCCTCAATCTTAATCAGGGGCACGGTAGTCTTCAGTTAGTTTGACCATGCGTTCAAATTTAAAAAGAGGAGTACCCCATTTGCGGATCAACCACATCCTAGCCCTCGCAAGAGGTTGGAAAAATCATTAGATCATAATGGTCGTCCCTCACCGGCCAAAGGAGTGAGGTAGTAACAACCTTTACAAATCAAACAAACAAATGCCACACGATTATGTTAAAAAAAATTAAAATCACAAAAAGCAAGAAAAAAAAGAAGCCCGCTAAGTCAAAAACAAATGACTTAGGCAAAAATTAGGGCATCCCAGTAGACTGCAAAGTAAAAATAATCGGTTTACGCAAAAATTAGGGAAAACAAAAAGAACAAAACAAAGAATCAAAAGAGAAAAATCCTCAATGAGAACAAGGTCGTGTGACTACAAACAAACAAAACAAAAGGTGAATGAATGCCGCTCCAAAACCCTCGTCGGTTCCTCTGCCATCAATTCTACCATTCAAAGCCCTTTTTGAAAGGTGAACGCTTGTGTCAAACTAGCTGAACGTAGGACTGGACAACATCAAGGAGAACGGGTGGGTTAAAATAAATTTTGAGCCTTATATCTTTTCTTTCTGAAACCGTGAACCAGGCCACGTTACAACCCTCAAAAGACCTAATTGAAGCAGGGTTTATTTCGAAAGCATACTACGGTAAAATTGCGTCAAAGCTTACTCCTAAAGATTTGCTTATCATTTGTGCTGGTATTGACATGGCATCCTAGTTAGTGATCGAGTCGCTATATGCCATAATCTCAGTGAACATACTTGGATTTCAAAACTGACATATGCATAACATTATCATTTTCAAGACAAGCACTTTTACTTGCGAACAAGCACTTGACATCAAGAAAGTTTCCACAATGGAAAGTTTGGTCATCTCAAGGGGCAAAATGCCTGAAAACTTCGTTGAGCAAAATGGCCTAGCCACCTCAAGATTTAGTCAATCTGGGCCAATCACGTCGAGACTCGACAAATCTCTCAAAGATCAGTTAGTCAGGGGCATTCCTCCAAACATTATTCATCCATGGAAAAATCACTGCAAGGCTCGCATCAGGTAGGCCACCTCAAGAGCACAAGAAGTAAACCTCTTTAAGAAAAGATTAATCAGGGGCATACTGTTCTGAGGCACCGGTACAATTCAAAATCGTCCTATGACAAAACCGCTTCCTGACTTGTGACTGGGGCAATCCATGCAGATACCCAACATACTAGGGCAGAGACAGGCTACCAAAGTACAAGTTCTTTCCCTATTTTGAGGAAAGAGCCATGGTGCATCAACAACTGCTGATCCTGAAGTAGGTGTCGGGGAATCATGTCTTTATGGCCTACACCCCAACCTCAAATCTTCCACCTCTTTCAACATTCATGTCGCTTCACTCATGCATATCATTCATCTGACATAGCATGAAGCCTTGCATAAACCCAATTACTGGCATTCTGCATATATTAATCATCATCGTGTAGCATTGCATCCTCAACGCGTGGCATATTCATGGAGCATTACGCCATACAGGTTCAAACTTGTGTCCCAATCAAAATCCAGTTCTCGTCTGGTGGTTAATTCTCGTCGGACATGTCTTTACAAAATCCAGTTCTCGTTTGGTAGTCAGTTCCCGTCTAACTTATCTTTGCGAAGTCCAGTTCTCGTCTGGAAAACTTAACCCTAGTTCTCGCCTGGTAAACTTAAATCCAGTTCTCGTATGGTAGGCAGTTCTCAGTTGACTTGTCTCTTCAAAATCCAGTTCTCGTCTGGTAGTCAGTTCTCGTTTGACTTGTCTCTGCAAACCCAGTTCTTGTCTGGTAGTAAGTTCTCGCATGACTTGTCTCTTCAATATCCAGTTCTCGTCTGGTAGTCAGTTCTCGTCTGACATGTCTCTACAAACCCAGTTCTCGTCTGGTAGTCAGTTCTCGTATGGCTTGTCTCTTCAAAATCTAGTTCTCATTTGGTAATCCGTTCCTGTCTGATTTATCGCTTCAAAATCTAGTTCTCGTCTGGTGGTCAGTACTCGTCTGATTTATCTCTTCAAAGTCCAATTCTCGTTTGGCACACTTTTTCAGAAAAACAGTTCTCGTCTGGCAAACTTTTTCAAAGTCCAGTTCTCGTCTGGCCAGCTTTTCCAAAGTCCAGTTCTCACCTGACATACTTTTTCAAGGTCCAGTTCTCGTCTGACCAACTTTTCCAGAGTCCAGTTCTCGCCTGGAAAACTTTTACCAGAACCTTTTATCCTCTCTGGTCCGTCCAGAACTCACCAAATTGCGACATTGTACCTTAACCTGTACCGTTGCATGACATGATATCAAGCATCATGTAACATCAAACATACATAGCATGTGCATTAAGCATACTCCCCTTTGACTGATTCATCTCCCTAACACATATTCATCCCAAACTTTTTACCTAAATGAATGGAGCCTACGGGCAAGTTACTTGAGATGGGAAGGGTCATATGGGAAGTGACGATTCATGTGGGAATAGTCTTGGATCTGAATTCATTCATTTATCCCATGTGTAGTACGAATGGAGTCTACAGGTAAGATACTTGAGATGGGAATGGTCCCATGAGAAGTGACGATTCATGAGAAAATCACCTTGAATACGAATCTAGTTCGTATGCCAAAGTACAGTACAAGGATCCATGACCCGAGCCGAAAGTCCTAGATGTAAGAGAGGACGGGAAAAGGGGATACCTTGGTATAGTTTTCGATTAGTAATGGTTTGAGTTGTTGAACTCAAGTAACATGTTCCCATATAGTGTGAAGTTGTGAACTCAAGTCTTGTCCCTCCCCTTTTTTACTTGAGTTAGGATTGGCTAGAACTTTGTAGAGCTGAGTGAACCCATAAGATAGGGGAACTCGCTGAGATTATTATCTCACCCAGTTTTGTTGTTGTTTTTCAGGTATTGTTTGTAGGTTTAGTTTACAAATGGAGCTATGCATGGATGTTTCAAGAGAAGCTTAGTTTATGCTTATTCTGTTGTGCATTGTGTATTATGTATCATTTACAATGATGGATATTGTACTTAGATCTTAGTTTTATTGTTCTGGCACTTTCCATATCTTGTACCATTGTAGTTTCTTTTATGTTTTGGAAATGGTCAAGTATGTAAATTATGTCAGTAGGCACTTATGATTAGTGTCAGTACTAAATAATACCTCTTGTATGATATTATTCTAGATATATATTATACAGGGGGTTACAGTTAGATTGTGGGGATGCCAAATTTGTTACATATCCTTATTGTGTAACAGAAGACGTATTAGTGAAATTCAAAGATTTTGTATTTTCAGTTGATTTCGCAATTCTTGATACGGAAGATGTTGATGTGCCCATTATCCTATGTAGACTATTCTAATTAACTTGTAGGAAATATATTTATTTGGAGACATGTGAATTCAGGTTACGATTTCCAAACCAAAAAATTATCTTCAAGGTTTATGAACTCTTGCATCAATTTGATAAGAATCTAAAATGTTACAAAAAACATTCAAGGTTCATTAAACATAGAGATTTTCACTCTTATTGACCTTAACCAAGATGTCAGGAAGAGATCAAAAGAGTATTACAAAGCTATCATTTAGGGTAAATAAAAAGAGACATAGCCAAACAACATGTTATGGCTCAAAAAGATCCAAGAAGCAAATGATGAAGTCAAATCAAGTTAGTGCCATTATGGATTAAGACCATTTCTTAATACACCCCATAGCTTTCTTAGGCACCATACGAATTTCCGTTTTTGCCCCCAGTTTCCGGATGTGCACATCCGGACGCATCATTTTTTTAAAAACGTTGATTTCTTTCGGATGTGCATATCAAGAATAATTCCTGATCTACAGATCCGGAAAAAAAGCAGAACTTTATTTTTTTTTTTTAAATGAGTTTTGTTGGTTGGTCGCAAATGTTAATATATCGTTGCATAATAAATTGATATATATACATAATAATACTCCTGTCAAAATACAGTACATAAATGTAATAAAAATAGAATACATCAAACAAAAAACTACTGTGTATGCCGAAGGATCTCTCCCGGTTCCCCTGCTCCTCTGCCCCTACCCGCCGTCCTGGCTCGATGTCTGCGGTACTGAAGAGACCTCCCGAGCAATCTCAATAATCCTATCCATGGCAAGTCTTCCACTAGAGCCCTCAGGGAGGTGACCGTCCGCAATGGCCACCAACGCTATCTCCTCTATCTCACGACAGCGGGGTAGGACATCCTGAGTATGGTCCAGCTGAGACTGCTGCTCCTCTAATATCCCCTGATGAGCAGGTCTGGGTGGCGGTCCCTCAGCAGTGGGCACCATGCATGGGTGTGAGACGGTATAGAACCACATGATGTACCCCGCAGCAACGCTCCAGTCTCCTGGCGCTCTGGTCGCCCGAGCCTCTTCCGGTACCAAGTGGGACTGGAAGTTAGCATATCTCTCACCTATCTGCATGCGGGTCAAGCCTAGAGGAGCAGACTCATAAGACATCCTGGGGATCGTCTGTGTGTAACCGAACTGACGCAAGACGCGCTCCGGCAGGTATCGAGCAGTAATGGTCGAACCGCATGCCAACCATCCTGAGAACAGCGAAACCTCATCGAACGGGCGCGTTACACGGTGATCGGCATAGGCGTCATAAAAAATGTCCTCAGCAGCCATCCGATCAAGATAAACTCTGTAGGGCTCGGGCGCCTGGTTCCCTCTGAGCAGGAGAAATGCAGCAGCACACGGCATATCCTTAGTGTACCATCCGACACTCCCCCAACCAGTAATCTTGGGAAAGTGCTATAATATCCACGCCTGAAATGGAAAACATAACATCGGTGTCAAACATTATAATAAATATAGAAAGAAAAGAAATGAAAAAAAGACTTAGAATATAAGATTGTTACCACGTATAGTGTACAAGTGCCTGCCACAGTCTTGGCTGCCCAGAGGCAACCATCTGAGAGCCTAGAATAGGTGTATGCCAGCGTAGCCGCCCCCCAGTTGTACCCATGGATCTCTGTGGGATCCAAAAGGTACCTGAGGTAAACAATATCAACGTAAGTGGCGCTGGTGTTCACAAACAGCTGTGTGCCGAGCAAAAACAGATAGTAGCATCTCAGGGCACGCTGCCTGTGGATCTCCACCTCAGCTGGATCACCTGCTGCCCGTCCTGCCTCTGCAAGCTCCTCACGAAATCTGCGTGTCAGAAAGGAGAACCGGACGTGTGCGCCTCTCAACTGGGTCACCACCCTCATGTGTTGGGTGATCACCCTCAGGAACAGGAACAGGAACAGGAACAGTCTCCTGAGGTGCGGGTGATGGAATTGGAGTCTCCCGACGACGCCTGCGTGCGGGCGGGGCCCATGATGAACCAGCAGTACGAACCCGACGCCTCCGAGATGTAGAAACGGCGGCTGAAGGAGAGTGACCTGAATCTGTGATGTGGAAGGTTGTGGTGTAGGATGTCCCTCAGCTGTAGGGGCTGCTGGAACTGCCTCTGCGCCGGAACCCTCGGTTGTAGACTGCGTCTGCTCACGTCGGACAGATGCATGTTGAGCTGTTCGTCCATGTATCATACGATCGTCTCTGGCAGCCATGTAATCTGCAAAGCATAATAAATAAATTAGAATTTTTTTAAATATAATTAAAAAAACAATAAACAATAAACAAAAAAAAAACAAAAATAGAAACCAAGTTGTTTCCGGATTTGCACATCAGGAAAACTTCCGTGGATGCACATCCGGAAGTACTCAGAATATTTAACGTTGGGTTTTTCCGGATGTGCACATCAGGAAAGCAATCAACGTTAAAATTTTTCCTGATCTGCACATCCGGTACGTATTTCAAACTCTAAAAAACGCAGTCATGGCTACTGTACCATAGAAAATGGCATTTTAATGCCCTGATCGTCCGTTTGAAGCAACAAACAATACCTACATTGTCTCTAACCTATGTTATTCATACTACCTAACAATTTCTACACCTAAATTTCTACTCTAAATCGATTACTCGAAAATAACTCCTAAACTCTAAAATTCAAAAACTTACCGATTAAATTGAGATACAGAGGAATTGGAGTGTCTTGATCGTTGTAAAAGTTGCTCTGCGCCGAACTCGATTGAAAAAAATCGGGATTTGTGGGAATGAGAAATTGAGAATTTGAAAGAGTTTGATTATTTGGAATGTGAAAAGCTAAAGAATGAGGGGGGAGAAGGGTCTGGCGCGAAGTTATAAGAATTTCTTCCGGATTTGTACATCAGGAATTATTCCGGATATGCACATCTAGAACAAATCAACGTTTTTTTTTTTAAAATGGTGCGTCCGAATGTGCACATCCGAAATCAAGGGGCAAAAAAGAAATTTCGCGCGGTATCTAAAAAACTCATGAGATGTATTAAGAAATCCTCAAGGATTAATTTGTCATATCACATTTTGCCAAGGAAGAAGGAATCAAGTCAAGATATGCCTATTGTGATTAAGGAGAAAATGATCACACCCGCAAAGAAATCATTGGTGATTCGAGTGTAGCCATCCTAACTTGAGTGATGAGGCATTGAACTAATGATTGTTAAACATGCTATGAACGAGAGAACACAATAAATTTTAAATTGCTTTAGTTAATGAATGAGATAATAAAAAATTCTAGAGAGAAAAAAAAAAGAATAAAATTGAGTGAAGATTTTGTCACACTCAGATTATGTGATTTTGGCATCTTACAGTGACTTTGTTTTTAATATAAATTTTTTTTTCAAGTTTTTAAAATAAATTTATCACAAATATTCATTATTTCTCTTCTCAAAAATATTTTCGAAGTGAGTTTCCTAAATATATTTTTCTCTTCTTTTTAAGAAAAAGCACACTCCTCAAATACATTAATATAAGAAACATTTTCATATAAAATAATGTCCAACTATTTTTTGGGATGAAGTGTATATCCTTAAATTTTTATTTTCCTTATCTTTATTAATTTTCATCAATTAAAAAAAATGTTAAAACATATAAAAACAAAAATTAAGGCTGGCACCAAAATTGTCCATGCTCTTGTTCTTCAAATCTAGTGTTAAGTTTGTTCTAAAAATATAATATGATCTTAATAAAATTTATTGTACATTTTTATAACAAAAATTTGAATTTTTAATAGTTTCATATATTTCTTCCACAATTGAAATCTATTAACTTTGGACTAATAAAAAAACAACAAAAAATTTATTTTAAATTTTTATCAGAAGTAAATTTAATAAAAAGTAAATTATTAAGAATAAATGCAATCTTCTACGTATTATATTATAAAGGTAGCAGTATTATTATTTTGAATAGAACATTCCATCAAATGTTTTATACAACAACTTAATTTTAATTTTTCATATTATATATATTAAAACAGTTTAAAATTACATATTTAACTTAATTTTATTAAATTTTAAACTAATATTAGTGAGTTCTCAAGAGAAAAGTATTTCAAAAATAAGCATATGCCGCTTTTAGAGTCCGTTTGGTATGAAAGAAATAAAGACGAGAGAGGTTGAGAAGAGAGAGTAAGTTGAGAAATAGCCAACTTCTTTTGCTTGGTATGCAAAGAAGTTGTAGAGAGAAAAATATAATACGTGAGTCCCACAAACTTTTTAAATCTTCGCTCAACAGCAAAACTCTGTGGTGTATGCTGCTCATAAGAATATTTTAAAAATTAAAATTATACATAAAGGATATTTGTGTCATTTTAATAATTTAACAAACTTCTTTCTCTTCTATTTCTATTATATCAAACAATACATTAAATCTACTCTATTTCTCATACATTTCTCTCATTTTATATTCTCTCTTATCTATTTCTCTCTTCACAACTTTTCTTTTATACCAAACACAACTTCTTTCTCTTCTATTTCTATTATATCAAACAATACATTAAATCTACTCTATTTCTCATACATTTCTCTCATTTTATATTCTCTCTTATCTATTTCTCTCTTCACAACTTCTCTTTTATACCAAACACACCCTTAGTGACACACACGATATTCTTTAGTAAAAGGCGAAAGAGTAGTTTGCTCTGTGTTCATCACACGGCTCCATAAGTTGCAAACGATGAAATCGTCTCGTTTTATATGCTAACACCATACTTTTACTTCTCAACTAATCGATGTGGGCTCTAGACCAAAAAACACACACATTACAACACCAACCCTTATTTTTCTCACGTGCCTGTACCTCTTCACTCCACGCACAGTTTTCTGTCACACTTTTCTTCTTCCAATCTACAAATGGGATTTTATTCTATTCTTCTTCTCACGTTCACGTGTTTCAAACAATTCTTTTTTTCCTGCATGGTGATCCTGCTAATATGCACTAAACAAGCTCTGGCTTTTAAGCCATTTCCCTAAAACAACAACAAAATTACAAACTTTGAAACCCTTAGAGGCACAAAATCCATCTCTTTTTCATATATTTGTAACATATTTCTTGTATAATATTATGTCTAATGATCTCTACGTATATAAATTTTTAATGATACAATTAAGTCTTCATTATAATATTATCTTCTTTACAATATGACGCTTAATTTCTTATTGTTTCTTCATAGATAAGAAGTGTTAACTCAACTGTTTTATCTAAAATTATGTATGTTGTACTGTCATGAGTATCACACTCTCGATTTAACTAAAAGATGAAAAAAATATCGTAATTATCTATTGTGAAAACAAACCCGAGAGGGTTGGCCTAGTGGGAGGGTGCTTGGGTCTCAAGGGTTTGCTCCCCTTGAGGTCCTGAGTTCGAAGGAGCCTAGGATCAATTTTCGGAGGCTACGCGGGGCGAAAGCTCTCGGGTGGATTAGTCGATACGGAAAGAAGATTACCATTCTATTAAAAAAAAAAAAAACTATTGTGAAAACATTCGAGATGACATCATTCATTACTTTATCGCTTGATTCAAACAGCTTCCTTATCTTATGTGGATCTATTAAATTATCTTCATTTAAATATCTTAATTCAAGTCCTTGTTTAATGGTGTGAAACATTTTCCCCTGCAAGATAAGAATTGTGGAAAAATAGATTGAGATTGATACGTAATTAAAGTTCAAGAATGGCAAACCAAAAAATAATAAGAGTATTCTCGTCTCTACAATACAAAGCTTAAATTTTTTTATTGATTGTTGATATAACCATTGCCATCTTGACTAGTTAAATATCAGCGTGAGATGCAATAAATAAATGATTTTGGATGAAAAATAGGTGTACAACAAATTTAAAAATGAGATTCGGATATAATTAAGTTTCATGAAGAATATCATTAGAAACTTTGAGATAATTGCATGCTATTATTTGGTGACTTACCAAAGAGAAGTTCTCATCTGACCTTTCTGTGCTTTTCACATTCAAAACAAAAGTATCCTTCCCCATGGATTCATCCACAAATGATTTTGTTCATACCAGCTGAATGCCTTGAATCGGAAGGTGCTACAACAAGTTCACCGCTGCTCAGAATTTGCCAGTCTTCAAGATATTCTTCCTTGCGCAACATACGCCACCAGCATTTCCTTATATTGCACCATGTCACCCACTCTTCGAAACACAACAAATTGTTTTCCTTGAACTTTGGCTTTCTATGTTTGCTAAACACTTCCTGCGCGAACTTTCGGTTCTCCCTTCGGTGTCTTTGTAAGTATATAAAATCATCACTCACTACCATTGTGACTGATGTTGAGCTGGCAAATAGTGATAAGGGGGGGCTATCTCCAAGTCATAGAGTATTAAATTTCTAACACAAAAGCATAGATCTCATAAAACAACTTTTAGAACCTTCCTCTGAGTTCTGGGGAGCTTCGACTTCCAAGGCCACAAGTACATCCACCTCCCACCAATCACTTGAAAGACAATCAGCAGGGATGCCCACTGTTACTGATGCAAATGAATCGTGATTTTGACACATCACGAGCAAATTGGAAAAAACATTTTGATCATTAAATATCGGTAGGATTTTGAAGCATATAGGATAGAAGAAGTCAAACATATGTAACAATTTAGCTTTTGAAAGTGGTATTCTCTTCTACTAATTTCTACCTATATTGTTAGTAAGCCCAATAGAATCAGAAGTAAACCCAAATAGATGGAAGACTACAAATTAGAATAATATGAATTATAATTTTATTTTTAGTGTTATTATGTATTTGTTTTTAAAGTGGGGCTGATTCAATATTCAACCCATTAGGGCTATGCTGTATTTAAGCTAGTAACTTTGTTGAATGATGCAGAGAATTAATTTGAACTTTACAATTTTCTTCATCCTTCTTGTTTTATGTGTGTTTTAGGTAGAAACCCTAGATCTAAGAAAATAGTTGTGACCACTATCTTATCAGTTGGTGCTTTCATCACTTGTATTCATGGCTCTTCCCCTCAAACCACCTAATCCTAGAGATATTATAGAAGAAGTTGTTCAAACAGCTCATGTGCATCTAGACAATACAATGATACAAACCCAGCAGCAAATGGATGAGAGATTTGATAAAACCACTGCAGATTTGGAGCTTATTTAAACCCATATGGACAATGAGAAGCAAATCTCAGACTCTAGGTATGAAAACATCATGGGTATGCTAAACAAACTTGCTTTTCAAAAGGAGCAGCAACCACTGTTCATTCAGCAGCCACTGTTCATACAGCAACATCATCTCTTTCAGGTGTAAGTAATCTTTCCCAATCTTTACCCATATCTACAACCCATACCAGCCTCATTCTTACTACTGCAACCACCCCTCTACATTCCCCTCATTTCAACCAGTCCTATACCCCACTACACTCCACTACCCTCTCTAACAACCTACTCCAACCTCACTTAACCACTGCTCCTTTCAGACCAACCCTTACCCAAATACCCGGATTTTTTTCTTCCCCATACCTCACTCAACCCAACAACATTCCATTTCTACAAAATTATAATATTCCAATGTTCCAACATATCCCTTACCCACATACTCAACTAAACACCCCCTACCACCCTTCCGAACCCCCAAACTAGAACTTCCCATGTTTGATGGCTCAAATCCATTAGAGTGGTTATTTCAAGCCGACCAATTTTTTTATTTTTATCAATTACCACCTGAAAACAGACTTTTTATGATGTCATTTTATATGAAAGGTTGTTGTACCCCAAATTTTTCCCTTAGATCCATTGATCTCTTGCATGTCATATTAGGTCAATCATGCTGCACAGCTAACCCTTTTTATCAGGTTTTTGTTTGTGTTTGTTTCTTTTTTTTATCAGGTTTATCTTGAGGAGATTCAAGGAGTGATTGATCAAGATTTTTGGATGGAGCATTGAATCAAGCAGGTCTCTAAGAGATGTCTCCATAACCCTAACCCCTACATAACCAAATTTCTACCCACTTTATCTACCCTCAATTGTCACCTTCATTTTCTAAACCTATTTCATTAACCTTTTCATTTAACCAATTTTATTCAATTTGTTCAAATTAATTCTCCTAAACCACATTTAATCCTAATCCATTGCCAAATCATCCTTTACTATTTATTTTTCCTAATCACCTTTGTTTACAACAAGAATACAAAAACCATTCTTAATTTCCTAAGCCTAATTTGGTAAACCCATCGTGACAAAAAAGAAAGGAGTATGTTGCAAACTATGTGGATTTTGATTTCATTGTCAATGACCAATAGAAATCAAGTATGGCTATGTTGACTTTTCAAACCAATTTTCAACCAGTGGAGAAATGACATGTGGTGTATAGCAAAACCAAATTAACCAAGTTGCTTCTCCTCCCCGTCCGTGCTCACGAATTCAGAATGGAAGAAGGAAAATCCAAGCAAACACAAGCTCATCAATTCGTATAAACCACTTCAATTCAAATCTTGGCGCGCTATGTTCAAATTGAAATCTCCAAGAATCACTTTTCAATTTAAGCTTCCTTGTTTGGGTTCATCAAAAGTGTTTTTGAAGGTTTACTCGTTTCAGCATTCATTCTGATACCACCTGCAAGATGCTTTTCTTCAATGCCCATCATTACCTCTTTCAATACCCTCTCGTATGACACCCAAAGAGAGATTCAGAAGCAACACATGAATTCAAGCATTTGACCCTGCGTCTCTGAGGATTTGTACAGCCTAAGCAACGGATTTGTCTCCAATGAAGTGGACCATTTTTGAAATTCAAAGAGACGTTGGCTCCAATTCTTACTCAGCACTCCAAGTGCTTGATATTTGGACTCACCCAACCCTTTGTTTTCTGCCTATAAAAGGGACTCGTCTCCACATCTCAAATCACCAACAACTCTCTCAAAAAACACTTTAAATTTCTCTGAAGTTCCATAAGAGTTTCGAGCTAGCAACTTGGAGGTTGGCATTGGGGTTTGTTCTTGGAAGAGAAGGCATTCATCACACCTGAAGACAGTGGACTTTATTCCACTTGGTATTGTGTTCTTATCCCTTCGTTAATAATGCTCATTTGATGTAATCTCTACCATATGCATTTCATTGTTCTTGTATCTGCCAGAATATATGCTTAAATATGTTGTTATGGTTTGAATTTATAAAGTAAATGATGTTCTACATTGATGTGCTATACATGTATGTGGTGATGAGTTACAATACCTGTTGTTCTGACCATTACTTGATTGCAATCATAAGTTCTTATTGGGGTTTTAACTGTCAAGATTAATGATTGATTCTGTTGACTTATTATCATGTCGTATGTACCTAAATGTGATGTGACAAAACTCATGAACCTTTGTTCCCTTTTGAAGTTCTGGTGTATCCTTAGGTTATAGAACATTTGAGCTTATCTATCTTGTTTGCTGTTGTAATGACTGTTGAGGTTGTCAACGATTCATGTTTAAATAACATGTGTGTCTTTTTCTATCACCACTAATATAGAAGCATGCTTATATACTCAGTTTGGTTTTAACTTTGCCATTATGGATGTTATAATATTGTTGGTTTGGTTCACAACTGATATGCATTGCTGACTTTGTTATTTGATCATATGTTTAAGGATAGATTGTGTGAATTGCTAGTCTTTGATTTGTATTACCCCCTGTTGGATTGTTTTTGTGGCCATATATGCTTGAAGTTTGAATGATGAATTGGTATGTCTTGCCTTGATATTGCTATTGTCATGTGCCACAGTGGTCCACAACTTGCCATTTCACCTTGTTTATGCTTGACATTTTCATTTTGTGTATGATAAAATCATTCTGTCAAAGCTTTTAACCTCAGAAGTTATGCCCTTGTGTTGTGTTGACTTCATACATGTATTGTTTTATGGAGGTGCTTGTTTGATTATTGCCTCAATTTGGTTGTTTTACTAAGTTTATGCCACTGCCTATCTCTAAATGTTACCACTTGTTTGAATTTGATTGTTATACTGTCCTGTAACTTGTCCTATTCTTTCCTATATGTGTTTGCTCTCCACCATCATTGTTTTTGTATACTTGTCACCATGAATATGATCAACCTATGTTTGTATCACTTGTGTGAGTATGTTTTGTTGATTGTAATCTAGTCTGCCATCTATCTCTGATTTGTGCTAAGCCATCCTTGATTTGAAATGTCACTATGCAGTTTGATATGCACCATGATTGATTGTCAGCATTGATGTTATTATCTGTTGTTGTTTACCCTATAATATCATTCTATCATGTTGCCTATCTAGCTTGTTTTCTAAACTGGTCATTAATCTTGGATCCATGTTAGATTTTGTTTTTGCAAATAGGTCAGTATACTTGAACCGTTCTTGAAATATTGAGAAGCTTCATAAGAATTAACAAATCTTAATGGAACATTGTGTTTTGTATCATGTTTTGCATCATAAGAAAACATCTTGTTGAAGCTATTGATCTCATAAGGCATTCATTATGTGACATCCTACTGTTTTCATTTATGCTGAGTTTTATGCTTAAGATTTGTTTTTAAACCTTGAGTTCATCATCTGATATGCTTCTTGTAACACTCCTTTTCCCATCGCGAATAAATAATACATACTTAAATAAGAGTAAATAAAATTTATTTTTCCGACAGAAAACAGGAATGTCACAATTAAAGAAAGAAAACACAATCACTGCTCATTTATTTGATACATAACACAAAATGGAATAACCTCAAAGGGAAACTTTTTCCATATAAAAGGAAAGTTCAATTATGGAATAAAGCGGAAAGATCCATAACTGACTTGTTTAACAAATAAATTGTTTTTTAACATCAAAATATACATACAAAGGTAATACACAATAAATCTAACAAAGGTATACATATATAACATAATCGTTCCATAACTGACTTGTTTAACAAATAAACTATTTTATAACATCAAAATATACATTCAAAACATGTTTAGGTCTGGAGATTGCTTTGATGTATGAACTGAACTTACTATGTTGAGCTGCAACTATGTGTTTGTCTATTAAATCATCCCAAATTGCTTTTACCTCATTCAAACCTCTTTTGAATTTGATTTGTTGCTTGCTACTAATACACCCTGCTTCTTGTGCTAATTTGGTTGCCAAATTCTCAGTTTATGTTCAAGAATCGTGCCTTTTTGTTTTAGATCTTTGGTGTATGTTTGTATGTTTAAGACATGTTCTTGCTTGATTTAAGTATGTTAAGTCCTAAGTTTGTGTGACATATTTGAGCTGAACTCCATTGCCATGTGTAGCTGTGAATTGCATACTTGTTTGCTTTTCAAGATGTTGCTTTGAATTTACTTCAGTTTGCTGCTACTATGACTGCTATGTTCCCTTTGTTTCATGTATGCAAGTAATTGTTGATCTTGGATAACCAACTCGTGTGTTTGAAATACTTGGCATGTGATATGAATGACATTTCTTGATTTGGAATGAATGGTTATCCCTCTGCTCTTGTTCTTACATGACTGGTATTAAAAAACATGGTAGGGAGGTCTGCACTTGGTGAGCAATGTCCATGTGGGATGGTTTGTTGGTTTTGTTGGAAATACATACGCATGTTAATATGTATATTTATTGAAGCGAGTTTAGTGTTGGATGTAACAGCCACCCCAGTGGCAAGCCCCTTTACCTTAACACGCCTTGCCTAACCCTTAGGATTGGGGTTCGAATCCCCCTCGCCCCAGTCCTTTTATTTATTTTTCTGAATTTCGCTTGTCTTAAAATATACTTGTGCTATCATGTATTTATCAACACGCGCGCTTTGGTCTGGTGGTGATGGTTTTAGGCTGCAAGCGAACTGGCATGGGTTCAAGTCCTAGAAATGCCATTTCCTTTTTTTTATCACTTGTTGTTTATCTTTTTTAAGTTGATGCTTCAATTTTCAAAATATCATAACTTATTTATTTTTTATCCGTTTTCTTCCTTTCTTTTTGCCATATTTTCCTTATTGAATCTACTTTTCATATATAAAAAAGAAATTAGTGAAAATATTAATTTTTGAGACCTTTATGCATGATTTGATCATAAATGTTTATTAGGGTTTTTTGTTGCATTTTCTTATTCATCATGCCGTATTATGTCTATCTATCATGTTTGATCATTGCCTAACATGTATAATTCACACTTTGCATTGATATCATGATTCTATCTCATCCCATTATCTTATTCATGTGTTATTGCATCATCTTATTTGCATTTTAATCTCTTTATCTTGGTAATCTTTATAACTATTATCTTCCCCCCCCCCCCCCACCCATTCCAAAGGGAGACCCTCTTAAATTGACTCTTGAAGTCATTTTACCTCATCCCTCTAGGTTTACCCTTATTTCTTGGCTATCATGAGCCAATGAAATCACAACTTAGAAATAGGTTGGAGTTCTTAAACTCCATGTGATTCTCATCATCATGAGAACTCACTTTCCCCTATAACGTAGACTTAGAGAGTTATCGTGAACTCTACAATGAGCTCATACTCATTTTCCCCTTGGAACTTTGGCCATAGTCAATGGTTCCTATCCTTCACCCTTAGAATCGGTGAACTACGGATACTCTGATTCCACTCCCGTAAGGATACGTAGGCGCAAAGTGCGATGCTTTGTCGAGTATACTTAGAAATAAACCCCTAGGGTTTCAACCTTTAGCATATCACCCTTAGCAAGCGAGTAAGATATAACAAGTTAAAGCAAGAGGTTTCCGTAGAGTACTACGGACGTTTAGGATGCTAATACCTTCCCTAGGCGTAACTAACCCCCAAACCTTAGATCTCCCCCTTTAGGTTTTTCTCGATCTTGAACCTTTTCCTTTGGATAAATCAAAGTCGGTTGTGAATTCAAAGAAGTGTGATGCAAGTTAATTAATAGCTTGTTATCCGATTCTCACCGCAACAAAGGTGAAGCTTTATGTTGGTACAAATGGATGTATCAAAGTCAATTGTTAATTGATTGGCCCTCTTTTACTAAGGCGTTGGAATTACGTTTTGGTCCTTCTACATATGCCAATCATCAAGCAGAATTATTTAAATTGAAGCAAGTAGGTTCAATGGTGGAATATCAAGCTGCTTTTGAAAAATTGGGTACTCAAGTAATTGGTTTATCCCAAGAGGCAATTCTTAATTGTTTTATTTCTGGTTTAGCTGCTGAAATTCATAATGAAATTGCGATTCACAAACCAACTTCTATTTCCCAAGCAATTGGGTTAGCTAAATTGATTGAGTCTAAGATTAAGGATGCAAAACCTAAATACCAAAAACCCTTCTCCAACCAATTACTGCCACACAAACAACATCCCAAACAAACCCAGCCCCAAAAAGTTCCACAACTTCCCAACCCTCTAAACTCCCAATTCGAAAGCTTTCTAATGCTCAACTTCAAGAGCGTCGTGCCCAAGGCTTGTGTTTGAATTGTGACGAAAAATTTATACCTGGTCACCGTTGTACAACTGGCAAATTCCTCTTACTAATAGAGGATGAGGAGACTCAAATTGTGAATGAATCCTCAGACACATTGGAAGTCAACGCCACTGCATTAGAAGTTGACGATATATACTTCCAGCTCTCTCCCTAAGCTGCTATTGGTCATTTTTCACCCAAAACTCTCAAATTCACCAGCTTGTTGAACGACCTTACCGTCACAGTTCTAATTGACACCGACAACACTCATAATATCCTACAACCCTGCATTGCCCATCACCTCAAAATCCCAACCAAATCCATTCCCAATTTTTCTGAAATGGTGGGCAACAGATCCAAACTATCTTGTTCAGGACTCTGTCCCCAAGTCCCTATCACTCTCCAAAACAACCTTTTCTATATACCCTTCCATTTGTTACCTATCGAATGAGCGGATGTTGTGCTAGGTAAGGAGTGGTTGAGAACCCTTGGTCCTATAATGGCTGACTTTTCCATTCCTAAAATATCTTTCACTTATAAAAATAATGCCATTACCATCACAGGCGACCCAAAATCTTTACCCACCCACTCCTCATATAACCAAATATGCCACCTTTTACACACTGATTCCATTGCTTCGATTCACCTCTTGTTGTACCAACCCTCTCATGACACCCAAACTATCCCACCTAACACCAATCCAAACCCTCTTGACTCTCTACCCACATCACTTCCCACACAAGTGAAATCCATTTTACAAGCCCATTCAACTGTCTTTCAACTACCCCAAGGTTTACCTCCCTCACATCACTTCCCACACAAGTGAAATCCATTTTGCAAGCCCATTCAACTGTCTTTCAACTATCCCAAGGTTTACCTCCCTCACGTTTTCATGACCATCGCATCCCAATTATACCCAACACGACACCAATTAACGTACAACCGTATCGACACCCACACTCTAAAAAAGAAGCCATGACCACCATAATCCATGATATGCTTCAAGAAGGTATCATTAAACCAAACAATAGCCCATATTCCTCACCGATGCTCTTAGTGCGAAAAAAAGATGGCTCTTGGAGATTTTGTGTTGACTATAGAGCATTAAATGTCATCACAGTCCGCGACCATTTTCCTATACCTACAATTGATGAACTCTTTGATGAGTTAGGGTCTGCAACTATTTTCTCTAAGATTGACCTACGATCTAGTTACCACCAAATCCTAGTATCTTCCGAAGACACACACAAAACTATTTTCAGAACAGTTGATGGGAACTACGAGTTTCTAGTTATGCAATTTGGCCTTACTAATGCTCCTAGTTCTTTTCAAGCTGCTATGAATGATTTTTTAAGGCCATACCTACGTCAGTTTGTTCTTGTTTTTTTGATGATATTCTCATTTACAGCTCTTGCATTTCTGTACATATACACCATTTGAAGTTGATTTTAGAGTTACTTTTATCTAATCACTTTTATGCCAAATTATCAAAATGTGTTTTTGTTTGTAGGTCTCGCTGGCTTTTATCGTCGATTTGGTCGACATTACGCCTCTCTTGCTGCTCCCATCGCCGATTTATTGCGTTCCACTAAATTACATTGGAGTACATCAGCAGAAATTGCGTTTACAACATTAAAACAAAAAATGACAGAGACTTCTGTCTTGTGCATCCCTGATTTTTCCCAAACTTGTGCTTGAGACCGATGCTTCAGCAGTTGCAATTGGTGCGGTCTTATCTTAGCAAGGTCATCCTCTGGTATTCTTTAGTAAAAAATTATGCAACCGGCTTCAAGGCTCATCAATGTATGTTCGCGAGATGCATTCCATTACTGAATCTGTAAAAAATGGTGTCAATACTTGATTGGAAGACACTTTCACATATATACTGATCAAAAAAGTTTGAAAAATTTATTGGTGCAAACTATTCAAACTCCAGAACAACAAAAATGGGCTGCTAAGTTGCAAGGATTTAACTTTGAAATTTTTTACAAACCTGGAAAATTAAACTAAGTTGCTGACACACTGAGCCGCATTCATAATGAGGATGACGCCATTCTCCTTTCCACCTCTTCTCCAGTTCCACAATTGATCGACCAAATCAGGAAATACTACAAAAAAGACATAAATGGTCAGAATCTCAAAGCCAAAGTCTTGACAGATCCATTATCCCAACCTTGTTTCCAAGTTAAGGAAGGACTTCTCTACTACAACAATAAAATTTACATACCCCCGGTGGACGAGTTACGATACAATCTTCTCAAAGAATTTCACTCCGCTCCTGCTGCTGGTCATTCTAGACTACAACCCACTCTTGCGCGTCTCTCTTCTTCTTTTCTCTGGCCAGGTATCTACAAAGACACCAAACAGTTTTGTCAGCAATGTACAGTATGTCAACAAAAGAAGAGCCTAACAACACGGAAATAAAGACTCCTACAACCACTACCGATTCCAACAAAAGTTTGGGATTATTTGAGCATGGATTTCATAACACACTTACCAAGTTCTTTTGGCCACACAGCGATCTGGGTAATCTGCAACAGGCTCACCAAATTCTGTCACTTCATAGGCCTCCCAACCAAATATTCAGCAAAGGATTTGGCTCTACGCTTCTCAGTTGAGATTTGTAGGTTGCACGGCATTACAAACTCCATCGTCTCGGATAGAGACCCACTATTTCTCAGCTCCTTTTGGAAAGAACTCTTTCGCTCCCTGGGTACAACCTTGAAGTACAGCACCGCCTACCACCCTGAAACAGACGGTCAAACAGAAGTCATTAATCGCTGTTTAGAGACGTATCTATGTTGTTTTATAAGTGATCAACCAAAACAGTGGTTTAAATACTTACACTTGGCGGAGTATTGGCACAACACCACTTTCCATAGCGCCATCAAAATGACTCCATTTGAAGCTCTGTATGTTCGATCTCCGTCATCCTTTCCCCACTACATTTTCGGATCTGTTTCTCTTGAGGTCGTTGACATGTCATTACAAAACGAGATGAACTTTTAAGTCAGTTGAAATGAAATCTGGAAAAGAGTCGAAGAAACATGGAAAATCAAAGTAACAAAAAGAGAATAGATGTTACCTTTAAGGTAGGTGATTTTGTATTACTCAAACTACAACCATACAGACAAACGTCCGTCCAGCGTCGTATCTCGAACAAGCTTGCCGAACGATACTTTAGGGCTTTCAAAATTCTGAGCCGAATAGGAAAAGTTGCTTACAAGTTGGAACTTCCTCCTTCGTCGAAGATCCACCCCGTCTTCCACGTTTCTCAGCTGAGAACCTTCAAAGGAAAGACCGTTACTCTAACTTTCATCCCGATCCCATCTGAGTTCGATGACCAAAGCTCTGATCCACTACATGCAGAGGAAGAAGACGCAGATTCACCTCTCGTTGTTGTCCCTGTTCACAAAATAAACGTTGGATTAGACGAAAACACAAAACACCAAATGAAACATCACACAAATGCTGAAAACTCACCGCAACTAAAGGAAGTTAAACAAGTTTCCTATCATGACAAAAGAGACCACGCCTTACCGAGTCACGAAGACGAAGCGGTTTTCACTCAAACAGGTATCACCGTGAACAATCAGAGCAACAAAGAGTGTTTAACTCCAGCTGAGGGAGGCAGTGAAAACATCCATGTTTTTAGGAAGGAGAAGCATGTAAACACTCAGCAAAACAACCAGGTTTTGACTCAAGGGGGAGGCAAGAGTCCAACCACCGACGCAGTTTTGAAAGAGGAAAATAAGAACAAGGCAACGGAGAGAGAAGGAAGAGAATAGGAACAAAAGACTTCTGAATTGGGAAACGAAGTGTTAAATAACACTCTTCAAGATTCTCACTTCCCAAGTACACAATCCCACGTGAAGTTTCAAAAGTCTCTAGGAACCCGTGCCTTTTCTCATCACGTGAAGGATTCTGAATTGAAATACCCACTTTCACCTAACCCCATTATGGCCCCTTCAAATACGCCGCCCCATATCTCCAAGAATCCTACTTTTTAGCCTTTTCAGATTCCAAGACAAGCCAATTATATCCTCTCACCTAACCCCATCAAACTGCCACTTAATTCAAATGCCACTAGCCCTAATCCGACCGTTCAACCTTCTCTTGCCTCCAAAGATAACTCTTCAGCGCCACATCAGATTTCCAAAAGTGGGCCTCTTTATTGGGCTTCCTCCTTCCAACAATCCAAATTGACTCCAAAGCCCATCCTTGAGGACAATGATGTTCTTGGGCCAGATAGTACTGTTAGTAAGCCCAATAGAATCAGAAGCAAACCCAAATGGATGGAAGACTACAAATTAGAATAATATGAATTATAATTTTATTTTTAGTATTATTATGTTTTTGTTTTTAAAGTGGGCCTAACCCAGTATTCAGCCCATTAGGGCTATGCTGTATTTAAGCTAGTAACTTTGTTGAATGATGCAGAAAATTAATTTGAACTTTACAATTTTCTTCTTCCTTCTTGTTTTATGTGTGTTTTAGGTAGAAACTCTAGATCTAAGAAAATAGTTGTGACCACTATTTTATCATATATACAACTTATCATGTTACTTACAAGTTGTAGCTTGCTTTTTGTTCATGCAAATGCCCATGCCCAAATGAACATTGAATAACTAATAATTCTATTGATTCTAGATAAACAAGGCGTGACCTTTCTAATACAATTTTTTGTATCCTACTTATGAACTTCTAATATAAAGGCCCTTAACTCTCACTACGCCTCACGCCATCGTCTTCCCCCGATCATGGCTTCATATGCAATAAACAAGCTCTCACTTTTAAAATGAGTGGACAAAATCAACATACTTCTAGTGGACCATAGTCTTGGGATATAGAGTACAACGCAAAAATGACTTCATCTAGTTAATGGAACAAAAGTGAGTCTGAGAGAAATTAGTCCTCTTTGGAAGCTGGTATAATGGAAATGACAATTGTTGGCTCACATTAAATCTATGACTGCTTTGTAATTGTGGTGTATTAACCATCAATACAGTTTTACAGGAAACTAGGTGTGATTTAAATGGTTTATTCTGGACTTTATTTGTTGTTGTGTGCTTCTTAAAGCTGAAACCTTGCGCAGGCATAGGGAATATTGTAGCAGCTACCATCATTGACAACAATATCAGCATGCTTAGACCATACAAAGACTTATCTAACTTACAACCTTGTTTTCTTGTCCATGAATTACAAATCCTTCCAGTTTGTCCATATAGATTTCTTCTTCTAAGTCACCATTTAAAAAAAATTGTTTTAACATCTATTTGGTGTACTATGAAGTTATAAATAGCGGCAATTGAAATTAGTACCCTAATGGATAATTCGAGTAACTGGAGAAAAAGTATCAAAGAAATCCATATTTTCTCTTTGCCTAAAATCTTTGGCTACAAGGCAAACCTTGTACTTATCAATTATTCCATCAGGTTTTAGTTTCTTTTTCAAAACTCATTTACAACCGATTGGTTTGCAACCAGGAGGTAAGTCTACTAAGTGTTAGGTCTTGTTAGATTCCAGAGAATCTATCTCATCATTAATAGCTTCTTGCCACAAATCTGCATCCAGAGATCACAAGGCTTCTTGAAAATCTGTTAGATTTTCTTCTACTGTATATGCCCCATAATTGGGCCCAAAGTCTTTAGCAACTCTTACCCATTTACTGCTTCAAAGTTTTGTTTCTACTTAGTTATTGATTCCGGTGTTTTTATCATAAGAATGTGATTCGATTTAGTGCCCTCACTACTTCTCGATTTGAAAGGAAATTTATCTTCATAGAATTCAACATCATTTGATTCCATGACCACTTTAGCGTTTAGGACATAACACTTATATGTCTTACTGTTTGTTGCATACCCAATGAATACACATTCATAGGCTCTACTAGCGAGTTTAACCCGCTTCAGATACAAAATTCTGACATAAGCCAGACAACCCCAAGTTCTAAAGTAAGATAAGTTTGGTTGTCTTTTCTATATTATCTCATAAGGAGATATCTATTTAAGACAAAACAAATACTCGATAAAATTTCCCCCACTAGTGAGATGCAGCACCAGAATTCAACATAATAGCAACAACTAGTTCAGTGAGAATTCTATTCATTCTATCTGTTTTACCATTCATTTCAGGAGTATGGTGCAATCGTTACATGTACAAATCAATGTTATTTATAAAATTCATTAAATAAACTGAAATAATATTCATTTCTCATATCACTACGAATTCACTTAATCTTGTTACTAAATTGAATTTCAATTTCATTCACAAAAGTCTTGAACATATAACAATTTCATAACATTATCATTCTTAGTGATTTTATTTATTTCTACCCCAATAGACTGACTAAAACATGCCTTTTTCAAAAGAAAACCAAAAACAATATTATTTACAATCTCTGAAATATGCATGACATCCTTCAAGATTAAAGTCTTTTCAGAGATGGACTCTGTTCCACTTCTCCAATACCGACAATATTAGTGGTGTGGGAAACTCCCAACAACACTTTCTTATTCGTGTATGTTTTGAACATTGCACGATCATAACAGACATGACGAGAAAAACCAATGTCTATCCACCAACCATTAAATTCACCAATCATGTTGATTTTAGTGATCAAAGCAATAAATTGCTCATCAATTAGGTTAACCTATACATTAGGGGCAACACAAGGTTTAAACTCGATCTTACATTTGTTAATCATATGGCATGATTTTCTACAATTAGGGGTGTGCAAAATATCCGTTGTTATGTCCAAATCTATAACCAAATCCAAATCCACTTTAAATATCCGGATATATTCGAATGATTTTCAACCGATTTATTTATTAATGGTTGGTTATCCAACCATATTTTATTTTTGGATCCGGTTATTATCCAAAATCTAAAATTAATCTAAATATTTAAATTTCATTCATAAATTTTATTTAATACATACATTAAAATACAATTTCACATCCAATTTATTTGACACCGAATAATATGTTTCTGAAACACTGTTTCTTATGTAATAATTTTTAACTAACTGTAAAATACAATTTCTTAATTTTATAATACTGACTCAATTTATTTATTCATAATATTAATCATTTAATATTTATTTTGTAATTGTTTTTTGATTTAGTTTCTTTGAATTGAAATTTCTACACCACAACACTTATGTAGTATTACGTAGTATTTCAGAAACATATTACTCAATTAAGTGTCAATTTAAATTCAACATAATTTAATAATCGAACCACCACCCAAGTTTCTTAGGCACCGCGTGAAATTATTTTTTTGCCCCCTGATTCTGAATGTGCACTTTCGGACGCACCGTATCCTTAAAAAATAAAAAGTTGTTCCGGATGTGCATATCCGGAAGACCTCCGGATCTGTATATCCGGATGAAAAAAGGTGATATATTTGAAGCTGCGTGATCACTTCCCCCTTCCCATTCTCAACATTTCTTCTACTACACTCACTCTCACCAACTCAAAAAACCCTACTTCATCAATCTCATTTCTCACTAAAAAAGTTCAAGTTTTTGGTGCAACAAATCAAAGGGAGCAAAAAAAGACTGAATTTCAGGTAAATATTCAACTTCATCCACTACATTGCTCACATTATCAATCTATATTTTTGAAAACACAAGTTACGTTACTTCCGGATCTGCACATCCGGAACGAATTGAGCATGAACAATTCCGGATATGCACATCCGGAAAAATGCCTGAACCTAATTAATTTAAATTTTCAGCAATTTCGAATATATTTTATTTATACATATTAATTGTTATATTCTTGTTTTTAAATAGATATGGTGCACCCCGATAACATGTCAAAAGAATTAGTTGCGCCGATTTCCCCGAAAGATGAAGGCATGCTCGTAAAGTCGGTTGATGTCGGCGGTGACTTTAACAACAAGTAAGACTTTGATGATCATGAAAGCATGATCGCATACATTCGTAGGACGGCTATTGAGCTTGGCTTCGATGTAAATAACGGGAGATCGGATAATGGGTCGGATAGAAGAAAAGCTTTTGTAATTTTGGGTTGCGAAAGAAACGGCAAATATCAAGCACCTCTACGGAAGTTAAAGAAAGACGAGACCGATACTAGAAGATGTGAGTGTCCTTTTAAGATTGGTGGTTACATGTTAGTATCCAAGAAATGGAGATTTACCGTTCGTTGTGGTATACATAACCACGAAATGTGCTCAAAGCTTCAAGGCCATCCAAGTGTATGTCGGCTCAAGGCAGAAGAGAAGACATGTATAGCCGACATGACCTTGAACCTTGTCCAACCGAAGAATATACTTGCGACATTGAAACGGAAAGAACCCGAAAATGTTGCAAACATAAAGCAAGTGTATAACATTCGGTATCAAACGAACAAGGCAATTAGGGGAGATAGGAGTGAGATGCAACAACTGTTGAAGGTGTTGGAGGACAACGATTACGTGTCTCGGTACAGATATCGCGATGATGGAATTACGGTCTGATATATTTTTTGGACTCATCCGGATTCCATCAAGTTGTTCAACACATTCTCGACAGTGCTCATTCTCGATAGCACCTACAAGACAAACAAGTATCGTCTTCCATTGTTTGAGATGGTTGGCGTTACGTCTATAGATAAGACATATGCCGTCGGCTTTGCCTTTTTGGAATGTGAGAAAGAGGACAATTTCACGTGGCCGTTGGAGACGTGTCGATCACTTTTGAAGAAACATGTTCAAATGCCAAAAGCAATTGTTATGGACCGCGACAACGCCTTGATGAATGCGGTTGTAAAGGTCTTTCCTTCTTCCAATGCACTACTTTGTCAATTTCACATAACAAAGAATGTGCGAAGTCGGGTTAAGACCGCGGTGGGTGCGAAACAAGTGGAGTCGGAAGACGGAAAAGTGGTCAAGTCGGGTGTCATTGTAGAGAAAATTATGGATGCATGGACTCATATTCTAAATTCTTCCACAACGGAATTATATGTCGATTCGGTCATTAAATTCTGGAAAGTGTGTGAACGGTACCCCGCTTTGTTGAAATATGTTGAATCCACCATTCTTGATCAAGTGAAAGAAAAGATTATTTGTGCATGGACCGATAACGTACGATATCTTGGAAACACTACCACCAATAGAGTTGAGTCGGCACATGCCACTTTGAAGAATTGGTTGGGGAATAGCAAGGGGGATTTATGTCGGGATTTGGACTCCGTGCATCTAATGATCAAAAACCAACACAATGAGATACAGACCACTTTCGGTCGGAGCATCACAGTATTGGAACATCGGTTTAAAGGTAACTTCCTCTACTCTCAATTGATCGGCAACATGTCTCGGGCGGGGTTGGGCTATATTTTTCACGAGGCCAACCGAGCCAAAACAGTAGATGCCGATAGTACAAAGTGTGGTTGCACTATTGTGAAAACCTACGGTCTTCCTTGTGCTTGTGCCATTGCTAAAAAGTTGAAACTAGGTGAGCCAACACAAATTGACGAAGTTTTCCCTCATTGGATGCGACTTAGTTTTGATGATGATGGTTGTAAGGAAGGATATAAACCGGATATCTCTATTTTGGCCAAATTGGAAGCGATTCAAAATAGATTTTCGAAGGCCGACGACAATATGAAGCTACACATCAAAGAAGAGTTGAGGAAGATTGCCTTCCCCGAAACAAACGCAATGATACTGCCGTCTCAACCGGTTAAGACAAAGGGTGCTCCGAAGAAGTTGAAGCCTACACCAAATGACAACTCAACAACTCGGTCTCCTTCGTATTATGAGCACGTTGACCAAATCTTTCCGGACTCTCCGACTCCTAAATCTCTACACAGTGTCATGAAAGGAGCTCGCATTTCCAAACCGGCTCCGACACCGATTCCACGAGCCCGGACTCCGACTCCAACTACACGTATGATTTCCTTTATTGACGAGATGCCGGTTTTTATGCACAAGCATATCGACGGTATAATCGATGTTGTAGGGGATGGTAATTGCGGTTACCGAGCCGTGTCGGCACTACTCGGTAAAGGAGAGGAAGGTCATGCCCTTGTACGTCATCAACTTATCCTAGAATTGGAGACGCATAAAGAAGCATACTTGCGTCTCTATGAAAATCAAGAAAATTACAACAAGGTTCACGAGTCACTTGTTCCGTGGTTGAGTGCTCTGGCACCGATATCGAAATGGATGAGCTTCCCCGAGATGGGTCATCTTATATCATGCGCCTACGATATGGTGTGTATCGACTTGACGAGATACGGATTTTCGAAAACCTTTTTTCCACTCCACACCGCACCTCCGTCGAATCCAAATGATCGCATCATGTGGACCGTATGGCTTGCGAAATCAAGACATTTCGTACAAGTTATCTTGAAACCAGGATGCCCGATTCTACCTAAATCACCGCAATGGGCGACGCATGCAACTGCAATTGCCGATTCTTGGCCGGATAGTTTTGTCGAAAGGATACTTAAATTCGAAAGATTGCACGCAATTGAAAAGGCATCAAATGCGGAAAAATCTAAAGTTCTAGCTCCAATAGATTTAGACGGAGAATTTTGTTTTAACTCTTTTGTATAATCAAACGACACAATGTACATTATTGAAGTGAAATATATTGTATTTTTATCCATATGTCTTTTTAATACACTTACAAATTTTATTGCACTGAAAATATTCCAAGGGGCTGCATAAGCTGTTCAATTCTGTTTTAAAATTGTATCAGTAAAACATTCTGATTTTCACATCCGGACAATTTCTGGATTTGTACATCCGGAACCAATATTTGTAGGGTTTGCCCGGATCTGCACATCCGGGACGAACTTAGGCAGATATAACTTTACCCTAACTTTTCTATAAATTAGGGGTTTCATTTGATATCTTTCACACAAGCTCAAAATGTCTCAATTCTATCAAATCAAGGTCCGTTGGTATGCCGCTAGTGTCTCTTTCACCAACGGCAAAACACGCGGTCAAACGTTTACGCTAATGAGGGACATCTCCATCGGCCAGATCATTGACGACATCCAACTTCTCCTACCTTACGGAGACAAACGGAAGGTTGCGAAGCTTCAGTATCGTTCACCTTCGGTTGACAACGAAGGGAACGTCGCTTACACCCTTGTTGAGCACAAGAATCAAGACGATGTTAGAGCGATGTGGCAAACTTTTTTGGGTTACGAAGAACAATTCCCGTTTGAGTTCGAGGCGACCGTCAAAATCCGAAGAACGGTTGATGACATCTTAGAGATGTGCAAGCGTCCACCGGGCTATTGATCTTGTACTATTTAAATTTATGTCGATGTAATGCCGAATTTCTGAATGCAATCCTGATTTAATTTTATGACTGTGAGAAACATTGCTGGATTTTTAGAGTTCTGTTTCAGGATTTAATCCGGATTTGCAAATACGAATTTATTCCGAATGTGCACATCCGGAAAAAACTAATAAATTTTAAAAAAACGGTGCGTCCGGATGTGCACATACGGAACGCATGAGTATTTTCGCCAGCGCGCTAGATGCCTAAAAAGGCTGGGTGATGTGTTAAGAAATTTCCTAATAATCATTTTAACTTCTCATATTCAAAGTATTTGAATCGTAGTAATTAAATTTAGTGATCACTAATAACTAACATAAGCAAACTTGTTAGTAGTAAATCCGTACACATTACTTAAAATCAGTTTTTTTTTTCTCCTTAAAATACAAGTTTTTGAAAATAAATAAAAATCAATTTTAAGAAACAGTTGGATTTTAAATAAAAACTAATTTGTTTTATTTTCAAATTTATAAATAAATAGTTTTAAAATGTATTTTTATAGAAAAATCGTCTAAAACCAGATTTATAACAGAAAACTGATTATATACCCATAACCAAATTTATAATCGGTTTTACAACCGGTTTTACTTGAAATGTGGTTATGGTCATAAATCCAAACCATTTAAATGGTTTAAAAATGGTTATGGTTTGGTTTTTAAAAATAACCAACCATGCACACCCCTATCTATAATTGAAGCAAAATAAATCACCAGTGTCATTTCTTTGTGGTGGGTGTTGTTGCATATAAATTGGAGTAATCGGGGCCCTTGAATGGTTCTCAATCTTAATTTAGTTCACAACATTGCGGTTCTGAGTCTTTAATCATTTGCCAAATGGCTTCAGAAATACACTGGATTTCTTTTTGTTGTTTGAAACAACCAAGACTTTTTCTCTTTGATCATGTTTCTAAGATTCTTCTTCAATTCAAAGGCGAATAATCAGACTCTCAATTAAAAAATTCTTTTATTTTGTAGCAAATCATAACTTTAAAAGCTTTCAAACTAATGGGTATTTTGTCAATAATAAAAGAAATTTGAAATTGTTCATCTAAACACATACCTTTAATGGTGTTCTCATAAGCAATCTCTTGAATGTCGTACTATTGAATCTCCATAGACCTTTCATCTTTACCATTTGATACTTGAGGTAGCAGCTAACAACATACTTCTTTTTCAGACACTACTACAAAATAGTCCTTTCGTAACACGAATTTTACAACGGTCATAGTGTTAACCGTGGTAATAGTTTCTTTTTGGGTGCTTTTTTTGTATTTACTAAAGGACATGTCACAACGGTCATATATAGCAACGGTAGTGAAAGTAGACGGAGTAAAATGGTTTGAATCGCCGCACCAAAAATTAGTCATTTATCGTGATAAAAATGTGAATAACATTGTATATCACCATGGTTTTGTTTTAAACCGTGATGAAAGGTTATACTTATTTATATATGAGCAAAATTGTCTCTCTCTTTAGTATATAACAATCGTCTGTCTCAAAATAAAACCCTAACAACTCTTTCACTCGTCTCTCTCAAAACAAAACCCTAACAACTCTGTCACTCGTCTCTCTCATATGGAAACCCCAAAACGAAACCATAACATCAAATATTAGCCAATGGGTTTTTACAGGTTCGATTTAGTTTTATCTATAGTTTTTTTTTTCAAAATATGTTTCAATAGCTTGTTTCATGATGTTTGAACTTTCTTCTTGTTTTGACTTGTAGGTAGGGATACTTGTTTTAATAAAGACAACGATGCTAAAGTTAGCGTTGCAAACTTGTTAAGTTTATGGCTCTAACTTTAGCTTCATCCTTATTTCATTGTGGACATGCCATTATGGGACATGTATGGTACGTTTCTAAAGCATTTTGTGACTTGATCTGTTTGTTGTATCGTGTTTGTTGTTTATGGTTTGTTGTTGATGAATGTTTTAATGAATGTTGTTGTTAATGTTTGTTTAAAAGATGAGTTTATTATATATTATGTCGTTTGAGTGTTTTTCTAATCCCTTATCGAATATATACCTTTCCAAAATGCATTAGAAAACTATAATAAGATAAATAAATTTGTATTAGAAAACAAGTACATGTTCAATTCTTGACATGAATTCTTCACACCGTTAACTATATGTTGTTCTTTGACATGTAGAACTTGGTTTAGTGATTGTAGGTCTTCAACCACCCCTCTCTCCACCTCTAATTTTGTTTTCAAAGTAAATAATGTTTTGTAAAAAGAAATAGAGGTGAAGGCAGGTGAGGTTGAAGAACAAGGATCATTAAACCAAGTTCTTATTGTCAAAGAACAAAATACTGATAAGGAGTTGAAGAAATCTTGTCTAGAATTAAACGTGAACTTGTTCTTCTAATATAACTTAATTGTTCATATTATAATGTTCTAGTGCAGATTGAAAGGTTATATGTTTAGTGAGCATTGGCGAAATAAGCATTCCACATAATTTATAATAAACTCGGGTCTATATATCACAATGGTTACTTAGCACAACCGTTGTTAAATATGTTGCATTAAAGAATATCACAAAGGTTGTTTAACTAACTGTTATGGTAGGTAGCGTGCTACATAGATACAATCATGGTCACACGTCTGAGGTGGAAAGCATCATACATATAATCACACCTTACCTCACAACAGTTGGACCAACATGGTGGTATCCCTTTCCCAACCGTTGTGATAGGTGTTTTCCGTAGTAGTGAGAGTCTCCTAGTCATGTTTTGTAGTATTGAGTCTACTGTAATAATCATACAAATCATCTGCGAGTTTATTCAAAATATGATTTTGTAGAGATTAGTATTCTCTTTCTATATGGTGATTTCTTTCCTAAGTTGTAAAACAATCGCAGCAGATTCAACAGTTTTAACATTTCCATCTGAATCCACGGAGTTCTTACCATTAGTTTGTTCGGTTGATTCAGAAGGAGTAACAAGAATTTCCTCAGTCAGAACATTGACAACCTTCTTTAAGGTTAAGAAAATTTTCATTTTAGCTTGTTAATGTTTGAAGTGAATACCCTCAAACTTGAATGGTTTGTCAGAGACAGCGGTTGTAGTGTTACCAATAACTTCTTCGGTAGCCATGGCAATTTTGAAAACGTTTTAAAATTATTGATTTTGGATTTTTGAAAATAGCCACAGAAGAAGTTACCGGGATGAGTCGCAGAACAATTCGCTCTCTTTAATAAATTTTGTGACACTGCCCAAAAATATGCAAAGCAGTCAAGTTATATACCGTAAGATTACTACTTGCACGGTAGATAATTTCACAAACAAAAGAAATTCAAAATAATTCCCTAAAGAGAATCCAAAAATTAATACTTGTAATTTCTCAACTCAAACGAGGAGAAATTAACATAATTATCTAAAGAGAATTCAAGAAAATACTTAAAAAAATTCAACAAGTAGAAAGAAAGGAGGAGAAGTTGGTGCTTCGACAATTCGAAAGACACGTAGTTATGAGTGAGAAAGAAAAAACTCAACAAAAGGAGTTTTGGGTGTGTATTAGAATGAACCAGAGAATCCTTAAATAATGAAGAGAGCTAGCTAGCTAAGATATCTCACTTAAGCAATGTGGGATTAAGGAGTTTTTTCAACAAACACACAATGTGGGATTTAAGGAACTTGCAAGTCTTCAAGATAATCTTCCTTGCGCAACATAGGCCACCCGCATTTTCTTATCTTGCACTGTGTCACTCGCACTTTCAAACACAATGGATTTTTTCCTTGAACTTCGGCTTTTTATGTTTGCTAACTAGTTCCTGGAAGCTGGTATAATGGAAATGACAACTGTTGGCTCACATTAAATCTATGACTGTTTTGTAATTGTGGTGTATAGACCTTCAATACAGTTTTGCAGGAAACCTGGTGTGATTTAAATGGTTCATTTTGGATTTCATTTGTTGTTGTGTGATTTTCAAAGCCTAGACCTTGCACTGGCATAGGGAATATTGTAGTAGCTAACATCATTGATATCAAAATCAGCATGATTAAACCTAGTCCTTGTCTAATACTATTGATCATACCTGGATCAGATTATTTGAAAGTGGCCAACAATGTTTGGAATAACTGCTACTTCAGTGATGATGAAAGACAGTGCGCGGGGGGGGGGGGGGGGATGTACCTGTAGGACACTCCGATGCTTAAGTCAGTGAGTGTACAACAAATACAGAGAGTAAGAATGAGAGTAAGAAGTTAACTTATCCTGGCCCTCTCAAGTGAGAGGGTATTTATAGGAGACCCCCAGCGCATGGCCAACGGTTACTTGCAACGGGTGGGACCAGCGTGTGACCCGTTCCAAGTAACTGCTAGGGCTTACGTGTAGTAATAATGATCAGCTTGTGGTCAACTCCCTAGTGTAACTGTCCCTTTAATGCCATTATTAGACGGTTACATGAAACATATTTGTATGAACAATACCGTTGAAGGGTTCCTTGGAGAAGAGTCTATGATGTCGAGGAGATGTGGTGGTCGCGGTCTGGACTTCGACCTAATGGAGGTGATCCATGTATGTCGAGGACCTGTGAGTCAGCGGGGATTGGGAGTATTCTCGCGGGGAGAGGCTACTATGTCGTGGAGGTTCTTATCAGGGCGTGATGCCTTCCTTTGTCTTCGGATGTTCAAGTGTCCTCGGATTCTCAGGGTGCCTGACATGCTTTTGGGTTTGCGTATGGAAGTCATGTGTCATTCTCTAGGACTTTATTGGGCTTCTTCAAGCTGTATGGATTGGGCCTGTTTGATTGTAGGAAATCCCGGTCCAGTCCAGAACAGGAGTCCCCCCAAGTCGTTGCTTTGAGGCATCAGAGTAATGACTTGAGGGTCAATAATTGTGTTAGGGAAATGTCAAGGGCTGACTCGAGGAGGTTATCAGCATGGTCGAAATTCCCCTAATTATCATGACGTTGGGCATCAATATCGTGCGCGTAGTTATCATGAGGCGGGCATTGGCAGCTCGTCGTCAACGGAGAGTCGCATATGATTGAAGTGTCGGGGAGACGAGAAGTTTTCGTTTTGAAACGATGGGATGACGAAAGGACGCGTGTGGGTTTTCTGAGCGGTGTCAGTCTGCCACGTGTCACTAGTCATCATTGCATAGGGTGGCTGCCTAGGGTAGAGTACTCGAGTGCCGCAGGCTTCTCGAGTTCCGTGATTTCTCTATAAATACTCTCCCTTCCCTTCATTTCTCATTTTTCGTTATTTCGTCCAAGAATCGTTTCTGCTTCTTTCTCCGTTTTCTCATCTTCCGTTTGCCGCCATCAACTGCCACAAGTTCGCTGTTAACCGTCGCGCTACGCCGTGCCTGAACCCTATTCCGCCATTTACAAGGTATTTTCTTCAAACTGTTGTTTTCTCTGGTATCTTTCTTTAGTTTAGTTTGCTTGAGATCGTTTCTCTGATGAACTGATGAAAGTTCTCGTGAGAAATAGAAAGATTCCTGGCGAGTACGGCAGGGATCTTTGGTTGTTTTAAGAGAAAGAGTTTATGAGATTTTCTCTGTTTCTGTACCCGTTGAATAAAACCGAGGAGCTGGATGAATATTCCGGGGATTTGTAGAAACTTTCTGGGGAATATAATGGACATCGCGGGGACCTGATAATGTTTTGGGTCCCCAATAATTACTCTTTTTCGTTGATTTCACAGGGAAAGGGGCGAGATTATCCGGGGACGTGATGAGTTTCCCGGGGACATCTGTTGTTCGTCTTCGACTGGTTAGTTTGGTATGACTCGTCGAATTCACCTGTTCCCTTATGCTTTTCAGGTTGATGGACAGATTGGCTGCTGAAGTGGCCGTAGGTGAATTCGAGGAGGATAGCCAAGCTGAAATCCCGATGGCCCATATGGCTTATAGGCAAGAGCGTCCGTTTGAGGACTGGGTATGTGATGAGGCCCTCACTATGTCGTCGGTCTTCACATTCCCCGACGAAAATGGGTTTTGCACTGTTGAGCATAGGTTGCTTGGTTCTGAGAAATCTTGGAAGGTGTACCGTCCCAACGAGGACCAGCGTATATGTACACCGTATATGGGAATGCGCTTCCCGGTGTACGAGTTTATGTTTCAAGAGGCGGGTTGGAGGCTCCCCTTCACAGATTTCCAAGAGGGGGTCTTTAAATGGTTAAAATTGGCACCATCGCAAATCCATCCGAATTCTTTGGCTTTTCTTCGGGCTTTTGAGCTAGTCTGCAAGTATTTGGAGATCAGGGCAACGGTGCCCTTTTTTTTTCGGATTTTTCATCTGCAGCGTTCTATGACTGATGGTCGACACGGCTGGGTGTCGTTCAAACTGAATAAAGCTCTATTTCATACCTTCTTGGATTCTGTTCGGGATTTCAAGTGGCGTTATTATTTCGTGAAGCCGGTCTCTCCCGAGGCCATTAATTCGATTTATGATCGGGTGAATCAAGAAGTGAATGGGTTGCCTACCGAAGTGATGGTGCCAAAATTTCCCCTCTATTGGACAGAAGAGCACTATAAAGAGGGGGTTGATAAATATAAAGTGAGAGATAATAAGCTTAGTGTCGAGGATCACGAGGCTTATGCCAAGATTGTCGAGTACGTGGAGAGTTTGAATAAAATCTCCGGCGTATTCGCGAGCGGAGAGACCTCGACTGGTGGTGATGAGCAGGTGTCGAAGATCCGTCGCCTGATTAATACTCGTGTCTTACTTGAGACTTTCTCCGATGAGGAGGCTGTCGAGCTTTTAGGTGGTGTGACGATCCTCGAGTTAGATTTGTTTCTTGTTTGTGCATCCTGTTTTACTAATATTTTTCTTTATTTTTGCAGAGAAAATGGTCAAAGTTGCAGAAAGATACTCGAAGCTGAGGGCAAAAAGGGCGAGGGAAGAACAATCCCGTCCAACTGAACAAAGTACCTCTCAGCTTGCCTCTTCTATGACAGTGCCCGAGAATGCTCCCTCTACTGCAGTGCCCGAGGGTTTCGAGCAAGCTCACGCAGCGTTAGCTGCACCCGTGACCTCTGAGGATCAGTCCCCAGGGGATCAAGAGACACCTAAGCGGGCGAGGACTGCTGGGTCGCTCGTTGTCGACGTGGAGGGTAGTCCTCCTCCTCCTCCTGCAAGCTTCGAGATTCCTCCGTGTCATCTCCAGCGTCGTTATTTCCCCGAGGTTGCTTGTCCTCGTGTCGCCCCTTTTGAAGTTCAGGCTTTGTTGGGGAGTACTCCGGAAGCGAGGAGGAAAATAATCATGGAGGATATGTTTGCCGTTATGCGGCTCTGTTCGGCTGCCCTCGTTCTGAATGAGGAGAGTTGTTCTGCATCTGAGCTTTCTCGACTAGAAGAAAGGCTTTAGGCTTTGGGGGCTGAATTGCTCGGTGTGCAGAAGGATTTGAAGGATTGCAGGGAGCTGAATAGAGAACAACGCGAGCAGCAAGAACGGTCGGAGAGGAAGTTGAAGGAAGCGGAGGACGCGGCGAAGGGCCACCTTACTCGGGTTGCTGCGTTGGAAGGGGAAGAGCAGCGTCTTAAGGGCAGGATAGTTGAATTGGAAGAAGCTGTTCGGCCAGCTGAGAACGAGACTGAGGAGGACAAACTGTTAACCTCTCGAGCAGCCCTGATAGGCAAGCTCAGGGAGGTCGAGAAGAACCTTCGATTGGCTGAAGATGACGCTCTAGAGTTTGCAGATGTCGGGTTCCAGAATGCTGTGGCGCAGCTTAAGCTCCTGAATCCGGACCTCGTAACTGACGGAGCTGATTCCAAGTTTGAGGTGGTCGACGACAAGATTGTATTTCCCAGACAAACAGTCGGCGGGGAACAGGAGAATCCTGAGGCGGCTGATGCTGCTGCTGAGTGATGTTGTATTCAGTTCAGTTTGGCCTGCGTGCCAATTTTTTGTATTGACTGGCCTGCGTGCCATACTTTTTGATTTGCCCGGCCTAAGAGCCGGGGCTTTATGTAACATCCTTACAATGGACTTGCCCGATTTAATACTTTCATTTTTGCCTCTTTATCTGTTCTGTGTGTGGTATTTTACTTATTTTTGTCTAAGTTATTTTGATTTTGCTGGATACTTGGGAGTTTGCTCGACTCTAGTGATCCTCGACTGCGAAGGGGGCTGGTCGAGTGGTCAGGGGTCGTACCCCGACCTTTAATGAAGCTAAGAGATCGATCGAGGTCTTAGTTTCATGGCGTGAACTTCCCATCGCGAGCTGGGTGTTCTGCCTGCAAGGTACGTCGACGACGGAGCTCGATAGAGTACTCCTCGCCGGGCCAAAAGTTCACCGCACACACAACGTGACTTGTGACCTTCGTTAGCGTATAGAGGTGTCGTGCTTGTACCATGGCACGCTCCCCGTAATGGCAACTTTAGTATAGTTACATGTGGCGTTCAACTGTAATATTGTTTAAGCTTCTCAGCATTCCATGGTCGAGCAAGTTGTTCACCTTGGAGATTTTCGAGGTAATAAGCACCCGTCCCGGTCTTTGCAATGACGCGGTAGGGGCCCTCCCAGTTTGCGGCCAGCTTTCCTTCACGTGAATTTTTCTGATTTCGCCGTAAGACAAGACTGCCTACTTGGAAATCTCGTTTGATGACTTTGTCATTATAACGCAAAGTTATTTTTTGTTTTAAAGAGGCTTCTCGGAGGGATGCGCCCGTCCTTATTTCTTCGACCAGGTCGAGTTCTTCGCGAAGGGCTTCGTCGTTCGCTTCTTTGTCGAGAGGAGCTTCTGTCCTTCTCGACGGTTCCCTGATTTCCACGGGGATTACTGCCTCGGTTCCATATGTTAACCGGAACGGGGTCTCCCCGGTCGTGGAATGAGGGGTAGTCCAATATGCCCAGAGGACGCTGTGTAACTCCTCGACCCACCGTTGTTTGGCCTCGCTGAGTCGTCGTTTGAGTCCTCAGAGTATTACTCTGTTTGCTGCCTCAGCTTGCCCGTTGGTTTGTGGGTGTTCGACTGACGTGAAATGTTGTTTCGTACCCAGTTTGGCAACGAAGTCTTGGAAGTTTCCGTTGGTGAATTGTGTCCCATTGTCTGTGACAATGGCCTGAGGCACGCCGAATCGGGCGAGTATATTTCTCTTGTAGAAACGTAATATGTTGAAAGCAGTGATCTTGGCTAGTGCTTCTGCCTCGATCCATTTTGTGAAGTAATCTACCCCGACGATGAGGTACTTATTTTGGTATGATCCTACGATAAAGGATCCGAGGATATCCATTGCCCACCACGTAAAGGGCCACGGGGATGACAATGATTTAAGCTCGTTTAGAGGAGCGAGGTGCATGTTCGCGTGCCTCTGACAACGGTCACACTTTTTGACGTGTTCCTTTGCATCTTGTTGCATAGTGGGCCAGTAATATCCTGCTCGGATAACTTTTCGAGCTAAGGATCTTCCGCCTAGATGTTGTGCGTTGATTCCTTCATGTATTTCCTGGAGAATCTCGGAAACTTTATTTTCCTCGACGCACTGGAGTAGAGGGATGGATAATCCTCGACGATATAGCTTACCGTCGACTATGGTGTATGCACATGCCCGTCTTCTAATTATCCCAGCTTCTTTAGGGTCGTCGGGCAGTATGCCCGTCATCAGGTATTTGTAAATTGGAGTTATCCAACAGTTTGCGTCCCCGATAACGTTCACCTCGGTGGTCGAAGTAGGTTTGTTGATGCTCGGACGGGTCAGTATCTCTTGGATCACTGATTTGTTCCCTCCTTTCTTCTTAGTGCTCGCTAGCTTGGAGAGCACGTCTGCTCGAGTGTTATGCTCGCGCGGGATGTGAGCCACCTCCGCGGAGACAAATTTCTTCAACTTTTCTTGTACCAAGGTTAGGTATTCAATGAGATTATCATTTTTGGCTTGAAATTCTCCCCTAACTTGTGATGCTACGAGCTGAGAGTCCGTAAAGATTTTGACTTCTTTTGCGCCAAGGTCCTCTGCGAGTCGAAGTCCTGCGAGGAATGCTTCATACTCGGCTTGGTTGTTTGATGTTTTGAAAGATAGCTCTAGTGAGACTTCTATTAATATGCCTTCCGCGTTTTCGAGGATAATGCCTGCCCCGCTGCCCTTTGCACTGGAGGCTCCATCGACGTAAATTATCCATCTTTGGGAGCCATTGGTCGAGGATTCGGGGATTGTCATTTCAGCTACGAAGTCGGCCAGTACCTGAGCCTTCAGGGCTTTTCTCCCTTCGTATCGAACGTCGAATTCGGATAGCTCGAGAGACCACCGGAGCATTCTCCCCGCCATATCTGGCCGACTAAGGAGCTGTCTGATAGGCTGCTCAGTTCTCACCATAATTGTGTGGGCCAGGAAGTAATGGCGTAATCTTCTGGCTGCAGTTACGAGGGCCAAGGCAACTTTTTCAATCTGTTGGTATCTGAGCTCGGGACCCTGGAGAGTTTTGCTCGTGAAATAAACCGGTTTCTGTCCGTCGGGGGTTTCCCGTATGAGGACAGCACTTACCGCTTCGCCGGTGATGGCCAGGTATAAGAAAAGTGTTTCTCCGTCGTTTGGTCGGGACAAGACCGGGGGTTGCGATAAGACTCGTTTTAGATGGAGGAGGGCTTGTTCGCATTCTTCACTCCATTCAAATGTTGCTTTTTGTCGAAGAAGTTTGAAAAAGGGGAGCGCGTATTGGGCAGATTTAGCAATAAAACGGGAGAGAGCAGTGAGCATCCCGTTAAGTGACTGTATCGATTTCTTTGAGTTCGGAGTGAGAATCTCGGAAAAGGCCTTACATTTGTCGGGATTCGCTTCAATTCCTCTCTTTGTAAGGTAAAATCCGAGGAATTTCCCTGCTCGAACACTGAAAGTGCACTTTTTGGGGTTGAATCTCATGCGACATTTCCTCGCTGTGTCGAACACCTTTTTAAGATGAGCAGCGTGGTCGACTTCTTCTGCGGATTTGACGATCATGTCGTCCATATAGACTTCGAGCATGTCACCAATTTCCGCTTGGAAGACCTTGTTCATCATCCGTTGGTAGGTGGCGCCAGCATTCTTCAGACCAAAGGGCATCACATTATAATAGTAATTGCCCGACTCAGTCATAAAAGTTGTGTGCTTTCTGTCGGCCTCATCCATGGGGATTTGGTTGTATCCCGAATAAGCGTCCATGAAAGATAACAGTTTGAATCCTGCAGAGTTGTCGACCAATCGGTCGATGTTAGGCAATGGGTAAGAGTCTTTCGGGCATGCCCGATTAAGATCCGTGTAGTCAATGCACATCCTCCATTTTCCATTAGATTTTTTAATAAGTACAACATTGGACAACCAAGTGGTGTACTTGGCTTCCGAAATAAAGTTTTCCTCTAGGAGGTCTTTTACAACTTTTTCAGCAGCCTCCATTTTTTCTGGAGACTGCTTACGCCTACGTTGAGCTACAGCCCTAGCATTTGGATCTATGGTCAGCTGGTGACAAGCCACTTGAGGATCTAATCCGGGAATTTCCGAAGCGCTCCAAGCGAACAAATCTGCATTCTCTCGGAGACATGCTTTCAGTTGTCTCCTCGCCAGGTCGGGGAGCCCATGGCCGATCTTTACAGTTCGCTTTGGGTCGTCGCCGAGAGGGATCAGTTCGAAATCTCTGTCTGGGATGGGGCGCGTTGGGTAGGTAGGCTGTCCGTTGACTTCAACTGGGAGGTCTTTGCCTGCAACTTCCTCCTGTTCCCCGGAGAACCTGCTATCAAGGTCGACCGCACTGACCGGCGGCAGTGGAACCTGTGCGACATCTGCAGCTGCCCTTTTGGGGTGGACACCACCGACGACACTAAGGCCTTTTATCGCTGCATCGAAACATCTTCTGGATGCTTCAATATCCCCGTGTAGGGTTACCACACGTCCTCGAGCAGTATAATATTTCATTTTTAGGTGGACAGTGGATGGTACAGCTGTTATTTCGGCCAAGGTGGTTCTTCCCAAGATGCAGTTGTAGAGAGAAGGACAGTCAACCACTAGGAAACGCGTCTTCGCCTGTCGAGCTGTTTCACCTGCTCCGAATGTGACCACCAATTATACATAACCTCTAGGTCTTGTAGATGCGTCGTTGAAGCCTTGTAGATCAGATCCCACGTATGGGGACAGGTGATGCTTTGTCAGCTGGAGAGTATCGAAGAGGTGAGTGTACATGATGTCCACCGAGCTTCCCTGATCGACCAAAATCCGGTGCACATCAAAGTTGGCCATTTGTGCTCGAATTAGGAGGGGTATATTAGCATTCGGGGATCCACCTGGTAATTCCTCGAGATAGAAACTTATAGGGCATGATTTTCCTCGAGATAAGCTGAGAGTTGGGTCTCGAGGAGTGGATGTCTTTAGTTCGTCGAACTTTCTCTTTATTGAACCGACAGTCACTCATTCAGGATCTCCGCCTGATATGACTAGGGCTTGGGGAAAACTTTCCCAGGTACTGCGAACACTTACTATCTCTTCTGCTGGGAAGCTCTTCCACATGTTTCGAACAGCTTCGGCATCGCTAATATTTCCAAGGAAACCGAAGTCTTCAGGTCGGGTGATGCTTAAGGCAACCTGTAGTTTTCCGGTGTCCGGATGGTTTGACTCCTTGGTATTCAGAGCTTCTTGGCCGGAAGGTCGAGGAGTTTCGTCTTGTTTGGCGTACTTTTTCAGGTAGCCCTCTTTAATCAACGTTTCGATAGCATCTTTTAGGTGGATGCAATCTTCAGTAACATGTCCGTAACTGCGATGGAACCGACAGTATTTAGATTTATCAGTATTTGGTTTGGGAGCCGTTGGCTTTGGGAAGTGGATTCCCCCTTTCACGAACTCCGAATTTGCTCATTCGCTGTAAATGCGTGCACGGGACACGTTTAGTGGAGTGTAATCTTTGAAAAGACCGGTAGGTCCTCGAGATTCCCGGGGCTCTTTATGTCGATTTTCTTTCTTACTCACCCCGCCTCGTCTAGGTAGAGGGGAATCTTCTCTTCTCTTATCCCCTCCCCGTCTAGGTGTGGGGGAGTCTTCCCGGTTCCGGCCGCGGGGGCCTTCTCTGCTTCTTAAATCAAGGGCAATTTGGGCGGCTTCTGCTTCTTCGAACTCGATATGTGACTGAGCTCGTTCGAGGAATCCTTCGAAGCTGCGAGGACAGTGCAACCCGACAGATTCCGCGAACTTGGAACCAACCCGCAGTCCTTTGATGATAAGATATAATTTGATATGGTCGGTCGTGTGGACCTCGACCGCTTCCTTGTTGAATCTCTCTATGTAGCTCCGGAGAGATTATTTCTTATCTTGGAAGATGGCCTCCAAGGATGATATAGTTTTTGGATGCCTTCGAGAAGCCATAAAATGCTTCCTAAAACGTTCCCTCAGAGCTTTCCAGGACGCTATAGATTCAGGTGCCAGGTTTTTGTACCAAGCCATGGCCCCTTTTCGAAGAGTCGTAGGGAATAGCCAACATTTGATAGCGTCGGAGACGTTTCTAAAGTCGAGAAGAGCCTCGAAGCTCTCGACATGGTCGTCTGGATCATACGTCCCATCGTATGTCCCCAAGGATGGGGGTCTCTCCAAGCCTTTAGGAATAGGGGCTTCCATTATTTGTCTGGATAGGGGAGTCCGGTAGTCTTCGTCATCGCTATCTCTTGGGGATACAGAAGGAGAAATATGGCCTCGAATATAGTGACGTCTCGAGGAGTTCTCTTGGCGACGAACTCTTGGCTCCTCGACATAAGGCTTGCTCTTCTTAGTCTTCAAGGGACGAGTGGCCGCTTTTGGTGGCGGGGAACGATGGCGCTTCAGTGGATGCTCGGTCTGGTTGCGCTCCAAACGTGGCCTGCGCCCTTTATTTACTGGGGAGGGACTGCGAGATTCCACCGAAGACAGTGAACGTCCGGGGTAAGGTGGTGGTCGGTACTTTCGCGGGGAGGATCGACCACGACCCTTTTCTAGCTTCTCGATCCGTAAGTTTTGGTTGAAGATCATTTGATTGGTCTGATTGACTAACGCAAACAAAGCAGTGGTGCTCAGATCCGCATTTGGTGGTGGATCCACGGGATGGTATGTAGGCTGGAGGATTGCTTCCTGTGCATCTTGTTGAGCAGTCTCGTACTCTACCTCGTCGGAAGACGGGGAAGCGGTGACTCCATCTCTAACATCATTCTCCACGACGGGCTGAAGAACATTGTTATCGCCATGGGTGTTACCACCGAGTTGTGCGATGACATTATCTATAGCTTAACTTGCGGACGGGTTGGCCATTGCTGGTAGTTGAATTAGGAAACTTTGGTTTGTCGCAAAGGAAAAAAGGGGAAGTTTATGAAATTCCCACAGACGGCACCACTGATCGTACCTGGATCAGATTATTTGAAAGTGGCCAACAATGTCTGGAATAACTGCTACTTCAGTGATGATGAAAGACATCCGGGGGGGGGGGGTGTACCTGTAGGACACTCCGATGCTTAAGTTAGTGAGTGTACAACAAATACAGAGAGTAAGAATGAGAGTAAGAAGTTAACTTATCCTGGCCCTCTCAAGTGAGAGGGTATTTATAGGAGACCCCCAGTGCGTGGCCAATGGTTACTTGCAACGGGTGGGACCAGCGTGTGACCCGTTCCAAGTAACTGCTAGGGCTTACGTGTAGTAATAATGATCAGCTCGTGGTCAACGCCCTAGTGTAACTGTCCCTTTAATGTCATTATTAGACGGTTACATGAAACGTATTTGTATGAACAAGACCGTTGAAGGGTTCCTCGGAGAAGAGTTTATGATGTCGAGGAGATGTGGTGGTCGCGGTCTGGACTTCGACCTAATGGAGGCGATCTATGTATGTCGAGGACCTGTGAGTCAGCGGGGATTGGGAGTATTCTCGCGGGGAGAGGCTACTATGTCGTGGAGGTTCTTATCAGGGCGTGATGCCTTCCTTTGTCTTCGGATGTTCAAGTGTCCTCGGATTCTCAGGGTGCCCGACATGCTTTTGGGTTTGCGTATGGCAGTCATGTGTCATTCTCTAGGACTTTATTGGGCTTCTTCAAGCTGTATGGATTGGGCCTGTTTGATTGTAGGAAATCCCGGTCCAGTCCAGAACAACTATGAAACATTTATCCCTACAACAAGAGATAGTGGTAAACATGTTATATAATAAACATCATTGAAACTGTATTAGAAATTGTGTGTGAGAATTAGAGGGTTACTTACCAAAGATAAATTTTCATTTGATTTTTCAATGATATGCACATCAAAAGTAGTAGCATTCTCTCCCTTCAATTTATCCACAGTTGATTTGCACATACCACTGAAATGCTCCAAATTTGAAGGTGCCATAGAAATTTCATCATTGTTCACTTATTTAAGGTATTAAAGATAATCTTCCTTGTGCAATACACGCCATTCACACTTCCTTATGTTGAACCATTCCACTTGCACTTCGAAACGCAACAAATTATAATTCAGGGTGAAAAGTTCATCCAAAATTTAAGTGGTTCGACAACCAAGATCGAGCCTACAATCAAGGAGAACAAATAAATGAACACCATCAAGACCAATACTATCAAAATCAATAACCACACAAATAATTTAGAAGAAAATATCACTTAGTTTATGAAAGTGGCTCAGAGTAATATAAAATTTATCAAGGAAAATAAGGAAACAACTAATAAGAATATTAAATCTTGGCATAATTAGTCACCAAGTCCCGTAACTTAATTTAATGCTTTGCTTTCCTTAACTAAAAAATGATACCAGTTAGTCCCTTAATTTCACTTTTGTTAACCTATTTGATCCATTAGAAACTCTGAAGCACATATGGAGCACCTTACTAGACATTTAAGTGCCAGTTTATTGGAGGATTTTTTGGAAATACTCTTGATGATCTAAATATTGAAAAGTGTTATTCGATTAGTGTCGTAACCCAAAATTTGACTTCCTTTTGCCTTTTGCATAAGCATGTGCATTCGCATCGCTGGCATACGCACTTGCACTTTTTCTCTGTGTTTTTGTTGTAGGAATATTCAGGTTTTACTAACCTGATTAATCACATCCTCACAAAGTCATCACATCATCAACACAAGCACAAAACAAGGGTTTATATGCATATGCATCAAAGCAAGAGGTTGAAAATTGGAACCGTAGCCAAAGCACCTTTTTTTTTTCAAGCAAACTGGGCATTTTTGGCTTAGTTAATCGATTAACACTTTGCAGTGCAAAAATTGTTAATCGATTAACACATGGAAATTTGGCAGATTCTGCTACTTTTCATGACAGCAACTTGCCACTCCCCATTTTGGGTTCTACTTGGTTCTAACATTGTGTGGAACATTCTAGACAGTTCAAGACAATTCAAGACACTCCACTTACATTTACTCCAATGCATCACTTTGAATTAAGTGTACCATGTTCCTTAAATTCCAAGTATGTGAGCCTTTGATTTGGATCGACATTGGGATTGCTCCACTGAGTTAACTAACTAACTAACCGAGCCAACTTCCGACTCGGTGAGTCAAGTTTAACTAACTCCTAAGCTAGCTCCAAAACACATCCCAAACCAATCACACTCCAAACCAAAGCTTTATATAAACAAAGCTCCACCATTTCACAAAGGACCTTCAACCATTTCAATCATTTCTCACACTCTCTGCACTCTCAATTCTCTCATTTCTCTCTGCATTTTCTGCAAGTTCTACACCTTCATCCTCATTTTCTTCTTCAAACCACACTAAAGCTCCATTATCACCATTAAAGAGTAGCAAATTTCACATTGAAATTGCTTTCTCTTGAGCTTAAGCCTTCATTCATCTTCAATTGTGTTTGGATTTCTGGAACCACAACAAATTCTACTCCAAATCAAGTGTTCATATCAATCAATTCGGTGCAAATTCGATCTCGGTGCATTTTTGCGTTTTTTGCTCGGTTTCGCTACGATTCAATGTGAAAGTGCAAAATTCTCTGGTTTTATTGCTTTCTTCTCTCTACATTTCACTCACAACAATCACCAAGCCAATTCTCCGGCTTGTAGGTTGGTAGCTCTTACTCTATTCACTGTTTCGATCACTTTTGCGCATTTTCGATGTAGTTTCGATCGTTTTTCGGTTCGTTTAATCATGTGATTGCTTGATCTTTGATCTTCATGTTAATGCTTTCAATTTGTGTTTAATTTCTCATAATTGAGGTGATTTTTGTGCACAAATGTAAGCCATAACATGTGGATGTTCAAATAAGTGATCAATTGCTGGAAGCACTTTTGGAAAACTGATTTTTAGCCACTGCTCCAGTGTTAATCAATTAACACTTTGCAGTGCAAAAGTGTTAATCGATTAACACTATTTTTTTTTAGTTTTTTCTACTATTTAGCAAGTGTTAATCGATTAACACTTTGTAGTGCAAAAGTGTTAATCGATTAACACTGAACCAGAATGTGAAATTTGCATTTTTCATGCTTGTTTGATTTTCTTTCCTCATTTTAACATCCATGGCTTGATATGCTTGATATTTGTGGATGTTTTATGAGTTGTTTAACCTCTGTTTGAAGCATGCTTGACAACTTTCGATGCTCGATTTTTCCATTATCAATTGTTTGCAATTTTGACAATGTTTGCTCATGATCATTCTTGCACATCTTTTGCTCACATGATACATGATTAGTGATGCATGCTAATTGATTTTTGGTACTGTTTTTCACTTTTATTCATGTTGGCATTAAGTTTGTTCTTTAAAGAATGAGTTTAATCTTGTATAATCAATAATCCACACTTTTGCTTTAATGATTTTCCATCACTTTGGAAAATTGTTAGCACATCAATTCGCTCTTGATTGATTAATTGAAACCTTGGTTCAATTAGTAAATCCTTCGCCGCTCTTCTCTTTAGGCTTCCTTTAGATTCTTGTTCTCTTGATCCCCTACCGAGTCGTAGGTTTGCACGACGCACTGGAACACTGTACAAAATGGTGCTGTTATGTTGTCTGTTTCAATTTACGCACTATACTTTGGTGCTAGAGAAGAGATTAGAGGGGAGAATTCCTATACTCATCTTGATTATTTTAGGTAGGGGACGAATGACCCTGTGCCTTGAATAATCGTCTCTATCTCCAAGTTGTAGTGTCTCTCAATCCTTAGTTGATTCGATCCTTGATCACTCGCCCCATTCAATCTCTCTTTCGATCAATCACCAGTTCCTTGGTTAAAGATCATTGTCTCTTGGGTTAAAACCTGTCTCTTGCCTCAATATCCTTTTCTTATGGTCAATCATTGCTTATTGATTCCCCGGAAGAGTCTCAACCCCTTTTCTTCGGTTAAACACAGTCTTCCTGTTAAACACCGAAACCCTTGCGAAGTTTGTAAACTTCTCTTGGTTCTTCTCCCTTTTATTGGTTAACCACTGCCTGTCAGTTAAAACAGCAATTTGCACTTCTTCTTAGTTAACCACAGTCTCTCTGTTAACATATTGAGTTTTTCTTGGGTTAATCACCTTCTCTTGGTTAATCATCCATTTCTCGGTTAACCACAACCTTTCTGTTAACATACTGAGCTCATTTTTAGTTAATCACCTTTCTTGGTTAATCATTCATTCTTTTTTGGTTAATCACAATCCTTCTGTTAAAACCAATACCCATGTGAGTTAGTAACCTTCTCTTGGTTTGAATACTCGCACCCTTGGGTTAGTAACCTTCTTTTGGTTCAAATACCTTACGTTGGTCAAGTACTGCTTGTTCAGTCAGGACCAATATCCCTAGTAGGTCACAACCTTCGCTTGATTCTACACCCGTTCTTTTGGTTGATCATAGTGTATCTGTTAAAACCTTTCTCCCCACAGAGTTACAATCTTTTTTTGCTTCGGTTAACCACTGTTTATCAGTTAATATACTGAAATCCCTTCAGAGTCAAACACCTTCGCTTGGTTCAATACTCTCTCCTTTTGGTTCCTCACAGCCTATCTGTTGACACCAAACCTTTTTTTCCCCACAGAGTCCTACTCTCTTTCTTCGGTTAATCACTGCCAGCCAGTTAACATACCGAATCCTATTTTCTCTTGGTTTTGAAACCATCCCTTTGTTTGTTCCCCAGTAGGGTCGTTAACCCTTTGATCCCTAGCACAATTTTTTGTTCTCTTACTCCCCAGTATAGTCCCTTTTATTCTTTTGCTCCTTTATCTTCTTGGTTTCGACACCACTCTTGCACGTTATCCTCAGCACACTTACTATATTTCCCTTTGCATTCCTTTCTTGGTTTTGACGCCATTTCTCTTGAATCCCCATCGGAGTTTTTCTCTCCTTCTTTTGCTCTTGGTTTTGACATCGTTTTCCTTTTCTTTTTGTCGTCTTGGTTCCACGAACTACGGACGCTCTGATTCTTGATTCATTTGAATGTAAGATATGTAGGCACAAGAATGTGATGATCTTGGCGAGCACATTTCCACCTTCTCCGCCCCTTCCTCTTTCTTTTCCCTGCTTCCATGAACTACGACGCTCTGATTTTCTCATTGCACCGACACAAAATTACGTAGGCACGAGGGCCCTAATCCTCCACGAGCACTTTCTTTCTTTCTCTTTCTTTTCTCTCTTCTCTTTTATCTAGAAGCCTTTAGATAGATAACACATCCAAGCCTAAAAGCAAGCGAAATGGTTCCCGTCAAGTATGACGGATGCGTAAGGTGCTAGTACCTTCCTTTCGCATAACCGACCCCCTGACCCGTTTCTCTTCCCCTTGGTTTTTATCGATATTTTCCCTGTCCTTTGGGATTAAATAAATTTCGGTGGCGACCCTGTTGTATCTTTGAGTGTGCGATTTACTCAGGTATAATCCCGCTAGCTTCAGCTGGCGACTCTGTTGGGGAGTCCTTGCTCTTGTAAGTTGGGGTCTCGCCTAGTTTTGTTTGTTTTCTTGCTTGCTTGGGTGTTTAGCTTTTGCATTTTACTTATTTTATCTTTATGCTTTATTTTATGTTTATTTATTGGATTTCTTTACTGCTTTGAATATTCATATGCTGTATATTCTGGATATCTGCTATATTTTCTGATGTTGCTGGGATGGGTAGATATTATTGGAGAGATAAGTCCTAACATCGAGCTTGAGCATGAACTTAGGCTAGAACGTGGATAGTCGTCAGGCCCGCGTTTTACACGTTGGGTTATCACGAGAGCCACATCCCAGATCGTGATTCGTTTGAGAATACTTACGTCCTGTGAGAATTCGCTACGGCGGTGGGTTTTCATTCTTAGTCCTATGGTTTGGAGACCTTTCTAGGGACCACCTTGTTGTGTCTAGATCACCCCTGTGAGCGGGATATGGGTTTTTGCAGGAAAATAAGACTCTTCATAACTTTGTTCTCTCATGCACGTCAGATCTTTGCACCGACACAAAGTTACATATGCAGATTATCCAAAAGATGTTGCATCTCTAACCTGTATTTTTGCATACTGGTTTTGCATCATCATATGTATGCTGAACTGTTGCATCATCTAAGATTTGCATCATTGGGTGTTGCATATATCATTTGCATTCTGCCTGCATAAACAACATATGCATACATACATTTGCATTGCTTACATCCAAACCAGAAAAAGAACACTTTTTTCCCTTCATCAGCCAAACGACAGTGACGACCCGACACCGGTACTTCATCAGATCCAACGAGTCAAGAATCATGGCCGATGATGAGAACACTGCTTACACGGAAACCTTAGCCTATTTCCAGGATAGGATGGGTCAATTCCATGATAACATGGATGCCAACATGGAACTTCTTCATACTCAGAGGGATACCACTGTTACCACTGCTGCTGTCGCAACTGTAACCGATGCAACTGTTGTCACTCCTGTTGTTACTTCTTCTCCTGTTGTTGTTGAAGCGCCGGTTGAGACTGTTGTTTAACCTATTGTCATCTTGCCAAGCTCTCAGTCTGGTCCAATCGGATGCCTGCTGCTTATCCTTGGGGAATTCCCCCTAATTTCACTCATCAGATTGCCAATGGTAGTGCCTTTGTGTCATATCAACCTTTTGTTGCACCTATATTTACTGGGAATTCTGATGCTTACCCATGGGGCATGCCTATTCCGCTTCCACCTCATGTGGTGAACGATGACCATGAGATTCCTCAAACACAGGCTCGCCAGGCTCTTGTGCCAATTGATATTGAGACCCCTGATGAGGACGAGCATGTGTATAGAGGTTCTCCTATTCATGTTTCGATCCTTTCTCAATCTGCTCATACTGCTGTTCAGAATATTCATTTTAGAATGCTTTACCCTGGGGCATCTTTCGCTGCTATGGTATATCCTCTTGGTTATCAGTATGGTGTTCAGATAGGTCAGAACTCTGGTCAGGTGGTAAATACTGGGCTGGTATATCCGTCTCAGTTTGCTTCTCCTCAAGCACTTGCTCCAGTCGCATCTCAGGTTCCAAATCCTCAGATTTTTGTCGGACATGCTGATCAGAATAAACCTGCAGACTACAAATTGTTAGAAGACAGAATCAGAGATATTGAAGGTTTTCTACCTTTGACATGGACGCCAAAGACTTGTGCTTGGTTCCAAATGTTGTGATACCCCAGAAATTCAAGGTGCCTGATTTGCCTAAGTACAAAGGGTTGAGTTGTCCACGAAGCCACATCACAATGTATTGCAGAAAAATGGCTTCCTACATAGACAATGATGATCTGCGTATCCACTGTTTCCAGGATAGCCTATCTGGGGCTTCCCTGGATTGGTACATGAACCTTAAGCAAGGTAAGATCAGAACCTGGAAAGATTTACATGAAACATTCTTAAAGCAATACAAGTACAACTGGGATATGGCTCCCACCAGGTTGCAACTGCAAAATCAAGCTCAAAAATCTGGTGAATCATTCAGAGAATATGCTCAGAGGTGGCGTAAGATAGCTTCACAAATCCGCCCTGCTCTATCTGATACAGAGTTGATTGACATATTCATGGGTACTCTTCAGAATTTGTACTATGAGAAGATGGTTGGTAGCTCATCCTCTAATTTTGCTGATGTTGTGACCATTGGGGAACGTATCGAGAATGGGCTCAAAACAGGGAAAATTGTTGGCACTGTGAATCAACAATAATGGGTCAATAAGCCACAAGGTGGGTTCTCTAAAGAAAAGGAAGAAGAAATAAATGATGTCATGGCAGGTGTCCACTTTCAATCACAAACTCCCATAGCTCCTATGCCATACTGCCCATACCCATATGTTGCTGCTACCCAATACCAACAACCACCATATCAACAGCCTCCTCAGGCTCATAATCAGCAAGCCCAAGGTCGAGAGCGTCAAAACCAGCACAAGCCCTGGAACAATCTAGAATGAAGGAATTCCCCTCTAGATCTGATTCCTGTGACATACAGTCAACTCCTCCCACATCTGATTCAGAGCTCGCCGGTGGTTCCCAAAGCTCTGAAGCCTCCTCCAAAACCAATCCCACCTGGGTATGATCCCAATGTGCATTGAGGATATCATGTTAGGTTAGTTGGGCATTTGACCGAGGATTGCAACGCTTTCAAAGCTAAAGTCTAACAGTTGATTGACAAGAAGTACTTAACTGTTCAAGGTTAGAAATTGTGGATGAACGGAAATCCCTTGTCCGTGTAAGGGCCAAGATTGCAAAAGAATCCCTTGAATAAGCCCGTGAGCACTTCCTCAACGTCGACAACCATTATGTCACTCCATCATTTCCATTTTGTAATCTTTTTGTTTGTCAAGCACTGTTCATTTGTAAAACTTGTTTGTTTTCAGATGATAATAATAATAAATTCATTCGTGTTCACTCATACTTTTTATCTGTATCACACATTTGATCAAGCAAAATAAAAAAGAGAATGATGAAATAAAAAAGACATGAGATCACTGTTTGTATGCTTTTGAATAAAACCTTGCTGACGATGTAAGACATTGGTTCTATTCCCAAACACTGGAGTTATAAGGAAGATAATCCCTAGTCAACCCCTTTGGGCCTTAATGTAGGAGTTTCTTTCTGTATATGGAAAGCCCTCAATCTTAACCAAGGGGCAGGGTATTCTTCAGTTAGTTTGACCATGCGTTCAAATTTCAAAAGAGGAATACCTCATTTTGTGGATCAACCACATCTTATCCCTCGCAAGAGGTCGAAAAATCACAAATCCACAACCTCACCGATCAAAGGAACGAGACAACCACAACCCTTACAAACCAAAGAAACACATGTCACGCAATTTTGTTCAAAAAAAATCAAAAAGAAAAAAACAAAAAGCCAGCTAAGTCAAAAACAAAATGACTTAGGCAAAAATTAGGGCATCCTGGTAGACTGCCATATCAAAATAATCAGTCTACGAAAAAATTAGGGAAAACAAAAAGAACAAAACAAAGAATCAAAAGAGAAAATTCCTCAATAAGAACAAGTTCGTGTGATCACATGTGACAAAAACAAGAGGTGAGTGACTGCCGCTAAAAAAAAAACCCTCGTCGGTTCCTCTACCATCAATTCTACCATTCAAAATCCTTTTGAAAGGTGAACGCTTATGTCAAACTAGATGAACGTAGGACTGGAGAACATCAAGGAGAATGGGTGGGTTAAAATAAATTTTGAGCTGTATATTCTTTCTTTCTGAAACCATGAACCAGGCCACGTTACAACCCGCAAAAGGCCTAACTGAAGTAGGGTTTATTTCGAAAGCATACTGTGGTAAAATCGTGTCAAAGCTGACTCCTAAAGATTTGTTTATCACTTGTGCTGGTATTGACATGTTATTTTAAATGGTGATTCATTCACTATACGTCATAATCTTAGTGAACATACTTGGATTTCAAAACTGACATATGCATGGCATTAGCATTATCACTTTCAAAACGAACATTTTTTACTTGCAAATAAGCACTTGACATCAGAAAGTTTCCATAATGGAAAGTTTGATTATCTCAGGGGGCAAAACGCTTGAAAGTTCCGCAGACCAAATGGGAAAGTCGGTCCAAGATTCAGTCAGTCTGAGGCAATCATGACAAATCTTAAAGATCAGTCGGTCAGGGGAATTCCTCCAAAGATTGATCAGCCAGGGGAAAAATCACTTCAGGGCTCATACTTGGGGCAAGCTACCTCAAGAGCACAAGAAGTTAACCTCTCCAAGAGACGGTTAACCAGGGGCATACTGTTTCGATACACTATGGGCAATCAAACTTGTAACTGGGACAATCCACTTGCAAATACCTAATACTCTGGGGCAGAGACAGACTACCAAGGTACAAGTTCTCTCCCTATTTTGAGGCAAGAGCAATGGTGCATCAACACCTGCTGATCCTGAAGTACGTGTCGGGGAATCACGTCTTTATGGCCTTTACCCTAACCTCAACTCTTCCGCCTCCCACCACAAAAGCACTTGATAGATTCTTAAGAATCATTGCATAGACCACTCTCATGCATTAATCATGTCACTTCATTCATGCATATCATTCATCTGGCATAGCATGAAACCTTGACATAAGCTCGATCACACTTGACATCTCTTCAAAACGTAATTACTGACATTCTGCATATAGTAGTCATAATTGCATATCATTGCATCCTCAAATGCGAAGCATATTCATCAAGATGAAGCATTACGCCATACAGGTTCAAATGCACGTCCCAATCAAAATCCAATTCTCGTCTGGTAGTCAATTCTTGTTTGACTTATCTCTTTGAAATCCAGTCCTCGTCTGGTAGTCAGTTCTCGTCTGACTCGTCTCTTTCAAACCCAGTTCTCGTCTGGTAGTCAGTTCTCGTCTGACTTAATCAAAACCCAGTTCTCGTCTGGTAGTCAATTCTCGTCTGACTTGTCATATCAAAATCCAGTTCTTGTCTGGTAGTCAGTTCTCGTCTGATTTGTCTCTTCAAATCCAATTCTCGTCTGATTTGTCTCTTCAAATCTAGTTCCCGTGTGGTAGTCAGTTCTTGTCTGGCTTAATTAAAATCCAGTTCTTGTCTGGTAGTTATTTCTCGTCTGACTTGTCTCTTTAAATTCCAGTTCTCATCTGATAGTCAGTTATCGTCTGACTTACTTCTTTAAAGCCCAGTTCTCGTCTGACAAACTTTTTCAGTTCTCATCTGGCACAATTTTTCAAAGTCCAGTTCTCATCTGGAAAACTTTTCTAGTTCTCGTCTGGCGCACTTTTCCAAAGTCCAGTTCTCATCTGGCGCACTTTTCCAAAGTCCAGTTCTCGTCTGGCAAACTTTTTTAACATCCAGTCAACGTCCGGTTCTCATCTGGCACATCTTTTTCAAAGTCCAGTTCTCGTCTGACAAACTTTTCCAGAGTCCAATTTTCGTCAGGTAAACTTTTCCAGAACCTTTTCAATTCTTTGGTTCATCCAAAGTCCTTTCCTCACTCTTAGGTCCATCCAGAATCTGCTCACCCGCAGCACTGTACCATAACCAACATCGCTGCATAACATGAGATCAAGCATCATGTAAGAACAACACATACATAGCATATGCATCTAACATACTCCCTTTTGGCCTGATTCATCTCCCCTGCAGATATTTAGCCAGATCCTCAATCAAATTCTCAAAATATTCATCTGTACCAAACATTTCTCTTGTCGTCGTCGGCCAAATTTTCGATCTACTCTTTTATTTAATCTCATTCTACCTCGAATCATCGAAAATCTGGCGCAATTCGAACGTTCAGGCGAAGAGGATTAAATAGGGGCAGCTGTCGTAACTTGAAAGTTGACCTCATTTTGCCTTTTGCATAAGCGTGTGCATTCGCATTGCTTGCATACACACTCTCACTTTTTCTCTATGTTTTTGTTGCAGGAATATTCAGGTTTTACTAATATGATTAATCACATCCTAACAAAGTCATCACATCATCAACACAAGCACAAAACAAGGGTTTCTATGCCTATTCATCAAAGCAAGAGGTTGAAAATAGGAACCGTAGCCAAAGCACCTATTTTTTCAAGTAAATTGGGAATTTTGTTGGCTTGGTTAATCGATTAACACTTTGCAGTGCAAAAAGTGTTAATCGATTAACACATGGAAATTTGGCAGATTCTGCTACTTTTCATGACAGCAACTTACCACTCCCCATTTTGGGTTCTACTTGGTTATAGCATTGTGTGGAACATTCTAGACAGTTCAAGACCATTCAAGACACTTCACTTACATTTACTCCAATGCATCACTTTGAATTAAGTGCACCATGTTCCTTAACTTCCAAGTATGTGAGCCTATGATTTGGATTTACATTGGGATTGCTCCACCGAGTTAACTAACTAACTAACTGAGTCAACTTCCGACTCGGTGAGTCAAGTTTAACTAACTCCCAAGCTAGCTCCAAAGCACATCCCAAACCAATCACACTCCAAACCAAAGCTCTATATAAACAAAGTTCCACCATTTCACAAAGGACCTTCAACTATTTCAATCATTTCTCACACTCTCTTCACTCTCAATTCTCTCATTTCTATCTACATTTTTTACAAGTTCTACACCTTCATCCTCATCTTCTTATTCAAACCACACTAAAGCTCCATTATCACCATTAAAGAGTAGCAAATTTCACACTGAAATTGCTTTCTCTTGAGCTTAAGCCTTCATTCATCTTCAATTGTGTTTGGATTTCTGGAACCACAACAAATTATACTTCAATTCAAGTGTTCATATCAATCAATTCGGTGCAAATTCGATTTCGGTGCATTTTCGCATTTTTTGCTCGGTTTCGCTACGATTCGAAGTGCAAGTGCAGAATTCTCTGGTTTTTTTCTTTCTTCTCTCTATATTTCACTCACAACAATCACCAAGCCAATTCTCCGGCTTGTAGGTTGGTAGCACTTACTCTATTCACTGCTTTGATCACTTTCGCGCGTTTTCGATGTAGTTTCGATCGTTTTTTGGTTCGTTTAATCATGTGATTGCTTGATCTTTGATCTTCATGTTAATGCTTTCAATTTGTGTTTAATTGCTCATAATTGAGGTGATTTTTGTGCACAAATGTAAACCATAGCATGTGGATGTTCAAATAAGTGATTAACTGCTGGAAGCACTTTTGGAAAACTGATTTTTAGTCACTGCTCTAGTGTTAATCAATTAACACTTTGCACTGCAAAAGTGTTAATTGATTAACACTCTATTTTTCAGTTTTTTCTGCTATTTTGTAAGTGTTAATCGATTAACACTTTGCAGTGTAAAGTGTTAACCGATTAACACTGAACCATAATGTGAAATTTACCTAATTTTCATGCTTGTTTGATCTTCTTTCCTCATTATAACGTCCATGGCTTGATATGCTTGATATTTGTGGATGTTTTATGAGTTGTTTAACCTCTGTTTGAATCATGCTTGACAACTTTCGATGCTCAATTTTTCCATTATCAATTGTTTGCAATTTTGACAATGTTTGCTCATTATCATTCTTGCACATCTTTTGCTCACATGATACATGATTAGTGGTGCATGCTAATTGATCTTTGGTACTATTTTTCACTTTTATTCATGTTGGCATTAAGTTTGTTCTTCAAAGAATGAGCTTAATCTTGTATAATCAATAATCCACACTTTTGCTTTAATGATTTTCCATCACTTTGGAAAATTGTTAGCACAACAACTCCCTCTTGATTGATTAATCGAATCCTTGGTTCGATTAGTTAATCCTTCCTTGCTCTTCTCTTTAGGCTTTCTTTAGAGTCCTGTTCTCTTGATCCCCTACCGAGTCGTAGGTTTGCACGACGCACTAGAGCACTGTACAAATTAGCGTTGTTATGCTGTCCGTTTCAATTTCCGCACTATACTTTGGTGCTAGAGAAGGGATGAGAGTGGAGAATTTCTAAACTCATCTTGATTATTTTGGGTAGGGGACGAATGACCCGGTGCCTTGAATAATCGTCTCTATCTCCAAGCTGTAGTGTCTCTCAATCCTCAGTTGAGTCGATCCTTGATTAGTCTTGCCCCCTTCAATCTCTCTTTTGATCAATCACCACTTCCTTGGTTAAAGATGATTGTCTCTTGGGTTAACACCCGTCTCTTACCTTAATATCCTTTTCTTGTTCTCAATCATTGCTTATTGATCCCCGGAAGAGTCTCAACCCCTTTTCTTCGGTTAAACACAATCTTTCTGTTAAACACTGAAACCCTTGCAGAGTTCGCAACCTTCTCTTGGTTCTTCTCCCTTTGATTGGTTAACCACTGCCTGCCAGTTAAAACACCAATTTGCACTTCTTCTCAGTTAACCACAGTCTATCTGTTAACATACTGAGTTTCTCTTGGGTTAATCACCCATTTCTCAGTTAACCACAACCTGTCTGTTAACATACTGAGCTCATTTTGAGGTAATCACCTTCTCTTGGTTAATCACTCATTCTTTTTTGGTTAATCACAGTCCTTCTGTTAAAACCAATACCCGTGTGAGTTAGTAACCTTCTCTAGGTTCAAATACTCGTACCCTTTGGTTAGTAACCTTCTTTTGGTTCAAATACCCTTATCGTTGGTCAAGTACTGCTTGTTCGGTCAGTACCAACATCCCTAGTGGATCACAACCTTCGCTTGGTTCTACACCCGTTCTTTTGGTTAATCACAGTCTATCTGTTAAAACCTTTCTCCCCGTAGAGTTTCAATCTTTTCTTGCTTCGGTTAACCACTGTTTATCAGTTAATATACCGAAATCCCTTCAGAGTCAAACACCTTCGCTTGGTTTAGTACTCTCTCCTTTTGGTTCATCACAACCTGTCTATTGACACCAAACATTTTTTTCCCCCATAGAGTCTTACTCTCTTTCTTCGGTTAACCACTGCCAGCCAGTTAACATACTGAATCCTGTCTTCTCTTGGTTTTGACATCATCTATTTGTTTGTTCCCAAGTAGGGTCGTTAACCCTCTGATCCCCAGCACAATTCTTTGTTCTCTTACTCCCCAGTATAGTCCCTTTTATTCTTTTGCTCCTTTATCTTCTTGGTTTACACACCACTTTTGCATGTTATCCTCAGCATAGTTACTATCTTTCCCTTTGCACTCCATTCTTAGTTTTGACACCATTTCTCTTAAATCCCCATCGGAGTTTTTCTCTCCTTCTTTTGCTCTTGGTTTTGACGTCGTTTTCCTTTTCTTTTCCGTCTTGGTTCCACGAACTACGGACGCTATGATTCTTCATTCATTCGAATGTAAGATACATAGGCACAAGATTGCGATGATCTTGGCGAGCACATTTCCACCTCCTCCGCCCCTTCCTCTTTCTTTTCCCTGGTTCCATGAACTACGACGCTCTGATTTCCTCATTGCACTATGAGGATACGTAGGCACGAGGGCCCTAATCCTCCGCGAGCATTTTCTTTCTTTCTTTCTCTTTCTTTTCTCTCTCCTCTTTTAGCTAGAAGCCTTTAGATAGATAACCCATCCAAGCCTAGAAGCAAGCGAAATGGTTCCCGTCGAGTACGACGGATGCGTAAGGTGCTAGTACATTCCTTTCGCATAACCGACCCCCTGACCTGTTTCTCTTCCCCTTGGGTTTTATCGATATTTTTCCTGTCCTTTGGGACTAAATAAAGTTCGGTGGCGACTCTGTTGTATCTTTGAGTGCGCGATTCACTCAGGTATAATCCCGCTAACTTCAATTGTTTAAGAAGTATATGGATACCCATGTCCTTTAATAATAAGCATCGAAAGAAAATATCATCTAAGGAAGATGATATAAAGGATGAGAATGAAGGTGAATTTGAAAAATAAAAGGGTGAAAATGTGAGAAAAGTGAGGAGAAGAAACAAAGGGTGTCGAGAAAATAGTGAGTATGGAAGAGAAAAATAAGGAGAAAGAAACTCTACATTATACTAAACTAAAATGCCCTCACTTTAAGAAGAAAGATAAAAAAAAGAGGATTTCTTAATACACCACCCAAGTTTCTTAGGCACCACGTGAAATTTTATTTTTGCCCCTAGATTCCGGATTTGCACATCCGGACGCACCAAATTTTTAAAAAACGCTGATATGTTCCGGATGTGCACATCCGGAAGAATTCCTGATTTGCAAATCCGGAAAAAATCAAAAGAATTCCATAAAATCATTTACTTCTAAATATAATTAAATCCAATATAATTAAAATTAATATCATTTTTTCAATATAATTAAATCCAATATAATTAAAATCTATATTAATTAAAATTAATATGATTACTTTTTTTCAATATAATTAATATGATTAATATGGTATTTAATTTTAAATGAATTTTTTATATTGAAAAAATTAATTTAATTATATTGGATTTAAAATTATATGGTATTTACTTTTAAAATTGGATTTAATTATATTGGTATTTAAAATTATATGGTATTTACTTCTAAATTATATAGTATTTACTTCTAAACTATAATTAAAATTATATGATATTTACTTTTAAAAATAATTTAATTATATTGAATTTAATTATATTGAAAAAATCATATTAATTTTAATCATATTAATTTTAATTATTTTGGATTTAATTAAATTAGATTTAATTATATTGAAAAAATTATATTAAGTTTAATTATGTTGGATTTTAATTATAATGGATTTAATTATATTTAGAAGTAAATGATTTTATTGAATTCTTTTGATTTTTTTCGGATTTGCAGATCAGGAATTTTTCCGGATGTGCACATCCGGAAAAATATGAAAAATTTTAGAGAAAGGGTGCGTTCGGATGTACACATTCGAAAATTTGGGGCAAAAATGAAAATTTAGGTGGTGCCTAAGAAATATAGGTGGTGTGATAAAATCCTCTAAAAAAAATAGGAGCCAATATCAATCTGATGCTTCTCTTAATAATGAAAAGGTTAGATCGAGGGGATGCCAAATTTGTTACATATCCTTATTGTGTAATGGAAGACATGTTAGTGAAAGTCAATAATTTTGTATTTCTAAATGATTTCTTAATTCTTGATATGGAAGAAGATCTCGAGGTCCCCACTATCATATGTAGACCATTCTTTTTAACTTCTAAGAAAATGTTTATTTGGAGACATGTGAATTCATGTTACAATTTCTAGACAAAATATGTATCTTTAAGGTTTATGAAGCCTTGCATCAACCTGATGAGAATCTAAAATTTTACAAAATTGATATAAACATTCAAGGTTCATCAAACTTAGTGATAGTCACTCCTTTTGACTTTAATCGAGACGTTAAGAAGAGACAAAAAGAGTATTTTAAAACTATGATTGAAGGTGTATAAAAGGAGATATGTCCAAACAACATATTATGCCAAAGAAAAAGGAAATTATGAAGTGAAATCAAGTCACATCATTTTGGATTAACCTGGCATATCAGATTGTGCCAAGGAGGAAGGAATTAAGGCAAAAGATGTCCACTATTATCAAGAAGAAAATGATTCCAACCTCAAAGAAGAAAGTTGTCGTTGATTCAAGTATATTCAACCTAACATGGGTGATGAGTCATTGAGCTAATGACGTTAAACAAACGACGGATAAAAGACAATTCATTAAATTTTAAATTGTTTTAATTAATGAATCAGAGATAATAAAAAAGTATCCTATAAAAAAAAGAATAGAATATGAGTGAAGAATTGTCACATATATGAGTGAAGAATTGTCACATTTATATCTTATGTGATTTGGGCGTCTTACACTCCCTTTATTCTAAATTTTTATTTTCTTTATTTTTTATCTCAGGCTTTTTTATTTTCAATTTTTTAATTTTTATGTTTTGTTTTACTTTTTTTTACCATATTAATTTGGTAGTTAAGTGAGTAGTACTCGCAACACTATTATTTTGTATTATTTTGTATTGTTTATTTTGAGATTATCTAGTTAAATGATTTCTAAAGATGCCTGATTCACTCATGTGAATGTCTAAATTATCTATAGTAGTTCAAAAAGATTGGTAGAATAATAAAAATAGAGAGTAAAGTCAATTTTAAAATTCTGTTAAATTCTAGATATTTGAGTCGGTGAGAAATGAACAAAATAATTCACTTTTTTTCTTATTCGTCGTATAAGAGTATCCATGCATTTGTTTGTTATCTAAAATTTGAAAGTTTTCTTTAAGGTTATCTTTCCGGCCGCCCAAAACCTTTTCAGACTACACGTATATTGAGGTTATTTTTTGTCAGACCCTCTAAGCCTAATCTAAATCCTTTATGTTAAAAAGTTATACTACAAGCGTGTGGCTTAAACACTTGTGTCCACCCACGTATATTATGATTTAGGTAGTGATTTGAACAATCTATATTAGCCATAAGATCTAAGTTTGGAGTTACACATAAAATAATAATATTTTAAATTTTAGTTAGTGGTCTTAAATCAATACAAATAGAGAGACTTGAATAAAAGTGTTGAAATAGATACTCCTAAAAAAAGAGAATAACGAAAAAAAAATTGGGTATCATTAAGAATAAAAAGAAAGTAAAAAATGTCTACAAGTAAATATCATTTCCTAAATGTATGATGTGGTAAAAAGAGAGCAACTAAAATCAAAAGATTGTATGGATAATGACTCTTTTGAGAGTCAATACAAATAACTTGTATTTAACTATGCTCTTGACCTGGTGATAACCAAGTATAATATCGACGTTGTGAATTGTGATGTGAATTCATCACATAACTTTCTCCGGAAATTAATGGAATTTTACTCCAAGGTCTTGAACCACAACATAACAACTCCTTTGAGATTTAGTACAAACAACTTGCATTTTACTGTACTTCTAGCCAGGTGATAACCAGGTATAAGGTTTATTTGCCAAATGTACTTGTCAAGGTCCCTTGTCCCATCGTAACTCTCCAACTCCGACGATTTTTCTAGTAACTTAGGAATCCTACAGTAGATAATATGCTTGGTGAACAGGTTCTTTCGATTATGAGGGGAGGCATGATTAGTTTCATCGTGCTGAATGATGTGAGGGAGACTTCATGGGACAATGGCCCTCAGGTGGAATTAATGTATCACTTTTAAAGTTGTTGTGATGGATGTTGTTGCGATAGATTTGGTCCAGAAGATTGGAATGGCAGTGAAAGAGAAGGTTTAGTGATGGATGGAACAGAAGTTGTTGGTTGAATGGTAGAGGTTCTAGAGATTCATGTCCGATCAAATGAGAAATTGGAATTTGATGCGGTGTTGCATTTGACAAGGAAATTAAAATGTTTAGAAACTAATATCATCTCCTGATTTGTATGTTGTGGCAAAAAGAGAGTAATTAAAATCAAATGATTGTAACGATAAAGCGCCTAACTCCAAAGAACATAGTCTATATTTCCAAAACTATCACACCTTAATCCAAGTTGTGATTGAACATTTAAAAACCTTAAAAGTGTGCTATGGTGTTAAATTGATTAAGTCTCTACATTTTTTTAAGTCTATAGTACAGTGGCATTTCTATATTGGTTTAATGAACAAATTTACTAACCCAATTGGCTAACTTACTAAACAAGCTCTAGCACTACGCCAAAGAAGACCTTTAGCAGTGTTTTTTTTTTGTCTTTAGCAGCGCTGCCAAAGCTGGCGTTGCTAAAGGTAAAGACAACGTTTTTTTTCCTTTAAAAAGCGTTGTTTTAGGTTCCCCTAAAGATCCCTATAGCAGCGCTTTTCCACAGAAAAGCGCTTCCGTAGGCCACCCTTTAGCAACGCTTTTAAAAGCGCTGCTAAAGGTCCACCTTTAGGCAACGCTTTTTTAAAGAAAAGTGCTTTCGTATGTCCCCTTTAGCAGCGTTTTATAAAGCGCTGCTAAAGGTCCCACTTTAGGCAGCGTTTTTCCAAAGAAAAACGTTTTCGTATGCCCACCTTTAGCAGCGCTTTAAAAGCGATGTCTTATGTATACGTCATTACACCCCTTTAGGCAGCGCTTTTTTTAGAAAGCGCTGTCTTTTATTAAAGAGCTTTTTAAAAGATTTTTTTTAAATCAATTATTAAACCTGTATAATTCAAACCTGTATAATTTAAACCTGTATAATTTATCAGAATTCATAACCATTCATCACATGGCCTTTGATACCATTATATGTCAACACATAGGCCTTATAGCATTATAATTCAACAATAGGCCTTTATACGATAAAACTTCAACACATAAATGGTAAAAACTATTATATATACAACACCAAAATAAACATTACATATATATAACTCAATACAAACTATACAACACCAATTCCATACACCAATTCGAAACCTTATACACCATATCCATCACCTATATATACAACACTTCCATAAACCTAACACAATTTCTAAAACTAACAAATTCTCATTTCAACCATGTATTGACACCAATCCTCCTTTATTTCTTTCAATTTGTCTTTCGTGTAGGTGGCACACTTGAATTCATCAAAATACTACATTTTACATAATATGCAAGATTTAGTTAAAAGTAATTAATTAGATGAAATATCCGATAATAAATCTTAAAATAAATTCATACCATGGTTGGAATCGATCTCTATGTGTTCCAAAAGAATAATTTTTTTCATGAATCTCAAGACAAAATAACCACAATCGATACCATTACGTTGCCGAGGACACTACACATAGAAAAAAGAAGTATTAATAAGTATCATAGATGAATTGTCTTATCAAGTAGCATTACTATTATAATATCAAATCATACCTCCACTCTTATCCACATAATGTTGTTTGCTCTGGACTTTAGTACCCGAGCTTGTCGTTGTGATCAGAATATTTTTATGGATCTAACATATTATAAACGAATAGTTAGAAAAATCTCACATAAATAAAGAAATACACATGCGAATATTTAGAACAATTGCATCACTTACGTATCAATCATATTCTTCATCTCCGGGTATTTTGTGCAATCACCCTCTAGCGAATCCAGATAATAGACAATTTCTTTTATAGGATTAATTGCAAGCAACAACCAGTGTCCACTGTAAATAAAACAAAAGTATAGATGGAAATGTTATACACAACGTAAAAAAACGAAAAATTATAATAAAGGAAGTTAGGATGAAAATCTTACCCATGGCCAGTATTATACGCTAAAAGATACAACTTCTATGTATCAATGTTGGTCATAAATGCACGCACTAGGTGATCTTTGACCTCATCTGGAGTTCGAGTGATTAAATTTGCATTGACACAATTGGGAGCCAAGAAGGAGTATCTTTCAGTCAATTGACGCAGGAGCATTAATTTTTCATACAAGAACCTGAAATAAAAATAGATTATAATAAATATGTTATTATAATTAACATTCTAATATTCATTGAAATGAGTAAATAAATTTATCAATTAAATAAATAAAATCGATGCATTACCTGATGTATGAATTAATAACAGCGACGCCTAATTCAGAATGCGTAAATATTTGATCAAAGTCTTCTTTAGAAATTGTTTCTGAATAGGAAAACTCAAAAATACCTGATTCCATAGGTATTTCACGGATACCACCGTCTATCAAATCTGTTGTGCCTATAATTGTTTCAAGGCACAACCGAAATCGAGAAATAGATGCTTTTTTTGCCTTGGCAACTATTGGTTTCTTGTTCTTGATCCCTTGTTGCACCTCTTGTGTAGGAATCTGAAAATCATATAAGTCATAAACTTAGTAATCATGAAGCTTTTGAATTCGGATCACAAAATTAACATTTTCGATGCATATATATATCATTGTACTTCTTTTTGTGATGCAACCGACTCGGTTTGCCGCACAATCCCTTTGTCTTTTGATTTGGATTTTGAAGGAGTCCAACGATGTCATGTAAATTAAATGTAGGTAAAAGTAAGCATATCATAACTTATATGCAAGTAAAACATTTGAAAACTAAAAGGTTAATAATGATTTTTAACATACCAAGTCATCTATGACGATGAGGTTTGACGGCCATGCAACATACGACCCTATTGCGTCCCCCACCAATGTTGCATCTGACACTTTGTCAGGTATAGGTAGTACCGCATCCCGCTCTAAAGCAATATCAATCGAAACCTTCAAATATCCAGCAGGGAGCGGTCTAGTGTGAAGGACGTCTCCGAGAGTGTTATGCACTTTTCCCTTGCCAACCATTTGATATGTCGGTGCCTATAAATATAGTTGACAAGGTGAAATGTCCTAAACAAAACAAAAATAATACGAAATTGTTATTGTGCAATGATATCAATATAAAAAATTGTACTAATTTAATAAATATAATTACCTCCGGAATTTTTTGTTGACAATTGATGTTGGCCTTGTCACTAGCATCTTTAAATTCTGAACCGTGCCTTTCCGACATATATCTTTCTTTATCCTGTTGCAGTTCACGAACTTGAGCTCTCAATTCTTCCAACGTTTCCTTCACCTCTCTATTGCTTATAGAAGGTAAACGGAGTGACTCCAAATCCCTTACCCCTCACGCAACTAGAATACTCAGGAACATTTAATACTCGACTCAGTATGCTCCTACAATCCTGGTCTTCCGTGGCAGTTAAGGACTGAGATAGAGTCTCCTGAAATTCAATATTAGAGCCATGCATAAATATATTAGATAAACAAGAACTTTATATCTAACTAAACACGGACAGCCTTCCACAAAACATGTTGTATACTTACAAAATTTTTGAAAACTTGTTGAACACCTCCGGTTACAACTCCATCCTTTCCCACAAGGGCAACCTTTCACAAAACATGCTCCGGAACAGATGTTTCTTCACCTTTCTCCTCTTCAAGCTACACATTAAGTCAATAATTAGGGTTAATAATAATACAAAAAGACCATAGCAATTATATATACTTACGATTTTTTGTTCCAAGCGTGCATATCCCAAACGTCCTTTCTTGTATGGATACGCGGGTTTCGAGGCTCTTTGACAATTAACGCCACTCACAACCTGCATAAACAATTATAAGTCATATCAGAACACATGTAATAACTACATGAATATAAGACAATGTTCATGATAAATTAAATTAAGATTACGTGGAATTTTTCTGTTCTTCGTTTGGCGACAAAAGTGTCCCATTCTTCGGGTGCAATCAAGTCCGCATATTTCTTCGGGCATTCCGCTTCAACAAACTTTCCTTGGGCATCCCTCAGAAACTTGTTGGATGAAAATGCTCAGAACCCTCTATGTCTTTTTTCGGCTAATTGAAGACAATACGTTTGCTTCTCGTCACCAATGTTAAAAGATCTCTACAATAACAAATAAAGTATGTCAGTATAATTAGTTTAAAAATATAATCGACAAACATAACAAATAACATCACATATAATACCTGTATCTCACTCCATATTTTATCTTTGGTGGGTTTCAACTGTGGATTTCGTCAATTGTCACAAGTAATAGGAACTAGTGAACGGACAAGTGCACCAATGTAACTAGTCAACATTACGCCATTAGGCTCAATTAGTTGACCTGTTTCATTCCAATGAACGTCGTATTTTATTCCCTTGTCTCTAGCACGAATAACTCCTTTCATGATTGTTATTCCTCTTGAAATATCTACTTCCGCATCTTGAACTGATTCTTTTGGATCATTCTTGGAAGTATAGTGTGAGTTATCCTCATTAGAAGCCATTTTACCTATAATAAAGAAAAACACATATAAATCCATAATCCATAATCCATAATCCATAATCAAATATGAAAATGACAAACACATGACAAACATATAAATCCATGATCCATAATCAAATATGAAATGACAAACACACGACAAACATATAAATCCATAATCATTCTCAAACATGAAAAGTACATGACAGGATATATAATTTTACTATTACCTCTTTATTAACGTCTCTTTCTTTTCCGGGTAGGAAGATGATCTACTTGTCTCTTAACAACACGGATGGATGGATTGATCTAAATTCCCTCATTATGATTATTTCTAATATATGATTCACTCGCTCCAACAGTCTCATCTTGATCACTTATAATATATGATGCATTCGCTCCAACAATATCACCTTGATCTCCAATGTTATCATCAATTACTTTGTTAGATAAAAGCACTATAGACCATTTCGTACTTGTCGGGTCAGTGACATAGAACACTTATCTAGCTTGAGAGGCTAGAATAAAAGGCTCGTCTTTGTACCCCACCCTATTAAGATCCACTTGCAAAAATCCTGACTTATCCATTCGTATGCCGCTATTATTTTCAACCCATTTGTAACCAAAGATAGGAATCTGAAACTTCTCATAATCAAAAACCCAAATGCGCTCGATAACCCCAAAATATGACATATTTGCATATGTGGGGTTTAAGTCCTTCACACTTGAAATGTGCATTGCTTCAGCTACCAAGGTGACACCACTATTTTGCATTGTACTTTTGTCATCCTGTTCTTTAGTATAAAATGTGTATCCATTAATTGCGTATGCGCTATAAGAAAACACATGCAAACTTGGACCATATGCTAAACATCTCAACCTTTCTGATATTGAAGCGGGATCTACACAAAACTTTGAATAAATGTGATCCTTAAACCATGGTATGAAACTTCGATTGTGCTCTCGTACTATCCAATTTTCATTTCTATTCAGATTTAAACCTCGGAGAAAATCCTTGTACATTTCAACATACGGTTCAACCTCATTGTCATTGTGCAGAACATACAAATGCACTTGCTCCCGTTCAGCCCTTGATACGGTCACAATTTTATTTCCAATTAACTTTTTTCCTTCTTTTTTTTCAACGATGTGAGATTTGGGAAGTCCAATGGATTGAATTTTGGAAAGATATTCAGTACAAAACTCAATTGCTTCTTCAACAATGTATCGTTCAACAATACAACCCTCTGGTCGACTTCAATTTTTCACATACCCTTTTAATATTTTCATATACCGTTTAGCGTGGTATATCCATCTCATATAAGCTGGTCCACACAATTGTGTCTCCTTTACAAGATGAACAACTAGATGTACCATTATGTCAAAAAACGATGGAGGAAAGAACATTTCAAGCTCACACAATGTAATGACTATTTCTTTTTGCAATGTTGGTAAGATCGCAGGATCGATCACCTTACTACAAATTGACCTGAAGAAGAAACACAATTTAGTTATTGTGCGTCTTACTTTTTCCGGCAAAATAGAACGTATACCTATTGGTAGAAAATGTTCCACTATAACATGGCAATCATGCGTCTTTAAACTCTTTAATTTGAGGTCTTTCATAGACACAAGTCTTCTAATATCTGAAGAGTATCCTTCTGGAACTTTAACTTCACTTAGAAACTTACACAATATTTTTTTTTCTCATTTCTAGATAGAGTATAGGCAACAGGTGGTAGATATGTTCGTTTTCCTTTCTTCAAGGGTCCTAATTCAGTTCTTATCCCCATCGATATTAAGTTCTTTCTTGCTTTAAGGCCATCCTTAGACTTTCCTGGTATATTGAGTAACGTACCAATAACACTATCAAATACATTTTTTTCAATATGCATAACATCAAGAAAATGTCTTACATACAAAGACTTCCAATATGGCAATTCAAAAAAAATTTCCCTCTTCTTCCACCCACTCTTGACAAGGGTATGTGCAAAAGGCTTGCCAAAATGAGTACTCACATCTTTCACCTTTTCAAAAACTTGATCACCTGTCAATATAGGTGGAGCTCTACCTTGTTCTGCCTCTCCATTGAAGGCTTTTCTCCACCCACGGTAGTGATGATTAGAATTTAAGAATCTACGATGACCGAGAAATACATTCTTCTGACCAAACTCCAATCGCGTCCAATCTGTTTTATCTTCACAAATAAGACACGTACATTTACCTTTTATGCTATACCCTGATAGATTTCCGTATGCTGGAAAATCATTAATTGTGCCAAACAACATCGCCCTCGAGTTGAAACTTTCTTTCCTATATCCATCATAAACCTCCACACCGTTCTCCCACAAAATCTTTAAATCTTCGATTAACGGTGTCAAGTATACATCTATGTCATTCGCTGGTTGTTTAGGCCCAGAAATTAACATAGATAACATCATGTACTTACGTTTCATGCATAGCCATGGAGGTAGGTTATAAATCATAATAATAACAGGCCATGTGGTATATGAGATACTTTGAAGACCGTGTGGGTTCATTCCATCAGTAGATAATGCCAAGCGAAGGTTTCTTGCTTCTTCTCCAAATTCAGGATAATCATTATCAATTTTCGTCCACTGTGGTGAATCTGCCGGATGTCAAAACTTTCCATCTATAATTCTTTCATCTGCATGCCAAGTCAAGTTTCTTGCATCGGTTTCACTACGAAACATGCGTCTAAATCTCGACATTATAGGAAAATACCACAAGACTTTTGCTGGAGACAACTTTTTCTTATATCGAGAGACACCGCATTTAGGACACTCATTTAACGATGCATACTTATTTCGAAACAAAACGCAATCGTTTGGACATGCATGTATCTTATCATAGCTCATGCCAATAGAGAACAACATATTTTTGGCCTCATATGTTCGATTGGGAAGAACATTATCCTCCGGAAGCATATCTTTCATAAGGGCTAATAACTCTGTGAAACTTTTATCCGACCATCCATTACCCGCCTATAAGTTGTACAACTTTAATACCGCAGATAATCTTGTGAATTTAGTGCAACCCTTATACAACGGTTTCTCTGCATCGCTTACCAACCTCTCAAACACTTTGGGACAATCCTGAAGATCTTCTTCAAGTGCTTCTGCAATCTCTTCGACTCGATCACAATCGTATGTATCAGTGGCATTGTCGTTTGAAGCATAGGTCGTATTATCCCCCGGTTCAACATTCCTGTTACTTTTCTCACCATGAAGTGTCCAACTTGTATAACTTCGATCAATTCCATGCCTTTTTAAATGCGACTCCATCTGACCCGCGTCAATTCGACGCCCAAAACAGCAACTCAATCAAGGACATGTGATTCGACTTGGGTCTTTGGCGTGTTCAACAGCAAACTTAACGAATTTTGATACCCCATTCTCGTACTCTTTCGACAATCGATTGGACGACATCCATTTTTTATCATGATTTTACTAAGTAAGCAAAACAAAAACAAAAGAACAACTACGTACCTGTCTATATAGAAGTCAACAACTTTTGGACTGAACCACAAAGTGTAAGATTCTTGAAAATGATCGGAATTCACTCTTCACAAGTAACCCCTATAGCAAATGAACGTAAGTTAGTAAGTGATGGTGTATACCACATATAACAAGTCAAAGTTTCAAGAAACAAATTTAGTAAACATCATCATTAAATCAAATAGCATGGTATAGTTTCAACTCAACATTGTAAAAAAAACAACTTCAACGCTTAAGTTCAAGTAACAATTCAATCACTATTTATCATTTTCAATCATCTCTCAAAATAAATTCAATCACTAGTTCACTTAACTACTAATTTCATTATCATTTTCAATAACAACCAAATTCTTACATCACTAAAATTTTCCGATAAATGTTCACTTTAACTTTACAAATAGCCCTATAACAACCTCAACAATCTAACTTCTACAACACTCTTAACTACCTTGAATTTTCTAATTAATCACTATTCTACAAATTTTACACATTAAACTAACTTCTACTATTCTACAAATTAATCATTAAACTAACTTCTACAAATTAATCACATTTTACACAATAATCACTATACTAACTTCTACTAATTAATCACTTTTCTAATTAATCACTTTTCCAATTAATCACTAACTAACTCCTACAAATCAAAAAATGAAAACCTAACATCAACAACTAATAATACACCAAATTTATCTCACAGAAACAACAGAGAAACAGTCTACAATGGAGAATATTAGACATTTTCATTAATGGAGAGAAAACCAGAAAAAGGAGAGTAAAAACCTCAGAGAAACAATCAATAATGGCGGACGACGGTGTGAGTAAGCAGAAACGGCGGAGGGAAGCCACAAACGGAGTAAAGCCACGACAGATTTCGTTTGCAGAACGACGGTGGACGGCGTGGTTTCGTTCGTTTGCAGAAAAAATTGAGGAAGAAGAGAAACAGTAGTCGCTAGGGCAAAATAGAAACGGTCGTAATGAAAATAGAGGGAGATCAGAATCTGTTTTAATTTTAATATTTTAAAAGATCTTTAGCAGCGCTTTTAGAAAACGTTTTCTTATGTTAATGCTTTAGCAGCGCTTTTGGGGTAAAAGCGCTTTCTTATGTGGGATTAATGAAAGGCCTTTAGCAACGCTTTCCAAAAGCGCTAGCTAAAGCGTGTTGTACGAAAGCCCTTTAGCAGCGCTTTTTAAAAGCGCTGCCTTATGTCCCATATTTAGCAGCGCTTTTCAAAAATGTTGTCTTATGTCCCCCATTTAGCAACGCTTTTTTCTTTCGTTTTTTATTTTTGTTTTTAGCGAAACATATAGCAGCGCTTCTGCCAGAAAGCGCTGTCTTTGTTGCGCTGCGAAAACTCATTTTTGGCATAGTGAGAGGTATATTAAGACTAATATACACTAGCTATAAAAAAATACAAAACAAGTTTTATTTTTTTAAGTTTTCAAAATAAACTTATCACAACTTTAATCACTTTCTCTTCTCAAAAAACAAATTTTCAAAGTAAGATTATTAAACATATTTTTCACTTCTTTTTAAAAATAAGCACACTTCTAAAAAACATTTATATAAAATTTATATGAAAATTGGTTCTAAAACACTTGCTAAATATAAGAAACTTTTTTCAATAAATAATTTTTAACTTTATATTTCTCTGAATAAAGTAAATAAAAAAGATTAAGGCTAACACCAAGATCGTATGTGCTTGTTAGATGTCAAACATGCTACATATTTGTATTCAATACTTGGCATTTTTCATTACTTTCTATGTTTAACTTGTTGATTTTAGTGGTGATTTGTTGTAGTTCTTCAAACATTGGAATATACTTGTGGTGCTTGTAATTTATGTGCTAGTGTGCAGAAATAGGCATGAAATGATCAAGAAAGTAAGACACAAGGAGTTGGTGCAAGCTTCCATAGAATCAAGAAAGCAACAGTAGGGTTCGCTAGGCGAATCCTGGCGAAGTCACCAGCGAAGGTTCGCCTAGCGAACGGTAGCGAATCTTCCAGCGAGGAGGGCCAGAAAGAGTCAGTAGGAAAAGGGAGTAAAATTCGCGTAGCGAAGTGCCAGCGAGTGTTCGCTGCTTTGCTCGCTGAGCGAAGGTGATGGCGAAGGACCATTGGCTGAGGCAGAGGCGAAAGGACCCAAAATTCGTTGGGGCGAAGGTTTTGGCGAATGGATCGCTTAGCGAATGATTTGTTCGCCTAGCGAACCCGCGATAACAATTGGACCGATTTAAGTTTCTGAGGCACTTAAAGTGCCATTTTTTGATCCATTCGCTAGGCGAGGTCTGCAGAATTTTAGTATCTTATAAATAGATTTTTACTTTTCTTTGAAGGGGACTTGCTATTTTTCACACAAAAAAACATAGGTTTCTGAACTTTGACCATCCAAGAGTGAAATTTCACATAGAGAAGCTGAAGTCACATCCAATCTCGATTATTCGACTCAGATGTTCTTTCATCTCCTTTGGAAACTTGTCATCCAAGCTACCATGAGAATGAGTAGCTAAACACTTTTGTGTTAAGGTTAGATGTAGTTGATCTTGATCATATGTATTTATTTTGATCTTTTGTATATGAACAAGGTTATTGATCAATATAGATGAAGTTATTTGTTCTTAATGATGGATGTGTGGGTTGTATCACTCTAGACATAGATTTTACAATTCATGACCTAATATTTTCATCTCTTAAAAACCAAACTCTAGACATAGATTTGGGATTTGTTATTCGCTTTGTGTTGATCTTAAAGGTTGTTGTTTCGATTGTTAACGTGAGACATCATCTAACGGTCTAAACAACGACACTCACGGATTTGCTTTAGACATAAACTTATTCGAGAGGATACGCGGTTGTATTGGTCGAAAACTAAGTTCATATGCGTGATTAATCAGATATGTGTGAAAAGGATTAGAGAAACCTAATCTTGACATGCTTTTCTAAAACCTTACAAACTCTTTGCTACAAATTTACTCTTTGCTACAAATTTATGTTACACAAAACCAAGAACCATTTGAAACTCTTTAACTTAAAACGTTGCGACTATTGAACGACAAGCATCAAAATATCGTACAACCCCTGTGGATACGATAAAAACACCCCCCGAAATACTGTTTCAACAAAATGGCGTTGTTGCCAGGGATTGTGTTTGATATTGCAAGCATTACAATAGTTGTTTTGTTTTAAGCTTGTTAACTTTTTCTTGAGCTTGTTGATTTGTTTGGTTTAGTGTGCATACTTTGTTTTATGCGAGGGAAACTACCGGCGGACCAACTTCTGTTCGATCCCGAGATTGAAAGAACCGCTCGTAGAATCAATAGCAGAACGAGACGAAGGAGGCAACTAGCTAGACAAAGGCAAGAACAAGAGGGAAGTTCGACTTCTACACCACCACCATTTCCACAGTTACTTCCAGCTATGGAACATCCACCACCACCACCACCTGCTTCTAGACCATGTACCAACAGTCCAAGACATAATGTACAGTTTGCTCGCAATGCTCATAATGGTTAGCATTCAGAAATGAAGACTAGTATTCTCTCGCTTCTATATCAGAGTCCTTTTACTGGTATGGATCATGAGGATCCTTATACACATCTGACAAAGTTCTATGAGATTGCGGAAGCAACTGGTGCGCCCGAAGCTGAAGAGGAATCTCTGTTTAAGAGGCTATTCATGCATTCCCTCATTGGGAAGGCCAAGGAATGGTATCTTGATCAGTCGACGGCAATAATGACGGATTGGAATGTACTTGAGGAAAAAAATTTGGAACGATTCTTTCCACATAATCGTTTCATGGAGGCAAAGACCGCAATAGCAGTTTTCACCCAAGGTGCAAACGAATCTCTCAACGAAGCGTGGGAGAGATTCAAATCTATGTTGAGAAAATGCAAGGGGCATGGTTTTGATGAATTGTCTCAAATTCATATTTTTCGGAATGGACTTCAACTAGTGCAGAAAACATTGTTGGATGCCACCGCGGGTGGATCTTTGATGAGCAAGAGTGCCGAAGAAGCCATTTCCATAATTGAAAAGATGGCTTTAAATGACCATCAAGGAAGCCATAACCGTGGCCCTTCTTAAAGGACTCCGGGCGTTTTGGAATTGGGAACCAATGATGCTATACTTGCTTAAAACAAGTTATTATCCCAACAAGTCGAGTTGTTAACGAAACAAATGTCTAAAATTCCTCAACAACTCAAGGAGATTCATGACTCCTCAAGAAAAAATGTGCAAGTCTTAGTATGTGAACTTTGTAGAGGAGATCATCTTACCGGATATTGTCCTCCGGTTGTGGAGGAAGTGAACTATGCGGGAAACCAAAATCAAGGATACCAACCCCGACCTCCTTATCAACAAGGCAACCAAGGTTACCAATAAAGAGGTAATCAAGGTTATCAACAACCGTGGAGACCGCAAGAAGTCGGATCGTCAAACCGTCAACATTACCAAAATTACACTCAACCTCCGCAAGCTCCCATTGGAAATACAAAGATATAAGACACTCTCACGCAATTTATGCAAATGTCAATGTTAAATCAGAAGAATACCAATGCGTCCATAAGGAATCTTGAAACGCAAGTCGGACAATTATCAAAACAATTGGCCGACCAACAAAAAGGAAACTTTACGGCGAATACTCTACCAAATCCTAAAGAGCATTGTAAGGTTATTCTTACAAGAAGTTGAAGAGAGATTGACATGGGTGTAGGTGAAGTTGTAGTGAAGGAGGAGGTTGTTGTTGAAAAATAAAAAGATAATGATGAGATTGAAGTAGAAAAAAATGTTGAGGGTGATTTAGTTGAAAATGAATTGAGAAAAAGTGAGGAAGAAGAAAAAAGAAAGAGAGAAGAAAAATTGAAAAAAACTAGGAAGGGGAAGGAATCGGCGAATAATATTCTGATCCAATATTTACCATATCCTCATGCTCCTTCAAAGAAAGATAGTGCGAGGCACTATGCTCGGTTTATGGATATTTTCAAACAATTGCAAATAAACATTCCATTTTCTGAAGCTTTGGAGCAAATGCCGAAATATGCAAAATTTATGAAGGATATTCTCACAAAAAAAGAAGAGGTATACGGATCAAGAGACTATCATGGTGGATGCTAGTTGTAGCGCTATCATTCGACGTACTCTCCCGAGGAAAGAAAGTGATCCGGGACGAGTCACCTTGCTGGTTACTATAGGTAATATCTATGTGGGCAACAGGTTGATTGATTTGGGCTCTAGTATCAATTTGATACCTTTGTCGATTGTGAAACGTTTAGGACACATGGAATTGAGATCCACTTAAATGACATTGCAACTCGCTGACAAATCCACTACACATCCTCACGGTGAATGGAAGATGTATTGGTTAAAGTGGACAAATTCTTATTTCCTATTGATTTCGTGGTAATTAAAATGGAGGAAGATGAAGACGCTCCATTGATTCTTGGAAGACCGTTTATGAAAACTGCTAGAATGGCAATTGATATAGATGACGGTCTTATGAAGGTTAGAGTCCAAGATGAGGAGGTATGTTTCAATCTATTTGAGGCCATGAAACACAAGAATGACAAAAGTGGCTGTTTTAGAATAGACACAACGGAAGAGGCGATTATGGATGTCACAAAGCAAGTTCATGTAGTGTCCCCTTTGCAAAGAGCTCTTGATGATTCCTTTGAAGTATTCTCCGATGAAGAAGAAAAAGCACTTGAAGAGTGTTTAAAGGAACTTGAATCTTTAGAGGAGTTGCAACCTTGGGAGTGTGAAGAGGAAGTGTTAAAAAAGGAAGTGTGTGATGCAAAATCTTAACTAGAATTGAAGGTGTTGCCTTCCAATTTGAAATATGCTTTTCTTGATGACGGTTGTAACAAACCGGTTATCATTAGCAACATTTTATCTACCAATGAGGAAAACCGGTTAATTCAAGTTTTGAAGAAAAATCAAGAAGCAATGGGATGGACTCTTTCCGATCTTAAAGGCATAAGTCCCACTTATTGCATGCATAGCATATTCATGGAAGAGGATGTCAAACCGGTCGCTCAACCGCAACGCCGTTTGAATCCAACGATGAAAGAAGTAGTGAGAAAAGAGGTTGTCAAGCTCTTGGATGCCGGTATGATTTACCCGATTTCTGATAGTCCTTGGGTAAGTCTGGTCCACATTGTGCCTAAAAAAGGAGGATCCGAAATGAAAAAAATGAGTTTATTCCGACAAAAACGGTGACGGGTTGGAGGATGTGTATAGATTATAGGAGGCTAAACACCGCTACAAGAAAAGACCATTTTCCACTGCTGTTTATGGACCAAATGTTAGAGAGATTGTTGGGCCAACAATTCTATTGGCTTTTGGATGGTTATTCCGGGTATAACCAAATTTCGGTGGACCTGGATGACCATGAGAAGACGGCATTCACTTGTCCTTTTGGAATTTTTGCCTACCGAAAGACGTCGTTCGGTTTATGCAACACACCAGCAACGTTTCAACGTTGTGTTCAAGCAATTTCCTCCGATTTTATTGAAAAAATGATGGAGGTTTTCATGGACGACTTCTCCGTTTTCGGAGCGTCTTTTGATCTTTGTTTGAGAAATTTGGAGGCCGTTCTTGAACGGTGTGTTGAGACGAATTTGGTATTGAATTGGGAGAAGTGCAATTTTATGGTTACGGAGGGGATAGTGCTTGGTCACAAAGTCTCCTCCAAAGGTCTTGAGGTTGATCAAGCAAAAATTGAAGTGATTGAAAAGTTGCCTCCTCCAACTAATGTCAAAGGCATCCGAAGTTTTCTCGGGCATGCGGGATTTTATCGGAGGTTCATCAAGGATTTCGCGAAGATTACAAAGCCTTTGAGCAATTTGCTCAATAAAGATAAGTCCTTTGATTTTGATGAATCTTGCATGTTTGCTTTTAATGTTTTAAAGAAAAGTTTGACTACCTCACCCATTATCGTCGCACCTAATTGGAGAATGGATTTTGAACTCATGTGTGATGCGAGCGATTATGCGGTGGGTGCAATTTTGGGTCAACAGAAAACAAAAAATTTTCATGCTATGCACTATGCGGCAAAGTTTTAAACGAAGCTCAAATAAACTATGCAACAACTGAAAAAGAGTTGCTTGCGATAATGTATGCATTGGAAAAATTTCATTCCTATTTGAATGGTTCGTGAGTTGTCGTTTACACGGATCACACGACGATTAAATATTTGCTCACCAAGCCCGATTCTAAACAAAGGCTAATTCGTTGGATCTTCTTGTAGAAAGAATTTGATTTGGAAATTCGTGATAAGAAAGGATCCGAGAATTTGGTGGCAGATCACTTGTCTCGCCTTGTGAATGTAGACGTGACCAAAAAGGAATTAGAGGTTAAAGAGGAATTTTCGGAAGAAAAATTGTATATGGTGCAAGTTAGACCATGGTTCGCCGACATGGCAAATCACAAAGCCGCCGGATTAATACCAGATGGTCTAACTCACCATCAAAAAAAGAATTTTTTGTCGGATACCAAGTCTTTTGTTTGGCATGAAGCATATTTGTTTAAGCTTGGTGTCGACAACCTTTTGCGAAGATGTGTGTCAATGAATGAAGCCACTAACATACTTTGGTATTGTCATAACTCTTCGTATGGAGGATATTTTAACGGGTTAAGAACGGCAACGAAAGTCCTTCAATTGGGCTTTTATTGGCCTTCTTTATTCAAGAATGCGCATGCGCATGCCCAAAGTTGTGACAAGTGTCAGAGAAGTGGTGGAATTTCAAAGCGGCATGAAATGCCTTTACAAAACATGTTGGAAATTGAAGTATTTGATTGTTGGGGAATTGACTTTGTTGGGCCTTTTCCATCTTTATTTTCCAACGAGTATATTTTGGTCGCAGTTGATTACGTTTCCAAATGGGTAGAGGCAATAGCTTGTGATAAGGCCGACGGAAAAACTGTGATAAAATTTTTGAAAAGAAACATTTTTGCTCGATTTGGTACTCCTCGAGTGTTGATAAGTGATGGAGGATCCCACTTTTGCAACACTCAGCTTGAAAAATCCTTGGAGCAATATGGTGTTAAGCACAAAGTTGCAACACCATATCATTCTCAGGCTAATGGGCAAGCGGAGGTATCAAGCCGGGAAATTAAAATAATTTTGGAAAAAACGGTGTCATCCTCAAGGAAGGATTGGTCGAATAAGCTAGACGATGCTTTGTGAGCTTATTAGACGGCTTTTAAAGCTCCGATTGGTTTCACACCTTTTAAAATGGTATACGGTAAGAATTGTCATTTACCGGTCGAGTTGGAGCATAAGGCATTTTGGGCCTTGAAATTTCTGAATTTTGAGCCAACTTTGAGCGGTGATAGAAGAAAAATGCAATTGCATGAATTGGATGAATTACGTCTCCAAGCGTATGATTCCAATAAGCTTTACAAAGATCGAGTCAAAACTTACCATGACAAGAAAATAATGACCAAACAGTTTGAAGTAGGGCAGCTGGTCCTACTTTTCAATTCTCGATTAAAATTGTTCCCTGGTAAATTGAAATCAAAGTGGTCTGGTCCATTTTGGATTCGGGAGATTAAGTCATATGGGGCAATAGTCATTGAGACGCAAAGACAAATGAGAGTTGGACAGTTAATGGTCAGAGGTTGAAAATTTATCTTGGAGGTGATTTCGAGCGGAATCCCATCGTTGTTCCTTTTTGCGATCCTTGAGGTTGCATTGGACCGTCGAGCTTAGCCGACGTTAAACAAGCGCTTGTTGGGAGGCACCCCAACGTTGTAAGTATTTACTGCTTTGTTTACTGATTTTAAGTATTTGTTGAAGTTTTGAAGTATTGGGAAATGTGGTCAAGTGCAGAAAAATGTGAAAAAATTCTGTCATGTTTGCTGGCGTTCGCCTAGCGAGCCTGGGGAGAGCATTCGCTGGCTCCTTCGCTTAGTGAGCCCAGTGAGACAAGTCATGTTGTTTTGCCACATCAGAGAAAAAAAGTGTAAATTTTGGGTGGGCCAGCCATTTGGGCCCATGACCCAACTAGTGTCTGAGGGCTTTGAGTGGGAAACCCTAGTTTCCTTGTTCACCCAGTGCCTCTCCAACATTTTTCAAAAAATTTCTCTCCTCTCAAGAACACTTAGCACGAATTATCTCTGCAAGCATTTCACCAAGTTCCTCCCTTTTCACTTGCAAAATTCAGATGGCACCTAAGATGGCAACTAATCCTGCAAAGAAAAGGAAAGCCATAACTTCGCGGCAGGTACCAATCCGGTTCGATGACGCTAGATTCAGAGGAGCCAAGCAGGCTGCACGTTACGAGACCTTGGAAATGAAACATATTTTGGCAGAGAAAAGGTTTAGTCTAAGTGACCGTGGAAGTTATAGATCGGTGGATGCACTTTTGGCAGCAAAGAAGTGGGATCGCTTAATGACACCTCTTGATGGATATAACGTGGAGATTGTCCGTGAATTTTATGCAAATGCACTTCCCGATGATGAGGAGAGGTTTAGTTGGACATCTCTAGTGAGGGGAACTGTGGTGAGGTTTTATAGGAGGACTATAAACACGGTTCTTGGTGATCCGTTGTCGTTAGTTGGTACTCAGTTGGATGCTTATCATAGAGATCTTCATCTTCATTGTGATATTCCGAGGATGACCAGTGATCTGCTCGTTTCGGGTAAAGATGTGGAAGTCAACCCATCCGGGGTTGCGATTAGATACCGGAGAGTGGATATGCAACCCTTGGCCCTACTCATTTTACTTTTTGTGCTCACAAACATCAAGCCAAGGTCGCATCATAGCACCATCCCTATACAGTTGGCCCACCTTGTTCATAGCATTCTTACGAATATAGAGATTGACGTGGCTCGCATTATTGCTGATGAGATCAAGGCCATTGTTCTGAGTGGTCTTGGAGGTACTGCTGCTCGGGCGAATGCCCCGCTTGCTTTCCCGTGTCTCATAATGTCATTGTGTGCTCATGCTAGGGTTGATATACCCGCACGCCGATAAGTCACGATTCCTTCAGCTATAGATGACCGTTATGTGGACAAATTTTGTAAGCCCAGAGGGGCAATTGGTGAGACATCTGGTGCTAGTGTTGATGCTTGCACAGGGGGTGGTGAAGCTGCTGGTTCGGGATCTCATGCTTTTTATCCTTTTCAACAGGAAATCTGTCAATACAACTGGGATTGGATGGCGGCTTCTCAGCGCGCCATGACTGACCTTCATGATTCTATGCAGGTTCTTCAGTTGCAGATTCGCGATCCTGCCGGTGAGCATTCTTTGATGTCTAGGGAGCAGTTCCTGACACATGCTGGTTGGCCTGAGGCCAGGCCAGTACTTGGAGGGGAGGAGGATGCAGCTGATGATGCTGCTGCTGAGGAGGCTGAGGATGATGATGAGGCGACTGGTTCAACCCGTGGTTCTGAGGAGGAGGATATCGAGTTGTCCGAGGAGGACTGATTTTGGAGTTCAGATTTTGTACTTCCTTTGTGCTACAAAGTGAAGTTTTATCATGTTTTATGTATTTTGTTTTATTTCAATTTAGTATTGATGTACTTTATCCGCTGTGTTGGATTATTTTGGGTTGTATGATGTATTTGTACCCTTGGTGGTATTTTTCTTTGACTTTGTAGGTGTGTTTACACCATTACATTCCCATTATCATTAGTATTATGTTTGAATTAAATGTTGTTTTAGGTTAACTTTAGTTTAGTTTTTTAGTAGTGGTTGAATGGTGCTTGTGAATATTTAATGTTTCCTTCCTTTGTTGATGAAACTTGGGGAATTTTAGGTTGGTGATTCTTGATATTAAAAGAAGATTCTTCCAAGTTGGATGGCGATGATAGTAATTTAAGCATGATATTGTCGGCAAGGTACATAGTTACCTAGTTCTAGAATTCTAAATGTGTTAGAATTTGAGTCTTTGTACAAATGAAAATTGTGTTTCTTGTTACAGCTTTATTGTTTGCTTATGTCATTTAGGTCCAAAAATCGCAAAAGTGAGAAACTTCCTGGTTATACTATATGCTTTGGATTGATGATAGATTTTGTTTTATACTTTTAATTCATGCTTTATCTTGTGATTCTTGTGATTTTGTGGAAGTATTAGAAAGGATCAAGGCACTTGTTAATATTAAGCACAACCATTTTGATAGGAAAATAGCAAGTCTACTATTTTGCCTATTGTAGTAATGAAGGGAAAAATCCCAAGTATCAAATCTCAAGGACTTCTTGACGATACAGAGTTCAGAGATAATTTCAATTAAAACGATTAAAATGGTTAAACGATTTAACCGATAAGAGTAAATTGCTAGGGTTCGGTGAATGAATCTTCATGCAACAATTACGACTTATAACCGCAGTAACAAAATCAATAACATTTAATTACCAGTTCTTTAGGGTATCTAATCCTAAGTCCTTAGTGAAAAGATCTTTGATCATGTAATCTAATTACTATGTCCATAGATAATTACATTCATGATCAAGCATATACATAACAAGAAATTCCGGTTAAGATAAAGTATCCCTAGTCCTAGGTGATATTTATTATCTAATGGTCTTAGTCAGATCAACATATAGTAGCTGTCCAGCACAAATTATATGTAAAAGTCAAAATCCGTTTTTCCGACGGTTTAAGCATTAAGCATAGAACTGAGAACAAATCAACAATTACCAAATAAAATACTCATTGCATTCATAAATTCGAAATCATTACAATCAGATTCAGGGTCACCCCTAGCAATGGGGGGTTTAGCTACTCATAAAGAAAAATAAAACCAAAGATGAAAATGTTGTCATTACAGAATCTCTTGAGGAATCAATCTTCAATTGTCCGAAAACTCTTGAACATATGAAACCCTTGCGAAAATCTGAGTCGTCAGCCTTCAAAACTTGTATTTTGCTCTCCAAAATCGCCAAACCCTTGCAAAATCGTGTTCTGGGAATAAATAATCAAACTCTGGGCTTTCATCACTTTTGGGCTTCAATACACGTATTGACCTACTCCATACGCGTAATGATATGTTTTGCTCCAGATTATTTACGCGTATGGCACCAGGGACCAGCCAGCACGCAACCTCATACACGTTTTGCCAAAAACCTTACGTGTATGGGCAGAGGCTTCACTTTTCCTCTGTTTTTCCAACCTTCTGCTCATTCACGTAAGGTACGCGTATCTGGGAGGTCTTACGCGTATCACTTACAGCATTACGCGTATTGGCAGCAAGTTTTCTACATTTTGCATTTTTCTTCCTCTTTCTTGCACCGGCTCGGTTGTACATCCAATACTCAATCATCTGAGCTTTCGACTCTGTATTTGACCTGCTGACATACCAAAAGCGTAAAATATCCTCGAGAAACTTATAATTCATGACACACTTGGCATAATCAAAACACACCTAATTACTACTAAAACAAACTCAAACTCACACAGTTTACCTGATTTATTTACAATTAAATAGCGAAATACATAACATAAATGGTGACTGATCACAACCCAAACTTATCTTGTTGCTTGTCCTCAAGTAACACTCTATAAAAAACAGATCAAGTCACCCCAAACTTACCGTAAAAACAGTCCTTACCACAATACTGCTGAAATCTTTCGCACTGGCCCCTGTTATGTTGTCTTAGGTTTTCTCTTCGTCGTTCCTATCCAGCAAGCCAGAAACACTTTTCACACAGAAACACTACTTCACCTGTCAGCTTATATCACACTCTTACCAAGTCTCTCAGGGTTAAAGTGTTAAAACACTAAAAATCACGGTAACCAATATCAGATCAATAGTTTGAATAAATTCTCCAATCCTATCAACATGCAAAACACACATACTTTTTGAGGTCTTTAGGTTGTAACGGGGCTTGGGTTAAGGTAGGATATAAAAAAAAGGAAACAAGGGTTATTGTTTCAGAGTATGTGATATCATCCTTATCACTATGTTTGTTTCATGATACATTTGCCTGGGCGCTCTTTTCCCTTCGCTTTCAAACTTTCGGTGAGTTCTTTTTTTTTTCAAGGTTGAATTTTTCTATTCACCTTCCTTCTGCTTTCATTTTTCTCTTTCGTAATGCACTCACCTCCAACCAATGCATAGCTACCCCAAACTTAAAGGTTGATATTCCAACAGCAACCCCAAACTTAAATCTGAACACAGATCCAAAAATAATAAAACATACTTTGAATAAGGTGGGAAAATAATTTGGCCAATGGTTAATTATAAGAAATGTTAAATAACAAACAAAGGGATACAGGCTCAACGGGGGTTAACGAAGGATAAACATAATAATAGGGACGGCTAGAAAGGCTCTAGGTGAAAAACAAAAATGTGCCTCAGTACGTGTACTCATACAGTTAATAATCAAAGAGAACGGATGCAAACCATGATAGATAAAGGCATACCCGATATCTCTCATGATGATGTACAGTGTATGGCTTTTTTGATCTCACCAGGACTGTTAAAACTGACAGCGTCCATAATGTCTCTGTGTTTAAGGCTCATTTACTCCTGGTTCGGACATTATCTTTAACCAGTGCGTCCAATTATATACAACAGTATCAAACCGTCAGGGTGACTTAATGAAAGGACGAACAAGCAAGTTGTGAAAGTCATCAGTATCATCCACTAGAGCTAGTACCATCACGCATCTACTGAAATATTTCAAGAAAATGTATGAAGTAACAAAATTCATTAAATTTGCAAAACCCAAAAATGGGCACTTACACTTACTTTCAAAAGAAAGAAAAACAAAACAAAATAACAGGGAAATAAAAGTACAGCATATAAAACTAAAAATACACCAAAGAGAAATAACAGAGAGTACAAATAAGAAACCAAAATAAAAATACTACTAGAAAGAAAAGAACTCAAAACAACCACTCAGGACTCTGCTCTGTCATCTCTATCCTGCATCTCAGCGTCAAAGTCTATGAGGTCGGTCGGATCAATCGGTAATCGCCCATGGACATAGGCAGTGACTGGAGTCATCTCCTCAGATCGGGCTGAAGGTGTCTGTTGCTGCTGAGGCTGCTGCGGTGTGGGCTGCTGAGGCTGAGGTACCAACCCTCCTATCTGAACATGGTGAGTCCATCCATGAAAAGTGAACTGCCCATAGTGAGGTGCTGGGGGGTCGCCCGCGAACCTGTCTCTGAACCTCTGAGCATCAGCCCACAAATCTTCCTGATGCGTCAGATATCGACCAGAAAACCCGTACTGATAGCAGAAGTCCTGCATCATGCAGAAGTGAGACATCCGCAGCATGCGCTCTACTGAATCCTCATCAAAAAATGGTGGGGATGCATGAGATGTCTCTAGTGCTATCCGATGCGCGTCCAGGCGCTTAGTGTTGGCACCTGCCTCATGATCGTGTGAATGTCGGAGGGGTCGGTGCTCATCAACAGCAATAGTATGCTCCTTTAGCCAAGTCGTATCCAGTGAACGTGCCAGCTTCACCATTACATTACCGCCCAGATCAGTTACTCTTGCCTTTTTGCATAGAAGATAGATCACTGACGCGTGTCCTAGCGACTTCTTTGGTAACTGGGCTATCTCATCCATATCAGTAGAAATAATTCTCCCAATGTTCACTCGCTGGCCATCCAGAAAGAAATAGAGCGCCAGAGCTCTCTCCTTGATCAAATCAGAGCCACTCTGATTCGTGTCCAAAGTATGGTGAATGAAATAGGCCCAGGCTTTAGGAATAGGGGCTAAATCCACAACTAGGATCTTTGCTGGATATGCTTTGGTGGTTGGATGCCAATCTTTGCCCGACCGTGCAATCCGATTCTTTATGGTATCGTAGGGCCATCTGTTCTTGTCTGATAGTTTCATGTTAAAGAACGGACAATGTGATTCATAAAATTTACACTTAAGCACACGGTTAATAGTCTTCCAATCATATTTGATTTCTTTCCCGTGGACCCAAGAAATCATTTCAGTGACCTCGTTCTCTACAGCTCGCCCTGGCACCTTGTAGGCATTGGCGTAAAACTCCCTTACCAGATCCATTGCAACCGGCCTTATGTTCTTATTCAAAAAACTCAGTTTCTACTTTTTCACAATAGCAGCAACCTCGGGCAATTCATTTACCCCCAAACTCCATTATTTTTCTTTTGTGAAGGTGCGAGTTCTGAGCTGGTGGTATCGTTCTTCATGATCGTCAGAGAGAAAGATCAGGGTTTCTTCAGATGGGGAAGCCATAGTGATAATTTCCTTTGAAAACTGGAAGAAAAAAAGAAAACACAGAGAAACAGAGTGATACGACAAAGTCGCGTAACCGAAAAATTGTAAAAATGACACGAACGTACGGAAAAAGTATTTAAACAAATGGCAAAAGTTGGTACGAGTACCATATGCGTATTAGGGACTCATACGCGTATGGTACGCAACAAATCTTAAGTGAAAAAACGTCTGATGCGTAATAAATCACGTATGGCATTTCAATACGCCTATCATATGCGTATGGGTGGTGATACGCGTATCCAGATCTCGTATGCTTGACTGATACGCGTAAGTTACACAGATGGGCAGAGAACCCCCTTTTTCACTTGCAGTTACCCGTAATGAGTCCCTATTACGCGTAACGACAGAGACTTTCACTATTTTGAAATTTCTGATTTTTGAAAATTTTTTCTAAGTTAAAATTTTGACTTTTGGGGTTCTTCTGGTGTACCAGACTATGCAAAATACTAAATTAAAATACCAAATTAAATTAAAAAAATTAGCAATATTCAAAATACTAAAATAAAACACAAAAATAAATAAATAAATAAATAAAACTCTCTTGGGTTGCCTCCCAAGAAGCACTTCGTTTAACGTCGCATGGCTCGACGGGTTACCTCACACTCAGACAAGACGAACCTCTTCTACAGGGCCGCCTTGGCCCTGGTAATACGGTTTCAATCTTTGGCCGTTAACCTTGAAAGTATCGCCATTTTTTCATTCCTTAACTCGATTGCTCCATGAGGGAACACTTTGTTAACTGTGAACGGACCAGACCATCTCGACTTCAGTTTACCAGGAAACAGCTTCAACCTGGAATTAAACAACAAAACCAATTGTCCCTCCCAGAATTCCTTTTTCTGGATTTTCTGATCATGCCATTTCTTTGTTCGTTCTTTGTAAATTTTGGCGTTCTCATAAGCTTGATTCCTAAACTCTTCCAACTCATGAAGTTGAAGAGTTCGGGACTCATCAGCTTTCAGAAGATCGCAGTTGAGGAATTTGGAAGCCCAAAAAGCTTTGTGCTCGAGTTCGAGCGGTAAATGACAGGCCTTACCATAAACAAGTTGATAAGGAGACATACTTATTAGTGTTTTGAATGCTGTCCTGTATGCCCACAGTGCATCATCCAGCTTCACGGACCAATCCTTTCGAGAAGCGCTCACAGTCTTTTCTAAAATCTGCTTTATTTGCCTGTTAGACACTTCTACTTGCCCACTCGTTTGAGGGTGATACGGAGTGGCAATCTTATGCTTCACATTATATTTCTTTAACAAAGTCCCCATCAATTTATTCAGAAAATGAGTACCTTCATCACTAATTAACGCCCTTGGTACCCCAAACCTGGAGAAAATGTTATGCCTCAGGAAATTCACCACCACTTTAGGATCATTAGTAGACAGTGCTATAGCTTCGACCCACTTTGACACATAATCTACAGCAACCAGTATATAATTCTTGCCGAAAGATGGTGGGAACGGTCCCATAAAATCAATACCCCACACATCGAACAACTCTACCTCTAGCATATAATTTTGAGGCATTTGGTTCCTTCTGGAGATATTACTAGTTCTTTGACACCTATCACATTCTCGGACTAGATAGTGAGCGTCCATGAATAAGGTGGGCCAATACAACCCAGACTGGAGGACTTTTGTCGCTGTCCTATCTCCACTAAAATGCCCTTCATACTCAGAATCATGACAAGCTTTTAGTATATCTCTCTGCTCACCTTCTGGCACACATCTTCTGATCAATCCATCCACTCCCCTTTTATATAAGAATGGGTCATCCCACAGATACAACCTACAATCATAAAGAAACTTTTTCTTTTGGTGAGAATTAAAATCATCATGTATCACCCCACCTACCAAGTAGTTCGCAAAGTCAGCAAACCATGGGACACTAGTAACCGCAAGGATGCTTTCATCAGCAAAGGTGTCATGAATTGGGTGCTCCTCCTTCATTTCTTTTATTGGGGATATACGAGATAAGTGATCTGCAACAGTATTCTCGCACCCCTTTTTATCTCGGATCTCAAGATCAAATTCTTGAAGGAGGAGTATCCACCTCAATAGTCGAGGTTTTGATTCCTATTTAGCAAACAAATACTTTAAAGCAGCATGATCAGTATAAACAATAACTTTAGAACCAAGCAGGTAGAACCTGAATTTGTCAAAAGCATAACCACGGCCAACAACTCCTTTTCGGTAGTTGCATAATTCATTTGGGTCGGGTTAAGAAGATGACTAGCATAATAAATCACATGCAGTAATTTGTCCTTCCTTTGTCCTAAGACAACCCCCACAGCAATGTCACTTGTATCACACATAATTTCAAAAGGTAGAGACCAATCGGGGGCTGTCACCACAGGCGCAGTACTTAACTTACTCTTTAGATTCTCAAAAGCGGCCATACACTTATCATCAAAATTAAATGGCTTGTCCTTTATAAGTAATTCAGTTAAGGTTTTGGCCACCTTTGAGAAATCTCTAATGAACCGATGATAGAAACCTGCATAACCTAAGAAACTTCTTATTCCTTTTTCATTCACAGGAGGTGGGAGGTTAGCTATCACCTCCACTTTTGCTTTGTCCGCCTCAATCCCTTTGTGGGAGATCTTGTGTCCCAGCACGATACTTTCCTGCACCATAAAATAACATTTCTCCCAATTGAGAATAAGGTTAGTTTCCTAACACCTTTTCAAAACAAGAAACAAGTTAGCTAAACAAATATCAAAAGAAGAACCAAAAACAGAAAAATCATCCATAAACACCTCCATATGCTTTTTAAGCATGTCGGCGAATATAGATGTCATACATCTCTGAAAAGTAGCAGGGGTGTTGCATAATCCAAATGGTATCCTTCTGTAGGCAAAGATACCATAAGGACATATGAACGCGGTCTTCTCCTGATCTTCCAGGGCTACAGCAATCTGATTATATCCCGAATACCCATCTAAAAAACAATAGTACTCATGACCTGCCAGTCTCTCTAACATCTGGTCAATAAATGGGAGAGGAAAATGGCCTTTCCTTGTTGCAGTGTTAAGCCTCATGTAGTCAATACACACTCTCCAGCCTGTTACTGTACGAGTGGGAATCAATTCATTCTTCTCATTTAGAACCACTATTGTTCCTCCCTTCTTTGGTACCACGTGTACAGGACTCACCCAAGAACTATCAGAAATAGGATAAATCAACCCTGCATCCAACAATTTTACAACCTCTTTTCTCACCACTTCTTTCATTGCTGGATTTAACCTCCTTTGAGGTTGTACCACAGGTTTATGATTATCCTCCATCAGTATCTTATGCATGCACACTATGGGGCTAATTCCTTTCAAGTCCCGGATGGTCTAACCCATGGCACTCTTGTATGCCTTAAGTACCTGTATCAGCTTTTCTTCATCCTTTTCATTTAACCCAGAATTAATAATAGCAGGACAATTTGTTCTAGAATCCAAAAAGACATATTTAAGATTTTCAGGTAATTGTTTTAATTCAGACATTGTACCTATTTTGCTTTCCTGTTCAGTCTCCGTTTCTGGTGAAGTTCTCAGATCCTCCCACCGGTGTAGTTTGGATTTCAACCAAGGTGGTTGTGCATCAAAGATAGCGAGAACTTCTTTTTCTTTCTCATCCTGATTCTCTTCTATCTCTTGGGCTAAAAGACTTAGCACTCTTTCCAACGGTGACTCGGGGAGTCGGCTGTGAATGGCTTTCACTACCATCTGATCAATTACTTCAACAGTGTGACTTGTACCAATATCTTCCTTATGTTTCATGGTATTCCTAACATCAATTTTCAGCTCTTCATCATAAACTTTGAGGGTCATGGTACCTCCCTTAATGTCTATCATACATCTACCTATTTCCAAGAAATGCCTTCCCAGAATCAGAGGGATATCCTCATCTTCTAGCATTTCTAAAATCCCAAAATCAACAGGAAAGACAAATTTATCAACTTTGACTAGAACATCTTCGACCACCCCATAAGGTCTCTTTACTGAATGATCAGCAAATTGGAGTGTCATTCTTGTATCTTGAACACTTCCTTTTCCCAGCTTCCTGTAAATAGATAGGGGCATAAGACTCACACTAGCTCCCAAATCAATCAGTGCCTTTTTAAAAGACCTATCACCAATGGTGTAATGAATAGTAACAGAGCCTCTATCTGGCTTCTTTATCGGAATCTTCATACCCTTCAAAATAGCACTACAAGTTTCAGTTAGTATAATAGGATCAGTGTCAATGGTGCGCTTTTTGGAGATGATGTCCTTCATGAATTTGGCATAAATAGGCATCTACTTAAGTGCTTCAGAGAATGGAATGTTGATCTCTAATTTCCTGAACATCTCTACAAAATTCTGAAAATTTTTCTCATCTTGCTTCTTCTTCTTATTTCTTTGTGGGAATGGAAGCTTTATGATAAGTTTTGGTTCAGTGGGCTTTTCCTTGACAACAGGTTGTAGAACCACTTATTCCTTAAGTGGATTCTTGTTTTCTAAGATTTCAAGATCCACTTCAAGTAATTGATCTTCTTCCTCAGATTTCTCTTCAGGTATTTCAGCTGATTTCCCACTTCTTGTTGTTACAACACTCACATTATTGTGATCTCTTGGATTTGTCACTGTTGCACTAGGTAAGGTACCTGGTGCTTGAGAAATTGTTATCTGTTGTGCTATCTGACCCAGTTGAACTTCCAGATTTTTTATAGAAGCATTAGTGTTCCTCTGATTATTTCTGGTTTCTTCCTGGAATTAAACACTCTGAGCAGCCATCTTTTCAATAGCTATCTCCCAATCTGCTTTCTTTGGTACCTGTTGCTGAGATGGTTGTTGCTGAACATTCCCTTGTTGACCCTTCCAAGCAAAGTTGGGATGATTTTTCCAACCTGGATTGCATGTCTGAGCATATGGATTATTTTGCCTCAGATACTTAATCTCCTCAATTTGTTACGGAGTCGCAACGCAATGTGCAGTAAAGTGTGGTCCATTACAAATCTCACAATTAACTGCTTGGACGGGTTGAACTTGGGCTACTTGTTGAGTAATAACATTCATCACTTTCAGCCTTCTTTCTACTTCCACTTTAATTTGACCTTCCATTTTTACCACCTGATATGCCAACTTTAAATCAATAATCCCCTCCGGTTTGTTCACACTACGGTCATACAGCTCCAAATGTTCATTAGCTGCAATAGCTTCTATAATCTTCTTAATACCAGTGGCTGTTGTAAAATTTGATGAGCCACCGGCAGCTGTGTCAATCAGTTGTTTAGTCTTCATCCTTAAACCATTAACAAACATTTACATCTGTTTAGTAGGTGTCGTACCTCGAAAAATACGATCCTCACGATGGACGCAGAAAAAACTATTCGAAACAGAGTTGCCACCGAACTTTATTTATCCCAAAAGAGGGATAGGAAAATATCGATAAAACATTTAAAGGATAAGAAAATGGTCATCGCAACCAAATTCTAGGTTCGGGAATGGGTTACGCAAGAGGGAAGGTATTAGCACCCTCTACGTCTGTTGTACTCAACGAGAACCTCTTGATTCGATTCGGGAGGTAAGTTAGCTACGTTTGTTTGTTATCTTCTAAGGTAAAAGAATTGGTTGTTAAAAGGGAAAATGGGTGGTTTTTTATTAGGATTGAGGGCCTTGTGCCTACGTATTCCCTCGTGCAATGGGAAAGTCAGAGCATTCGTAGTTCGTGGGACTACAGTTGGTTGGTGTTTTTTAAATGAACGAGTGTTTAATTCGCATTGTAACTGCTAAACGTTGGCTTGTCTGCTCGCTAGGGGAGGCTGAAGCACTAGTTTATATGCACGGAAGAATGGACTAAACAATGTTCTTTATGAAAAGTTGTTTGAATAAGGATTAAGTGTGTTTAAAGATTTGATTGAGAAAAGAGTACGATTTGCGTAGGTCTTAAGGTTTCGGTTGCATGGGAAGTGTTTGGTTTGATTTGTTAAGTATTTTGAGGGAGAATGACGATCATTTAATAAACGAGACGTCGGTCCCGCAACCAATTAATCGGGGCATTATTGAGATGCTAGATCTCAACGACACCTTTTTCATTCTATTGATTATGAAATCGTGTTTGTTGGACAATGAGCTTCTTTGTCCATGTAATTAGGGCGAGTGTTTTAGGAACGAAAGATCGAAACGAACACAACCCAATGCGTGTGCCTCAAGAGCATTCATTCAAGGGCCCAAGAAGTGCTAGACCTCAAGAGTCCACTACTTTCATAATTTAATTAGGAAAATGATTTGAATTTGATTAGAATATCTTGATTAGACGTATTAATCGAATTAGGGTTTGAATAAATTAAAAGTTTTTTAGGAGGACTAAGTATTTTAGAAATGGAAGGTCGAAACGAACACAACTCAAGGCGTGCACCTCAAGAGCGTTTGTTCAAGGACCCAAGGAGTGCTAGACTCGAAAAGTCCACCACTTCCATAATTAATTAAGAAAATAGTTTGAATTATATATTAACCTAAGTGGTTTAGGATTTAATTTTAGTTAAGAGAATATTTGTAAAAATTAAGTAATGTTTTATGATTTAATTTGATTTGAGAAAATTATTAGGAATTTAATTAGATTTAGTATTATAATTTGAGAAAATATTGTATTTTTAAGGGTTAAGTGATTTGATTAAGATTAAATATTTTAAGTGTTTTAAAATGATTTAGATGTAAATGAATTTTTAATTTAATTAAATAATTGTAAAGGTTAATTATATTTTAATTAATCAAAATATTAATTGTTTTAAGTATTTTTAATAAACGAAAGACGGAATGAACACAACTCAAAGTGTGCGCCTCAAGAGCATTCATTCAAGGACCCAAGGAGTGCTAGACCCCAAGAGCCCACTACTTTCGTATTGCTTAAGATATTTTAGGGTATAACCTTAATTAGAAACCGATTCAAATTGTGAGTTCTTTGATATTGGACTAAATCTTAATTCACCTTAGCAATATAAAGATAGTTTCACTTATCAATATTAACAGAAATCTACTTAATTATTCATGGATAAAACTATAAATAAATCAACAACAATTCTATAATTATCCAAACATTTAGAGGAAATGTCAAGAAATTAAGTTGAATAAAACATTTTTCATCATATCATCACTCATCATGACAAATAGAAAACTAGAAAAAATTAAAAAGAAGAAGTAAAACAAGAGGTGGTGCAGAAAATAGTGATAGGGGTAAAGTTCTTAAATGAACACACTCTAACGCACCATAAGGCCCATTAACCGTGTTGGGCCAGATGCCCCTCTTAATTTCACTCAGTCGGCCCTATATTTAAACAAAGAAGAAAAAAAAATTGTAGCTTCCTCCAAATCAACACGCGTGGCAGGAAATAATAAAAGCATTCAATGTTGTTTTTGGAACGCATGCTGTGATTAATGGGTAGGCAATCGGCACATTATTCATGACACTGTAACGATTATTTTCTTGAAAAGAGAAGGAACTTTTTAACAATGAGGGAGAAGACTTAATAAAAATCATAAATGACACATTAAAAAAAAAACAACTATTATTCCACATGACTCTTGAAACAAGGCTTTTAGAAAGGAATAGAAAAAGGCTAAAACTCTGGGCAGCTATCTAGACCAAGGGTCACGTATAGCCATAAACTCTACCTGATACATTAAAAAGAAAACTTGAAAAAAGAAAAAAACCAAAGTGCATTCTCTCTTACTCTGTCCGTCTCTCTCTCTCTCTTGTTATATTCTCTCAAAACACACCCTCTATTCATCGCCTCCACTCCTCCTAATCACCTCAAAAGAAACAGAATAAGAAGAAACACAGAGTCCCTATTTCCTTTACCCATTAAGACGCAAGGGAATGAAACGAATGCATTACATGCAGCTATCATCATTAATAGATTTAAACATTTAACCCGATGCAGAACCCTAACCTCCTTCAATCGCAAACCCTAACCTTAGCATCCCAAACAATCAACAAGTTTTATCAAACGAAAGGATTATCCAGCATACAGCAGCAAAATCGCAAGAGAATAAAGAAGAAAATACATAAACAAAAGTAAGGAAGTACTGATTCGAAGGGAAGCGACGCAATGGGTGATGAAGCTCTCAGGTATGATCATTCGTCCTTGGCTCTCTCCTTTCTCTATCAGCTTTGCTTGCTCTGATTCTTTCCTCGTTTCCGAATGCTTCTTCTCTTTGAGCATGCGTAGCTGCTGTTGATTAAATTTATGAGGTTAAGCTCAAAGTGCACTCAGATTCTAATGATGAATCTGAGGACTTTTTTTTTGCGAGAGCTCTTGTACGAGGTTTTGTGGTGAGATTTTAGCAGAGATTTTTTAGGGTTTCTCTTCCTTTTTTTCCCCATCCCCGCTATTGATGAAACTCTTCTCTTTATATAATAGAAATTTTGGGTTTGATGTGTGGTGTCTATGCTATATAATCTTTACATTAGGAATCTCTTTTAACAACCTTATTGATGCCAAAAAATGTCTTCCTATTTTGATGAATCTGTCTCTTCTAATTGCAGATTTTGCGTGTAGTCATTGTTGTTGCAGGTTTTGTGTGTTGTGGCTGATATGAAGTACACAGGTCTTGGTCATTGTTTTGGTTTTAGGGAATCTTGGTACGGTTTATGTGTGCAGAAGCAGAGATTTTGGAGTTTACAAGTCTTGGCGTGGTGGTGCATAGGTGGGCCATGTTGTATCAGTGTTGCATACTGTTATATCAGTATTGTACGTTGGTGGTATGGTGTAGCAGGTGCAGCTCTGGTTTGCCTTGCAGTTGTGTTTGTAGCTGATAGAGATACTTTATCACATAAAGTAGCAAGACACAGATGGTTTATATGGTTATTTATGGAGTTTGACTTGTGGGGACACGGTATATGGTATGGATGAGGTCGTATGATTTGGGTGATGGCTAGTGGTGTGAGGACAAAGTCTTGTATTATATTGGTTTTGTATAGTTTCTCATGACTTGTTATTTATGTTGCTTTATCATGATAGCCTTCACGGCTTGTTATGTTTTAATTGTGAGTTGGAGTAAGTAATAGCACCAGTTTTGGTCATGCATTTAGCCTATTCCTTCTTGTAACAGACAGAACTTGAAATCATGCTCATAATAATTCAAATGAGACCTACAGTATTTAAGTGAAATGGCACTTTAAGCTTTAATTTTTGTGTGGTGAGAATAAGGTCCGATCATGTCTTGGGACTGCTGGAATCATGTCTTGGGCTATCAATTTGGGCCAACGCCCTGGAATATAGCTTAGATTATGACTTGATTAAGCTCTAAACATGGCTTGACTTATGAAATAACTCCATCGAATTAGTTTGCTTGTGGCTTGAAAATCTTATAATAAATTGAACCAAAGTTTGACTACTTTAATCACTACTTGAAAATAACTTGAAGCAAATTATGTTAAGTCTTGCTACAAGTGGATTCTTGAAACCAACCTTTATTTGAAACTGGGAAATGGATCAACTCATATCTTGGTTTTTGCATAATTTAGAAAGCTTATGGTTTTATTTTGGAATAATTTGACGAGCTCAATAATATCTAAGACAACTTGAATATTTGAATCATGGATATCCATGTTTGCCTTAAGATAATTCTAACTTGAACACCACCCAAATTTGCACAGGAGCCTCTTGAGATATGATTCGTTCTCAAGCTACAATTCTCCATTAACCTCGAAAACAAATACAAACTTGGATTGAAAGCAAACATGGCCTAAAGATAAATCATCTTTTCCTTGAACCGAGAATGATCATTCCTTAGCTTGTTTGACCATATAACCTCAGTGTCACACTTGGAATATGGTTAAAAATATTCTTAAACATGGTTTAAACTCGGTTTGAAACCAATTGATCATGTCTTGACTGAATAATCATAAAATGAGTTGCAATCCTCCTTCATCTCTTCTTGAAATCAAACAACCTAACAAGCTATCAAACACATACCAGATCCTTATGACCTGAGTCTTAGAGTCAACACAAAATCTTGGTGCGATAGGTAGGACAAATTTGGGGTATGACAGATGCCCCTATCTAATTGGCTTAAACCCGAGAGAATGAACTGCTACATGGCATTCAATTTTAGGGTAGAAGGCAATTAGATATAAGAAGATCCCAAAATTTGTCTAACAAGAGGTAAAGTGCTATGGAGTAAGCTGACAGAATAAGGTAGTAGGGTAAAAAATGATTAGAGTAACTTGAGGTTCTTTAGGTAGTCGAAGCAGTCCCTTATCCCCTAAGGTTCTCCGACGATGCCAAAGTTGTATCTCTGCAGTAAATTTGCTGAGGGAATAGTTGAGCAAGATTCCTGTAGGAGGAAATGTGCTGGCTCTACAAGGGAAACTCACAAGAAACTTTTTGGGATAACCTCTGCTTGGGGAGCAATGAAAGCAACGACCGCTGGGGATTGTCATTATCAACTGCATGGCTGAAGAATGACTTGTTGGGGAATAAAATTCCTTGAACTCATGCGGGGTACCAAATCTTTTAGAGGAATACTGCCGACTTTGAAGGAGGACTGGCCAAGATGCTTGTGAATTGATCCTGGATCCTGCTATGCTATGCTGGGGATGAAAATGCCATATATTGCATGATGCACAGAAATGCATACTAAGATGCAACTGCTGGAGAATCTAATGCGCGTGCGATATGATAGTGCTTGATATGATTATGTAATGTTATGCTAGCATGTCATGCACATGACGATGCAAATGATCGGGTGCGTTGGGGATAAGTTTCCTTGTCGAGGGTATCATCAGGGATTGGATTTGGGAATTGCCAAGTGAAATTGGATTTTAGGTTATGCACCAAATGAAATTGGACTTTAGGTTAACCTTCCAGACTAAAACCGGGTTGGAGGATAGATTACCAGACGAGAACCGATGTTTAAATTGTTTTGCCAGACGAGAACTGGACCTTTAAAAAAAATTGTCAGACGAGAACTGGACCTTAAAATGATTTGCCAGACGAGAACTGGACCTTAAAATATTTTTCCAGACGAGAACTGGACCTTAAAATATTTTGCCAGACGAGAACTGGACCTTAAAATGATTTTCCAGACGAGAACTGGACCTTAAAATGATTTTCCAGACGGGAACTTGGACCTTAAAATGATTTGCCAGACGAGAACTGGACCTTAAAATGTTTTGCCAGAAGAGAACTGGACCTTGAAGTGATTTGCCAGGCGAGAACTGGACCTTTAAAATGATTTGCCAAACGAGAACTGGACCTTTGGATGTTTTGCCAGACGAGAACTAGACCTTAAAATGATTTGCCAGACGGGAACTGGACCTTGGATTGCCAATCTAAGTTGGACTTTTGGGTTGCCAAGCTAAGTTGGACTTTTGGGTTGCCAAGCTAAGTTGGACTTTTGGATTGCCAAGCTAAGTTGGACTTTGGGTTTCCAAGCTAAGTTGGACTTTTGGATTGCCAAGCTAAGTTGGACTTTGGACTGCCAAGCTAAGTTGGACTTTGGTGTCAAGCCTTGCGATATCAGGCTTTGAGATGTCAAATCTTGTTAGAAGGTTAGGCTTGAGGTACGATACATATGTCTACGCAATGAGCGAAGCAACATGACTAATACATATGAGTGATTTATGCAATGATATGAAGGTTTCCAAGGATGCCCCAGGATAAGGGATGGATAGGTTCCTTCGCATAAAGGTTTCTTGTTTGAAGGGCAAACAGTTATTTGTGAGGTGATAGCATGATTCCCCGACACTCGTCTTGAACTCAAAGGTCACTTAACAGTGTTTGCTTGAGCGGATTGAAAGCAACAGAGAGATTTTCCCCTGTGTAGCTCATCTTGCCCCAGTCTGGGCCTATGAAGAATTTTTCCTTGACAGGAAATTGGAAGCAATTGTACCATGAGATGATTTCAAAATGGTTTGCCCCAGAATTCCAAGTCGTGAAAGGATTTGTCCTTGAAAGGAAGTTGGAAGCAGATATACCATGAGATGATCTTGAGATGGCTTGCCTTAACACTTCAAGTCATGAAAGGATTGGTCCTTGAGCGGAAAATTCAGACACAGATGTACCATGAGATCACTCGAGATGGCGTGCCTCAGAACAATTATACCATGAGATGAACTCGAGATGGTTTGTCCCAGAATTCCAAGCCATGAAAGGATTCTTCCTTGATTGACTGGCTCTTGGAGTGTTTGGCTTCGAAGTACCCTTGAGGTAGCTTGCCCCAGAATGAGCGTTGGAGCGACTTAACTTGTGTTGATTGAACATTGGAGGGGTTTTCCTTTAATCAAAAGAACCTCTGGGTGGCCTACCCCTGGTTGGTAGATTCTTGAGATGATTTACCATGATCAACCTGTTCTTGGATGATTTGCCCCATTATCAACAAATGCTTCGATGGACTTGCTTTAAACTGACCAATTCCATAATCATTGGATGTCAATGCCCCTGTTCCATAGGGTTATGAGGTGTTGTCAATTCCAGCCAACAGTGTTGAATGACCCAACACCCTTTGATTGCTCCTTGTTGGAATTTCCTTGATGTCAAACACTGACTTGCAGTCAAAATTGTTCATTCACAAATGGTAATTTTAATGCGATGCTCATGCAAGTTTTAAAAAAAATCAATCATTATTGGAATAATGTGACAATGTTGATTTAGCTGATGTATGAAAGATATGACACCAAAACAAGTGATTAACAAATTTGTTGGAGTCAGTTTACGCAACCTTGCTGTAGTATGCTTTCAGAATAAACCCCGCCTCAATTAGGTCTTTTGAGGGTTATAACGTGGTCTGGTTTACGGTTATTTGAAACAAAGGGTATAAGGCTCAAAACTTGATTTGTACCCACCCCTTCTCTGTGATGATCTTCAGTCATACGTTCAGTTAAATTGACATACATTCATCTTCAAAGAGAGTTCGACAGTGTAAAAGTGAAGATGAGGATTCAAGATTTCCTTGAAATGGCAGTCACATTATTTTTCTTTTGTCCTGATGTCAGTGACCCTTTGATTTGACATGGTGGCCACTGGACCTTATTTTGTTTTTGTTGAGGATTCAAAAACCTCTTTTGGTATTGTTTTTGATCTCTATCTTTTGCATGGATTTATTTCGCTTTTCGAGTCCATCGGGATTGCCTTGATTTTTGCCTAAGTCTCCTTTTGAGGTGTTCGACTTAGCAGGCTTTTTTTTAGTAAGGCTTGTGACTACCAAGTCAGTAGTCATTGAAGAACAACCACCATAACTTCTGGATTTTGCATGATTTCTTCGTCACCTCAAGACGTGTACGAAGAATACAGAGTCAGATTAACTGAACATTACCCTACCCCAGGTTAAGTGTAAGGGTTTGAATATCCAAAGCAAACTTCTACTTCTCGGCTCAAAGCGATTAACTAGGGATTAACTCCTTATCTCTCCAGTGTTTAGGAATTTGAAACAATGTCTGTACATCCTTGGCAGGATTCTATCCGAAAGCATACCATCAGCAATTATGGGTATCTCGTTTTCGTCATCCTCCCTCCGATCTTTGCTAAACAACAATTTGGTTAAGAAAGTGAATGAAAGGTATATGGATGAATTTTGTTGTTTTTGTTTTTTTTTTGTATATATTTTTTTTTATATATATAAGTAAAGAAAAATGAGCGAATACGACATGATTAATTCAGAAAACACATGATCACATCATTAATATTACCATTCACAACAACAATATTCAAAAACAAGTAGCATTTAACATAACAAAATTACAAATGCAAATGATAAAAATATCCAAGGATTGTCAGCTCTGAGGACGTCTTTCTATCTGAACTACTGGCTTGGGAAGATGCCTCTTGGAACCTCAAACTCATTTGGGCGAGATGCTGATACGCACAACCAAATTCCCTTCTTGAAAGGATATGCACTTCTTGTCAATCAAGTGTTGCACCTTGGCTTGGAAAGCTTCGAAATCTTTAGTTTAATGCCCCATTGATCCAGCGTGATAGCCACAATGCACATTAGGATCGTACCCAGGAGGGTATGGTTCTGGCACCGGCTTGAGAGACTTGGGCTCCACCAATGAATATTGAATCAGATACGGCAGAAGTTGAGTGTAGGACATAGGAATTGGATCAACATGAGCATTTCTTCTTTCTAAATTTTTGTGAGGCCTGTGCTCATTTTGGCGTTGATTTTGATGTCCTCGGTGGGCTTGTTGATTTGCATGAGGAACAACCCAAGGTTTCTGGTATGACGTCCTAGGCACTGTTGGTTGCCCATTTGGGACCCAGAGGTTGATGTCATCATCGTCATTAGAATCAACGAGATGCTTTCCAAAGTCTTTTTTCAAAGCCTCTTCACAAAATACAACCCTTTTGGACTTCTCCTCCAGCTCTTCTCTTGAGGTGGTGACATCCCAGACCATATCTTCAACATTGTTATCAGAGAATAAAGATGTCTCATCTTCCTTAAGCTCGACCTTTTCCTTGTGGTACAAGATTCTGAGTGGTCCATGAAACTCTTGTATTTTCTCTTTGCCAGATCCTTGGATTAAACCGTTCATGCTAAGGTCTTCTTTTTTTGTCAATTTTTGCAACTTGTTTTGAAAGCTTTCACATTCTTTGACAGCATGCCCTATGGTTCCAATGTGGTACTCACACTCTACCCCTGGGTTGTCTTCCTCAAAGACTAGACGTTTCTTGTTAATAAGCTCTTGAACTTTATTCTTGAATGACCAACAGTCTTCAATAAAGTGCCCCCTCGCTCCTTTATGGTATTCACACTGTGCATTATGATTATATCCAGGTGGAGGAGGGTTATGAGCCGACCCAAGGGAGGTGAGTGCCACCATTGAACTCTGAATCAGGTATGATAGCAGTTGTCCACATGGTATAGGAATAGGGTCAAGAATAGGGCGCAACTTAGACTTCTTATGGCCTCTCTGATTTAGATTCTCATGCCATTGGGACAGAATGGGTGCTGACCACTGATTCTGAGGCTGTGGAAGGATTGGTCAGGGACAAAACCCAGGAGGAACAACACACAATGGATTATTCACTACAACTTGTGGAGCAGAAGGAACTGTGGGAGTAACACTCCTAGATATTGTGCCTTCTTGAAGCTTTTTCTTTCTTCTCCCCATAGTTATTAAAGCTTCTGGCATCTGCTTCATCTTGCCTTTCGTGTTGTTCATGCCTTTTCTCCATTCAACTTGATTCTACTTCAAGTGTTCCATGGTTCTCCCAGAGCTACCTCAAGTCCAATAGGTGTGTCGGGAAATCAACTGCGGGTTATGGACAAAGGATCGGATGAGTTTTGGTTGGAAGGGTATGCCATGCAAATGAGATGCAAATGCAATGATATGCAAACTAATGCAATGCAGACAGATTCAGGATCCCGGATATGACAAGTAACTTCCCAACCCTCCTAACAGGTAGGCTTTATAAGGATAGTTCTAAATTCTTTACCCATAAACCCACTCACAGGATAGCTCCTACGTTGATGGATAAGGTTCCCTAGGATTACGGACACTAATTGCATCAACACCACGCAACAGGCTAGCTGCATTGTGACGAGGATACGAAAATGTTTATCCTGAGTGTAGTCTTCATGCTAGGCCCACGAGAAACGAGTCCTCGGAGACTAACACTAACGACCGCCAAGATGGAAACTGGTGATAAGAGTGGTTCCCAGAGTCACGGACCCTTCATGAATCGAGTTGTGCGACAGGCTAGCTGTGTTACAACAAGATCTACGAAAAGGTCTACTCTAGGGGAAGCTTTCATGCTAGGCACATAAGGAGCGAGTCCTTGGGGACTAACAATAATTACTTCCAAAATCTAAACTAGGTGTTCTCTCTTCTTTTTCCAAGACTTGGGTATAGAGCCTTACTTATGATATCATCCCAAGATCCAACAGGCAAATATGATAAAAAAAAACATATAATGAAGATAAAGCAACACAAAGCAAATAAAGAAGTAATAGGAGTAAACAGACAAGAAGAAATTAAACAAGCGAAGCTAACACTCTCGAATCGAATCAAGTTAGGCTTGACTCTCTCTAGCATAGGGCAATGCTCATCCCCAGCAGAGTCGCCATCTGTCGTACCTCGAAAAATACGATCCTCGCGATGGACGCGGAAAAAACTGTTCGAAACAGAGTCGCCACCGAACTTTATTTATCCCAAAAGAGGGATAGGAAAATATCGATAAAACCTTTAAAGGATAAGAAAATGGTCATCGCAACCAAATTCTAGGTTCGGGAGTCGGTTAAGCAAGAGGGAAGGTATTAGCACCCTCTACGTCCGTTGTACTCAACGGGAACCTCTTGATTCGATTCGAGAGATAAGTTAGCTACGTTTGTTTGTTATCTTCTAAGGTAAAAGAATTGGTTGTTAAAAGGGAAAATGGGTGGTTTTTTATTAGGGTGCTCGCCAAGGATTGGGGGCCTTGTGCCTACGTATTCCCTCGTGCATTGGGAAAGTCAGAGCATTCGTAGTTCGTGGGACTACAATTGGTTGGTGTTGTTTAAACGAACGAGTGTTTAATTCACATTTTAACTGCTAAACATTGGCTTGTCTGCTCGCTAGGGGAGGCTAAAGCACTAGTTTATATGCGCGGAAGAATGGACTAAACAATGTTCTTTATGAAAAGTTGTTTGAATAAGGATTAAGTGTGTTTAAATATTTGATTGAGAAAAGAGTACGATTTACGTGGGTCTTAAGGTTTCGGTTGCATGGGAAGTGTTTGGTTTAATTTGTTAAGTATTTTGAGGGAGAATGACGATCATTTAATAAACGAGACGTCGGCCTCGCAACCAATTAATCGGGGCATTATTGAGATGCTAGATCTCAACGATACCTTTTTCATTCTATTGATTATGAAATCGTGTTTGTTGGACAATGGGCTTCTTTGTCCATGTAATTAGGGCGAGTGTTTTAGGAACGAAAGATCGAAACAAACACAACCCAAAGCGTGTGCCTCAAGAGCATTCATTCAAGGGCCTAAGAAGTGCTAGACCTCAAGAGTCCACTACTTTCGTAATTTAATTAGGAAAATGATTTGAATTTGATTAGAATATCTTGATTAGACGTATTAATCGGATTAGGGTTTGAATGAATTAAAATTTTTTTAGGAGGACTAAGTATTTTAGAAATGGAAGGTCGAAAAGAACACAACTCAAGGCGTGCGCCTCAAGAGCGTTTGTTCAAGGACCCAAGGAGTGCTAGACTCCAAAAGTCCACCACTTCCATAATTAATTAAGAAAATAGTTTGAATTATATATTAACCTAAGTGGTTTAGGATTTAATTTTAGTTAAGGGAATATTTGTAAAAATTAAGTAATGTTTTATGATTTAATTTGATTTGAGAAAATTATTAGGAATTTAATTAGATTAAGTATTATAATTTGAGAAAATATTGTATTTTTAAGGGTTAAGTGATTTGATTAAGATTAAATATTTTAAGTGTTTTAAAATGATTTAGATGTAAATGAATTTTTAATTTAATTAAATAATTGTAAAGGTTAATTATATTTTAATTAATCAAAAGATTAATTGTTTTAAGTATTTTTAATAAACGAAAGACGGAATGAACACAACTCAAAGTGTGCGCCTCAAGAGCATTCATTCAAGGACCCAAGGAGTGCTAGACCCCAAGAGCCCACTACTTTCGTATTGCTTAAGATATTTTAGGGTATAACCTTAATTAGAAACCGATTCAAATTGTGACTTATTTGATATTGGACTAAATCTTAATTCACCTTAGCAATATAAAGGTAGTTTCACTTATCAATATTAACATAAATCTACTTAAGTATTCATGGATAAAACTATAAATAAATCAACAACAATTCTATAATTATCCAAACAGTTAGAGGAAATGTCAAGAAATTAAGTTGAATAAAACATTTTTCATCATATCATCACTCATCATGACAAATAGAAAACTAGAAAAAAAATTAAAAAGAAGAAGTAAAACAAGAGGTGGTGCAGAAAATAGTGATAGGGGTAAAGTTCTTAAATGAACACACTCTAACGCACCATAAGGCCCATTAACCGTGTTGGGCCAGATGCCCCTCTTAATTTCACTCAGTCGGCCCTATATTTAAACAAAGAAGAAAAAAAACTGTAGCTTCCTCCAAATCAACACGCGTGGCAGGAAATAATAAAAGCATTCAGTGTTGCTTTTGGAACGCATGCTGTGATTAATGGGTAGGCAATCGGCACATTATTCATGACACTGTAACGATTATTTTCTTGAAAAGAGAAGGACCTTTTTAACAATGAGGGAGAAGACTTAATAAAAATCATAAATGACACATTAAAAAAAAACTATTATTCCACATGACTCTTGAAACAAGGCTTTTAGAAATGAATAGAAAAAGGCTAAAACTCTGGGCAGCTATCTAGACCAAGGGACACGTATAGCCATAAACTCTACCTGATACATTAAAAAGAAAACTTGAAAAAAGAAAAAAACCAAAGTGCATTCTCTCTTACTCTGTCTCTCTCTCTCTCTCTCTCTCTTTTCTTATTTTCTCTCAAAACACACCCTCTATTAATCGCCTCCACTCCTCCTAATCACCTCAAAAGAAACAGAATAAGAAGAAACACAGAGTCTCTATTTCCTTCACCCATTAAGACGCAAGGGAATGAAACGAATGCATTACATGCAGCTATCATCATTAATATATTCAAACATTTAACCCGATGCAGAACCCTAACCTCCTTCAATCGCAAACCCTAACCTCAGCATCCCAAACAATCAACAAGTTTTATCAAACGAAAGGATTATCCAGCATACAGCAGCAAAATCACAAGAAAATAAAGAAGAAAATACAGAAACAAAAGTAAGGAAGTACCGATTCGAAGGGAAGCGACGCAACGGGTGATGAAGCTCTCAGGTACGGTCGTTCGTCCTTGGCTCTCTCCTTTCTCTATCATCTTTGCTTGCTCTGATTCTTTCCTCGTTTCCGAATGCTTCTTCTCTTTGAGCATGCGTAGCTGCTGTTGATTAAATTTATGAGGTTAAGCTCAAAGTGCACTCAGATTCTAATGATGAATCTGAGGACTTTTTTTTGCAAGAGCTCTTGTACGAGGTTTTGTGGTGAGATTTTAGCAGAGTTTTGTTAGGGTTTCTCTTCCTTTTCTTTTTTTTTCCCCATCCTTGCTATTGATGAAACTCTTCTCTTTATATAATAGAAATTTTGGGTTTGATGTGTGGTGTCTATGCTATAGAATCTTTACATTAGGAATCTCTTTTAACAACCTTATTGATGCCAAAAAATGTCTTCCTATTTTGATGAATCTGTCTCTTCCAATTGCAGATTTTGCGTGTAGTCATTGTTGTTGCAGGTTTTGTGTGCTGTGGCTGATATGAAGTACACAGGTCTTTGTCATTGTTTTGGTTTTAGGGAATCTTGGTACGGTTTATGTGTACAGAAGCAGAGGCTTTGGAGTTTACAAGTCTTGGCGTGGTGGTGCATAGGTGGGCCATGTTGTATCAGTGTTGCATACTGTTATATCAGTATTGTACGTTAGTGGTATGGTGTAGCAGGTGCAGCTCTGGTTTGCCTTGCAGTTGTGTTTGTAGCTGCTAGAGAAACTTTATCACATAAAGTAGCAAGACACAGATGGTTTATATGGTTATTTGTGGAGTTTGACTTGTGGGGACACGGTATATGGTATGGATGAGGTCGTATGATTTGGGTGATGGCTAGTGGTGTGAGGACAAAGTCTTGTATTATATTGGTTTTGTATAGTTTCTCATGACTTGTTATTTATGTTGCTTTATCATGATAGCCTTCACGGCTTGTTATGTTTTAATTGTGACTTGGAGTAAGTAATAGCACCAGTTTTGGTCATGCATTTAGCCTATTCCTTCTTGTAACAGACAGAACTTGAAATCATGCTCATAATAATTCAAATGAGACCTGCAGTATTTAAGTGAAATGGCATTTTAATCTTTAATTTTTTTGTGGTGAGAATAAGGTCCGATCATGTCTTGGGACTGCTGGAATCATGTCTTGGGCTATCAATTTGGGGCAACGCCCTGTAATATAGCTTAAATTATGACTTGATTAAGCTCTAAACATGGCTTGACTTATGAAATAAATCCATCGAATTAGTTTGCTTGTGGCTTGAAAATCTTATAATAAATTGAACCAAAGGTTGACTACTTTAATCACTACTTGAAAATAACTTGAAGCAAATTATTCCAAGTCTTGCTACAAGTGGATTCTTGAAACCAACCTTTATTTGAAACCGGGAAATGGATCAACTCATATCTTGGTTTTTGCATAATTTAGAAAGCTTATGGTTTCATTTTGGAATAATTTGACGAGCTCAATAATATCTAAGACAACTTGAATATTTGAATCATGGATATCCATGTTTGCCTTAAGATAATTCTAACTTGAACACCACCCAAATTTGCACAGGAGCCTCTTGAGATATGATTCGCTCTCAAGCTACAATTCTCCATTAACCTCGAAAACAAATACAAACTTGGATTGAAAGCAAACATGGCCTAAAGATAAATCATCTTTTCCTTGAACCGAGAATGACCATTCCTTAGCTTGTTTTACCATATAACCTCAGTGTCACACTTGGAATATGGTTAAAAATCTTCTTAAACATGGTATAAACTCAGTTTGAAACCAATTGATCATGTCTTGACTGAATAATCATAAAATGAGTTGCAATCCTCTTTCATCTCTTCTTGAAATCAAAGCAACCCAACAAGCTATCAAACACATACCAGATCCTTATGACCTGAGTCTTAGAGTCAACACAAAATCTTGGTGCAACAGGTAGGACAAATTTGGGGTATAACAGTAGGATCCATGTTGTGAGTTGGGCAAGCGACCAATAACCTTTTAAACCTCTTATAAGCATCCCCAAGTGATTCTCCTTCCTTCTGTTTGAAATTCACAATGTCATATCGTTTGCGAATGTAAACGGAAGCAGGAAATTACTCATTCAGGAATGTTGTCTCCATTTCTTCCCAAGTAGTTATACTTCCCGCGGGTAGGGAGTAAAACCACTCTTCAGCATCTTCAGCCAAGGTAAAAGGAAACATCCTTAGTATCTTAGCCTCTTCTGAGTGCCCCTCGATCTTCAAGGTTATGCTCATCGTCAGAAACCATTGTAAATGTTTGTTTGCATCTTCATTTATTTTTCCAGTGAATAGTCTCTTTTCAAGTTGTCTGATCGTAGTCGGGTGCAACTAAAAGTGTGCTACATTGACCGGTTGATTCACTATGGTCAACCGCCGAGTTGGAGCATTTGCTCCACCATAATCTGCCAGAAGTCTCTCCGTTGGTTGATTTCCAGCCATGATCATAGTCTCTGGTTGTGTCTCTGTGTCTGTATTGGCTTCTGAGTCAGTATTCTCAGAATGGACAGAAACTTCTTCTTCTTTTTCTGGTTCTGAAATTACCGGTTCTGAATTTGACGCTGCCAGTCTTTCTCGTTTAGCTTTTCGAAGTCTAGCGTGCAACGATCTTTCCAGTTCTGCGTCAAAAAGAAATTCAGCTGAGGGCTTCCCTTGCATACACAGATTAGACAATTGTTAGTAAAGATAAGAATAAAATAAAAATAAAATAAACAGAAAATAAAATTTTAGTCGCAGAGTAACAAAATTCTAATTGAAATAAACCGTTAAACTCTATTATCTTTGGCAGTCCCCGGCAACGGCACCAAAAACTTGATAGGAAAATAGCAAGTGTACTATTTTGCCTATTGTAGTAATGAAGGAAAAAATCCCAAGTATCGAATCTCAAGGACTGCTTGACGATACAGAGTTCAAAGATAATTTCAATTAAACAAAAGGTCTTTGGGGTATTGGATTTGATAAGAATATCTAAAATTGCAGTTAAATAAAATGATTAAAATGGTTAAACGATTTAACAGATAAGAGTAGATTGCTAGGGTTCGGTGAATGAATCTTCATGCAACAATTACGACTTATAACCGCAGTAACAAAATCAATAGCAGTTGATTACCGGTTCTTTAGGGTATCTAATCCTAAGTCCTTAGTGAAAAGATATTTGATCATGTAATCTAATTACTATGTCCATAGATAATTACATTCATGATCAAGCATATACATAACAAGAAATTCCGGTTAAGATAAAGTATCCCTAGTCCTAGGTGATATTTATTATCTAATGGTCTTAGTCAGATCAACATATAGTAGTTGTCCAGCACAGATTATATGTTAAAGTCAAAATCCGTTTTTCCGACGGTTTAAGCATTAAGCATAGAACTGAGAACAAATCAACAATTACCAAATAAAATAGTCATTGCATTCATAAAATCGAAATCATTACAATCAGATTCAGGGTCACCCCCTAGCAATGGGGGGTTTAGCTACTCATAAAGAAAAATAAAACCAAAGATGAAAATGTTATCATTACAGAATCTCTCGAGGAATCAATCTTCAATTGTCCAAAAACTCTTGAACATATGAAACCCTTGCGAAAATATGAGTCGTCAGCCTTCAAAACTTGTATTTTGCTCTCCAAAATCGTCCAACCCTTGCAAAATCGCGTTCTGGGAATAAATAATCAAACTCTGGGCTTTCATCACTTTTGGGCTTCAATACACGTATTTACCTACCCCCCGAAATACTGATTCAACAGTGCTCTTAAAATTATTACATCCACAATTGAATTCTTGTTCAAATCAAGTATTAAGTTTGTTTCAAATATAATATTATAGCGAGAAAATTTAAGATTAAGCTATTGATTAACTTAACTCACAAAATAAGAGTGGTCATCGCCTTTTTATTTTTCCAAAGGAAAGTGAAAAGAGCGAACAAAACCTAAAAATGTTTTAAAACAAAAACTAATAAAAACAGAGACAAGGGTAAGGGGGTTGGTTACGCAAAGGGAAGGTGTTAGCACCCAAAACGTCTATAATACTCTATAGGAACCTCTTTGAAAATCTAGCATTTGGCTTAAAAAGTGTTGTTTGCAAAAGATTGGTGAGGTGAGAAGAGAAATATTCTTTAATAATTTTGTGTTTGACAAGACTTCCTGAGCCTCGTGTATATGTACCCACAAAGTGAAATGGAGGATCAAAACCTCGTAGTTCGTGGTAAAAATAACAAAATGGTTTATTATGATTCATTTTAAATGAAAAGACAACTTTTCATATTAAGGAGAAAACTTTAACTAGTCACCCACAAGTATGTGAAAATTGACCTTTGCATCACCATGAGAAGGGCTCTAACTTGGATAAAATCAACATGTATGTCACTAACTCTCTAAGGTGGAAAAGAGTCAGCTCATTTCAAACAAAACAATGGAGATAGGAGGATCACATCTCAACTATGGAAATGACTCGTCTAATCTTTATGAAAAGTTTTAAAGCAAAAAGTGCACAAAAGGCACAAAATGGTTTGAATGAGTTAAATGTTTTTTAAGTCTTTAGAAAATGGTCTAAGTATGCTTAAGATTGATTATAATTTATTAAGAAAATGAGTTTGAAAATGCACTTGACAAAGTCAAGGTTTATTATGAAAGTGGTTCTAGTTTGAAAAAATAAGGTTTTGAAAAAGGGAGAAGATTTTGAAAATTTAAGAAGGGGAGGAGATGAAGAGGTTATCCGAAAGTATAAAATAAAAGTTAAGGAAGGAAAGATCTAACCAAGATAGCAAGCCTTTGACATAAACAATCCAAAACTCCCATCCTTTGGACTCAAGCAACGAGATAAGCAATGAGATAAGCAGAGGAATAACCAAGCATCAGATGAAAGCCAAGTATCCAAGCCAAGTCTTCACAAGAGGTCAACTCAAGGTCAAAGTGTCAAATAAGATCCAAGGTCTCAAGATATAACTCCAAAGCATATGACAAAGAACCCAATCTAAGTCCATCATCCAAATCAATGCAAGGATAGTCACCAAATAGTCCAAGGAAACATTAAGAGTCTTTTAAGTGTTTAAGCCTTTATTAATGTCTTAAAAAAAGGAAAAGAAAGTCCAAATGAACAAAGAGAAAAAGGCATAAACATAAACAAGATGAAAATATGATATGAAATGATAAGCATAAAATAAAGAGCATAAAGATAAAAAAAAAAGCATAAAAATAAATGGCATAAAGTAAAAGTTAGTACAATTAAAGTTAGTCTTAGTGTTAAAGTTAATGAAGAAGATATTTTGTCATTTAAAGTAGATTACTCAACTAATCAACCCAACAAGTGTGAGAACTTTGCATTATCCTTTGAGAAGGGCTCAAACTTGGATAAAATCAACAAGTATGTCACTAGCTCTCTTAGGTGGAAAAGAATCTACGCATTATGGAGATAGGAGATTTACACCTAAACTAAAGATGACTCATATCTAAAATTGGACCAAATGATCATTTTCCGATTAGGGACAAATTTAGCATTATGTTAAGAAATCGTAGCACAATCTATAAGAAAGATCATACTATGGGAGGTTGGTCAATAACAATTTATGTACATACATGTTAGAGATATGATATAAATATCATACTCCTAAAACATGTAGCACAAGTCAAAACAAGGTTGATCAAGACCTAAGTCAAGGAAAGATGGATACATTATATCAATAAATCCATCATAGTACTTTGGACAAACTTATGTATCAATCCAAAGTACCTCAATTGATCAAATGATCAATCAAATGGTAGATTTGAAATGATGAAAGTTCATCAAGCACCACTCAAGATCTCATGAACAAGATGGCCTTCCCATCCTCCAATTGATCCAAGGAAATGGTGAAAAAGAAAAAGAAAGAGATGAAGAAGAAAGGATCAAACAAAATAGCCAAACCAAATTGGATCCAAGTGAAGATCAAATTATCATCAAAATCAATCATCCATTTAGGTGGATTAGGGTTTTCACCCCATTAACACCCAAGATCCATCGAGTTTGATGAGACTTGTGACCAAATCAACCAAGATTCAAGGCCAACAGAAGTCAACAGAAGTCAAACAAATATAAAATGCAAGAATATGAATTAAAATGCACTAAAATGATTTTTAAAATTAAATTTAAAATGAAAATAAAGATGAAAATGCAAATGATGCATCAAATTAAAACACAAATGATCAAGAAAAATCAAGCAAATAAAAAACAAGTCAAGAATACTATATAAAATTTTTGAGAATTTTTTAATGCATAAAGATACTTTTAAACTAATTAAAATGCTTCAAAAATGAGAAAAATCATGAAAAATAGAAAATGATGAAAATAAAATATGAAAAATATAAAATTAGAAATAGAAAAATAAAAGAGAATTTTAAATTTATTTTTGGATTTTTTGGAGTTAAAATGAATTTTCTATGAATTTTAGAAATAAAATGAAATTTAAAACTAAAATCCAAAAATAAAATAAAAAGAGAAAAAAACAAAGCGCGTCAGATTTAACCTCATTGATTGATGTGGCAGATCTGATAGCCTTCACATGAGGGAACACGATGGAAATTAGTGAAAATGCAACACATGATCTAATTCAAACTGAACCAATCAAAATATAACAAAATGGCAGCGTGTCTCATCTCTGAGTGTCATCGTCCCCCTTTTCGGTCATCTTCTCAAGTGAATCAGTCACCGGAGATTGCTAAATGCTAACATGAGAGAATGGGACCACTATCATTGCAACCGTCTCATCAAGGTGAACTCAACCTCATGCTCCATTTTCATTTATTGAAAGGGAGTAGAGAGAATTGCAGAGAAAACACAGTGAAACAAAAATCATGAAAACAGAAATTAAATGATGAACACAAGCTATTAACACCAGCTAGGTTAGGGGAAACACTCAGCATGCAAAGGACTACATTGTGGTAACTTGTTTGATTGAAAATGGAGCCTCAAACTACTTTGTTCAAAAATGATCTGAGGAGCTCTGAAATTGGATTTGGTCAGCATGATTCAGGGACTCTTAGGGCTTGGGAATCGTTGCAGAAGCTTCAGAGGAGCACGATGAAGCAAACTGAATCAAGAAATTGAGTTGAATCAAGCTAGAAATCAAAACACGATAGTGCAATTTTCTTTAAAAAATTGAGAGTGGGGCAGGGGTTTTCTGGCTATCAAAAGCTTGGTTTTCAGTGTGGAATGATCCTCTATTTATAGCTGAAGATGATGGAATGATGAGAGGGGTGGAATGATTCATAATTGAGTGAATTCGTGTGCACCCTCGTCATGGAAAAAGTGTGACTTGAATTAGTTCAAAACTCAGCCAAATCATATGTTTTATGATTCAATTAACTTCTAGAAACTTTATTAAACATGTTTAGGTCCAAAACACGTTGTAATATGGCTTATAATTGAGTTTTGGTTGAGGTAAAAATCTGATCATGGTGCAAATCTTCAGTTCCAAGAAACCATGTTTGCATCAATGGGACATCTTGTACAATAGGCTTTTTGATCCCATTCTTTTTGCAATTGATTAACATCATGGCAAAGATCACAATGTGCCAAGAAAGGTTTCATTTGGATGCTTGAGCAAAAATTTATGTCATGTTGAAGTTGCCACAAAAATCTGGCAAACCAAACTTGAAATATTCAAAGTCCAAATGGCTGAAAATGACCTATAATGTATCAATGAATTTCATGGCCTTCCAAGCACAATTTGACTTTGACCTTTGAAGCAATCTTGTAGAAGGTACCACAAAGGATATTGTGCAAAAAGAATGAGCTTCATATGTTGAAAATTGAAGAAGTTGTGATTCTTGAAAGTTGAGAAAAAGTCACTTAAGAATAGGCAAAATTGCACTAAGTCCACAAATGACCTATTGTGACACCCCAAAATTTGCCCTCCTCTTTCTAACACTAACTGGCTTATGTTTCATTTCATTTTACATTATCATTTGTGCATATCATTGTTTCTAAGCATGGGATCCAAGTATCTTGGGTAGCTCAAAAGGAGATGGTGTCTTTCATAGGCTCAAGCAGGAGATCGTGTTTGCATAAGGGATTTCTGTTCAAGGCTATAGAGGGAGATATGGCCTCAATGTCACCACAAGGGATTCTTATGGCTCAAAACATCTTAATGTGTCTATCACTTCATCAAATGGTTGAATTTGGCAAAAGATTTGAAGTGGAGTACTTTCTCCTGGCTGTGGTCATCAGTCTAAGGTTTTGGATATTTGGGTATGTGACACCCTTATGAACAAGAATTTGGAAGTTTTTTCATCATTTTTGTTTAAATAGTTCCACATCATGATTAGAGGAATTAGGGTTTTGAAGATGTGCATTCATCTCCTAGATTGTGAGGACCAAAATTAGGGTTTGTGATAAAATCAGTTTATTTCTGATTTTTTGAGAAAGACTTGATTCCATGGCCTCCTGTATGTTCTCAAGTGTCTAGGGATGGAAGATTGATCACCAATTTGAAGCAGAAGGCCTTCAATTGATCAGATGATTGAAAATCAGTAGAATTGGGGATAAAGTCAACTGTGCAGGAAAAAAGTCAAATCCTGACTTTTTGAGGTCAACTTTGTGTTTTTCAAGTCAAATATGACCAATGGATGAGATTTGATCAAGAAATGTCAAAGGAATTATCAAAAATCAAGAATTGGGAAAAGTTGTCATTTTTGGCAAAAATAGGGTTTTAGAACTTACTATTTTTGGCAAGTTTTTATGGTTTAGTAACTACTTTCAAGGCCAATTTTCGCCATGTTCAAGACTTCATTTCATTCTTTTTCAAGCATGAAAGTTGTAGTACTCATTCCAAGCTTTCCAACCATGTAAAGAATGTTTCATTTGGATCATTATTGAGCAAGTTATGGTTGTTGGAAGTTGACAATTTCAAACTTTCATGCTTCAACACTTAGAATTTTTTCTAAGTGTTAAAATTCAGTTTGGTGTACCAATTTTCTAACTCATTTTTGAAGGGCTTCCAAGCTCCATCTTGAACTCAAGTCTAAATGAAAGTTGTAGAGGGTAATCCCACCGTTCCAAAGAGTACAAGAATGCCCCAATTGGATCAATGTTGCTCAAGTTATGGTTTCTTAAAGTCCAAGGTTTTCATATGCATGTTGAGCTCAAAACTTAGAAATTTTCTAAGTTTAGTTTGGACACTTGTGAGAACACATTTCATGGCATAATTTCACAAGGAATAAAGCTTTTTTTCAAGACCTTTCCAACATATTTTTTTGTTCTATGATCTCCCTAGTTTAATTTGAGCTCAAAAGTACATGAATTGATGTAGGATTCATCAAGTTATGACTCTTTAAAATAGCTTCCATGGTGGTTGTGGTAGTCTTGCATGCCACGACCAAAGTGGTGTCAAATTTGTGTCATACCTCACCAATTGTACCATGTTTCTTCCTTGACCTCAAATGCCAAAAAACTTTGCCATTATGGACCAAACATGCAGCCTGCTATAAGAGAGAGGTACCCCACCAAAAGAATGCAAACTTAGAAAGTTAGTAAAATAGATCAAAGAGGATTGCATAATGTCAGCCCATTATCACACGAGTACATACCTCATTCCAATCACAAACCAAAGCAATTCTCCAAGCCTGCACATGCCATACCCGAGCCAAGCTTCCCCATGTGCATTTTTTCTCTGCAAACCATACTAACAAACTGCCAACCCTTTGCTTTATGTCCAAGCCATTTTCCAACCCTAAAACACCCTATATAAAAGCTCATTTCATTTCAAATTGGTGGAGGACCTCATTTTTCAGATCTGAATTCTCAAGTCTCTCTCAAAACTTCTCATCTTCGAATCTCCTTCTTCACAAGTTTTTTCTCCATTCTCTTGCTTGATCCATGCTTATTGAATCTTGTTAAAGAATTCTAGCTGGTTTTCTGAAGCCCTTGCAAAGTGTTGAAAAGGCAGTGGACTTTCTCCACTAGGTAGGTTCCAAACCTTTCCTTCTCATGCGTAGATGCCATGCTAAGATCTTGTGTTTGTTGCATCTGAAGTCCTACGTGTGTAGGCATTGGTTCATGTGGGTATATGTGCATGATTCTTGGAATTTCAGTTTTGTGGACTTTACTTTCGTGCTCATTTCCATGGTTTTCTGTGACTGTTTTCATGATCTAATGGTGTATTTGAGATCTCCTTGAAGAGTTCTTGAGTTAGATGTTTTGGTTATGTTGATTTGTGATGTTTCAGTTACGGATGTTTAATTTTTGTGCTAGCTTTTCACCATGAAGATGTGCTTGTTTGTGAAAATGATTGTTGGATTCGTGATCTACGTTAAATCCTGGTTGGAATGGTGGTTTTTTGGTTTGATTATGGGTGGTTGGTTGGAGCTCCAGTGGTGGTTGGCTGGAGGAGACGACCGGAGCTAGGGCTCCGGCATCTCCAAGGTTAAAGATGGTCTGATGTGGCCTTGGCACCACTTTTCAAATTCAAATGCATTGAGTTGTTTAGATCATGGCCGTTTGATCTGCTGCGTGGATGCCACCTCAATTAATGAGGCTGACTAAGCATGCCACGCAACCCTTTTTTGTTTGTTTCTGATTTAGACTGGACCGGGCCTTGTGCAATTCTGTCATCCACACCTCCCATATTGAGCCCATGCACGTGTTGTAACTGATTCCTTTGTATCTGGTTATTACTTTGGCACCCCCCCTTTGCTTGTTTTCTCTTTTTATTTTCTTTTTATTTCATCCTTATTTTAATTCTTGTTTTAATTGTTAAAACTATTTTAAAAATCCACAAAAATATGTTTCTGATTATATAGTGTCTTGTGTTAATTTTCATATTTTTTATTTTATTTTTCATTTTATTTTCATATTTTATTTTGATTTTATTTGTGAAGTGGTTTTCCATTGTGACCATTAGCTAGGGTTTGATGGTTTGATGACTTTGCCATGCCTTCTTGAGCTGATTTTTTTTACCATGTCTTGATACTTGATTGAGGAATGTTTGAGTGTCATATTGTTGCCTTGATGATCAATTCTTGATTGTTTTCCATATGGCTTTTGATGCTCCTCGATTGTTGCTCGACTAGCTTGATATGTGTGATGTTTTGATCCATTTGATGATGAAATTTTGTGATTCTTGTTGAAATCTTTTACAAATTTATTCTTGATGGATATAACATGAGTTTGAGAATTTATTTGGATATTTTATAAGGCATGCTTCTATTTTTGGTTGATGCTTACATGTGGCTTGAACATTGAATGAAATGCTTTTGATACTTGACCTAGTTTGGATCTTTTTGATCACTTGTGCTTAAGTGAAGCTTGAAATGATTGTTTGATATGATCATGTACTATTTTGGCTTGTTTGTGGCTTTGGAATCACTCTCATTTGATCATTTTCCTATTTGTGGTTGATTTTCCAATTTGACTATGTTTTGGTCTTACTCCTTGGATGTTCTTGAACTAGTTTCTTTGTGATGCCTTCTCATACGATCTAATGAATGCTTGGGGACTTTTGTTTGCCTTGAATAACATGTGTAAGATTCTGGTCTTCTTAATATGATGTCTATTGTGTGACCTGTTCTCATTTATTGCCTCACAGGATCTTTTGTTGCTTGTATGAATGACTTAAGTGAATGTTTGCCTAGTTTTAATGTATGTTTTGAAGTTGATCCTTAATGTTCCTTCTTTCCATTCATGAGTTGATGTTTGGATTGATGTACATGACTATGCTACTACGTTTCTTGGATTCATGCCATAATCTCACATATTTATCCTTTTGAGGTGTGCCTTACATGATCTTTTTGTGAACAAATGTTTCTTTGTGGTTAAGATGCATGCCTTGAACTTTCTTGCTCTTCCTTTGATCATTAACATGAGATGAATGTGACATGACTTGCTTGCTGCCCCATTTTGTTTCTCATATCATTTGACCTCACTTCACTTTGTTTGATGGTTGATAATACTTCTTGTTTGGTTTTAAGTCATTGGTGTTCATTAGTGATTTGCCTTGCCTAATTGTTTTGACTTCCATTCGTGAATTTTGTTTTGAAGTGTATACATTTAATGTTGGTGCTGGTCTTGAATGATTAGATATGATGTTTTCATTGCTCATTACTTGTGTTCATCTCATATTTTGAGTTACTTAATGCTGCATCTTCTCCTTCATCTCTTACTTCTTTCTTCTCCCCTAAATCTTGAGAGTTGTTTAAGTCTTAGATTTGCTTTTGTTTGATATTGTTTAGTATAATGTTTACTTGTGTTTCTTCACATGATCCCTTAGGATTCCTAGCTCGACTTAATTTCCGATTAAGTTTGAGGTAGGAGAGACATTAGGCTTTCAATCCATGTATGCTAATATTAGGTAGAATTCCCCTTCTTACCTCAACTATAGGGCCACCATTGCATGATAACTTCTAGGATGGAGATCCCTTAGTTGTTTTCTTTTCAACCTTTGAGTCTTCTCTTCTCATCTCAAAACAAGTCCAAAACACTTATTAAATGCAACGAGTATTGTACGCCATGAGCCTTAAGTATATGGGAAATGAAGAATGAGGGGTCTCCCTTCACTTTTCTAGGGTGTTTAGCATATGTCCCGTTGGGGGTGACCATGCGACGCATTCGCTCCTATGTCATAGACTTTAGTGCAATACAAGTTACAAACTAACTTAACTCACTTATGTCTAAAAAACACAAACCAAGTTCAAATCATTTTTATCCTTCGGGATTGTTGGGTTTCAAATCATTTTCAGAAAAGAGCACGTTGCTCATAAAAAACACTTAACCGTTGTGTGGTCGTTACCACGAACTACGGACGCTCTGATTTCCTCTATCTCGTCCAATCGAGGATACGTAGGTACAAGATGGCGATGTTTTAGCGAGCAACCTTCCCCCATTAGTGTGTAATCCGTCGAACTACGTCGACTCTGATTCTTTGTTCTTCCACGAAGATACGTAGGCATAGGATTGCGATAATCCTTGCGAGTCTGTTTTTTGTTTTTTTTTTCTTTTTGTTTCTGTTTAGCAGTAGGCTTTAGAGAACTCACCCTTTGATTAGACAACAAGCGTGGATCCCATCGAGTATGATGGACACGAGGGGGTGTTAATACCTTCCTCTCGCGTAACCGACTCCCGAACCCGGACTATGGTTGCGATGACCATGTCTTTCCCTTTTGAGGTTTTCTTCGATTGTTTCCTTTCCCTGTGTCGGGATAAATAACGTTCGGTGGCGACTCTTCTATTTATTCTGCCGGTTGTTTTTTCGCAGTTGCGACAGCTGGTGACTCTGGTTCCCTATGCGAGTCAATCCTAACGCTTGTGTATTCTTTTATTTGGGTGTTTATTTATGTGCATTATTTGTTGTGCTTTACTGTTTTTACCGCATTTATCGCATTTGATTATTGTTATCATACTGCTCTGCTACTGTTGTGTTGTTGGGTGGGTTGGTTCCATGAGAGATAAGCCCAATACCCAGGCTTGAGTATACACTTAGGATTATAGTGGAAAGTAGTGTGGCTTGTGTGGCGTCTGGCCAGACTTAGTATACACGAAAATTCCACATCCAGACGAGGTTTTCTTTGGTGATGTTCTATCCTGCGCGTTAGGGCAGATGATAGAATGTAACCTAGAAAGTTGTCAACTCTGGCGGCCATTCTCGAGAACTCAGTTGAGGCACTCCTCCCAAGAGGTAATAATGGCAGACTAGAAATGGCAAACCCATTATGCTTCTTGATCCGAGGACCTGAGGCTCAGAACTTGCTATAGGATGCCCTTTTTTAGGGGAATCAGTTGAGGCCTCCTCGATTGATGATGATGTCAAACCAGAAATGGTGACCGTATCATCATTTCTCGACCTGAGAGTCTGTGAAGCTGAGGATCCTCGGTTTTAGAACCCACATAGGAGAGGGGCTGGATGTTTACAGGTTTACAGGTAACTTTGACCTCCAACCTGCCCGGTTTTTTGGTTTTCTTATCAGTGTGGACTTATCATCCCGGTATCCTAGTATTATGATTGGTCTGTTATTCTGGATTTCTGGTATTTTGGTCAGAGTGGAATCCGGGTCTTATTTAGTCAGTAGTACAACAATAATGCAGAGATTTATGGATACCTTGATCCCATGTGTGCATCTGCATCATCATTTTTGCATTCTAACATGTTTGTTTATTTTCAGGGTTTGCATCTTATCCTTGATTCTGGTTTCCGAAGATTATCAGAGATGAGTACTGAAAAGAAGAAGAATATCATAGTGTACAAGTTCACGAAACCGACTTTGGATTTTGTTCTCAAATTGATGGCTTTAGCAGATCCCGGTGTTTTAGCAGACCTCAGGAAAGATTATGGGAAGATTATGATTTTTTCCACATCACTGATTATGAGTTTAGGGCTCTACATACTCTAGTGCAATTCTATGACCCTCAATTGCGCTGTTTCTTATTTCCTGATTATATTCTGGTTCCGACATTGGAGGAGTTCGCTCTTATATTGGGTGTTTCTATCAAGGAGGAAGCGCCTTGCTTTTATTCTGAGGAAGTTCCTAATCTAGAAAAGGTCGTTGCTGCTCTGCACTTGGATCAGTCTCTTTTGGAAAGTAATGATGCTAGTAAAGGGTTTCATATGAATTTCTTGGTTAGTCAAGCTAGTATATATGTTAAGGCTAGGAGCTGGACAATCTTCAATGCAATCTTGGCCCTGTGTGTTTATGGGATTGTCTTATTCCCAAATGTGGTAGGTTTCGTGGATATGTACACTGTCAGGATATTCACCATGAAAAAACCGGTACCTACTTTGTTTGGTGATTTGTACCACTCGTTGCATTATAAGAATGAAAAGAGGAGATGAGGGCGAATCTCTTGCTATGCACCAATTTTCTACAAATGGTTTGCTGATCGTCTTCCTCAGTCTGGGGCATTTGTGGATACTCGAGGGACGTTAGAATGGTCTAAAAGGCTGATGGGTCTAAGAGCAGATAATCTAAGCATAACCATATTGTCGCAGACACCTCTCAAGCAAGTGTCTAGCAACCATGGTCTCCCACCGCATATAATCTAAATATAAAGAAGACTCGTCAAACGCACAGTGGACTCTATGATCAGTGTATGGCGTTCAGATGACATCATCTACAGTCAATGCATCTAGCCTCCTTTTGTACACAGCAACACCACCGAGATGTGACTATCTGGCTCGCCATCTCCTCGCCCGTGGGGCCTCCATTGGGGAATGTTGCACTCTCTTGTCACAGATGGTGGAGAAATGCTCATTATTAAGCTTGGTCTGACCTGAAACTAAGTGTTAGACACTTTAAGACTTTTGGCTCATTGTTTTCCAAGCCATGATTTTGGTTGGCTACCATTCCACAAGAGCCTACAAGTTGTTTTCACAAATTGACAAAAAGGTGGTGATTAATAGGGATGTGGAATTTGATGAAAGTAAAGGATTGAACTAGCTTAACTCAATGTAGAAAGGTGGTGGTTCAAGTCACATTAAAACCACTCTTCAAGATGATGAGCAAGTAGTAAAAGCTGAGATTGAACATGAACAACCTCAAGAGGTGAGAAGATCATGAAGAACCATAACTCAACCAGTCAGACTGGATGATTATGAAAGGTTTCCAGATCAATCCATAAGAAAAAATGGTGACCTAATTGAAGAAGCCATGATGGCTAAATCTGAGCCAATAGATCATGTCAAGCCATGAAATATGAGAATTTGCAAGGTGTAGTAAATGAAGAGATAAAGGCCATTGAAAAGAACAAAATTTGGGAACTGGTCAATTATTCAAGTAAGAAGGCTATAGATGTTGGGTGGGTTTACAAACTGCAAAGTAAAGCCTGATATTTTTCATAGTGTGAGTTTGGTTAGTAGATTAATGGAGAAATCAAGGCTATGTCATCTACTTGCAGCAAATAAGATCCTAAGGTGCATTAGAGGTACAACTGACCATGGAGTACTTATGTCAAATCAATAAAACACAAGAATGGAAGACAAGGTGTATGGTTATTCTAATTCATATTGAAATGGTGATAAAGATAATAGAAAGATCATAGTTGGTTACTTGCTCATGCTTGGATTAACATTAATCTCATGGAGTTCAAAGAAGCGAGGAATTATGGTTTTGTCTTCATGTGAGGCATAGTATGTTGCAGCCTTTTATGTTGCATGTCAAACATTTTAGTTGGAGATGTTTCTTGAAGACTTGAATATAAGTAACTGTGACCAAATCAAGTTACTAGTGGTCAATCAATTAACAATTGATTTGACAAACCATCCTATTAGCCATGGTAGGAGCAAATACATAGAAAGGGGTTACCATTTTCTTAGGGACCACGTTAGTAAAATTTGTTTAGAATTAAGTGTTGCAAGATTGAATTGCAATTGGCGGACATTCTAACAAAACCTTGAAGCAAGCAAAATTTGAAGGCCTCAAAGGATTGATAGGAATGAGGAACTTAAGCAAATTTGCAGTATGTACTCGAAATTTTCGAAATTTTCAATTTTTTTACCGAAATTTCTGATAAAAAATGAATATTTCCGAAAAAAATTTGAAGATTATCGGAATTTAAAAAAAAATCAAAATTTTTGGAAATTTTTAGTACAGTGCCGAAATTTTGAAATTTCCGATAAACTACATAACTTTTAGAAATTTCTGGTAGTGTTAAGTTTTTTTTAATTAATTATGAACTATTGGAAATTTCATTATGGTTGAAATTTTCAGTATAAAATGAGACATTTAGAATTTCGAATAATATTTGTAAGTTCACGTAAATTTTAGAAATTCCGATATACCAGAAATTTAGTGTGTACTGGAAATTCTGATTTGTCTATCAGAAATTTCGTACAAAAATTTGTTTTAAATTTGTTTCAAGAGCATTTTTGAAATTATGAAATTATGGGGGTGTCAGGTTCAAGTGGGAGGTGGCAAGTTAAAATGTACGAGGAGTGTATAAGATTAATTCTCCTAAATTTGTTACAAACAAGCATGGCGTGGAAACGATAAAAGATTTCATTGTTTGAATTAGGGATGACAATTTGGCTCATCTTCAGTGGGTATCCATAAAATTACACACAGTGGATAAGGTAAAAATCTGTAAAATGAGTACGGACACAGACTCGAATAATTACCCACTTAAATAAGCGGGGATGAGTGCGGGTATGGACACCTTAGTACCCACCCTGCCCCATACCTGCACAATATATATTTTAATTTATATTATTATATAAAAATAAATGTGTATAATTTTTTTAAAAAAATATCAATTTTAAACTACTACTTATTTAACATATGTGATTATTTATTTCCTAATTCAACAATAAGTTTTTTAAATTTTTTTTTAATGGTCCAGATTTAACACAAAAAATATGAGAACATTTATACATTACCACTCAGAATCTTGTTCCAAAATCTTCTTCAATTTAAAAGAAACATAGTAATGTCGTCTTTGTTCCAAAATCTTTTTCAATTTATGTAACTGTCTTTTTTGATCGTACTTTAATGATGAAATTCATAAATTTTATTTTAATAGTTAAATTGTATAAGTTTTGAATTCACTCTGCATCACTATCCTATCCAGCAGTGAAATCAATCAACCAAATATATATTTTGTCAAAAAAAGTCATAGTTATGAACGCAATTCTTGATATCCAAATTATTTAAAAGAAACATAGTAATGTGGACATCTACCAGTGTTTGAGAAATAAAGTTTCTAGCCAAAATAACGGTTCACAGGGTGAAAGAGAAAAGAAAAGTTGTGGTGAGATTAAAACTTCAATCTTGTTTCACCCCTGTTTTTATCCCCTTTCTATTAATCATTTATCTTTATTTTAAAATTTTCTCTAAAACTACCTAAATAAAACAAGGTATATAGTTTTTAATTTCAATTAATTGCTCAGACAAAATCTATATTGAAAATTGTTTTTAATGGAGATGCAGTTGAAATTGAAAGATCCAGCTCATACGCTTTTTAAAAAAATTAAATTCAGACCTAAAGAAAAAATACTAGGAATTTGTGAAAATGAAACATCTAAGTTTAGTTTCAGATGAGTATTCTATGGTCAAGGATTTGCTAAAAGTTCAATGAAAAACTCGCTCAGAGCAATTATGACGAGGATTTCTTAATACATCATCCAAGTTTCTTAGGCGCCATGTGAAATTTCATTTTTGTTTTCAGATTCCGGATTTGCACATCCGGACACACCAAATTTTTAAAAAACGCTGATATGTTCCGGATGTGCACATCCGGAATAATTCATGATTTGCAAATCCGGAAAAAATCAAAAGAATTCCATAAAATCATTTACTTCTAAATATAATTAAATCCAATATAATTAAAATCGAATATAATTAAAATTAATATCATTTTTTCAATATAATTCAATCAAATATAATTAAATCTAATATAATTAAAATCTATATTAATTAAAATTAATATGATATTTAATATGATTAATTTTTTTCAATATAATTAATATGATTAATATGGTATTTAATTTTAAATGATATTTTTATATTGAAAAAATTAGTTTAATTATATTGGATTTAAAATTATATGGTATTTACTTCTAAAATTGGATTTAATTATATTAGTATTTAAAATTATATGGTATTTACTTCTAAATTATAATTAAAATTATATGGTATTTACTTCTAAAATTAATTTAATTATATTGAATTTAATTATATTGAAAAAATCATATTAATTTTAATCATATTAATTTTAATTATATTGGATTTAATTAAATTGGATTTAATTATATTGAAAAAATCATATTAAGTTTAATTATGTTGGATTTTAATTATATTGGATTTAATTATATTTAGAAGTAAATGATTTTATGGAATTCTTTTGATTTTTTCCGGATTTGCAGATCAGGAATTATTCCGGATGTGCACATCTGAAAAAAACTGAAAAATTTTAGAGAAATGGTGCGTCCGGATGTGCACATCCAGAAATTGGGGGCAAAAATAGAAATTCAGGTGGTGCATAAGAAACAAGGATGGTGTGATAAGAAATCCTCATTATGACGGAGTACTTATGTGTTGGAAAATGAAAAACTGAGGAAAGTGAAAGAGTAAAGTACATGAAAGATTAAATTCAACGTGGTTGTGACTAATGAGATCAAGTAGGATCATTTGATCTAATGGTAATATTTAATGGTGACTTAAATGAACCCTCACCTTAGATTTCACCAAAAAATTTAAATTATTATGATATTTTATACTTGATATATTTATTTTTATTAGAAATACGGATATCAGATATAGGTACGAGTATTTATATACTCATAGGGTATGGAGACGGGTGACAACGTTGATACTCAAGCGGATATGGACTCGAATATGAAAATTTTTTCCAACTGCGAAGTACTATAGTACTCTACTCAAACTCTATCCATTGTCATCCCTAGTTTGAATGTTCTAAAAAAAATATAGAAAATGATGGCATCCATTCCATCTTTATCCATTGTTCATAAGACCATCTCCAACGGATGGATTCTTCTATTTGTTCTCCAGCTGTACATTGAAAAAGCAGTTTTACTGTTGCGTCAGGTGGAGGTGGTTGCATTGTAATGCAACGATACTATTCATTATTAAACCAATATAATTATTTTTCAACCTTTTCTCTTTCTTTCAATTTGAATAGAATTAACACTATCAAATATTAATATGAATAATATATTAATATATTAAGTAAAGTGGTGGGACCCAATATAGATTTTTTAGAGTTGCACCATTAGAGTGAAAATTGAATGAGTTGCTTAAAGATAATGTGTCTAGATGGATCCCAAAAAGAATCCAAAAGTGGGTTGCACCATTGGAGATGCTCTAACATATCATTCACGTCAACATCAATATATTTGTATTGTTCTGAATTTTTCTTAATGTTGTACCATCTCTAAAAGTGGTGTAGTTTTAACTACTATGAAGTTCCTACCAAAAAGATTATAATATGAGGTTTATTACATATCTAAATCAGAATTAGACAAATGAAATACTTGAGTTACACAAAAGAATAAGATTGTCAAAAAGAAAAACATTTTTCAACTAGTGAAGTTACAACAAAATTGGCTCTTAGAGAAACTCAACCTCCTTGGTAGCTGGTATAGTTGAAATGGCAACCGTTTTCTGTTATGAGGACTGCGCTGAAATTGCAGTACATTGACCTTAAGTACGATATCATTGGAGGTAATCCAATGTGATTTTAACAGTTTATTAGATATGGTTTCGATTGTTGTGATAGACTTTTTGTAGCGCAAACCATGCACAGGCGAACGGAATATTGTAGCCCCAACCATCATTGATATCAAAGCTAGCACACTTAAACCAAGTCCTTGTTTAATGGTGTGAAACATTTTCCCCTGCAAGATAAGAACAGTGGAAGACAGATTGAGATTGATAAGTAATTAAAGTTCAATAATGGCGAACCGAAAAATAGCAAGAGTATTCTCATCTCTACAAAATTAAGTTTCATTAAGAATATCATTAGAAATTTTGAGATAATTGCATGCTATTTATTAGGTGACTTACCAAAGAGAAGTTCTCATTGGACCTTTCTATGTTCTTCACATTCAAAACAATAGTATCCTTCCCTGTAGATTCATCCACAGATGATTTGTTCATACCAGCTGAATGCCCGGAATCGGAAGGTGCTACAACTCCACCGCTGTTCAGAATTTGCAAATCTTCAAGATAATCTTCCTTGCACAACATATGCCACCCACACTTCCTTATCTTGCATCCTCCTACTCGCACTTCGAAGCGCAAAGAACTGTTTTCCTTGAACTCTGGCTTTCTATGTTTGCTAAACTCTTCCTGCATGAACCTTCTTCGGTCCTCCCTTCGATGTCTCTGTAAGTATATAAAATCACCACTCACTACCATAGTGACGAGGTAAAGATTACTATATGCTGTTGAACCTGCAGACAGTGATAAGGAAGGGCTGTCTTCAGGTCCTAGAGTATCAAATTTCCAACACAAGCGCATAGATCTCATAAAAAAACTTTTAGCACCTTCCTCTGAATCCTGTGGAGCTTCAGCTTCTAAGGCCACAAGTACAGCCACCCCCCACCAGTCACTTGAAAGACAATCAGCAGGGATGTCCACTGTTACTGATGCAAATGAATCGTGTCTTGACACATATGACGAGCTCAATGGAAAAAAATTCTGATTATCAAATCTCGGTGGGATTTTGAAGTACATAGGATAAATGAAGTCAAACATCTGTAACAACGTAACTTTTTTTCGTTAACAATAATAGATGAACTACAAGCATGCATTATAATATATTAAGTGGCTTTGTCAGTGTAATGTAGTAACTTGTAAGTAAAAGTATTTAGCTTGTAGATGCACATACTTGAGGCACATATGACTGTAAGAGTTCTTTGTCAGTTGATTCAAACAGCTTCCATATCTTTTGTGGATCTGATGCACCAGCTTCCCTTACATCTGAATCTGTTCCATACAAGCGTACATGAGGTGGAAGCACTGGTAAAGATTGGAGTTGTGGACAATCTTCCAATTCAAGATAACGAAGCTTTGAAAGATTAGCGAGGTAGTGAGTAGGTAGGTGTACAAAACTGTTACCACTTAGAATCAGACTCTCCAATGATGATAAGCAGTCAATATCATGAGGAATTGAATCATCAGTGAGATTACAATGGCTTAAATCCAATACAGTTAATGAGGAAAGGCCTGATACAAAACGGGGCAATGTTAAGACCGTTGTGTGAGCTGGGAAAAAACTGAACTTCTTACCAAAAGGTAGCTGAAACTCCCAGCTGGAATTGGATGCTGGTCCGCTGCATCCGCTTAAAGATAATCTTTTAATGTTTTCTAAATGAAGTAGGGATGGATCCAATTCCCTAATAGCGGTTCTGCTCAAGTCAATGTCCACCAAAGCCTTGTTTTGATTAATACCATCTGGAAGGGTACAAATTTTTGAACATCTTGATATGTTGAGAATTCTGAGAGTTTTCAGGTTACTGATGCTATTTGGAAGGCATAGAAGATTCTTGCAATTCGTTAAGATAAGTTCCGTAACACGTTTCATATTTTTTCCAAATTCAGGAAGTCTTCTAATTCTTGAGCAGTCAGAGAGAAATAGCATTTTCAAGGAAAACATTTCCAATTCATTTGGAAAGGTTTTCAGATCAACACATCCCATTAAGCTCAATATCATGAGTTTTTTGTGTTGGCTGATAGATTGGTGTACTTCAACAAGTTTTGGACAATCATTAAGATACAACTCTTCGAGATTTGGAATTCCAGAGATGTTTGGAGTTTGACGTAAATCTTTGGAGTTACTCAAATCAATTACTTTCAGCTTTCCAAAACACTAGAAAAAATACAAAGAAAGAGATTAGCAATGTAAAATCCTGGTTCAATACTATAAGTTATACGAAAGCTCTTAACTGAAAATTCTTACCTCGTTTTCACTCCACAAATGTTTAACTTTGCTGTTGATCATTTGTAAATGTACAAGCTCATCTAGTTGAAATCCAAGTGGAAGAGCATTCAATGGATATCCCCACCATATAAGCACTTTTAGTGAGCTAGAAAGATATTTAAGACCAAGGGAAAGATGCAGATCACATAATATAATGAGTAACCTAAGATTACCCATCTTTGAGAATGCCTCGGGGTCCCAATGTGCTTTATACAGCGTAGATGGCGATGATTTCAAAACTATACCTTGCACAATTTCAGTTCCCTAGTAAACAATAATTATCAGATAGGCAATACAATTTATAAACAAGGATAGTAACTTTGATTTGGCAATTACCTTATTTTTTCTCAGCACTTGATCAATATCCTCTAGAGACCACAGTCTACTTCGTCTACCCGGATCATTAGGGGATTCTTGAAAAACTATAGTTTTACCCATTTCTTCAAGCATATCATGCATCCAGATAACTCTTCCATCGAAAGTTACTAATGATTTTTCTATCAGAACATTTATGCCAACTGTTGGATGAAAGCCGCAATTTTCTAATATTTGTATCACTTTATGTTTGTACCATCCCTTAAAAAAGCAGGCAATATCTAGAAATATGGTCTTGTGTTCGTCTTCTAACATGTCATAGCTTATTCTAAGTTTGTTTAGGATATCATCATGTGGAACTTGTTTAATCTTGATTAAAGCATCTTTCCAATCAGATATACTTCTTCCACAAAGAAAAGAACCCAACACTTCAAGAGCCAAAGGAAGGCCCCGAGCATATTCGACAACACTTTCAGACAACTCCATATAACCCTCTTTAGATGCATCTTCTTTAAATGCTTTTTCACAAAAAAGTTGAAGGGATTCACTTTTATTTAAGACTTTACTCTCATACATTTCAAATAATACAACATGCGATATCAAGAGGTGCTTATCCCTAGTCGTAACTATAATTCTACTCCCTCGACCAAACCATTCATTGCTTCCAGCCAAATTCTCAAGTTGGCTTTTAGAACTTACATCATCAAGAACAATAAGAACCTTTTTGTTGGATAAAAGGTTTCTTAAGCTGTCCTTTCCTTGGCTTAATGTTTCAATTACCATTCCTTTTATATTCAGATGAGAAAGAATTTTATTTTGTAACTGTAGCAGACCTTCGTTTCGTTCCCCTGAGACCTCCCTAACATTAGCAACGAAGCAACTTACATCAAACTGGCTTTTGATTTTTTTGTAAAGAGCTGTAGTAAGAGTCGTTTTGCCTATCCCACCCATGCCCCATATCCCTATGAAATGAACATCCTCCAATCCTATCTTCAGAGTTGAATATAACTCTTCCAATCTTGCATCAATTGCAACCAGCCCATCGTTATAGGATGGGAATTTGAGTTCCAGTTTTTTCCATACTTGTGCAACAACTTCTTCAATGAGTTTTGTTTCATGTCTGCATCGAACAAAAACCATAACATATAATCAAGGCGTAAATTAATATCATATATAAAATGAAAATACAAAGACCTGTTTACAACTCAAATGAAAATGAAAGACATGCACTTACTGATCCTTAGAATCCCAGCCTGACAAGTTGGCAACCTCTCTCAATGCATCTCTCCACTTTTGCACCTTCTCTTTGCGTTCAGCAAATTTTTCTTCATGTTTTCTAAAGGCCTCGTCAAAACTTCCTTTTTGATTCCTTACATCAGAGGGATCCACACCATAGAAAATAGGGAATACTTGTTGTCCTGACAAACGTTTAGATTCGAGAATCTTGACTAACTCATCCAAACACCAAGCTGAATTAGCATAATTTTTGGAGATTATGACAACTGCTGAGAGAGATTCTTCAATGGCATGGATTAGCTTTTGTGAGATTACTTCACCTCTTGCAAGTTCTTCATCATCTCTGAAAGTTATTATACTCTTGCGCACCAAAGCTGCGAATAGGTGATCGGTGAAGCCCAAGCGCGTGTCTTCTCCCCTAAAACTCAAGAAGACATGATACTTCCATTTTGAGTTTTGTGAATAATCTTCCATTGAAAGACCTTAAGAATTAACTAAAGAAATGGAAGAATATGCTGATTTAGATTGAAGCACCTGAAAATAAAATAAAAAACATTAAGGACAAGTTATTCAAAAAGTTATACTCATGCAAAAAATAGTACTTGCACCAGAATCAACAATTGGTGTCAAAGCAAGAGTACTCGCCAATACCAGTGAAAAGATGATTTTCAGATTTCAAAATGAGTCAATGTCTCGAGATATGAATATGTGTAAGAGTTGTCAACATTGGGAATAATATTTAGTAACTCTTAATTACTAAATTAATACTGTATTTATAAAAATCCTAGTTCTTGTAAAAACCTGAAAAAAAATTAACATTAGAATAATAATAGAGATTCGTGAGTTGAGCCAGAGACTAAACATTGGCTTTTGTCATCACATGCTTAAGAATAAAATAACCAAGCTAGTATTAATCATTGGGACCACCCTTTTAATTTGGAGTTTCCAACAAAACCCAAATTAAAATCTATAAGCAACAACAATAGTGCATGCCAGGGAAAAAGTGATAAGGAATTAAAAAAAAACATAAACATAATGATGCCATCAAAAGCAAACAGAAAAAGAAGTATTCCATCACCCTCTGCATCAAAAACCACTACACCAAACTTCCATTAGAACAAAAGTGGCTCTGAGAGAAACTCAATTTCCTCAATGGCTGGTATATTGAAAATGACAACCACAGGGTTGCATTTCTGTTAAGTAATATTATCTTCTTCTTTACAATATAAATCTTAATTTCTTACTGATTCTTCATAGGTAGGCAATGTTAACTCCACCGTTTTAAATAAAATGATTGTGAAAGTATGTCTCGATATCTCAAGTGTTCAGCAAAATTATAAGTTTTGAGCACTCCTAACCTGTGTGGCTCATAGGAAAGTGTGTGAAGGAAGTCTGTTTCAACGTTGTGACTTTTTCCACTGCATCACCCGCGTGGAGATTCAGCTTCTAAGGCCACAAGTACAGCCACCTCCCACCAGTCACTTGAAAGGGATATCCACTGTTACTGATGCACCAAGTACTGAGGAAAGAACTTGCTGTCAGGTCACGCCACAAATAAAAATACACAAGCCCAAAGCTTTAATCAACATTCAAGAACTGATAATTCTTTTGATTATAGACCAATTGATCAGATAATCTCCGTAGTACAACCTATCATATTACATACAAGCTACAGCTTGCTTTTTGTTCATGCAACAAATGAACATTGAAGAACTAATAATTCTATTGATTCTAGATAAACAAAACATGATCTTTCTAATACAATGTATTGCATCTTTTGGAAAATATTTTATTTCCGGTTTTATTATTGCCTTGAATACTATATTTATTTTTCTTTATTTTCCTTTATTCTCCATTAAAGAGAAAATCAAGTGTAATAATTGTATCTTCACTATATAAATCAGTCTAAGGCTGAGGAATAAGACACAACAGCTTTTACCTATTTTTTCTAATATGGCCAGGATATCCGCAATTTGCTGACTTGAAGTCATTGAGACATAACTCTAAACTCGGCTTCTGCAAATATCTAGAGGTTGATCTTCTATCTGTGACTGAACTTGTCTAATCGGCATCGGTGAAGATAGACACATTTCTTTCACTAGTTTTCTTAAAAAATAAATGCATAAACTGACTCACTACACTAACTGAGAAAGCAATATTAGGTCGAGTGAGTGACAAATAAATCAGTTTAGCATTAGGATCCATTGGGGTATCTGCAGGACGACATCTACTCATTCCTTTTTCTTTCAACAAGTCTAGAATGTATTTCTGCTGCGAAACCACAATATCATTCTTTGACCGAACAACCTCCATACCTAGAAAATATCTCATGAATCCCAAGTCCTTAATTTCAAAGTCTAATGCCAATTTCTCTTTTACTCTTGCCATTTCCACTGAATCGTCTCCAGTAAGGACAATATCATCAACATAAACAATCAGGACAACAACTTTCCCATCGTGGAAGAACTTTGTGAACGAGGTGTGGTCAGCCTGTCCTTAGATGTACCCTTGTTTTTTCATGGACTGAGTGAATTTTTCAAACCAAACATATCGAGATTGATCGACACTTCATAAAGGAGAAGTTAGATGCTGGAATCATATGTCTACCCTTCGTGACTTCAAGTCAGCAAACTGCAGATATCCTGACCAAAAATTTGGCAAGACCTACTTTTGAACATTTGATAGACAAGTTGGGCATGATAGATATCTATGCACCAACTTGAGGGGAATGTTGGAAAATATTTTATTTCTGGTTTTATTATTACCTTTAATACTATCTTCATTATATAAACCAGCTTAAGGCTGAGGAATAAGACAAAACAGCTTTTACCTATTTTTTCTAATAATATCCTACTTAGGTGAAATTTTAATCTAAAGGTCCTTAACTGCCTCTACGCCTCACGTCATTATCTTCCCTGATCATGGCTTCATAGCTTCGAACCTGTACGTAAACCCTATTCAAATAACTATTGTGGCTACTGAGTGGACAAAATCAACATACTTTCAACGGAACATAGTCTTGGGATATAGGGCACAGCCCAAAAATTACATTATCTAGTTAAGTAAGAACAAAAGTGAGTCTGAGAGAAATTTGTCCTCCTTGGATGCTGGTATAATGGAAATGACAACCGTTGGCTCACATTTAATCTATGACTGCTTTGTAATTGTGATGTATTGACCTTCAATACAGTTTTGCGGGAAACCCGGTGTGATTTAAATGGTTTATTCTGAATTTCATTTGTTGTGGTGTGCTTTTTAAAGCCAAAACCTTGCACAGAGGGAATAATGTAGCAGCTACCATCATTGACATTAAAATTAGCATGCTTAAACCTAGTCTTTGTCTAATATTCTGAAACATTTTTCCCTGCAACAAGAGATAGTGGTAAACATGTTTTTTAAAGAATACCATGAAAACTTTTTAGGTAATTGTGTGTGGAAATTAGAGGGTTACTTACCAAAGAGAAATTTTCATTGGGTTTTTCTATGTTTTGCACATCAAAAGCAGTAGCATTTTCTCCCTTCAACTTATACACAGTTGATTTGCACATACCACTGACATGCTCGGAATTTGAAGGTGCCATAGAAAGTTCACCGTTCACCTCTTTAAAGTCTTCAAGTGGCTTCCGATGCTTTCTAAAGGATCTGTGCTTGGACTTTCCCTCCCCTCTCATGTGTCGCCGAATGTATGTAAAATCACCACCTCTTACGTTTGTGAACAGGTACAATATTAGAGTATTAGAATAGTAGGAGATTGTAACTAACTGTGTTAAGTCCGTACAGTTAGGGCTAGCTATAAAAGTTAAGTTCCTACTGAACTGTAACTAACTATTCATTGATTCAGAATACGACGCGAGAAATGCAGTCGGTGGCGCAATTCAATACGAAGAACATCTTCAAAACCTTCACGCAACAAGTCACTCTCAAATTTGACGAAAACAACTTCCGATCATGGAAACAACAGATCAAAGGTATTATACGCACTCACAAGCTTCATCGTCTTCTTGTTAATCCTGAAATTCCGCCGCGATATCTGAGCGATGAAGATCGCACTAATGACCCTGAAAATCCAGCGTTTGTTGCGTGGGAACAGCAAGACTCTCTTCTATTCACGTGGCTCCTCACAACACTATCGGATTCTGTGCTTCCACGTGTTGTTCGCTGTGTGCAATCTCATCAGATCTAGGATGAGATTCACAAATACGTCTTCGCTCACACAAATTTAAAGTCTCGTCAGTTGCGATTGGAACTCAAATCCATCACCAAAGGTGAGAAATCCATTTCTGAATACCTAGCTCGCATTCAACGCATTGTTGATATTCTGGAATTAATAGATGATCCAGTTTCGCATAGGGATCAGCTTGAAGCTATTCTTGATGACTTACCTGAGGAGTTTAATACTTTAGCCTCCATTATTCAGTATCACGCCACTCTCTATCCCATTATTGAAGCTGAGTCCATGCTTCTTGATCATGAGGCAAAATTGGAAAGATCCAAGAAGAACAATCTCACTGAACCTATGTCTATCAATGTTGCACAAACTGCTGCAGCTCCACAGGCTGTCTCAGGTCCAAACTGATCCTTCTCAACTGATGCCAACTACTGCTGTGCCTAATTTTGCTGATAATCGTGGAGGATATTGTGGTGGTCGATCCTTTGGTCGCAATAGAGGTGGCAGATTTGGTGGTGTTAGCTCCTAATTTCGACGCTACATGATTTCAAATAGATTTGGCTTTTAAAGAAGTTATTCTTTAAAATAAGACTAAAATACAGTTTTGGTCTTCCTGTTTGTCAAAATTCACGATTTTAGTCCCCTTATTTTGTTTTTTAACAGTTTTGGTCCCCAACTCCAATTTTGGCCCAAAAAAGTGATGAACAGTACCTGATCCGTACATGAACAGTACATGTCCGTACATGAACAGTATATGTCCGTACATGAACAGTACATAAATAGTGCGGGGTGGGGGACCAAAACTGTTAAAAAACAAAATGGGGGGTCCAAAACCGTGAATTTTGATAAACAGGGGGACCAAAACTGTATTTTAGCCTTAAAATAATAAGCTAAAGGAGAAGAAGGCTTCGACCATATTTGTTGAAAGCCTGAGTCCAAGAGACTGATTTTAAGACTTCAAACATTTCAAAGTCCAAAGAGTCAATTCGACAGGGTAAAATGGCTATGGATAATGTGCTGCAGTTGCAGTTAATTATTGGAGGAGAGTTCTACTATTTGAATTTGAAAAGAGGACAAGTGGCGAATATCCATAAGTTAAAGACATGCAAAGTGTCAAGTGGTGTGTTCTAGGAGTAAACCGTCAAATGGTGGTTATTTTAGAGTATTATAAATAGATTAGTTCTAGAGTTAGAATGGGTGAATAAAACCGTGTTGTACAAGTAACTCTGTAATCACTCAAAGTATCCAGCGTGTAGAGAAAAGAGTGAGGCGAGAATGTACGTGATTGTAATCACCATTATCTTTCATTGTAATGCAATTTACTTTGAAGTTTCTACCTTAGATCATTTACTTTGAAATCCTTTAATTCACTCTTTTACTTACCAGCATTTCACATTACAAAGTTTTTACTTTGCAGTTTTTACATTAAGAAGCCTTTACCTTCAAGCATTTACATTTTTGCAGTTTATTCAAGACTTTATGCATTTTCTTTACCATTTAAACTTCAGTCTTTCATTGAATTTGCTTTTACATTGTTTTCTCTAAGTTTCTTGTTCGACTTAAACACTTTCCTGCTTTTTATCACTTTTTATTTACATTTCAAAACATCCTTTTTGGTTGCCAGCATGGTCGAAAGGTTTGTTTTATGCATTTGTGAAACATTTTAAATACACTCATAGTACATGTCCTAGGATCAATCTGATCGATCCTGTAAGTTACTAGAACTTTATTGTTTTAGAAGATCAGCGGTTGGTTACCAATTTCCAAGGTAAACAAATTGGCACGTCCAGTGGGACAATGCTAAACGTGTATTTGGAAGTTTATAACTTTTAAATAACTGTCAAAAGGAAGTTTTATAACTGCCTTTTTGAAATTTTTTGTTTCATTGGTCGAGATTGTGGCAAACTTCATTGTATGCACTTGAGAAGTGGAAACGTAGCCAATTCGAACGAATATAGACCAAAGAGAAGAAACACGAGGAAAATGGCATCTGGCCAAGGAAATCCAAATCCCAGTTCTGCTGGGACGAATCCTCAACCAAACAGTTCAAGCGCTCAGAACAACACCTTCAATCCTTAAGAAATACCAAGAAGTATTGTGGCGCCAACTCCAGTTCTTTCGACAGGAGGGTCAACAGTGTTAACCATGGTGATAGAGTCAGCGCCTTCGACAGTAGGACCAGGGGCGACATATGTGAAGCCTTACACACAGCCAGTCCTGGAGTACATTAGCCCATCAGTGACAAATCCTCAGACTCCACCAGGAGGAAGTTCGACGTATAGGCAGTTTCCTCCCCCAGGATTTTCACAGCCTTTGCCTAGGAACCCAATCTATGGCATGCCAACGACAATGATGCAGAATTTGCGTACTGCGCCCCCAATATTTTTAGAAAATGTGATATCTTCCCCTTTATAGGAGTCAGGTTCTGGAATTAACATGGGTCGAAACAGTCAGTCCATAAGTTTGAGATATCCTGCTCAAGGACCCAACTTAACAAATGAATCTGCAGCATATTTGAGGCAACAGATGGATGAGAGCAACATGCAAATGGTACATACTTTGTCTCAGACAATGGGAGAGATTTTTCAGCTATTGATCCAAAATACTACTTAAACCAATCAAATGATGACAACTCATATGACGCGTATAGCAGAATTCATGGGAATGCCCGCTCCTATTCAACACCAAAATCAAGGAGTCGAGATGAGGGAAATCGCTCAACAAGTGAATCCGGTGAATCCAGAGTTGGTCGAACCACCTAGGGAGGAGCCTCCTAGGAATCAAATACCTATACTTGAAGAGGAGAAACCAAGGATGGTGCTAGTAAACAGAAATCAAAACGTTGATCATGTGGTGAATCAGGTTCGACGCAATAATGCAGCAGCGGAGAACAATTTGGCAGCCATGGTCGAGAGAATAATGGCTCGAAATGGCCTGAATATGGGTTTTTCTAGGCCAAATTTCACCTCGCCTATAGTAGACTATATACTCCAAGCTGATTTGCCCCCCAGGACAAAAGTACCAAAGTTTACTAAGTTTTCAGGAGATACTACAGAATCTACCGTTGAACATGTGGCGCGCTACCTGATCGAAGCTGGTGAGATTGCGAATGATGAGAGTCTAAGGGTGAAGTATTTCCCTAGTTCCCTCACTAAAAATGCGTTCACGCGGTTCACTACGTTACCATCTGGTTCGATTTGTAATTGGACCCAGTTAGAACGTTTGTTCCATGAGCAATTTTACATGGGGCAGACTAAAATTAGTTTGAAAGAATTGGCTAGTGTGAAACGAAAGTTAAATGAGCCAATAGATGATTACTTGAATAGGTTTCGACTACTCAAGGCTAGGTGCACTACGCCAAAAAGAAGTTTAGACGGCACCTAAAAGACAGCGCTTTTATACAAAAGCGCTGCTAAAAAGAATAAAAAAATTTCGCTAAAAAAAAGCGCCTTAAAAGAAAGGCTTTAGAAAGCGCTTTTAAAAAGCGCTGTAAAAGACTGCCACCTTAGACCACCTTAGAAAGTGCTTTCCAAAAAGCGCTGCTATAGGTATTACTTTAGAGAGCGCTTTTAAAAAGCGCTGTCTAAAGGCCACCTTAGAAAGCGCTTTCAGAAAGCGCTCTTATAGGACTTTAATTATTTTCACTTTAGAAAGCGCTTTCTAAGGAAAAGCGCCCTCCAAAGTCCTGTACTAATTAAAATATAAAACAATTCTAAACATTTTCAGAGACACTTCTATTCATTTTCTCTCTCGACCGTTTCTCTAAACCCTTGTCGTCGTTCTTGTATGCCATTATTGTCGTCGTTCTTTGCCGTTTGCCGTCACCGTTGTCGTCACTGTTGTATTTCATTCGTGAAAACGTTGTTGTTGTTGTTGTTCTTTTTCTCTTATCCTCTGAAAACGAAAGGTACGTTGTTACTCTTTTATTATTCATTTCTCTGTTTTCAAAATTTGTTTTTTATTTGATTTTAATGCTGAAAAAGTTTTCACGATGAGGATAAAAGCTCCCTCTTTTATTGCATAATCGAACCTATTTTTTGCTTTTATTTTTCATGTATATTTGGCAAAGTATCAATCCCTTTTTTTTACAAATGTCCCTCTTTTTTTATAATAAGCTCATTGTGTTATGCATTCATGATACAACCTAGTTTTGTGGAAGTATTTTCACAACGATGACTATTATTGAAAACATATTTCATGATACAACCTAGTTTTGTGGAAGGTTACTTTTAAATATTTTCTACTGTATATTTGGCAAAGTTGATTAGTATAAACAACCTAGTATTGATTGAAATTGTATTTTGCTAGTTGTGTTGTACTATTTTTCCAATTGATTGTGTTTGGTCTATCCTTTTTTCCCAAGTTCATTTCTTTCATTTTCTAGAACTTGTGACTTTTTGTTATAAGTTAATTGTCTACTTTATACTTATTGAGGAGAGAATTTTTTTTATACTTTAAATTATAATTGTCTACTTTATAAGTTAATTAGAATTTTTTTTGATACTTTAAATTATAAGTTAGTTGCCACTTATCAAGTTATGACTCATAATTGGTCAATTAATGATATTTTATTTTATGATACGTGTATAGGGGTTACTTGTGTTCAAAGTGTGAAAGTCGGATCGTTTCCCTACAGGTATAACATTTTTTCTTTTTGTTTTTGTTTAGTTTAATTAGTATAACTATGGATAAGAAATTGATGTCTTCAAGTCGATTGTCGAAAGAGTACGACAATGGGGTATCGGAATTCGTTAAGTTTGCTGTTGCGCACGCCAAAGACCTCAGTCGAATGATATGTCCTTGCTTGGATTGCTGTTTTGGGAGTCGGGTTGACGCGGTTCAGTTGGCATCACATTTATTGAGGAATGGAATTGATAGAAGTTATACATGTTGGAATTTGCATGGTGAGAAAATTAACGGGAATGTTGAATCGGGGGATAATACGACCTACGCTTCATACGACAATGGCACAGATACATACGATTCTGATCTAGTCGAAGAGATTGCAGAAGCACTTGAAGAAGATCTTAAGGATTGTCCCAAAATGTTTGAGAGGTTGGTAAGCGATGCAGAGAAACCGTTATATAATGGTTACACCAAATTTACAAGATTGTTTGCGGTATTAAAGTTGTACAACTTAAAGGCAGGCAATGGATGGTCGGATAAAAGTTTCACAGAATTATTGGCCCTTATGAAAGATATGCTTCCAGAGGATAATGCTCTTCCCAATCGAACATATGAGCCCAAAAAGATGTTGTGCTCTATTGGCATGAGCTATGATAAGATACATGTCTGTCCAAACGATTGCGTATTGTTTCGAAATAAGTATGCATCGTTAAATGAGTGTCCTAAATGTGGTATCTCTCGATATAAGAAAAAATTGTCTCCAGCAAAAGTCTTATGGTATTTTCCTATAATTCCGAGATTTAGACGCATGTTTCGTAGTGAGACCGATTCAAGACACTTGACTTGGCATGCAGATGAAAGAATTATTGATGGAAAGTTTCGACATCCGGCAGATTCACCACAGTGGATGAAAATTGATGATGATTATCCTGAATTTGGAAAAGAAGCAAGAAACCTTCGCTTGGCATTATCTACTGATGGAATGAACCCACACAGTATTCAAAGTATCTCACATAGCACTTGGCCTGTGATCATAATGATTTATAACCTACCTCCATGGCTATGTATGAAGCGTAAGTACATGATGTTATCTATGTTAATTTCTGGGCCTAGACAACAAGGGAATGACATAGACGTATACTTGGCACCCTTAATCGAAGATTTAAAATTTTTGTGGGAGAACGGTGTGGAGGTTTATGATGGGTATAGGAAAGAAAGTTTCAACTTGAGGGCGATGTTGTTTGGCACAATTAATGATTTTCCAGCATACGGAAATCTATCAGGGTACAGCATAAAAGGTCAATGTGCGTGTCCTATTTGTGAAGATAAAACAGATTGGACGCGATTGGAGTTTGGTCAGAAGAATGTCTTTCTTGGTCATTGTAGATTCTTAAATTCTAATCATCACTATCGTGGGTGGAGAAAAGCATGCAATGGAGAGCCAGAACATGGTAGAGCTCCAACTATATTGACAGGTGATCAAATTTTTGAAAAGGTGAAAGATGTGACAACTCAGTTTGGAAAGCCTTTTGCACATACACTTGTCAAGAGTGGGTGGAAGAAGAGGTCAATTTTTTTTGAACAGCCATATTGGAAGTCGTTGTATGTAAGACATTTTCTCGATGTTATGCATATTGAAAAAAAATGTATTTGACAGTGTTATTGGTACGTTACTCAATATACCAGGAAAGTCTAAGGATGGCCTTAAAGCAAGAAAGGACTTGGTACATATGGGGATAAGAACTGAATTAGGACCCTTGAAGAAAGGAAAACGAACAAATCTACCACCTGCTGCGTATACTCTATCTAGAAAGGAGAAAAAAGTATTATGTAAGTTTCTAAGTGAAGTTAAAGTTCCAGAAGGACACTCTTCAGATATTAGAAGAATCGTGTCTATAAAAGACCTCAAGTTAAAGAGTTTAAAGACGCATGACTGCCATGTTATAATGGAACATTTTCTACCAATAGGTATACATTCTATTCTGCCAGAAAAAGTAAGAAGCGCAATAACTAAATTGTGTTTTTTCTTCAAGTCAATTTACAGTAAGGTGATCGATCCTGCGATCTTACCAATATTGCAAAAAGAAATAGTTATTACTTTGTGTGATCTTGAAATGTATTTTCCTCCCTCGTTTTTTGACATAATGGTTCATCTAGTTGTTCATCTAGTGAAAGAGACACAATTGTGTGGACCGGCTTATATGAGATGGATGTACCCTGCTGAACGTTATATGAAAATATTAAAAGGGTATGTGAAAAACCGAAGTCGACCAGAGGGTTGTATTGCCGAACGATACATTGTTGAAGAAGCGGTTGAGTTTTGTACTGAATATCTGTCCAATGTACAATCAATTGGACTCCCCAAATCTCATATTGTCGAAAAAAAAGAAGGAAAAAAGTTAATTGGAAATGAAGTTGTGACAGTATCAAGGGTCGAACGGGATCAAGTGCATTTGTATGTTCTGCACAATGAGAATGAGGTTGAGCCGTATGTTGAAATGCACAAGGATGTTCTCCGAGGTTTAAATCCGAATAGAAATGAGAATTGGATAGTACGAGAGCACAATCGAAGTTTCATACCTTGGTTTAAGGATCATATTTATTCAAAGTATTATTCAGACCGCGATTCAATAACAAAAAGGTTGAGATGTTTAGCATATGGTCCAAGTATGGTCGTGTTTTCTTATAGCGCATACGCAATTAATGGATACACATTTTATACCAAAGAACAAGATGATAAAAGTACTATGCAAAATAGTGGTGTCACCGTGGTAGCTGAAGCAATGCACATTTCAAGTGTGAAAGACTTAAACCCCAAATTTGCAAATCTGTCATATTTTGGGGTTATCGGGCGCATTTGGGTGTTTGATTATGAGAAGTTTCAGATTCCTATATTTCGTTGCAAGTGGGTTGAAAATAATAATGGCGTACGAATGGATAAGTCAGGATTTTTGCAAGTGGATCTTAATAGGGTGGGGTACAAAGATGAGCCTTTTATTCTAGCCTCTCAAGCTAAACAAGTGTTCTATGTCACTGATCCGACAAGTACAAAATGGTCTATAGTGCTTTTATCTAACAAAGTAATTGATGAAAACGTTGGAGATCAAGGTGATATTGATGTTGATGTTGATATTGAATCATTTACTAGAAATGATCAAGATGAAAATATTATAGCGAATGAATCATATACTAGAAATGATCATAATGAGGGTATTTGGATCAATCCAACCGTCCGTGTTGTTAAGAGACGGGTAGAACATACTCTAAACAAGAAAAGAAATAGACGTTAGTGAAAAAGGTACTAGTTGTAAAATTATAGCTTATATCATTCAATATAGCTTATATCATTCAATGGATTAGGATCATGGATTTTTATATTTGTCATTTAATTTTTGTTTTTTTCTTTCTTACAGATCAAGTGTCTAGTAACCAGGAAGATACGCACGAGTAGCACGGGCTAGAGCAACCAATATTACATGGGTCAAAGTGGAGGTATATTAATTTTCACAATATTGCTTATTAGTGATGCTACTTGATAACACAAAACATCTATATATTATTTCTTAACTAATGCGTATTTTGTTTTGTTATGTAGTATTTCGATGATATGGCGTGTCATTATTACACGAGGAAACAACTGCAAGATACTAAGGAGGAATTGTGCAAATTTTTTATTGCAAGAAGAATTCTTTCTTGAATGTATAGTTTTGTGAATGTAAATTCTAGTTTATTGAAATGTAAATTCTATGCAGGTTTGAAACCATACAATAGAATTTGTGCGAATTCTGCATGTAAATTCTAGTTTATTGAAATGTACAAATTCTAGTTTATAGAATTCTGCATTAATGTAAATTCTAGTTTTGAAATAGAATTTGTTGATAAATTTATTGAAATGTGAATTATACAGGTTTATGGAAATGTGAATTATACAGGTTTCTGCATAAAAAAAATGGTTAAAATGGGATTTTAAAAAATAAATCTTCAAAATTATACGTAGACAAAAAACAGCGCTTTTGAGAAAAAGCCGCTGTCTAAGGTTAAACAGTAGACAGCGCTTTAAAAAGCGCTGTCTAAAGTCCACCTTTAGAGAGCACCTTTAAGGAAAAAGCGCTCTCTAAAGGTATAAAAAATCATTATACGTATACATTAGACAGCGCTTTCAAAAGTGCTGTCTAAAAGCACCTTTAGAGAGCGCTTTTGAAGGAAAAAGCGTTTTCTAACGTTTAAAAAAAAAAATTTAATTTTAAACGTATACTTTAGACAGCGTTTTTAAAAGCGCTGTCTAAAGTCCAATTTTAGAGAGCGCTTTTTCATAAATAAAAAAACGCTGTCTTTACCTACGACAGCGCTGGCTTAGACAGCGCTTTTAAGCGCTGTCATAGGCCAATAAAAGCGCCCTCTTTTCCCTTGTTTGGCGTAGTGGTGCTTTACACAAGTGCCTGAGTATGAACTTGTCGAAATGGTCGCTGGTGGCCTTGATTACTCTATCAGGAAAAAACTTGACACCCAGTATCTAAGGGATATGGCCTAGTTAGCTGACAAAGTTCGACAGCTAGAGCGTCTCAAGGATGAGAAAGCTAGGGTGAACAAAAACAAAAAGGTAGCTTACGTCGAATACCAGGAGGGCATTGAAGAGTTGTATGACGAGCCTGTTAAGTTCGACGAAAGTGAAATAGATCTTGCTGAACTTAAGCAAGGTCCTCCTTATTCTTGTAAATTATTAGTCCCTTCAAATGGGAAAAACTCTGTCGAAACCGAAAAAGAACGATATGTTCCCAAAGAAAACATACACTTTCGACATCACTAAATGTGACGAAATTTTTGATTTGTTAGTTAAGGATGTTCAAATACTAGTGCCTCCTGGTGCTAAAATACCACCTTTAGAGCAAAGAAAAAAGAGAGGCTTTTGTAAATACCATAATTATTTGGGTCATAAAACTTCTCAATGTTTTCTTTTCAGGGATCTGGTGCAGAATGCTATTCAGGAATGCAGACTCAAATTTAGGGAGAAAACTAAGACCCAAATGAAAATTGATACCAACCCTCTTGAAGTAGCTGAAGCAAATTACACAGAGCCCCATGAGGTTAACATGGTCGAACTAGCTGAGGAATCTGACAGCAGCTCAGACAGTGTTAGCACCAATGAAGCTCTTGGCAGAAATGCCACAGTGGTTGAGGTTACTGAGGACCTTACCATGATGTTGTGTTCATTAGGAAAGTCGAGGAAATGGATGGCTGCCAGCTTGAGCACTTGATATGTATGGCTGCTGAACACTACTTTAGGACATCTTCTGAAGTTCAAAGGTTCGACGCTGAGGCTACAGTTGAGATCCATGACGAAGCTGAAGTATCAAAATTGCAGATGGCGACAAAAGAGACTGTTGACCGTTCCAGACAGATGGATGAGGCTGCTAAAGGCCTTGATGCCCACTTCTCCAAAATGCGCTTAAAAGATGAAGTTGACATAAACATGGTCGAAGTTACTAACGAACAGGCAATGGATGTTGACGAACAGGTTCATCAAGAAGACTGCAACAAGCTGGCTTATCCCAGAGAAGATGAAACCATTGTTGATTTTCTCCACAGGTGCCAGGGGAGGAACTTTGAAGTCATGTTGTGCCCTCGATGCAGTGCTATCTTTGACAAAGAAGCTGCTCATAGCCTCTAAGCGGGGAAAGAAGCCAAATCTGGACGTGAGAAAAGAGCTGCTCAAAGGCCAGGGCGTTTCGACCCAAGGAAAGCTACTAAAAAACAATATGGCCAAAGGCTACAAATGCCAAGGGCTAAGCAGGCTACTTTCAAGCCTAACAGTGAGGTACCAACTGGAAAGTGGGTCAAACCAGTTGAAGCAGCTGGGAAAGGGAAACAGAGATGGAAGAATTTTGACGTAGCTAGAGATTCTTCAATGGAGTACCGGAAAGAATTCAAGTCCTCCAATAAAACTGCCTATATTTCTGAGAATTACAAAGGCAAAAATCCTATGTCCAGGTCCTAGTGGAGAAGGGAACAGAGACGAAGGAAGGCTTTGAGAGAAGCTCAGGCCAAAGACATAACTGAAACTAGTACCAACGTTCTGTCTGCTAGCAATAAAGATGTTAGGACAAAAATAACAAATAAGATGCATGTGGGGTGTAGGTTATTTACTTCCAAGAAGGAAGAAACTGAGAGGTTTGCAGTTAAAGCAGCTGAGGACGAAGATTCGACTCACAACTTTGATTCCAACTCTGATGCCTCTTTAAACATCATTGTTAATGTGGTTTCAGTAATGCCAAGAGAATATGATAGGATAACTGAAGTAGAAAACTTGGATACCAACGCTGAGGCTGAAATGGCAACGCACCAACCTGTGTGCTACTATGTGATGAACAATGGTTGGGTCGAAGAACAAAATGCTTTCTTTGAACGACCAACTCAGGCCATGAAAGGGCACTTGAAACCTCTGTACATTACAGGGAAAGTAGAGAACGTGGCTGTGAATAAAATCTTGGTGGATTATGGGGCTACAGTCAATTTAATGCCACATTTCCTACTAAGCAAGATCGGTAAATTTGACTCTGATCTTAAGCCCCACAACATGGTCCTTTCTAACTATGAAGGGAAAATTGGGACCACTCTTGGCGTTCTGCAGGTTGATTTAACTGTGGGAACGGTGACAAGGCCTACCTTGTTTATGGTATTCGAAAGCAAAGCTAACTATAACCTTCTGCTGGGGAGGGAATGAATCCATGGTGTTGGGGCAGTACCTTCGTCAATGCACCAACGGATCACAATCTGGAGACCTGATGGCATAGTAGAAAACATTGAAGGTGATTAAGGGTACTTTAAGGTGCCTGTTAATCATGTTGATGGTGTCGAGTTTGACAAAAACTTGGCGCATATTGCGCCTTGTACTCCAGCAGAATTTGATTTCACCCCAGATGACCATGCATTCTGCTCATTACACCTGCACCCTGTGGAGGGATTTCGATGGGATAGAGAGGTCATAAGGGAAGAAGGCAATGTCCCATACTGTGGGGAGCCTGATGTAGACCCCACAGGCTGGGGAAGTGAATTCAGTAATAATGACTGAATTCGATGTAATACAAAGAATTTCGGCCTATGTGGCCGAATCTAAATTACAAGCAGCCTTGGAGGCTGCACACAACCACATGGTTGTCGAAGCCACAACTTAAATTTGTGAAATAGGCCCTGGTAAGGACTTTGAGCCTGAACCACCTGATGGGTCTCAAATCGAAGACCAAAATCAAAGGCTTGATGCTATTTATGATAATGAGCCTTTGGGTTTTGAAAGGGATCTGGTGTCAGATAACATTAGAATGCTGGCGTAAGATCCTTTGGAAGAAATTGACTTGGGTGAAAGGGGAGTAAAAAGGCCTACTTATGTTAGTGCTAACCTTGACCCACAACTCAAAGTCGAAATGGTCCAACTATTGAAGGAATTTAAGGATTGCTTCGCTTGGGACTATGATGAAATGCCTGGTTTGAAGAGAGAGCTTGTTGAACATAAGTTGCCAATCATACCTGGGAAAAAGCCAGTCAAGCAAAATCCAAGACGGTTTGCCCCAACAATCCTTTCAAAGATCAAAGAGGAAATTGAAAGGTTACTTAGATGCAAGTTCATCCGTACAGCTAGGTATGTCGAATGGCTAGCTAATATTGTACCAGTCATTAAAAAGAATGGTTCTTTAAGGGTCTGTATAGATTTTAGAGATCTAAATTCTGCAACCCCTAAAGACGAATATGCTATGCTTGTGGCAGAAATGTTGATTGATTCTGCTGCAGGACATGAATACTTGAGTATGTTGGATGGTTATTCTGGTTATAACCAAATATTCATTGCTGAGGAAGATGTCCCAAAGACTGCTTTTCTATGTCCAGGGGCATTAGGCACCTACGAATGGGTAGTAATGCCTTTTGGTCTAAAAAATGCTAGGGCAACTTACCAGCGAGCAATGAATTCGATCTTTCATGATTTTATTGAGACTTTTATGCAAATCTATATTGATGATATTGTTGTCAAGTCTTTTTCAGGAAAAGATCATTTAAGCCATCTTCGACATTCCTTTGAAAGGATGAGAAAGCATGGTCTTAAAATGAATCCTCTCAAATGTGCTTTTTATGTGCATGCAGGGGATTTCTTAGGCTTTGTGGTCCACAAGAAGGGGATCGGAATTAACCAGAATAAAACCAAAGCCATTATGGAAGCAAAAGCGCCATCAACAAAGAAGGAATTGCAGTCTCTCTTGGGTAAAATAAATTTCTTGAGGAGGTTTATATCCAACTTGAGTGGGAAAGCGCAAGCCTTTTCGCCATTGCTTCGAGCTAGCAAGGATGGGTTCGACTGGGGGCAAGCGCAACAGGAAGCCTTCGACAAAATCAAAGAGTACCTGAGTCACCCCTCGATTCTCTCACCACCTTGTGGCAATAACTGTATGAGATTGTACATAGTTGCGTTAGATAGGACTTTAGGGAGCATGTTAGCTCAAGAGGATGATGATGGTGTCGAAAGGGCCGTCTATTACCTTAGTAGAGTTCTAAATGTTGCAGAAACTAGATATAGCATGATTGAAAAATTATGTTTATGTTTGTATTACTCTTGTACAAAATTGAAGCATTATATAAAACCAGTTGATGTTTATGTTTCTTCTCGTTATGACGTTATTAAACATATGTTGTCCAAACCTATTTTGCATAGTCGAATTGGAAAATGGGCATTAGCATTAACTGAATATTCCTTAACTTATAAGCCTTTAAAAGCTGTTAAAGGACAAGTAGTGGCAGACTTTATAGTTGACCATTCTACAAATGAGTCCCCTCTGAACTATCTTGAAGTGGAGCCTTGGAAGTTATACTTTGACGGGTCGAGGCACAAAGATGGGACAGGCATAGGAGTGCTTGTTATTTCTCCTAATAAAATTCCAACAACACTTAAGTATAAAATTGAAGGCCGTTGTTCAAACAACGAAGCTGAATATGAAGCTTTAATTGCTGGACTTGAAGTATTGTTGGAATTGGGGGCAACTCATGTCGAAATAATGGGAGATTCAGAACTGCTCATAAAACAAGTTACCAAGGAATACAAGTGCATAAAAGAAAACTTGATTATGTACTTTGTAGTTGTGAATCGACTGTTGAAAAAGTTTGACACAGTTAGTTTTCGACACATCCCTAGACTGGAAAACCAGGTAGCTAATGACTTGGCTCAGATTGCATCAGGGTATAAAGTGTCAAAAGACAAATTACAAGATGCAATCGAAGTTGAAGTCAGAGGAAGGGTGGTGTCAGTAGGATTAGCCCCGTCAGATTTGGAAGAAACTAAGCTTGGATACGCTGATGAAGACAATTTTGCAATTCTAGTAGTTGATAGCATAACTGACAAGGATTGGAGAAAGCCTATAGTAGATTATCTGAAAAATCTAACATCTTCGACAGAAAGGAAAATCAAGTATCAAGCTTTGAGTTATGTCTTGTTGGGTAATGAATTATTTAAAAAGACTCATGAGGGAGTATTGCTTAAGTGCCTTAGTGAGGCAGAAGCGTACTTGGCCCTTTCGACTGTCCATGGTGGGACGTGTGGGGCACATCAGGTAGGCCATAAAATGAAATGGTTGTTATTTCGACAAGGCATGTATTGGCCTACCATGTTAAAAGATTGCATTGAATTTGCTAAGGGTTGTCAGGAATGTCAAGTTCACGCTGGCATTCAACACGTCCATGCAAGTGAATTACACTCTATAGTGAAACCTTGGCCTTTTAGAGGACGGGCTTTGGATTTGGTTGGAGAAATTCGACCAGCATCATCTAAAAATCATAAGTACATTTTGGTAGGTATTGATTATTTTACCAAATGGGTCGAAGCTATCCCTTTACCAAATGTTGATCAAGAAGATGTGATTGAATTTATCCAGAAACACATCATCTATAGGTTTGGAATCCCAGAGACAATTACAACAGACCAAGGATCAGTCTTCACTGGTCGAAAAATGCAAGAGTTTTCTAAAGAAATGGGATTCAAGCTTTTAACATCCACACTTTATTATGCTCAAGCTAATGGCCAAGTCGAAGCGGAAAATAAAGTAGTTATTGGGTTGATAAAAAAGCATGTGGGAAAAAGGCCAAGAAATTGGCATAAAACTTTGGACCAAATACTCTGGGCATGTCGAACGTCCCCAAAAGAGGCAACTAATACTACCCCATTTCGACTGACATTTGGTCATGATGCAGTTTTGCCTGTAGAAATTCATCTTCAGTCCATAAGGATCCAAAGGCATCATGAGATCCCATCTGAGTCTTATTGGAATATGATGCTTGATGAGTTAGTGGATTTAGACGAAGAAAGGCTCCATGCGTTGGAGTTCCTGAAAAGGCAAAAGAAAAGGGTGGAGAAGTCTTATAACAAAAAGGTCAAGATTAAAACCTTTTTAGCTGGGGAATTGGTGTGGAAAGTGATCTTGCCTATGGATCGAAAGACCAGATCTTTAGGGAAGTGGTCCTCTAAGTGGGAAGGTCCCTTTCAAATTATTAAGGCATTCAGTAATAGTGCTTACGAGGTTCAGGAGATTGAGGGTGATCTAAGAGTCTTAAGGGTAAATGGGAAATATTTGAAAAAATATAAGCCTATTTTGCAAGAGATTCATATTAGAACATAAGTCTTATTAAAATTGTAAAAGCCAAATAGGCCATGTGAGGCCAAAATGGCATACAAAGGAAAGGAAATAAGTACAACAACATGAAACCAAGGAGAAAGATCATTCATAGTCTCTCCAATTAATAGAGTTGAGGAAGGTGACATAATCTTCGTCAGCTTCATCATCAGAGTTTTGTGCTTTGGAATGTCCTTTCTTAGGGACCTTCATCTTAGTTTCTCGCTTCTTGGCATGAGAGGTTGCTCCAGTTGAAGTATCATTGTAGGCAGTAGTTGTTTCCTCAACGTTCTTTGTGTCCTCAGCCACTTTCTTGGTCGCTGCTTTCTTTGAGGAAGTACTCATGCTTACTTCAGTGGGTGCAAAATATGGCTCATGTGAAGAGGATTTTATAGAGGCAAAGCCTTATAAGGATTGGCCAGTCAACAATGGAAACACGTGAAATTGCTCTTGGGAATATACCCTAGGGTTACGCTATTAATATTCTTTTATGGAATAGAAACTTGTGCCATTGAAACACTAAGCTGTTAAAAGCTGCGTTATTTTCATGATTTCCAAGAAAAGAGGCGGAGTACTTTAATTACAAAGATTAGCAAAGTTTAAGAGAAAATGCGCCATGATTTTATCAAATATTTTGCAAGTTGAAGAGCTAATAGCAAACAGAAGTATTTAGATAGATGCCAGGGGGCATGGAGATTGTCTTTACATAGGGCCTCAAAAGGGCCAGAAAACATGATGATAAAAAAAACTACAAATAAGAAATCATAGGACAATCAAAAAGGGAGCTTCGACTTCAACTCAAGAAAGTTGACCTTGTGAGTCTTAAGGCGTTTCTCACACAGAGCTTTGTTGAGCTTAGCCGCTGAGAGTTCCTTTTCAAGCGTTTGGGCTTTATCAAGGAAGTCTATAGTGCGCTTTAGCTCTCTGGCCATTTCAGTATCGTCGAAGTCTTTCAGCTCAAGGTTGCGCTTTTCAGCGTTAGAAATCTTGTTTTGCAGTTCTTCAATTTGCTGCTTCTAGGTATCAATGTCCTTTTGGTTCGACTCTATCTCTGCCTGCCTTTTGTTTTGGTCAATCTCCAGACTTTCGACCTTAGCTTCTGATGCGTGTGCTTCATCCCAAGCTGAATGTTCCAGTCCAGTTGTAACTTCAATGGTGTGTTGGATCTTGGGAAGAAGTTTGAAGTCCTCAGACATCTGATTTACTAAAGCAGTTAACTCCACAAGGAATTCAGACACATCTTTACTAAGAGTCGAAAGGTCCAGTTTTTGGAGGCTATCTTTCAGGAAGAGAGAAGCAGTTCGATCTGAAAGTAAGACATTGTGGATGTCTCCCTTGAAGAATTTGTCTTTGATCTTTTGAAGGATAGGGCTGGCAAAGTCATCTGGAGCTGGACCCCTAGAACCGGTCGAAGTACTAAGGCTAGTACCTGAAGAGTTGTACTTCTTCCCAAGTATCATTCTGGCATACTCTCGAGGATTCGACCATTTAAGGGCAGCCAGTGGGTCTCCAGTGGGGGATCCTCCAGTAGTCAAAGTGACTGTAGGCCCAGGAGTTGGATTATTGACAGGACCTGTTTCAGCCACGGGTGAATGGGTCTGATCCTGCTCAGTTCTTTCCCTTTCTTCTTCTTGTTCTTCTTCATTTTCGACCTCCTCTTCATCCTATTCAATTGGCCTTCCTTCTACATCCATAGCAATGGTCTCTGGATGGTCGAGAGGTTGTTGGTTAGAAACATCATCTTCTTCATGTTCAGAGCCATCTGTTTGGGATTGTTGAGTGTTGGTCTTGGTGGGTGAGTTTTTGTTTATTTCATCTGCTTCAGAAAGAGGAACTGTAAGAGGGATAGGTTGGTTAATTTCGCTCAGTGAACTATATCCAGAACCAAGGTCAGAGGTAGGGTGATAAGTTGGCTCACCTTGGCTATTCAGGATGGTTGTTGCAAAGCTGAATGAAGTTTGTGGTGGGTTAGAACCACCTACATCAGCCTAAAAACCACAAGTAAAGAGAATAAGATTGAAAGAAATCTGAGTAAGGAATGTAAATGCTGAGTAAAAATAGTGTGCATACATGTACAGTTGCGGCATCAGGACTTGAGTTTGCGCTCTCAGGATCACCAGCAGTCATTTTCGACGCAATCTTGGAGAGTTGATTCTTGACACCACTATCAGCAGGTGTCTTCTCAAGAATTCTGGCTGCCTTTGAGGAGGATTGGGTGGTAGCTCCAAAAGCTTTGGTAAGCTTCCTTTTCTTTTTAGCCACTACCTCCTCAGGGGATTCATCATCATCAGCATCTGAAGGGACAACTGTTTGAGCACCTTTCTTGCCCTTTTTTGAAGGCATTGGAGGTTTTCGAGCAATCTAAAAGGTGATGCAAATATTAGAAGTTGGTTACACAAAAAGATTTAGGCAAGGGATATAAAATACCTTTGTGTCTTCAGTCTCCTTTTCGACTCTTGCAGCACCCTTCGATGAGCTGGTCTTCCTGGCCATAGCTGAAAGATAGATGATTATTACAAGATTAATAATTGAGTGGTTATTTAAAAATCACAAATCGAGGGTCTCAAACCTTCATATATTTCGGATTCGACACGAACATCCTCGACCCCTATATGAAGGTGTCCTTTGAAACTGTCCAGCGTATGTTTAGTCGCAACCACCTGCTGGGCTTTCGGTTGAGACTGCTGTCGAAGGAGTTTTAGGTGCTCACCACAGACCAACTAGTCTGGAAATGGGAGGCAAGTGCCACTCCAAAATCAGCGTTAGGCAGTCGACGGAACTTGGGAGGAAAGAGTTCAAAAGCCACCTCATAACGTTTCTCAAGAGGAACGTTTGAAGGGATTTTCAACTGATTCATTTTTTGTAGAAATTTCTCCTTCAAAGTGACAGCGGCCTCACGAAAGGTTCGACTAATATCATCTGGTCAATAGACAGTTTCAAAGTACTTTTGGAAGGCCTGAATTTCTTTGACATGAATGAACTTACTCTTCTTGGTTTTCTCCTGCACATCAAGAAAAGCTTGGTCATGTAATGAAGAGAAGGCAGCAACATCAAGAAATTGTTCACTATAGTACTTCGACCACCAGTCGTGAAATGGTTTAGTGCACAAAAATGTGGGTTGAAAGTGCACAGGTGAAAGAGTTATTTTTCTAGCGTTTCACCGGTCGAAAGGGATTGCAGCACCTCCTTCATCAAAACTGACAGTATGAAGGACTACATGGCCTTTCTTCTCATACATACACTTGGGGAAAATTTGAGCCAACCCAAACTGTCGAGAGACAAGGTTTGGTTGGTAAGCAATCAAGGCTGCCATATCTCTTCCAAGATTCAGCCTCTGAATGATAAATCTAGGAATCAAAAAGGCTTCCCAGATTGAAACAGACTCAGCATGAAGTTTTTTGGATGAATTTGGGAATGGCCTTGTAAACCACTCAGGTCCACATTTTCTTTCAGCAAAAGGGGCCATACTGGGTGTGAAATCATACTGCTTGGCAAACATCATAATGTAACTGGAGAAGGCTCTTTTGAGAGTTTCCCCATCATCATTGGGCTAGTTTCACCAGGCGAGTACCTTCGACCTTCCTTTCTTTGATTTCAGCAGAGTCTTCATCGACTTGCCATTTCCTGGGAAGGCTAGCTTCGAAAGTTACATTAAGCCATAATTGAAGCAGCCAGAGAGGGTCATTCAGGTGTACAGTGCCCTGGGCCTCCAAGTCTTTGAGTCGAGCTGCCCCTTCGCTGAGAGACTCACAGAGGTTTGCCAAAATCAACCCACTAAAGCAAACTCCTCTGTTGTTGTGAAGTTGGTTGGCCAGAGTGAGATATTTCTTGGCCACCTGTAGGGATTTTGAGCAAAATATATACCTCGACAACCATACGGTGAGGAATGCAATGTGTTCCTTGTCAGTTATTTCTTCAGTGTCACGTTTGTGGTGGTTTATAAAGTGGGTGTATGTAAGCTTGGAATCAGAGATCCTTATGGTATCTTCTGCATCAGTTTCAGGATCATATGAAATGCCATCTGGTCGAAGCCCTGCAATGGCAGCCAGGTCGAAGAGTGTGGGGGTAACCATCCCACAAGGAAGATGAAAGGTGTAGTGGGTACTATCCCAAAAGTAAAGTGATGCTGCCAACAGGTGCAAACAATAAGGAATATTGGTCTTCGACAGCATAAGCAGATCATAAATTCCAATGGTTTTCCAATGATCAGCTTTGACCTTTTCCATCCTAGTTATCCAAAGGTCAAAATCCTTTAACTGGTTAACAGCTCTTACCAATCTAGTACCATCATGAAGATACCTAAGTTCCATCTTAGTCAAGGTGGGTGTATCAGGGGAAGCTTCATCCTCCTTAGGGTTGCTCTTTTGCCCTAAAGGTCTTGATTTACGGTAAGAAGGGAAAAACTTACTAAGTTTTTCATCGGTGGGTTTAACATCAGCTAAGGGGCCACATAAAGCATAAGGTTTATTAGAAACAATGAGAGAAATCATTACCTGAGACTCGTAAATGCTCCTCGCTTCCGCAAGAAGGGGTTCTGGCATGAACTATTGATTCTTCACCACCTTGGGTCCCAGAATGTTCGAAAATGGTGGAAGGGATTGCTTGAACTGTGTGGCTCTACCTTTTTTACCTTTTGTTTCTTGGGGGATGGTTTGTGAAGACGCCATTGTTGGAAGTTGAAGAAAAGTGAGAATGCGTTATGGGTTTTTCTTGAGAGAGTTTGAAGGATGAAGAAATAGGGTTGCAAGAAATTCTGAGAATGCAAAAGTTTAATAAGTTATGGAAAAAGGGTATTTATGGGCGTTTGGAAGTTAAAAAGGTTGTCAATCCACCAATGGAGCAAAATGGGTAGTGGGACGCGTGTCTATTTTTGCAAAATTATTTGAGTGGTGGCAGTTATGATCAGACTGCAGATGTCTAGTTCCAAGAAAGGTGATGATGAAAACTGTTCAAGGATGCGGCGGAAAAGACGTTTGAAGATTTGCCATTATGGTATGACGTCATAAGCGTGATTGAAAGAAACTGAATAGTTTCTAGATCGTGGGTTGGTCAGTTATGACCACGTCTTCTCATAGTCGAATGCGCAAGCGTCGAAAATAGTTCTATAAAAAAATGACCTTCCTACCAACACTGGCGAAAGGACATTTTTGGGGGGCAATTTGTTAGCTCCTAATTTCGACGCTACATGATTTCAAATAGATTTGGCTTTTAAAGAAGTTATTCTTTAAAATAACAAGCTAAAGGAGAAGAAGGCTTCGACCATATTTGTTGAAAGCCTGAGTCGAAGAGAATGATTTTAAGACTTCAAACATTTCCAAGTCCAAAGAGTCAATTCGACAGGGTCAAATGGCTATGGATAATGCGCTGCAGTTGCAATTAATTATTGGAGGGAAGTTCTACTATTTGAATTTGAAAAGAGGACAAGTGGCGAATATCCAGAAGTTGAAGACATGCAAAGTGCCAAGTGGCGTGTTCTAGGAGTAAACCGTCAAATGGTGGTTATTTTAGAGTATTATAAATAGGTTAGTTCTAGAGTTAGAATGGGTGAAAAAAATTATGTTGTACAAGTAACTCTGTAATCACTCAAAGTATCCAGCATGTAGAGAAAAGAGTGAGGCGAGAATGTACGTGATTGTAATCACCATTATCTTTCATTGCAATGCAATTTACTTTGAAGTTTCTACCTTAGATCCTTTACTTTGAAATCCTTTAATTCAGTCTTTTACTTACCAGCATTTCACATTACAAAGTTTTTACTTTGCAGTTTTTACATTAAGAAGCCTTTACCTTCAAGCATTTACATTTCTGCAGTTTATTCAAGACTTTATGCATTTTCTTTACCATTTAAACTTTAGTCTTTCATTGAATTTTCTTTTACATTGTTTTCTCTAAGTTTCTTGTTTGACTTAAACACTTTCCTATTTTTTATCACTTTTTATTTACATTTCAAAACATCATTTTTGGTTGCCAGCATGGTCGAAAGGTTTGTTTTATGCATTTGTGAAACATTTTAAATACACTCATAGCAGATGTCCTAGGATCAATCTGATTGATCCTGTAAGTTACTAGAACTTTATTGTTTTAGAAGATCAGCGGTTGGTTACCAATTTCCAAGGTAAACAGGTGGCAGATCCAAAGTTCAATGCCAAATTTGTTTCAAATCAGGTCATGATGATAACATATGCTATCATCGTCATTCCTCCATGATGCCTCCTATAATGCACTCCCCATGGGGCTACTTAGCTCCTAGTTGTAATACCCTAAAATTTTCCCTCTCATCTTTCATATCATTTAGCATGTGCTTTCATTGCATTGCATTACATTCAAGTCATAGAAAAATAAAACATTCATCTTTGGTTCAGCATGGGGCATGTGATCAGTTGATTTCAGAGTATTGAGTATCCAAAGCAAGAGAGCTAGAGCCAAGGGTCTCCCAACAAGCCTCAAAGGTCCCTTACATCTTATGCCATCTTATTTGATCCCACAAGTCATTGGAAGAAGAGAATTCACCAAGAAGTTGGACATTTCATCATCTCTTAACCAAAGGCAGTCCAAATTAGGGTTTGAGTTCAAGCAGTCTCCTGATGAAATTTTGGTTCAAACTTGATCTCAATGTTTTCTAAATGATGTCAAGTATCTAAGGATGGAAGATTGCCCATTGGCTCATTTCAGAGGAGGTTCAATTGATCAGTTGCTTGAGAATCAAGAAATTGGGGAAAAGTTAACTGTGCAAAGGAAAAAAGTCAACTCCTGACTTTTTAGGTCAAATTCATGAAATTCAAGTCACATATGTTCATTAGCCAAGATTTTATCAAGAAATGATGGAGGATTCCTGGAAAATCAAAAAAATCACAAAACTGCCCAAAATAGAAACTTTAAGGTTTCTAAAAATGGCAAGTTTGGACCATTTTGCACTCTACTTAAAGGCATTATTTCCTCAAGATAAAAGCCTCAAACTTCAGGCCCAAGTTGAACCAATTAAAGTTCACATCCCAAGCTTCAAATCCATACCAAGAACTCTTCCATTGGATCAAAATTGAGAGAGTTATGATCAATCAAAGTTTGGTAAAATCAAGGCAAATTTCAAGTCATGGCAAGGCAAGTTCAGGCCTCCAGGCCATAATTTCATCAAACAGGTGGTGTACCAAATGTCAAGCCAATTTTCTCAATGAAGAAGGCTCCAAATGAAAAAATGTTGAACACCAAAGTTGTTCCTCTCCATGCTCTCTACAATGTCCATGTTTATCACTTTTTCATTTGAGCAATGTATGAAGAGTTATGAGGGTTCCAAGACAAGGGTCTCACTCTGAATTTCATAGGCCCATGAGTTAGGCACGCATGCAGGTTTGCCTTGCCAAAACTTCAGCCATAAGCAAGTGACTTTAGTGTCATTTTTGAGTGCTTTGATGTTATTGTTTCATTTTGGTTTCAACTACAAACTTGTTCTATGATGTATCCTTGGTCCATAGCCACCAAAAACATCCATTTTCATGCACTACATTGAGAGAACTTCATCTGCAAACATCCTTATTTTCATTGATGCATTGATGGATCTTTGGAGGTTTTGTACATGGTTTTGGGTTCAGTACCATCACAAACACTTTTAGGCACTCATGTACTATTGTTTACTTCATTTGGACGAACATACTTCACGTGCCATACATGCTTACTTGCTCCATACATGAAAGAAGAAATGAGAGAGATTTATAAAGCAAACATGTTGCAGGCTACACAACATAACACCATCACCATCATCCATTTAACCATCATCATCCTTACATCAACAACACTACACGAGTTCCTCTGATTTTTGGATTGCTCAAGCACACCCTCTCATTGCTTCACACCACCATTAACCTAACCTGAGTTCTAACCATCAACTGAGATTGTTAACTCCTAACCACACATATAAATAGAAACCTCTAACTGTTTTTGAGAGAACACTTCATTTTTCACTCTCACACCTCAAAGCTCTCAAGTTTCTCTCTGAATTCTCTCTCTCTTTTGCCACGAGTTCTTCACATTGTTCATCATAATCTTCATCATTCCGTCATCCTCAAGCCTCTCTGATCAAGAACAAGCACAAGGAAGATCAATCTTCTCAAGTGCAATCACATTGCAGATCAAATTTCTCTCTGTTCTCTTCAAGATCCAAGACATAGCAGCATTTATTTTGCTCCTTGGAAGCTCAAGAACAAGCCTACACCTCTGGTTTTCTTGTTGATTTAAGTCCTTCACAGTTCCAGGTTTGAAATTCCTCAACTGATTTTTCTTCGATTTCTACTATTCAAGCTGTTTTTTATGTTGATTTTAGCTTAATAGAAGCAATGTGAATGATCCGGCTAGTGATAGGCACCTTAAGTGCTTAGATTCAAATGCTAGGGCAAAATGTTTGTGCTCGATTCTCTCTGTACATGCATGATGTGTGAAATCTAAGTGTGGATCTGTGTTCTACATAACTTCAACTTTCGAATGGTATAATGTTTGTCAATTTCTGGAACATGTGAACATTTGCAGGTGGCCGGAGATGGCCGGAGAAGATGACCGGAGGTCATTCTCCGGCCGGTGAGGGTTTTAGTTAGGGTTTAGAAACTTTAAAACATGGTTGTTAGATCTTAGGCAATGGACGGGTGAGATGTTGCCAGCGAATTAAAAAGAGTGAGTGGAGGTCACGTGCGCTTTTTTTTACTTTTGTTTTCTGATTGATTGTGTGTAGCATATCCACTGTATCTCACCACGTGTGTGCATCATAGCTGTTCATCATGATTACTGGCATATGCTTGATTGATTTGTGTGCGTGTGATCCATCCTATGGCTGTGAGTGAGTCAACGTTTGACTGAGGTGCACTATAATTCCATGCACAAACGCGCCTTTGGACCTGGACTCTAATTGCTATCTGCACACCTATATTTTGAGCCCAATCATTTTTAAACTATCATTTTACTTTCGCCACACCCCTGACTATTTTCTTTACATTTTATTTTCTTTTTTTATACTTGTTTCATTTTATTCATTTAAAAATACCTAAATGCATCTAAAAATTCTACAAAAATTCATGAACCATGTTTAGACATTAAAATAATTTTTTATTATTTTTATTTCTGATTTTTTAAATATTTGATCATATTTTGTGAATTTTCTTTTATTTTTTTTTTCAAAATGTTTCTTCCTTGATACCTCAACTTTAGATAATTGTTTTGCATATCTCCAAAACTATTTTTCATTCAATCTTTTCACCATGTTTGAACAACATCTTAAAGCATCTAAAAACATTTTTCTCATATTTTTAAAGTCATTTTATCATGCATTTTGATGATCATTCTTTGTGCCTTCCTTTGCCTTACTTCAATGTGACTTTGAACCCTCATTTAAACTATTTTCTTTTTGAAATATTTGTGTGAGCTTTTGATACATGTTTAGGTTCTGACTTAGGTACTTTGTGATTTAATTTCATAATTTTTACAAATTCATTTCTATCTTTGCCTTGCTTGACGTTATAGGTGACATTTTGTGTGTTTCTCTTTCAACTTCCAAACCCTAATTGATTAGGAGGCACTTGTGCCATTGTGTTAGGACTTGTGTGTGAATTTTATAGGTCATTTCTTAAACATTATAGGTCATTCATGTTAGATTATAGGTCATTTGTCTTCATGTTTTGGTTCGTTAATGTTTGGTGCTTATGTGAACTAAGTTTGACCTAATTGTGTGCATCTTCTTCTATGTGCCTTAACATGTTTTGTGTGCATCTTTGTGACACCATTCTTGCATTCTAATATGATAAAGCATATCATATATTACTGACTTACATCCATTCTTATTCATGTTCATGTTTCATCCTTCATTCATAACTTGCATTACAAGTATGCCATCTTATGTGAACTTGAACAATGTTTGAACTTCTTTTCATCTTGTCTTCTCTTCTTGTACCATTTCACTCATGCTTTGTATGATCATTCATCTACTTCCATATGCATTATAATATGTCATTCACTTCTGACTTTGACATTTCTTTATGCATTCATTCATATTTGTATGCCATACACATTCATACTTCATCTTTGATGCATGCCTTGAACTTGTGTGAATCTTTGGCACGTTTATTAATCTAGTTTGATCTCTTTAGGTACCATAACCTTATTTGAACATCATTAGACATGGCTACTGACTTTATAAGTCCTTGAACACTTAGGGTCCTTTCCCTTTAGGTTTAGGCTTTGTTTGATTCATAAGTTCATTTCATAAGTTGTTTGATGTTTAATTGTCCTCCTTCTTTCAATTATGCTTTCTTATTCCATTATTGAACTAACCTTCACTTGTAGGGGCTAACGGTAAGTCAAGTGTGTGGGTGTGCTCCCACATACAATCTCTTCCCTTACCTTTTTAAGTTTTCAACTCGTGATTGTGATAAGCATTCAATGCTTTCTTTGACACTTCACTTCTTTCATCCCTTTGAGTTCTTAACTTAACTTCAATCTTTGAAGTAAGTTAGAACTTGTCCTTCTTCTCTCTCCTTTTAGACTTAGGCTTCTAAACCACACTAAACCATTAGGAATATCCAAGCATGATAACATTAGGGTGAGTCTTAGTCCCCTTTAGTTTTTACCTTTGTTTCTTTTGAGTCTCTCTTCTCTCATCTCAAAACAACTTCAAAACACCTAATAAAGGTTGAAATATCTTCATGTGCCATGAGCCTTATTCCATGGGGGGGCTTGCATACATTCCATCTTGGAATATGTTGTAGGTTCTCTAGCATGATGTACAAGTCTTTAACATGAAGTGATTTCACAAACAAACTCAAAAACACTTCTTCATTTAAAAACAACAAAAACATTTAATAAAGGGAATAGGCTAGTGTACTTAAGCCTTTAACTTTGGAAGTAAGTTTGACGATCTTCCTCATACTTAGTGTACTTCATCATCATTTCATTTTGGAATGGTGTATGAGATGCACATTCCATTGAAAAAGACTTAGGTACACTTACCTATGCAAAACACTTCAAATAAAAAACTTCTAAAACATTTCAAACAAACAATAACGTCTTTCCTTCGGGAATTCTCTTCTCATCTCCTTCACTCCTTCCTTAAGGATCCGTCATGTCCATTCTACCGCAAACAGGTAACGCCTAAGTCTCCCTACAGCGAGCTGCAACACCTAACTGCTGGGACGCGCACTTTGATGTTTCCACTAAAAAACATAAATAGTTTTCCCTTTTTGAGGGGAACTACATTGCTCTGATTCTCATGTTCCCGATGAGATACGTAGGCAGTGGGGTATGGCCCATTCGAGCACTTCTTTTATTTTCCCTACATTTGTTTCTCGTTCTCTCTCAGTTCCTTTTCGTTTATCACCTTTTGAGCAGTACTTCAAGCGTGGATCCCGTCGAGTACGACAGACGTGAAGGGGTGCGATAACCTTCCTTTCACGTAACCGACTCCCTTACCCGTTCTCTTTGGTTTGCGAGACCTCGTTCTTTCCTTTCTCCCGGGTTTGTGCAGTATTACCCTTCCCTTTCTTTGGGATAAAAATGCCTAGCTGGCGACTCTCTTTCTTTCTTCCGCGCCACTTTTGCGTTTGTACCTGGATGAAAATCTCGGGAGCGACACTAGTCCTTGACCAGCTTGGAATCAGTGGACCAACTCTAGCATTCCTCAGCCTTTTGCACATCAAAACCAGTGGCTTGCCCCTCAAATTATGGTTACCCCTCACCAGAACCAATGGATCTCTCCAGCTCTCAGAGGTCCTCCTCCAGATTTTGCTCCTAGACCTACATACCAGCCTCAGGCTCATCTTACTGGTTCAGGATTTGATGCAGCAGGTGCACCTTTCTTGCAACCTCAAGTCTGGTATCCAGACTCAAGTGCTACTCACCATGTCACCAACAATGTAGACTTTCTAGCTGAAAGTAATACTCTACCTGGCACAGATCAGGTTCTCCTTGGCAATGGTCAAGGTCTGCCCATCACCTCTATAGGTACTGCTAAATTTCACTCACCTCACTTGGCACACACTCAATTCACACTTCAAAATCTATTGCTTGTTCCTGCTCTTACAAAAATCTAATGTTTGTTAGTCAGTTTGCCAAGGATAACCAAGTGTTTTTTGAGTTTCATGCTGACAAATGCTTTGTCAAAACTCAGGCCAATTCTAAAGTGGTGCTCCAAAGCTTTCTCAATAAAGATGGGTTGTATACATTTGACTCCATTCAGCTCAATCCCTACTCAGTAGTAGCAGTCAATAATGTCATTGGAACTTCCACATGTCATGTTTTCACTTCTGCAGCAGTTGGTCTCTCACTTTATCTCATGTGGCACAACAAGTTGGGTCATCCCAACCATGAAGCTCTGAAGACTATTCTTCAATTGTACAAAATTTCTATACCTCACAAATATGTATTAGACTCCTACTGTTTGGGCAAAATTCATAGGTTACCTAGCTTACCTTCACAGTAAAACTTTTCCTAAAAGCCTCAGCAAAACTTCCCCTTTGATTCCCTACGTTGATATTTGTAAATATAGTGTTGAAAATATTTGTATATAGAATAGTCCCACGTCGACTATATCATGTAATTAGTTGTAATCTCTCTATGTATAATAATGTCTCCGTAGTGCTTTCAAAACACACAATTTATTCATATGTCTGTTAGTCTCTTGTATTTCAACATGATATCTGGAGTCTACTGAGAGATAATGTCTCCGGTTTGCCTTTCATACCCTGCCGTGACTCATTCCGGCATCACTTTTCAATATTCTCCGGTCATAACCGCATTGCCGCCGCTGTCCACCGCCGTCACTACTGTTCCCGACTGCCTTCCCGCAAACTTATTCACCGCAAGAAACCTTCGCACGCGCCACATCTAACTCCGCGCATGGGCCTCACGCACCGCCACCTGAATCGCACGTGTGATATTTTCTCTCTTCAGATAGTCATGGCTACTCCTTCGAACTTTACGCCAAACGACGATGATTTTCTCAGGTGGTATCAAAATGATCAAAACTCGAATTCTACTACTCCGGTAGCACACACTGATAATTCATCTTTGCCTCTCTCAATCTTCTTCTCTTTGACCTTGGGTCCTTGATTCTAGTGCGTCTGATCATGTTACCAGTAATAAAAATATTTTCTCTTCTCTCTCTACCTGTGGTTTCTTACCTACTATACCTTTTGTCAATGGTTCTCAAACTCGATCTGAAGGGATTGATACTATTCAAATTCTACATTCTTTCTTTGTTACTTCTGTATTCTATGCACCTAATTGTCCATTTAATTTATTTACAGTCAGTCGTTTAACTCGTTCTCTTGATTGTAGTGTCACCTTCGCTGACAATAATGTTACCCTGCAGGATCGAAGTTCAGGACGGACGATTGGCGTCGAATATGAGTCTCAAGGTCTTTATTACCTCTTAGTGTCATCTCAGACATGCTTAGCCAAAGATTCTCCACTCACTATTCATACTCAGTTAGGTCATCCCAGTCTTTCCAAATTAGATAAGTTGGTGCCAAATTTATCGAAGGTATATAATTTACATTATGAGTCGTGTCAGTTAGGGAAACACACTTGTAGTCAATTTCCCAATCAAGTACTGTCTCTACTCTTGAGTCTAGGTATTTTGTCACCTTTATTGATGATTTTTCACGTTGCACGTGGTCATTTTTAATGAAGAATAGATCTGAATTATTTTCTATTTTTGAACAATTTTATCGAGAAATAAGAACGTAATTTGGTGTGTATCCGTACCTTAAGAAGTGACAATACCCGTGAATATTTATCCCAACAATTTCAACATTTTATGTCACACAATGGTATTCTCTATCAAACATCTTGCCCTCACACACCTCAACAAAATGGGGTAGCTGAACGCAAAAATCGACATCTCGTAGAAACCACTCGGTTAATGTTACCTTATAAATCGCATGCCCTCGTTTGTCCTTAACAATAAAATCCCCCATTCAATGATTTTTCCTAATTCTCCACTTCACCAAATTCCTCCCCGAGTCTTCCGGGTCCACATGTTTTGCACACAATCTCCCTCCTAGTCTTGATAAACTATCAGCTCGATCACTAAAGTGTATTTTTTCTTGGTTATCATCGATCCCAAATAGGTTATCGTTGTTATTCACATACTCTACAACGATACCTCATATTGGCCGATGTTACCTTCTTTGACTCTGTTCCATATTTCGAGTCCAGCCAAGTAACTCCGAAACCCCTTCAAGAAAGTACTCTCACACCTCTTCCGGAAGTCTCATCTGCCATTGTCCCCCATCATTCTAGGGAACTTGCCCCAGTAAAAAGGCCTAGAGTTGACCCCCCCCCCCCCTCACCCCACTTCTCGCCCACTTTAAACATATCAGCGTCGTTAACCAACGCCTGTCGTACCTGTTCCTGAGGCCGTACCTGTCCTTGAGGTCATTGCAGACTCTCCTCCGACGCTCTCGCCATCACCGGATCCGATCCTACAACCTGAGTCTGATCTTCTGATTGCCCTTCGAAAAGGTATACGTCAAACACGAAATCCTTCTCCACATTATATTGATTTATGTTATCATCATATTTCCCCTTTGCAATATACTTGTTTGTTTTTTTTGTCTTCTGTTTCTATTCCTAAAACTACAGGTGAAGCATTATCTCACCCTGAATAGAGGCAAGCAATGATTGATGAAATGTGTGCTCTTCAAAGCAGTGGTACCTGGGAAATGATTCCTCTACCCCCTGAAAAATCTTTAGTAGGTTGTCGTTGGCTTTATACAGTGAAGGTTGGTCCAGATGATAAGATCGATAGATTTAAAGCTCGCTTGGTAGTCAAAGGATACACTCATATTTTTAGGTTGGATTATAGTGATACCTTCTCGCATGTAGCCAAAATGGCATCTGTTAGACTTCTTTTACCCATTGCAACCATTCAACATTGGTCTCTTCATCAACTTGACATTAAAAATGTTTTTTTACATGGTGATCTGAAAGAGGAAGTATATATGGAGCAACCACCTGGGTTTGTTGCCCAGGGGGAGTCATTGAATATGGTATGTAGGCTACACAGGTCTCTTTATGGTCTTAAGCAATCTCCGAGAGCTTGGTTCGGAAGATTCAACACTGTAGTACAACAATTTGGTATAGTCCGTCGTGAAGTTGACCATTCTGTTTTTTATCGCCACTCAGCCCAATGGTGTATTTATCTTATTGTGTATGTAGATGATATTGTCATAACTAGTAGTGTTCAACAGGGAATACTCCAGTTAAAACAACATCTCTCGAATCAATTTCAGACAAAAGATCTTGGTAAACTCCGTTATTTCTTGAGTATTAAGGTAGCCCAATCTAAAGATGGTTTGGTGATTTCTCAATGGAAATATGCTATGGATATTTTGGAAGAAACAGGTTTGTTGAATGCTAAACCAGCTAATACTCCTATGGATCCAAGTGTCAAACTACTACCCAATTAGGGGGAGTCTCTATCTGACTTAGGAAGGTATAGGAGATTGGTTGGAAAGTTGAATTATCTCACAGTCACTCGTTCGGACATTTCTTTTGCATCAGTGTGGTAAGTCAGATCTTAAATTCCCCTTGTCAGGAACACATGGATGTTGTTATCCGGATTCTAAGATACATCAAATGTGCACCAGAAAAAAATCTAGTGTATGAAGATAAAGGACATACTCAGATAGTTGGATACTTTGATGCTGATTGGGCAGTGTTGTACCCCAAATTTTACCTCTTAGATGTCATAACATCTTGCATAGACATTCAAGATCAATCACATATGCATTGCATAACTAACCCAATTTATCAGGTTTTCTTTCATTTGTGAATCAGGTTCTGCACCAAGAAGTTTCAAGGCTTGATCAATCAAAGTTGTGGAAAGATCATCAACCAATCAGTTTCTTGTATTCTCAAGAAACTTCTCTTCTTCAAGAAGTCAGTATAAGTTGGTTTCATCGCAAGTCCTTTGAGGTTCAGGTCTTACAATAATGAATCCAAGATCAGGCAAGATCAAGGGTACATGCGTTTGGTCTGAGATTCAGTGGAAGTTTGACCTAATTCTGATCAAACAATTGACTTGATTTAATATTAAGTTATCAGGCTATGGCAAAGATAACTATGGATCGATTCAAGAATTAATTCCAAATTTCCAATCGAGTTCCAAAATCACAACCATGTCCAAATTTCCAAATTCAATGGACCTCACTTCATTTCTAATTCAAGAGTGAATTCATGACCAAAGGTCTAAATTTCATGTCAAAGTTTCATCCAAATTTCAAGATCCTGATCATATTTGAAATCTATTTCCAACCCAATCCCTTTCCAATTTCATTTCAATTTCCAATTTAAGTTTCAATTATTTATTTATTTTTATTCAATTCAAGTTCTTTCAATTCATTATTCCATCCAAAAATTCTAATTCAATTTCAAGTTCTAAATTTCAATTCACATCTCAAACTTCTTGCCATTTCAAGTTCAACATTCAAAACTAATCTTCAAGTTTCCTATTCCATTTTAATTCAATTTAAGTCCATCATTCAATTTCATTCCAGTTCCATTCATAGTGCTAATCAAGTTTCAATTCAAATTTCCAAGTTCATAACCAAGTTTAATTTACATGATCAAGATTCAATTTCAAAAGCCAATTTAATTTCAAGTTCTATTTCTTTCCAATTTCAATTTCAATCATTCCAATTCTCTTTTCAAGTTTAAGTTTCTAATTCAACTTTCAAGCCTCAATTCCAACTCTAATTCCATATTCAAAACCATTCTTTTAAAAAAATTTCCAATTCAAGTTTAAATAAATGTCTTAAGCTCTCCGCTTCAAAGCTACCAAAATTACAAAAAAACAGAAAATATAAAAAATGGGTCAGAAAAATGAAACAAATTCAGCTCTTAGCAATCCAACTTTTCTCCCAGGAAAAACCAAATTCATAATGGCAGCGCCATTTCTCCTGCAGTATGCAGCCCCCACTATTTCACTGCTATAACCATACATAGCCATTTCCAATACCCTTCATGAAGTGGCCTCATAGTCAAGAAACCAATGGACTCCATCACCTGTCAAGCTCAACCTGCAACAAATGAAACAAAAGGCAAATGAAAAACGAATAAAATAAACCATCTCTGCAAACAACCATATACTAGCTAATTGCTAGTAGTACGTCCAGCATACTCCAAGACCAAAACTCTCTGCAACAACTGCAAAACCCATGTCTACTATCCACAACGATACCACAACACTGCGCATCATCTACAACTGCTACAAAGACTTGCGCTAGCTTTCATCCAGACAAAAATCACGCTGCAAACACACACCCGGACCCATAATCTCATTGCCAGCTACGACACTTATTTTCAGCCAACCTACTTCTTGTGTTGTACCATCCACTCAGCCTCCACTCAGCTCCAAAACCACACTGTCCCGCCCCAATACTGTTACTTGCACACAAACCTGCTGCAGCCACTCTACACAAAAGCTTATCAAACCTGCTGCAACACAGTAATATTAAACAAAGACATAAACTTGGAAACTTTATCAATAAGTTTTGGAGATTGAGTTTAAAAAGAAAAGAAAACAGAACACCCAACCATCTGATCTCTTTCTCTCTGTCAAAAACTTCCACACCAGCACAAATCCTCTCCATTCACAACACAACAATAACCTTTAATAACTCACCTTATTCAAATCCTCTTTCAACGATCCAAACTCAACACAACTCTTTTTCTGCTGAACCCCAAAAAACAACAGCAGCTTTCAATTCCTTCATGCCTCCCTCTTTCGTCCCAACCTTAAACCTTCTTTCGTAAAACCTTCAAACAACCAATAAAAACCTTCAACCATTCACACAAATTACGGACTCAGAATTCTTCAATCCCCTCTCCCTTTTCACCCAAACGCATATGATCTGCTCAAAACCAATCAAACATCATTCCAAAACCTCATCCTCCATTAAAACAACCTTCAACCCTAAACCCATAACTCAGAAATAGAAGAAGAGAAATTTTAGATAAACTCACAAACCTGAACGAAATAAGGTGGAATCGAATGTAGCCGTGCGATTGATACTTTGGTGTCGATTTGATTCGCTGCCTCTTTTTTCCTCTTTCATTTTGAATCACGCGATGATGACGAGGAATCCTGAGCGACTTGTTTTTATTCTTGCTTCATCGAATTTCCGCGGGAGAATCGCGTCTTCCGTCTCCGATTTTGGCGGCGATGATGAACCTGTTGGTTCTGAGCGTTTCACTTTTCCCTTTCCTTTTAATTTGTTTTTTTAAAATAAGGAGAAAAAGAAAAAGTGAGTATGTTGTTGTGGTCCTCACTCATTTGCCTTGATCCGTGTTTCATCTCCCAACGACGTGGCCTTTGGTGTTGATTTAAGTTTTGTTTTTTAATAAATACGTTATTATTATTTGTTTTAAATTTCAAGAGACAACCGTGTTTTCCCCTTGCATCTGTCTGTTTGGTGTTTTGAAAGTTGGATGATGGGCCGTCAAAGCCCATATGATTCCATTCTCTGTTGATTTCTACACCCTCAGCTTTCATATACCACCCTTTTCTTGTTTTTCATGAAAGAAGGTTGGGCTCGCCCCAAGTTGATTTCACCATACTCACACACACACCAAGTCCAGCGCAACCCCTCCTCTTGTTTTTTTTAAAAAATAATTTTTACTAAGTTGTTTTAAAAAATCTTGGATGAGTTATTTTATAGTTATTTTGATTAACTTTGTAGTAGAGTTTTTTTTTTTTTTTGTAATTTCTTTGTTAGCTATTTATTGGTTATCATTTTATTTAGAATTTTTACTTGGATTTTCATCCTTGATTTTCAATTTCTTTTATTTTTATTCGGCCAATGACATAAAAACATCATAATTTTATTGATTATTGCAAATCAATAAATTTTGATTATATGAGGCCGTATTTTTTCTTTTTGGATGGGCAATGAAAGTCTAATAGAAAAATTATCAATTTTTATCGAGTTAAATCTTGATTAAGACGAGACCCACTTTATTCTCATTTTCGATTTCATTCTCTTTACTTTTGGCCAAGGATATATAAAAAATCATGACTTGTCGATTTATTCTAAACCACCTAAAAGTCTTGATAAATATGAGGCCACTTTTATTTTCTCCTTTATTGGTCGATGAAAGTCCAAAATCTAAGATTATCGATTTTTATCGAGTTAAATCTTGATTAAGACGAGACCAACCTCATTTTTCATTTCGATTCCATTATCTTTATTTTGGTCGATGACATAACAAACTTCATGGTTTGGTTGACTTCATTGAGTCAACAAAACTTTGATCAATATGAGACCACTTTCTCGTTATTTCAGTTTTATTCACTTTTTAGTTGATGAAAGTCAAGAATCATTGATTATCGATTTCTTGATTAAATCATGATCAGGACGAGACTATTTCTATTTCATTTAAATACTAACTCTTCATTTCTCTCCTTGGTGAGACCTGTACATATTTCCTGTTATGTTTGTGGTTGCCTGTTTCATTTGACACTTCAATTCCCAAGGAAAATTTCCCCTCAGTTGACTCATAAGTCAATGAACAAATCACCCCCCTTGGCCTCATAAGAGCCTTTCCCTTTTCCTGGCCTCATAAGAGCCATGGAATCATAACTTAGCAATAGGATAGAGTTCTTAAACTCTATGTGATTCTCATCATCATGAGAACTCACTTTCCCCATCATAACTTAGATTTATAGAGTTTCTAAAAACTCTAAAATGAGCTCAGACTCATTTCCCTTTGGAACGTTGGCTATAGTCAATGTTTCTTTCCTTTCACCCCTTAGTTAGGTGAACTACGGTTGCTCTTATTCTTTAGTCAGATACGTAGGCACAAGATGCGACGTCTTGGCGAGCAAACTTAGTATACATACCTAGGTCTTTTCCTTTACCTTAGCATAGATATCTTAGCAAACAACATAACATAACACAAACTAAACAAGAGGTTCCTGTAGAGTACTACAGATACTTAGGGTGCTAATACCTTCCCTTTGTATAACCAACCCCCGAATCTTAGATCTCCCCCTTTAGGTTTTCTTCGATCTTGAACCTTTCCTTTGGATAAATCAAAGTCGGTTGTAAAAGAAAATGATGCAAGTTAATTAATAGCTTGTTATCCGATTTTAACCGCAACAGAAATGGCGACTTCACTGGGGATCTAGTTCTTTTTTAGGGTTAAGCCCAGCTTGTTTTACTTGTGTTATTCATGTTTGATTGCTATACTTGTACATATCTGTATACCTATTTTGTTTGGGTTTTTCTGTGTGCAGGGTTGTTACTTTGAGTGGTGAGATAAGTCCTATACCCGGACTTGAGTGCACTTATGATAGGATGATGGTATATTCAAGGAGGCTTTGAAGGAGTCGATTCTTGAAAAAGTTAACTTAAGACACCATCACTCAGTTTAGGCCCTCTTGAGAGTTTAGTCATGTTGAACGATCCTATTCATGAAAGCGTGCTACTCTCAATTTAGGTGCCATTGATACTGAGAACCGTAGTTTCCAAACCCCACTTGGCCTTTTAGGATGTAGTGCGGTAACCATGAGGGAGTCTATTTCTGAAATGGTTGACACACGATACTACACTCAGACGAGATTCTCTTGAGAATATTATTGATTACCATGTTAATTGGGAAGTCGATAATATCCGAAAGATGGATTGTCGACTCTGGGAACCTTTTTAGAACCCTGTTCTGCAGATGAAAACTCATAGTACATACCTTCTGGGATGGGTAGACCATGGCTCCATGCTCGTGATCTTCAAACCTAGTCCCTCTCTTGTTTGTGTGTGCATATCTGTGAATATCTGTATATGTGTGTTTATACATACGTTCATCCATGCATGAGACCCCTAAATCTAGGGCTTGTGTGCTGTTGTGTGTACATATATCTATGTTTTTGTGTGCCCGTGTTTTGTACATTGCATACATCTCATCGCATCCATCGATGGTTTCAAGGAACTCAGACGTTCTTTTCTTTGCAAAGATCCTTAGAGATCACGGATTTTTATAACAAAACTCTTCAGTTTTTCAAAAAGTTTACAAACTTGCCTTTGAGTTCCTTGAAAACATTTGGCTTGCATTAGCATTGCATGCGCATTTGCATTTCTCAACCTTGAGTCTTATCCACCCTTTGTCTATAACCCAGTTGACTTCCCGAAGCCATCATTGGACTTGAAGTAGCTTTTGAAGTTGTCTTTTCCAGACTCGTCCGTTGTGCCTACCATGCTGGGGCACAGAGGTATTCAACAGAAGATTATAGAGTGTTTAGAGACAAGGTTCAGACTCTGCTTGACTCCAACATGTTGTCATTCACGCCTCAAGGCATTCAAATCAACAATCATGAGGAAGAAATTACTGAGAGTGGATGTGAAGATGATCCTCAGACTGATCTCGACAATCAACTCCGAAGATGATTATCTCAGTTAGCAAATCAAGAAAGGAAATTCCAGTTCCCTGAAGCCATCAAACTTTTGGTTGTTTAGCATTTTGTTGTATTTTCTTTGCATGTTTGAATTTATATTTGCTTATAAGCATTGTTGTACTTTCAAGTTGGCAAGATTAATGAATTGCTTATGCATCTTTTGATTAAGTCCATTCCTATTCACTCATTCTCTTTCTTTTACTGTCATAAAACAAAACAAAAAAAACAGACAAATTTTTTTTCTTTTCTCCAAACTATTGTTCAAACAAAGATTAGGGAGGATGATGAAAATATTATCCATAATTGTTGTGGTATGCTTTCGATTAAACCTTGTTGAGGATGTAAGGCATTGTTTCAATTCCCAAACACTAGAGAAATAAGGAAGATAATCCCTCGTTAACCCTTCGAGCCTAGAAGTAGGAGTTTTCTTTCTTTACACAAAAAACCCTTAAATCTCAACCTTGGGGCAGGGTAGTTCTCAGTTTAACTTGGTTATGCATTCGAATGCAAGCGCTTCATGCAAGACACCAGTCAGCTCTCTCAAATCAAATGAGTTACCGTTTGTGCAAGTTATTCCTCCAAACAGCAAATAAGGAAGGATCGTTGAAAAAATCCTTAATCAAAGAATGAGCCGAGTCCCTTTCAAGGCAAAAGCCAAGAAAGATGGGAAGCCCAAAACTTTGCCTTATACAAAAGAACTTGTACAACAGCCCAGAAGAGGCCTCAAAACCTCAATCAAAGACAAGAAGAGGTATCATAACCTCAACCAAATCAAAAGTAGAGGTATCATAACTTCAACCAAAAAGAAGAGGTCTCAAAATCTCAATGAAGATAAAAAAGAGACCTCATAACCTCAAAACCTCAAAGGTGACCAAATTCTGCAAGGGGGTAATGACTACAAAGGTGTCGGAATCATCGTCAACTATCATCAATTCATTCCTAGCCTATAGGAACCTGAATGTATAGCTTAGGTAAACTGAGCGTAGGATTGGAGTTCATCACGAAGATGGGGTGGGTACAAATAAACTTTGAGCCTTTATCTTTTGTTTCATAAACCGTGAACCAGGCCACGTTACAACCCTTAAAAGACCTAATTAAGGTAAGGTTGTTTCGAAAGCATACTACAGTAAGGTTGATTAACCTGACTCCTAATGATCTTTGCTAATTGCGTGTGTTGATCACTTCATCTGCCTGCCATCAATGGCTAGATACACCTTTGTTTTAATCATTTAATCACTCCACTGTGTGTGTTTCATCAAATAAAATTTGTTTTCAAAAGCTTGCATGAATTTTGCATTGAAATTGCCAATTTTAAATGAACAATACTTGCTTGCAATAAAATTCAATATCAAAGGAATCCCAACAATGGCAGCCAGCTAGGGAATTTGACTTGATAAAGGAAGCTCAGTCAGGGGCAACCAAGTATGAAGATTCTCCAATCAATCATCCCAAGAGTTGATGAATCAGAGGTAGAATTCTTCAAGTTCAGAATTATTGGGGTAAGCCTTCTTGAGGTCATCTTATGACAAGTTTAAGGTGTGGACTCCAGTGACCCATCAGCAGGGGCAAGTTTGTTCCCCAGTTGCTTCTACCACAGTCTAAAGGGATTGGTATTGCAAATACGGTTGAACTTGGGGAATTATATCGAGGTTCATTTCTTTTCAAGAGTTTGAAGATATTGAAGCATCTGGTATTTCAATTCTTCTGTAAAATCCTTTTGATAACTTATCCTCAAAGACCAGTTAATCAGAAACAGTCAGGTCGAGATTCGATAAATCTCTCAAAGGTCAACTAGTCTGGGACATCTCCTTCACAGATTAACCAAGCTAATAGGGGCAAGTTTGTTTCCCAGTTGTCAACAACCTGTCCGGGCAACTAGTTTAAGGACTTTGTTGTGCAGACGCTGTTAATCTTGGGATTTGTACAAGATACCCAAAACCCCCCTTAATGAGTATACCATCATCTACAACCTCCTCTTAGGCTTTGTATAATGATTCTCCCCTGCAGAGTCAGTCGGTCAACTTTCAGCCTCCTCTTAGGATTTGTATAATGAGCACCCCTATTAGACAGCCTCCTCTTAGGCTTTGTATAATGATTTTTCCCAGCGGACTCCAATCAACCTCTTAGCTTCAACCTTGGGCTTCGATCAAGATGCACAACTAGTTCAAGGACTTCGTCACGCGAAGGCAGTCAATCAGGGGCAGTCAGGCTGAAATTCATGAATCTCTCCAAGAGTTTGAAGATATTGAAACACCTTGTATGCCAATTCTTCTGTAAAATCCTCTTGATATTTCCTTCTGACAGACCATGTACCCTGGGGCAGATGAGTCATGCAGAATTACTCAGCTTTTGTGGCGTCTCTGCTAGCTCCCCAGAAAGTTGTCTCTTCAGCTAATCTTGGCAATTCTCAATGGATCTCTTATCTCCAGTGAAGAAATCAAGCTCATGATGGAAATCCTAGTGAAGTCATGATGCCATACCAAGTGGAGCACTCTTTCCCCAGAGAAGGTCATAGCCTTGAAGTGGAGCTGCTTCTCTTGTTAGTTCATCCCCCAGTGATGGCCCAATCTGATGTGTTTGGTTGGGTATCCTTGTCGATATGTTTATTTCATCTCCAGTTTCGCTTCTTGTCTGTTTTGTCAGCATAAGCATAAGCATGGCATAAGCATTCATATGCATAGCATCTTAGCATTTTTGCTGCATGTTTCTGGTGTTTACCTATTTTGTTCACTTTGGCATTTGTCTCCCCAAGTGACTGGGTGTGTCTATTCTCTCCAACAGAGTTGTCATCCCTAGGCATAAAGTGCCCATCCATTCTTGAATCCCCACAGAGCTTTATCCTCGTGGATGATGGTTGGTTCAGTTATCTTTTTCCACAATTGGATGAGATAAATCCCATTTGAGTTCATTCCTCAATTGGAGTCTTGTTTGACTGTTTCTTTCTAGCTTGTTCCTAGATCGAATTTTGGGCCTCGACAAGTGTGGTTTCCGAAAAAAACACTTTGAAAGTGCATTTATTTTGCACCATGTCTTGCAGGAAGAATCTTTTACAGATCCTCATTAAAGACAAAATATTTTCCAGTAGTGTTGTAATATCAATGTCTCCTTGGAACTTATACAACAACAAGTGGCAATCACCTTGAGAAGCTTGTTTTGCTATCATTACCTCTACAACGATAAGTGGCAATCTCTCTCCTGAGAAGCTTATCCGTCTGTGGTTTTATCCATACTTCCACAGTGACCAGTGGTGTTACAATCAGTCATTTTCCATCAACCCATTTGACGTGATCCCTATTTAAGGTGTTTCTTCCCGTCAATCTATTTGATAAGGTGTTCAAAAATCCAGCTCATACTGGTACCCAGAGTTTGTCTCTGTCTTTACTGGCTTTTCTTGAAGATCCCGTTTGAACTCTTCATTATAAGAAAATCCCAGGAAATCTGTTGTTGGATGCTTATCCTTTTGTTTCACACTGATCCCCAAGTGGAGATCATGTCTTCTTTCTGTTTTCATACACTTTGACAATGTGAACCTTTATTTCACCAGTAAAGTGAAGATGTTCCCAGTTTATCTCCAAAACCTTTGTCTAAGTTAAGCTTATGTCCGGTCATCACCCTCATGTGTCAGATTTTGACTCTTGGTGCAGTATTCCCCAGGAAGTCTAACCTGCAACCCAGGTACTGACTTATATGGTACTTAATCATCTCATTTGGATACCTAAAAGTCCAGTAACTGCTGGCATTGTTAAATTTTGAACGTTCTTGTTTGAATCGAGTCAAACCTGAACCAGGTCTTTGTTTGAATCGAGTCAAACATTGACTGAGTCTTTTGTTTAAACCGTTCTTGTTCGAATCGAGTTGAACCTGAACCGAGTCTTTGTTTGAATCGAGTCAAACACTGACCATCTTTGAGTTTTTTGTTTAAACCGTTCTTGTTCGAATCAAGTCGAACCTAAACCGAGTCTTTGTTTGAATCGAGTCAAACACTAACCATCTATGAGTTTTTTGTTTAAACCGTTCTTGTTCGAATCGAGTCGAACCTGAACCGAGTCTTTGTTTGAATCGAGTCAAACACTGACCATCTTTGAGTTTTTTTTAAACATTCTTGTTTGAATCGAGTCGAACCTGAACCGAGTCTTTGTTTGAATCGAGTCAAACACTGGCCATCTTTGAGTTTTTTGTTTAAACCGTTCTTGTTTGAATCGAGTCGAACCTAAACTGAGTCTTTGTTTGAATCGAGTCAAACACTGACCATCTTTGAGTTTTTTGTTTAAATCGTTCTTGTTTGAATCGAGTCGAACCTGAACCGAGTCTTTGTTTGAATCGAGTCAAACACTGACCATCATTGAGTTTTTTGTTTAAACCGTTCTTGTTTGAATCGAGTCGAACCTGAACCGAGTCTTTGTTTGAATCGAGTCAAACACTGACCATCTTTGAGTTTTTGTTTAAAACCGTTCTTGTTCGAATCGAGTCGAACCTGAACCGAGTCTCTGTTTGAATCGAGTCAAACACTGACCATCTTTGAGTTTTTGTTTTAAACCGTTCTTGTTCGAATCGAGTCGAACCTGAACCGAGTCTCTGTTTTAATCGAGTCAAACACTGTTTGTTGCTTTAAACCGTTCTTGTCTGAATCGAGTCAGACCTGAACCGAGTCTTTGTTTGAATCGAGTCAAACATTACCACTTGTTTTAAAACCATTCTTGTCTGAATTGAGTCAGACCTGAACCGAGTATTTGTTTGAATCGAGTCAAACATTGCCTCTTGTTTTAAACTTTCCCTGTTTGAATCGAGTCGAACAGTGGACCTAAACCTCGAGTTATCATGGGATCGTTGTTTATCCTTATTTATTTCTTTTGTTCTTGATCGAATCGAGTCGAACATGAACCTTTACCTTTGATTTTTGAAACTTTAAGCTAAGCTTCTTGGAACAATTTACCTTGCCAAGACTCTTATCTGATGCGCAGAGTTTGTCTCTGTATTTTATGGCTTTTCTTGAAGATCCCGCTTGAACTCTTTAATATAAGAAATCCCCAGAAAATATTTTGTTAGATGTCTACCCCTTTTATTTCAGACTGATCCGCAGTGGAGATCATGTCTTCTTTCTGGCTTCATGCCCAGTAAGAATGTGTCTTTTTCCCCAACGTCGTCCGGTCACATATGAACCTGTCGTCCATCTCCCTGGATTTTTTCCCCAGTGGAGAATACCTCTCTGGCTCCTATCTCCAGTAAGGACCTGTAGGGTTTCCCCTTAGTTTCATTTTCTATCCCCAGCGTTTCCTCAGAGTCTCCCTAGTGAGTCTCTTTTGTTGGTTAGCCTTTATCCCCCAGTGAGTTTGCCTCAGGGATACTAACCTTCATCCTTCCCCAGGAAGCTCACCTGTGGTTGTTTGCTCTTTACCTTTAGTGTCTTGTTTGTCTGCATCTTTGCACTATCATGTCATCATATCATCATACTAGAAGTTCTTGGCATGTCAGCATTTGCATGTTCGTCGCTTGTCCTTAGCATCAGCATTCCATCTAAGGGCAAAATTTTTGGTTTGCAATATTTAAATACCTTTCACCTTGATGTCCCGAGGATCTTCATTCCTCGTGCCATCTGGCAAAGCTATTTAAATATGGGCAACTGTTGTACCCCAAATTTTACCTCTTAGATGTCATAACATCTTGCATAGACATTCAAGATCAGTCACATATGCATTGCATAACTAACCCAATTTATCAGGTTTTCTTTCATTTGTGAATCAGGTTCTGCACCAAGAAGTTTCAAGGTTTGATCAATCAAAGTTGTGGAAAGATCATCAACCAATCAGTTTCTTGTATTCTCAAGAAACTTTTCTTCTTCAAGAAGTCAGTATAAGTTGGTTTCATCGCAAGTCCTTTGAGGTTCAGGTCTTACAAGAATGAATCCAAGATCAGGCAAGATTCAGGGTACATGCGTTTGGTCTGAGATTCAGTGGAAGTTTGACCTAATTCTGATCAAGCAATTGACTTGATTTAATATTAAGTTATCAGGCTATGGCAAAGATAACTATGGATCGATTCAAGAATTAATTCCAAATTTCCAATCAAGTTCCAAAATCACAACCATGTCCAAATTTCCAAATTCAATGGACCTCACTTCATTTCTAATTCAAGAGTGAATTCATGACCAAAGGTCTAAATTTCATGTCAAAGTTTCATCCAAATTTCAAGATCCTGATCATATTTGAAATCTATTTCCAACCCAATCCCTTTCCAATTTCATTTCAATTTCCAATTTAAGTTTCAATTATTTATTTATTTTTATTCAATTCAAGTTCTTTCAATTCATTATTCCATCAAAAAATTCTAATTCAATTTCAAGTTCTAAATTTCAATTCACATCTCAAACTTCTTGCCATTTCAAGTTCAACATTCAAAACTAATCTTCAAGTTTCCTATTCCATTTTAATTCAATTTAAGTCCATCATTCAATTTCATTCCAGTTCCATTCATAGTGCTAATCAAGTTTCAATTCAAATTTCCAAGTTCATAACCAAGTTTAATTTACATGATCAAGATTCAATTTCAAAAGCCAATTTAATTTCAAGTTCTATTTCTTTCCAATTTCAATTTCAATCATTCCAATTCTCTTTTCAAGTTTAAGTTTCTAATTCAACTTTCAAGCCTCAATTCCAACTCTAATTCCATATTCAAAACCATTCTTTTAAAAAAATTTCCAATTCAAGTTTAAATAAATGTCTCAAGCTCTCCGCTTCAAAGCTACCAAAATTACAAAAAAACAGAAAATATAAAAAATGGGTCAGAAAAATGAAACAAATTCAGCTCTTAGCAATCCAACTTTTCTCCCAGGAAAAACCAAATTCATAATGGCAGCGCCATTTCTCCTGCAGTATGCAGCCCCCACTATTTCACTGCTATAACCATACATAGCCATTTCCAATACCCTCCATGAAGTGGCCTCACAGTCAAGAAACCAATGGACTCCATCACCTGTCAAGCTCAACCTGCAGCAAATGAAACAAAAGGCAAATGAAAAACGAATAAAATAAACCATCTCTGCAAACAACTGTATAATAGCTAATTGCTAGTAGTACGTCCAGCATACTCCAAGATCAAAACTCTCTGCAACAACTGCAAAACCCATGTCTACTATCCACAACGATACCACAACACTGCGCATTATCTACAACTGCTACAAAGACTTGCAATAGCTTTCATCCAGACAAAAATTACGCTGCAAACACACACCCGGACCCACAATCTCATTGCCAGCTACGACACTTATTTTCAGCCAACCTACTTCTTGTGTTGTACCATCCACTCAGCCTTCACTCTGCTCCAAAACCACACTGTCCCGCCCCAATACTGCTACTTGCACACAAACCTGCTGCAGCCACTCTACACAAAAGCCTATCAAACCTGCTGCAACACAATAATATTAAACAAAGACATAAACTTGGAAACTTCATCAATAAGTTTTGGAGATTGAGTTTAAAAAGAAAAGAAAACAGAACACCCAACCATCTGATCTCTTTCTCTCTGTCAAAAACTTCCACACCAGCACAAATCCTCTCCATTCACAACACAACAATAACCTTCAATAACTCACCTTATTCAAATCCTCTTTCAACGATCCAAACTCAACACAACTCTTTTTCTGCTGAACCCCAAAAAACAACAGCAGCTTTCAATTCCTTCATGCCTCCCTCTTTCGTCCCAACCTTCAACCTTCTTCCGTAAAACCTTCAAACAACCAATAAAAACCTTCAACTATTCACACAAATTATGGACTCAAAATTCTTCAATCCCCTCTCCCTTTTCACCCAAACGCATATGATCTGCTCAAAACCAATCAAACATCATTCCAAAACCTCATCCTCCATTAAAACAACCTTCAACCCTAAACCCATAACTCAGAAATAGAAGAAGAGAAATTTTAGACAAACTCACAAACCTGAACGAAATAAGGTGGAATCGAACGTAGCCGTGCGATTGATACTTTGGTGTCGATTTGATTCGCTGCCTCTTTTCTCCTCTTTCGTTTTGAATCATGCGATGATGATGAGGAATCCTGAGCGACTTGTTTTTATTCTTGCTTCATCGAATTTCCACGGGAGAATCGCGTCTTCCGTCTCCGATCTTGGCGGCGATGATGAACCTGTTGGTTCTGAGCGTTTCACTTTTCCCTTTCCTTTTAATTTGTTTTTTTTAAATAAGGAGAAAAAGAAAGAGTGAGTATGTTGTTGTGGTCCTCACTCATTTGCCTTGAACTGTGTTTCATCTCCCAACAACGTGGCCTTTGGTGTTGATTTAAGTTTTGTTTTTTAATAAATACGTTATTATTATTTGTTTTAAATTTCAAGAGACAACCGTGTTTTCCCCTTGCATCTGTCTGTTTGGTGTTTTGAAAGTTGGATGATGGGCCGTCAAAGCCCATATGATTCCATTCTCTGCTGATTTCTACACCCTCGGCTTTCATATACCACCCTTGTCTTGTTTTTCATGAAAGAAGGTTGGGCTCGCCCCAAGTTGATTTCACCATACTCACACACACACACCAAGTCCAGCGCAACCCCTCCTCTTGTTTTTTAAAAAAAAAATAATTTTTACTAAGTTGTTTTAAAAATCTTGGATGAGTTCTTTTATAGTTATTTTGATTAACTTTGTAGTAGAGTTTTTTTTTGTAATTTGTTTGTTAGCTATTTATTGGTTATCATTTTATTTAGAATTTTTACTTGGATTTTCATTCTTGATTTTCAATTTCTTTTATTTTTATTCGGCTAATGACATATAAACATCATAATTTTGTTGATTATTGCAAATCAATAAATTTTGATTATATGAGGCCGTATTTTTTCTTTTTGGTTGGGCAATGAAAGTCTAATAGAAAAATTATCGATTTTTATCGAGTTAAATCTTGATTAAGACGAGACCGAATTTCATTCTCTTTACTTTTGGCCAAGGATATATAAAAAATCATGACTTGTCGATTTATTCTAAACCACCTAAAAGTCTTGATAAATATGAGGCTACTTTTATTTTCTCTTTTATTGGTCGATGAAAGTCAAAAATCTAAGATTATTGATAACACGAAATTATATCATATTTTTACTTTGATTTATGTTATTTTCTTATTCCGTTTTCGTCTAATATCCGATTTTCTCGAGAGTATTTAAGTGTTTTTGCAGGTAATTCCATTTCCAAGTCAAAAGTATGCAAAGTGTGGAAAAGAAGCAAAACATGCAAGAAAAGAGCAGAAAAGAGAAGAAAAATAGCAGAATCCAAATTCTGCTGATGTGACGATCGTCACAGGTCCACCACGACCGTGGCAGATACAAATTTCATCACGACCGTCACAATGCTTCACGATCGTCACGCACGCGAAATGACTTATTACGTTCAGAACACAGACGTGGACACGGAAGGGCCAATTCAGTCAACACTTTCTCCTTGAACTCCTCCAACTTCCCATTATCTCCACTACTTCTCCAACTTCCCACTTCTCCCATTTTCTCCACCACTCATTTATGCTCCATAGAAGTTAAAAAACGAAATCCCCCTCTATATATAGGATTTCCCTTGTCATTTTGGATCATCCAAGTTTTTATGCGCGAAAGCGCTGTAGAATTTATTTTCATAGTTTTAGGCAGATATTACCTTTGTAAAAGTGGTAGTTTCTCACATTAAGGAACTACTACACCATTATTATTTAGGCCTACAATTTATGTAATTCTTGGATCATCAATCTTGTCGCCATTAATAAAAGTCGTTTCAGTTATGCATTTATTCCAAGTCCCGCAATTTACTTCAAGTATTTACAGGTTCTTTATCGCATTACTTATTATTATTGTTTATCGCTTTCCTAAATTAATTATCATGATGATCGTGACATTACGTGTTTGGTCGGATAGATACTGCAAGCATACAGGGTATCGCGTTGTTTTAAAAGATTGTCGAACCCACAGGGATTGATAGTCAAAAGACTGTGTCCGAAAATTGCGGTGTAAGGCTAAAGCAGGAGGTAGACACGATTAAAAATACTTAAAGAAGAATACTTAAAATAATAGGTTTTAGAACAAATAAGGAAGCTGAGACCGTAGAACGATTTCCGGAGTTCTTAGGGACTCTATAGGTTCCGCGACTGAAGTAATGTCGAAATTGTTCTGAAGGAAATACCGATCTAAAGGCCTAATCTCACACTCTCGCGCTATTGATCGGGCCACGCCAGATAACCCCAAGATTTTGCTCTCGCTCACTCGGTAATTAAAAGACGCTTTTTGAAAACGGGCAAGACCGAAAAGAATACCTAAAGCGCTCTCACTGTGTTTAGGATCCAGTGTTTTGTGCCTACTATCTGACGAGTACCTCAAACTCTCGCTCTGCTGGACTCGTCTTAGTGCATTCCTCACTCTCGTGACGAAATGCTGTTAAGCAGCCTCTCGCCGTCGCGACTAGTCTACTTAAATTAAACTTAGACAACAAAACCAGAATTTCGGTCATACAACAGTGTTGGTTATCCTACAGAGTCCCGTCGAAATGACAGTCCTCAAACTACGGACTCAAACAAGTTTAGTTAATCATAGTTAAGCGTATCATTGAATTATTAACAGTGCTGAATTTTAAAACATGCATATTACTTTACTTAGGGTTTCTTAATAAATTCTGTTCTTTGGGTTTTTTTATAAAAACTTTTGAAATAACAGTAAATAAATAAATGCAGAGAATGATAATCGAAATAATAAAGCAATAAAACAATAACCTGAAAATGCGATGAAATAACTGAAAGGAAATTTGTATTAATTCTGCAAATCGATCCAAGTACAGTAACAGAATAACAAAAGAAATAAGTACAAGAGTCGTGATAATCACTCAGTGTGAGCAATTATCACTATGGCTACTAAATTTCTAGTTCTGGAGAAAATTCGGCAGCGCTTCCGCAGGGTATATTTTTTGGATGATCAATACTGGGCTGGAAGGTCCTATTTATAGACAGAATCTGGCTCCAAAACGGTTGGAAAAAATTTGAATTCAAACTGAGTCCCAAAACTGCTTCTGGAAAAACTGCTCCTGCGATGCATGGCGAACGCCATATGCCAATGGTGAACGCCATTTTGGCTGAAATGAAAACTGCACGCTTTGGGGCAATGGCGAATGCCATTTGGCTCCCCTTAGGGAATGGCGAACGCCATTCAGCTAGAAGGATGCAGAATGCTCCAGTTCTGCTCTTTCTCAACTCTTTTGCCACACTTCTCGTCCTTTTCCTCAACATAGTTGATACTGGTCCTGAAATCACAAAGTAAAAGAAAAAACATAAGTACACAGTACAAAATACGGTAAAGACTCGATAAAAATGCGACTAAACATGCACGAAATGAATCGAATTAACCTATACGAAATCGAGTCGTCAAACTCCCCCACACTAAGACTTTTGCTTGTCCTCAAGCAAATTCCTAATGCGAACAAAAACAGGTAAGCACGGTATTTCGACTCGAAGGCACACCGGAAACGATTAAGCATAAGGCTGCTAGGCTAAAGTAGACAGATAGGTACTGAATAGTGCTAACAAGAGTATCGTAACGACACGACTCCACAAAAATGGACAAAGAGTTCCTTCCTATGCAATACCGGTTCAAATCATGATATCATACCTTGACCTACGGACTTCGCTCTTATTCACCTCTCTTTCGTTCTCACGCAATCACATTAAGCCCGTTATCCTTTTGCTTACATGGTAATCGTACCTGTTAGTGTGATCTCTTATTCAACAGAAAATTTTTTTCTCTCTTTTTTTTTCTTTTCTTTTTTTGCTTATGAATTTCAAGATTTTGATCCTTTGGGCTAAATGATCGGGTGAGGACCACCTAACTTAGTGAGAACAGGCCTTTAATTCACATTTTCTATAAAAGCACATAAATCACAATTTGAGATCAACACATATTTGCATCGGTACGTTACTTAGTTCGCAAACTAGGATGGTGCTGACTGTTAAAATAAACTAGTCAAGAGGCTACTTTAAAGAAACTAAGAACAAGGTCTCGGCATGATACGTATTTAAACTAATACTGCATATTTAGGAACTCTAAGGTGCAAAAACGGAACTGATGTTAACAAAACTTTCCCAAGTCCGCCTACTCAGCCTAAATCACAATAAAACAACCTATACTAAGTGTGTCCTGCCCTTGAGTTGAAAATTTTTAAAAATGGGGGGAAAATTACAGACTATGCGAAAACATAAGGTAAATAACGACTCAAAAGTGCAAATGACTCAATAACGAAACAGAAGAAACAACCTAAACTAGGAAAATGGGAAATAACATAAAGCAATAAATGAAAAGCGATAAATGACTCCTCCCCCACACTTAAATCGAACATTGTCCTCAATGTTTCAATCTAAGGTGAAAAGAAAGGAGTGGTGAAACCTGGAAAGAAAATCAGTGGCGGCGGGCACGGCGTCGGCGCTGATGGGAATCATCTCTGACATCTGGGTCCTCGCGCTGATAATGGGCCTGCATGCTACGCACATCCCTGCGCAGACCTAGTACCTCGGATGTAAGATCTCGAAGGCTAAGCTCGGTCCGGTTCATGAATTCCACTTGCCTGTTTTGGAACTCATAGTACTCCTCTCTGCGCTGCTCATCTCGCACTCTCTGCTGCCGGAGCTCGGACAAAATCTCATCAAGTGATCCTCGCATACCTACAAAATCATCAGATAAAGGTGCAGTGTGTGGTGCGGTGCTAGGACCGGGTGTGTCAGAAACACGAGGCTGAGCAGCAGCCCCATCCTCTTGTTCAGGAACAAGTAACCAATTAGTGCGTAGCGCACATCAATACGATCGGGGGCTGGGAGAGAAAAACTATGGTGCTCACGGTCACGTATCAAGACGCGGTACCTGCCATCAGGTAAACCTTTGACAAGACGCGTACTCTTCCAAAAGTCTAGGTCGGCGAAAATGCTGGGAAAACACTCATCTGCATCTACTATAACATCAAGATCAAGAGCATCAGCAATGGTGGTAATCATGCTGCCGATACAGATGGCTCTGCCGACTCTATTGGAGACACTCACAAGGTGGGCAAGGAAGAAAGGCATGGGGTCTACAGGGGTTTGGTTTAGAGCACAGTGAAGAAAGTATAGGTCTTTTGAATTCATATTTCCTGTGTTCTTTCAACCAAAGATGGTAGAGGCTAGGATGCGGTGAAGGACACGGATGGCGGGGTTTTGAATGGAGGTGGCCTTAAGGCCTTCCCAAGTGTCAGTGGTGTTACCCGTAATATCTTTCCAAAACTCGAAGGCACTGCCCTGCCACTCACTCTCCAGGGGTGCAATAGTTGCGGCTCCCGCAACGGGAGCAGGAAAATCAAAGATCGCTCGAATTCTCTCGAAGGTCAGTGAAAAATCTCGGTTCAGCAGCCTAAAGTGTAAGGTTCCGGAGGTGCGAGAGGCGTCAACGACATAGCGAAGTGTACTAAGGAACTCATAGGTAGCTCTAATAGAAATTGCTTTACTGAGAGTACAAAAACGAGTCATACCTAAGTTCCGTAGCATCCAAGCAACGCTTTGCATGAGACCTAAAGTGCGAAGGGATTCCGAGTCGGGATACCTCGTAGCCTCGACTTCTCGCTTAGATATGCGGTGGAAATCCTCACGCATGTTGTTTCCGTTTTCTCCCTCCGGGAACACAATACCCATGTAATCGAACTCTTGGTTTGCTTCCATTCTTTTTTTGGTAGGAGAGAAAAGAGAGAAACTTTGAGAAAATGGGTATGAGAGGGAATGGGGGTTTTTGATTTATGATGATGAGTGGAATGGATGGTGATATGGGGTTTAAATAGATAGGAGAATGGAACGTGAGTGGTTGGAGAATTTATGAAAACGAGTGGGAAAATGATGAGAAGAATACAAAAGGGCGGTCTATCAAAAAGACGCGCGGCTTCTGCATTCTGGAGGTGAATGGCGAACGCCATTGGGCAATGGCGAACGCCATTGTCCTACTGATAAGAATTTTTTTTTTCTTTTTTTTTTCTTTTTTTTTTCTTTCTAACTGAAAGGGAAGTGAACTAAAAAAAATGAGAAATAACATAATGCAATTTAAAACAGAAGAACTCACAGTACGGGAAAGGGAAAAACAGTACAAGGAAAATGTAAACTATCCTAAGAATAACAGGGAAAGGGCTTGTTAAACTATAATCATCCGCGAAGTCGTCCGACTAAAGAGTCGACGACATTGCGGAGTGAGAACACTATCTGGTAAAGGTGATCAAACTGCTCATTTACGACATCCACAAACTGAATGTGATCTACTCGAAGTGAGGACAAATCAGTACGGAGATCATCTACTCCAACTTGCAGTGCGTAAATGGCATCGGGAATAGCTATTGTGGTGTGGTAAGTAACAGGTCCATCAGTGGTAGAACTATTTGTGGCTTCTTGAGGTGCAATGGGATCCATGTGTTTATCAGGCTGAGGTGAATCTGGTGGAGTAAATGTTTTGTTCAGCACATCCAAGTCATACAACCAATTATCCTTGTCATGCACACTTGTTCTCTCATGATTAGGCAAGGTGAAGGCATGGACAACAGCATTATCAATTAGTAACTCAAATTCCACCGGTCCTAAATTGGCTATGATTCCACGGTTAAAACAGAAGTTGATATCCATTGGCTCAATACCACCGAAAATAACAGAACGGTTCAGATGGTATTACAAGCCAATGGCATCAGTGATCATAGTCACTAACCCTCCAATGATAATGGGGTGAAATGAGTCACGAGCCAGCTTTAGAAAAGTAGCTAACATAAACGGGACAGCATTGACCGGCCTTCCTTGTGAGGCACAAAGCATGATATAAAGCTCATCTCGGGATACAACATAAACATTCTCTTCCTTCCCGAAAAGAGTGTGAGCAAGGATCTTATGGAAATACCTAATTCCAGGATTGTGAATACTCTTAGAGGACATGGCATTCAGGTCAGGGTGGTAGTTACCTGTGATAGTACCCCAAAATTGTTCAAGGTCATAACCAGTAAAAGCATCTTCAGGGGTTTTAGTGGTAGCATCAGGATCATTGGGAAAACCCAACAATTCAGCCATATCATGGTGAGTGAAGCGGTATTTGTTTCCAAACAAATGGAAGGTAGCCAATCCACGGCCAAATCCATACCCTCGAGTTGGTTCATAGTATAAGGAACTTAGGAACTCCAAGGTCAGGTTATGGTAGGTGCTGAAATTTTTCGTTAAAGATGAATTAGTCCAACCAAGTTGGTTAAAGAAGTAAACAACATTGTCCCTAATACCAAGGGTAACCATAGCTGCGTCGTCAGGGTAAATCGAAAGAGCAAAATCTCTTTGAGAAAGAGCCTCAAAGCGACTCCTCTGAAGGTTGTTTCTGAACACAACGGCGTGATTTTCAAAAGTTTGCATGATGGATCTACCCTAAGGACTGCAAACCTGAAAAGGAACAAGAGAAAGAGAAAAAAAAATATTGTTAGGGAAAATATACTACATACTGGGGTTAGTGCTAATAATGGTCACTACAAAACATAATGCAAATGGTATGGTAATAAAGTAACGAAAACACAATTCATGAAAACATTATGATAATACTAATTATGATAATACTAATAATGAAATGCGATCATAAACTAAAATGATAACAACTATGCATGAGCAAACAAAAATAAATACTACTACTAAGATTTGTGGTTTTAGCTCTCACTAAGCGCTCTGTTTAATGTCGGAAGCTCGACATTAGAAATAGAGAAGAATTTCAGTCGTCTGGAGGAGCGAGAAGCTCTTCCAACTTACAACTAGAGTAGAATTCTTTGTTTTCCGTCGAATGGTAATGCTTAAGTCTTTGTCCATTTACTATGAATGACTCACATGAATTTCCCTCGATTTCAACTGCACCGCTATTTAGAACCCTAGTTATTTTGAATGGGCCAGACCATCTTGAACGTAACTTTCCTGGGAAAAGTTTAAGTCGAGAGTTGAAAAGAAGAACTGTGTCCCCCTCTCTAAACTCTTTTCTTGCTATTCTTTTGTCATGCCACTTTTTGGTTCTTTCTTTGTAAATGCGGGCATTTTCATAGGCATCAAATCTCAGTTCTTCAAGTTCATGGATGTCTAGAATCCTTTTCTCGCCAGCTGCCATGTAATTGGTGTTTATGGCCCTTATGGCCCAATACGCCTTATGCTCAAGTTCTACGGGCAGATGACACGACTTTCCATAAACCAGTTTAAACGGGGTGGTTCCTATAGGAGTTTTGTAAACAGTTCTATACGCCCAAAGAGCCTCATGAAGTTTAATAGACCAATCTTTCCTAGATGTTCCAACGGTTTTCTCAAGTATCTGTTTAATTTCTCTATTGGAAACTTCGACTTGTCCGCTGGTTTGAGGGTGGTAAGGTATCGCTATTCGATGTCGGACCCCATATTTGAGCAATAATTTTTCAAATATTTTCGAAATAAAATGAGATCCTCCATCACTTATAGCAACTCTTGGCACCCCAAATCTAGGAAAAATAGTGTTTTTAAACAATCTAATAACTACTCGTGCGTCATTTGTGGGAGAAGCTATGACCTCGATCCACTTTGATACATAATCTACTGCAACGAGTATATACTTGTTTCCACGGGAGGATGGAAAAGGGCCCATGAAGTCAATACCCCACACGTAAAAAACTTCCACTTCTAGAATACCTTTTTGCGGCATCTCATCGCGTCTAGAAATATTTCCTATGCGTTGGCACCGGTCGCAGTTTAAGACAGCGATATGGACGTCCTTCCAAAGGTTAGGCCAAAATAGCTCTGATTGCAGAATTCTTGCGCAAGTCTTAGAGGTGCTCGCATGCCCTCCGTACGGCGCGGCATGGCAATGAGATATGACATCTTCTATTTCAGATTCAGGGACACATCGACGGAATATTCCATCGACGCCTCTTCTAAAAAGCAATGGTTCATCCCAATAGTAATTTTTTAGATCATGAAAGAATTTCTTCTTTTGTTGGTAGGTTAAGTCAGGTGGAAGTGTAACGACCCAGTTTTTGTGAGTTTTATTTAATCGAGTCGTTTGATTATTATATTATTATTTTATTTTATTTTCGACTTTTATCTGAAAATATGTTATTTTTCAATGTTGTGATATTTTATCGGGTTTTGGGAACGTTTGTGAGATATTTGAGTGTGGGGGTATTTTGGACATTTCACAATATTTTGTTAAGTTAGAATAGAAAGGAAAATAGAAAGAGAGAAAAATAGAAAGAAAGAATAGGAAAAGAAAGAAAAAGGGGAGAAAAGGAGAAGAGAAGAAAAGAGAGAATTTTGGAAAAGCTTGGAAATCAATCAACCGACTTTTCTACGCGTTATTTAATCGGGTAAGGGTGTGAAACTCGATTATCTTATCGTTGTGTATGATTATGTATGTGTGTTTTCATGTTGTATGGGTTTTTCGATAGTTTTTCGGTTATAGGTCGAAAACGCGTAAACGAGTAGGAATCGATGTTTTCACGGACGGAAATCGATATAATTTGTGTTGTATGATCTCTATATGTTTATGAACCATTGATATTAACGGTTTTGCTACTGGAAGTGATTTGGGTGGAAAAATGAGATTTTAGGGGGTGAGGAACAGTGTAAACGCAAGCAGAAAATTCTGCTTCTGGTGTGAAGCGTCGGGCGATGTGCTTGTTTCGCCGGGAGGTTCGTTCTTTCGCCGGGCGGTTTTGAGAGGCGCAGAGGTTACAAGTTCCTGACTCTTTTGAGTAATTTTGGTGGAATTGGTGACGCCTGTTCTTCGCTGGGCAGTGTAGCGGCGAAGGGTGTTTCGCCGGGCGGTTTGAGTACTTCGTCGGGCGGTGCTGAGAGTTTTCCAAATAATACTTTTCTCAAAAACATTCATAACTCTTGAACCGTATTTCCGATTTAAGTGTTCTTTATATCGTTGGAAAGCTTATGAAATGTTCTTGCTTGTGATGATAGTTTTGAGAATTGTTGGCCGATTAAATTATGTCGTAAATTTGAAATAGTGTCATTTTGTCGACTTTTGCCGTAGTAATCATGTGTAATTGATGTAGATCATGCAATATGTTATTGGTATGGACATACTATGAATTGAGTGTTGTGTTGACATGAAAATGCATGTGCAATGTGTTGTGATGATGATGTGTGGCCTAAGAGCAAGTAATCACGACGTATGATAATTGTTGATATATGCATGATTAGGGATGCGTATATGTGTGCATATTAAATGTCATGAGTCCTTGTATGCCAAGCATCATGCTATGCATTGTTGAGACTTCCTGAGTGACAGTTTGGATTCCAGGGGGAATTCGCTATAACTTCGTGTGCCCATGTGGGGTGTGAGCGATGATTATAGACGATCGTGTGCCCATGTGGGGTGTGAGCGATCGGGTCGTGTGCCCGTGTGGGGTGTGAGCGATCCATAAACACCGTGTGCCCGTGTGAGGTGTGAGCGGTGGGGAACATCGTAGGCCCGACGGGGAGTTACAGTGATGTAACGAGCGATGATTCCAGCAGAGTTCCTGAGTGAACTAGTGATGAGAAACAATGGAAGTCGGTACCGCATGTGCATATGCATAGATTCGTTGTGTCGGTCTCTTGCATTTGCATAAATCATTATGATTGTTTGATGTGTGGAATTGTGGATAGAATTGATATATGGAGATGTGTTGGTGATGGAAATATGTATTGTGTCTTGTAATGCCTTGTGTTGGAATTATGGCGTGAGTTGTGGTGAGAACCGTATACATGTGTATTTTTGTGTTATATATATAATTGTATGCAATTATATTATGGTTGTTTTTCTCACCCTTCTGCTGTTTTATAATGCTCTATGAGGCATTGCAGATTAGAGTTTGCTGGAGGTATTTTTGTGAAGCTTTGCGTCTTCATTCTTTTGTCGGTCGGCTCTGATATGTGACACCGGGTAGTTAGGGAAGCCGTTTGTGATAATTGTATATTATGTATATGTATATCTTTTGGCCTGTGCATGTATAACCTGATGTATGACAAACTTCTCATGATATATATATATATATATATATATGTATGTTATTCAGTTTTAGATTTTCCGCTTTTATTCTAAAATCTGAAATGTGGGTGTAAGGAACTGAGTTCCTCTGTTGATTGCTACCCCACTGTTGCATATCTTTATGAGCAGGTGTTGTATGAATTGTTTCAATTTGATGCGACCCTCCCGGTCTATGCCATGATAATTTAGATATACTCTGACAAAATTTTGAATTTTCTTTTACTGCTTTTTATTAATTGGGGGTATAGATTGGGGGTGTTACATTAAGTGGTATCAGAGCCAGTTTGTGTCAGTCCGTGTCAGTTGTGTCAGTCCTTGTTGGTCGTTGTGGTTGGATGAGCTGTTTGTTTAACCATAGTTTCTGTTATTGGAAATGAACAGAATATGGCTGGTAGGAATGATGCTGCTTTGGCTGCGGCTATGCAAGCTATGGCCCGTGCTGTGCAGGGTGCACCTAATGCTGCGGGTAAGGATGAGTTCAGGAAGAACAAACCGCCTGTCTTCAAAGGAAGATATGATCCGGATGGTGCGTAGATTTGGATGAAAGAGATTGAAAGGATTTTCCGAGTGATGGATTGTGAGGAGAATCAGAAGGTGAGACTAGGTACTCACATGTTATTGGAAGAAGCTGATGATTGGTGGGTTAGTACTCGACGTGTGTTGGAAGCTGCAGAAGAGGAAGAAATCACTTGGGAAGTTTTTAGCCGGGAGTTCTTGAGGAGGTATTTTCCTGAAGATGTGAGAGGGAAGAAGGAAATTGAGTTCTTGGAGCTAAAGCAAGGTAATATGTCTGTTGTCGATTATACTGCTAAGTTTGTGGAACTTGTACAGTTCTATCCTCATTATGCTGAAGCGACTGCGGAATTCTCTAAGTGTGTGAAGTTTGAGAATGGCTTGCGTCCTGAGATAAAGCAGGCAATTGGATATCAGAGGATTCGGAGGTTTTCTGATTTGGTAGATTGTTGTAGGATTTATGAAGAGGACAGTATGGCTCGTTCTACTCACTATAAGAGTGTGAGCGAGAGGAAAGGGAAGCAGCAGTTCCGTGGTGGTCCGTATGTGACACCAGCTGATAAAGGTAAACAAAGAGGGAATTTTGAGAAAAGGTCAGGTGGAGGAGGAATGTCTGGTCCTATGAGGTGTTATAAATGTGGTGAGTTGGGGCATCGTCAGTTTGAGTGCAGGAAAGATTTGAGGAAGTGTACTAATTGTGGAGGTGTAGGACATGTTGCTACTGATTGTGCAAGGAAGAATGTGGTGAAATGTTACAACTGTGGTGAACCTGGGCATATTAGTACGAAGTGTCCGAAACCGAAACAAGCACCAGCTGGTGGAAAAGTGTTTACATTATCGGGGACTCAGACTTCGAGTGCAGATCGTCTGATTCGAGGTACTTGTTTTATTAATAGTACTCCTTTGATTGCTATTATTGATACTGGAGCGACTCATTCGTTTATTTTGTCTGAGTGCGCGAAGCGTTTGAATCTTGTGTTGTCTGTGATGGGTGGTGAAATGGTTATTGATACTTCAGCAATGGGGTCAATAACTACTTCTTTGGTTTGTCTAAGATGTCCTTTGACCATTTATGGTAAAGACTTTGAGATGGATTTAGTGTGTTTGCCGTTGGAGGGATTAGATGTGGTTTTGGGTATGAATTGGTTGCAATTCAATCGAGTTCATATTGATTGTTATCATAAGCTGGTAAGGTTTCCTTCTCTTGAGGAAGACGAAGACTTGAGTTTCTTATCTACCAAAGAGTTGAAGAAACTTTTGGCGGAGGAAGCTCAGTTGTTTGGATTGTTTGCATCTTTAACTGTGGATAGTCAAGTTTCACTTGAGGTGTTTCCTGTTGTGTGTGAATTTCCGGAAGTGTTTCCTAAGGATATTTCAGACTTGCCGCCGGAGAGAGAGAGGTGGAGTTTTCTATAGATCTAGTTCCTGGTACTAGACCTGTTTCTATGGCACCTTATCGTATGTCGGCATCGGAGTTGGTTGAGTTAAAGAGACGGTTGAATGAGTTATTGGAAAAGAGGTTCGTGAGACCAAGTGTTTCTCCTTGGGGTGCTCCAGTTTTATTGGTGAAAAAGAAAGGCGGAAGTATGAGGTTATGTATTGATTATCGCCAGTTGAATAAGGTGACGATCAAGAATAAGTATCCTCTTCCAAGGATTGATGATCTGATGGATCAGTTAGTTGGTGCGTGTGTATTCAGTAAGATTGACTTGAGGTCAGGGTATCATCAGATAAGGGTGAAGGAGGAAGACATTCAGAAAACGGCTTTTAAGACACGATATGGTCATTATGAATATTATGTGATGTCGTTCGGGGTTTCTAATGCGCCAGGTGTGTTTATGGAATACATGAATCGTATTTTTCACGAGCATCTGGATCGTTTTGTCGTGGTGTTTATTGATGATATCTTAATTTATTCTAAGTCTCGGGAGGAGCATGCAGAACATTTGTGTATTGTTTTGCAGGTTTTGAAGGAGAGGAAGCTTTTTGCTAAATTATCCAAGTGTGAATTCTGGTTATCGGAAGTAAGTTTTCTTGGACACGTAATTTCAGGTAATGGTATTGCTGTGGATCCATCTAAAGTAGAAGCAGTTTTACAATGGGAGGCTCCGAGATCTGTTACTGAAATTCGAAGCTTTTTGGGTTTGGCTGGTTATTATCGGAGGTTTATTGAAGGTTTTTCTAAGCTAGCACTTCCTTTGACCCAGTTGACTTGTAAAAGGCAAGCATTCATTTGGGATATTCGGTGTGAAGAGAGTTTTACTGAGCTGAAGAGAAGATTGACGATAGCTCCGATCTTGATTTTGCTGAATCCTAATGAACCATTTGTGGTTTATTGTGATGCTTCTTTGATTGGTCTAGGTGGTGTTCTGATGCAAGAAGGTAAAGTGGTGGCTTATGCTTCAAGGCAGTTAAGAGTTCATGAGAAGAATTATCCTACTCATGATCTTGAGTTAGCGGTTGTGGTGTTTGTGTTGAAGATTTGGAGGCATTATCTCTACGGTGCAAGGTTTGAAGTCTTTAGTGATCATAAAAGTTTGAAATATTTGTTTGATCAGAAAGAGCTAAATATGAGGCAGCGTAAATGGTTGGAATTCTTGAAGGACTACGACTTTGACTTGAATTACCATCCTGGTAAAGCTAATGTGGTAGCCGGTGCATTGAGCCGGAAATCGTTACATATGTCCGCTTTAATGGTTAAGGAGTGGGAACTTTTGGAATCGTTTAGAGATTTAAGTTTGGTTTATGAAGTGACGTCGGATAGCGTTAGGCTTGGTATGCTAACGACTACTAATGATTTTCTGATGACTGTTTGTGAGAAACAGAAGTTAGATGTGAAATTTGTGGATTTGATGTTGGTTGGAGGAAAAGATGCGAATAGTGATTTTCAAGTGGATGTTAATGGTGTTTTGAGATTCCGAGGTAGGATTTGTATTCCAGATGATGTGGAGTTGAAAAAGATGATTTTGGGGGAAGGATATCAGAGTAATTTGAGTATACATCCGGGAGCGAATAAGATGTACCAAGATTTGAAGAAGATTTTCTGGTGGTCTGGATTGAAAAGAGATGTGGCTCAGTATGTTTATGCATGTTTGACTTGTCAGAAATCGAAGGTGGAACATCTGAGGCCTAGTGGTTTATTGCAACCGTTGGATATTCCTGAATGGAAATGGGATAGTATTTCCAAGGATTTTGTAACAGGGTTACCGAATACTCAACGAGGGCATAATGCTATTTGGGTGGTTGTTGATAGGCTGACTAAATCGGCTCATTTCATTCCGATTGACATCAGTTTTTCTTTGGAGCGGTTGGCGGAGATTTACATCAGTGTGATTGTGAAGTTACATGGGGTTCCATTGAATATTGTTTCGGATCGAGATCCTAGATTTACATCGAGATTTTGGGAAAATTTACAGAAGGCTTTGGGTTCTAAATTGAGATTGAGTTCGGCTTATCATCCACAGATGGATGGTCAGACGGAGAGGACGATTCAGTCTTTGGAGGATTTGTTGAGAGCTTGTGTTTTGGAACAAGGTGGTGCGTGGGGTAGTTATCTTGCATTGATTGAGTTTACGTATAATAACAGTTTCCATTCTAGTATTGGAATGGCACCGTTTGAAGCATTGTATGGACGAAGATGTCGGACACCGTTGTGTTGGCACGAATCTGGTGAGAGTTCGGTGGTTGGGCCAGAGTTGGTGCAACAGACGACGGAAAAAGTGAAGTTTATTCATGAGAAAATGAAAGCTTCTCAGAGTAGACAAAAGAGTTATCATGATCGGAGACGGAAGGATCTTGAGTTTCAAGAGGCCGATCATGTATTTCTGAGGGTTACGCCGGTAACAGGTGTGGGTCGTGCATTGAAATCGAAGAAACTTACTTCTCGGTTTATTGGTCCTTACCAGATATCCGCGAGAGTGGGTGCTGTGGCTTGTAGGGTGGCGTTGCCTCCGAATCTGTCGAATTTGCACGATGTGTTTCATGTTTCACAGCTTCGGAAGTATGTTCCGGATCTGTCGCATGTGATTCCGATGGATGAGGTCGAGGTAAGGGAGAACCTTACAGTTGAAGCATTACCAGTTAGGGTTTTGGATCGCGAGGTGAAGAGGTTGAGAGGCAAGGATATTGCACTTGTGAAAGTGGCGTGGGGCGGCGCTGCTGAGGGCAATTTGACTTGGGAGTTGGAGAGTCGGATGCGGGAGTCGTATCCAGAGTTGTTCATCTCAAGTAATATTTTCGAGGACGAAAATTTCTAAGTGGGGGAGAGTTGTAACGACCCAGTTTTTGTGTGAGTTTTATTTAATCGAGTCGTTTGATTATTATATTATTATTTTATTTTATTTTCGACTTTTATCTGAAAATATGTTATTTTTCAATGTTGTGATATTTTATCGGGTTTTGGGAACGTTTGTGAGATATTTGAGTGTGGGGATATTTTGGACATTTCACAATATTTTGTTAAGTTAGAATAGAAAGGAAAATAGAAAGAGAGAAAAATAGAAAGAAAGAATAGGAAAAGAAAGAAAAAGGGGAGAAAAGGAGAAGAGAAGAAAAGAGAGAATTTTGGAAAAGCTTGGAAATCAATCAACCGACTTTTCTACGCGTTATTTAATCGGGTAAGGGTGTGAAACTCGATTATCTTATCGTTGTGTATGATTATGTATGTGTGTTTGCATGTTGTATGGGTTTTTCGATAGTTTTTCGGTTATAGGTCGAAAACGCGTAAACGAGTAGGAATCGATGTTTTCACGGACGGAAATCGATATAATTTGTGTTGTATGATCTCTATATGTTTATGAACCATTGCTATTAACGGTTTTGCTACTGGAAGTGATTTGGGTGGAAAAATGAGATTTTAGGGGGTGAGGAACAGTGTAAACGCAAGCAGAAAATTCTGCTTCTGGTGTGAAGCGTCGGGCGATGTGCTTGTTTCGCCGGGCGGTTCGTTCTTTCGCCGGGCGGTTTTGAGAGGCGCAGAGGTTACAAGTTCCTGACTCTTTTGAGTCATTTTGGTGGAATTGGTGACGCCTGTTCTTCGCTGGGCGGTGTAGCGGCGAAGGGTGTTTCGCCGGGCGGTTTGGGTGCTTCGCCGGGCGGTGCTGAGAGTTTTCCAAATAATACTTTTCTAAAAAACATTCATAACTATTGAACCGTATTTCCGATTTAAGTGTTCTTTATATCGTTGGAAAGCTTATGAAATGTTCTTGCTTGTGATGATAGTTTTGAGAATTGTTGGCCGATTAAATTATGTCATAAATTTGAAATAGTGTCATTTTGTCGACTTTTGCCGTAGTAATCATGTGTAATTGATGTAGATCATGCAATATGTTATTGGTATGGACATACTATGAATTGAGTGTTGTGTTGACATGAAAATGCATGTGCAATGTGTTGTGATGATGATGTGTGGCCTAAGAGCAAGTAATCGCAACGTATGATAATTGTTGATATATGCATGATTAGGGATGCGTATATGTGTGCATATTAAATGTCATGAGTCCTTGTATGCCAAGCATCATGATATGCATTGTTGAGACGTCCTGAGTGACAGTTTGGATTCCAGAGGGAATTTGCTATAACTTCGTGTGCCCATGTGGGGTGTGAGCGATGATTATAGACGATCGTGTGCCCATGTGGGGTGTGAGCGATCGGGTCGTGTGCCCGTGTGGGGTGTGAGCGATCCATAAACACCGTGTGCCCGTGTGGGGTGTGAGCGGTGGGGAACATCGTAGGCCCGACGAGGAGTTACAGTGATGTAACGAGCGATGATTCCAGCAGAGTTCCTGATTGAACTAGTGATGAGAAACAATGGAAGTCGGTACCGTATGTGGATATGCATAGAGTCGTTGTGTCGGTCTCTTGCATTTGCATAAATCATTATGATTGTTTGATGTGTGGAATTGTGGATAGAATTGATATATGGAGATGTGTTGGTGATGGAAATATGTATTGTGTCTTGTAATGCCTTGTGTTGGAATTATGGCGTGAGTTGTGGTGAGAACCGTATACATGTGTATTTTTGTGTTATATATATAATTGTATGCAATTATATTATGGTTGTTTTTCTCACCCTTCTGCTGTTTTATAATGCTCTATGAGGCATTGCAGATTAGAGTTTGCTGGAGGTATTTTTGTGAAGCTTTGCGTCTTCATTCTTTTGTCGGTCGGCTCTGATATGTGACACCGGGTAGTTAGGGAGGCCGTTTGTGATAATTGTATATTATGTATATGTATATCTTTTGGCCTGTGCATGTATAACCTGATGTATGACAAACTTCTCATGATATATATATATATATATATATATATATATATATATATATATATATATATATATGTGTGTGTATGTTATTCAGTTTTAGATTTTTCGCTTTTATTCTAAAATCTGAAATGTGGGTGTAAGGAACTGAGTTCCTCTGTTGATTGCTACCCCACTGTTGCATATCTTTATGAGCAGGTGTTGTATGAATTGTTTCAATTTGATGCGACCCTCCCAGTCTATGCCATGATAATTTAGATATACTCTGACGAAATTTTGAATTTTCTTTTACTGCTTTTTATTAATTGGGGGTATAGATTGGGGGTGTTACAGGAAGCGCTCTTGCTGCTAGGTAGTTGACAAAATCAGCGTACCAAGGCAGTGGGGCTTCTACACGACATGAAACTTCGTTGGGTTCTTGAAACTCCAAAGGGTCTTCTTGGTTTTCACTTTCTTCCTCCATATGGGCTATAAGCCTATCATACGGAGAATCTTCATTGATGGGAACTGGTTCCGGTTCTTGATGTTCTATCCTAGAAAGGTGATCTGCCACTACATTTTCGGCTCCTTTTTTATCCCTTATTTCCAAATCGAACTCTTGTAGAAGTAGGATCCATCTCAAAAGTCTAGGCTTAGCATCCTTCTTATTCAATAAGTATCTAATTGCAGCGTGATCGGTGTAGACAACTATTTTAGCCCCTACCAAATAGGAACGAAATTTATCTAGTGCGAAAACAACAGCTAGAAGTTCTTTTTCTGTGGTTGCATAGTTCAGCTGTGCACTGTCCAAGGTCCTACTTGCATAGTAGATAGCATGAAGCTTTTTGTCCTTTCTTTGACCTAAGACAGCGCCAACGGCAAAATCACTAGCATCGTACATTATTTCGAATGGTTCATTCCAATCTGGTGGCTGCATAATAGGTGCGGTAATTAAGGCATTCTTGAGTAGCTCAAAGGCTTTCAAACAATCGTCATCAAATATGAATTCAGCATCTTTCATTAGCAATCCAGTCAGTGGTTTAGTAATCTTAGAGAAGTCTTTAATGAATCGTCGGTAGAAACCGGCATGTCCAAGAAAACTGCGGATTTCTCTAATGGTTTTCGGAGGCTGAAGGTTTTCTATTATTTCTATTTTGGCTTTGTCTACTTCAATCCCTCTTTCGGATACAACATGTCCTAACACAATCCCTTCTCGAACCATGAAATGGCATTTTTCCCAATTCAAAACCAGATTGACTCTGACGCATCTCTCGAGAACCAATTCTAAGTTCGATAAACATCCCTCGAAACTTTGCCCACAAACAGAGAAGTCGTTCATAAACACCTCCATTATATTATCTATAAAGTCGGCAAATACGGCCATCATACATCTTTGAAACGTTGCAGGGGCATTGCATAGTCCAAACGTCATCCGTCTATATGCAAACGTTCCATAAGGACAAGTGAACGTAGTCTTTTCTTGATCGTTGGGATGAATAGAAATTTGAAAAAATCCTGAGTATCCATCTAAATAGCAGAAATACGAATGTTTAGTCAGTCGCTCAAGCATTTGGTCTATAAAGGGCAAAGGAAAATGATCTTTTCGAGTGGTTTTATTCAGTTTTCGGTAGTCTATGCACATCCTCCATCCAGTTTGAATACGTTTTGCTACAGACTCTCCTTTTTCATTACTGACAACCGTTACTCCTCCTTTCTTAGGTACGGCATGTACTGGACTGACCCAGCTGCTATCTGATATCGAGTATATGATACCAGCTTCTAAGAGTTTTTGTACTTCTTTCTTGACTGCATCGCCTATGATTGGGTTTATCCTTCTTTGATGTTCCCTAGAAGTCTTACTATCGTCTTCCAGCATAATGCGATGCATACAAATGGATGGGCTTATCCCCTTGAGGTCAGAGATACTATATCCCAGTGCAGTCGGATACTTCCTTAGAACATGGAGTAACTTCTCAGTTTCTGTCTGTCCCAAGTCAGCGTTGACTATGACTAGTTTTTCAAGCTTTGTATCTAAGAATTCATACCTTAGATTTTTGGGTAGCGATTTTAATTCTATAGCAGGTTTCTGTTCATCGGACGATGGTTCGGGGGCTAATGCAAGACATTTTTTCGTGTAGTCATCGACGAACGGTTCGTTATGATTATTATTTTCGAATAGAGGAGATTCGGTGAACTCAGGTGATTTCACTTCCACTTCTTTTACGCATTCGTCAATGATATCTAGCAAACAACACGAGTCATTGATAGCTGGGGCTTTCAAGAATTGAGCTAAAATGAATTCGACTTTTTCTTCTCCTACTTCGAAAGTCAGCTTTCCTTTCTTAACATCAATTATAGCTCCAGCTGTCGCCAAAAACGGTCTTCCTAATATAATCGGGACATTGTAGTCCTCCTTTATGTCCATTATCACAAAATCAGTAGGAATGAAGAATTGACCAATTCAAACAGGGATGTTCTCCAGCATACCTAAAGGATATTTGACAGAACGGTCCGCAAGTTGAAGAGACATTTTGGTTGGTCTCAATTCTCCTAACTCAAGTCTCTTGCACGTAGATAACGGCATCAAACTAACACTAGCCCCTAAATCGCATAGACCGTTGTCTATAGCATGCTTTCCTATTACACAGGGTACTGAGAAACTCCCTGGATCTTTAAGCTTAGGTGGCATGTTGTTTTGAAGTATAGCGTTACACTCGGCAGTGAGCGTAACTGTTTCGTTATCTTCGAGCTTTTTCTTGTTAGATAGAATTTCCTTGAGGAATTTCGCATATGAAGGCATTTGGGTTATGGCTTCCGTGAATGGTATAGTAACATTTAGTTGTTTCAGAAGTTCAACGAATTTCTTAAATTACCCTTCATTCTTGTTTTTGGCTAATCTTTGCGGATAAGGTATAGGTGGTTTATATGGTGGTGGAGGTACATAGGGTGGTTCCTTCTCCATGACTTCGTTACTCTTATCATCCACATCATTGGTTTTCGTTTTTTCTTCCTTCTCAGTTCCTTTCTTTGGGCTTTGATACATGGTTGGCTTTATAAGTCTCGGGTCAACCGGTCCATCATATTCGGTTCCGCTTTGCAAGGTTACAGCATTTGCTTGCCCTTTTGGGTTAGGTTGAGGTTGGCCAGGAAAGGTTCCAGACGGGGCTGGTATTGTTGGTTGCTGTTGGGCTACTTGAGTAATCTGGGTTTCTAACATTTTGTTATGCGTAGCCATTGCATCAAGTTTGCTGGTCATTTGCCTCATCAATTCGCTTGTATGAGCGTTTTGGTTCGCAAATTCCTTATTCTGCTGTATCTAGGCGTTCATGAAATTTTCCATCATAATTTCCAGATTTGACTTTCTAGGTGCTTGTGGAGCGGGTGGTCCTACTTTTTGAAAACCAGGTGGTACAGCAGGTGCCGAACTTGGTGGTTGCAAGGCATTATTGTTTTTGTAAGAGAAGTTCGGATGACTTCTCCAACCAGGATTATAAGTATTTGAGTATGGGTTTCCTTGGGTGTAATTCACTTGGTCGGTGGAAACACCGGTTAACACCTGACATTCAGCATTTGTATGTCCAGGGGTACCACATACTTCACAGTTAGGAGATACAGCAGCCACAGTAGAGGCTGGTTGTGTTACGGCCAAACTTTCTATTTTCTGAGTTAATGCATCCATTTTAGCATTGATGCGGTCTATTGCACTAACTTCGTACATTCCGCCTTTCGAAGTTGGTTTCTCTATAGAAGCACGTTCTCCTCCTCATTGGAAGTGATTTAGAGCCATATTCTCTATGAGTTCAACGGCTTCCTCGTACGGTTTATCCATTAAAGCGCCACCAGCAGCAGCGCTTAGGTTCATTTTCGTGTTGTACAACAGACCATTGTAGAAAGTATGGATTATCAGCCATTTTTCGAGTCCGTGATGTGGGCATAACCTCATCATGTCCTTATATCTTTCCCACGCATCAAAAAGAGATTCATTGTCTTTTTGTTTGAATCCGTTAATTTCTGCCCTTAGCATAGCTGTCTTACTTGGAGGAAAATTGCGGGTCAAAAAGACTCTTTTTAGATCATCCCATGAAGTAACAGAATTCGCAGGCAGAGACTGGAGCCAAGCTCTAGCTCTATCTCTTAAAGAAAACGGGAAAAGACGGAGTCTAATTGCTTCTTGGCTAACACCATTTGCTTTCACAGTGTCGGCGTATTGCACGAAAATAGATAAATGCAAGTTAGGGTCGTCCGTGGGACTTCCTGAAAATTGGTTTTGCTGAACGGCTTGTAATAGCGAAGGCTTCAACTCAAAATCGCGTCTTTCGATTTCAGGGGCAGCAATGTTGCTATGCGGCTCATCTTGCAATGGGATAGCGAAATCCTTGAGAGGACGGTTTTGCGGTGGTTGGGCCATGTTTTGTTCTGATTCGGTTTCGGAATCAGAATAAGGAACGATACGATCTGGAAGGAGATATCTTAAGCAGTAATCATTGATTCGGCGCCTCAACAAAAGAAAATGCTCGATCTCGGCAATCGGTTCCACTGGCTCTTCGCTTTGTGAGCGAGTGCTGGGCATACGATTGACAAATTACGAATAAAGAAAAATTGCCTTAGTCGTTACTGTGCAACGAAAGAGACACAACAAGACTAATTCAATCCCCGGCAACGGCGCCAAAAACTTGATCGCGACTTTACGTGTTTGGTCAGATAGATACTGCAAGCATACAGGGTATCGCGTAGTTTTAAAAGATTGTCGAACCCACAGGGATTGATAGTCAAAAGACTGTGTCCTAAAATTGCGGTGTAAGGCTAAAGCAGGAGGTAGACACGATTAAAAATACTTAAAGAAGAATAACTAAAATAATACGTTTTAGAACAAATAAAGAAGCTGAGACCGTAGAACGATTTCCGGAGTTCTTAGGGACTCTATAGGTTCCGCGGCTGAAGTAATGTCGAAATTGTTCTGAAGGAAATACCGATCTAAAGGCCTAATCTCACACTCTCGCGCTATTGATCGGGCCACGCCAGATAACCCCAAGATTTTGCTCTCGCTCACTCGGTAATTAAAAGGCGCTTTTTGAAAATGGGCAAGATCGAAAAGAATACCTAAAGCGCTCTCGCTGTGTTTAGGATCCAGTGTTTTGTGCCTACTATCTGACGAGTACCTCAAACTCCCGCTCTGTTGGACTCGTCTTAGTGCATTCCTCACTCTCGTGACGAAATGCTGTTAAGCAGCCTCTCGCCGTCGCGACTAGTCTACTTAAATTAAACTTAGACAACAAAACCAGAATTTCGATCATACAACAGTGTTGGTTATCCTACAGAGTCCCGTCAAAACGACGGTCCTCAAACTACGGACTCAAACAAGTTTAGTTAATCATAGTTAAGCGTATCATTGAATTATTAACAGTGCTGAATTTTAAAACATGCATATTACTTTACTTAGGGTTTCTTAATAAATTATGTTCTTTGGGTTTTTTTATAAAAACTTTTGAAATAACAGTAAATAAATAAATGCAGAGAATGATAATCGAAACAATAAAGCAATAAAACAATAACCTGAAAATGCGATGAAATAATTGAAAGGAAATTTGTATTAATTCTGCAAATCGATCCAAGTACAACAACGGAATAACAAAAGAAATAAGTACAAGAGTCGTGATAATCACTCAGTGTGAGCAATTATCACTGTGGCTACTAAATTTCTAGTTCTGGAGAAAATTCGGCAGCGCTTCCGCAGGGTATATTTTTTGGATGATCAATACTGGGCTGGAAGGTCCTATTTATAGACAGGATCTGGCTCCAAAATGGTTGGAAAAAATTTGAATTCAAACTGAGTCCAAAAACTGCTTCTGGAAAAACTGCTCCCGCGATGCATGGCGAACGCCATATGCCAATGGCGAACGCCATTTTGGCTGAAATGAAAACTGCACGCTTTGGGGCAATGACGAACGCCATTTGGCTCTCATTAGGGAATGGCGAACGCTATTCAGGTAGAAGGATGCAGAATGCTCCAGTTCTGCTCTTTCTCAACTCTTTTGCCACACTTCTCGTCCTTTTCCTCAACATAGTTGATACTGGTCCTGAAATCACAAAGTAAAAGAAAAAACATAAGTACACAGTACAAAATACGGTAAAGACTCGATAAAAATGCGACTAAACATGCACGAAATGAATCGAATTAACCTATACGAAATCGAGTCGTCACATGATGTTTTCAAATTCAATTATAATGTTTATGTTGTCTTCATTTAATTCCATGTCCGACTAAATGTTTAGAGTCCGGTATGTGAGGACCGTCATTCCGACGGGACTCGGTAATTAAATTAGCGTTAACTTATAATAAATTATGTTTTGGTCTTTGTTTCCAAGTTTAATTTAAATAACTTTGTCACGAGAGTGAGAGGTTATTTAACACTATTTCGTCACGAGAGTGAGAAGCAAGTAAAGGTTAGAGCCGACACTGCGAGAGCGTGGGGGTCGAACCAGATAGTGGGAACGGGGCATTGATCCTAAAAACAGCGAGAGCGCTTTAGGTATCGATTAGGATCTAATTGATTTTCAAAATATGTTTTCTAATTAAAGCGGGCGAGCGAGAGCAAAATCCTGTGGTTAGGAGATGTGGCTTTAGTCAATAACGCGATAGTGTGAGGCGGAGTCTTTAAACCAATATTTTCTACGGAACATACGTAAATTAACGCCAACCAATTACAGAGTGCCTGAGGTACACGGAATCCACATTCCGGTCTCTCTCCTTTCTTTCATATTTTCTAAAGTTCAAATTCAGTTTTAGTCTTAGTTTCCCCTTCGTCAATCATTCATTAGCCTTAGCTTTACAAAGTAACGATATATTACGGTAGGTTGACATTGGTCTCTGTGGGTTCGACAATATTTTATATTACTTCGATAAATCCGTGCGCTTGCGGACGCATCAAGTTTTTGGCGCCGTTGCCGGGGACCAACAGTCAATATGGTTATTCCGTTGTTGCACCGTATAGACTAAGGCACTCCTATAAAAAAAAAATAATAAAAAATTTAAAAAAATTAAAAACTATGTATCACCCAAATTTTCTCTATGATAACCATTCACAATATCTTGAGGAGCCGCAACCAAATTTTTTCTACAATTATCAACCGCAATACTCCCAATATTTTGAGGAACCGCAACCAAATTTTTCCTACGATTACCATTCCCAAAATTTCGAGGAACCGCAAGAATCATATAATTCCGATCTCGAAACAATAATGGAGGATTTCCACGCGACACTAACTCATTTCCACCCAAATTACCACTCCCAATATTTTGAGGACCCACAAGAATCCGTCAATCCCAACCTTGAAACATTAATGGAGAATTTCATTGAAACAACAACTAATTCTAGGTTAGAATCTATGATGGAGCACTTTGTGGAGACCCAAACTCTCCATAATGAAGAGCTTAGAAGACAACATCTCGATACTCATGAAACCCTTAGGCAGATGAACACTATGGTCGAGTCCCTCGTGACTCACACCGAGGCATTGGAGACCCAAATCTTACTACTTGCACTGACACCTATAGAACCCTCCCTAAGGAGAATGTGTATGTTATAACAACTAGTAGTAAAAACAACTCGAAAATCCTAAGGAGAGTGATAATGAGGTTGAGGAGAGTGATAATGAGAATGATGAGAGTTCTGGTGAGGAAAGTGTAGAGAAAAATCCACCGACACCATCCGAAAGGGAGGTTGTCATAGAGGTAGAGAATGAAGCAACTATTGTTGTTCTTCCTCCATATACCCCACCAATTCTTTTCCCGCAAAGGTTTGTAGAGGCTAAAGTAGAATCCCAATCCAAAACGAATGTGGAGATATTGGAAAATATCCACACTAACACACCTTTGTCTGAGGTCCCGCATAAAAAGAGAAAATTAGAGGACCGCGAAAATAGGGAAATCATTAGTGTTAAGAGGGTAAGGTTAAACTTTGAGGTGATGGATGAAATAACTAAACCTAAACTTGAAAAGCTAATACTTAGCATAGATCCAGAACCACCACCACAAGTTCAAAAGAATGAACTACCCCACAGAAGGAAGAAAAGAAAAGGTGAGGGATATGTGAGATGGCTTGATAAATGGCCATGGAAACCGAAAATTAACACTTCCATCCGTCGAGCCATCGACGTTAAACAAAGCTCTGCGTGGGAGGAAACCCACAAGTTTTTAATTTAATTTTTTTCCTTTCATTGTTTGTGTTTGCAGAAAATAAAGAATTGTATCGCTTATCACGTCTCAGCTACATTTAGGCGAACGATCTCTTGATGACAATCCCTTAAGATGAGTTGGTGCCCATGCACATTCCTACGCATGTCGCTGCTGGTGGTGACACCGATGATGAGTATGATAGGAGAAGGCATATCTCTCCCATTCGTAACTCACCTCTTCTTTGTCCTTTCGCTTGGTCAGGTTCCACCTGCACACATCGCACCGTATTTTTCTAACAAATTTTTGCAGGTACTTCCTTCGAAAACAAGCCATATAATGAGCGGCTTCAAGAAAGTGAAGTTTCAGTAAATTCAGATATCTCGTAGTATAAGACGCCGGAGTAGAAGTGGTCAGCAAAGACAAGGACAACAAGGGAAGATTCAGAGTGAATTTGGCTATGGTAGCACGCATTGGCAGTCATACAGGTTCTATATTTCCTTTACCACCTTCTATCAAAACATTGAGGACAATGTTTGGTTTAAGTGTGGGGGAGGAACTCTACCGCTTTCATTTTAACGCATTTTAGTTAGATTTATTGCTTTCTAGCATGATTTTAAATTTTTTTTCTATTTTCGTTGCGTCTTTGCATGTGCTGTCAAGTCTTTATATGCGATTTTGTGTTTATCGATTTCCCACTCCCTTGAGCCACACCAAATATTTTGAAAATTTTTGCGTTAAAAATAGGGTTTCTTTTGAAAATATTAGGTTACAGACGAAATTAAGGTTAGATTGTGAGTCGTGGGAAAAATTCCGCAAAATCGATATCGTCTTAACACCGTGAGCCTCCCTATTATGGAAATCGATTTGAGTACTTGTTATGCCGTAGCCTTAAGTTCTCACCCCTTTAGTAGTCCCTAATTAGTTTATTTAGCAGTCAGCACCATCCTAAGCACGCACTAAGTAGGAAGCCGATGCAAATAAGTGTATGATCTCATGTTTAAATGGTAAATTGAAAAGAAAAAAAAATGATGAATGAAAAGAAATGCTCTTTCTAAGTTAGGTGATCCTCACCCGATCATTTAGCCCAACGGTGCAAACTTCTTTATTTTATTGATATTTAAGCCAATGTGCAAAAGAAAAAAAAATTGAGATCATAGTCACTAACAGGTTATCCTACCATGAGTGTGAAAGGATAACGGGCTTAATGTGATTGCGCCAGAATGAAAAGGGATGAAAGAAGGATGAGTTAGTTAGGTCTAGGTATAATGACATGATTCAGATTGGTTTGTATAGGAGGGAGGTTGATGACCGCAAAAGCGGAATTGTGTTGTTACGATATCCTTAGTGTGTAAGCTAGTACCTATGACACAAACTCAACCGAAGTAGAGTTGGTAGCCTAGGATGAGTATCCGTATGCACTATTTTTCTTACGAGTCATGGTTTGCTTGAGGACAAGCAAAGGTTTAAGTGTGGTGGTGTTTGATAACACGGAATTATATCATATTTTTACTTTGATTTATGTTATTTTCTTATTCCGTTTTCGTCTAATATCCGATTTTCTCGAGAGTATTTAAGTGTTTTTGCAGGTAATTCCATTTCCAAGTCAAAAGTATGCAAAGTGTGGAAAAGAAGCAAAACATGCAAGAAAAGAGTAGAAAAGAGAAGAAAAATAGCAGAATCCAAATTCTGCTGATGTGACGATCGTCACAGGTCCACCATGACCGTGGCAGATACAAATTTCATCACGACCGTCACAATGCTTCACGATCGTCACGCACGCAAAATGACTTATTACGTTCAGAACACAGACGTGGACACGGAAGGGCCAATTCAGTCAACACTTTCTCCTTGAACTCCTCCAACTTCCCATTATCTCCACTACTTCTCCAACTTCCCACTTCTCCCATTTTCTCCACCACTCATTTATGCTCCATAGAAGTTAAAAAACGAAATCCCCCTCTATATATAGGATTTCCCTTGTCATTTTGGATCATCCAAGTTTTTATGCGCGAAAGCGCTGTAGAATTTATTTTCATAGTTTTAGGCAGATATTACCTTTGTAAAAGTGGTAGTTTCTCACATCGAGGAACTACTACACCATTATTATTTAGGCCTACAATTTATGTAATTCTTGGATCATCAATCTTGTCGCCATTAATAAAAGTCGTTTCAGTTCTGCATTTATTCCAAGTCCCGCAATTTACTTCAAGTCTTTACAGGTTCTTTATCGCATTGCTTATTATTATTGTTTATCGCTTTCCTAAATTAATTATCATGATGTTTTCAAATTCAATTATAATGTTTATGTTGTCTTCATTTAATTCCATGTCCGACTAAATGTTTAGAGTCCGGTATGTGAGGACCGTCGTTCCGACGGGACTCGGTAATTAAATTAGCGTTAACTTATAATAAATTCTGTTTTGGTCTTTGTTTCCAAGTTTAATTTAAATAACTTCGTCACGAGAGTGAGAGGTTATTTAACACTGTTTCGTCACGAGAGTGAGAAGCAAGTAAAGGTTAGAGCCGGCACTGCGAGAGCGTGGGGGTCGAACCAGATAGTGGGAATGGGGCATTGATCCTAAAAACAGCGAGAGCGCTTTAGGTATCGATTAGGATATAATTGATTTTCAAAATATGTTTTCTAATTAAAGTGGGCGAGCGAGAGCAAAATCCTGTGGTTAGGAGATGTGGCTTTAGTCAATAACGCGAGAGTGTGAGGCGGAGTCTTTAAACCAATATTTTCTACGGAACATACGTAAATTAACGCCAACCAATTACAGAGTGCCTGAGGTACACGGAATCCACATTCCGGTCTCTCTCCTTTCTTTCATATTTTCTAAAGTTCAAATTCAGTTTTAGTCTTAGTTTCCCCTTCGTCAATCGTTCATTAGCCTTAGCTTTACAAAGTAACGATAGATTACGGTAGGTTGACATTGGTCTCTGTGGGTTCAACAATCTTTTATATTACTTCGATAAATCCGTACGCTTGCGGACGCATCAATTATCGATTTTTATCGAGTTAAATCTTGATTAAGACGAGACCAACCTCATTTTTCATTTCGATTCCATTATCTTTATTTTGGTCGATGACATAACAAACTTCATGGTTTGGTTGACTTCATTGAGTCAACAAAACTTTGATCAATATGAGACCACTTTCTCGTTATTTCAGTTTTATTCACTTTTTAGTCGATGAAAGTCAAGAATCATTGATTATCGATTTCTCGATTAAATCATGATCAGGACGAGACTATTTCTATTTCATTTGAATACTAACTCTTCATTTCTCTCCTTGGTGAGACCTGTACATATTTCCTGTTATGTTTGTGGTTGCCTGTTTCATTTGACACTTCCATTCCCAAGGAAAATTTCCCCTCAGTTGACTCATAAGTCAATGAACAAATCACCCCCCTTGGCCTTATAAGAGCCTTTCCCTTTTCCTGACCTCATAAGAGCCATGGAATCATAACTTAGCTATAGGATAGAGTTCTTAAACTCTATGTGATTCTCATCATCATGAGAACTCGCTTTCCCCATCATAACTTAGATTTAGAGAGTTTCTTAAAACTCTAAAATGAGCTCAGACTCATTTCCCTTTGGAACGTTGGCCATAGTCAATGTTTCTTTCCTTTCACCCCTTAGTTATGTGAACTACGGTTGCTCTGATTCTTTAGTCAGATACGTAGGCACAAGATGCGACGTCTTGGCGAGCAAACTTAGTGTACATACCTAGGTCTTTTCCTTTACCTTAGCATAGATATCTTAGCAAGCAACATAACATAACACAAACTAAACAAGAGGTTCCTGTAGAGTACTACAGATACTTAGGGTGCTAATACCTTCCCTTTGTATAACCAACTCCCGAACCTTAGATCTCCCCCCTTTAGGTTTTCTTCGATCTTGAACCTTTCCTTTGGATAAATCAAAGTCGGTTGTAAAAGAAAATGATGCAAGTTAATTAATAGCTTGTTATCCGATTTTCACCGCAACAGGCAGGGTCACCCATTGATAGACAATCCACCTCTGAGTTTTGTGTACTTGTTGAAGGAAACCTTATATCCTGAAAAAGAAACAAAACGTTGTTGCAAAATCAAGCGTCGAGGCAGAGTATAGGGCCATGTCAATGGCAACATGTGAACTTATTTGGTTAAAACAATTGCTAAAGGAACTTCAAATTGAAAAAGTAAGACCAATGACACTTATTTGTGATAATCAAGGTACATTGCACATTGCTTCAAATCCAGTCTTCCATGAGAGGACGAAACATATTGAGATAGACTGTCACTTTGTCAGAGAGAATATCGAGTCAGGCGACATTATCACAAGTTTTATCAACTCTAATGATCAATTGACAGACGTGTTTACAAAATCTTTGCGAAGCCCCCAGAACTAATTATATATGTAATAAGTTTGGTGCATTTGACTTATATGCTCAAGCTTGAGGGAGAGTGTTGATATTTGTAAATATAGTGTTAAGAATATTTATATATAGAATAGTCTCAAATTGACTATATCATGTAATTAGTTATAATCTATTTATATATAATAATGTCTCCGCAGTGTTTTCAAAACACACGGTTTATTCATATGTCTCTTAGTCTCATGTATTTCAACACCCTACATGAGAGGGATCAACACCATAGAAGACTTGGGAACACTTGTTGTCATGACAAAAGTTTGGATTCGAGGAACTTAACTAACTCATCCAAACACCAAGCTGAGTTAGCATAGTTTTTGGAGATTATAACAACTGCTGAGAGTGATTCCTCAACGGCATGGAGTAGCTTTTGTGAGATTACTTCACCTCTTGCAAGTTCTTCATCATCTCTGAAAGTTATTATACTTTTGCGCACCAAAGCTGCATAAAGGTGATATGTGAAGCCTAAGGGCGTGTCTTCTCCCCTAAAACTCAAGAAAATATGATACTTCCATTGAGTTTTGTGAACAATCTTCCATTGAAAAACTCTAAGTTTCAACTATAAAAATGGAAGGTTGTGCTGATTTAGATTGAAGCACCTAAAAAAAGACAAGTTATTCAAGAAGTTATACTCATGCAAAAGATAGTACTTGCACAATAAGAGTCAAAGCAAAAGTACTCACCAATTCCAGTGAAAAGATGGCTCTCAGCTTCAGAATGAGTCAATGTCTTGAGAGATGAATATGTGTAAAGTTGTCTACATGGAATTGGTGGTATTATTTTCTGGGAATATTTTTTTTCAAAGTATTGTATTTTTATTGCCACTGCTTATATCAATGTTAACTACGACAAGAATCTTAATATATTTAAATCCTAGGTCTTTTACAACCCTTACAAGATAGAAAAAATTAACACTAAAATAATAGACATAATTAAAAAAATTAACACTAAAATATTAGACATAATTAAAAAAAAATTAACATAGAATCGTGGGTTGAGTTATGGAATGGAACTTGTGTGGATATTGCTAATTGAAAATGTATAGTTAAATATAAAAATTGAGGCTTCACTTTTATTATTAATAATTAATAGCTTCTTCTAGTGTACTTCTCTTCACTATATATCTGAAAATGAGTCGAGTCGAGTCGAACTCGCCTTAACTCAGTTTGACTCGTTAAGAATGAGTCGAGTTCGAGTTCATCACGAATTTTTTTTTTAGCTCAAACTCAACTCGTTAAGAATTGATTGAGTTCGAGTTCGAGTTCATCACAAACTTTTTTTTCAGGTCAAACTCGACTTATTAGAAGTTTACAAATATCTCGGTTCAACTCGTTAGATTTATCTTGTTAGGTTCAACTCGCTTATTTCACAGACTTAAAAGTAATTTTTTAAAGTCTATTTTTTATATATATATTTGACATTTTAAATTAATATTTTTTAAATAAAAAATATATAAATAAAATAAAAGTTATAAGATTGAAATTTATACGATGTTAATTTTATTTGTATAATTATTCGTAGAAATATTTTACTCACTTGAGAATATAAATTATCAATTAAAACCGTTAGATTAAAAGAAAATATGAGAGTAAGATTTAGAACAAATCTTTAAACCTACTCTTAAAGGTAATATAATCTATCTCATATATAACCGAATTGACTCATGAACCTAACGAGTCGAACTATGTATAGTTCAAGTTCAGATCATTTAGTTAACGAACTTAGTTTTTAGCTCATATTCAGCTCATTTGGTTCATGAACCTAGTTCAACGATTTAATTTTCGAATCGAATTTCGAACTATTTTCGAGTTGGTTTGGTTCATTGTCAGCCCTAATCACGTGACTTCTTCTACAATGGATATTTCATTTTTTAATTATGAATTTTATTCAAATTATTATTTATATTTAGTTAATGATAAATTCATTATTAATATCAAATAAATTCTAAATTAAAATTTTGAATTTTATAAATTTAAAATTTGGCTGTGTTTATGTATCAATGTGCTCTCTTGCTGATACAATAATGTTTTGGGTTGTAATATTTCTAAAGAAATTAGAGTCACAACCAACAGAGGAGCAAATAAAATGAAATGAATCCTGTAAACTTATGATATGCCCAAAATACAAACTGTTCAAATTATAGTAAAACAATTAAAACCAGAACCTCCTTACAAATTTTGAAGGAAAAATACAAACAAACAACAAGAACTCTAGACTAAAGACCAAGTTCACTCTGGACTAAAGACCAAGTTCAGTGAGCAGACTGGTTTGAGGATGTTTTCTTGAAATCTATCTTGTCAACCTTAACCTCTCCATCAATCAGTTCATACACGTAGACCACAACACGCAGACCATCAATGTCCATGAGGACAAAACTTGGGTTCACATCATATGTGATACTGCTATAGGCACCAGTTGCAGAACCTGGATTTATAACTACACCACCCTCATGTTTGTATGCTGTAAACTGATGGGTGTGACCTGTCACAAGGATGTCTACATCAAGTTGCCTCTGCAGCATTGCTAGTGAATCTAGGTCTCCCCATGGAATAACCTTCAAAAGTAATAAGAACACTATCATCAGTTCAAGGTAAGGAGGCCCTAATTGAACAAATACATGGGCAACATAAAGGGCTACAATGAGATCAATCATCCAACTTAGGTTCATCAGTTCAAGGTGTTGCAAGGTAAATTTTAGGAATGCCTTTATATTCTTCCGTGTAGTTTGATTTTACTGTTGTCCTATGGCTATAACTTTGATCAAGAAAAAGAAAAGTATATTACCCTCTACTAGGCAGTAAAATCCTAAATTATTAACTTGTCTCTTAGAATTTGAGTTTGATCAAACTTAACCCCTTGGAATTGGTTTGTAAGGTGAAAATTTTGTTCCATTCATAAACACTTTTTCAGGCTGTGTCATATCCAATATTAGACTCTCAAATATCTATTATAGATGAAGTGGAGAAATAACGTCAAAAAGTCAGAGATAAATCAAACCTGATGACCATGGCAAAGTCCAAGCTTAAATTGACCAATGGTTAGTGTTTTAGTCTCTGGATATTTCGACTCTTCATCATACTCGCCACGAGTTATATGTAAATCTGGACAAAGAGTCTTCAGGTAGTCATGAACTTCCTGAGCATAATACACATAAAATTTAGGTTAGAAATTCAGGCATTAAAATTAAAATCTTCACCCAGTTCAAATACCAAGAGAATAATTCACCTAATTCCACATCATGCAACTTGAAAAAGAAATGCAACTCTTAATAATACTATAAAGAAACCTCACTTTGGCATCCAATCCCCTCATACCATTTAAGAAAATATCTGAAACCCTCATAAAGTTTGATTGCAGTAGGCATAACAGAAAGAGAACCCAACTAAACAAAGAACCAACAAAGGAAATTTTCCCTATGTTTAGAAGAAAGTAGTGGAAAGTTAAGGGTAACGGATAAAAGAAGGAAAATAAGTAACATATGTGCACTAAGCTACACTTCTATAGTTTAAACACATGAATGTAGAGGACTAAAATATATAAAAGATCAAACCAATTATATTTCAAAATAAGTAACACAGAAACAGTCAACTAAGACATGTATTACTTGTTTCAGTAAGACAGAAACTGACACATACTTTAATACATAAATTTCCAGGGCAAATTATATGTTGAATCTTGCCAGGAACAAGCATGGATTTGAACTTTGCAGGGAGATCAGGTGCTCTATGTGGCACATGCAAATCCCCTAAGGCCAACACAAGCACCATCCTCACCAATCAAAATCTGAAAACCCGGATACAGAACCTAAAGAAACAAAATATCACCCATAAACATAATATTAGTAACTTCACAAAAGAATTTGTCCAACAAAATTTATGCAACTATATATCAATAAATACAATAACAAATTAAATAGAATACACATGTTTTCATATTGTCATCAGATTCAAACAGAAGTTGAATTGCATTTTCTAATCAATATGTAGCCATGTTTGGATGGAAAAAGCAGCTAATAAATTAACAGAAATTTTTCTTCTAGAATTGAATCTTCAAATTAAGAACAGTGGAAATTGCATTTGCAGACTTTAACATGAGCAAAACACAATCGGATTTCAAGTTGAAGAATTGCAATATTCAATACGCCAAATACGAAAAATCATCGGGCTCAAGAACCCGCTAATTCGAAACAATTAGGTCATTGAAAGCTCGTGTTCCCAAAACAACAGAAAATTTTGTTTAATCGAAGATCGCATCAATCTCCTTCCAAATGATAGTAGAATCCAATCGGAGAGAAATAAAATCAAATAAAGAAATGAAGAATGAACCTGATGAAGGCGAAGCTGTGAGGAGTACGCGCCACTATGGTGATGGGCAGTGACGGAAGCGACGGCGAGATGGGAAGCGGAATCAATAGAGAAGAGAAGACTAGTTATAGTGAGATCAAACAGAAAACTAATTAGAAGCTGATTTATTAAACGATTCTTTTAAATTTAGAGAAACATTTTTTACGTGATTTTGTATTTATAGAATTGAAAAAAATGGTAATGCACTAGTCTTTTTTTTTCCTTAAATTTTAGGTTTAATTACACTTTTAGTCCTTATGTTTTGGCCAACTCATAAAATTGGTCTCTATGTTTTAAAATTGAACGAATTAGTCTCTATGGTTTAATATTTTGTGCAGTTTTAGTCTCCATCCCAATTTTGATCCAACTGTTCATGCACTGTTCATGTACGGACATGCACTGTTCATGTACGTTTTTGGATCAAATTTGGGATGGAGGATTAAAACTGCACAAAACATTAAACCATAGGGATTAATTCGTTCAATTTTAAAACATACGGACTAATTTCGTGAGTTGCCCAAAACATAGGGACTAAAAGTGTAATTAAGCCTAAATTTTACTCCGACTTACAAAATTGGTTCTTCTATTTTAAATTTAAACAATTTTGATATCTATTTTAAATTTAAATAATTTTGGTCCCCCTCTCATATTTTTGAATTTAAAATTAACGATGTTTTCATTTTTTAAATGACAATTTACATGTAAAACATAACAAATCATTGTATATAATCCTATTATTGAACTTTGTATATAAAAATATAAGTTAAAAAACGAAATCTTAATCGATTTTCTATGAAAAAAAATTTAAGAGGGGGACTAAAACTGTTTGAATTTAAAATAGAGGGACCAAAACTGTTTAAATTTAAAATAGGGGGACTAATTTCGTGAATCAGACAAAATAAGGGGACCAAAACTATAATTTTACCTAATTTTTTTTTTACATTGTGAACCAATAAAGATTACGCATTTCGTCAAGTCATACTGAAAATTTTAAATTAATTATATGATATGGCAGAACAATATATTCCTATTAGAAGGCAATGTAAAACATTTTTACACTGTCAGTGCATAACAATTAAATCCTTTTAATATTTTAAATCAATATGTAATAAAATAATCTCATATCAGCTAATATACGTCTAATTGAAGTACCACGCATGCACAAACTAATACTTCAATTGGACGTTTATTAGCTGATATGAAATTATTTTATTACATATTGATTTAAAATTTTAAAATAAAAAAGATTGCAAGTTGAAATGATTCATTTTCAGTATTTCATTTTCACTCTCTCAACTTAAACGAAACCTTAGAACTTAAAACCTAAAGAGAAGAGAAGAAACTCAGGTGAAACGAAACCATCATAGAAGACGAAGCTTGTTTAGGTCATCGAATCTTGTTTCAGCAGAATACGGAGAGGAAGAAGAACTTCATTCATCTTCAATCATAAGGTACAAATACTCATATGTTTGTTACTAAAAATGCAAACATTTTAAGTTTCGTCATCTTCATTACTGTTATTTCTCATTTATGTAGCTTGTTTAGGTCATGGATAGTCGTTTTCGGTGTATTGTACATCATGAGTGTGAGTTTCTTGAGTTCACCAAATTAGGTTATAAAGGATTAGATGAAACTTGAGAGGTTGATCCTAATTTTTGGAGTTATTTTAATGTTTTAAATGAGTTAAAGGAATTAGGGGACCACTGTAGTTAAAATGTTGGGGATGAATGAGTCATTTTGAATGAGGGGACCACTGTTATTGAAAATGTTGTGGAGACATTTTGGATAAGGGGACAACTGTTGTGGATGAGAGGACTACTGTGGTAGATGGGGGACTAGAGTAGTGGTTGATGTTGTTGAGTCTCAACAAAAGTATGTAAATGAGGGATTAAAATGTAACATTAAAGAATATGAGGGACTAGATGAGGAGACCAATGTGGGTTATGAGGGACTAGATGAGGAGAACAAAGTGGGTTATGAGGGACTAAAGTATAACACTATTGAAGACGAGGGACTAGATGGTGACAGTGAAGGCATTGCATTGGAGATTAATTTTGAAGATTTTGATTATGATATGGGTATGAATGAAGATATGGCAGATGCTGAAGATGAGGTTCCTAAATAGGATGTGTTTGAAGAGCAAAGTAAGGAAAAAATGAATAAAAAGGGGAAGGGGAAAGAGAAAGGTAAGACGAAAGGGAAGGAGAAAGGGAAAGTTGGAAGACCACTTAAGCAATCAAAGCAGTGTGAAGGAACTGGTGAAGGAAATGGTGAAGGAAGTATTTTGGATGATTGTGATAATTAAGAGAAAATAAATGTAAACTTGAAAGGTTTGAGTGACATTGAGGATGAAAAAAATGAAGATTTATTTGAAGAATATTATAGTGAAGATGTAGTATTTTGAGTGTTTTGGGTATTTGGGTAGTTGTGTGTTTAGATAGGGTTTCCTATTTTTCTGTTCAAAAATAATTTGTTGAGAGGGTTTGCAATTTTTCCGTTCAAAAATTGCAATTGAGAGAGAGTTTGCAATTTTTCCGTCAAAAATTGTAATTGAAAGAGGGTTTACAATTTTTCCGTTCGAAAATTGTAATTTTGAGGGTTTGCAATTTTCTCCTTAAAATTTGCAATTGTATAGGAGTGTTTGTAATTTTGTCCTTGTAAAAACTACAAGTTGAAGTATGATTTTATGAGTTTTTGTTTGAATCATTTGCTTTTTTATCTTTTTTGTGAGTATGCTTCCGCGCGCGTATAAATTTGTTTCTTTATTATTTCCCAACAACTAGTATTAGAGCTAAGGTTTCGATCAAGGGAGGAAGGAAGAGTAACAATTATTCTGATTAAGGGAGGAAGAAGACAAAAAGACTGGAGAGTAATAATTTTACAAATATGCATAATCATTATAATTATAATGATCGCTTTGAAGATGAAGTTGAAGACAAAGTGAAAATATGTGAGACTTTGGATGAAGGGAGGATTTGTTGGGTCAAATAGTATATTCATCCAAGTCCCACATCGGGTAGTAGAAAAAAAAATAGAATTTGAGTATTAATATAAATTGAGATAGTTAGTTTTAGTTTATTACACAGTTATTGGGAAACAAGTGTGAGTTGTGTGGAAAAATAAGTGTGAGTTCTAAGTCCCACATTGCGTAAAAAAATGGAGGTTAAGCACTTTATAAGTAAGAGTATCCATACACCTATCACCTTAAGGTTTTGGGTGAATATGTGGTGTCTATCTCACTTGTTTAGGTGAGTCTTTGACCTTTAGAAGACTGTTTGACCTAATATGAATGCTTACCCCTCATGATGACCCATCAGTGATATCAGAGTCGATGGTTCGAGTAAGGGACCGGTTCTGTGTGTCGAAAGTCTTCCTAACATGTTGGTCAGGTGGTGTGTTTCGTTGAAGTGTCCATGACGAGATAAGGGTATCTCTCAACGGCGGTACAAGCGTGTGGATGAAAGAGCATCTGTTTGAGGGGGAACATAGTGGATGAACTCACACTTGAGGGGGAGATTGTTGGGAAACAAATGTGAGTTGTGTGGAAAAATAAGTGTGAGTTCTAAGTCTCACATTGCTTAGAAAAGTGGAGGTTAAACACTTTATAAGTAAGAGGACCCATACACTTATCACCTTAAGGTTTTGGGTGAAAATGTGGTGTCTCTCTCACTTATTTGAGTGAGTCTTTGACCTTTAGGAGAGTGTTTGACCCAATGTGAATGCTTCCCCCTCGTGATGACCCATCAAGGCAGATTGGCAAACATTCAAGATACCTAAAAGAATGGATGACCACAAGTGGGAAATGGGGACATACTTTGCTACTAAACAAGATTTCAAATATGGTATTAGGACATATGTCATACACTCTGGTAGGAAATTGAAATTCAAGAAAAATGACAACATAAGGATGAAAGTGATATGTAAGAAAGGTTGTCTATGGAAGGCATATTGTGCAAAAATTAAACATGAAGATACATGGCAGCTCAAAAAGATTATTGATAACCATACATGTAATAGAGATTACAAGGTCAATTTCCTCACATCCAAGTAGCTCAATAGTAACATACAAAACAATGTGGGGGAAATCCTAGTTTAAAACTGACTAATATCATGGAGAACACCCAACAAAAATGGAATGTGGGAATTTACAAAACACTTGCATACAAAGAAAAGACAATGACTATTGATATTGTTAATGGGACTTTTAGAGAGCAATATAAAAGAATTCATGATTATGCACATGAACTGTTGATGTCAAATCCTGGTTCAACTGTGAGAGTGACAAGTCAACCATTTCAAGGTGGATAGAACAACATTGAGCATCATGAGAGACAACTGAGCTCAGATTTTCAAAGGATGTATATTTTTTAAGGCCTACAAAGATAGTTTTTTCAAGTGCAGGCCTATAATAGGTTTGGATGGCTGCTTCTTGAAAGGTTATTATGGTGGTCAAATACTTGCAGCAATTGGAAGGAACTCAAATGACCGAATGTTGCCAATTGCATTTGCTGTTGTGGAAGGTGAAACCAAGGATTCATGGAGTTGGTTCTTAGAACTGTTGATATCTGACTTTGGAGGTGCAAGATTATATAAGACATATGCATTCATCAGTGATCAAAAAAAGATAATTTATTCTAACAATGCATTTTTCTAAGTTAATTGGTATTTTCTGTGTTGAATATGAATACTGAGTCATGTTATGCACTTGTAATATATCCAGTGAGTTGGAAAACTCTGTGGCAAAAAATAGAGTAAGTTGATCTACAACCACCACCAAACAAAAGACAACCAGGGAGGCCAAAGAAGAAGAGGATCAGGGATGCATAAGAGAATATGAGAGATGAGACACTACTAAAGCGAGCTAACTTTGGAATCAAGTGTAGTAGGTTCCACGTGATTGGGCACACAAAGCTACTTGCAAACTGCCTACATTAAGTCAGACAACTCAACCTTAACCAAGTTAGCCTGCTTCAACTCAGCTTGAAGAAACTGTAGTGTGATCTTATGTTTGCTATGTTTTTGTACTACTCTTATTTCTTATGACCACAAATCCAAATGACCCACAACTTTGCTTGTTTGATTTTGAATAGGTGCTGGAATTCATTGACATTTAAAGATATTTGAAAGAAAAAAGATGAATGAAGAAGATAAATAGTAACTCTACCCAATTTCAAAAAACGTGTAAATGATAAAATGGAACTTACAACATTAATATAAGCACTTGTTGAGTCACTAATGTAAGTTAAGTCTTAGTGTCATCCACATCACCATACTTAACATTTCTTTTCAACCAATTTATAGGTAAGGATTAAGTTGCCTAAGTGAACAATTATTAAATGATTACTTTGTAACGTTTATTAAATAACGGACTAAAGTGGAATGTGAAATTAAGTTAAAGAACTTCAGCACTAATTAAATATTTTTTTAAAATAAAAATAAATATGAAATTAAGTTAAAAGAATTCTACACTAATTACAAATAAATAAATGAAATGACATTGGTTTTGATCTCGTGTTAGTGCACTTGTAGTTGTTTCTGCACAACTTCATGATTTAGTGTATATGTGGTTTGAATTTAGTAAGTGAAAAAAGTAAATTTAAAATGTAAAATTAATTTTGATATAATATTTTAAATATGATTGTGTTTATAAAATTAATTTTCTTATTTTTAAGATTTGTAAATTTTTCATGTACTATGTATTACTTTTATATCAAAATTTATTTTTTATTTTTTAAGTACATATATTCATTAAATTTAACAATTACATTTATTAAATATTTAAATTTTAATTAACTGTTTTTAGATATAAATTAGTTTTTCACATTACTTTATTATTTAATTTTATCAAAAGGGGCATAAATTTGTTGTCAAATTAAACTATTAAACCATGAACAAAAATTGTGAATTTAATTTTTTAAAACTATTTTAGATTTTCACTTTTTTTTTTTTTAAGTTTGATAATTTCCAGATTTTCACATAATAGCCACATCAAAAACATAACTTTTCTTTAAAAAATAATTACATATCAACTTTTCACCTACGCATGGATTGTAACCGTTGGTAAATCTCACAAATTATACTTATTCTATTGTAATAATAAGGCTTAATACCCTTTTTGGTCCTCTAATTATAGGCCTGAGTCCAATTTGATCCTCTTTCTTTTAAAAATTTCAAATTGGTCTCTTACGTTATTAAATAAGTACATGTTTGTCCTCGCCGTTAGAAAAATTAGAATTTCACTTAAAAGGTTGATAACGTGGATTGATTGAGCTTATGTGGCACGGTTTTTATTTTTCAATGCTGAGTTGTATTAACTTAGACATATTGAGGACGTGGGAAAATTTTCTAAGTCATTTCCATTTTACAAGTGCATGAACCCTAGCAGAGAACACGAAGCACACGATTGAGGTAGAAGACGAAGACGAAGCATCCCAGACGATTGAAGACGAAGACGAAGACGAATCATTATCTTGGTTAGTATCCAATTCCTCTCTGTTATTATTGTTTCTATGCATTGTGTTTTCTGTACTCTAGGGTTTGTGGCCCCCTTTTGAAAACTAGGGTTTTTTATATTCTTTTTGTAAAATTTGCAGTTGTTTATAATATTAGGTTGAAATGGAAGAACTGATTACTCTCAACATTCATCATAGTGGGGAGTTTGTTGATTCTGAAAAAACGAATTATGTGGGGGGTAAATGTAATGAATTACAGGTAGATGTTGATAGGTGGTCGTATTTTGAGTTGATAGGTGTTTTGAAAGACATTGGGTATACTGAGGTAGACAATATCTACTACAAGGATCCAACATTTGGGATTAATGTACTTAGTGATGATAAGGGTACGTTAGAGATAGTTGACCTATGTAGGGTACACCTGAAAGTCGATATTTACATTGAACACCCATTATCCCAACCTGAGTATGTTGATGTTCCTTTAGATGAACAACCTACAAACATGGAGGAGAAACCATTATATGAAGAACCTTTGAATGTGGTAAATCCAGAATAGTATGATATTGTTGCAGAATTTGTTGATCAAGTCCTTAAGGATGTAAACAGTGCTGGTGAGGGTTTGAATACTGATGAGGGTGTGAATGTTGGTGAGGGTGTCAATGCTGGTGATGGTTTGAATGCTTGTGAGGGTGTGAATGCAGGTGAGGATGTGAATGCTGGTGAAGGTGTGAATGTTGGTGAGGCTTTGAATGTAGTTGATGTTGATGAGGGTGTTGAGAATGGTAGAAGTCTAAAGTTTTTAAAAAATGACAAAAAGAGAGTGAAGATGGTGTGTAAAGAAGGCTGTCAGTGGAAGGCTTATTGTGGAAAGCTGCCTGATGAGGAGACTTGGCAACTTAGAAAATTAGTTGACACACATAATTGTCCTAGAGAATATAATGTAAAGATGATGAGTACAAAATGGCTTAGCAAAAGGTTACAAAATTCATTGAAAAATAATCCTAAGCTGAAGCTAAAGGATATAAAGGAAAAGGCTCTTAAGAAATGGAATATAGGTGTTAACAAGACAAAGGCAATTAGGGCCAGATTTGCAGCTAGGGATATGGTTGATGGATCTTTTTTAGGAGATTACACTAGGATATATGACTACTGTCATGAAATTTTAAGGACAAATCCTGGTTCCACTGTCAAGATAAATGTCACACCAGTTCAAGAGGGTATTGAGGATACAAGACCTTATTTCAAGAGGTTATATATTTGCTATGCTGCATGCAAGAAGAGTTTCAAAATGTGTAGGCCAATTATTGGTCTTGATGGATGCTTCTTAAAGGGCCTATGTGGTGGCCAGATTTTAGCTGCAATTAGAACAGATCCTAATGATCAAATGTTGCCTATTGCTTTTGCTGTGGTGGAAGGGAAAACTAAAGACAGATGGACTTGGTTTTTGAAACTCCTCGTTGATGATTTAGGTGAAAGAGAAGAATGTAGGACCTATACATTCATTTTTTATCAGCAAAAGGTACCACTTTATTTATTACATTAATTTAAGTTTGATTTTATTTTTATGATTAATAAATGTATTTTTGAACCTTTATTTGTTATATGCATTTGCAGGGTCTTCTTCCTGCTATGGATGAATTACTACCCAATGTTGAACAGAGGTTTTGTGTGAGACACTTATACAACAATTTTAGGAAGAAATTTCCAGGAAAAATGTTGAAGGAGATCATTTGGAAAGCAGCTAGGGCTACTTATCCACAAGCATGGGAAATGGAGATGAGAGGTATGATGCAGATACATGAAGAGGCCTACAAGCACATAATGCAAACACCACCAAGATTTTGGAGCAAGTCCTATTTTAGGACCACCTCGAAGTCTGATTATGTCCTAAATAATATGTCAGAGGCTTTCAACAGTGTGATTGTGGAAGCAAGGGCAAAACCATTGGTAACAATGTTAGAAGAAATAAGGGGATATATCATGGAAAAATGGGCAGCAAATAGATTGAAGTTCTCTAATTTAAGTGATGGGGATGTGTTGCCAAACATAAAGAAGAAGGTGGAGAAAACAAGCAGCTACACAAATTATTGGATAGTAAGGTAATTGTTTTGATAGGTAATAGAATGTCATCTGAGTATATTGGATAGCAAGCTCTCTCTTATATGACTTAATTTTGTATTTTTATAGGATGTCAGCTGAGTATATTTTTGAGGTGAGACATATTGAGAATCAGGGTGACATGTACTCTGTCAACTTAAAGGAACAGGGTTGTTCTTGCAGAAAGTGGCAGCTGGCAGGTCTCCCATGTGTCCATGTAATTTCCTCAATGAAGAGTAGAGGTCTTGCTATTAATGACTTTGTCCCAGACTATTACAAGAAGGATAGGTAATTAAGGTGTATGAACCTATAATTTATCCTCTGAATGGTACAAATTTATGGGTCAGAACAGAGTACCCTGATGTGCAGCCACCCAAATTCAAGAAAATGCCTGGAAGACCAAAGAAGAGGAGGAATTGTGAGTAGGGTGAGATTGATGGGTCAGATAGGAAAATTAGGAAACTGGTATGATAGTGAGGTGCACTAGGTGCAGACAAACTGGACATAACAAATCAACATGTAAGAGGACTCAACCACCACAAGCTACTCAGGCCACTGCAACACAACAGGCATCACAGGTTTCTCAAGCTACTCAGGCTCCTCAGGTCAGTGCAACACAACAGGCATCAAAAGTTTCTCAGGTATCTCAGACAACTCAGAAGAGGACTGCAACACAAGCTAGGCACAAGTTGCCTTCTAGGAAACCAGCACAGGTTTCAAAAGGACCCACCACCAGATTAAGTGCATCACAGAATGCAGCGAGTCCTACCACTAGGAGGACCACTCCAACTAAAAGGAACATTCCAAAGAAATCCTCTTAGAGTCTATAGTTTATGTTGTTTTGTGTAATCCTATCTTCTGTCAAAACTTCTAAGTACTTATGAACAAGGGTTCCTAATTTGTGTACTGAGCATTTGTGTAATGCTACTGATATTTTGTGTAATGTTACTGATATTTTGTGTAATGCTACCTATTTTGTGTACTGCATATGTTTTGAATCTAAGAGTTAATGCTACCTATTTTATGTACTACATATGTTATGAATCTAAGATTTATGGTTATTATATTACCAAATTGTTATGGTGTATACAAATTATGGATTACAAATTATGCTGAAGATGGAATCAATTTTCATTAAGAACCGCCTTTTAGACACCGCCAAACTTCACTATGCAAAGTATAGTTCGCGTCGCGAACTCTGTCGCTTCCTCTCGCTTTCTTCGCTTCAAGCGAAGATTGGGCATTTTGGTTCTGTTTTGAGTCGCTGAGTCTCGCCTTTCCTCGCGTCGCAACCTTTCGCTATGTGACACATAACGATCTTCAAGCGACAACCTTCGCTTTCTCTCGCTTCCTTTCGCTTCAAGCGAAGTTTGATCAATTTGATTCTGTTTTGTTCTGCCTGTACTCGCTTCCCGTCGTTTCCTTTCGCATAGCGATGCTTCACGTAGCGAAGCGTTTGGTCACGATGCGAAAGTTGCAGGGCATGGTTTTTCTCTTTGTTTCACTGGTTTTCTTCATACCTAATACCTGCAAAACCACATAAATTCTCAAGTACCAACCTTTTGGGTCTTTTGTTAGTCAATTCTGGTATACAAATCTGGTATAATGTGGCTTTCTGTTGTCAAATTACACAAATTTTGGTATACTTTCTGTTAGCAATAACACCAAACTTTTTGTTTGCACTAAATGTAAACTTTTGCAATAACACTAAAATATGGCAATAACACCAAACTTTTGCATTAATAATAAACTTGGAACATTAGTACTGATAAAGACATGTTTGTGTCAACAACTTTTACAATAAAGTAGAAACTACAACAAACCAAGAAAATAATGTTCCAACATTCACAACAACTTAACTACTAAAACAAATAACACAATATAGCACAAGCACTTCCAGATCATCTTCCATTTGCTTGTGTTCTTTAAAGCTTCATCTAGCTGCAAATTGTTGAGCCTTAAAACTTCCACCATTTTTTTGCCTCTGCCAACTCTTTTTTGGCTTCTTCCATCTCTTTAAATTGCATTTCAATCTTCCATTGCAGATTCCTCAAGCTTTCCTCCTTGTCATCTTTAGAATCATCATAAAACCATTCAAAAAAACCACACCCAGCATTCGTGTGTCCCTGTACAAAAATGCAGTGCATTCAGAAGAGTGAAGATGTACGCAATTGGAAGGAATGTGTTGGGATAAAAGATTACCTTAAAATGTTGACAACCCCAAAAAAGCTTTCCGTAATTTTGGACGGTTCTTGCCTTGCAAAGTACAGTAAGGTCTCCACAACCACACATAAGTTTCCCAAAGCTGGTATACATTTGCGAATCGATGCGGGTTCTTGAAGATGAAGACGATCCGCGCTCAGAACTCATGATTGGAAGACGATTTTCATTTCAATTTGGTTAATTTTGGGGAATATGTGACCTAGGGTTCGCAATTGGGGGTAGTTTTATAACAATATCAGCATCAAGGAAGGAGATGCTGATTGTGCAAACCAATCATCCAACTCAGATTACACATCATCAAATTTAACACCGTTTGCTTTTATTTAACGGAAAGGATCACTATGTACCTATTTAATAACGTAAGGGACCAATTTAGAACTTTTAAAAAAAAGAGGACTAAATTGGACCTAGGTCTATAGTTAGAGGACCAAAAAGGATATTAAGCCAAATAACAAGTCATGTTCTTGAATCATGTATTTGCAAAATTCGTGCATTAACATTATAATGTTTTACCATAATTATAATGCTTAATCATGATATTATTATTAACAAGCTAACCAATTAGAGAATGTAAAAGGGTTGGAAAAAAATAACAAGTTTATTTCAATGCTCAAACATTTTTTCTACAAAACTTCAATGTTTAAACATTTACATTTTTTTTCAAGTCATACGCCTTGCTATAATCTTGTTTTGTTGTTCCAACCACAGTTGTTGAAGCCTCAACAAAGTTTGATCTTGCATTGATGACACATTAGATGTTTGATCATTTGCCATTGCAGTACTAGGCCATGGTCCAAAAGGATCATCTTCTACTTCTGTAGCCAATGTTGTTTCATTGCCACCATTTGCACTAAATGTTGGTGCCACTGTTGAATTGTTAAAACTATTACATGAATCAAAAGGAACAATACAAGTATTAGGATTCTCGACGGTATAGGTTGGTGATTCGACATTTGAATTCTGTGCTTCGAAAATTGGTGTTGAAACATTCTTGAAAGAATCTTTAGCCTCAAAGGTTGGTGCTACAATCATCTCCATAGAACTTTGAGCTTGAAAGGTTGGTGCAACTGTTGTGTTGTTTTGATTTATGTCGCCGAAAATAAGATCCAAATTTGTTATGGAATCGGAGTTTTGATTCGAGAAAGATGATGCAAAAGGGTCATGAGCATTGAAGGTTTGTGATGATGTTGATGCCTTAAAGGTTGGTGCTAGTGATACATTGAAAACATCGTCGAAATCGGAATTCGTTGTTGTGGCTGCAGGAGGAGGTAAAGTTCCAATGTCATCAAGGAATGGATTGTATCTTTGTTGAGGTGCAGGTACTGAAGCTTGATCAAAGAAACTGAGAAAAGGGTCAAAACCATTATCCAATTTAGGTGATGACGATGATGTTTCATTAGTTACTGTCTTTGCCAACACTATTTCCCAACAATCTTTGGAACTATCATTGATATTGGAACTTTCATTTGTTTGATTTTGTTGCACTTGATCTTGATTCAAGTCATCAACACTTGTTATATCGAAACTCGACCTCGAGTTTCGATCCATCGTGAACGATCTAAGAGAAGCCGAACCATTAGCACTAACAAACTCATCATCATATTGTGATGACTGTTTCTCGTCTTCATCAGATACCTCGGAATACACATCGTGTTCCATCGATCCGCGTGAACTCCCGGCCGCATCGGTAGCACACATTAAATCTTCCAATGAAGTACATTGAGATCCAAACTCGGAACCAGTTTCGAAAAACCTTTCAAGTGTTCCACATCTTTCAACACCTAGTTCATCTTGAGATGAACACGAACCTGCATTAGAGTTTTTGTGTGCAGAAAGAATTAAATGTTTCGAACCGTTGTTATTCGTATGAAACGAAGCTTGATCCTTCAAGAAAGCTTGTAATGTTTCCATAAGCTCTTCGGAAACTTTCTGCACACACGGATACTCATAGGACCTACCAATTCCAATGCTTGCACAAAAAATATAAAATGCAGCTAACTCGTCGAATTGTTTATATGATTTAACACAAGCATTGAATGCAGTAACACAAGCTGAAAGTGGTAAATTGAAGAAATTATCCAAAACAACACCAAGCCCATCATTGATATCTTTGTAAAGATCAAAACTTTCTTGCACAACAGCATAGAGAGAAATCTGAACCAAACGACTGTTCTTGGCCGAACCGGTTGGCCTTGTCCCCATAGCTCTATCCAACAACCTTTGCCAATAACTGATTCTATTAAGAATCAATGTAGGCTTCATATCTTTAATACCAGGCTCATTCCTTTGATTCTTCTCGTAAAATCGGTTATTATAAGTGAATCGCCTTTGAAGTTTTCCCGTTAGGAAACAATCTAACCGTTCATCAAGGTACAACGCAAACGTTCTGATAAACGCGGTGTAGTCCCAAGGACTAGAATTCGAATCATCTTTGAAACTTGAAAGGTTGAGAATTTTTGCACCCCTTTTCATTGAATGAAAAACTTCTCTAGGAAAATATGGATCGCCATCTTGGAATATTCTAAGGACAATCATAAGAGATTTGAGTGCAACAACCCAGTTTCTGGTTTTGCCTATTCTTTTGCCTATACATTGTGCACACGCAGCAGCATAAGCTTTGTTCGAAGAAACTACGTTAACGATTTCGTTCACGTAGCGCTCTTCGATTGGATTTTTATCATGTGTTGTTGCTTTAAGAATTATTACCTCAAGATTTGCTGCATTTGTTACCTTTGCTAGGCTAATGCTTGTTTGGTCTTTTACTGCTCCAATTGCTTTCCTTAGTTTGCTTGGCATTGTGAGAGAAACAAATCAAACAACTAGAAACGTTTTTTGTTGTTGATTAGGAATTTTGGATTTTGGAACATCACTATAGGCACATGAATACATGATGTTTGTTGAGGATTTGTTCTAGGAAAGTAAAAGTTGTTGAAAATTGACAGGATTTGTGTGACAACATTTTTGTTATGGGACATAGAAGAAAGAGAATGGAGATTGAAGTTTTGTTTATATTTTTAGTTTGTGGATTTGAATGGTGGAGAGTGAAAGGTGGGAGAGGAAAAATGTGCACATGACCAGAGTGTTTTTTCTCCTGATTTGTTGACCAATTATGCTTTTGGATTAGTGATTTGAATTGTTTCATTTCCTACTCTTTCGTAGTTTAGGCATTTTGCATAGATTAATACTTTATTTTTGTATGAAAATTAACCAATCTTTGATTGTTTTACAAATTTTCACTTTTCAATGCAAAGATTATAAATACCTTCAAAAAAGTCGTCTTAATTTGAATCTTTGTATATTACTACTTTCATAAATGACTTTTTCCATAACTTTTTAATTGTTATTTTTTTATTGTGTAAATTATGTTCGTTTCTCTTAAATTCTTAAATATTTTAATTTTTCGTTTTTAGACTTTCAAAATATTTTCTTTAAAAAATAGTTCTTTTAAACTTTTTCATACGTCTCTAATACTAAAATCGTCGTTAAAACTGTCGTCAAATTAATCACTAAGTAATAAATTATCGCTAATTCAGTCACTAAGTTCTAAAAATCATCGCTAAGTTGTAGGAGGGATCAAAAGTGTGGATAAAAAATTTTAAAAGGACTATTCTTTGAAAGAAATATTGAGGGACTAAAAACAAAATTGGAGATATTTAGGAGGACCACAAATATATTCAGCTATTTATTATTTTTTACAAATATAAAGAAGTTAATAATTGTTGTTATTTTTCAATGAATAATTTTCATTTTATCTATAACTAGTAACTAACCCGTGCGTTCGCACGGACATGTCTGTTCGAAGATTTTATGTTATGGACGCGTAATTGTTAATCAAATTGAAAAAAAAAATTGTACAATTATAATTGTGTCCGTTTAAAACATATATTTTTATTTTTTGTTTTAACAAAATTTGAATCAAACAAAAAGTTGTGCCCGTGGATTACAGTAGTATTTGTTTCGTATATTAAAAAATTTGATTCAAAATTAAAGTTTTGCTCGTTTATACGATATGTATTTTATTTGTATATAAAAAAATTTGAATCAAAACAAAAGTTGTGCCCGTTGATTACAGTAGTATTTGTTTCGTAGATTAAAAAATTGCTTCAAAATTAAAGTTGTCCTCATTTATAACAATAGTATTTGTTTAGTATATTTAAAAATTTGAATCAAATTTCTAATTGTGTCAGTTTAAAACATATGTATTAATTTTTTGTTTAACACAATTTGAATCAAACAAAAAGTTGTGCCCGTGGATTACAGTAGTGTTTATTTAGTATATTACAAATTTGATTCAAAATTAAAGTTTTGCTCGTTTATACGATATGTATTTTATTTGTATATAAATTTTTTTGAATCAAAACAAAAGTTGTGCCCGTTGATTACAATTTACAATAGTATTTGTTTCGTAGATTAAAAAATTGATTCAAAATTAAAGTTATGTATACCTCTAATAAAAATAATTTATTCAATAACAAAAATGAGCGGACGTGATTTTTTTTCAAAAGCATGAATATGCAAATATATGTGTATTTAAGAAGAATATTATCATAATTTATTACATTTGATTACTCATAATCTTTGAGAATCAATATTATAAGATTTGAATAACAAATCTATGTATATAATCACAAATATTTCTCCCCAATTATGAATAATAATTCATAATAAAATTTAAGATCCTCTGTATTTGTATTTATAGTTATTTAAAAAATATTAACCACTTTATAATATAGGAGTCGATAATTATTCAATGGCTTCATATTTTTCTATCCCTCCACATTTTGCATCACCTGAAAAAAAATTAGAAACAAATATGGTAGGAAATTAAAGAAGATATAGAAAGAAGAAACGATAGTAAAAGAAATAGTTGTCATACATGTGGGATTGAGAGAAAATAAATAAAAGGAGCACCTTTTGAAAAATGGTTGTTGTATTTTAAAAGGAATAACAAGTAATTGAATAGCTATATTGGAAAGACTCGCTCATAGTATATAGGTTAAATAGTAGCAGACATGACAATGAAGCAACACTGCCATCTACTCTGCCATGAACCTCTTTAAACACTGTACAACACATGTCTCATTATCATGCAAGTTCTTCGGTATGTGTTATGTGGATCAGTGACCCATGTTATATATACTGTGGGCTGCTGCCCCAACCGCTATATGTTTATTAGTTACATATATTATTATATTCACATTAATTAATTTAGTATATTAAAGAAAAGACATTTGGCGCAAAAAAACATAAACACTATGGTACATCGATTCAACATTTTTTTTTAGTTACAGTTCATTTTTTTCTTTATAGGATAATAATATAATAACGTTATATTAGAGTACATAGTTTAGCATTTATAATAAAAATACTATGTATATATTGTTACTGCATTATTTCAGATTTCATAATTACATAGTCTGTAAAAATAGTAATTAATACCAATAGACTAAATCTTTAAAACCATCTCAATTTCAATTCTCGATGATATTTTACCGCCTCACATAACCAATATTTCTTTATGAATATATTATAGCTAATTTGTCAGGTAGTTTTTTATTCTATTTTAATTAGGTTTCTTATATACTTTTATTTCTAAGTTCTACCTCCACTCTATTCATCAATTCTTCTATTTAACCACTATCTGATTATTGTATTCTTGAAGACTCTTAACATGATGCATTCCATAAAATCACTTTAAAAAAAAATATTTTTATTTATTTAATTATAAAATATAAATTATTTAAATTATATTTTGAAAATTTATAAAATTTAACTTTTTAAAATCTTTCTCTCACATGTACTAATCTCTCACATATATAAAAATTATTTGACAATATCACTAATTCATTCATTTTATTTGTTTTAGTAATATAATAGAGTGATTAATCAAATTTGTTGTATCATCAGAAAATAATATTAATATATAACAACAGCTGCATGTAAAAGGAAATTTTATATTATAATTATATGAATATTAAATTTCATTATTTTAAAACAAATATATGAATATTAAATTAAATTAAGATATAATATGTTTGCAAGTACAAATATAAATATATGATTTGAAAAATAATTTTAGTGCATTGTCATAAATCTCATTAAGTTAAAAAAATATAAATATTAAATTAAATTAAGATATAATATGTTGTGCGAGTACAAATATAAATATATGATTGGTAAATAGTTTTAGTGCATTGTCTTAAATCTCATTTAACTCTCGTTAAGTTAAAACAAAAATATGAGTATTAAATTAAATTAAAATATAATATGTTGTGCAAGTACAAATGTAAATATATGATAGGGTAAATGAATCTTTTGGGTGATAAAAAGTGTGCAATTAACTATATTGCCAAATATGCTATGCAATAATAGCACAAAGGTTTCAATGCAATAAAAAACAAGTAAATATGAATAGCAATAAAATAAAAATTACTAAATATAATTAGTTGTATAAACTTTTATACTCCAATATAATACTGGATTATTTAAAACAAAAATAATATTTTATAATTTTATAAGTTAAAAATGAACCATTTGTTATTATAAAATCTTGGCTAAAAAATGTTCAAAATTTTACATCTTATTCTTTTTTATGCATCTTAATTTGTGTGAAATATTTAAAAAATAATTTATAATTTGAAACAGAGAGAATATTTATAAAATTATTTTTAATTAATGAAATATTTAAAAGAATTTATAATTTGATCAAATTCTTCTTTTTTATGACCTTTCATTTTTCCTTCTTAATGACTTTATGTTCCCCTTTAATTTCTCAATTAATTATTTACATATAGTTACCAGTTTTAAAATTTAATTTAATTTTCCATTATTTCTTATCAATGTCAATAATTAAAATTTAATGCATATTTATGCCTAATGTTGGAACACTTTTATTAATGCTTTAATAAATAATTATTCAAATGTGGGTCTCAATGCATTCTTAAGATTGTCATAATTAATTGTTGAAATAATGGGTTTCAATGCATTTTATCCTTTTTAGGTCTGTCATTGAAGTAAGTACCATTATTTCTTCTGGCATATCACATGATTTTATTCCTTTAATAATGAAAATAAATTGAGTATCTCTATGACAAGCTACAATGAAGAAATATATTTTTTGAATTTAATTTATAACAATGACAATATAGAAAGTGGCATTTAAAAAGATAGTATTTGTGCTATTAAACAACCATAAAATCATCATGACTTAAATTTAAAAAATATTAGAAGAATATATATAATTGAAAACAGTATAAACTACGGGTTGGGCTTTGCTGCCTTTATGGCGGCAAAGGCACCATACCTTTAGGCCAAAATTTATCACTTTTTTATTTAAGAAAAATAAAAATGAATAAATAAAAGGATGTGAGAGAAATTTAGATGAGAGAGATAGACACAAAGGCAGGTGCCTTTGGCGCCTTAAAGGCAGACAAGCCAAGCCCATAAACTACATACAATTTTGTATGAGCGTTTTGAATTATCAATTAAATAAAAGTAGAATAACTGAAAGACCAATCATTTTCTCACCAAATTGCTTTAAATAATCAAATGATACACATAACTTATTAGAGTTTATGAAATTGAAAGGTTATGTTTAACTATTCAATATGTACAAAATATTTATACTGCAATTACAATTTAGAAATGCTACTATAGATTAAGTGCAACAAAACTTATTACCAATTAAGCACCAAAACAAACCTACACAAATTATTTTACAAAATATTAGTAGCAATAAAACTTATTATCAATTACTATCAATTATTACAAATTACTTAGTTATGTTACAATAATTACTATCAATTTGTAGCACAAAATATTAGTAGCATCAAAACTTACTACCAATTACTACTAATTATTAATAGTTACTACCAATATACACAAATTATTACAAATTAGTACCACTTAAGCATACAGATGTACACAACTTATGAACATAATATAACTTACTACCAATTAATTCTGAAATTGTAGTAGCACCGAAAGCAAGTGCTCAGCGACGGCGAATCGGCAACGACTTAGCAGTGGTGACATAAAAATATTAATAGCATAATCAAAAACATAAAAGACAAAGTTTCTAAAAGATATAACATGAAGAATAAAAATCTAAAAAACAACATATATGATACGGCAGAAAACTTAAGGAAATAAGTTGTTAAAAATTAAATATTAAGGAACAACGAACTATATCAGAACAAAAACTCGGAGGACAAACTTATTTGGCTTTAATCTTTCATTGAAAACAAAGCCAACCACATAATCTAATCCACAAATCCATTCCAACAAATTTCTCACACAACAGTTTAAGAAATATTATATAAATGACATAGAAAAAAATAAACACCATGACCTAAAATAGCAAATTATTGAAACAAATACTGATATAGAGTAAGCACTCACCTCAAAGAACTCCCTCATGACTGCCCTTTATACAATAACTGAGTGTGTGAGGATACAATGACTGTGCAGGCAATATTTTTCATGTAATTAGTAAACATATCTTGTTTCATATAATTAGATTCTTATTATAATTTTTATATGATATTAATATTAATTTGCAAGTCCAAAATCTATAATCTAATACATGAAAAATAAAGTAAATTAATCGTTAAACTTTAAGTTCATGCTACTCAAATTCTTTATCGAATTAAGAACAATAATTTCACCCTATGAACCATCACATTTTGGTATAGAACACAAATTGTTGTTGAATCCATTTACAACATCATTGAAGCCTCTGCAAATGTGATATATCAGTTTTTAGTTAAAAAAAAGACTATTTCATATGGCTACCTGCTCAATCTTTGGCTGAATGTTCGCAAAACAGTGGATTGTCTATCCAATCCATATACTACTTTGCTATATGCTTAGTAGAAACTACGCAGAAAATAATATTTTCACTCTGGTTGATAAATTAGATCCATCATCCTTCAAACCTGCAATAAATCAAACCAAAATAAGTTTCTACAAAGTTTAACCTCATTTGATGTTTTACCAACTTAAAAGAAACAATCTCAATTTCACTGAACAACGTAAAATAAGAAAAAACACAAAAAACATGTTCAGATAAAAAAAAAGATACATTTTCATAATTATAGATGACATAACCCAAAATAATTGTAGAAGAAATAAATACAATACAAATGAATACATCTCTGTAAAAAAAATTAAAGTGAAGACAATAATTTGTATCCACATCATTTGCCTATTGGAAGAAATGTTAATAACACTAAATAATTGTTTCATCTGTATCTTTAACAGTTAGGGTAGCTCCAACACAAGCATCCTAGAGTATGAAACCCTAAAATCTGCAAATATAAAAAATGTTTGTAGAAGAAGACCCAAAATCTGGACATATAATATACTAATCAATATAAACACAAAATTTATGCAGAAAGTTTGGAGCTTTACCACAGATCTACCACCGCAAAACCATACACCACTGTAAAACCACCAGAAACTTCAGATCTGACGTCGTATCCCCTATTCCGATTGGTACCCCCATTTATCCTTCTTGATTTCACTTTGATCCATCCTTTTGATTTAAACACAAAATACCAGTTAATATAAACACAGAATATATGTGAAGAAAGTTTGAAGCTTTACCACAAATCTACCATCACGGAACCGTTTACCACCGTAAAACCACCGAAAACTCCAGATCTACCGTTGTATCCCTATTACGATTGGTTTTCCGTTTGTCCTTTTTTATTTCTCTTTGATCAATACTTTTGCGTTTTATTTGAAAGAGAGATGATTTACATAGAGAAAAAGAAGAAAAATGGTTTCTTTTATAAAATAAAAAAAACAGCAGAGAGAACCATGTTTGACTTTGTGTTAAAAGAGAAAAAGTTAGAAGAAAAGAAGAAGAAGAAGGTGAGATATGAGAAGAAGAGGAAACATGTTTTCTTTTGTGAAGGAAGAAGTGAAACAGAAACGGAAGAGAGAGAAGAAAAAAAACTGTGGAGGAATAGAGATAAAATGCATATAAAAAATCAAAAGTGATGTGATGACACTTTGATGAGCGTGAAAAGCAGAAAAATTTGGTTTAGATTGGTTGGTTTGTAACCAAAGAGACCCATATGACATCATCAATTGAACCATACCTAGCAAATAAAGATATAATACACTAAGCATGTAGTTGAAATTAAACAATGTGACATAATTAGTTACAAAAAGTAAATTTTGGACCAAAATTACCCTCATTTTGGTGACGTGGCAGAATTAGAGGGAAGGGCAAAAATGTGTTTTCCAGAGCATCTTCTTTTCTTATATTATAGATATCTTTAATTATTCATTATCTCAATTTATTTATTTTCTTACTCCATAATAAATAGTTAGGGTAATTTTGACAAAACTATAATCAATACTACATTGAATTTTGAAAACAATAATTAAAAAGAAACATAAAATTTTCAAAAGAGTGACACTTAAAATGATACTGAGGGAGTATTTTGCAAAAAAAAAATTGTCATTAATTAAGTGCTAGTATATTCTTAAAAGGCCCCCAAAAGACATTGTAAAGAGTTCTCTAAAGAGAGGCGACATAAAATATCATCCCAATCAATTTTCTAGCTGCCAAATTATTAGAACGAGCATCTATCATATTTGGTTGTGGCTCCCATTTTCTATATCACTTACCTTTATATAAAAACATGATAATGATGTGTTATTATCCAGTATGTGAAAGAAAGTGAAAAAAGAGAAGTCATGTTCTCTAGAATAATAATGGAGGTGATTGTCTGCTTCCTACACTTCTGAGAGTGGGTATTAACTTATTGGAGCCTAAAATTTAGACTTAAGCGATTCCTATAAATACCTCAACCCTGAGGTTGAGAAAGACATTTAATTCTCTTTGAAAATACCGTAGACAAAGCTTATTCATTTCTGTGTGAACTTGCTCTAACACCACAACAAACCTTAATACCTCTGACAACTCTTAATCATCAGGGGTTATCAGATATTATACTTTTAGCAAGTACAATTGGCGTCCACCGTGGTGATCCCTGATAAAACTAACTTAGGCAACCATCACAACATTCAACTAGGTTTTTATCCTTTATCCATCATGGTAAATAAGAAGGTAACAACTCTTCCAATAGTGAGCTGATGGAGATGAGGATATGCCATGGAAGAGATATGTGATGTCATGGACGACTAACGTCGTCAGAATTCAACTTTGGATGATAACGTCCTCCACATACAACAACACCAGTAGGGCAGACCCTTCATAAGAGATTGAAATCCTAGACCCCTAACCTCTATCAAATGAGATATGGGGAGTGTCAATGCTAGAGAACTTCAAGTTGCCCTCATTGGCCAAGTTTGATGGGTGTAGCGACCCATATGGGTCGCTGATTCTAAGGGTGTCCATGGGTTAGGACAACCCACAAAACCCGGTCAAACCCATCCAAAAAAATCCAAAAAAGTGGGTTGGGCCGGGTAATTGGGTGGATATGGGTTTAAAAACTAAAAAACCCATTAAAAAAATCGGGTTTCGGGTAAAACCAGACCTAACCCAAAAAACTCACTGACCCACAAATCAAACATTTATTATTACAATTTAATAATTTTGATAAATATTAACTTAGTTGTTGAAACTTTAATCTCTTAATATTTACTATTTTAGTGAGCCACGTCTTTAACTAATTTTGAATATTTTACTTTTTAGTTATTTTGATACTAATACAATTTTATGTTATGCAGCTTTAGTTTGTTGCTAGTATTTTATGATAATTTATATTTGTTGATTATATCATTTATTATTTTATGATGTTAAAAGATAGTAAAAATAAGTTATCAAATTTATTTTAAAAATATAAAAATGTTGAGTAATTTTTATGAAAAAAAATATGATGAATCATCATTCAGTCATTTAATATAAATAAAATAGAAAAATTATTTGGGCAACCCACTACCCAACCCAATCCAACCCAAAAATTAGTGGGTTTGCCCAAACCAACCCATTGGTGTAACGGGTGGTTATTTTACCTCACCCAAACCACGGTATATGGATTGGGTATTGTGTTTGGCCAAACCCAGCCCAAACCGGCCCATGTACACCCCTAGCTGATTCCTTGAAATGTAAACTTCTCTCCGACACCTTCAAATCTGCAACATTAAGGTGGTATGTGGTCTTGCCACGGCTCTCGGTTATCATATACCATGACCTGCTGAAGAAACATGCCATTAATTTATAGCAAGTAGGCATAGAAATATGTGTACCACCAGCCTTTTCAACATTCTCCAAGGCCCTTTTGAATCTCTAAGAGAATATCCCGCCTACTTCAATGAGGAAACTATCAAGGTCGTTCACCTCAACCAGAAATGTTAGTGGGAGCATTCCAAAATGGCTTGAGGGCATTCTATTTAATGAATTATTCACCTAGAGGCCAGCGACTTCCTTGGCAGAAGTGGAAACACGGGAAAAATTGTATGTAAAGAGCAGGGAAATCAACTACGAAAAGAAGGCTAGAGAATCCAATGAGCGTATAGCTAGCAGCCCTGATAGCTCACAACAGTCATAGAAGAACCATTATAACTCACCCATTAAAGATAGTGTGATGTTTAAAGAAAGCGAAAAACCTACGAAGAGTTTCACACCCTTGAACACTCGACGAGAGCAGATATGTTGTGAAGTTCTTCATACGCATGACATTCCACTACTACCAAAACCCAAATCAAATGTCATAAGGCTTGATCCTAGAAGGTGGTACAAGTTTCATAAGGTATAAGGGCACCACACAAAAGACTACTACCAACTCAAGAAGGAGATAAAATGTTTCATCCAAGATGATCATTTAAATAAATATGTTAGGGGTGATTTCTCCCAGACGCAAGACGGATCTAGATCTCAGTGACAAGATGCCTATAGGAGTCCCAAACCTAAAAAGGGAAAGGAATCAGGCAAGAGGGCGAGGACATAACTGTGCAGCACACCCTTAATACATAGCAGAAGGATTCATCAAGGCAGGGATACCAGTTATGTGAGAAAGAGATATCCTCACCCAATTCTAACCATTGAGGGTCCGTTCACGAATCCTAACTCAAGCAACAAGGGAGCTTTGGAACCTCATATCAATTTCTCTGAAAGGGACGCAACAGTCATCCATCCATATGACAATGACTCTATGGTTATAATCGTGTGATGTAATGACTGGGAGATTAAAAGAGTGATGATTAATCAAGGAAGCTTTGCACATATCCTTTACTGGGATGTCTTTGAAAAACTCTTCTTGTACATGGTCGACCTCAAAGCCTTTGTGGGATTATTTGTAGCATTCTCAGACGAGCAAGTGCAGGTAAAAGGTTATATTACCATGATGACCATATTTGGAGACAAGGAGAACTCCAGGATGATCAAGGTAAGATATCTGGTTATATATGCACATTCCTCATATAACATGATTATAGGACGACCTGCTTTCAACCAACTTGGAGATACCCTATCTATAATGTATCTATGCATGAAATACCCACTCATAGAGGGATGAGTTGGGGTTGTCCAAAGGGATCAAGATATCGCTAAGAAGTGTTACATAGATAACCTAAAGCTAAAGAAGACTATGGTTATTGTCATACCCCAAATTTTACCCTCAGATATTCTGATCGTTTGCATATCATCTTGAGTCAGTCGTCTCGCATTTTAGTTAAACATCTCATTAATCATGCATTTTTCGTTAGAATTTAATTTGTTTTATTTCTTTTTTTATTACTAACCATTTTCAATTATCTTTTTTATTATTTTTAGTTTTATTATTATTATTTCTTTTATTATTATTATTAGTATTATTATTATTAGTTTTATTATTATTAGTTTTATTATTTGTTTTATTATTACTAAACTTTATTATTATTAGTTTTATTATTACTAAGTTTTATTGTTATTATTAGTTTTATTATTACTAAGCTTTATTATTATTATTATTATTATTATTATTATTATTACTTTTATTTTTTGTCTTCATGTCCATAAAGGGAAAAATGTTAAGTTGGGACCACTACATTATAGTACAAACACTTCACATGGATTGCCAACTTGGACTTATCAATGACCAAGAATCATTCTCACATTTCACATGGATTGCCAACTTGGACTTATCAATGGCCAAGAATCATTCTCATAAAGTCACATGGATTGCCACATCAACACTCCCACCTCATTCACAATATAAATAAGATCTCTCTTTCTCTCATTTTTTGGCATCAACAATACCACACATACATTCTCAAAACCTTGCACATTCATTACATATTTTTTAAGTCATTTTTTTTTTTCTTTTTTTTAGAAATCAAATTTTATCCTTTTCTTTTACTTACATAATACCCATAAACATTTACCATCTTCACCACAACAACAACTTCCATCAAAACACTTTCACTTCCTTCTACACAACAAGCTTAACCTTTGCTAGCTTTGGAGTTTGTGAGTATCATTCATCCTTTATTTTTGTTCATACCATATATAGTTAGTAGTTTAGTATATATATATTTTTAGTTTGTGAAGTTATGTTGTAAAAATGTAATATTTTATGTGTTCATGTTTTTGTTATTGTTATATTATTATTAAGATTTATTTATTTTTGTACCTAAATCTTTCCATTTAAATTTAATGATTAAACTTAAAAAAAAAATAAAAAATACGAAAGAAGAGGACTGTTGGAATCTAGCATTCTAGCAGAAACCTCGAACGATTGGTCTCAAGTCTCGCACTTTGGGGTAGCCATTCATTCATTCTTTCGCTCCTCAAAATACCTTTAATCAACTTGGACGAATAAGAGCCGTCAAGATCTAGCATCTTGTCATAACTCTTCGAACAATTGATTTTCATCAAGCGTTCATTGTCCATTGAACCATTTTCATATCAACTTGGACGAATAAGAGCCGTCAAGGTCTAGCATATTGGCATAACTCTTTGAGCAATTGATTATCGTCAATAGCTCGCTGTCCATTAATTATTTTTCATTTCAACTTGGATGAGTAAGATCCGTCAAGATCTAGCATCTTGGCACAACTCTTCGAATAATTGATTACTATCAATTTTTTTTGTCCAACAAACAATTTTACAATCAATCTTGAATGAAAAGGACTGTTAGAGTCTAGCACTCTGGCATAACCCTTTGGCATTCTTAAAACATATTCAAGCCACTTTTAAACCACTAGCTTTTCCAAGAGATAGCCATTAATCTCTTGTGATTTTTAACTATTCCTTTAACCTTCATAAGAGATAGCCATTAATCTCTTCTCCTAAACAATCAATCTTCACAAGCTTTGCTTTCAAGCTTTTCACCGTAGTAGCCAGAACTACGGACATTCTGATTTCTCAAGTTCATCTTGAGAATACGTAGGCATAGGATTGCGAGATCATAGCGAGCCACCTTTTCTTTTTTCTACCTTTTCCTTTTTCCTTTACATCCAATGCCTTATTGGATTCCACCTTTTCCTTACATCCAATGCCTTCCTGGATTCCACCTTTCCATTTTTCATCGTAGCCCCGAACTACGAAGGCTCTGAGTTTCTCATTGCACTATGAGGATACGTAGGCACAAGATTGTAAAGTCTTGTCGAGCCCCCTAGTAATAAAAACCTTTAGGTCCTTTCTCTTATAATCCAAAAACATTTCTCTCTCTCTCTCTCTCTCCCTTTCCTCAAGTAGAAGATTAGAAACAAACCTTAAGCTAACACTCATTCGACCCTAACTAAATGGTTCCCGTTGAGTACAACGGACGTGAGGGGTGCTAATACCTTCCCCTTGCGTAATCGACTCCCGAACTCAGACATTGGTTGCGATGACCATATTCTTATCCTTTCTTTTAGGGTTTTATTCGATATTTTCCCTTTCCTTATATGGAATAAATAAAGATCGGTGGCGACTCTGTTAAGTCCATCCCGCGGGCGTGCGATTGCGCTTCGCGAGGTCGTTCTCATTTTTCGAGGTACGACAGTTATGGTTCACGCCTAGCAAGCAGACACCCAAGAAGTGAACATTATAGACGTGAAATTGGGAGTCAAACTATAAGAGGTAGCTCCTAAAGATGAAGATTCATCCACCCTACGCCATGAAAGCATGAAGGCGGATGAAGAAAATACTTGTTAAAACCCTTTAATTATTTTAGGCATTAAACCATGTTCTGTTTAGTTTAACTTGTTTGTTCACAAAATTTTAAGGAGAGGTATTATGGGTGTTATTTTATGGTTATATTCTTATTACATTCATTGTTCTGTGGAAAACCCTCTTTCCTATGCGTTCTCAATAAGGCGCAAGGGTTTTTAATGAGGAACCTCACATTATCCTATAATTTTTTTAATGTTGTTGTTTTGTTTTGCAGGAACTAAAGATTGGAAAGAAACCTTATTGAAACCATCCCAAAAAGGTGATCATACATGCTAGATCCTTATAAAGTAATCCTTATGTCCCATAGAGGCGGTCACATATGATGGATCCTCGTGGAGGAATTCTTGTCTCCCATAGAGGCAATCACACGTGTTGGATCATCATGGAGGAATCTTTGCCACCCACAGAGGCAATCACACATGTCGGATCCTTGCGGAGGAATCCTTGTCACCCAAGAGGCAACACTATTAACCTACAAAGCCACAACCTATCCAAGGTATTCTAAGATAGTTCACACAAAGTAAATAAGTAAGGGAATGCAGGCCCACCATTTGATTAATCCCCAAGAGATAAAATACAAAAGAAGTCCTTAAGGGTGCAATTCATCATTACATAAAAAACCCCTAAAGGTATAGTCAAATAAGCCATTAAAGGTATGATTACAAAAATAAGCTACAAAGGGCCAAAAAGAAACAACAAAACCTTCAACTCACTAGCCTTCCTCTATAATCTGATGTTCCTCGGAAATATACCCTTCTGGAAAGTCGCCTCCTCTTGGGGAGCCTGCACCGCTGACTTGTCGCCCTCATACTCAATATGGGTGCCTTCATCAGGAGAGTCGCCAAGCTTCCGTGAGGGTGAAGTCTCTTCTTCCTCCACCACTGACTTGTCGCCCTCATACTCAATATGGGTGCCTTCATCAGGAGAGTCGCCAAGCTTCCGTGAGGGTGAAGTCTCTTCTTCCTCCACCACTTAGTCATCATGGACCACATTGAAGAGGTCCATTTAGCTCAACTCTAGCTCATGAAAGAGGAAGGCGAACTATTAATTCGCCTGCAGAAAATATGAGTTAGAAGTGTCCACTAGCCCATCCTTGAGTGTGGATGTTGCAAAGCAAATAGCGAGTGAAGTTTCTATCATCTCCATGATGACTAGTTAGATTTTAAAGACCACTCAATTATTTCTATTACTTTAACATTGGTTTATCAGATGGTTGATTATTTTTAAATATTGAAATGTAAAATAGCATAAAGACTTGGATTTCACTTACCTATTATCATGTATTATCCTGGACCATTAATATGTAATTTTACTCGGTTATTAATATTACTGCCTAAAGCTCTCATCATAGCTCATGTATGAGTCAAAGATGTGAGATCAATTATATTACTTAATAGACAATCTCTTAGCCTATTAATCAATACATCAATATTAAGTTTGAACAACTAAACATATAATGAAAACTACCTTTTGAATATCAAGTCATACTATGAAAAACATGTTATAGGTAGCTAATCCAAAACAAACATTAAAAACAAAGAATCCATCAATATTAAAAGTTAAGAAGAATTGCATAGAACACCATGGTCAAGATCAAAACATGAATACTAATACAACTACACCTAACCCAAAAAAAAAAGTAGCTACGCTTACTCATCGTAGTTGTACAATCAAGCCATATAAGTAAGAAGTTGAACAACATCTGTGACAATTCCTCGAGCAATGCTTCCACCCTCAATCCTCCTTTCCTTTTCTCTCTTGTTGTGATTTGTGGTGAGAACCTACTTTCTCTAAGAATTGCCTCAAATCTACCGATATATCCATTTCCATTGAATGACACTCCAATTTATAGGGTTTTAAATGGTAGGATTGCTAAGCGCACCACCCAGGCTTGCTTTGTGCGCCTACTTACTTCCTTGCTAAGTAATGCCAGTTCACTTGTAACTTGATTTGCAGTCTTAGCTCGCCGAGCGCGCTGAACATGCTTTCTTAGTGCATAAACCCTTTATTAACCTTGAAGTAATTTAGCCAAGAAGTTATGAAGTGTATTTGCTTGCTAGGTGCGCCTGTTTTCTTGGCCTAGCGAGGTTGGTTGCTTAAACTTGAAGTTATTTGGCTATGAAGTCTTCTTTTGTCGCCTTTGTTCGCTAAGAGCACCTATGTTCGTGGCTTAGTGAGCCTTGTTTGTTGGAAAAGTGCTTTGGCATGGTCTTTGTGTTGATTTGGTGATTTCTTAGTCCATTTTACGTGTTTTAGTCAATAAGTAGTTAAAATGTCCAAATAGGCTTTTTATCACTTTTCATTTATTAATCGAAGGTTTTTTCTTTGATTACTTCTAAAATAAGTTAATGTGTGTGTGTGTGTGTGTGTGTGTGTGTGTATATATATATATATATATATATATATATATATATATATATATATATATATATATATATATATATATATATAAAACTTATTTTTTACACTTATCAACTCTCCCCAGCCTATCCTTTTATTTGTCCTCAAGTAAAATCTATTCAAATGGTTCAGAAAAAGTTCAAAATGCATGTTTTATAAGAAGTTTAATGACTTGGTCAAGAATTTTAGAAAAACCATTGTTTCATGACATGATTTTAGTTACAATGCAAGTTCATAATCAACATCATAATTATTATCAAACCATAGCATAAAGATGAAAATTTTGCTTTACCAAAGTAAGACTTCAAAACATGACTAAATTAACAGTCAATTATTCATTAGAATCATAGTCTCACAGATTATCTCTAAAAAAAGGTCAGTGTTTCTCTCATTGTTGGACAATGCATAAACTATAGAAACATTGTTCATTTCATCTAAGTAGTACCACGAGATACATAATCAGTCATAGATCACTAAGGTTATTCTTTTGGTTGTAACGTGGCTGAGCTACAAAAAATATTGGTTTTTATTTGGTTTCAAAAAGCTTAAAGATAAGAGAACAAAACCATTTTGGTGTATCATTTTGTTTTTCAAAAAGTTTATTTTCTTTTCTTTCCACTTTACATCACTTTCTTTTTGGTGCCTTTCTTTTGCATGCTTTGATTTTCTCTTCTTTTCTTTTCTTTTACTTTATTTTTGCCAAAGCATATTCTTTTCTTTCTTTTCACCATTACCAATTGATTTTATTTTTCAAAACTTTTCCTTTATCCCCAACTTTGTAGTTTGACATGCCCTTGCATTTTTATGTGCTCTCCTATCCTCAAAACAAGATGGCGAGCATTGTTTTTCTTTTAAAAATTGTCTAAGGTTTGTAACATTGAAAGGACAAAATTTTCACTTTTTAGACTCAAAGGGGTTGTCAAAGGATCACACCTTCACAAGGTAAGTTTTTTGGTCAAGTATTTTTTTACTCAATAACAAAAAACACGTTCATCATATCCATGACTTCAAATATACAAGGTAATAGCAAGAATGATGTAAAATCCACATAATTAGCATGCATGTTCGCTCTCATTATTTACATAGAATACGAGGTTCCACACATCTCACTTTGTTAGGCTTATATGACTCTTAACTTTAATTGATATGTGTTGCGGTGAGAATTGGATATCAAGTTATTATATTAACTTGAATCGCAAAACATTGAATGTTCACCCTCGAACTTTAATTTATCCAAAGGAAAGGGAAAGATCGAACAAAACCCTATTTGTGCAATGTAACAACAATGCGAAGAGATCTAAAGGTTCGGAGGTTGGTTATAGTAAGGGAGGATATTAGCACCCTAAGTATCTATTGTATCCTATAGGAACCTCTTGAAAGTATTTGTGTTATGGTAATTTTCTTGCTAATGTTTGAAAATGTTCTATTTTGGGGTTTTATGAGATAGGGAACCCAAGGAGGTTTATTGCTAGTGTGCTCGCCAAGACTTCACAGTCTTATGCCCACGTATCCTAACAAGGATGGAATCAGAGCAATCATAGTCCACCTAACTACGGGTGAAGAACACTTGATAGTGATCAAGGTTCCAAAGGGAAAAGTGAGTGTTTATAACAATAACACTTACATGACTTAACAAAGTCAAAGAGTTTACAAATTATAACCTAAGGATATGTTGAAGGGTTAATGACTTAACAAAGTCAAAAGGGGTAGTTGAGGGAATGCTATACTACCTATGACATAAAGTCAACAAAAGAAAACTTTTCTTTGGATTTAGGCAACAAAAGAAAAGAGAAGAAAGAGAGCTAAAAAACTAGCATCACTAGTGGATGACTTGACGAAGCCAAAAATAAACATGAGTATATGAGTGATAATGGATGAGATGAACAAGAATGATATTCAAACGTGATATCAACTAAAGTAGATAAAGAGTGATAAAGATGATGTTCAAACATGACATCAATCAAAGACACACAACTCATGGCAAAGATGACATTCAAACAAGATGTTAATCATAGGATCACATGAGATGAAATGAGATATAAAAAAGTCAAATGAACATGGTAACAACCAACACATGAAGGTAGGTGTGACAACATCTAAGATAAGGCTTAACAAAGTCATAAATAATCATGGTAACAACCAAGGTAAACACATACACATGGATGATGCATAGTCAAAGCCTACATGAGACATAGTTCTAACAAGACCAAGGTAACAACACAAGTATGGCATATCCTAGCATGTTTATAACAATGACATGTGAGCATGGAATATAAACACATAAGTAACAACATATAAGCATGGACATAAATGTAACAACATCAACAACATCATCATGTACATGAAGGATATAACAATATCAATCATAAAGGGAGGATATAACAATATTGAAAGCTCCTGAGGTTTGACTAAATTTTGGTTAAAACTTAATGAAGAATGCTACAGACAAAGATGTCGAATACAATGTCCTAACATTCTGACTCGACAAATATAGCAGGTTCTAAATCTGGTGCAAAAATCAAGGAATGATTATAGTAGTGGATCAAGGAATCAGCCAAAAGAAAGTTGAAAGCCCAACACAGTTGAAGGTTATAAAAGAAGACTTAGACCTAGGGTTTAGATATGCCTTTGTAACCTAGTTCTCTTGTTTAAAAATAAGGGTTTAGGGTTTTGAGAGTCATTGGATCTCTAGGTCTTTTGTAAGTCTCTCTTTGTATCGTTTGATGCACTATGGTAGGCATAGGTATCACACAGATCCAGAAGCCTTTAGGTAATGGATTATGTATTGTTCTTGGATGAAGCTTTTAAGCAAATCTAAGTTAGCTTGTTTGTCAAGTATGCTTGACAGAAATCTGTATTGACGAGGATGAATCAGCTACAAGTAGTCGTAGTTGTTTAGATATCACAGATTATGATTAGGGGAAGTGAGTGGTGATTCTCATATCAAAGACGGTGTTCTTTGATAAGGATTTCATTGGGTAGTAATTAGGAGATAAAGTTGTAAACGGGGGAGTTTAGCTTTATAGTAATACTACAAATAGTGAAGTCTTCTTCCTGGATTGGTATCCCCCAAATGTAGGTGAATTGCACAGAACTGGGTTAACATATTCTGTGTTTTTTTATCATTCTGCAGATTTACTTATTCTGTCGATGTTCTTAATAAACATGTTGGAACAGATGTCAAAACATCTGTGATTCTGCAGTTACTGATATTCAAGGTATCAGTCAGCTGTTCTGTTCTTGTTTAAATGATTATGCAGAACAATGTATTGACATGGGTTAGGACATCTGCTATCTGCTATGCCAGAATTTCAATTGGTATCAGAGCAGGAATCCTGTCTGTTTTTGGATGAGATCTTTGGGAGATACTTTCTGGCATTTAAACAAGGATGAGTTTTGGAGATCAATTCATCAACTCAAACATACTTAAGGGTATTAATGGATGGGACGAATGTTCTGGATCGAAGGTAACAACCCGGTGGTTGTTCATGTTGCTGAGGAGGTTCTACAACAACTGCAAGAGAAATGGCTAGGTCTCTTGTTGGGGTGTCTTATAAGATGTTGTGACATCTTATTAGGGCAAGTTGAATTTGTTCCTTGGTGGTTCAGCTGCATGTGTTTCTGATGGAAGAGATCTAGAATTTATGGGGTTTTGGAGTTGTTACTGAAGACAGATGGTGGAAGATCTCAATCGTCGACCTCTATATTTGAAGATATCTGCATCTTTTTATTCCAAAGTTGAAAGCGATGGAGTGGAGAAAGTTGTTGGTAGATGTCTATTATGGTGACTTGGTACGTGGAAGTTTGGTTCCATTGTGCAGTTTGAAGTCAGTTGAAGAGAAGGGGAGTTGAGATTAGGTTTATCAAGTTCTTGCTCTAGGAATTTGATAGATTATTGATCGGCTAATTTGTCAAAGATACTTGAGAATTCTCTTAAGTCCACTCATAAAGGCATCTCAGTCGTGCATCTGGAGTCTTCTAGTTATTCTTCTGACTAGAAGGTGTTTCTGTGAAACATAAATCTGAAGAAAGTGGAGGTGATTTATTTTCACCATCCAAAAGTGCAAGGAAAGATTCACCTCTCTTAATCCTAAGGGTGGATCTAATCTTAATGGAGATTTTAGAACTGTTGAGGTAAATAGGGTTCGTTCAGAGAGACTCTTAGTTACTTGAGTCAAGAGTGGCAGCCTTGGTATCTCAACACTTTGTTTTCCAAAGAAGATACTTGCAAAAGATTGAATACTTGCTAAGTATTCATGGAGTGATATGTTGGAGTATGACTTCAACAGTGAAGCAGGGTTATTGAACAAGGATTTAAGATCAATTTCTATTTGTGATATTCACAAGTATTTAATTGATTATCCTTGTATGTGAAGTTCAAGATTGTTGATGTTCAACACGATGTTGGAACATCTCTTCATCTGGTTTATGCAGAATCATGGGAGGGGTACTACATAAGCTTTTGGATCTATTTCTCTTGGGTGTTAACCTAAGAATCTGCTTTAGTGTGGTGTGGCAGAAGCATTTGATCTCTGGAGAGTTTCATGGAAAAAACTGGTCTAGACAATGGTGATGTGGAAGATGAAGAAGAAGACATCATAATCTTGATGAATAGTTCTTGGATCAGTTTATTTCTGATCTAGGAGTATTGGTGTACAACAGGTGTGTTCAAGTTGTTACTAGAAGCATCTGATGTTTATCTGGAAAGTGTCCTGGCAAGAGACTTGTCCAGAATTTGGTGCTGGTAATGGCACAGCTTGGGTCAGTTTATTTCTAATCTAGGTACTTAGGAGCATGTCATCTTGCTCATCTTGGAGGTTAAGGTTAAGTGGCAGTTATCTTCGACTTTCTACAGACTGCTCTACTCAAGTAAACTGGCATTCTTTGGTATGGCTATGGTGTAGTATATGACTACTTTCTCTTCTGAAGAATCAGACGTGGCAGGTGTGAATTCTTTGGAGCTTCAAAGCAGTTATTCATCAAGGTGTGAGCTTGAATGGAATATCTGTGATAAGATTAAGCAGGATGAAGGTTGTCTACTTAAACTTGGTTGTTGAATCAAGTTTATGAGAACATAGAACTTTTGTTTTGTAATAGGGAAGAGGTTCTTCTAAGTGGCAGAAGGAGGAGATGAATTCAGCAGTTGGATGTCTGATCAGATGTCAGGACATCAAGTAGAAACTTCAGTGTCTTAGTTGATGTAGTGGCGCATCATCGCAAGATAAAGTTGATCTTCTCAGAAAAATAAATGGAATCAACACTTCAAAAAGGTCTATCTCATGCAGTTTGTGGGAGCTGTGGAAGGAGAAGATGTTACATGTCTAAGGCTTGGTGGATCCAAGATGGCTTGCTAAGGAGCAAGTAGTTCATGTGACTTGAAGATTAGGTTTCATTAGTGGATTAGAAGATTATCTGAAACTCTGAATAAAAGTTAAGATTAATCAAACGGTGGCATTTGGTTGATCTTTATTGTGCATTCAAGCAGAGTGTCTTAGAACTAATTACTCTTGGGGAGAAGGGTAGTTGGTTGAAGATGTAAGGAGATTCTGATTCAGGTCTATCTTGGAGCTTGTGGTAGAAGTTCTAGGTTGATGATGGAAGATTACCTTCTTTTGGTGGATGAGAGTTTATTTCTCTCTTTGGTTACTGGAGTTCTTATTGATCAATCTGGTGGCGCAGTGTTGTTTAAAGATCTTCAGTTGGATATGCAGATAGTAAAACCAGTGGTGGAACATATCTAGAATTATGTTGGTTGGTGTCTACGATATGTGAAGGATGTCCTAACTGATGTTAGAACATTTTCTGGGTTGGTTATCCTTGGAGTAGGATGCTAAGTACTGAGTGTGGAACTTGACACTCACATCTTGTCTAAGAAGTATTTATCTTGTCATACGGGAGAATGATGGGTAAAGGATTGTCTTGGAAGTATGATGTGAATGAGACATGCTAGAAGTGGATCCGTTTGGTGCTTGTGAAGCAAATGGGCTGAGGATTTCTGGAGTATGGGTTTGATGTCCTTCAAGTGTGAAGAACATGTGGGCGAGCTAGCAAACTAAGGGGCTCTATATGTCTCTTTGAGGAATGTGAAGCATTCAGATTCAATTGGGTTGTATCTTAGGGAACAAGGAGATTTATACATGAGAATTCAGGAGGAATTCGTGTGGTGTATGGATGGTTTCTAGACGAGAGGGATCAATGGAGCTTTGGTCTCAATCCAAGAGTTTGTTGGTTATGGTACAAGGATGCGTTCCTGGTACTCTCACTGTATGATCATGAAGTTGTCATGGGATATCATGTAGTGATTTTGGGTGGTTCTTGCTGAAGAAGCATCTGTTGAGAAAGATAGGGGAGAACTTCTGTCTGTTTGATGTACTGGTGTGGTACATGATTTGCTTGAGGGTTAAGCATTAGGTGAATGCGTCCAGCAGGTGTGTTGAACAGAGGGTGCGCTCTTGAAAACATGAAGATGCGTCTTATGTTTTCCATTCATTTAGGGTGTTCTTCTGGCAAAGGAGCACTGGTTGTCTACAACAGGGGGAGTTATACTTCGGTTGTGGATGTATGGTTGCATTGGTGCAGTTTGTTTATCAAGATTGTTTGTGGTTTCAAGCAGTTTGTGATAGATTGCCTCAGGTGTGGATGATATGTCAGACGAGATGTCGTGACATTTCCTTACAAGTATAAGTTCTGGGTGAACTTATCAGGTTATTTTGATTTAGTCGGTGTGGTGTCAATGGATTAAATTAGAAGTGATACAAGTATCTGGGAGTTGTTGCTGCTAACTGAAAGATGTTTGAAGAAATGTCTTAACATCTTGGTCAGTTAATCTTGGTCTTCTGGCTGAAAGGGATTAAATAGATGCTACAAGAGGGACTAAACAAAGTCTGACAAGATGTCAGAACATTGGTTAGGATGTATGGCTGTATACTTAATTGCTTTGGACGGTGGAGAATTTGTGTCTTAGGGAATGCGTGTTAAACACGTGTTTCAGAAAATGGCAATTCTTTGAATGGTCCTTGTTAAAAGGAAGAACCAGTCAAATGAGGTGTGGCCGGTGTACTTTTGTCTATGAAGATACACAATTTCATTTAATGCTCACATTGAATGGACATGTGTTACTTCCAATGGTTCGTTACATCCTAAGAGAAACGCTCTTGTATATAAAAGATGTTCTAGTTGTCATCTTGTCGTAGGTTGTCTTTTCTGTTATGCTGGGTTCTTATGGGGTTTGTTCATTTTTTGTTTTCCTCGGTTTGGGTATGGGTCTGTCTTGGACATGTTTGTCCATTTTTGGCTAAAAAGGGGGAGAAAAGTACAAGGGTTGAGTCTGTCCTTGCAGTTGGTTTGCAAGGATGTTGGACAGAATGTTATGACATTCTGACTGAGTCTCAGGCTTCCCATATGTTCTGAGTCCTTCCTTCGTGTCCTGTGATCTGAGTTATGAACACAATCGTGCCCTGTGTTCTGAGTTACCCATGTTGGTGTTTGATTGCTTCAATTGCAAAATTCTTCCCCCAGGTGAGGACGTATAGATTCATGGGGAAAGGGAGAATGTATGTCATCATCTTTATCATGTACACCAACATGATTGGAGTCACATCAGTATTCCAATCATAACTGCCACTCAGGGTGAAGAGACGTAAGGAGAACCCTAGGTTTATTGTCCAAATGAAGTTTTAGCCAAAATATATCAAAAGGGGGAGATTGAAAGCTCCTGAGGTTTGACTAAGTTTTGGTTAAAACTTAATGAAGAATGTTGCAGACAAAGATGTCGAATACAATGTCCTAACATTCTGACTCAAAAAATATAGCAGGTTCTAAATTTGGTACAAGAATCAAGGAATGATTATAGCAGTGGATCAAGGAATCAGCCAAAAGAAAGTTGAAAGCCCAACGCAGCAGAAGGTTATAAAAGAAGACTTAGACCTAGGGTTTAGATATGCATTATGTAACCTAATTCTCTTGTGTAAAAATAAGGGTTTAGGGTTTTGAGAGTCGTTGGCTCTCTAGGTCTTTTGTAAGCCTCCCTTTGTATCGTTTGATGCACTGTGGTAGGCATAGGTATCACACAGATCTAGAAGCCTTTAGGTAATGGATTGTGTATTGTTCTTGGATGAAGCTTTTAAGCAAATCTGAGTTAGATTATTTGTCAAGTATGCTTGACAGAAATCTGTATTGACAGGGATGAATCAGCTGCAAGTAGTCATAGCTATTTAGATATCACAGAGTGTGATTAGGAGAAATGAGTGGAGATTCTCATATCAAAGAGGATGTTCTTTGATAAGGATTTTATTGGGTATTAATTAGGAGATAAAGTTGTAAACGGGGGATTTTAGCTTTATAGTAATACTACAGATAGTGGAGTCTTTTTTCTAGATTGGTATCCCCCAGATGTAGGTGAATTGCATCGAACTGGGTTAACATATTCTGTGTTCTTTTATCATTCTGCAGATTTACTTATTTTGCTGATGTTCTTGATAAAGATGTTGGAACAGATGTCAAAACATCTGTGATTCTGCAGTTACTGATATTTAAGGTATCAGTCTGCTGTTCTGTTCTTGTTTAAATGATTATGCAAAACAATGTCTTGACATGGGTTAGGACACCTGCTGTCTGCTATGCCAGAATTTCAAATATCATTGTCATGGATAAGTTTAAGATACCACAAGATAGATATGGTTCAAGACATAAAGGTAACAACCAAGGGTTCAAGCCAAAGGTTCATTGTGATAACAATCAAGTTTAAGCATTTCAAAAGGTTTAAACATAATAAGCATGAAGTTTAAGAACCAAACAAAGTCATGGTATCAAAGTTAAAGCAAATCATGAACATATGATCAAAGATGATTCAAACACATTGCAAGCATGCATCAAAGGTTCAATACAATATAAGTATCATGCTAAAGTTAAAGGGAATGTTTCATAATCTAACATGAAGAAACAAGACATGTACACATGAAAATCATGCATTAAAGTGCATCAAACTTAGGCAAAAATCAAAGGGATTATGTTACCAACATCAAACAAGGTTCACATAATGTACATGACATTCAAAAAAATCAATATGATCAAGTAAAATCAAAGAATCAGTAAAAAAGAATCACTTAATGACCTAAAACCATTTTAAAAAAGTGTCTTACTTTGACTAAATAAAAGTGTGTGAAAATAAAATCATTTTCGTATTTTTTTCATGGATTATCAAAGTAGGTATGAAAAATAAGAAGTGTGAAAAAGAATGGCTCAAAAAGATTAAAAGTGCATGGAGAAATGAATGGATGAAGTTGTGAAAAAACATAAAAAACAAGTGCTAAAAAATAGGTTTTGTTTCTGCCAGGGCTTGAACCAACGCACCCGTGATTACAGCTTAAAAACCTAGTCACTGGGCCACTTGACTGGCCTTGAAATATTACACGCACATCATATTATATGTGAAATCAACATGAAAAATATGAAAAATAAAAAACAACCAAAAGGTTTGGGGCGAAGGGGATTCAAACCCCAGACCTTGGCTTCACAAACACACACACAAACCACCATGGCGCAATGTCCCAGTCAATAATATAATGCACACCATAAAATATATATTAAACCCACATTTAAAAATGGAAAATGCCACCTCAGCATCTTCTTCTTCCTCTCACGTGTTCTCTCTTTCTTTCTCATATTTCTCATTTTTCCTCAAATTTTCTTCAAGTATATCTCTCTCATTTCTCCATGAAATTCAAGACTATAAAAACTAAAGTTGCTCAGAATTTAACAAGGAATTGAATGGTATGATTTCTAAAAGCTAACACTCAAAGAACAAAGCATACGAAGGGCAAAACCATTCAATAAACCCTAGGTTTCTTACATCATGAACTTCTCATACAAACATCATAACTTGCAAACAGTTTATAGGACATATTCAACGCATTAGTGTCTACATTTTTTCTTAAATAATAAACTAAAAATGATGCAAGTATGATGAGTTTCAAAGTGTAAGAATCTTACCTATTGGAGCAAGGTCTAATGCCTCTTCTTAACACTTCCTGAAGTGGTGTAATGGTGCAGTTGATACCCTTAGGCCTCAAAGACAATGCTTGGATACTTGGTTTAGTTTGAAACAACTTCAAATCCTTCACACGTACCTTCTTGCAAAATGTATAGTGAGATTTGGAAGGTGATGGTATTGATGCTACAAAACTTATTTAAGGGTGCAAACAAGTTCTAAAGGGTGTTTAGAAGAAGTTTGGGTGATTTGTTTGGAAAGAAATTGCAAGGTGAAAGAGATTCAAAGAAATGGAATTTTGAGCTTTTATGGAGTTCTCAAAGTGCACTATGTGTTTTAGAAGGATTTTTGGTGTATTTCTTGTGTGTTTTAGACTTGTGAAGAGGTCTCTATTTATAGGGAAATGTTGAGGGATTGAGAACTTTGCAGAATCACAAGTTGTGGAGTTTTTGGTTTGGTTGAAAACAAAGTGGTAGTTTCATGGATTCACATGGTTCCAATGCAAAATACAAGCCTCTAGGGTGGTTAAGCACTTTTGAGGCATTGCTTTCTGAGTTCAGCAATGGAGTGTGGGCAGAGGAAACAATTGCAAAGCTCCATACAAGTTGACTTGTGATTGAAGCCTCTTTATCAAAATGGAAGTGTGATCTTTATGCCCTAAATGGAATAATTCTTTGAACAATGCCTTAACCACTTGGATAATGCATCATTAATCTGTGTAAAGCTCATATTTTGTTGAGATTTCAAAGTAAGAAAGCATGCAAAACAAGATTGAGTAGGTTTGGATCAAGATTTAATCAAGAACATGTAATGAAAATGACCTATAATTTAACTTTGAAGTGCCAAATTCATCTCTTCGGAACTCCTAGCTTAAGTATGATAATTTTGTGTTCTTGGACTCTTTGGAAAGCTTGAAACATCCTCTACAACTTTCATGTTTTGAGTTTTTCTTGAATCAATTGGGATCATGGTGAAAAATGGCCTCAAAGTTGTCTACTTTTAAGGGTCAGGATTGCATGAAAATTTTCCAAGTGTTTTTCCTCCAAACATAAATGAGACATCAACTTCATGCCTTCATATCTTTCAATCCTTGCATTTTTTGGAATCAATCACCTAGGAAAAAGTTGAAGTGTGATGTAAAACCTTCCATTTGAGCTTTGGAGCAAAGAAAATGGTGGCTTGGATTGGAAGTTATGAGCTTGGCAAGTTGAGTAAAAATCATAGAATTTCATAACTTAGAAAAAAATCATGAAACCCTAATTTTCCCAAATCTTGATTCTTTGATGTTTTCCTTGATTTTCTTGATTGATCACGATCCGAATCACATGTTTTCATGATCTTTGACTTGAGAAGTCAATGTTTGACCAAAAAGTCAAAAGTCAAACTTGACTTTGATCAGCGGTTGACTTTTGTATCAGATGAAATCAAAGTTGCATACTTCAATGAAATCAAACTCTTGAGCTATTGGAACACTATGGATGGACTCTAAAGGTGTCTTTGAGTGTTTTGAATCATGCCCTAAGGCTTGAGATCTTGTCTTGGTCAAAAGTCAAAGGTGCAATTGACTTTGGCTCAAAAATCCTAATTTGTGGACCAAATGAATTTGAAACTTGATAAACTTGTAATGAGGCCACAATACACTTGATTTTTTATATAGGGAAACTCTTGATCATGAGAAATTGATATATTGATGATCAATCCAAGACTTTGACTGATCAGCCAATAACCTCCTTGATGCAAACCCTAATTCACAAACAAAACAAAGCAAGACAATATTTTGATAATTTTGAGGGTTAGCTATGCATGAATGATACACCTAAAATGTGTTGGATGCTATGCAAATGATGATGGAATATATGGGTAAAATTTGGGGTATGACAGCTGCCCCTATTTAAATAACTTTACCGGATGGCATGAGTGATGACAATCCTCATGAAATCAGGGTGAAAGGTATTTAAATATAGAAAAACCAGAAATTTTCCCCCTAGATGCAATGGCATGCTATGCTATGGACAAATGAACTCTCTTTGTACATGCTGGGGACAATGCTGTGAAATACTATGAACTCTAGTATGGTGATTTATGATGAATGATAAATATGATATGTGGAGAATGATGAAAGCAAAGGATAATGCCAATGACAATGGGTAACAACTCACTGGGGATGACATATACTGGGGAAACAAAAACAAACTGGGGGATATCCAAAGTGGTTGATAAACAGGTTCAGACATGACCGGGTGACACTCTAGAATATAAATGACAAGAAAGAGATCTTCTAACAAGAGATCGAACCAAACAAAATATGATCTTCTAACAAGAGATCAAACAAAAAAATGATCTTTTAACAAGAGACCAAACCAAACAAGAAAGATATTCTAACAAGAGACCGAACCAAACAAGAAAGATCTTCTAATAAGAGATCAAACCAAACATTGGAGTTTTCTGACCAGAATAGATCCAAGCTGCTGGAAATTCCTTAACATGAACAAGTCAAACATGTTTTTCAGGAAACATCGGGAAAAAATAGGGTAATTAAACTCTTATGTATATGCCAAAATAATTGGACTTAGACCGCAAACAAATGTGACAACCAACTTCTAACAAATCAGTGCCAGTAACTACTGAACTTCAAAGGGGATGTTGGTGATAACCAAACTTTAAATACCAAAAATAGTTGGATAAGAGTGCTAATAACAATTGGGCTTTGAATACCAATAACAATTGGATAATGATGGGATGTCAGTAACAAACGAACTTCAAAGGTCATAGACATCAGATACCAATAATAATTCGATCTTCAACGAGCATGCCAGTAACAACTGGATTTCAAGAAGTGACTGGTGACAACCAGATTACCAATACCAATGATACTTGGATTTTCAACGAGCACGCCCGTAACAACTGGACTTCAAGAAGGGACTAGTGACAACCAGATTACCAATACCAATAACAATTAGATTTTCAAACAAGAACATCAGTGACAACTGGACTTCGATAGGGGATTGGTGACAGCTAAAGATTTTTTAATAAGATGCCAGTAACAACTGGACTTGGATAGGGGATTGGTGACTACCAAAGTTTTTCAACAAGATGTCAGTAACAACTGCACTTGGGGTCAAAGGGCTACAACCAACAACAAAGACCTGGGTTAATGCTAAATACACATAATTAAGCATGATATGGATGATCATGATATGCAAATACCGACTCTGCGGAGAGACAAAGAGTTTACAGAGACTCTCCCGGGGAAGAAAATAAACATTCACTTCGTTGGGGAAGATGTGAGTCATAAGAAATTCACTGGGGAATATATACTCAACACCAATAAATATGTATCACATGATGGACATTGAGGGTATTTTCTTCAATCTAGATAGTCACACGCGATCAAAGGATCAATCCAAGAGTGCTGCCAGTTTATGCTTCAATGGGGATTTTTTGTTGCAATGGTCTAAAAGTGCTTTTGCAACCTTGAGACTTCTTGGGGAAACAAAAGATTTTCTGTTAATCCTTCCATATGTCAAAGCAAGATTATGTTCTTTCATTATGTTTTCAAAAAAAGTTTTCTGTTCAAAACTTTTCACTTTCAAAATTCATTATTAACAAATAAATGACATCTTGCATAACAAGGAAAAGTAGAAAAAGCATAAATGACAAGAATCGATTAGGAAAAATATGTATTTATTTGAGAATGGTAGCTTCCAAATGGGAGAGCTCCATGGAGTGTTACAATTTGAAAATGGCAATAGGGAAAGGTTACATTGAATACAATGACACTACTAGCCCTAATAACTAAGACTTCCCAAAACTTTGCTTCTGACGAGAGTGGCTGGATTGAACCTTTACTTTGATTCTTTTGTAATGATAAACACAATCTGATGCAGTGAAATGCCTTTTATCCCTAATTTTTGCATGGATCGCCCTTTCGGGCTTTCAATCCATCGAGACACTCATTTTTGCCTAAGTCGCCCTTTCGGGTTTTCAACTTAGCGAGCTCTTATTTTTTATTCTTATCCCTAACTTTTACTTGGATCTCCTTCGTAGGTTTTGATCCACCAGGATACCCGTTGTTGCATAAGTCACCTTTTCAGGTTTTCAACTTAGCGGACTTTATTTAGGCATAGTATTTTTTGACCGCATCAGAATTTACGGGGTGCACAAGCTCTTCACCATCCATTGTTGAAAGAATTAGGGAACCTCCGGAGAAGGCTTTCTTCACGAAAAATGAGCCTTCATAATTAGGAGTCCATTTTTCGCGCAAGTCTTTGTGAACTGGCGAGATTTTCTTAAGTACGAGCTCTCCTTCTCTGAATTCTCGAAGACGAACCTTCTTGTCAAACGCCCTCTTGATCCGCTTTTGGTACAACTGACCGTGACACATTGTAGTCATGCATTTCTCATGAATGAGGTTAGCTTATCAAATCTATCTTGGATCCACTCTACTTCGTCCAGTTTGGTCTCAATTAAGATCCTCATGGATGGTATCTCTACTTCAATTGAGAGGACTGCATCCATCCCATACACCAAAGAGAAAGGGGTTGCCCCTATTGAAGTTCGAACTGAAGTTCGGTATCCGTGCAAAGCAAATGGTAACATTTCATGCCAATCTTTGTAAGTTTTTACCATCTTTTGCAGGATTTTCTTAATATTTTTGTTTGCGGCTTCAACAGCTCTATTCATTTTTTGACGATAAGAGGAAGAGTTGTGATGCTCAATATTGAAACCCTCATACAACTCTTTCATGGTTTTGTTGTTCATGTTTTTCCCATTATCTGTAATGATTCAGTTTGGGATCCCATAACGGCAGATAATCTCTTTTTTGAGGAAGCGGGCAACCACCTGCTTTGTCACATTGGTATATGAGGCAGCTTCTACCCATTTGGTGAAGTAGTCAATCGCAACCAGGATGAAATGGTGACTGTTGGAAGCTTTGGGCTCAATTGCCCCAATCATGTCAATTCCCCACATGGAGAAAGGCCAAGGTGGTGATAGAACATTCAACAGTGTTGGAGGCACACGCACCTTGTCAGCATAAATTTGGCATTTGTGGCATTTTCTGACATATTGAAAATAAATAGACTCCATGGTTAACCAGTAGTATCCAGCTCTCAAGATCTTTTTAGACATAGCATGTCCATTGGCATGAGTTCCAAACGATCCTTCGTGAATTTCTTTGATCAACAGGTCTACTTCATGTCTATCCACACATCTAAGCAGAACCATGTCATGGTTTCTCTTGTATAACACATCATTACTAAGGAAGAATTTGGATGCCAATCTTCTCATAGTATTCTTATCAAGAGTTGTTGCATTTGCTGGATATTCCTGGTTTTGCAAGTAATTCTTGATGTCATAGAACTACAGTTTCCCATTAGCTTTTTCTTCAACCAATTGACAATAGGCTGGCTCAGTCTTTCGTTCAATCCGAATAGGCGGTGCTTCATTAAGGAATCCGACTTTACACATGGAGGCTAACATAGCTAGAGCATCAACTATATGATTTTTCATTTTTAGGACTTGACGGAAGGTGACTTCATCAAAGTACTTTATCAACTCCACTATGTAGGCACGATATGGGATTAGCTTTTCATCACGGGTTTCCCATTCACCTTTGACTTGGTAGATTACTAAAACTGAGTCTCCGCATACCTCAAGGATCTTGATTCGGAGATCAATTGCAGCTTTAATGCCTAAGATACACGCTTCATATTCTGCTATGTTGTTGGTACATTCAAGACATAGCCTCACTGTAAAAGGAGTATAACCACCATTAGGATTCATCAGAACAGCTCCTATACCATGCCCACTGTAATTGGAAGAACCATCAAACATGAGCTTCCAACGAGAACCTGGCTCAGGTCCTTTGTCAGGGCCTGGGATCTCATAATCTCTTACCAACATGATGTCTTCGTCAGGGAAATCAAACTTTAGAGGCTCGTAGTCTTTGAAAGGTTGATCTGCAAGGTAGTCAGACAAAACACTTCCTTTGATGGACTTCTGGGTTACATACTGGATGTCGTATTCAGATAACAACATGTGCCAACGGGCAAGTCTTTCTGTCTGAGCAGGATTCTCTAAGATGTACTTTATTGGATCTATTTTAGAGATCAACAAAGTAGTGTGACAAATCATGTACCGCCTAAGATGTTTAGCAACCCATGCTAGAGCATAACAAGTCTTCTCCAAAAGTGAATATCTGCTTTCACAATTAGTGAACTTCTTGCTCAAGTAGTAAATGACATGTTCTTTTCGTCTGGTTTTGTCATGTTGGCCTAGTACGCAACCCATAGATCCTTCGAGCACAGTCAAATACATGAAGAGAGGCTTCCCTGGAATAGGTGGAATCAAGATGGGAGGTTCCTGCAGATAACCTTTAATCTTCTCAAAAGCTTGTTTACAATCAAAATTCCAATTAATGATTTGATCCTTGCGAAGTAGCTTGAAGATAGGTTCATATGTAGCAGTCATGTTGGAGATAAATCTAGAAATGTAATTCAATCGTCCAAGAAAACCTCTAACTTGCTTTTCAGTTTGTGGGGCTGGCATCTCTTGGATTGCCCTGACCTTGTCGGGATCTACTTCAATTCCTTGCCGACTAACAATAAACCCAAGTAACTTTCTAGATCACACACCAAACGTGCACTTAACAGGATTCAATCGCAATTGGAATTTTCTGAGTCGCTCAAACAACTTCAACAAGTGTTCCATGTGGTCATTTTTACTCTGAGATTTTGCAATCATATCATCAACGTAAACCTCAATCTCTCCATGCATTATATCATGAAAGAGGGTGACCATCGCCCTTTGGTAGGTTGCTCCTGTGTTCTTGAGACCGAAAGGCATGATCTTATAGCAATATGTTCCCTAATGGGTAATGAACTTGGTCTTTTCCATGTCGTCAGGATCCATCTTGATCTGGTTGTAGCATGAGAAACCATCCATGAAAGAGAAAATAGCAAAACGAGCAGTGTTGTCTACCAGCGTATCAATATGTGGTAGAAGGAAGTCGTCCTTTGGACTAGATTTGTTTAAATCCCTGTAATCTACGCACATTCTGACCTTGCCATCCTTTTTAGGTACTAGCACAATATTAGCTACCCGCTGAGGATACTTTGCAACTTCTAAGAAACCTGCATCCAACTGCCTTTTGACTTTCTCTTGAATCTTCAGAGCCATGTCTGGTCTCGTCTTTCGGAGTTTCTATTTTACTGGCAGGCAATCTGGTCGAAGTGGCAACTTGTGAACAACGATGTTCGTGTCTAACTATGGCATGTCCTGATATGACCATGCAAACACATCCATATACTCTTATAGAAGCTTGACCAATCTTTCTATGACATCTGCCCCAAGCGTTGTACCAATCTTAACTTCTTTTTTCTCTTCGTCTGTGCCAAGGTTGATTGTTTCTACCTGCTCTTGATGTGGTTGGAGATCTGTGTAATCATACTCAAGCATTCTTGCCAGTTCATCAAGAACGTCACAATCTTCCTCACCCTCTTCTTTATCTTGGTAGATGGATGAATCCAAGTTAGGAGTGGAAGTAGAGTCATTGGAATCAACAGGGTTTTTGATTATTCTGCATGCTTGAATGATTTGATTTTATTAAAAGAACAAATAAAATGCAAAAGCAAAATGTTTTTTGTAGTTTTGAAAAGATTGTCATTTTCTTTAAAACTAAAAAACGAAAAAACAGTAAATGAATAAATGAGAATTTAACAAAATGTCTTCATTGATAATAATTTTAAAAGTGCATAGGTGGCCCTACAAAATAATCCAATAGCCTTGGGCAAAGCTATGGATTTTTGAAAACAACAGAAAAACAACAAATTACTTTCACATAGGAATGGTCTCAGGGCTCTCAATTGCCTCCCAATTGTTTAAGGCATCTTCATACTGAAACACCAAGTTGTTCATATCTTCATCTTCATGGTCTTCATTAATTGCATTGACTTGATAGCCTGCACTGACAAACACCTCTTGGATATTCTTCAGACGACCCTTGGTAGAAGTTGATGCTCCTTCATTAGCGGTTGGTTTGTAACCCAACCCAAAGCGGTCCAGCTTTACCTTGACATTAATAACCTCCCCCTAGCCTTCGGGACTACCTTCTTCAATGGTTGACCTCGTGCTCTTCAAAGATGCAAAGGATGGTATAACCTTCCCCACAGGTTCTTAAACTTCCATAAGGATAGCATTGGCTATTTCAAGAGCTTGGAAAGAAGTTTCTAAAGCATCCTCATCAGCCTCAATATATCGGAACGAAGATAGATGGCTCACCATAAGGTCTTCCCCAGAAATAGTCACTAATTTATCATCAACAACGAACTTTATCTTTTGGTGCAAAGTAGAGGTAACTGTCCCAACAACGTGTATCTGTGGTCTTCCCAACAAATAACTGTATGCGGGATTGATGTCCATGACTTGAAAGGTAATATCAAACACATTCGGGCCAATCAAGATAGGCAGCTCTACCTCCCCAATCAATGTCCTACGTGATCCATCAAACTCCTTAACAATAAAAGCATTAGGCCTCGTCTCTGCCCCTTGGAAAGCTAATTTAGCAAGTGTCCTTTTGGGTAAAACATTAAGAGAGGAACAAGTGTCCACAAGGAGTCTTGCTAAAACATCATGTAGACATTTCACAGATAAGTGCAACGCACGGTTATGGTTCTGGACTTATGTTAAGTGCAAATTTCGACTTAAATGAACCCATCTTTCTTTGCACTTTTCCACTCAATTCTCATGTTTTAGTAGATTCATTTCTTGTTCTTGTGTGATTCTTCAATATATTTCAAATACCTTTGGATGCTTTGATGTGTGTGTTATTATGCAGAAATTAGGCATAAAACATCAATGAGTAAAACACAAAAGATTGGACAAGGAAGCCAAAGAAAATGTGAAGATTCTGCAATGTTCGCTAGGCGAATAATAGCCGTAGCAACGGTTTTTGTGACGCGACCACAACCTCTTTTGGTGCTACTTTTTTATTTCTAATATTTATCCTATGAAGCTTAAAAGTAAGGGGAATATATCTTAAACTAACCCTGCACGCAAGTGTTTTCCCTACAAATGCGAAGAGATTTGGAATCGGGGTTTGGTTATACAATGGGAAGCTATTAACACCCAGAGTATCTATAGTAATCTATAGGAACCTTTTATTGCATATATTTCTACTGTTTGAATTGCTTGCTTAAGTCTATCTTCTTTTGATTGGAGAAAGTTTCTCCTTTGTGAGGGCTGAGGAAATGTTTTTGTTGTTTTTGGGTTTTCTATTATTTTTGGGAAGGTGCTTGACCTAAGATATTTTGATTAGTGTGCTCGCTAAGATTTCGCAATCTTATGCCTACGTATTCCCGTAATGAGATTTGGGAAATCAGAGCAATCATAGTTCTTCCTATTCTATGGGAGGAAAAAGGTTTAGTGTCTAGTTCAAAGCCCAAGATTGAAGCTAAAAGGGTATTTGTGTCTTGTTCAAAGCCCAAGATTGAAGCTAAAGGTATTTGTGTCTTGTTTAAAGCCCAAGATTGAAGCTAATGGTATTTGTGTCTTGTTTAAAGCCCAAGATTGAAGCTAAGGGTATTTGTGTCTTGTTTAAAGCACAATATTGAAGCTAAAGTTTTGAATGAGAGAGAAATTGTCATCTCTAAAGTGAGATATCTCACTTTTTCATCACAACTGTTGAGGAATGGGTTATAAGGGAAGTTACTTTAATTGGGATGTGTGGAATCCAGCAATGCCATATCTTCCTTTATAAATCTTTGCATGCTAAGATATGGACATTGGCTTGGATGTGTAGAATCCAGAGGCTTGCCACTTACATCAGTTAGATGAAAGAGAAATTTGGCCAGGATAAAGGAGGGACATTGGCATGGATGTGTTGAATCCAGAGGCTTGCCACTTACATCAATTATCTGGAAAAAGGTTTTGATTGTTTGTTTTGATATGTGATGTATAGAGGAAATATCCTCCTACAGAGAGGACTCATGGTCTCATTTGAGGGGATGTTAAATTGTGTACCTTGATCAAAGCCCAATGTTGAAGTTAAAAAAGGGTTGAAAACTGACTCAACTGGGGGAGTGTTATATCTGTCTTGTACAAAGCCCAAGACTGAGGCTGATTGGGAAGATTATTATATGAAGCCTAAGAGGAGGATGACTCTTGCTAAGGATTATTTAAATCCAATAGAAGGTCTAAACTGTTTTGAGAAATCTAAAGGGAAACTAACTCTTGCTAGGGATTGGAGAAGAGTTGAATTATCAGATGCCATGAGGCATTGATAGTTTTGGGGACCTGTTGGTGACAACCTGACCCTGTTGGGGATTTTAAAGATGAAAAACCAAGCCATGTTGAGGATCAGAAGAGCCTTAGAGAATGATAGGCTTGAATTCCTTAGAGGTTTCAACTTTCTAGGGGACTGGTGTATTGATAAGGATGATTAGGATTTATCCTATGCTCTTAGGAAGCATGATGGTCCTTGTATGAAGCTGTATAGGAGACTATGGGGGGTGAGACTTTCCAAGTCTACTTGTATAAAGCCCAAGAGGAGGCTGAGACTTCCCAAGTCTCGTAGGATGAGGCAGACTCTAGTTGGAGAAAGGTCTTTGTATGATGCCCAAGAAGAGGCTGAGGGTTCCAAAGATGAAGATTAACTCTTGAATGATTGGATGTTCTAGAGTTTTTGACTTTCCTGAGGATTGAACTAGTAGAGATGACTAAATTTTATCATATGCTTTTAAGAAGCCTTTAGGTCCTTGTACTATGCCCAAAAGGAAGCTGGGATGCTTCTAGGAAGCCTGGGGGTCCTTGTACTAAGCCCAAGAGGAGGCTAGGGGGAACTCTTAAGAAGCCTGTGGGTCCAAACCTAAGAAAAGTTCAAGAGAAGTTTCACCAGGAAATAATCCTTTCTTTGTTGAACAGTTCTAAGGCTTGAAGAAATTCAAAAGATGTTTCGGGAATTAATCCTCTCTGGGGACATGAATTTCTTTGTATAAGAATAAACTAGTTGATTGAACTGAGTTATAAGTATCCTACTATTTGACCTAACGGTTAACTGAGGATGACCTAACTGCTAAGGGAACCTTAAACAGGTATGCATAAGTACATATACAGATATATGAACAAGTATATAAACAAGTATGAATTGAATTGAAAAGGTGTTGGGTCTTATTCTTTGGATAGAGACCCAAGTGTATTGTGATTGATTGTATTGATTATCACTGTATGAACAGGGTTTTGAGAAACTGAAGAAAGTTTTGTGAAAACTTTTTATTTGAATCAAAATAATGTTGTTGCTATTTGAATGAATTTTAAAGAAATGTTTGGGGCTTATAACTCAAAGAGAGACCCAAGTGGTCTAAGAGAAGTTTCACCGGGAATAATGCTCCTCTTAGTACCAGTGTAATGTGAATCTTCTTTTTTATTAAGAAAAGGGAAAAGGATGGGACTTACACTCCATTAAGATGCCCAAGTTAATGTATTTTGAATGAAAGAATGAAAGAATAGTATTGGGTCTTATACTCGGGGAGAGGCCCAGATGTTTTCAAGAAGTTTTAAAATAGACAAATGATTTTGTAAACAGAGGTATGGGGCTTACAACTCAAGGAGAGGCCCATGGAAGGTTGTTTATTATTTCAAACAAAGTTTATGTACAAAAGATTAGGGCTTTTACTCAAGGAGAGGCCCAGATGATTTATTTGAAAACAGTGATCGCACCGCGATACCGAAAGACGTTGTGGGACTTATACTATAGCAGAGACCCAACATTATTTATGTACATAGGGGGGTTGGGTCTTACACTCTAATAGAGCCCCATGAGTGTTGAAATTAATTTTGGAAGATTGAATCAAGCAAAACCCTAATTTCATATTTTTTTTTATATTATTTTTCAAAGAAAAATCAAATAAAAATGTATAAAATATCAAATAAAATCATTAATCATGTTATAAACAATGATTAAGGTTTATGAAAAAGTGTTTTATTCACATGAATATTTAAAATCATTTTGGTTTTAAAAATCAAGAAAAAGAAATTATTTTTAAAACATTTAAAAAAAATTTAAAATAATATTTTAAAAATATATTAAAATATATCAAATAAAAATATTTTTTGTGATTTTTTTGAGTGAATAAAATATTTTTATGTGTGAGTGATTTTTGTGCAAAAAATGATTTTAAAATAATTAAAATTGATTAACAAAAATAATCATTGAAAATAATATGGAAAATATTAAAAAAAAAAGAGTGAATGTGAAAAATGGGATAAATGGCATGAGTGGGTGTTGAACCTACGCCCTCTAACACAAACACACTTGAAAACACACGCTGCTACCACTGGGGTGGTGATACATCCGTGTATCAAAACCACCCCATAAATACATATGGGTAACTTGTTTTTAGGTTTGGCCAAGGCGCCATGACCTGGTTCGTGCCCAAGGGAGGCCAGGTTTTGGTGCCTTTGCAAGAAGGCCATAACTTTCTTATTTCTCCATGAAAATGGATGAAATATAGATGGATCCTACCTAGAATTTCATAAGGAATCCAATGGGGGTCTTGGAATTTTCTAAAAATGCCTACATTTTAAAACCTGATAGTGGTTTCAAAATAGGTCAATATTTGCAAGTTCTATGCTACAACTCCATACAAGCAATAATAGCATGGTAAAACAGTTCAAACACAACAAATATGATATGTATGACATGTTCATGATCAATGGACATCAAAGTAATGCATATTTCACAAAGTTCAAGCTGTTATGCACTTACCTCTTGGAGCTCCACTTGCTACCTTTCAAGAGACTTGTGACAGAAGTAATCCAATGCCTTGGACACTCTTAATAGACCTCTTAGAAGCTTTTAGGATGATCTAAATCAAAAGGAAACCTCTGGAACAGAAACGACTCTTTCTTGCAAAATTGGCAAAAGTGTCCAAAATGGCAACCCCCTCAATTGGTGTTACACTTGAGGAATACTTGTTGGAACAACTTAGAGATGATATTTGGAGAGTGTTTGAAGTTTTTTTTGGCTTTGAAAGTGATTGAATCAAGACATGGCTTAAAAGATACAGAAAAGTCAAAATTTGATGTTTTGATGGTTGACTTTCTGATTTTGGTGTTGTGAGATGAAGATGAAGGTTTGAACACCTCCAATGGATGATATGTGATGTGTTTGGATAATTGTTTGAGTGGTTTAGGCTCTGGTTTTGAGAATTCCAAGTTTGATCCTTGAAACCTTGAAATTTTAAGTAAAAGAGGGAAAGTGAGAAAACAAGGCTTTTGTATTGTTTTGGTGTTTTGAAACATCATAAATGACCTCTATTTATAGTAGAGGAAGTTTGTCTTGCAAGGAATAGTGAATGGGGGCTGGATCACCCTATGGTCCAATGGATATGGCTAGGTATTCAAAGTCTCCTCTAGCCATTGACTTGGACTGAACTTGCAGGCTTTGAGTCTTCTGATCCTTGGAAAAGTCTTGACTCATTTGGACTAATATGGCTTGGTTCATGACACCTCAATGCATCCTTTCAATGCCATATGACAAAATTGAATTTTGGATTTGCAACATTGATGATCACATGCCAAAGGGATAGGGTTCTTGACTCATAGATGTCTATGCTATGATTCCTCTGCATATAGCAAGTGCATTGCATCTTTGAAACTTGTCTCGTATGGTGACAAGGTTTGCCAAGTCATGAAAATGACAAAATCGTGGGTTATGCACTAAATCTGTCTTGTGTAGCCAGGATGAAAAATGGCATTTTGCAAGGTTCATAACTTATTGCTCAAATTGAATCAATGGATGTTCTTGTACTCTCTGGAAAGCTTGTATATCATACTTCAACTTTGATGTTTACATTTGGTCTTGATTCCTCTTGTATCATGATGAAAAATGTCTTCAAAGTTGGACAAAACATGAGGCAGATTCTGCCTAAAATCTTTCAAGTGTCAAAGTTAAAATCCCATGAAACCCTAACTTTATGGCATTATAACTCAAAATCTAGGCATTTTTTGACCATGGATCAGTAGGACACTTTTGTAGTATGTAAGACGAGCTTTCATTTGAGCTTTGGATGGGAGAAAATGGTTGCTTGGATCACAAGTTATGGCCTTGCAAAGTTGGTTAAAAATCACTTTTTTTTATAACTTAGTGATATTTCAAGTTTCTCAAGGTTGCCCTTTTTGCAAGTAACCTCACTTTTCTTGATTTTTCTTGATTGATTATGATCCAAATCACAAGTTGACATTGTTCTTGATTCAAAGAGGTCATGTTTGCCAAAAAATCCCAAAAGTCAAACTTGGTTTTGGTCACAGTTGACTTTTTGTATCAGATGAATTTTTAACTTTGTGATCCTTTATGAAATCTAGTCCTTGGGCTAAATTGAACCTAATGGATGGATTCCATAGGTGTTTTAGAGTGTCTTGAATCATGTCCCAAGGTTTGAGATCATGCTTTGCTCAATAGTCAAAAGTACAGTTGACTTTTCATCAGAAACCCTAGTTTGTGGTCCAGATGAGTTTGAATCCTTGTATTGCTTATGAACCAAGTTCTTTGAATCAATCCATGTTAATGGATAAATATGAATTATTTAAGGTTCTCAAAGCATAACTTGAGGTATTGGCTCATGCCTTGCTCTAAAAGTCAACTAAAGGGGTGAATTAGGTCAAAACCCTAATTCCTGATTTTTTTAGGGATGCACCTCCTGAGGCTATTTTGAACTTATCAATGGACTCATGAGGTTATTTTGAGCTTCTTGTATCATATATTGAGGTAATGGCTCATTCCCATATGAAAATTTCTCTCTGGAGGCTTTAGTCGACCAAAACCCTAATTTGGTGACACTGATGATCTTGAGGCTTGATTAACTTGAAATGATGCATTCTTGTGTTAAATTCTTGATATGAGAGACCTCTTGATCCTTCATGGATGTTTAAGAGGTTTGACAAGTTGAAGATCATGTCAATTCATGATAGGTCCTTTGCCATAATACTCTGAGAGGGCTTGATAACCCTAATCCTTGGTTGAGGTAAATACTCAACAATGTTTGAAGAAGTTAGTGGGGTATAAAAATACATCTATATTGTGATGATGATTTGCGCAATTATGGGAAGTCTTGTGGTCAAAATTTAGGGTATGACAGATGCCCCTATTTAATCTTCTTGGACCTGAAGGTGTGAATGACGAAGACATTTGGACATTCAAGGTAAAAGAGGATTAAATATTAGAATACCCGAAATTTTGATTGTGGTTGTGAATGGTAGCAAATTCCCAATTTTGCTGATCCATCTTCTTTTACTAAGTAATCTTACTTAGAAAAGGGTAAAACTTCCCCTCGATCCTGGTCTTCAGCCAGGGAACTGGTCTTAGTTTGCTTGAAATAAAACTTCCCCTCGATCCTGGTCTTCAGCCACGGAACTGGCTCAGTTTCTTCTTGTCGAGTTCTTATCTTGTCAAGGAATGCTATTTGTTAGGGTCTTCATCAAACTTCTCGCTGAGGTTTACTAGGGAGATGCCATTTGATGGAAAAAGATTTGATGTCAGACTTGCTGGGGAGAACCATTTGTCTGAACTACAGATGTGTGCAAACTTCTCTGTGGGAGATGCCATTTGTCGACCTATTGGGGAAAAACAAATCTCTTGAGAGATTTTTTTCCTTGGTGATTGGTAGATATTTCTTGGAGGATGTGATGTCTGTATTGCCAAGAGTCTTTTGTTGAGAAGCTTCCGCCGGGCGTTTTCTCTAATCCGGGAAAGCAAAATACCCTCTTCAATGATGAAGGGTGATGTTCCAAAGGTGTATAACCTAATGCCCTTTCGTCTTTCAGAGGTTCAAGTTATCAAAGTGGTCAAGGACCGGTTTCAATCCAGGAATAAACTGGAGAGAGATCGTATAATCAAGACATTTCCTGATAAAGAAAGAACTTAAAGTGGAGTGTCGTCCTATCCCAATGTGGAAAGGAAACTGAAGAAAAGTCTTCCACGAGGATCAAACTCAGTGGGGATTTAGAAAAAGGTACACCTCTTCCACTTGGGGAATAAACATAACCAAAGTGAATGACGCAACTTATGTATTATGAATATGAAACATACAGACTAGTGATGAACACAAATGGATACTTGGCCACTGTGGGGATAAAAAGTATAATTGGTTTGTCAAGGGAACAAAACCCTATTGCTAATCTTTACCTATTCTTGGCAGTAACAAGATGCGACTCCTGGGGGGAGTGAAAACTTTTAGCGGTGTTTTCTGAAAGTAGCAGCCTGTTGGAGGAAGGAATTCTTGTTCCTGTTTTTATTCTTGTGGATAGAAAACCTTACTGGGGATGACAAATGGGATGCAACATCCGAAGTAATTGATCCTATATTCAGGATATACTGATTACAAGGAATATTTTGATTCTGCATTTTGAAGTTTGATTGCTTTTGGAGAAGCCGTCGATGTTCTTTTTACGTTGATCAATCAAAAGGAAATTGTCGTCTTTATTTTAAAAGCAGAAGTAAAACAAAAGTAAATTCATTTTTGTGTTTCCAGAATGTTAATCATGTCAAAAATGTCATTTTACAAAGCAGAATAAATGAGAATTGCAAACAAAGGGAACAAGGGCTCGAGTTTTTATTGATAGAATGGTAATTAGCTAAATGCGTGATCCCATGGAGCATTACAAAGTTTAGAAAATGGTAATTTAAAGGGAAATGGGCTACATTGAAACATAATGACCATTATCCTTTTACCAACTTTGAATTTTAGACATTCTTGAGCTTCCGTTAAAAGCGACTTGATTGCGGATTCCTTGACAGATGACGTTGCCTCTGAGGATCCAATCTTGTCGGATGCAGTTACTTGCCATAAATCCCTAACTATTGCCTATATTTTTTCGTTCTACCAGGATGAATTTTTTTTATGTCTCTAATTTTTTCCTGGACCGCCCTTTCGGGTTTTCAACCCACCGAGACGCTCTTTTTTGCCTAAGTAGTCCTTTTGGGTTTTCAACTTAGCGAGCTATTTTTTTTAGGCGAAGTATTTCTTGACTGCATCAACATTTGTGGGATAAGTAAACTCCTCTTCATCCATAGTTGTGAGCCTCAAGGCACCGCCTGAGAAGGCTTTCTTAACAACATAGGGGCCATCATAATTCAGGGTCAATTTGCCCCTGGAATCAGTGAGAAATGGCTGTTTCTTTTTTAGCACAAGGTCTCTTTCTCTGAAGATACGAGGTCGGACCTTTTTGTTGAATGCTTTTTTCATTCTCTACTGATATAACTGACCATGGCATAAAGCCCTCATTCTCTTTTCTTCGATTAGGTTCAGTTCATCGTGTCTGCTTTGACACCATTCTGCTTCTGCCAGTTTGGCTCCATCAATACCCTTATTGACGGGATCTCAACTTCTATGGGGAGCACTGCCTTCATGCCATATACTAGAGAGAAAGGGGTTGCCCCGGTTGAAGTGGGGACGGATGTGCGATATCTGCGAAGAGCAAATGGTAGCATTTCATGCCAATCCTTGTAAGTTACAACCATCTTTTGAATGATTCTCTTTATATTTTTGTTAGCTGCTTCTACCGCTCCATTCATTTTAGGCTGGTAGGGAGATGAATTATGTTGTTCAATTTTGATCTCAGCACACAATTCTTTTATCATCTTGTTATTCAGGTTTGATCTATTATCAGTAATGATCTGGCTGGGAATACCATAACGGCAGATGAAATTGTTCTTGATAAATCGGACCACCACTTGTCTGGTCACATTGGCATATGATACCGCTTCGACCCATTTGGTGAAGTAATCAATGGCTACTAGGATGGATCGATGTCCATTTAAAGCTTTGGGTTCAATCATGCCAATCATGTCGATTCCCCATATAGAAAAAGGCCATGGAGAAGAAAGAACTTTGAGATGGGTTGGCGGTACATGGATTTTGTCGGCGTATATCTGACACTTGTGACACTTCCTTATGTACTTGTAAAAATTGGATTCCATTGTCAGCCAATAATATCCTGCTCTTAGAATTTTTCTTGCCATTGTATGTCCATTGGCATGAGTGCCAAAGGATCCTTCATGAATCTTTTTCATCAGCATGTTTGCTTCGTGTCTATCCACGTACCTGAGCAGAACCATGTCGAAGTTTCTTTTGTAGAGTACATCGTTGTTCAGGAAGAAGTTACCAGCTAGTCTTATGAGATTCTTCCTATCTTTTCTTGATGCCCCAGGTGGGTATTCTTGTCTTTAAGGGAAGCATTTGATATCTTGGTACCATGGCTTGTCGTCGATGACTGCTTCTACTGCAAATACATAAGCGGGCCTATCAAGGCGCATTACGTCAATCTTGGGTACATTGTTCCACCGACTTACACTAATCATGGAGGATAGAGTAGCTAGTTCATCAGCCATGTAGTTTTCTTCACGAGGAACGTGATGAAACTCAATCTTGTTGAAGAAAGGTAACAACCTTCTGGCGTAGTCTTTGTAAGGAATCAATCCAAGTTGATATGTGTTCCACTCTCTTTTGATCTGATTTATAACCAGAGCTGAGTCTCCATACACATCCAAAATTTTGATCCTTAAGTCAATAGCTTCTTTGAGACCCATGATACAAGCTTCGTACTCGACCTCATTGTTGGTTCATTTGAATGCCAATCTGGTTGTGAAAGGAATATGGGTACCCTGAGGCGTAACAATGATTGCCTCAATTCCATTTCCATAAGCCTTGACAGCCCCGTCGAATATTAACTCCCTTTGGGATCCTGGCTCTGGCCCTCCGCTTGGTAGCGGTTCATCGCAATATTTCATTTTCAAGTACATCACATCTTCGTCTGGGAAGTCAAATTTGATTGATTCCTGATCGTCAATCAGTTGATGAGCCAAATGACCGGCTAGAATACTTCCTTTGAAGGCTTTCTGAGCATGGTATTCGATTTCGTATTCTGATAACAACATTCGCCAACGGGCGATCCTTCATGTTAAAGTAAGCTTTTCAAAGACGTACTTGATCGGATCCATTTCAGAGATTAACCAAGTAGTGTGACGAATCATGTACTGGCGAAGACGTTTAGCTGCCCAAGCTAGAGCGCAACAAGTTTTCTCGAGCATAGTGTATTGAGTTTCACAGTCCGTGAACTTCTTGCTTAAGTAATAAATGGCAGACTCCTTTCTTTTTGTTTCGTCTTATTGGCCAAGCACACAACCCATGGAGTCTTCCAAGACTGTTAAGTAGATGGTCAGTGGTTTTCCTTCCATGGGAGGAAACAAGATAGGTGGATTTAGCAAATATTCTTTGATGCTGTCGAAATCTTTTTGGAAATCTTCTATCCATATACAACTTTAGTTCTTTCTGAGTAATTTGAAGATTGGCGCGCATGTCGCGGTCATGAGGAATATGAATCTTGAGATGTAATTCAGACGTCCCAAAAATCCTCTTACTTACTTTTCAGTTTTTGGAGAAGGCATTTCTTGAATGGCCTTAACTTTGTCGGGATCAACCTCAATTCCTTTTTGGTTGACGATGAATCCTAAGAGATTTCCTGAACGAACACCGAATGTGCATTTATTGGGATTCAAGCAGAGTTTGTATTTTCTCAGACGCTGGAATAACTTTGATAGATGTTCCACATGTTCTTCTTCTATTTTAGATTTAGCAATCATGTCATCGACGTACACTTCAAGTTCTTTGTGTATCATGTCATGAAACAGAGTTGTCATAGCCCTTTGATAAGTTGCTCCTGCGTTCTTCAAACCAAACGACATTACTTTGTAACAAAAGGTGCTTCATGGGGTGATGAAGGAAGTTTTCTCCATGTCTTTCGGGGCCATTTTGATTTGATTATAGCCCGAGAACCCATTCATGAAAGAGAATACTTTGAATTTTGCATTGCTGTCAACCAGCATGTCAATGTATGGTAAATGGAAGTCATCCTTTGGACTTGCTTTATTTAAATCCCTGTAGTCTATATACATTCTGACTTTTCCATCTTTCTTGGGAACTGGTACTATGTTGGCTAACCATTGAGGATATTCTGAGGTGGCAAGGAAACTGGCATCAATCTGTTTCTGCACTTCTTCCTTAATTTTGATGGCCATATCTGGGTGAGTCCTTCTCAATTTTTTTGACCGGAGTACATTCTGGCTTCAGTGGCAAGTGATGTTTCACGATGTCGGTATTCAACCCTGGCATGTCTTGGTAGGACCGAGCAAACACATCTGGAAATTCTTTGAGCAGTTCTATCTAGTCTTCTTTGACAGTTGGTCTGAGTAGTGCTCCAATTTTAACTTCTTTTCTCTCCTCTATTGAACCCAAGTTGACTGTTTCCAATGGTTCTTTGTAAGGTTGAATGGATTGTTCCTCATGTTTAAGTAGTCGAGAGATCTCATCTAGAATTTCTTCATCATCTTCTTCTTCGGCTTCGAATACCAGGAACTAAAAGTTGGGAGAAGGCATTGGATCATATGTTTCAATGGGGTTTAAAACAAATAATCTGCATAACGTGATGATTCCTATTTTAGAAAAGACAGAGAGGATGCAAAAGTATGTGTAGTGTATTTTGAAAAACGTTTATTTTTATTTTGAGTTGTTTTTTAGGATTACCATTTTCTGAGAAAAGCAAAAAGTGAAAACAACAATAAAATACGGGAATTCAGAATGATATTCTTATTTATGATTTGTCGATTCTTGAAACACAACCCTATAAAACAAAGCTCTTTCGCTCTGGGCGAAGCAAAGAGGGATATTTACAGAAAAGCAAGCCCTATAAAACATCCTTTCACCCGGGAAAAGTGAAAGGTCAAAACAAAGACAAGACAATTACTTTGATTTATGAACGATATTCAGGACATCAACCGCGACCCAGTTGTGACGAACTCCTCTGTGGATCACAAAGTTCGGTATTTTTCTTCCAGGATTACCTCCAGTAATGACACTAATTTCTGGCGGAGTCAGATCACTGGAGTTTTCTTCCCATGCAGAGTTATCATAAGAGGACTCTCAATCGCATCATCAACAGTTGGTTGGATGTCCTCATATCTGATGCGAGAGCTTTTGAGAGCAGTGTACTTCACTAGAAAGTCGTATTTTCCACTAGGCTGCCCCAAGGTATCCCAAGTTTCTGTGGAGATAGCTGAGTCATCTTCTTCAATTACATTGTCCTCAGGAAATACGAAGTTGATAAATTCTTGTCCTGTGATCCTTACAACTTCATCAACATGACGTTTGTCATCTTCGGAATTTTCCGGGAATGGATCCCATGATTTTGGGAGAACAGGTGGATTTTTCTCGAGGTCATTCAGCAGATATGCATTCTCTGGCTGACTCTTATACCTTGGATTTTCCATGTAAGGTTCCCAAATGGGCAAATCATCCATGGGATTATATGAGTTGTAATCGAAGTTGTCTTTCATCAGAGTAACTTCCTCTAATGAGTTGGGAGGAGCACACCATCCTTCAGGATCACAATCTCTATAGATCATTCTGACATCTGATCTAGGTATATATCTGGGACTTTACTTTTGAGAGCAAAATGGTATGTATGTTTCTTCCTGGTATATATATCATTCGTCATTGAAATACGATTTCCATTCTTCATCTGTATCAGAAGAATTATTTTTCTCGATGGTGTGGACTTCTTGAGAAATTGGGTGGAGGAAGCCTCCACTGTGGAAGAAATCTTGAATGGGACGAAAACTTTCATCCTTCTCTGTAGCCTTGGTAAGTACTGGAGAAAAACCGAGACCTTTTCTTGTCTTGTTATCAGCGGGAATCACAACTTATCCCCATCCTTTTATGTCACTGCTTCCCATTACCTAGAAAGCGTCTTTGTATGAGGAAATCGACGTTCCCTTTTCTTGGTGATTCTTATTGCTCACCGAGAGGGCTTGAAATTGAGTTCCAACGACCTCCTCTGGTTCTAAATATGAGAACGATGATAGGTTGCTTACACTTAAAGCTTGTTCTCCGCATACTGTGACCAACTTGTTGTTCTTGACAAACTTTAGCTTTTTGTGAAGTGTCGAAGTAACTGCCCCTATTTAATGTATCCAAGGTCGTCCCAATAAACAGTTGTATGCTGCTTGGATGTCCATGACTTGGAATATAACTTGGAAAGTGTGGGGACCAATGATTATGGGAAGGTAAACTTCGCCGATAACTGTTTTCCTAGATCCATCAAAAGCTTTGACAATGATCTCACTGCCTCTCATTGGGGTAACTTGAGAAGACAATCATACCAAAGTTGACGTTGGCATAACATTCAAGGATGAACCTGTGTCTACCAGTACACTGGCTAAAGCATTGTCCTGGAAATTGACTGTAATGTTGAGTGCCATGTTGTGATTCTTGCCTTCCTCTGGAAGTTCTTCATCAATGAAACCCAAATTGTTGCAGGAGGTGATGTTGGAAATAATGCTTTCGAACTGACCTACTGTCACATCTTGTTCTACAAAGGCGTGTTCCAAGACTTTCTGTAGAGTTCTCTGTGAGCTTCTGAACTGAGCAGGAGAGATAACACAAATATTCGAGAAGGAGTTTGTAATAATTAATCCACAATGTTATACTCACTTCTCTGGATGAGTTTTAACATTTCATCGTTATTTTTCACATGCTCCGTGCTACTGGATTGACCAATTTGTTGATTAGGAACCTCAGGTTCCTTTTCTTTTACAGGTTCTCCAACTCCTCTGTTGAAGATTCGGTAACTTCGGGTGACTCGACTAATATCAGCAATGTTGACAAATGTGAGGGCTAAGTGTTTTTTATCTAGTTTTGTTTTAATGATGTCAACAAGAAGGATAGTGTTGTACCCCAAATTTTACCTTTTAGATGTCATAGCATCTTGCATAGACACGTGGGATCAATCATAGATGCATTGTTTAACTAACCCATATCTTGCAGTTTGTTTTTCTTATGTTTGAAATTAGGGTTTACACAGAGAGATTCAAAGCCTCCTAAGGAATTGTGTGGCTCCATTAAATCATCACAACGCCTCACTAGTTGTTTGGAACCAAGATCTCAAGACTTTGAATCAAGTCAAGTCAACAAAGGATCACCAGACCAAACTGTGGAATTAGGGTTTTAACCTGAGGAATCACTGGAGATTTTTGCCTTGTCAAGTCAAGTTTTGCTTGGTTCATAAACCAATTGAGCTTTCCTACATCCAAAAGGTCTCACTCAACAAGAATTTAAGGTCGTCTGATTCTCATCATGAGAGGTTTGAGCCCCAGTTTCACCCTGTCTCCGAATTAGGGTTTCTGTTAGAACATATCGATCATTAGTCTTGATATTCATCAAGAGGTGACTTCAAACCCTAAACCATGGCTCCATGAGTTAGTAAACATCCCTAAATGTCTTCTATGAGCTTTATATGTGAATAAAGAAGCAAGATCACCAAGGTTTGTCCCAGTGCATTCACAGTCAAAATTAGGGTTTTGTCTGAAACCCTGATCTTTGGGATTTTGAACCAAATGAAACCTCCAATGCCCCAACTCATCATAACATGTCTTACTTATGATTCAAAGTATCAAGATCAAGTTTCAAGGATTTTTTTGCAAAGGAAGTAAGTTTTTGATCATAAAACTTTTCATATGTGAAATTTGCCTCTCTTCTGCTAACTTGAAATGGTCATAATTTCCAAACCACACATCCAAATGGAGTGACTCAATGCCCAAATGGAAGCTCTTTCCAAGATCTTCAAAGTCATAAATATGACTTTTCTCCTAAAAATGCATGGTTTTTAAGTTATGAAGCTTATAAGCCAAACTGACCTAAGACTTAGTGAAATTTCAGCTTGTTTTCTCTTAATGAACAACCAACTTTGACCCAGGTTTTCACAAAGTTCCAGACCTTAACTCAAAAAACTTTGGACATGAAAGTTGTAGAGGGCATTAAGAGCTTTCCAAAGAGTACTAGAACTCCTCCATCCATCAAGGGAGCTAGGAGTTTCGAATGGCCAAAGTTGGGGTTTTCATTCCTTAAAATGTAAGAAACCAACTTTTGAGTTTTGACTCAAACACTTCCCTAATCACCAAATTTCATTATTTCTGAGTTCTAATGATGCATTTAACATAATTTAAGCCTTTGCGACAAAATCCAACTTGTATGGCATTAAAATAATGATTCATGTCTTGTTACGCAAGTGGGAGGGAGAGAGAAACTTTCCAAAAGTAGAAAAATATTTGTTTATGTTAGTTCTTTAATTTTAAGGGTTGGCATTAATTTTGTAAAATAAATAATAGCAGCAATATGTTAGATAGGATTGTGTATCTTGCTAAAGAAGAACAGGTTGAGCAAGAAGTCCTAGTGTGCAATGGAACATGTTGAGCTGAAGTAGTTTCAACATCTGGTATAACATGTCGTATCAAGATGTCCCATGCAGGTTCATTCGACATCGCGCCAGAACTGAAGAGAATTTAGAATTCTGTTATGTCTTAACAGATGCAGAAGATTCAGGAAATAATATGCAAATTCTATGTGGCGCTGAATTATAAGGTCTGAAGATTCAAGACTGAAATTGAGAAGAATATTGGAAAATATACACTTTCTAAATATGGAGATATTTTAGGAAGTTATAGATTGAAGTCCTATTTTGTAGCAGAAGTTTCTGTTGACTTGTAGCAGTTCATTTGCTGTGTTTTTGTAGGCCCAAATCCAGTTGGGAATAGGTTATATATAGATGTTTTGTAACCTAGTTTTGTAACGCAACCAAAGATGTAATAGTTCTAGTATTAGGGTTGGTTCCTATACCACTCGACCTGTGAGTTGGACAGTTTGTTAGTGTGATCCTCGAAGCTGTTAAGTAAGAGGAGTATTGTTCTTGGAGGAAGCTTTTAAGTAACTCTAAGTTGTGTCTTGGAAGGGTGTCTTCCTCGTTGAACTGTTGTATAGGTAAAGAGCCGTTGATGCAGTGGCGGATAGTCGACTGCTAGACATCATTACGATGATTGGGAGTGAGAAGAGTTTCTCATAGCTAGAGAGGATCTAGGTAGAAGGGTCATTGGGTAGTGATTGAGTGATAAGCTGTAAACGGAGAGTTTAGCTTTGAATTGATACTACTAATAGTGGACTTCATCCCTGGCTTGGTAGCCCCCAGAGTAGGTGTGTTAAACCGAACTGGGTTAACAATTCTGTGTGTCTTGCTTTTATTTTTTCAGTACCATGACTACTGCTATATACCTTGCCATTTATGTTCATGTCAGACCAGATGTCGAATGGCATGTTATAGGACATCTGAACTCTGCACATGTACCAGAATTTCAATTGGTATCAGAGCAGGTCATTCTGTTCTGTATCTGGATGAGATCCAAGGGAAGATACTTTCTGGTTCATGGTCAAGGTAGAAGCTTTCTACTGAAAAGTTGTTTGAACTTGGAGAAGTTCATATAGGTGTGAGAATGGTCCCTAGAAGTGGAGGATGAACTGTTCATGACAGGCAGTGGCATGTGCTGAAGGCTTCGAGGTTTGGTTAAAAAGCTGTTGTGTTGTGGTTTTGTTAGGGTTGATTTATTTTTTTAAACCTGTGGTATTGTGGTGTCACCTGGATTATGATGATAGGGCTGATATGTGACACCTGAAGGTTTTGAGGAGTGTGTTTTTTGATCCGCTGCGGTTGCTTTTGAGAAGGTTGTTCTTCTCTAAATGTATATACTACGGCGATGGGATATATGCAAGACTGCTTCAACTTACTTTGTCAACGATACTTGAAGATTATTGTTCAAGTTCACTCATAAAGGCATTGATAAGTGAAGTTGTAAGGAAGTGAAGTAATTTACTTTTACCTCTATTCCTAAAAAGGCTAATCTCCAGTCTTTGATCTCTTGATGTGTTCATTGGAATGATGTCCTATCTTGTGTTAGAATATCACGTCAGAATTGTGCTGAATTCTGTTGTCTGAAGGAATGACATATTAGATGCTCTGGGTGCTAAACTAATGTGGTTTGATCACATGAGTTTGGAACCTACTCCTGATCTGGAAGAGGAGGCATCTGGGTGGTATGTCTAAGAAGTTTCTGGCCCTGGAACTTATCTTAGATGTGTGAGTTGGTCAAGGTGGGATCAACATGTTATTTACTCCTGAGGTCAGTTTGTTTCTGGTCCTTGCTGCAGGAGTGGAGAACCTGAGATTTCAAGAAGTATTCTCGCTAGCAGACTTCTTGGACATGAAGGTCAAAGATCAAAGAGGCATGATTTTTATCTGGAAGTATCATCTGAATGATCGTGTGAAGCTAGATTAGTACTGACTGTGTGTGATTCAATCATAACCTGTGCTGCTGTTAAAGGTGATTAATTACAGATTGGAGAGCTGGATGAGAGAATACTACTCTCATGCTTCTGTGATGTGATGGGTTATTATGGTTGTTTCTGGTCCCGAGGCTTAAAGGGGGAAGCTTGGAGATTCTGTTTTGGAATGTGGTGTTTCTCTTAATGCAGCTGGACTCTGTTCATGATGTCAAGACTGATGTCTTAACATCTGTTGACAGAACATTCTGTTCAGAATGTTATGGTGTTTGTCTCCTGAGATCACAAGCCTCTACCTGATTTATGTACTGATGTAAGGGTCAAGCCGTAGGTGAATGTGTTCAGCAGGTGTGTTGAACAGAGGGTGCGCTCTTGAAGACATGAAGACGAGTCTCATGTTCTCCATTCATTTAAGGTATTCTTCTTGCAAAGGAGTACTGGTGGTCTTAGATAGAGAAAAGTTGATCAGATTAGGATCATGTGAGTATTGGTACAAGTGATGATTGTGTTCAACTTGTGAGTTGAACAAAGAGTGAGCTCTTGAAGACATGAAGATGCGTCTTATGTTTTCTTTTCTTCAAGGTACGAAGAAGAACTTGTTATTCTGATAGGGGGAGAGTGTCAAAATTTTATGCAGCTGGACGTATGATGGGAGGTTGCTGTTGGTACTTATCGTGGTTGATATATGTCTAAAGAGATGTTCTGACTTTTGTTTTCTGCTGCTGCATTATTTTTATGTGTTTTTGCCCAAAAGCAGTTTAGGTAGTTGTATTAAATGTGCTGGGATGTGTCTTGTGCAGTTGTGATCACTATTGCATTTGTTTAGTGTAATTAAAATAGAACTTTATTGCAATATTAAAAGCATACAAGATTAGTAAAAGCAATAAACAAAGGGCCTAAAGATTATTCCAACCCCCCGAATCAAGAAAAGTTTTCCAATCTTCGTCCCATTCATCATCAGAAGCTTGAAGTTGCACTTGGTTCTTCTTGATTGTCTTCATCCTTGTCTCTGATGTCTTTCTTGTTCTTGTTGCTCTTGAAGTTGCCCCAGCTGTGGACAGTCTTTTGTCCTTCAACTTCTGTGGATCTGGTTTCAACACTTCCTGCTTGTGTCTCTTCTCTGCATCCTTGCTAGACTGACTCATGACTCTATCTGTGATGCGATGTTAGAAGCTAGGAAGCTTGGTTTTTATACTACACAAAGAGATCTTGTTTGTATCGCCCGACCAGTCAAAGTAGTCTTTGGTGTGGGAATCTGTTTTTCTTGGGAACCTGTTTTTACTTGTCACATTGGATACCAGAACTTCGTGTTTGGTGCCTTGGTAGAGGTTTTCCTAGTGTAACTAAAAGGATGAGCCTAGGTCTTGTCTAGTTGTCTGATGTGATTCCCTTTAGTTTGCTTTCGGTAAAGCTGCTGGTGCTGGTTGTGATCAAGTGGTGTGTTCCTTTGTCTTATGCTGATGTCCTACATACTGTTGCAACATCGTTGTTTGTTGTGTACCATGCTTGTGGAGTTGGAAGAAGCAGCATTATCGTCCGAAGTGGCAGTTCTGACATAATGTGGATTAGAATGGGCAGATTCTAATCTTGATGGTAAGTAGTTCTGGTAATACATGACTACTTTCATGTTGAAGACTCAATTAGGGTGCTACGAGTGTAAGATCGGAATGGCTGAAGATAAGGAGGTTCCTTCTAATACAAGTAAAAGGTGGTGGCGGTCCTTATCTTGTGTTGCAAGTTATCTAAAGACATTTGTTATGGAATATGTGAGAAATTTCAAATCAAATGGGCCTTTGTTTATTGGACTTGGCAGACCATGTATCACCATGGTAAGGTCTTGCTCAACATATACTAGAATGTGGCAATATTGGTGTGATATCATAAAGAGCATTGAATGTTAAGGCTGTTGTCTATAGCCTATTGCTGCAAGTGTGCTGATTTCTGTGTAGCATGTGTGCTAGTCAAGTTTGTGCAGTGTGATGTCAAACATCATGATGGGACATATCATAGCTGTGTGAAGTTGTGATTATGCAGGAGAGGTCTGAAAAGCAGTATTGTTGTATGTGGGAGAGTTCATTTTTCTACTGATCTGAAGGAGTCTGGAAGAGATTGTGAGTTGGGCTGATCGATAGAAGTCATCTCAGTATCCAACAGACAAGAAAATGTGCTTGGAATGTATAAGTTTCTGTGGAGTCTTGGGTTGATAATTTTATGAGTAAGCAGACAAACTGTTTTGGTAAGATGTCAGAACATGGTACAAGACATGTTTCCCTTGAGCCAAACAAGGAATTTTTCTGGTCGGTAGTGCAAGGATAAGGCGAAACACGTGTCTCTGCCTATGCATGGAGCGTTATTGGCCCAATTTATGGTAAGATTCAGTTGAGAAACATTTAAGGCAGTCAAGGCAGTTTTGGAAGGTAGGCATTGAATTTGAATGCAGTTTTTGATACCTAAAATAGCGTTTCTTTGACCAAGAACCTTGACATATTCAAGGCTCGTTAATTCCAAAGTTACTGGTCAGTTATTTATAGGGGTTGTTCTCTTCTCCTTCAACCAAGTGAGTGTTCTTGTTTCACAAGTATTATGGCGTTTGTTCATATTTGGGTAAGCATCACTTGGGTCTGGTTCTGTGAGGGCCTTCTTTGCCAATTTTTGGCTAAAAAGGGGGAGAAAGGGTGTGTGAAAAGGGTTGTGCAGATGCCTTGTCTGGAGTCTGCAGTTCCAATTGTGTGCAGAGATGTCAAAGAGGGTGTCCCTTCCTTGAGTTGGTGCTGAGTTCCTTGTGACTTGTGTCCTGAGTTATGAACACAGTTGTGACTTGTGTTCTGAGTTACCTGGATTGATAGATTGATACTTCTTAAGTTTCATCTTATGCCACAGGTTGACTGGGGGCGTCTGATCAATTAAGGTGTACAAAAATCTCTTATGCCACCATTGGTCCTTTGTGTCAAGACAGACGTTTCTTTTCTGGAGGAGTCTTCTACAATTAATCCAGGTCTGAGCTGGAAGGAAAAAGAAATGTGTTGTATTAAGGGGGAGTGTCAGATATCTTCTTCCTCATGTACACCAGATATCTTCTTCCTCATGTGCACCAAATGACTTCAGGACTTTCTACTCCTAAGGTCCTAATGTGCTGCCTGAAGTTATTGCGCTGGACTTTCTACTCCTAAGGTCCTAATGTGCTGCCTGAAGTTATTGTGCTGTGGTGCTCGAAGATGATGTTATGGAGCTCATAGAAATGTGCTACCAAAAGAGTTGTCAAACATGATGTCCTAACATCATTCAAGTATTCCCTAGAAGATGTTTCTCCATGTTTGCTGTTCTCAGTAGCTACTGATGGCTACTGTTAGGTTCAGTAGTTGCTGATGACTACTGACAGTAGTATAGAGTTGTGATTGCTGCTGTAATCTGAGTTGTAATGTTTATGTATTTGTTTTAGCCAAAATTTGCCAAAGGGGGAGAATGTTAGTTCTTTAATTTTAAGGGTTGGCATTAATTTTGTAAAACAAATAATAGCAGCAATATGTTAGATAGGATTGTGTATCTTGCTAAAGAAGAACAGGTTGAGCAAGAAGTCCTAGTGTGCAATGGAACATGTTGAGCTGAAGTAGTTTCAACATCTGGTATAACATGTCGTATCAAGATGTCCCATGCAGGTTCATTCGACATCGCGCCAGAACTGAAGAGAATTTAGAATTCTGTTATGTCTTAACAGATGCAGAAGATTCAGGAAATAATATGCAAATTCTATGTGGCACTGAATTAAAAGGTCTGAAGATTCAAGACTGAAATTGAGAAGAATATTGGAAAATATACACTTTCTAAATATGGAGATATTTTAGGAAGTTATAGATTGAAGTCCTATTTTGTAGCAGAAGTTTCTGCCGACTTATAGCAGTTCATTTGCTGTGTTTTTGTAGGCCCAAATCCAGTTAGGAATAGGTTATATATAGATGTTTTGTAACCTAGTTTTGTAACGCAACCAAAGATGTAATAGTTCTAGTATTAGGGTTGGTTCCTGTACCAGTCGACCTGTGAGTTGGACAGTTTGTTAGTGTGATCCTCGAAGCTGTTAAGTAAGAGGAGTATTGTTCTTGGAGGAAGCTTTTAAGTAACTCTAAGTTGTGTCTTGGAAGGGTGTCTTCCTCGTTGAACTGTTGTATAGGTAAAGAGCCGTTGATACAGTGGCGGATAGTCGACTGCTAGACATCATTGCGATGATTGGGAGTGAGAAGAGTTTCTCATAGCTAGAGAGGATCTAGGTAGAAGGGTCATTGGGTAGTGATTGAGTGATAAGCTGTAAACGGAGAGTTTAGCTTTGAATTGATACTACTAATAGTGGACTTCATCCCTGGCTTGGTAGCCCCCAGAGTAGGTGTGTTAAACCGAACTGGGTTAACAATTCTGTGTGTCTTACTTTTATTTTTTCAGTACCATGACTACTGCTATATACCTTGCCATTTATGTCCTTGTCAGACCAGATGTCGAATGGCATGTTATAGGACATCTGAACTCTGCACATGTACCAGAATTTCAGTTTATTCCTTGAGCATTGGACCAATCACCTGTCAATAGTCATTGCTCAGATGTTTAGAGATTTTAGAAGATTTTTCTCTGCATTTGGAATACTTCACACGAAATTACAAGGGGCATTGTTGGCTTTTTTTTTGCAAGTTGGCCATACCTTGAGTTCTCTTGTTTTCCCTATAAATAGCAGTCCATTATGCTTGCATTTCTCACCAACACCTTTCACAAAATACTCTAAATACAATCTGAGTTTCAAGTTTTACAAAGAAAGGAAGAGGGGGAGGCTTGGCTTTGGAAGTTAGTGTTGTTTCAGCAAGAAAGGAACTCGTGCATATTGGAAGTTGCAGTAGACATATTCCACTTGGTAAGGGCTCTCTCTATACTCATTGTTCATACTCATATACATGTTTGTCATCATGTCTACATCATATATGTCCATGTTGCATAGGTCTTGTATATTTCTTCCATTTATCTATCGTGTGTAAACAATGTGTATTGGGACTCCACTTAATTTTTGTCCATGGCCTGCAATCTTGAGGTAAGAGAGGACTAGTTATGGTTGGCTAAGGTAAGGTGGATATTGACACTACCTTCTGTTCTTGTTATTATACCACCATGCACTTGTAATGATCACTCACTGACTTTATGAGTATGTGTGACTTTGTTGTGTAAATCTGCCAAACACTTGGGTGCAAGAAATGCTAACAAACCTTTGAATATTTTCGATGATATCATAATGAGAGGCAAGATCCATGAATATAGCTCATCCCTGTTGATTTGAAACACTTGTATTTTTATAACCTGAGAATGTTTTTTTGAGCTGTTGTATCATTGTTGTCATATTGGATTTAGAGCCAGTTTGTAAGTGTACACTCATGATATGTTTTGTATTTAGGGGTTTGTTTATGTGTTGAAACTTGTTAAGTTTGGTCCTTGAACATGAGAATGTGGTTCTAGATCATTGTGTCACAAGTACTATGTTTATCCCCTCATGTGCTCACTTACATCCCAACATATACACAAGTCATGACATGTTTGTTTTGAGCTAGGTGATTTATGACTGAGATTTGTGAACTGGTAATCTCTTTGAGTTATGTACTTGATACCATACTTTGAGTTTTAATTTCTTGTGTATAGCCTGCTGTATGACATTAGTCCAAATATGTGTATGCCATGTTCATAACTAAAATGGTCATTTGAGAATGAGGATTTGATCATGTTCCCTTGTGTTAAGTTTCTTCCCTCATATTTAATCATGTGCCTCTCAACATTTCATGGCTTGTTATATCATGACATGTTGCTTTGTGTATGCCAAAATTGTTGCATAAAACTGATAATTTATGGAGGTTTTGTTTTGTGATGTCATGCCATCATGCTAGACTTTGTGTTTAGGATATGTATACAAACCTTAAATTGTCATTTGATGTGTTTCCAAGCTGTGAACATGCTTGCCAGACCATGTATTCATAGTATGTATGCCAACTTGACTTAAACTTTGTCAAGATGTGTGTTATGTATGCCTGCCTGTTCAAAACTCTTTCATTGTTGATAATTATTAAAGTTAGGAACTACCATGTCATATCTATTGATAAATGATCATTTCTGCTGATCCACATCTCCACACCTTAGTCTAGATTGTTTTCATGTTGCATATCATTTGTTTTGTTTGAAAGTGCACATGTTCATTAGTTACTTTTTTTTTGACAGTTTGTTTTTGAATGACCTTATGTTTACCATGCCCTGCAGTCTTTCTCTTGAGTTTGTTTTGTGATATCACTTCTACAATGCTTGAACTGCCACCTACCATGAAAATGCATGAACACATTCATAATACATCCCTACTCATGTCATGCTGATGTTTTTGAGCTAATACCCAACAAAAAATACCCAAGCTCCTTTAAGTATGACCCAGCTTATCGGCAGACGCCAAATACCCAACAATACCAACAACAGAGACCACAAGCTCCTCAGCAGAACACTTCTTACAGAAGACAGGGAGAAAAGCCTTCATTGCCACCCATACCTATGACTTACACTGAATTATATCCTTCTCTGGTTCAACAAGGTTTGATTGTCACTAGACCAATGGGTCCCCCCTCAGAGAAATCTATGAGATTCCACAATCCGAATGTAAATTGTGCCTTTCATCAAGGGGAAGCTGGCCATGATTTGGAGGGTTGTCCTGCTTTGAAGTATGTAGTAAAAGGTTTGGTAGAAAAGAAAATCTTGTCTTTTGCGGACAATCAGCCGAATGTGAAAAGCAATCCTTTGCCCGCCCATGGGACTACTAATGCCAATGAAGATGAAAATGATGAGGTGATAGTTTTGGACGCAACAAAGATCAAAACTCCTATCAAGGCCTTTCACGCCAAGTTGTTCAAAGCTGGTTTGGTCAGCATTTGTCATGGCGGTTGTGAGGAATGTAATGCTAGTGTCCAGGGCTACAGTTTGGTTCAAGACGATGTTCAGTGTTTGATCAACAAAGGTTTTCTACAGGTATTCAACAAGGAAAAGGAGCATAAGATTACAGTAATTGAACATGTGTTTAATCTACTGAAGCCAAGAGAGCAGGTGCCTGTGTCTAACATACCTAAGTCAGGTTCTGTGATTCCTGTATTCAACAAACCCGTACCGGTTTTCAACAACTCTGAGTCTGTTACTGTTTCCACTGCCAATCATTCCAAGCAATATGATGTCCGACAACCTATTCCATTTAGGTTCAGAGGGACCAAGGTCGTACCGTGGATTTATGAGAATGTGATGGGTAACAAAGGACGAGAAGACGTGATTCCAAGGAATGAGGTGGGAATCACTGTTGAAGACGTGGTTCCAAGGAATGAGGTGGGAGCCACTGTTGAAGATGTGATAAATATAGTTGGAACAGGAAAAATGACCCGAAGCGGCAGAGTTTACACTCCTTCTTTCAAAGAAACTGCACCTAAGGAGACTACTGTTCTTGTACCCCCTAGGGACAAAGGAAATGAGGTAATTACTAAGGAAGAAGATGACGAGTTCCTAAGAATCATTAAAAGAAGTGATTATAAGGTGATAGATCAGCTCCATCAGATTCCATCCAAGATTTCAATCTTGTCCCTGCTAGTCAATTCACCTGTTCACAGATCAGCCTTACAGAAGGTATTGGCCCAAGCACATGTGGCCCAAGATATAACCGCTAGACAATTCTTCCATGTCGTTGCCAACATTACAGCTTGTAATACTCTTAGTTTCAGTGACGAAGAGTTACCTCGAGCAGGTAGGAACCATAACCTTGCCTTGCATGTGTCAATAAAGTGTCAAAAAGATACATTGGCCAGAGTTCTTATGGACACCGGTTCATCTTTGAATGTTCTACCAAAAAGGACCCTTGAAAAGTTGTCTTACTTAGGAGCTGTAATGAAACCCACTTCACTTATTGTTAAAGCCTTTGATGGCTCGAGAAGATCAGTGATGGGAGAAATTGAGTTGCCTATTTTGATTGGTCCTCAAGTATTCAACATACTTTTCCAAATCCTGGACATCAACCCTGCTTACAGTTGTCTATTAGGTAGACCCTAGATCCATGGAACCGGTGTTGTGACATCGACTTTGCATCAAAAGATGAAATTCGTAGCTGATGAAAAGTTAGTTATTATCCATGAGGAGGAAGATCTAATGGTCAGTAACTTGTCCTCCTTCCGTTATATTGAAGCTAATGAGGACGCTCTGGAAACCCCCTTCCAAACCCTTGAGATAGCAAATGCCGTTATGCTCGATGATAAGGAACCAGTGGCATCCAACTATCCATCCTTTTCTTCTTTCAAAAGCATTCAATCTGCTCTGCAAAAAGGTATACCCGAAGGCTGGGGCAAAGTCATCAAAGTCCAAGAAAGAGAGAAGTGCCAAGGGTTGGGTTACAAACCAACTCCTAAGGAAAAAGCTGCCCCAACGATGGGAAGACTGAAGACCATTCAAGAGATGTTTGTCAGTGGAGGACATCAGGTCCATGCCATTATCGAAGATGTTGAAGATGAAGACATTAACCATTTGGTTTTTCAGTGTGACACTGCTTTGAGCAATTGGGAATCTGTTGAGATCCCTATCTTATACCCTATGCCAGAGTAATTTGTTTGCTTTGTTGTTGTTTTCAATTCCCTAGCCTTGCCCAAGGCTAGCGGATTATTTTGTATGGGCCACCGCTTTCATTTCCTATTAATAAATGAAAATGATGTTTTGTTAAATTCTCTGTCTTTACTTTACTGTTTTTTCTTTTTATGAAAAATGGCAATCTTTTCAAAACTACAAAAACTTCTCTTTTTCTTGCATTTAATGTTTATGCATTTTAATAAAATAAATCCCTCCATCATGCAGAATAAATCCCAAACCCATTGTAGTCAATGACCCTGCTCTCACTATTGACTTTGATTCACCTATCTATCAAGCTGAGGATGAGGAGGATTATGAGATTCCTGATGATTTGACAGATATGTGTGAGTATCAGTACACGGATCTTTAACCGCATGAGGAACAAGTTGACATCATCAATCTTGGTACCGAAGAAAGAAAGAAAAAGGTCAAGGTTGGGGCAACACTTGGGGCAGAAATCAGACAACGACTAGTACTGCTTCTTGAAGAGTATGTGGATGTATTTGCTTGGTCTTATCAGGATATGCCTGGTTTGGATACAGACATCGTAGCTCATAAGCTACCGCTCAAACCTGAATATCCTCCGGTGAAACAGAAGCTTCGAAGAAGTAGACCTGACATGGCTCTTAAGATCAGAGATGAGGTTAAAAGATAACTGGATGCAGGTTTCTTGGCAGTGTCAAAGTATCCTGAATGGGTAGCCAATATCGTGCCAGTAATGAAAAAGAATGGTAAAGTGCGAATGTGCGTAGATTATAGGGATCTCAACAAAGCCAGTCCTAAGGACGATTTTCCTCTACCGCATATCGACACTCTTGTGGACAATACAACTCGATTTGCAGTGTTCTCATTTATGGAAGGTTTCTCAGGCTACAATCAGATCAGAATGGACTCGACCGATATGGATAAAACTACATTCATCACCCCATGGGGAACCTATTGCTACAAAGTCATGCCCTTCGGTTTGAAGAACGCAGGGGAAACTTATCAAAGAGCCATGGTGACTTTATTCCATGACATGATCCATAAAGAAATTGAAGTATATGCGGATGATATGATTGCTAAATCTCAGAGTGAGAAGGAACATTTGGACCATCTTCTAAAGTTATTCAAGAGACTCCGGAAATATTAGCTGAAGTTGAATCCTGCTAAATGTACTTTCGGTGTCAGATCAGGGAAGTTACTTGGTTTTATCGTCAGTCAAAGAGGAATTGAAGTAGATCCTGATAAGGTACGCGCTATTCAAGAGATGCCAACTCCACGGACTGAATCTCAAGTGAGAGGTTTCTTGGGTCGTTTGAATTATATATCCAGATTCATCTCCAACATGACTCTTATTTGTGAACCAATCTTCAAGTTACTCTGCAAAGATCAGACTGTAGAGTGGAACTCTGATTGCCAGTAAGCCTTTGAAAAACTCAAGAACTATCTGCAAGAACCACCTATTCTGATTCCTCCTGTTCCTGGAAGGCCTCTCTTCATGTACATGACTGTGTTAGAAGGATCCATGGGTTGTGTCTTGGGCCAACATGATGAAAATGGTCGCAAAGAACATGCCATCTATTACTTGAGTAAAAAGTTCGCTGATAGCTGTAGCACCCCAAAATTTGCTCTCCTACCTTTAGTACCAACTGGCTTATGTTTCATTTCATTTTGCATTATCATGTGTGCATATCATTGGTTCTTAGCATGGGGTCAAGGTGCCTGAGGCAAGTTCAAGAGGAGAAGATGTTCTTCAAAGGGTCAAGCAAGAGAGTTCAAGTGGATCACTCTCTCCTAACTAGTGCAGAAACTAGGGTTTTGAGATTCTTGGGTTTATTGCTCCAATGGGCAAGTTTCTTGGGTTTTTATCATCACCAAATGGCATATCTTATCTTTGTTGGTGAGGATACACATCATATTCAGAGGAATTTGGATTTGGAGACTGTGCTATTTCCTCATAGACTGAGGGTACCAAAATTAGGGTTTGCTATAAAGTCAGTTTATTTCTGATTTTTTGGGCAAGACTTGATTCCATGGTATTCCTTGGGTCCCTAAGTATCTAGGAATGGAAGATTGTCCATCAGTTTGGTTCAGGAGAAGTTCAATTGGCCAATGGATCGGGAATCAGGAGAATCAGGAGAAAAGTCAACAGTGAGAGGGGAGTCAACTGTGAAAGATTGAAGTTCTCTTCAAGGTTTTCAAGGTCTCACATCCTCATATGGTCTTCAAGAGTCAAGTTTCACACCATTTATCAAGAATCAAGGGTTGGTACAAAAGTTACTAAATATGGAAATGACCTATAATTTGAAAGTTTCCTTTTTGGGCAAGTTCTTACACTACATTCAACTTGACTTTTCATCATCAAGAAAGCTTTAAATGAATTTTCCTCAAACATGAAAGTTGAAGATCTTTTTCTTCCCTTTCCAACAAGTACTAGATGGTCTCCATATCATTTGTGAAACTCAAGTTATGATCAAAAGAAGGCAAAGTGGTTTTTTAGGGTTTTCTCATGGTTCCATTTGCATTTTGGGACATAGTGACCTATAATTGATTCCATTGCTTCATGTCACATTCTAACATCAAAGAACACTCCTTAAGGATCATTTTGGGCCTTTGAACCAAGAAATTTCATGACTTATTCATTACTTATTTCACATGGTGCAAAATTGCCAAATTATTGAAAACTCATGAACCAATACATCTCAAGGCCCAAATCAAATTCAGGTGTGATTAACAATTGTTAAATAAGTGATCCATCATCAAGGGTTTGGATATGCATGCATGAAGGAGGGTGTATTTCACATTATGTAATTTTCCAAAATCACCCAAAACTCATCAAGTGGGGAATTACCAAGGCCCAAATGCTGATCAGTGGATTAACCTAGTCTATTTAAGCTAACTCATGCTAGGGTTAGAAAAGAACACACGTTATTTTTGGTAGAGTTTTCAAGTGAACCCTAAAAAAGATCATTCCTTCGAATCTCACAATCTACAAGGGTTCTTCCAAATCTTCTTCCACTAACTTCATCCTTGGCATCTATAGAGCACAAATCGTCCATCACTTGAAGCTAATAGCAAGGGATACAGTCTGCATAATCTCAGGTTAGTGCAATTTGCATGTTCCTAAAACTCCTCTTTTTGATGCGCATAATAATCTGTGATTATTGCTGATCATTCTGATGTAGTTTTTCTTGAGTTTGGACGCGTATATTGGTTGTATCGTGTGTTTAAAGTTTGTAAACCCTAACTTGTTTCGTGCGAATCTCCTTGTGTGTTGATTGTTTGCAAATTTTAATGTGATATTTGAAATCCTGGTGAAATTCTGGCCAGAAAGGTATATTTGCGTGCGTGTTTTGGTGAGGTTTTGGTTGCAGGTGAACGGAGGGGGTGACCGGAACCCTAGCTCCGGCGACTGGTAAGGGTTCCAGCCGGTGAAGGGGCTGGAGGTAAGAGACGCAATCCTCGCCGTCCATTGTTTTGATCTCACGGTCTACACTTTGCCACGTTTTTATTTTTTGAGTTTTTATTTTAATGGTTACGTGTTTATTACCCCACGTTAATTATTGTGCACACTCAATCATGTTCTCTCATCAGGCTTACTTTTGATTGTGTTGACCTAATCCTGGACGTTGGTTTAATCATGTGGCTTACAGGTTGCCAACGAATTAAAATACCATGCGCCCTACCACGTGCCACCTTTTTTTTATTTCATTTATTTTCTGATTGTTTGGTGTGTGAATGTGCATCATTAGTAAGGTGGGCGTGGGGATCTGCACCACTCATCTTGAATACCTTTTATTTGGTTGACTATCTATGAAGCGTTAGATTGATCCTATGGTGGATACTGAGTCAAATCAGTTGGCTGAGCTCACGTGTGTTCTTTTTTTTTGTTTTATTTTATTTTCTGATGGATTTAAGTCTGGGCCTTCTATTCACACCCCTCCCCTTCAACCCATCATATTTTCCAACGTGTTTTATTTACTGAATACACCCCCATGCTTATTTCTTCATTTTTATTTTTAATTAATTATTGCATTTCATTTTAATCATTTTAAAAATAGTTAATTGCATTAAAAAAATTCCCAAAAAATTCATGAACCATATTTATAATTTTATAAAATTTTCCCAAATTTTATTTTTCATTTTTATTTTATTTTTAGTGGCTGAATTAATTAATTGTTTAATTTCTTTTTGAATTTGTTTTATTTTGCACATGTTGCATTGTAGAATTTTGTTCTCACAGCATACCTAACATTTAGAGCCCATTCTTTTTGCATTCATTCATCAACACATTGAATTGCATTAAAATATTTTTTTCTCATTTTTAAAATCATCTCATATTGCATTTTAGTCCTTTCTTTTGCATATTGAACCATGATTCTCTCTTGACTTTGCATGATTATTTGAGTGACTTATATTTTGAATTCTGGTATGAGTTTTGGACATGTTGTTTGCTTCTGGTTGAGATATGTTGATAATTAATTTGGTGATTTTAGAAGATGTTTTGCTAATTGTTTGATTGCTTTTATTTGAGGTCTTCTTGTATGCATATCTCTGATCATGTCTGGTTACCTGTTTGAAAAGGCACTTGTGCCATTGTTTTGGGATTGTGTCTTTGACTTCATAAACCATGTTTAGATTGTTATAGGTCACTTGATTGCCATTATATGTCATTGCCTGGATTTCATTTATCTCATTTCTTTTACGTATGTCTATTTTGTACTAACCTTTTATGCAGAGGCTGAGGTAAGTTATTTGAGGGTGTGGATAGTTATCCATGTTCACTCTCACTCTTTATGTCTCTCATCTTTTCTTTTCTTTAGGCTTAGGTTGTTGTCAAACCTCACTAACCATAGGACATCCATGCATGATAACATTAGGACTCTTAGTTTCCCTTTAGAATTTCCTTTGTGTCTTCTCTCTTCTCATCTCAAAACTTCTTGAAAACACTTAATAAGGATAAAGTGTATTGCGCACGAGCCTTAAGCGTGGGGAATGAGAAATGAGGGGCTTCCTCTCATCTTTTTAGAGTGCTTAACGAGCGTCCTGTCTTGGGATGATTCGTTAAGTATTCGTCCCTGTGCCCTAGACTTTGGTGCAATGCAAGTTATGAACTAACTCAAGTCACTTCTGTCTTAAAAAAATACAAACAAACTTCAAACCTTTTTGTCCTTCGGGATTGTCAAACTAAACGCTATTTTCAAAAAGGGCACGTTACTTTCCGTCTGAGTCGCAAACAGGCATCGACCCAAACTGCCGGACGCGAACTCAACGTCGCTCATAAAAAACACAAAAAGAACTTGGTCCGAACTACGTTGACTCTGAATTTCCCATTGTACAAAGGGAGTACGTAGGCCTAGGACGTCGACGTCCTACCGAGTATGTCTTTGTTTTCCCGTTCCTCATGTCAGTACAACCATAGATTTTAGGATAACTCACCCTTAGATTAGACAACAAGCGTGGATCCCATCGAGTACGATGGACGCGTGGGGTGCTAGCACCTTCCCCTCGCGTAACCGACTCCCAAACCCAGGTTATGGTTGCGATGACCATTCCTTTCCCTCTTCCTCAGGTTTATGCGGTGTTCCCTTTCCCCCTCTTGGGATAAATTTACACTGCTGGCGACTCTGTTTTCCGCGCCACTCTCGCGTTTGTACCTGGATGAAAATCCTGGGAGCGACAATAGCAAAAGTCGTTATTCACTGCTCGAAAAGACCTGTTGTGCTTTAGCATGGGCCGCCAGACGTTTGAGGAAGTATTTGATTTGTCACACTACTTTGTTGATCTCAAAAATGGATCCAATAAAGTACATCTTTGAAAAGCCTGCTCAAATAGGAAGGCTTGATCGTTGGCACATGTTGTTGTCAGAGTATGATATCCAATATGTTGCTCAGAAATCTATCAAAGGAAGTGTCTTATCAGAGTATCTTTCAGATCAGCCTGTCGAAGTTTATGAACCTCTCAAGTTTGACTTTCCCGATGAGGATATCATGGTAGTAAGAGATTGTGAAGAGCCAGGCCCTGATGAAGGTCCTGAACCCGGTTCTAGATGGAGTATGATGTTTGATGGTTCTTCCAACTACAAAGGACATGGCGTGGGTGTGGTGTTAATAAACCCTGATGGCGGTTACACTCCTTTTACAGCAAGGTTAGACTTTGGATGTACAAACAATGTTGCTGAATATGAAGCATGTATTTTGGGTTTAGAAGCTGCAATTGATCTTAGAATCAAGATTCTAGAAGTCATGTGTGATTCTGCCTTGGTTATCTACCAAGTCAAAGGCGAATGGGAGACTAAAGATGAGAAACTGATCCTATACCGTGCTTATATTGTTGAAATGATCAAATACTTTGATGAGATTACCTTCCGTCATGTTCCTCGCTCAGAGAATCACATAGCTGACTCTTTATCCATGTTAGCTTCAATGTGGAGAGTTAACTTTGTTAATGAAGCACCGCTCATCAGTATTGAGTGCAAGACTGAACCAGCTTACTGCCAGTCAGTTGAAGAAGAGGTAGATGGTCAACTGTGGTTTCACGATATTATGAATTATCTGAAGACTCAAGAGTATCATGCTAATGCTTCTAGTCCTGATAAGAAATCTTTGCGAAGGCTGTCATCCAAGTTCTTCCTCAGCAACGAGGTACTTTACAAAAGGAATCACGACATGGTCCTTCTAAGATGTGTTGATAAACAAGAAGTAGACCTGTTGATTCATGATATTCACGAAGGAGCCTTTGGTACTCATGCCAGTGGGCATGTTATGGTTAAGAAGATCTTGAGAGCCGGTTATTTTTGGTTGACTATAGAAGCTGACTGTATCCAATACGCTAGAAAGTGTCATAAGTGCCAGATCTATGCTGATAAGATGCATGTTCCCCCGACTTTGCTGAATGTGTTGTTGTCTCCTTGGCCTTTCTTAATGTGGGGCATTGATATAATTGGAGCTATTAAGCCGAAAGCTTCTAATGGTCATTGTTTCATCCTAGTGGCAATTTACTATTTTACCAAGTGGGTTGAGGCTGCTTCTTATGCCAATGTGAACAAGCAAGTGGTTGCCCGTTTCATCAAGAATAATATCATCTGTCGTTATGGAATCCCTAACAGAATCATAACTGACAATGGAACAAATCTGAACAACAAAACAATGAAGGAACTGTGTGATAATTTCAAGATTGAGCATCACAATTCTTCACCCTATCGTCCCAAGATGAATGGAGCTATGGAAGTTGCTAACAAAAACATCAAAAAGATCTTGCAGAAGATGGTCAAGACTTATAAGGATTGGCATGAAATATTACCATATGCTTTGCACGGATACAGAACCTCAGTTCGAACTTCAACAGGGGCAACCCCCTTTTCTCTGGTTTATGGAATGGATGTTGTTCTTCCCATTGAGGTTGAGATACCGTCTTTGAGAATCTTGATGGAAACTAAATTAGATGAAGCAGAATGGGTCAAAGAGAGATATGACCAGCTAAACCTCATTGATGAGAAACGTATGACTGCTATGTGGCATAGTCATTTGTATCAGAAGAGAATGAAGAGGGCATTTGACAAGAAGGTCCGTGTTTGAGAATTTCGAGAAGGAGAGCTTGTACTCAAGAAGATTCTGCCATCTCAAAGGGATGTTCGTGGAAAATGGGCGCCTAACTATGAGGGTCCATTTGTGGTAAAAAAATGTGTTTTCAGGAGGTTCCTTATTCCTCACAATGATGGATGGCGAACAACTCGCACACCCTGTGAATGCTGACTCAGTACAAAAATATTACGCCTAAAAAACCCGCTAAGTCGAAAACCAGAAATGGTGACTTAGGCAAGAAAAGGGTATCCCGGTGGGTCATAACCTATGAAGGAGATCCAGGAAAAACTTAGGGATTAAATAAAAAAAATAAAAGAGCTCGCTAGGTTGAAAACCCGAAAGGGCGGCCTAGGCAAAAAAGAGCGTCCCGATGGGCTGAAAACCCGAAAGGGCGGTCCAGGCAAAAGTTAGGGACAAAGGCGTTTCACTGGGTCAGATAGGGTTGTCACCTACATCCAGAGATTCATGAAGAAGTTTAAAGTTTCAGTCGTCTCATCAGCAGCGAAGATCTTTAGGACTCTTGGTCATTAAGGATGGTAGTGGTCATTGAATATGATGTAACCTTTTCCCAAATTGCCATTTTTCAATTGTAATGTTCCATGGAACTTTGCTATTGGCAAGTTACCATTCTAATGAAATCGGATTTTGAGCCATTCTTTTCTTGATATTTATCATTACTCTGATGTTTTCCTTGTTATGCGAAACTTCATTTATTCATTAATAATGGTTTTGAAAGCGGGAAATGTTTTGAAAAAAATCTTTTGAAAACACAATGAAAATATACATTTTGCTTTGGCATTAGGGACGATTTAGTGAAATCATTTGCCTCCCTCAAAAGCTCTGGTTGCAACGAAAACACTGATAAATCATCTGGTGCGAACTTGTTGTTAAAGAGCGTTTGTCAATACTTCCCTAAATCAGACATTTCAGTAATAACTGACCACCGATACAAAGGACTTCTCCCCAGTATCCTCACAGATGTTTGTAGAAAAAGTGAATTTGTATTTCCCCAGTGAAATGAGGACGTTCCCAAATTGGTTCCGAGACCGTTTATCTTCAAATTTCAGTGTGATTCCTTGTGGTGAAGGTGTCATCCTCCCATTCACTTTTCCTAATTTGTCATCTCTCGTTGGAGTCGTTTTTTACATATCAGTAAGCATTCGCATCATACTATGGCATTGTGCATCTTTGCATTTTGGTGTTTTGCTTGTGAGGTCCTTATATCGCTTTTTATCTTTGTTTGTTGGTCTTCGGACCTTTGTCTGTGTCTTGCTCGCGTCCGGTCTTCACCTTTGTGCGCCAGACTCCAGCTCTTTATGCAGTTATTCCCCCAAGAAGTCAAACCTGTAACCCTGGTATTGACCCATCTGATACAAAAATCTAGCTCATACTGGTACCCAAAAATCCAGCTTATATTGATACCCAAAAATCCAGCTCATACTGGTACCCAAAAATCCAGCTCATACTGGTACCCAAAAATCCAGCTCATACTGGTACCCAAAAATCCAGCTCATATTGGTACCCCAAAATCCAGCTCATACTGGTATCCAAAAATCCAGCTCATACTGGTATCTAAAAATCCAGCTCATACTAGTATCCAAAAATCCAGCTCATACTGGTACCCAAAAATCCAGCTCATACTGGTACCCAAAAATCCAGCTCATACTGGTACCCAAAAATCCAGCTCATACTGGTATCCAAAAATCCAGCTCATACTGCATTCAAAATCCAGCTCATACTGGTAGTCAAAGTCCAACTTATATTGGCACCCCAAATCCAGCTCATACAGGTATTCAAAGTCCAACTCATATTGGCACCCCAAATCCAGCTTATACTGGTATTCAAAGTCCAGCTCATACTGGTATCCAAAATATAACCCCAAACTGGTAGTCCTTTCCAACTCATATTGGTACCCAAGTCCCATCATCAATGTCTCATTAACCTTATTCCCAACTAAAAAATCCAGTCATATTTTATCATCTGGCGCGCGAGTTTATATCTGTCTTTTCTGGCTTTTCTTGAAGATCCCGTTTGAACTCTTTAGTATAAGAAATCTCCAGAAGATCTTTGTAGGATGTCTATCCTTTTATTTTAAACTGATCCCCAGTGGAGATCATGTTTTCTTTCTAGTTTCATGCCCAGTAAGAATGTGTCTTTATTACCCCAGTGTCGTTCGGTCACATATGAACCTGTCGTCCATCTCCCTGGATCTTTCCCTAGTGGAGAATACCTCTCTGGCTCTCATCTCCAGTGAGGATCTGTAGGGTTTTCCCCTTTACTTTTCTATCCCTAGTACTCCTCAGAATCTTCCTAGTGAGTCTCTTTTGTTGGTCAGCCTGTATCCCCAGTGAGTTTTCCTCATGGATACTAACCTTCATCCTTCCCCAGTGTTACTCACTTGCGTTTGTTCGCTCTTTATCCTTTGGTGTCTGGTCTGTCAGCATCTTTGCACTATCATGACATCATATCATTATACTAGAAGTTCATGGCATGTTAGCATTTGCATGTCCGTCGCTTGTCCTTAGCATCTGCATTCCATCTAAGGGCAAAATTTTCGATTTGCTATATTTAAATACCTTTCACCTTGATGTCCCGAGCATTTCCACTCCTCGTGTCATCCGGTAAATCTATTTAAATAGGGGCAACTGTTGTACCCCAAATTTTACCTCTTAGATGTCATAGCATCTTGCATAGACATGTGGGATCAATCATATATGCATTGTTTAACTAACCCATATCTTCTAGTTTGTTTTTCTTATGTTTGAAATTAGGGTTTACACAGAGAGATTCAAAGCCTCCTAAGGCATTCTGTGGCTCCATTCAATCATCACAAAGCCTCACTAGTTGTTTGGAACCAAGATCTCAAGACTTTGAATCAAGTCAAGTCAACAAAGGATCACCAGACCAAACTGTGGAATTAGGGTTTTAACCTGAGGAATCACTGGAGAATTTTGCCTTGTCAAGTCAAGTTTTGCTTGGTTCATCAACCAATTGAGCTTGCCTACATCCAAAAGGTCTCACTCAACAAGAATTTAAGGTCATCTAATTCTCATCATAAGAGGTTTGAGCCCAAGTTTCACCCTGTCTCCGAATTAGGGTTTCTGTTATAACATATTGATCATTGGTCTTGATTTTCATCAAGAGGTGCCTTTAAACCCTAAACCATGGCTCCATGAGTTAGTAAACATCCCTAAAGGTCTTCTATAAGCTTTATATGTGAAGAAAGAAGCAAGATCACCAAGGTTTGTCCCAGTGCATTCACAGTCAAAATTAGGGTTTTGTCTGAAACCCTGATCTTTGGGATTTTGAACCAAATGAAACCTCCAATGCCCCAACTCATCATAACATGTCTTAATGATGATTCAAAGTATCAAGATCAAGTTTCAAGGAGTTTCTTGCAAAGGAAGTAAGTTTTTGATCATAAAACTTTTCATATGTGAAATTTCCCTCTCTTGTGCTAACTTGAAATGGTCATAATTTCCAAACCACACATCCAAATGGAGTGACTCAAAGCCCAAATGGAAGCTCTTTCCAAGATCTTCAAAGTGTTAAATATGACTTTTCTCCTAAAAATGCATGGTTTTTGAGTTATGAAGCTTACAAGCCAAACTGAGCCAAGACTTAGTGAAATTTCAACTTGTTTTCTCTTAATGAACAACCAACTTTGACCCAGTTTTTCACAAAGTCCCAGACCTCAACTCAAAAAACCTTGGACATGAAAGTTGTAGAGGGCATTAAGAGATTTCCAAAGAGTACTAGAACTCCTCCATCCATCAAGGGAGCTAGGAGTTTCGAATGACCAAAGTTGGGGTTTTCATTCCTTAAAATGCAAGAAACCAACTTTTGAGTTTTGACTCAAACACTTCCCTAATCACCAACTTTCATTATTTCTGAGTTCTAATGATGCCTTTAACATAATTTAAGCCTTGGCCATGAAATCCAACTTGTACGACATTAAAATAATGATTCATGTCTTGTTATGCAAGTGGGAGGGAGAGAGAAACTTTCCAAAAGTAGAAAAACATTTGTTTATTCCTTGAGCATTGAACCAATCACCTCTCAATAGTCATTGCTTAGATGTTCAGAGATTTTAGAAGATTTTTCTTTGCATTTGGAATACTTCACATGAAATTAAAAGGGGAATTGTTGGCTTTTTTTTGCAAGTTGGCCATACCTTGAGTTCTCTTGTTTTCCCTATAAATAACAGTCCATTATGCTTGCATTTCTCACCAACATTTTTCACAAAATACTCTAAATACAATCTGAGTTTCAAGTTTTGCAAAGAAAGGAAGAGGGGGAGGTTTGGCTTTGGAAGTTGGTGTTGTTTCAGTAAGAAAGGAACTCGTGCATATTGGAAGTTGCAGTGGACATATTCCACTTGGTAAATGCTCTCTCTATACTCATTGTTCATACTCATATACATGTTTGTCATCATGTCTACATCATATATCTCCATGTAGCATAGGTCTTGTATATTTCTTCCATTTATCTATCGTGTGTAAACAATGTATATTGGGACTCCACTTAATATTTGTCCATGGCCTGCAATCTTGAGGTGAGAGAGGACTGGTTATGGTTGGTTGAGGTAAGGGGGATATTGACACTACCTTCTGTTCTTGTTATTATACCACCATGCACTTGTAATGATCACTCACTGACTTTATGAGTATGCGTGACTTTGTTGTGTAAATCTGCCAAACACTTGGGGTGGAAGAAATGCTAACAAACCTTTGACTATTTTTGATGATATCATAATGAGAGGCAAGACCATAAATATAGCGCATCCCTGTTGATTTGAAACACTTGTATTTTTATAACCTGAGAATGTTCTTTTGAGCTGTTGTATCATTGCTGTCATATTGGATTTATAGCCAGTTTGTAAGTGTACACTCATGATATGTTTTGTATTTAGGGGTTTGTTTATGTGTTGATACTTGTTAAGTTTGGTCCTTGAACATGAGAATGTGGTTCTAGATCATTGTGTCACAAGTACTATGTTTATCCACTCTTGTGCTCACTTACATCCCAACATATACACAAGTCATGACATGTTTATTTTGAGCTAGGTGATTTATGTCTGAGATTTGTGAACTGGTAATCTCTTTGAGTTATGTACTTGATACCATACTTTGAGTTTTAATTTCTTGTGTATAGCCTGCTGTATGACATTAGTCCAAATATGTGTATGTCATGTTCATAACAAAAATGGTCATTTGAGAATGAGGATTTGATCATGTTCCCTTGTGTTAAGTTTCTGCCCTCATATTTAATCATGTGCCTCTCAACATTTCATGGCTTGTTATATCATGACATGTTGCTTTGTGTATGCCAAAATTGTTGCATAAAACTGATAATTTCAGGAGGTTTCGTTTTGTGATGTCATGCAATCATGCCAGACTTTGTTTTTAGGATATGTATACAAACCTTAAATTGTCATTTGATGTGTTTCCAAGCTGTGAACATGCTTGCCAGACCATGTATTCATAGTATGTATGCCAACTTGACTTAAACTTTGTCAAGATGTGTGTTATGTATGCCTGTCTGTTCAAAACTTTTTCATTGTTGATAATTATTTAAGTTAGGAACTACCATGTCATATATATTGATAAATGATCATTTCTACTGATCCACATGTCCATACCTTAGTCTAGATTGTTTTCATGTTGCAGATCATTTATTTTGTTTGAAAGTGCACATGTTCATTAGTTACTTTTTTTTTGACAATTTGTTTTTGAATGACCTTATGTTTACCATGCCCTGCAGTCTTTCTCTTGAGTTTGTTTTGTGATATCACTTCTACAATGCTTGAACTGCCACCTACCATGACAATGCATGAACACATTCCTGATACATCCCTACTCATGTCATGCTGATGGTTTTGAGCTAATATGACTTGTGTACTTGTGACTGATGTATGAGCTATCAAGTTCTTGAAGCTTCTGTATGCTACTATCATGCCCTACTTGATGTATTCCATATGTGTGCAAGCTCTTCATATTCAACTTGGATGTGTATGTTAACTTTTGATATGTTTGTCTGCCATGTATTCAAATTGCTTAAACTGTTACCTTATCATGTCACTAAGTTATGTGTGCAAAATTTATGGATAAACTATTATGTTCAAAAGCAATGAAACACATTCCCAATAATTGCTTATGTGAGAAGTAACAGTAATCTGTCCTATAAAATTATAGGTTGTTCTTGCATTGGCATGTTTTGGTTTGTTTTGTTCATTATGTTTTTTGATGAAAAACTTCATTTGGTTTTGTATTGTTGCTATTGTGATACTGAAAGCCTGATGTACTTGACAACATTGGCACTTCTTGCTCTCTATCCTACTGTCATCATCTTGTTAATACTCATTTGATATTTTCCAAATCTTGTCACTAATGATTGAAGTTGTCATGGAATCTGTTATTGTTTGTCCTGTCTTGTTCTTATCTCATAACTTAGATTAACATGCCTGAACTGCTTTTGAACATTAAAAGTGTAATACCTGAGCTGACTGCATCATACACGACCATGTGTTTGCAATGACATCATCATGTAAATTTTCTCTCAACGCTTTGAATGAATGACTTGGGAATACTGTCACCTGCTAGTTTGAACTTTTGGTACCAATGCTATTTGATTCAAAGTTTTTCTGAGCTATCTCCTAGAGTTTTCAGTTCATGCAATTATTGGTTAATACAATAGAATGCCATCATCTGTTATAAAAGCCTTGTATTTAGGTTGATGTTTCCATCCAACTTTGTTGTTGACTCTGGCATTATCTCCCTTAACTTTATGCATAGCAGGAATCTAATGCATTTTATCATCCTGTTGTTGTTTATCTAACCTGATTTGCTAGCATAAGACATATGGCCTGTTAGTACTCTGGCTATTAGTGTGTATGGTTCTAAGATCATTGTACCTATTTTTCTTTGTAGCAATTCATGTCTTTTTTCTATTTTGATTAAAGTTAAGCATGATTTTGAAAGGAAGAAATTGTTGATTATGTCCAGATTGGGTTCTTGTTTGGATAGTTGGTTTAATAAGTTATCAGGTTGAGTTTTTTTGGACTTCTTTCTATGGCGGGTTGTGGCAACTTGTATGCTAGCACTCATTTCCTCGCTTGCCAATACTTAAGTATATATGAAGTCTTGTTTGTTATCGGATGTAACAGCCACCCCAGTGGCAAGCACACACATACACACGCCATATGACTCCGAGGACTGGGGTTCGAATCCCCCTCGCCCCAGTCCTTTTATTTTTAATTCTTGAACTAGCTTTGTTTCACATATGATGAAATGCAATCCATATTGATTAACACGCGCGCAATAGCGTGGTTGGTAAAGCTTTTGGGCTGTACGTGCAAGGTCCTGGGTTCTACACCCATGGGGACCTCTCCTTATTCTTTTTACAACATGTTGCTTCATTATTTTATGGTTTTCACTTCCACTTCAAAATTTCATAACTCAACCATCTTTCATCCTTTTTCACCCATTCTTTTTGTAAATGCTCCTTAATGAATCTATTTTGTTAACATAAAAATAAATTAGTGAAAATAATTGTTGTTGAGGTATTTATTCATGTTGAAAGTGGAAAACCTTTTTAGGGTTTCTACTATGGGTACTTTTGATTCCTCTGTTTCTCTTATTATGCTATCTTTATTCTTCTTGCTTATATAATGATTAATATGCTTGGTTCTAGTATTGTATGATGTTATAAACTTTGTTCCACTTGAATGCCTGGTTGTTCAATGTTACATTTTCATGTAAATATCCATTGTGAACTTCTTGTTACATAAACTGTTGTTCTCCTGATTCCAAAGAAAGTTCCTCCTCGGTTGACTCATAAGTCAATAAACAAATCATACCACCTTGGCCTCATAAGAGCCTTTCTCTTTTCTTGGCCTCATAAGGGCCTTTCATATCACAACTTAGAATTAGGTTAGAGTTCTTAAACTCTATGTGACTCTCATCATCATGAGTGCTCACTTTCCCCATTACAACTTATACTTAGAGAGTTTCTTAAACTCTAAATGAGCTCATACTCATTTCCCCTTGGAACGTTGGCCATAGTCAATGGTTCCTCAATTCACCCTTAGTTAGGTGAACTACAGTTGCTCTGATTCTTTAGTCAGATACGTAGGCACAAGATGCGACGTCTTGGCGAGCAAACTTAGTGTACATACCCTTAGGTTTTTACCTTTACCCTTAGCAGATACCTTAGCAAGCAAACATAACATAACACAAACTAAACAAGAGGTTCCTGTAGAGTACTACAGATACTTAGGGTGCTAATACCTTCCCTTTGTATAACCAACCCCCGAACCTTAGATCTCCCCCCTTTAGGTTTTCTCGATCTTGAACCTTTCCTTTGGATAAATCAAAGTCGGTGGTGAATTCAAAGATGTGTGATGCAAGTTAATTAATAGCTTGTTATCTGATTCTCACTGCAACAGATAGTCTTTAGTTTGTAATTTGGACGGTATCACTTCGTTGTCAGTCACATTGCATTTAACCATTGATATTCATGTATCTAAACACATAGGAAAGGGTCTACACAATTTCTACATGTGCATGATCATGGTATTAGTGTTTGGTGTGCATAAATCGAGTCTCAGTTGGTCAAAGTGTGCGAAAAATGAATTTATGAGTTTTTACAGGTTTTGAGTCTACCAAAGCTAAGTATGAGTCGACTCATGCAGCTGTGTCAATTTCTCGTGAAACAGTCGGGTTAGCACACGCAGACCTCCCTGATGCATGCGGTCGACGCATGCTTCTGGGTTTTGTATTTCTACAAATTCAGCGTCTTTGCGTCGATGCAATGTGATGGACGGTCGACGCATGGTCAATTATTTTGCATAGATACCTCCACGGGTTAGCTCCCGCCGACCCTCATTTAGTGAGTGGTCGACCCTTCGCCGGTCTGGACTATTTTTCTGCATTCTGTTTTTGCTGTTATTTTATTTTAGTTGGTTATTCTTGCATTATATATAGTTGGTTCATCTCATTTTCATTAACAACAAAAAACGTGAAAATAGATACTGATTTTTCTCTTCATCTTCATCTTCAACCTTGTGATCTCTAGCAATTACACATAATCATTTTTGTTAGTGTCTTGCATTGTGTGAAGTGATAACCTTCAGACATAGCTCTTGTATCCTTTGTGCTGGGTTGAGAATCAGTAGGTGTTTCTTGAAAAAAAACTTCTGGTTTTGTCCTCCAAGAATCCGGGTGATTTGTGGAGTTTTTGCACAAATTGGTTTCTCTACAAGGATTCAGCCGTGTGAAGGTAACTGAAGAACGGGGTGTTCGGTTTAGTTTAGTAGCTACAGTCGGAGGATCGTACGAGAAATATTTGGGTTCGAATTTTGGAAGATCGAAATCGACCGAGTGAAGGTGATTGAAGAACGGTGGGTTATTTCAATCAGATAGCGTGAGACGGTGATTTGTTCGACCAAATTCAGAGCACTTGATTCATCTTGAATCAAGGGGAGAGAAGACTTTGCATCGACATCAAAGGCGTTTAAGGGTTTGATTGTTTAGTTTTCTCTTGTACAAAATTTGCAAACAGAAAAAAAAAAAAAAAAAAATATATATATATATATATATATATATATATATATATATATATATATATATATATATATATATATATATATATATATATATATATCTCAATTCCATGTTCGGAATTGGGGGCAGAGGTACCCATAGCGAGGACGATTGGGGAACTGCCTAATCAAATCATGTTTGTTCTCTCTTTCCCTACTCTTTTATGTTTTGACATTAATCGAATTTGTGAAGTATCAATTAATCGAAAATTTCTGACATAGTGTAATTTAGAGCTGAAAAAGTACTTTGTAAATTTATACAATCCCTTGGATTGTATTTGGAATCAGCTTTACATTCACATTATTTGGAACTCTGCACTTGGTGTGTTCGCGCACGTCGAGTGTTTGATAAATTGATTAAGCGCAAAATCGAAGGTTATTTGCGATTAATTTTTGTCGACCTATCTTGTTGGTAATTGGATAAACATCAAGTAAGCGAAACTTGGTTGATTGCGTTTAGTTTTTGTTGATTGATCTGTATTTTTCTCTTCCGTCGTATCATTCCCAATATCGTCGTGCATATCCGATCCTTTTATTAGAGGTTTGTTGTAGACGTGTGATTTAGTGGTCGCTTCCGTAAAAATATTTTAAAACCAATTTTGGAACACCATTTGCGTGTATAAACAACCCCCCTTCTAGATCCTAGCCATCGTCTAACACGGATGGCAGTGGAACTTCCTTTCCATTTTCTATTATAATTGCACTGTACTTGTACGAAATAGCTTTCTCTGACTTGTATGGCACTGGGCCTGGCAAGTAGATGACCACAGGGGCTATCTGGGTCTTTCGACTATCAAAAGCAACCTCAATTAGTTCCAAATTGGGAACGTTGGAACTTCTTCTACTGTCAAGAGAGACCTCCTCATGCTTTGGTTCCTTGAGCAAAGGAATTATGGTAAAAACATCCTTGTCAATTCCATGATTAACAGGTTATCTTTCATTGGAGACGGTGATAGCTCTTTTGTCCACTAGTCCTTGAATCTTGTTTTGGACAAGGAGGCAATCTTGCACCATGTTGATTGACTGAGAATTCAAGCATAGTTGGGTTTCCCCCTGGTCAACTTGATTCTGGAGAGCTGCTCGCATGAGGTATCATCCTTGGATATTTTCTGAACATATTCCACAGTGCTCATAATTGTGGGGTGGCACCCGGCCGTACCCACTCTGTATGAAGTGCATCTTTACCAACTCCGTTTATAGCAAGCGGACGTCACAACTTTGGTGTCTACCCGGATTTCCATTGGCTATGCTAACTTGATGGGTGTGTTCATCCTGGTAGACTGGGAGCTACCAATTGTCCAACAGATGTTGAAGATTTCTCTGTACAAGGGCACAACCTTGATCATTTTCGAAGCAATCTCTGCAGTCCTGATAATTATGTGATGACAGATAACCAAGTCTGAATTGCTTGGCATGCAATTCTACCAAGCTGGTATTTATTAAATGAATGTCAAAAATCTGGACCATGTTGATCTGGTGATCATTCCTTCCGTGGTAGCCTTGGATCCATCCTAGATCCATTTGACGCTGGAGGGCTTCTTGTACAAAAGAACATCCTTGATTGTCTTTTAAGCAAATCGGGCAAGCGTTGTAATCGTGTAGCGGCAAATTATAATACCGACTTTGTCTTGAATGCATTGCCACTAGATTGACATTCATTGCACGGATGTCCTAATTTTGAACAATGTTTGGATGTTCATAGGCCATATTTACTTCACGAATCCTGTGATCTTGATCCAGCCTAGATTCATCTGCTCTTGAAGAGCTTCTTGTACAATGACACACCCTTGATTGTTCTTAGAACAGATATCACATTGATGAATGTTGTGAGATGATACATGGCCATACCCGCTTTGCTTGCAATGCATTTTTACCAAATTTGTTCCCAGTAGGCGTACATCATGAATTTGATAGCTGCTGCCGAGTTCTCCTTCTATAAAGTTCAACACAGTTTTTTCATGTTGTGGCAACGAATTTGTTTGCGCATTTGGATTCGTATATTTGAAATATAGAACTCCGTTTTTACGAGTTTTTGTACATCAGACTTGAAGCTGAGACAGTTTTCAATGTTATGTCCTGGTCCTCCTTGATGGTAAGGGCAAGATTGATCGGCTTTGAACGAGAAAGGTGGATTGTCCGGCACTGTAAGAGGAGTCCTGGTTTGAACATGCCCCTTGGCTAGCAGAAGCTAGAATAGTTGTTAGAGCAAGAGTTGTCTCTGCAAGTCGTCTCTATGTTTTAATGATAACAATGGTATTTGTGAAAGAACCATTTTATGTTCTAATGTGTGTTGTGTGCAGATCATAATCATGGAAGATATCAGATCCAACAAGCACCTGCCAAACGTGCAAAATTGATTATATACGAAGTTACTATGTGTGACACAAGTCGCAAGAAGCAAGTATGCTTCTGTATCTGATCATAATCAGTCAGATCCAAGGATGCCGATATTGTTGTTGCAATGCTCTTGTGGATGCTCTCTGAGAATGGTTATGATTCTGAAGATAGCGAAGCTTCTGAAGAGATAATCTTCTAGAGAACCGAAGTGCTGAAGATTCTAATGACTTGAAGTTCTGAAGGCTGAAGGCTCTGAAGACCAAGTGCAGAAAGACTCTGAAGACTGAAGAGTTCTGAAGATTATGGTTCCAAAGGTCAAGTGCTGAAGATTCTGAAGACAGATTCCTAATGGACAAGTTCTGAATATTCTGAAGACTTGAAGCAGTGAAGATAACGGGTTTCAAGACAAGTGCTGAAGTTCTGAAGACAGATTCCTAATGGACAAGTTCTGAAGACGGAAGACTTGAAAGATCTGAAGACCCAGTTATAAAGTCTCTACTCATGTTTCAATTAATTACCATCAGAAGCCTCTGAAGATTTGAAGACAAATGTTACCGCTAGCAATGACTGTACACCAATTCTAAAAGACCAATCCCATCACCTCTTCAGTAAAAAGAAGATATGGCAGTACAACTTTAATCATTGCATAACGACTCTTTTCAAATGGCCAAAAGATCTCCAACGTCTATATTTTACTTGACTATTTAAAGGAAAGGAGTATGCGCTTCTAGTAAGTTGAAGTTGATGGAATGATAGCCACAATGATGAGTTCTCGTTGTAACACTTAATATCCAAAGCTATCACCATTTACACACGACCATTATTGTTGAAGCTCAAGATCATAAACCAACAAAATAACAACAATCGAAACAGAAGCTGTTGATGAAGAAGACAACATTGCAAATCAGTCAAGTCATCAACCACCATCTTCGTCTGAGCTATATTGAAGATCTGAAGCAAGGAGTTGTTGCTCGAAGCTTGCTCAACAAAGAAGACGAAGAAGAAGAAGATATACAAGATGTCATCAACTGTCAAATCAACATACATCATTGTAGAATTTGAAGATAGCAAGGAGCTGTTGCTCATATCATGCTTGAACACTTGTGTGTTCTTATGTACTTAAACTTAGGAGTAATCTGCTTGTTAAGAAGCATCTTTGTAATCTCCAGAACAACTAATTCTATGTGAATTAGGATTCCTTGAGTGGTCAGTGTGACCGGAGACTTGAGAAGACAATGACTTGGTGTCATTGTGGAAAATCTTAAAATAGGGTCAGTAAACATTATATTCGTTGAGACGAATCCCTGAACGTTTAGCTGTGAAATACTAGAAGTAGATCTTACGAGATTGGAACCTGCAGGTCAATGTTCGTTATATTCATTAAGTTGAATCCATGAACGGTTCATTGTGGGTTAGTCATAGCTGTGGTTGTGCAGGTTGTTAGTCACCGGCTGTTGCCCGTGCATCTGTAATCGAGATTGATTATAGTGGATTAAGTCCTTGTGATCAAGGCGAAATCACCAGAGGAGGGTGAACTGGACTAGCTTGGGAATGGCTCAAGTGAACCAGGATATATCGTGTGTTCTTTACTCTTGCTTATGCTTACTCAAAATTATCAGAACCTTACATAAACAACTCAGAACCTTGCATCCTAACTCTGATAAGCTTCCGCATGGCAAGTTCTAAATGATGCATATCTTATTCAGACTCTCCCTGTCATTAATGCTTTACGCATTGATAAGTCTGAATGCTACTTCGCAAGTTAGAGTCTCTCAATGAACTCTAATGTTCTCTTAGTGCTTTGACGATAAGAGGCGAAAAGTTTTTAAGAGTGAAAACACAATTCAAACCCCCCTTTCTTGTGTCTTTCTCGCACCTTCAATTGGTATCAGAGCTTCGGTTCTGTTATCGATGGATATCAAACACTTAACAGTGTCAGAAAAAGATCTAGATGTGGTGTGTAGAAATACTCTGGGTGATATTTCAATCCACTTACAATTTCTGTAACTGCTTAGAAGATGACTGTGTACAAAATTGTAATAAATCGAATTACTTGAGTAAGTCACTGATTCTGGAAGTTTCGCAGTTGTCAACAACTGAATCTTCTTCACTAAAGCCTTGTTGAAGATTGGAGAATCAGCTGATAAGATAGACTCATCAGATAAGTAGTAGTATCTGTTGAATGCTTATCTTAGAAAATACGTGTGGATAAACCAAGTATTCGCTCAAGGTAGAATCATCAGAAAACAAGAAATCTTGTTTGCTGAAGATTATTTCTTTATGAGTTTTTGAGATGTTTTCAAGAAATGGATTAGGTCCACCCTTGACTTTCTCGTTTAAAGCTCGTTAAGAATTTCTTCATGTAAAGAAGAAAGATTGTTGTTTTATGGTTTTGAACTTCAGAACGAAGTCTGCAGAAGAAGTCAGAAAACTGAAGAATTCAAACTCTTAGAAATGATTCAACACCTGAATCTTAACTGATCAAGAAGTTAAAAGATTCAATGAAGAATTGAATATTGTTTTCTTAAAAAGCTTTACAGAAAACTGAAAGAATATTCAGGAAGAAGAAATCCAATGATTCATCAAGAATTTAATTAAGAATGAATTCTAAGTCTTGATTGAATTAACACAGACGATTGAGTTCTGTTATCTTGAGATTCTATCTCAGTTGAACCAAATATGATTGGTTAGATCACTATCTGATAATTCTCTCAGAACTTCATAAATCCGGAATCAGAAGATGTTCAACTAGAGGCAAACACAGAATTCATCTACTCGAAGCCAAAAAGAATCTAAGTCACTGATGTTGTTCAGAATGAAGAAATCAGTTAACATTCGTTTCAGAAGCAGATATGCTGTCAATTCCTTGATGGAATAATTCTATACCAGTTAGATCAGCATTGCAAGAACAAGAAGTGTCATGCAAACTATTTCATGTGTTACACACGTGTTTGATGATACTTGTTTTTGAACATAATCCGCATTTGTTCGAAGAAGTAAAGTTAGAAGAAGTTATGAAATAACACTCAATTCTCTAAACACATAACCTCTCAATGGTTTATGTTCAAGCTGAGAAATCAATGACCTTCTGATAACTAGGAAGCTTGATGAAAGTTTGTCATTCTGACAATTAAGTTCAGAGTCTCAGATTGGTTGTTCTCTGAAGTCAGTTAATAGCTCTGAACAGGAAAAGAAAGGATCATCTGAAATATGATTCTTGAAATCAGAATGTAGGAGATATCTACTTCAAAAATCCTAGATAATGCGAGATTCAGCAAGTATCCGATAGCTCACTCTGAAGGAAGCAGAAGCTGAAAGATAATTATCAGAAGCTCAGAGTCAAAATGGAAAGTGCTCACATGCAGTATTGCGGTAAAGATTTTAGACTCTCCATGGTATGACTCATCTTATGAATAAATGATTAAATGCTACTGAGAATTCAAACTGAAAAATTAAAAACATTAGTGATATTCTCTCCCTCCAAGAAAAATCTTTTGATCGGATCTCTGGATAATGTGTTCACTCATTATAACATCTGTCATAATTGCATATCTTGAGTAATCATAATATATCCCTAAGAACACAGGTCCTATTAAAAACATACTAAAGATTTTTCGTCTGACATAAACAACTCCATTCTATGACAGCTTTTGAACTGATAACACTTCCAAGATCTTATCCATAATCTAAATAATATCTCTCCCTTTATAAATACTGGTCACGTCATTAAATCAAAAGCTCCAGTCAAGTGATATCTACTTAATCTATGTCATCCCTAAGCTAGGCACAACTCATCCTACCCAGTTATATGTGTATAAATCTCTTCTCCTTATCAAACAATTTCATACTCAAGTCCTTCTAATACTATCATAAAACCTTAAGTGTCAAAAATTTTGTTGTTCATCTATCATCATGCGTCCACTAACCTTTCTTGGGAACCTGGACCTTCTTGAAATCATTTCTGAAAAACAATTTGTAATCAATGTTCCTCCTCTTTCGAGTAACATTACTAGCAGTCTATCTGATGTGTTTTATACTCAATAATAGACTAGATACTCCACTATGTTAGAAAAACCCATTTACGTAAACCTAGTGAAAGACTTTTGGAAGCATACTTTCCTTGATCATGAAACTAAACATATCACCTCCTTTGTTCTTGAAGTCCCCATCACTATCACTCCTTTCTCAGTCACTCTAGCAATTGGATGTGAAAATGTTGGAATCCCTGTTAACTGTGACTTAAATAAATTCTTTGTTGCTAAAAGATTTGCTTTTCTTCATAATCTTTCATCCGGATATGAACCTTCCAATCCTGAAAATCTACTACCCATTCCCAAAGCATGCTATAAACTTGTTTTGTCAAATTTCCTTCCCAGAGGAGAATACCATGACATACTAAGATTTCATGACCATCAATTCATTCATTTACTGATGAATGACTTTCAAATAAACCTACCACACACTATCTTCAACTTTCTCTGGAAATCCATCTCTGAGTCCATAAACCTCACAAAGTCTTACATTCCTTATGGAAGAGTTTTGTCTGAGATTTTCTTCAGAGAAGGAATTGTGGATATGATCAAATAGAAAATTGCAGAAGATGGTCCTAAAAGCCTTCCAAAAAACTGCTTATTGAAGACTAAATGTGAAGTCTTTAGTAACTAGAAAAACCAAGACTCATCTACGTTTAAACTGTGTCTGCTACGTGCATGTTATGTAGTAATTTAAACCGTTTCTGTTCTAAGCTGTTGTACTCGTGTCAAATTGTCCTTAAATGATCTAAGTCTGAAAAATTTCTAAGACTGTGTCTGTGAACCGTTTTAATTAATGAAGTATCTTTCTTTTCTATTAGATGTTTCACAATCTTATGACATGTTTTTCTCACGCTCTCATTACTCAAAATTGAAATTAAACAAATCAAAATCTGACATGAAAATTGATCTCATATACATATATCCTTTGAAAGACATTTGAAAGATTTTGATTGGCTCAAGAAACCACCATCATTAAAATACATCAGCCATGTTTGCCACTCACAGAAGAGTAGTTATTACCCCTAACCGATTAATATTTCCCATTAAATTAGGTAACTGCTCCGTTTTCCTTTCCCATACATCTACACCTTTTAGTATACCCTAGGCAATCATGACTTACCTAGGAAATAGTAAACACAAATCTTTGGTACTGATTCGGTCATCACTCTTCACTCTCACTCACCTATAAATAATAGGACTTTCATTCATCTTAATTCATCCTCAAACCTAAATTATCATCCTCCTGAAACCGTTATTTGAACTACAACAAAGATGATGGCTTCTCAGAGAACTGGCCCAACCTTTTTAGGAAGAAAAGAGAATTTAGAAGTTATTTCTGAGAAAAGACCTAACCTATCTCGTCTCCGAGATAATGGTTTGGAAATAATAAGGAGCATGCAAGCTCAGTCTTGGCAGTGCTATTACTCACTACTGAATGGTCCCATCTTTCCAGACCTTGTTAAGGAATTCTGGAATTTTGCTAGAGTCAGTAATGACGGGAACACTATATGGTCTGAAGTCCATTTTCACCCCATCGCTATCTCTGTCTCCTCGATAGAGAAAATCACTAGATGTGTCTCCTTCGGAGCCACGATTGATGATTATCAATCTGATTTAAGCATGGTGGAAAGGTGCAAGGTTCTGTTTGAAGATTCAGTTCCTTATGAACCAAACAACCCTGATAAGCTTCTTCCTTCTCCAAAAACCTGGTTCAAATTCTCCTTAACCAACCTTCGTCCTCGTGCAACTGCTAGAGGCACTATGACGCATGATGACAGAATTTTCGTCTTCCTCCTAACGCATCACGTAATGATAGATCTTCCCAAAACAATTTTCAACCACATGAGACACTCTATCAAAGTCTCAAGAAATCAGATGCACTCATATATTCCTTATGGAAGGGTATTATCTGAAATAATATTGAAAGAAAAGGCATGAGAATTAATAAGCAGGCTTGGACCAGGACCTTCACCGGTCGAAACCAGATGTGAAAGAGTGGATAATGTTGAATATTTTGATGATTAAGTTTTAAAACCTTGATCATTGTTATGCTTTGTTGATTAGATGTAATTATAGTTTTGTGTTGTTTTGTGTTGATTCTCTGCTCCCTGTAAAAGTTCCAAATCAATTAATCAATGAGAAATGCTTAAGGTTGACTTCTGAATGAATGTTCATTTTCATATTCATAACACTTAAAATGCTTAATCATTCAACTTTTAACTCTGAACTAGTTAGGACTTTGAAGAGTCTATGTTTTGAATTTAATGAAATATCTTTTGAAATTATTAAACTGTTCATTATCATATTGGCTATGTTCTAAATGCTTATATGCTCAATCTTTTTAATGATGTCAAAAAGGGGGAGAAATAGAAAATATGATTTTGATAGAAATAGTAGAATGCAAAACTCAAACAAGTAAATCATTGATAATGCGTCTACCACTAACGAATGTTTGATATTTAACCGAGGAACTTTGAACAAGTTCACTAGGCATTCTTACAGAACAAGTTAAATTGAAGAACTCTGTTAAAGTTCTTATGAACTATTTGTTCATATGATCGAAGTTGTACACTTCGTGAACATGTGTTCAGAATCAGATTTACCCAGCACTGTTCAGAAGTTGAGAACTTTCTAAAAGTCAAAGTTATCGTGATCTCTGTTCAATTGGTTCAGAAGATGTAAGTTGTCTGAGAGTATGATATTCTGAACATAAGAATCAGAAGAAAAGCTCTGAAAGCAGTCAAGACAAAGTCTACATCTCAAGATGCTCTTCAGAAGAACTAAGCAAATCAGAAGTCGAAGACTATATGAAGTACTGGATTGAAGATCCAAGAAGAAGAAGTTCTGATTTTCACCAAGAATTCATTTGAGAAGAAAATGATTTGGTATCATACTAAATCTACACTTGGTAGTCAGACTCAGTATATAATGATTAGTATCAGACTCAGTCTGTAGAGCTAAGCTGTGAAATGTTTTCAAATACCTTCATTGGTATAAATTTCATCATACTATGAAGATACCTTTCAGTTGGTATCAAACTCAACCTACTTTGGTGTCATACTAAGAATCTTGATTAACATTGGTATCAGATTCAGAATCAAGCGTTGATTGATCACTAAATTATCCTTCTATTAATATCAGACCAAGAATCAAGCTTTGATGAACCACTGAGTTATGACAGTAACAAGGTTCTAAGATGAAGGCCTGTGTTCAAAGTCAAACTCTGAAAAGTCATGATCTTATTGGTGATTTAAAAATTAATATATCTGAATTACGATTTTGAAGATCCCAATATCTGACTTATGGAAACTAAGGGGAGACTACCCAGAAGATTCAATTGTTAAAATCTATAATCTTCATCATGTCTGAAACTCAGGGGGAGTTTCTTAAGACAGTGTCTGTTTCTGATAAATAGCATGGCTATGTTATTAGATGAGAACTGTTATGTTTCTGTGCTAAAATGAATCTGCTGAAAAGTAGAAAATGCTTCAGACGTCTCTGAAGATTATGAGCTCTGATACGACGTACAAAGGAACTAAGTTCTAAAGGTCTGAAGACGGAAGTTCTGATGAACTAGTCCAGATGCTGAAGACTTTTGTCACCTTAAAGACAAGATAGAGAAGTATTCCTTTTCTATTCTTTGTTATGGCAACTAAAATTGTTATTTTGCGAGTCTTTGGATCATATGAGATTCTAGATGATCACAGATAAAATTTTGGGGATAACACATTCAGGGGGACCTGTTGTTCCGGACTCTGAATATGTTTAGTTTTAGTGATTACCTTGTATAAAATGTTCAATCAAAAAACATGGCTTTATCATCATCAAAAAGGGGGAGATTGTTAGAGCAAGATTTGTCTCTGCAAGTCGTCTCTATGTTTTAATGATAACAATGGTATTTGTGAAAGAACTATTTTATGTTCTAATGTGTGTTGTGTGCAGATCCTAATCATGGAAGATATCAGATCCAACAAGCACCAGCCAAACGTGCAAAATTGATTATATGCGAAGTTACTATGTGTGACACAAGTCGCAAGAAGCAAGTATGCTTCTGTATCTGATCATAATCAGTCAGATCCAAGGATGTCGATATTGTTGTTGCAATGCTCTTGTGGATGCTCTCTGAGAATGGTTATGATTCTGAAGATAGCGAAGCTTCTGAAGAGATAATCTTCTAGAGAACCGAAGTGCTGAAGATTCCAATGACTTGAAGTTCTGAAGGCTAAAGGCTCTGAAGACCAAGTGCAGAAAGACTCTGAAGATTGAAAAGTTCTGAAGATTATGGTTCCAAAGGTCAAGTGCTGAAGATTCTGAAGACAGATTCCTAATGGACAAGTTCTGAAGATTTTGAAGACTTGAAGCAGTGAAGATAACGGGTTTCAAGACAAGTGCTGAAGTTTTGAAGACAGATTCCTAATGGACAAGTTCTGAAGATGGGAGACTTGAAAGATCTGAAGACCTAGTTATAAAGTCTCTACTCATGCTTCAATTAATTACCATCAGAATCCTCTGTAGATTTGAAGACAAATGTTACCATTAGCAATGACTGTACACCAATTCTAAAAGACCAATCCCATCACCTCTTCAGTAAAAAGAAGATATGGCAGTACAACTTTAATCATTGCATAACGACTCTTTTTAAACGGCCAAAAGCTCTCAAACGACTATAGTTTACTTGACTATTTAAAGGAAAGAAGTATGCGCTTCTAGTAAGTTGAAGTTGATGGAATGATAACCACAATGATGAGTTCTCGTTGTAACACTTAATATCCAAAGCTATCACCATATTTACTCACGACCATTGTTGTTGAATCTCAAGATCATAAACCAACAAAACAACAACAATCGAAACTGAAGTTGTTGATGAAGAAGACAACATTGCAAATCAGTCAAGTCATTAACCAACATCTTCGTTTGAGCTATATTGAAGATCTGAAGCAAGGAGTTGTTGCTCGAAGCTTGCTCAACAAAGAAGACAAAGAAGAAGAAGATCTACAAGATGTCATCAACTGTCAAATCAACATACATCTTTGTAGAATCTGAAGATAGCAAGGAGTTGTTGCTCATATCTTGCTTGAAAATTTGTGTGTTCTTATGTACTTAAACTTAGGAGTAATCTGCTTGTTAAGAAGCATCTTTGTAATCTCCAGAACAACTAATTCTATGTGAATTAGGATTCCTTGAGTGGTCAGTGTGACCAGAGATTTGAGAAGACAGTGACTTGGTGTCATTGTCGAAAATCCTGAAATAGGGTCAGTAAACGTTATATTCGTTGAGACGAATCCCTGAACATTTTGCTGGGAAATCCTAGCAGTAGATCTTGTGAGATTGGAACCTGCAGGTCAATGTTCGTTATATTCATTAAGTTGAATCCCTGAACGGTTCATTGTGGGTTAGTCACAGCTGCGGTTATGCAGGTTGTTAGTCACCGGCTGTTGCCCCTGCATCTGTAATCGAGATTGATTATAGTGGATTAAGTCCTTGTGATCAAGGCGAAATCACCTGAGGAGGGTGGACTGGACTAGCTTGGGAATGGCTCAAGTGAACCAGGATATATCGTGTGTTCTTTACTCTTGCTTATGCTTTGATTTATTGTTTATGTCTTACTCAAAATTATCAGAACCTTGCATCCTAACTCTGATAAGCTTCCGTACGACAAGTTCTGAATGATGCATATCTTATTCAGACTCTCCCTGTCATATATACTTTACGCATTGATAAGTATGAATGCTACTTCGCAAGTCAGAGTCTCTCAATGAACTCTGATGTTCTCTTAGTGCTTTGACAATAAGAGGCGAAAAGTTTTTAAGAGTGAAAACACAATTCAAACCCCTCATTTTTTGTGTCTTTCTTGCACCTTCAATAGTTCTGCATATAACATTGGTATGGGGTCAAAACCTGGCGATCGTGTGAAACGATTATTGTTATTGTATTGAGGGCGAGCCTGCTGAAGAGGTAGTTGCTGCCTTCACTGATACTGTTGTTGATTTGGCTGGCTCTGAGCCATTTGTGGTTTATATGTTGGAGCTGGCACTGGGTTGATAACAGGAGATACTGCTGCTATCTGCCGAGGTTGATATCTTCGTCTTTGCTTACCTAGAGAGATATTATTGATATCTTGCTCTTTCTTATTTTGGAAAGCACTTCCGTATCTTTTAGTACTGCTGGATGGTTCTGAGTCCTTAACCAATCGGCCTTCTCGAATTGCTTCCTCAAGGCGTACTCCCATGTTCATCATTTCAGTGAAGTCATTGGGCGTGCTTGCGACCATTCGGTCATAATAAAAAGATCTCAAGATTTTCAAGAAGATTTTCGTCATTTCTTTCTCCTCGAGAGAAGGACAAATCTGGGAGGCAATTTCAAGCCATCTGAAATTCTGGTACCAGACGTGTGATGTTAAGGTGCGATGTCACAACAACACACTCTGCACAATGGACAGCAATAACAGTAAATAAATCAACACAATGATTTGTTCACCCAGTTCGGTCTAACTACCTACGTCTGGGGGCTACCAAGCCAGGGATGAATTTCACTACTTGTAGAATTAAATTACAGACTCAACAACCCAGTTGACAATCTCCTAATCTTAATTCCTACTAGTGACTTTCTACCTAAGAAACCACTTAGATATGAGAACACTACTCAATCCCTAAAACCACTCAAAGAACAACCTCTTTGAGAACCCTTGATTCTGCTTCACAGCTTTGATCAAGTAATACAACTCTCTTTGCTTCACAGCTTTAGAGAGGACAGAATACGACACAACAATTCACCCTAGAATTCTGGTTATACACCTTGTACAAAATACTCAAGACACTCAGCCTCTGCTCTTGATCTTCTCCCCGTATTTCTGTACCTTTTACCTTTGGTCTTGTGCGCTTTATATAGCTCCTGAATTTGGCTTGGACTTGTCACAATATTTGATCAGATTTGTTAATTAAAACTGAATCTTCAAAACAGATTTTATCCCCAAAATCTTTTTAAATCTTCAACCTTTTAATTCTCCAACAAACCTGCAATCAAATCTCCCATGTAACAGAAAATATCTATCCCAAGATATTCTCATCCAATGAGTCAACCACTCTCCACAATTCCAGCTAATACGCGTGCCCTAACAACCTGCTGTTGTTATTAATTCTGCAGGTCTGATGTTACAACATCACCTGTGTGACATCAGACATCCAACTTCAGCACTTAACTACTTAACACAACCCAGTGTTAAGACTTCAATGTTACAACATCAGCACCTTGACATCAACATTGAATAACCTTTGTTTTACCAAAATTCCAGCCAATCCAGGAACTATCACCATCTTTGAGCATACTTCTTGAAGGTTTCTTTATCTTTCTGGGACATTGCTCTGAGCTGGTCCCTATTCGGTGCCATGTCTAAATTGTACTTGTACTGCTGAACAAAAGCTACCCCGAGATCTCTGAAAGTGCTGATCTTAGCACGGTTTAATCCCATGTACCATTTGAGCGCGACACCGGTTAAACTGTCTTAGAAGTAGTGGATTAATAGTTGTTGGTTTTCTGTCTGGGTAGACATCTTCCGGGTGTACATTATCAAATGACTTTGAGGGTAAGAGTTTCCTTTGTATTTTTTCAAAGTCAGACTCTTTGAATTTGTGTGGTATCTTTACGTTAGGGACCAAGCAGAGGTCAGCGACATCTTTGCCAAACAAGTCCTGTCCATGAATGGCATGCATTTTCTTCTGCATTTCCAAGAATTGTTCTTGGAATTCATTCATTCTTTCATATACTTCTTCATTCCTGCCGGAAGTGGTCTGAAGAATCTGTTCCTCTGGGATAGTATGTATCACAAGTTATGGTATTGACATTACTGCGGTAACTCTTGGGGCTTCAGTGTCCTGAAGTTTGTAACCTTCAAGTCTGGGAGTCTCTGTTGTAACCCTTGCATCTTCATTTACCTGAAGTTTGTAACCTTCAGGTCTGGAGGCTCCAACTATGGCTTTTGGGTCTTCAGTGACCGGAGGTATATATCCTTCTGGTACAAAATTAAGAGGCATGCCCCAGGGAAAACCTTTAGGCATGGTGTACTAAGGATGATTGCCAGGTATCTAAAATGTTGGTGTAGACACAATCTCTGAGATCACAGTCCTTTGAGGTGGTTGATTCTGAGCTGCTGCCAGGGATTTAATCGTGTTGTGGAGTTTTTCCAAACTCTCCTTTAGAGCGTTGATTTCCTCTCTTAGTTCTCTGTTCTCTTCCTCGAGATCATCCATTTTCTTTTTCCGATTGGCCTGAGTATTGTACGAATGAGACAGTTTGACTCTAAAGGGCGACACATGTGTGAGACTTTATGACAAAGATGTGTAATGCAAGAATGATGAATGATATGCAGAGAATGATCTTTTTGTTTTGTTTTCAAAAGAACTTTTAACAATTATGTTGTAAATATCATACAACGAGGGAAACCTTTATTGAATTCAAAGGATTGTAATATCTTACAGGGAAAAGTACATTATTTTACAAAGTGAGGGAAAGAAAGCTAGGCCTATGGATCCTAAGGAAATCTGGATGAAGATTCAGATGCTGGCTGCTGAATCTTTCTCTTCTTTGATCGGATCTCCTCAACCGTTGTTGGGTCGATGATCCTCTGCCAGGTGAAAGGAGAGAGCAAAATTTTTCATTCCTCTTGACTTTCTATAACATGCTGCTCCAATATCTCAATCAGAGCATCCTTTTCTTTCAATAGCTCTAGGATTTTTGTGCATTCCAAGCTGACAATCTGGTACTTGTTCTTCCAAGAGTTCTTCTCACGTTGGACTTTGTTGAAAGTGACCTGAAGTTTTTCTGTGTCATTCATGAAGTAGTGAATAGACTCTTTCAGGGGAAAAACTTCCTGACGAGGGTAGGGCATCTTTAGTTTGATGGCTCTAGTTTGTACCCATCGGAGATAAGGTTCTGCAGAGATGCATTTTGGTATTCTTAAGGATTCTCTTCCCTTCCTATGAACATGTTGCTAGGAAAGCAAAATTTCTTTCTTTAGTGCTCTATCATTTTCTCCTTCCTTGAAGAAAATACCTTCCAGATGAATGTTATATGGTACATTCTTCATCGGGTATCCGAGCTGACGACGAGCTAGTACTGGGTGATAATTGATCCCTCCTTTAGTACCAACGAGGGGCACATTTGGGAAATTTCCACATTTGTCGATGATCCTTATTCCGTCATAGATCCGATTGTACCAATCTATGTCAGAATGAGTGAGAGACATAATCTTTTGCGACCATCGCATACCACTCTTGAGATCCCAAAAAGTAGTAGACTTGGGTAAGTGGGAAATAAACCATTTGTAGAGTAATGGTACGCAACATGTGATCATCCCTCCACTGTACAAATTCTTGAAATGTACCGAATGATAAGCATCTGCGAGCAAAGTTGGGACTGGATTACCAATTGAGAATATCTTAAAGGCGTTGATATCGACGAAGTTGTCAATGTTGGGAAAGAGGAATAGCCCATATATAAGTAGAACATGGACATCTTTGAAAGCAGTTATGTTTCCTATGCTGGCAAAGTATAGGGCTTTCTCCATCAGAAATTTAGCTGGTAAACCCTGAATTCCTCCTTTGGTGGTCATGTCAGTTTTGATATCTGATTCTTCCAAAGAGGTAGCTTTTGCAATGGTTTGATCTTTGGAAATTTCTTTCAATGCAGAAAATGGGTCTTGATCAGTGATAGGTAAATCAATCAGATGGGAGTATTCTTCCAATGTTGGTGTGAGCTAATAGTCCGGAAATGTGAAGCAGTGGTATACTGGATCATAGAACTGAACCAATGTAGAAAGGACTCCTTGCACCATATTGACTTTCAAAAGAGACAACAGTCCTCCGTGCTTAGCTCTGAAAGCTTCAGGATTATTAATCAACCTTCCGAATTTCCTCAGGTCTTCTAGTTTCGGAATTTTGAAAGTGTACTTGTGGGTTTTTCTTCTACCGAAATCCATAGCACAACCTCTGATATTTGCAATTATTGTTTTAGTTTTTTTTTTAGGATTTTTTATTTATTTTAGGAATGAATGAAATGTATAAATGCATGAATGCAGCAAACAAAAATATTTGAAAACATGGGTTTAAGGGGGTTCATCGTCACGAGCATGGAGCCATGGATCTACCCATCCCCAAGGTGTATACTAAAGGTCAAATTTTTGTACCTGTAGAACGGGTTCTAACAAAGGTTCCCAAAATCATTGACCCCTCTTAAAAATATTACCAGCAAACCGACTAACTCATGAGAGCTGTAATATCCCCAAGATGAATCTTATTTGAGTGTATTATCGCGTATCAACTATTCTTGATAGTCACCGCACTACATCCTATCAATGGTTTAGTGGTTAAATGTCTACTAATCCTCAGTTTCAAGGGTGCCCATTGGAAAAAGTAATGTTTTCACGACTTGCTCGTTCAACATCAGTAATTCCAAAAGGGTACCTCCACTGATTCGGTGGACTTTCAAGTTAGCTTGGTCGGGACTCACTCCCTATAAGCCTTCCTGAGTCTGCCACCACTTATCTTAAAATGTGCTCACGGACTCACCACATGTGTATTAATCACATTCCCAGATGACAGTAATTTAAACAAATAGCAGATAAGTAGATAGTATGACAACAAAATGATAAAAATAAGAAAGCAAATAAAACAGCAAAAATAAATGCGATGTAAGGCTTAAACCTCTTGGGGGATGGAAAATTCCCCAGCAGAGTCGCCATTTTTCTGTATCATCGGTTTTTGTGACGCGACCACAACCGCGTTTGGTGTTACTTTCCGATTTCTAATATTTATCCTATGGAGCTTAAAAGGAAAGGGAAGATATCTTAAACTAACCCTGCGCGCAAGTGTTTTCCCTACAAATGCGAAGAGATCTGGAATCGGGGTTTGGTTATACAATGGGAAGCTATTAACACCCAGAGTATCTATAGTAATCTATAGGAACATTTTATTGCATATATTTCTACTGTTTGAATTGCTTGCTTAAGTCTATCTGCTTTTGATTGGAGAAAGTTTCTCCTTTGTGAGGGCTGAGGAAATGTTTTTTGTTGTTTTTGGGTTTTCTATTATTTTTGGGAAGGTGCTTGACCTAAGATTTTTTTATTAGTGTGCTCGCTAAGATTTCGCAATCTTATGCCTGCGTATTCCCGTAATGAGATTTGGGAAATTAGAGCAATCGTAGTTCCTCCTATTCTATGGGAGGAAAAAGGTTTGGTGTCTTGTTCAAAGCCCAAGATTGAAGCTAAAAGGATATTTGTGTCTTGTTCAAAGCCCAAGATTGAAGCTAAAGGTATTTGTGTCTTGTTTAAAGCCCAAGATTGAAGATAAGGGTATTTGTGTCTTGTTTAAAGCCTAATATTGAAGCTAAGGTTTTGACTAAGAGAGAATTTATCATCTCTAAAGGGAGATATCTCACCTATTCATCACAAGTGTTGAAGAATAGGTTATAAGGGAAGTTGCTTTAACTGGGATGTGTGGAATCCAGCAATGTCATATCTTCCTTTATAAATCTTTGCATGCTAAGAGATGGACATTGGCTTGGATGTGTAGAATCCATAGGCTTTCCATTTACATTAGTTAGATGAAAGATAAATTTGGCTAGGATAAGGGAGGGACATTGGCATGGATGTGTAGAATCCAGAGGCTTGCCACTTACATCAATTATCTGGAAAAAGTTTTTGATTGTTTGTTTTGATATGTGATGTATAGAGGAAATATCCTCCTACAGAGAGGACTCATGGTCTCATCTGAGGGGATGTTAAATTGTGTGCCTTGATCAAAGCCCAAGGTTAAAGCTAAAAAAGGGTTAAAAACTGACTCAACTGGGGGAGTGTTATTTTTGTCTTATACAAAGCCCAAGATTAAGGCTGATTGGGAAGATCCTTATATGAATCCTAAGAGGAGGTTGACTCTTGCTGAGGATTATTTAAATCCAGGAGAAGGTCTAAACTATTTTGAGAAATCCAAAGGGAAACTAACTCTTGCTAGGGATTGGAGAAGAGTTGAATTATCAGATGCCATGAGGCATTGATACTTTTAGGGACTTTTTGGTGACAACCTGACCCTGGATGGGGATTTTAAAGATGAAAAACCAAGCCTTGTTGAGGATCAGAAGAGCCTTAGAGAATGATAGACTTGAACTACTTAGAGGTTCTGACATTCCCGGGGACTGGTGTATTGATAAGGATGATTAGGATTTATCCTATGCTCTTAAGAAGCATAAGGGTCCTTGTATGAAGCTGTATAGGAGACTATGGGGGGGGGGTGAGACTTTCCAAGTCTACTTGTATAAAATCCAAGAGGAGGCTGAGACCTCCCAAGTCTCTTAAGATGAGGCAGACTCTAGTTGGAGAAAGATCTTTTTATGATGCCCTAGAAGAGGCTGAGGGTTCCAAATATGAAGATCAACTCTTGAATGATTGGATGTTCTAGAGTTTTTGCCTTTCTTGAGGATTAAACTAGTAGAGATGGCTAAATTCTATCATATGGTTTTAGGAAGCCTTTGGGTCCTTGTACTAAGCCCAAAAGGAAGCTGGGATGCTTCTAGGAAGCCTGGGGGTCCTTGTACTAAGCCCAAGAGGAGGCTAGGGGGGACTTTTAAGAAGCCTGTGGGTCCAAACCTAAGAAAAGTTCAAGAGAGGTTTCACGGGAAATAATCCTTTCTTTGTTGAACAGTTCTAAGGCTTGAAGAAATTCAAAAGAGGTTTCACCGGGAATTAATCCTTTCCGGGGACATGAATTTCTTTGTATAAGAATAAACTAGTTGATTGAACTGAGTTATAAGTATCCTACTGTTTAACCTAAGGGTAAACTGAGGATGACCTAACTGCTAAGGGAACCTTAAACAGGTATGCTTAAGTACATATACAGATATATGAACAAGTATATAAGCAAGTATTAATTGAATTGAAAATGTGTTGGGTCTTATTCTTTGGATAGAGGCCCGAGTGTATTGTGATTGATTGTATTGATTATCGCTGTATGATTAGGGTTTTGAGAAACTGAAGAAAGCTTGAGAAAACTTTATATTTGAATCAAAAGAATGTTGTTGTTATTTGAAAGAATTTTAAAGAAATGTTTGGGGCTTATAATTCAAAGAGATACCCAAGTGGTCTAAGAGCAGTTTCATCGGGAATAATGCCCCTCTTAGTACCAGTGTAATGTGAATTTTCTTTTTTATTAAGAAAAAGGAAAAGGATGAGACTTACACTCCATTAAGATGCCCAAGTTAATGTATTTTGAATGAAAGAATGAAAGAATAGTATTGGGTCTTATACTCGGGGAGAGGCCCAGATGTTTTCAAGAAGTTTTAAAACAGACAGATGATTTTGAAAACAGAGGTATGGGGCTTACAATTCAAGGAGAGGCCCATGGAAGGTTGTTTATTGTTTAAAACAAAGTTTATGTACAAAATATTGGGGTTTATACTCAAGGAGAGGCCCATATGATTTATTTGAAAACAGTGATCGCACCGCGATACCGAAAGACGGTGTGAGACTTATACTATAGCAGAGGCCCAAAATTATTTATGTACATAGGGGTTGGGTCTTACACTCTAATAGTGGCCCATGAGTGCTGAAATGAAGTTTGAAAGATTGAATCAAGCAAAACCCTAATTTCATATTTTTTAGATTATTTTTCAAAGAAAAATCAAATAAAAATGTATAAAATATCAAATAAAATCATTAATCTTGTTATAAACAATGATTAAGGCTTATGAAAAAGTATTTTATTCACATGAATATTTAAAATCATTTTGGTTTTAAAAATCAAGAAAAAGAAATCATTTTTAAAACATTTAAAAACAATTTAAAATAATATTTCAAAAATATATTAAAATATATCAAATAAAAATAATTTTTTTGTGATTTTTTGAGTGAATAATTTTTTTTTATGTGTGAGTGATTTTGTAAAAAAATCATTTTAAAATAATTAAAATTGGTTAACAAAAATAATTATTTAAAATAATATGAAAAATATTTAAAAAAAAAGAGTGAAAATGTGAAAAATGGCATGGGTGAGTGTTGAATCCACTCCCTCCAACACAAACACATTTGAAAATACACGCTGCTACCACTGGGGTAGTGATACATTCGTGTATCAAAACCACCCCATAAATACATATGGGTAACTTGTTTTTATGCCTGGCCAAGGCGCCATGACCTGGTTCTTGCCCATGGGAGGCCAAGTTTTTGTGCCTTTGCAAGAAGGCCATAACTTTCTTATTTTTCCATGAAAATGGATGAAATAAAGATGGATCCTACCTAGAATTTTATGAGGAATCCAATGGTGGTCTTGGAATTTTCTAAAAATGCCTACCTTTTAAAACCCGATAGTGGTTTCAAAATAGGTCAATATTTGCAAGTTCTATGCTACAACTCCATACAAGCAAAAATAGTATGGTAAAACAGTTAAAACACAACAAATATGATATGTATGACATGTTCATGATCAATGGACATCAAAGTAATGCATATTTCACAAAGTTCAAGTTGTTATGCACTTACCTCTTGGAGCTCCACTTGCTATCTTTCAAGATACTTTTGACAGAAGTAATCCATTGCCTTGGACACTCTTAATTAACCCCTTAGAAGTTTTTAGGATGATCTAAATCAAAAGGAAACCTTTGGAACAGAAACCGGCTCTTTCTTGCAAAATTCGCAAAAGTGACCAAAATTGCAACCCCCTCAATTGGTATTACAGTTGAGGAACACTTGTTGGAAAAGCTTAGAGATGATATTTAGAGAGTGTTTGAAGTTTTTTTTTGGCTTTGAAAGTGATTGAATCAAGACATGGCTTGAAAGATGCAGAAAAGTCAAATTTTGAGGTTTTGATGGTTGACTTTCTAATTTTGGTGTTTTGAGATAAAGATGAACGTTTGAACACCTCCAATGGATGATTTGTGATGAGTTTGGATGGTTGTTTTAGTGGTTTAGGCTCTGGTTTTGAGAATTAGAAGTTTGATCCTTGAAACCTTGAAATTTGAAGTAAAAGAGGGAAAGTGAGAAAATAAGGCTTTTGTATTGTTTTGGTGTGTTTTGAAACATCAGAAATGACCTTTATTTATAGTAGAGGAAGTTTTTCTTGCAAGGAATAGTGAATGAGGGCTGGATCACCCTATGGTACAATGGATATGGCTAGGTATTCAAAGTCTCCTCTAGCCATTGACTTAGACTGAACATGCAGGCTTTGAGTCTTCTGATCCTTGGATAAGTCTTGACACATTTAGAATGATATGGCTTGGTTCATGACACCTCAATGCATCCTTTCAATGCCATATGACAAAATTGAATTTTGGATTTGCAACATTGATGATCACATGCCAAAGGGAAATGGTTCTTGACTCATAGATGTCTATGTTATGATTCCTCTGCAGATAGCAAGTGCATTGCTTCTTTGAAACTTGTCTTGTATGGTGACAAGGCTTACCAAGTCATGAAAACGACAAAATCTTGGGTTATGCACCAAATCTGTCTTGTGTAGCCAGGATGAAAATTGGCATTTTACAAGGTTCATAACTTCTTGCTCAAATTGAATCAATAGATGTTCTTGTACTCTTTGGAAAGCTTGTATATCATACTTCAACTTTGATGTTTACATTTGGTCTTAATTCCTCTTGGATCATTATGAAAAATGTCTTCAAAGTTGGACAAAACATGAGGCAGATTCTGCCTAAAATCTTTCTAAGTGTCAAAGTTAAAATCCCATGAAACCCTAACTTTATGGCATTATAACTCAAAATCTAGGCATTTTTTGACCATGGATCAATAGGACAATTTTGTAATATGTAAGATGAGCTTTCATTTGAGCTTTGGAAGAGAGAAAATGGTTGTTTGGATCACAAGTTATGGCCTTGCCAAGTTGGGTAAAAATCACTTTTTTTATAACTTAGTGAAATTTCAAGTTTCTCAAGGTTTCCCCTTTTGCAAGTAACCTCACTTTTCTTGATTTTTCTTGATTGATTATGATCCAAATCACAAGTTGACATTGTTCTTGATTTAAAGAGGTCATGTTTGCCAAAAAAATCCCAAAAGTCAAACTTGGTTTTGGTCACAGTTGACTTTTTGTATCAAATGAATTTTGAACTTTGTGATCCTTTATGAAATCAAGTCCTTGGGATAAATTGAACCTAATGTATGGATTCCATAGGTGTTTTAGAGTGTCTTGAATCATGTCCCAAGGTTGGAGATCATGCTTTGCTCAAAAGTCATAGGTAAAGTTGACTTTTCATTAGAAACCCTAGTTTGTGGTCCAGATGAATTTGAATCCTTGTATTGCTTATGAACCAAGTTCTTTGAATTAATCCAATTTTTTAATGGATCAATATGAGGTATTTAAGGTTCTCAAAGCATATCTTGAGGTCTTGGCTCATGCCTTGCTCCAAAAGTCAACTAAAGGGGTGAATTAGGTCAAAACCCTAATTCCTGATTTTTTAGGGATGCACCTCCTGAGGCTATTTTGAACTTATGAATGGACTCATGAGGTTCTTTTGAGCTTCTTGGATCATATATTGAGGTAATGGCTCATGCCCAGATGAAAATTTCTCTCTGGAGGCTTTGGTTGACCAAGACCCTAATTTGGTGATACTGATGATCTTGAGGCTTGATAAACTTGAAATGATGAATTCTTGTGTTAAATTCTTGATGTGGGAGACGTCTTGATCCTTTATGGATGTTTAAGAGGTTTGACAAGTTGAAGATCATGTCAATTCATGATTGGTCCTTTGCCTGAATACTCTGAGAGGGCTTGATAACCCTAATCCTTAGTTGAGGTAAATATTCACCAATCTTTGAAGGAGTTAGTGGGGTATAAAATAACATCCATATTGTGATGATGATTTAAACAATGATGGGAAGTATTGTGGTCAAAATTTATGGTATGACAGTAGCGAGCAGCTAGCGAACGTTCGCTGTGCGAACTGCAGCGAAGAACCAGTGAACCATCCCAGACTGAAGTCAGTAGCTAAAGGACCATAAGTTCGCTGTGCGAACTTGTAGCGAGGTAGTTCGAAGTGCGAAGAATTATTCGCACAACGAACTTCAGATATTTCTCAAGGGTGGTTTAACTGTTTAGAGGCACTTCAGGTGCCTAAATGTGTGTTTTATGGGCGAAGAAAGGGTTCGCAGTGCGAACATGACAGATTTTGTAAATACTATATAAATACTTTTCTCACTTTTTAGAAGGATATATTATATTTTCAGATCATAACTTTATCTCTCTACATTTCAAGCATATTTTAGAGAGAGAAACACAAACCCTAAGGGGGGAAGGTAAGATCTTTGATCTCTTGTTGGGGTTTGGATGTAATCTTTTGATACCTTGTGTATTTTTTTATATAATTTATGTATTGGGAACTAGTTTTGATTCTCTATTGTTGATTGTCTTTGATTTCTTATTTGTGGGTCTTGACAACACCTTTTTCAAATCTTTGATCTAAGATTTCCATCTATCAATGCGCAAACTTTTGACATGGTTTTGTGAGTTGATATTCATTTGAACCACATTTATTTTATTGTGTTGATTAAGTAGCATGAGTAGGATCAATACGGTAAAGACCGCGATAACGCTTGGCAAACGGTGTAACAAGGATGCATGATAATAGTGATGAAGAACGATGTTCACATACATTTGGCAGATTAGGTGAATGCATGTAAAAAGGGTTAATCGTGTGTACGTATTCTGATCATGGCGTTATATATGAATCAAATCATTAATTTGATATGGATGTTATAGTAATATTTGTTGGGTCTAAACTCTAGACATAGATTTAGGTTTAACATTCACGTGAGTATCAGTTCTTAATGCCCTGTGTTGGTTTTGTTGTGTAAGATATCACCGATGAGATAATACGGTTGGCCTATCGAATTTGCGTTAGGCATAACCTCTGTTATGTGTGATATGTGATGATATTAGATGAAAGTTTAAGTTATGTATAACATGATTAGAAGAATGCATGTGTTATCGATTGATGAGATCCAATCCCAACAAGGCTCCGTTTATATTTTAAGTCTTTACTTTATATTTTCCGCTTTTATCTATGGTACCATTGATCTTTCAACCAAAATTTCACAACAAGCTTAGAAATGTAGAGACCGTTGAACGACGTTCTTTCCTTTGCACCGATCCCTGTGGAGATGATATAAATCCCGAAGGGAATCCTTCCAAATCTAAATTTTTGCTTCTTGCCGCTATGCTGCAGCTCGAACACCTTCCTTTGGTAAATCTCCTCTACTGAAGCTGAGAGTATTACAGGCTGTGATATTGGCAATTAGTCCATTAATTTGGCCAACAGTGATGTCATGAGTGACATTAGCTTGAGCTAGTAACTTCTGCAAGGCATTTTTGTGAGCTGGAGAGCTCATTAGAAGAGACAGGATAAATATCTTTGACGGGATTTGATGTAGTTGATCAATGATCTTGTAGTCACTCTTCCTTATGATTCTCAGAAACTCAACGTCTTCATCAATTGGAATCGCTTCTTTGTCTATGGTGGGTACTGTGGCAACAATCTCTTTTGATGGGGTCTCATTAAATTGGGGAGTGTAGATGCGACCGCTACGGGTCATTTTACTTGCCCCTGCAATATTGGTTATGTCTGCATTAGCAATATTTGAACCTTCTTTTTGATTAACTTTTCCAGATTCTTGGTCAATAACAGTCACATCATATTTCCATGGTACTGCTCTGGTATTTTCAAAAGGGAACGGACTAGGCCTTCGGATAACCACTGGCTTCAGATGACTAGCTGGCTGAACACGACAGGTTCTGGAATATTGAAGACTGGCTTCGGTAAATTGAAAACTAGTGTTTTGGAACTTGACTCTGGAAAATTGAAAACAGGCTCAATCACTGCTACTTCACCTTTTTTCACTTTGTTACTCACCTGCAAGAAACCTTCATTAACCAGATTTTGGATGTCCTTTTGGACCAACTCACATCCTTTAGAACAAACAACACTTTCTTCACATTTTGCATGGCAAACCTTGACCAATCTTGCTTTTACTAACTTTGCATGGAAAGCTCGCAGAGGAGTCTTGATTTCAACAACATCTAGGATCAAATTTTCATCAGACACTTCATCAATGGCATTGACAGCCCCATGAGCAGGCAAAGGGTTGTTTTTTTACATTTGGTCCTGAATCTCCAAATGAGAAAATCTTCTTTTTAATCAACTCTCTCACAATGTGTTTCAGAGCATAACAACCTTCTAAATCGTGCCCTAGAGCACCTTCATGGAATGGACATTGGGCATTGAGATTGTAGTATGGTGTAAGAGGATCAGGTGGTGGACCCAAAGATCTTGGAATTACCAACCCTCTATGCAATAATGAAGGGTATAATTCTATGTAAGTCATTGGAGTGGGGGCAATAGGAGGTCTGCCACCCTGCCTTCTATTTTGAGCGGGAGCATTTTGACTTGGAGCTTGAGTTCTTTGTAGTTGATAAGCTGGAGCTTTGGGCGCTCATTGATATGTTGGTGCAACTTGAATTGGCTGGTAAGTAGGAGCTGGTTGAACAGGTGGATACATGGAAACTTGTTGATTGAATGAAGGTGTGACTGCTTCCACATATGGTTGTTAAGTGAATTGAACTGGGTAGGTTGGATGTTGAACATAACATTGTTGTTGCTGCTGTTTCTTCCGAGACTGATTTTTCCTTCGACTAGTCATCACTGCATTTGTTTCACCTTCTTTCTTTTTGTGAAAATTACTAGAAGACTTCTTGACATTGTTGTTGTTGTTGTTAGAACTCCTAGTTGCGTTGATCATTTTACCATTTTTCAAACCAAGTTCAACTTTGATACCTATAGCAACTAGGTCAGAGAAGCTAGCAGTTACACTTCTAATGTTGAGTAATCAAAAGTAAGTATTTTGTTTTTATCGTATTCACAAATACTGGCGCGATATCAATGTCGTTCAACAGTTAATATGATTTTAAGCTAAAGTTTTGTAAGATATATGATTTATAAGTTACCAAATGTAAAAAACATATAATTAATAAGGATAGTTTTCAGAGGAATAAGCTTGTTGAAATTGGATTTCATCCACCGATTAAATATGCAAACCACTGATTAGTTATACACAATATAAGCATGTATCAATATCATTACGTATCGCTTACAAACAGAGTTTATGTATAAACATCTGATGAGGATTCTACCTTATTGTTTAATCGACAATTTCTCAGCCTATTAAATAATACGGCAACATTAAGAATCGATACTTACTGTGAATATTAAATCTAAATCTATGTCTAGCATTTAGAGTTTAATAAATGATTATCTTGGATCGAGATTAGAATCGTATTTCTCAATATCATTTCATATCCATGAAGTTCAACAATAAAACCAATATAACATAGATAATGATTCATAAATACATTTCATATAATGCCATGATCAATGAAAATACATATTGTTTCGGTGAACTACAACCAATCCCAACAAGAAAGGGATTTAGCTACTCACGGTTACTTGATACAAAATAGAGGAATTGAGATGAATTAGCATCAACGACGATTTCCCAACTCTTGATGCGTATCCAGCTCGGCTCCTCTATTTTCCTCTCTTACTATCTATTACAAACTAGTACTACTATTTATTACAATATCTCTCTCCGTTCTCCTTTGATTGATCCAAAATGTTTCTGCTGCACCCCTTTTATACTGGTTAAGTTGAGGCACTTTCGCTATGCGAAGTTCTGGTCGATATGCAAAGTGAGCTTGCTTAACCATGAAGAAATTTTAAACCGCCCCTGGGAACCGCCATACTTTACGATGTGATTTAAAGTTCGTATAGAAATTTTTTATGTGTTTTTCCTTGAGTCTGTCGCTTAAAGCAAACTCTGGTGCTTTTGCTTCTGTTTCTCACTTCGTTATGTGAAGTATTGCTTGCGATGCGAACGCCGCGTAGCGAAGTATTTCTCGCGATGCGAAGTTTTGTCATTTTGATTATGTTTCTATTTTATTGTGGCTCGTTTCCTCTTCGCGTAGCAAAGTTTTTGCTCGCGATGCGAAAGTTGCACGACATGATTTCTTTTTGCTTGTAGTTGATGTTTTCCTTTGTCATTTCCTGTAAAAACATAACCATTCAAAAGTAACACATTCTTGGATCATGGTTAGTCAAGTTTCATATTTTTAGTTAATGGAAGCAAGCATTTGTCAAGTTTTCACCAAAGATATGTCAACTATTTGAACCTCCATCAAATTCTCCCCAACTTAATTTCTTGGTTGTCCTCAATCAAGAGCATGGTCTTTTCAAAAATGTTTTTAAGATCATTAATCAAGTATTTGAACAACAATTTGAAACATGAATGGTTCAGATGACTGCAAGAGTCATGTTCAACTTATTGTAGAATTAGAGTATGATTATGAAATCCAGTTTTCCCCCACAAGATTAAATCATGTACTACAAAAGACAATGACACAATTTACTTGAATCATATCCTAACACTCTTCTTCATAAAAGTGATGAAGACCTTGAAATTTTTCAATCATGTGGTGAATGGATACTCATCCATAATCTTGGTCAACATCCTGATTAATTCATGTTTTGATCCGAGCAATTCAATATTCAAGCATTTGAAAGCATAAATCACAAAGGACTTTGTGAAGTTCGTAATGTGGTCAGGTTTCATAAGGAAATGGTTTTTTTCCTAAAGCTAAGTTTTTCAAAACTCTATCCACCTTTGTAAATTGCTTCACTTATTACTTCATCACCATAATCTTGCCTCTTTTCTTTTGTTTTTCTTTTCAATCTTTCATTTTCTCTGTGATACCACATTTTTATTTTTTTTGTATTTCTTTCTCTCATTTAACTTTCTTTCTTTTTCTTTTCCACTTTGTATCATCATCAAATTTCTCCTCAACTTATTTCTTTTCATGAGTGTAGCTCTTGATGATTCATATCATTATAGTTCAGGTTGTGCACACAAAAAATATTGGAATGGATCAAAACTTCACTAAGTGGTTTTCCTAGTGGTTTTGTATTGTTTTCAAAATTTGATCCATTCTTTGATTTTTTCTTATTCAAATAGGTGTACAAATGCTCACTCAATTTCTAGTTATGAAGAGGTTCTTTTGGCTTTGGTGGATTTTCTCAATAACAAACAATTGCCTCTGATCTTCTTTATGCTTTTTCTAAGCTCAAATGGAATTACCGAATTTATCATGAATCAACCAAGTTCAACACAAGGATTATTCGCACATAATGTGTTTATGTAAACAATGGAAGTTCTCCTCGCTTTTTCTGGTTTTTGCTAAATGATTCAAGCAAGAAATGTATACATTGCAAAATAAGGCATGATTTGAATTTGTAGGAAAAAACTCACAATTATGCTAACATTCTACCAAGCATGTAAACATGTACCTTGCGTGACTTTTGTCTGATTTTATCATTACCATTTCACCTTCGTTGTTTCATGTAACTTGGTATTTCCATTCTTTGCCTTTTCAACTCAATTTAGAGGACAAAAGATTAAGCACAATATTAGGGATTGTACATAGGACACTTCTATAGATAAATACTATATAAGACATAAAACACTGAAGTGAAGTAAATGGCATGATTGGTATTTTTACTGAGCAAACTCGACATAATTCAATTTTCTGCAGAATTTTCTTATGCTACTGTAGTGCGAATTTTTATGGTTTCAAATCACTATCGCTTGGGTACTACAGTTCGATTCATTTTTTATCCTATTGAGCTGATTGAGGAAAGGAAATAGATGTCTCCAATTAACCCTGCTTGCAAACTGATGTTAAACAGTCAAAACTGTTGGCTTACAGATGCTATCAAAAGGAGGTTCGTCTTTTAAGGTTATTTGTTTAAAAACACTGTGTCTGGATGATGGGCTAGGTTTGTGGTAAGGGATTAGGTTGGATGCTTTTGATTGATATATGAAGGTACTGGATTTTGGGTTTTTGATTAGCATGCTCGTAAGATTTTTGCAATCTTATGCCTACTTATTCCCGTTTAACGAAACAGGGAAATCAGAGCGATCGTAGTTCCTCCTATTCAATGGGAGGAAAGGGTTGTTTTGGTGTCTTGTTCAAAGCCCAAGACGTGAAGCTAAAGGTCATTTGTATCTTGTTTAAAGCCCAAGATGTGAAGCTAAAAGGGTTTGGATGAGAGAGAATTTGTCATCTCTAAAGAGGAGTTGTTGATGTTTGTATGCTGTGAGCAAGGCACAAATTTGATGCTAAAAGGTTGATTGACTCAACCGAGGTTTCCTTATACAAAGCCTAAGAGGAGGCGATTGACCCAACAAGAGGGTGCCTTTTACTTGTTGTCTCGTACGAAGCCCGAGATAGAGGCTAAAAGGGTTGACTCAACAAGAGAGTACTAATAAGTGACTGACTCAACAAGAGAGTGCTTTTTATGTGTCTTGTACGAAGCCCAAGACGGAGGCTAAAAAGGTGGACTCAACAAGAGAGTTCTTTTATTTGTCCTATATAAAGCCCAAGACGGAGGCTAAAAGGGTTGACTCAACAAGAGAGTCTATTTGACAGGCGATTGACTCAACAAGAGAGTCTTTTATACTCAACAAGAGAGTGTTTTGTTGTCTCGTACGAAGCCCAAGATAGAGGCTAAAAGGAGATCGACTCAACAAGAGAGTCTTTTATACTCAATAAGAGAGTGTTTTACTGTCTCATACGAAGCCCTAGATAGAGGCTAAAAGGAGATCGACTCAACAAGAGAGTCTTTTATACTCAACAAGAAAGTGTTTTAGTGTCTCGTACGAAGCCCGAGATGGAAGCTAAAAGGAGATCGACTCAACAAGAGAGTCTTTTATACTCAACAAGAGATTGTTTTAGTGTCTCGTACGAAGCCCGAGATAGAGGCTAAAAGGAGATTAACTCAACAAGAGAATATTTTATACTCAACAAGAGAGTGTTTTATATGTGTCTTGTATGAAGCCCAAGACGGAGGCTAAAAGGGGTTTGACTCAACAAGAGAGTCTGAAAAGGTTAGCTCCGTTGGGGAGAGTCATTTGTACAAAGCCCAAGAGGAGGCTATCTTACTGCTGAGGATTAGATCCATAGGCAGGACCAAGTGGGTGAGCCTTCATGAGAGAGGCCAGGTTTCTGAGTGATCGGTGTTTTTTCCTATGTTTGAAAGGGACTTGAGAATGTCTTTGAGACTCAAGGGGTTTAGACTGTCCAAGTCTAGAGTTTTATCTATTTTACAATGCCCAAGAGGAGGCACGAGCATTAAGGGATGAGTATCAACCCTAAAAATGGCCGGAGGTTTGACACTGGAAAGACTGCTCTAGCAAAGGATGACTAAGTTCTGTCTTATACCTTTAAGAGGTCATCAGGGTGCTTGTATTGAGCCCAAGAGAAGGCATGAGAACTTCTAAGAAGCCGAAGGGTCCTTGTACAACGCCCAAGAGGAGGCGGGGATGATTTTAGGAAGCCTGTGGGTCCCCAAACCAAGATAAGTTCAAGAAATGCAATTCACAGAGAAGAGGCCATTCCAGGAAAGTTCGAGAATTTGGAAGAAACTCAAGAGATGTTATTCACGGAGAATAGATCAACTCTAGGGAGTAGAGTCTCTTTGATAATTTCTAAGAGTGACAGTCTGAGAAAAGGTTCACCGAGAATACTGCCTTTCTCTTTGTTCCATATTGTTTAACCCCAAGAGAAGGGAAGACTGTACCTGGAATCCTACGAGGGATCTAGTTTTGTTTGTATTTAAGAGTGACCAACAGGGCTTTACCTAGTTCTAGACGTAGTTTCCGGGGAAAACTATAAATAACTATACTAGTATTACACAGTGGATATGTGACAAGTATATAAAAGGATGTGAAAGAAGACTTACAGTGAAGCAGCCCCACAATACAGTTATATACATATGAAAGCGATAACTGAAAGCGGATAAACACTTACCCGTTGTAGAGCTTCCATGCTGTTTTGTTAGTTGTTCAACAAAGAAAACTTTGATAACAATATTATATTCAAAATCAAAGGAGAAAGTTCTTTGAAAAGTTTGTTGGGGCTTACAGCTCAAGGAGAGGCCCAAGTTTTAACGATGATTGCACCGTTGTTTTGAAAACTGTACAGAGGAACTTATACAATATGTGAGGCCCAAAAATTGTTTTATTTACAAAGGGGTAGGGTCTTACACTCTATTAGAGCCCCAAATATGGGTCTTATATCTCAAGGAGAAGCCCAGGATTTTTGTTAAAAAGGCGACGATCATGCCGAACTTTTTGATTGTATCGGGACTTATACAATACACTGAGGCCCAAAAAAATGTTTATTTACAAAAGGGTTGGGAGAGGCCCAAAGTGTTTAAAAAAGAAAAGAAGTGGGACTTACAGCTCAAGGAGACGCCCAGGGTTTATTGTTTGAAAATGACGATCGTGTCGAAATTTCTAAAACTGTATCGGGACTTATACAGTGCACTGAGGCCCAAATTCTTTTATTTACAAAGAGGTGGGACTTACACTCTATCAAGAGGCCCAAAATGTTTTGAAAGTGATTAATGAGGGTTGAATTAATCAAAACCCTAATTTGTTTTCAAAAATATATTTTAATTGAATAAAAATTCAATTAAAATGATCAAAATTGTTAAACATGTGTGAAAAACAAATTGTGATCTTGGATTAATGTTTCAAAAATCATGTTTTAGTCCACAAAATGATTGGAAACCAATTAAATTTGGAAAATCAAGAAGGAAAAAACATTTTACATGTCAAAAAACAAATAAAACATTAATTCTTTGTAAAAATATCAAATATATGAAATAAATAATATTTTTGGGATTTTTTGGTAGAATAAAATATTTTAACATTTTTGTGAATTATTAAAAAAAGAATCAATTCAAAATCATTAAAACTCAGAGAGAAATTAATTTTTGAATCAATTAAACAAAAATCACAAAGTTCAAATATTCAAATATTCAAAAAATGGCGCCAAGAACATGCCAAGAACACGCGCCATCCTTCTGTTTCTGCAGATTTATGTTTTCTCTCCAATCTCACTGAATACTTGATGAAATCACACAAACCACATATCAATCTGCCCGTTTTCACCTCACGATCATGTCTATGGTCTTTAATTTCATTTATTTTAAGTGTGGAATAAGAAATCAAAGAGAAACCTTAAAAAACCTAAAATTTGCATGAAGGCTCAGAAATTCCATACACGATTCAAATAAAACAATTGATTGAGGGTAAACACTCTATGCATGATTATGAACATATGGCAAAATTATTGTGCAGCAAAATATGCATGGATCATAGAGTTAGAAGAGCTCAGGCTTACCTCTTGCAGCTGGTGATCGTGTTTTGTGTTAAAGGTGTTGCAAGCTGGTTCCAATGATTTGCACAGCTTCCTTAGGTGCCAAGTGATGTGTTTGAATGCTTGGAGTGGTTTGAAACAAGCTGAAACTTGAGATGGTACCTTAACTGTACCTCTGTCAAGAACTTGAGCAGTTGGCAAGTGATTTTGTGATTTTGGTGTTACAGATGTTATGTGAGTGTTTGGATCACTTCCATATGATGTTTATGAGGTGTGTGTGTGTGTGATTGGTTTGGTTGGAATTGCTCTCAAACTCAAAACCCGATAGTGACTTGCCTTAGAAGGAAAAATTGGAAGTGAGAAGGAGTTTTTGAGGAAAACATCTGTTTGATGGCTTTGGTGTACTCAAACTGATCACAATTGAGCTCTATTTATAGTAGAGCAGGTTTGTTTTGGCTGCATTAGTGAATGGCAACTGCAGCAGAGGTTTGGCCAATGTTGATCAATGGAAATCCAAGTCTCCTCTAGCCATTGACTAGAGGTTAGAGCACAGAGTTGTGGTTCCCTAGTTCAGATCTTATCCTTGACTCATTCAGTTGGAAATGGTTTAGTCCATGCCACCTTGGTGCATCCATTGAATGCTCCAAAATAAAATTGGAGTCTTGTCCCCCTTTTAGGCATTTCTAGTTTTGGCATGCTACTTTTGGTTCCAAATACTTGGGAGGCTTATGGATCAGTGCTTGTCCCTACTTGGTCTCCCCCTGAGGTGTTCATATGGATAGACTTGTTTGTCATTTGCAAAAATTGCCCAAATCGAGCAAAATGCACAAATCTGCCTTGCCATGACAGTTTGCAGCAAGGCATATTGCCATTGTCATATCTCATGGCTCAAGTGGAGTTTCATGGGGTTCTTGGCCATTTTGGAAAGCTCTCATATGATACAACACATGTGTGATCATAGTTTTTTCTTTTTACCTTTTGGATCTGGGTGAAAAATGGCCCTACATTTGGAAAAAAGACAAGGAAGATTCTGACTTAGTGAAAATTTCACTAAGTGTTGGAAAAAAGTGACATTTTCACTTTTTGTCATTTTGGTCACTCCATAACTTAAAATCCATGAGGAATTGGAATGAGGTGTAGTTGACACTTTTAAAGTATTCCATGAGAGCTACAAATCCATCTTTGGATCAGCCAAAATGGTTGCTTGGATCTCAAGTTATGATCCTTGGAAGTTGGCACCCTAGCCACTTTGTTCCATAACTTAGAAAATTTCTAAGTTTTTTATGGTTACCCCTTTTACAAGTTATCCCACTTTCTTTGATTTTTCTTGATGAATGTTGATTAAAATCACACATTAACATCATTTTAGGGTTAGGGAACCATAATTGATCAAAAAATCAAAAAGTCAAACTTTGACTTTTGGGCACAATTGACTTTTTATCAGATGAACTCCAAACTGTGCGATCCTCTATGAAATCAAGTCCTTGACCTAAATAAAACTTGATGGATTAATTTCATAGGAGTTATAGGGTGTATTGAATCATGTCTTAGGGTTTAGGAGCATGTCCTGGTAAAAAGTCAAAGGCACAGTTGACTTTTTCCGCGAAACCCTTCATGTGGTTCTGATGAACTTGAAACTTGGGAATCAAGCTGCTTGGATCAATCCATTATTACAAATGGATCAATGTGGTGTATTAGAGACCCTCAAATCATGTCTTGAGGTCTTGGCTCATGTTTTGTCCCAAAAGTCAACTTAGGGGTGAATAAGGTCAAGAAACCCTAATTCCTGATTTTTGATGAATGCATCCCCTGAGGCTAAATTGACTTGATGATTGGGTCCATGAGGTTCCATGGAGTATATTAGGTTATTCTTTTAAGCATTGGCTCATTCCCAGAGGAAAATTTCCATCTGGAGGCCCTGGTCGACCAAAACCCTAATTTGGTGACACTGGCGATCTTGAGGCTTGATCCACCTGGAATGCTGCAACATTGTGCTTGATTCTTGATGTGGGAGTCCTCTTGATCCTTTGTGGATTTTTGAGAGGTTAGAAAAGTTGTAGATCATGTCATTTCTTGATTGATCCTTTGTCTAAGGCTCAGAGAGGGCTTGAAACCCTAATCTTTGATAGTAGTGAATGCTCACGCATCTTTGGGGAGATTGATGAAGTATGATGGTTTACCCATATTGTGATGATGATTTGCACAATGATGGGAAATCTTAGTGGTAAAAATTTGGGGTATGACAGCTACGACATGCCATTTTCTTTTCACTTTTTGAAATCTGTAAAAAAAAGCCATATTTATTTAAAAGGTTGGGTTGCCTCCCAATAAGCGCTTGTTTAACGTCATTAGCTCGAGTTTGTGTTAGGGATATTTTAGAAGTCTTATTATGGTGATTCTTGCAATGTCACCATAATGTTTCAGCATTTTTCCCTTGACTTTCTTGGCTACTTTTAAACAGTCCCAGTGGTGTTTTTCCTTTTTGGTATTGAGGGAAATAAGTGTTTTTATGAGACTCACCTGCAGCTGAGTTGATATGTGCTCTTGCATAAAGATCTTATCTGCAACATCTCTCTTGAAATCAGCTTCATTATCATCTTGTTTCTGAATTTCTGCTTGATTTTTCTCTTGTTTTTCAGCTTCACTCTTGACAACAGCATTTTCTGCTTCCAAGTGATCATTACTACCATCATCAGTAGTGTTAATGCTTTGAGTTGTACTTTCATTGCATTGCTCTTTTGAAATGATTTGTGTGATAGCAGTGGATGTCTCTTGGTGTTGATCCTCAAGTTTCCTTGCTATTTGACCAACTTGCATTTCAAGATTCTTGAGTGATGCTTCAGTCCTCTTTTGGTTCTCCATAGACATTTGCATAAATTGCATCAAGGTGTCTTCCAATTTTGATATTATGTCCGGTTGTGGAAGATTTTGCGGTTGTTGATAGAAATTTTGGTATAGTTCCGCATCCTGTCTCCAATCTTGGATATAATCTATGTTGTTTGCGTATGGATACCCTTGGTAATATTGGTATGATTCTTGTCTATGTTGCCACAATTCCATGTAATTTACTTCAGACTTTGATCTTTTAATTGCAGCCTTGGACTGTTGTTTGAAGAGGGTTGATGCAAAATTTTTACCTTTTGGTGTTGCTTAGCTTGCTTGTGCTTCACTTGTTCTTATGATACCTGATTTTGCATACAAGAAAGCACAATTCTAACACAGCAAAAGTTGTTAGCAGGAAATGTAAAAGAATATATACAATATTAACAAATACACAATAACTTAAAATGATAAAAATTGTTGCAACGACAAGTAATATCTAAACGCTAGTCCCCGGCAATGGCGCCATTTTGATGTTGAGTAATCAAAAGTAAGTATTTTGTTTTTATCGTATCCATAGGGATTGGTGCAATATCAATGTCGTTCAACAGTTAAAATGATTTTAAGCGGAAGTTTTGTAAGATATATGATTTGTAAGTTGTCAAATGTAAAAACATATAATTAATAAGGATAGTTTTCAGAGGAATAAGCTTGCTGGGATTGGATTTCATCCACCAATTAAATATGAAAACCACTGATTAGTTATACATAATCTAAGCATGTATCAATATCATTACATATCGCTTAGAAACAGAGTTTATGTCTAAACATCTGATGAGGATTCTACCTTATTGTTTAATCGACGAATTTTCAGGCTATTAAACAATACGACAACATTAAGAATCGATACTTATGGTGAATATTAAACCTAAATCTATGTCTAGCATTTAGAGTTTAATAGATGATTATCTTGGATCGAGATTAGAATTGTATTTCTCAATATCAATTCATATCCATGGAGTTAAACAATAAAACCGATATAACATCGACAATGATTCATAAATACATTGCATATAATGCTATGATCAATGAAAATACATATTGTTTCAGTAAACTACAACCAATCCCAACAAGAAAGGGATTTATCTACTCATGGTTACTTGATACAAAATTGAGGAATTGAGATGAATCAGCATCAACAACGATTTCTCGACTCTTGATGCGTATCCAGCTCGGATTCTCTTTTCCCCTCTCTTACTATCTATTACAAACTAGTACTACTATTTATTACAATATCTCTCTCTGTTCTCCTATGATTGATCCAAAATGTTTCTGCTGCACCCCTTTTATACTGGTTGAGTTGAGGTACTTTTGCTATGCGAAGCTCTGGTCGTTATGCGAAGTGAGCTTGCTTAACCATGAAGAACTTTTAAACCGCCCCTGTGAACCGCCATACTTCGCTATGCGAAGTAAAGTTCACATAGAGAAATTTTCTGTGCTTTTCCTCACGTCTGCCGCTTCAAGCAAACTCTTGTGCTTTTGTTTCTGTTTCTCACTTTGTTATGCGAAGTATTGCTCGCGATGCAAATGCCGCGTAGCGAAGTATTTCTCGCGATGCAAAAGTTGCAGGGTATGATTTCTTTTTGTTTGTAACTGATGTTTTCCTTTGTCATTTCCTGCAAAAACATAACCATTCAAAAGTAACATATTCTTGGATCATGGTTAGTCAAGTTTCATTATTTTTAGTTAATGGAAGCAAGCATTTGTCAAGTTTTCACCAAAGATTTGTCAACTATTTAAACCTCCATCAACTTCCTACTATCCTTTCATAAAATTCTGGTCGTACTGTATCAACGATCCAGACAGCTAATTCTTTTTCAGTCAAGGGTGGTTCAACTTGAAATGTTGTTTCTCTCCACCTCTGGGCATATTCTTTGAATGATTCAGAATCCTTTTAGGACATGCTCAACAACTGCCTTCTGTTAGGGGCCAAATCCATGTTATACTTGTATTGTTTTATAAAAGCATCTGATTAGTCTTGAAAATGGTGAATAAGGGTCTGATCCAGACTCAAGTACCACTTGGAAGAGGCACCTTTCAAGCTGTCTTAGAAACAGTGGATCATGAGATTATCATTATCAACGTGGGCTGCCATCTTCCTATAATACATGATGAGATGATTCTTCGGGCAAGTAGCACCTTCATATTGATCAAGGTTTGGAGTTTTGAATTTTGCTGGGATAACCAATCCTGACACAAGACACATTTCCCTTGAGCACCACCGAAAACCTGATCACCTTCCATAGCTCTCAACCTTTTCTCAATGGTTTCTACATTCTCTCTTAGCTTTGCATGTCGTTCATCCCCATCTTCAGACATATCAGGGACATCATACACTTGTTGTTGTTCAGCAAAGTAAGGTTGCACTTGAGTATGCACAACAATTGGTGCGAAGGTAGGGATTACATGATGGGCCTCGGGAACCAACGAAGCAGCTTGTTGTGTTGTGGGAACTGTAACAGGCTTAGGCACAAAACTCGGAGGAAGACCAAAAGGAGGCCAATCTGCTGGAATAGTCACAGCAGGCTGAGGATCAACCACTGGATTCCCAATTTCTGAAACCAGTGTGGGTTGAGTATCCATCTTTGCACGAATCACTTGCAACATATCCATTATTTGTCCTACGTTCCCTCGTAGGTCTTCAAGTTCATTATTGACCCTGTCAATCTCTTGCTCTTGCTCATCCATCCTTCGTCAGGCTTGAGCTCTGGTGTTGTACCGGTGTGAGGGACTCAGTGTGGAAACTGGAGAGGAGACAACGGAATGAGCTAGAGAAACGCACATGTGTTGACATGTTCATAAATGCAATGCAAATTCAATTTTAATGGTTTCAAGGAACTCAAGAAGTAAGTTGCAAACATTAAAAGGAATAACACATTTTGGAAAAAATTGAAAAAATTCATTTCATTGATAATAGGAATATTACATCTTTGAAGTATAATTCAAGATACCCAAAATACAAGAGGAAAAAGCTAAGTCTAATGGGTCATAAGGAATCCCATCTAAAGAAGGCCCAATCCCTGCTGATGCTTCCTATTCTGCTTCTTCAACTGTGTGTTCTCCAACACAAGCTTGTCGACAATCTTTTTCCAAGAACCTGACGTGGGTGTAGCCGTCGATTTTTTCTTGGTGACGCGACCACCTTACAACATGATTGGGTGCTACTTTCTGATTTCTGTATTTTCCTATGAAACTAGAAAGGAAGGGGAAGATATCTTAAAATAACCCTACATACAAATGTTTTCTTTAACAAGTGCTAAGAGATCGGGGATCAAGGTCTGGTTATACAAAGGGAAGCTATTAACACCCAAGGTATCTATAGTAATCTATAGGAACCTTCATTTGCATGTATTTTCTGCTATTTTGAAATGCTTTCTTTTGTTTATCTGTTGTGGATTGGGAAAGTTTCTCCTTTGGGAGGATTGAGAGACTGTTTTTTTGTTGTTTTTGGGTTTTCTTTTGTTTTTGGAAAGGTACCTAGACCTAAAGTTTTTGATTTGTGTGCTTGCTAAGATTTCGCAATCTTATGCCTACGTATTCCCGTAAAGAGATTTGGGAAATCAGAGCAATCGTAGTTCCTCCTATTCTATGGGAGGAAAGATGTTTGATGTCTTATGTAAAGCCCAAGATTGAAGCTGAAAGAGATGTTGGTGTCTTGTTCAAAGCCCAAGATTGAAGCTAAAAGAATGTATTTGTGTCTTGTTCAAAGCCCAAGATTGAAGCTGAAAGAGTGTTTGTGTCTTGTTCAAAGCCCAAAATTAAAGCTAAAATTTGACTGAAAGAGAATTTGTCATCTCTAAAGGGAGATATCTCACCTATTCATCACAAATGTTGAGTAATTGGTTATAAGGGAAATTACTTTAATTGGGATATGTAGAATCCAGAAATCTCATGATTTCCTTTATAAGAGAGGTGTCATGAAGGAAGAAACTTTAACTCAGTGTAGAGCAATGCCCTTTTTCCTTATGAGTCTTTCATGCTAAGAGAGGGACATTGGTTTGGATGTAAGGAATCCAGAGGCTTGCCACTTACATCAATTAGATGAAAGAAGAATTTTTCCAGGATAAAAGAGGGACTCCAGCTTGGATTTTTGAATCAACAAGTGTGCCACTTACATCAGTTATTTGGAAATAGGTTTTTGATTATTTGTTTTGACATGTGATGTACAGAGAAAATGACTTCCTACAGAGAGAACTTATGATCTCATCCGAGGAGATGTTGATTTTTGTGTGCCTTGATTAAAGTCCAAGGTTGAAGCTAAAAGATGTTGACTCCACTGGGGAAGTTTTATATCTGTCTTATACAAAGCCCAAGATTGAGGCTGAAGAGAACTGACTCAACTGGGGAATGTTTTATCTGTCTTGTACAAAGCCCAAGATTGAGGTTGTCTGGGGGAAATAATTATATGAAGCCTAAGAGGAGGCTGACTCTTGATGAAGATTGTTGAAATCCAGGGGAAAATCCAAGTTGTATTGGGGAATCCAAAGGGAAATCAAATCCTGCTGGGGTTTGAAGAAGAGTTGATGTATCAGATGCCATGAGGCTTTAATTCTTTTAAGGATTTGTTGATGGTAATCTGACCTTGGCTGGAGATTTTATAAGGTATAGGTCAAGTCTTGTTGGGGATCAGTAAGATTGAAGAAGATGAGTTTAAATGTTTTAGAAGCTCTTGGCTTTCCTGGGAATTGATGTAGGGATAGTGGTGTCTAGGAGTCATCCTAAGTTTTTAGGAAGTCTGAAGGATCTTTGTGTTAAGATCAAGAGGAGACTGAGACTACCCAATTCTTTAAAGGAAGAGGCATACTTTGGTTGGAGAAAGATCTCTGGGTGTGATACCCTAAAGGTTTTGACTTTCTTGGGGATTGAATGAGTATAAATGACTAAACTTTCCTATGCTTTTAGGAAGCCTTTGGGTCCTTGTACTTGTCATACCCCAAATTTTGACCACCAAGATTTCCCATCATTGTGTAAATCATCACCACAATATGGATGAACCATCATGCCTCATTAGTCTCCCCAAAGATGGGTGAGCCTTCACTATAATCAGAATTAGGGTTTCAAGCCCTCTCTGAGCTTTAGACAAAGGATCAATCAAGGAATGACATGATCTTCAACTTGTCTAAACCTCTCAAACATCCCCATTGGATCAAGAGGACTCCCACCTCAAGGATTAAGCACAAGGCTGCAACAGTCCCAGTGGATCAAGCCTCAAGATCGCCAGTGTCACCAAATTAGGGTTTTGGTCGACCAGGGCCTCCAGATGGGAATTTTCCTCTGGGCATGAGCCAATGCTTCAAAGCATAACCTAATATACCCCGTGGAACCTCATGGACCCAGTCATCAAGTCAATTTAGCCTCAGGGGATGCATTCACTAAAAATCGGGAATTAGGGTTTCTTGACCTGATTCACCCCTAAGTTGACTTTTGGGACAAAACATGAGCCAAGACCTCAAGAAAGGATTTGAGGGTCTCTAACACACCACATTGATCCATTTGCAACAATAGATTGATACAAGAAGCTTGAGCAACAAGTCTCAATTTCATCAGAACCACCGTTAGGGTTTCGCGGGAAAAGTCAACTGTAGCTTTGACTTTTGACCAGGACATGCTCCCAAACCCTTGGACATGATTCAATACACCCTATGACACCTATGAAATCAATCCATCAAGTTTTATTTAGGTCAAGGATTTGATTTCATAGAAGATCGCACAGTTTGGAATTCATCTGACCAAAAGTCAACTGTGCACAAAAGTCAACTTTGACTTTTTGAGATTTTTCACAATTATGGTTCTTTGACCCTAAAATGATCTCAATGTGTGATTTGAATCAACATTCATCAAGAAAAATCAAGAAAAGTGGGATAACTTGTAAAAGGGGTAACCATAAAAACTTAGAAATTTTTCTAAGTTATGGAACAAAGTGGCTAGGGTACCAACTTTGGAGGATCATAACTCCTAAACCACAAAGCCATTTTTCCCCATTCAAAGCTGGATTTGTATCCCTCATGGCCCTCTACAAAAGCTTCAACTACACCTCATTCCAATTCCTCATGGATTTTGAGTTATGGAATGATCAAAGTGGCTGAAAACATGAATTGTCATTTTTTCCAACACTTAGTGAAATTTTCACTAAGTCAGAATCGGCCTTCACTTTTTTCCAAATGTAGGGACATTTTTCACTTGGATCCAAAAAGTATCAAAACCAATTATGATCAAACAGTTGTTGTATCATATAAGGGCTTTCCAAAATGGCCAAGAACTCCATAAAATTCCACTCGAGCCATGAGATATGACAATGGCAACATGCCTTGCTGAAAACTGTCATGGCAAGGCAGATTTTGGAGTTTTGCTCGATTTGCCCAAATTTTGCAAAGGGCAAGCAACTCTATCCATCTGAACACCTCAAGGGGGGACCAAGGAGGAACCAACTCTGATCCCAAGCCTCCCAAGTCTTTGGAACCAAATATAGCATGCCAAACCTAGAAATCCCTAAAAGAGGGACAAGACTCCAATTTTGGATTGGAGCATTTAATGGATGCACCAAGGTGGCATGGACTGAGCTATTCCCAACTGAATTCACTCAAAACTTATCCAAGACCAAGGGGACCAGCAGCCTGTGCCCTAACCTCTAGTCAATGGCTAGAGGAGACTTGGATTCTCATTGCTCAACATTGGCTAAACCTATGCAGCAGTTGCCATTCACTATTCCTTGCAAAACAAACTTGCTCCACTATAAATAGAGCTCAATTGTGATCAGTTTGAGTACACCAAAGCCATCAAACAGATGCTTTCCTCAAAATCTCCTTCTTCACTCCAATTTTGCCTTCTAAGGCAAGTCACTATCGGGTTTTGAGTTTGAGAGCTATTCCAACCAAACCAATCACACACACACACCTCATAAACATCATATAGAAGTGATCCAAACACTCACATAACATCTGGAATACCATATTCTAAAAATCACCAGCCATCTGCACAAGCCTTTGACAGATTTGCAGTTGAGGTGCCAAATCAAGTTCCAGTTCAATTCAATCCACTCCAAGCATCCAGACACACTCCATAGCACCTAGGGAAGCTGTCCATATCCTTGGAATCAAGCTGCAACACCGCTAACACAAAACACGATCACCAGCTTCAAGAGGTAAGCATGAGCTCTTCTAACTCTATGATCCATGCATTTTTTGCTGCACAATAATTTGGTCATATGTTCATAATCATGCATAGAGTGTTTTCCCTCAATCAATTGCTTTGTTGGAATCGTGTATGGAATTTCTGAACCTTCATGCAAAATTTAGGGTTCTTGAGGTTTCTCTTTGATTTCTTATTCCATGCTTAAAATAAATGAAATTAAAGACCATAGACATGATCGTGAGGTTGAAACGAGTAGATTGATATGTAGATTGCATGATATAATCAAGTATTCAGTGAGATTGGATAGAAAACACAAATCTGCAGGAACAGAGGGTGGCGCGTGTTCTTGCTATGTTCTTGGCGCCATTTTCAAACATTTGAATATTTGAATTTTGTGATTTTGTTTAATTGATTCAAAAATTAATTTCTCTCTGAGTTTTAATGATTTTGAGTTGATTCTTTTTTTAATAATTCACAAAAATGTTAAAATATTTTATTTTCCCAAAAAATCCCAAAAATATTATTTATTTCATATATTTGATATTTTTGCAAAGAATTAATGTTTTATTTGTTTTTAACATTTAAAATATTTTTTCCTCCATGATTTTCTAAACTTAATTGATTTCCAATCATTTTGTGGATAGAAACATGATTTTTGAAACATTAATCCAAGATCACAATTTGTTTTCCACATGTTTAACAATTTTGATCATTTTAATTGAATTTTTTATTCAATTAAAATACATTTTGAAAACAAATTAGGGTTTTTGATTAATTCAACTCTCATCAAACATTTTTAAACACTTTGGGCCTCTAATAGAGTGTAAGACCCAATCCCCTTTTAACTAAAACAATTTTGGGCCTCAGATATTGTATAAGTCCCTCTACGTTAAAAGAAAAATCTTGGCGCGATCGCCAGTTCAAAAATCAAATCATCTGGGCCTACCCTCGTGTTATAAGCCCCATTTCCTTTCTTTAAAACTTTTGGGCCTCTAATAGAGTGTAAGACCCATCCCTTGTAAATAAAACCTTTTTGGGCCTCAGTGCATTGTATAAGTCCCGATACGCTAATGAAATCTCGGCGCGATCGTCATTTTTCAAACAAAACCCTCGGGCCACTCCTTGAGTTGTAAGCCCCATCTTTTCTTTTAAAATCACTTTTGGGCCTCTAATAGAGTGTAAGACCCAATCCCTCTTGAAAACTAAAACCTTTTTGGGCCTCAGTCACTTGTATAAGACCCTGTACAAATTCAAAACAACAGTGCAATCACTGATAAAACTTTGGGCCTCTCCTTGAGTTGTAAGCCCCAACAATTCTTTTTAAAGCACTTTTTCCTTTGATTTTGAATATCATATTGTTATCGAAGTTTTCTTTGTTGAACAACTAACCAAACAGCATGGAAGCTCTACAACCGAGTAAGTGTTTACCCGCTTTCTTTATCCGCTTTCATATATATAACTGTATTGTGGGGCTGCTCACTGTAAGTCTTCTTTCACAAACTCTTATATACTCGTCAAATATCAACTGTGTAATACTAGTATAGTTATTTAGAGTTTTCCCCGACAACTACATCTAGCACTAGGTAAAGCCCTGTTGGCCACTCTTAAATACAAACAAAACTAGATCCCCATAGGATTACCAGACACAGTCTTCCCTCCTCTTGGGGTTAAACAATATGGAGACGTGAAAGGCAGCATTCTCGATGATCCCTTTCTCAGACTGACACCCTTAGAAATCATCAAAGAGACTCTACTCCCCAGAGTTGATCTATTCTCCGTGAATAGCATCTCTTGAGTTTCTTCCAAATTCTCGGACTTTCCTGGCTTGATCTATTCTCTGTGAATAGCCTGTCTTGAACATCTCGGGGTTTGGGGACCCACATGCTTCCTAAAAGCATCCCCGCCTCCTCTTGGGCATTGTACAAGGACCCTTCGGCTTCTTAAAAGCTCTTATGCCTTCTCTTGGGCTTAGTACAAGGACCCAGAGACCTCTACAGGTATAGGAATGGAACCTAGTCATCAATTTGCTAGAGCCGTCTTTCTGAGTCAAGTATCAGACCTGTTAATTGGTTGACCTTCATCCCTTAAACATACCAGCCTTCTCTTGGGCATTATACAAAGATTATTCACTACCTGAGAATCGATTTCTCAAAACACCCGTAGACTTGGACAGTCTCAATACCCTTTGGATTTCCCATTTCCTTAAAGAACAGGAAATAACCCTGATCCTCTGATCAGTACCAAAGCACAACAATACCTTTAATCGCTCCCTTCATAAGAACTTATTTTCTCTTCTATCCAACATACTGGACCTGTCATTAAACTGAAACAGTCGCCAACGGATAACCTTCTCTTAGGCTTTGTATAATGATCATTTCCTCAGGAAAGTTAGCCTCCTCTTGGGCTTTGTACAAATGATTCTCCCCAGCGGAGCTAACCTTTTCAGACTATCTTGTTGAGTCACCCACTTTTCAGCCTCCATCTCGGGTTTCATGCGAGATACCAAAAAACACTATCTTGTTGAGTATAAAAGACTCTCTTGTTGAGTCAATCCCTTTCAGCCTCCATCTTGGGCTTTGTACGAGATACAAAAAACTCTCTTGTTGAGTATAAAAGACTCTCTTGTTGAGTCAATCACCCTTTTAGCCTCCGTCTTGGGCTTCGTACAAGACACATGCAAAAAGACTCTCTTGTTGAGTCAAAACCTTTTAGTCTCTATCTCGGGCTTCGTACGAGATACAAAAAACACTCTCTTGTTGAGTATAAAAGATTCTCTTGTTAAGTCCATCAATCTTTCAGCCTCCATCTCGGGCTTCGTGCGAGATACTAAAACACTCTCTTGTTGAGTATAAAAGACTCTCTTGTTGAGTCACTTCCCCTTTAGCCTCTATCTCGGGCTTCGTACGAGACATCAAATCACTCTCTTGTTGAGTATAAAAGACTCTCTTGTTGAGTCAAACCTTTTTAGCCTCCGTCTTAGGCTTCATATAAGACAAATAAAAGACTCTCTTGTTGAGTCAAAACCTTTTAGCATCTGTCTTGGGCTTTGTACAAGACACATAAGAGCACTCTCTTGTTGAATCAGCCACTTGTTAGCACCCTCTTGTTGGGTCAATAGCCTCCTCTTAGGCTTTGTATAAAGAAGACCCCGGTTGAGTCAATCAACCTCCTAGCATCAAAGTTGTGCCTTATTCATAGCATACAAACATCAACAACTCCTCTTTAGAGATGACAAATTCTGTTTAAAGTTAAAACCCTTCAGCTTTATATCTTGGGCTTTGAACAAGATACAAATAGACCCTTCAGCTTCACATCTTGGGCTTTGAACAAGATACAAACCACCTTTAGCTTCACGTCTTGCGCTTTGAACAAGACACCAAAACAACTTTTCCTCCCATAGAATAGGAGGAACTACGATCGCTCTGAATTCCCTGTTTTGTCAAACAGGAATACGTAGGCATAAGATTGTAAAAATCTTAGCGATCACAATAATCAAAAAACCCAAAATCCCATACCTTCACACATCAATCGAAAAGCATTAGTCTTAACCTCCCACCAATCGCCCCGACACAATTTTAACAAAATAACCTAAGAGAGACCCACAATCTTTGTAGCATCTGTAAACCAACAGTCATCTGTTCAAACTCAGTTTGCAAGCAGGGTTAATTAGAGACATATATTTCCCTTCCTTCATCAGCTTCAATAGGATAAAAAATGAATTGAGCTGTAGTACCCCAAAGCGATAGTGCTTCGCAACCACGCAAAAATTCGCGCTACAGAAAAATGGCGACTCCATTGGGGACAACGAGATCTTGTTCTCTTCCCATCTCTTAGGTAGAAACCTTAAAAAAGTGCCACAGAAAAAATGGCACCCACCGTGGGGCCCTGCAGGGCATTTTGTCCCTCTTATCCCTCTGGTTGAAACCATAAATTCGTATCATAGAAATGGAAACTCTGCTGGGGAGTCATTGTCTGTATAGGATCATAAGACTAGAGGTCTAAGATGATTAAGACAAATATATATATACTGCTTTTCTTAAATGATATATGTGTTTATTTTTCTGCTAATGGGAATGCGTGTGATGTCGCATGTGGAAAGATTGAGTATACACCTAAGATAGGTGATGGTAATGCGGGTAATTTTACTGGGAGTGAATTCCAGTTAAGAGCCCCCGATCGACCATCAAACTCAGTGGAGACTCCCTTTGCAGATACATTGCCTATACGACTTCGGTTGTTGAAAGTAGTGTGGTCGACTGGGTTATCCGAGAAGCTGAGGTTTTTAGCAGACTTAAGCCATTTTATAGTGCGGAAGCTATCAGAAATAGTTGTCACGCGATACTACCCTCATCTGAGATCACTCCAGGATACATTAGCTCACTGGCGATCCGCTTGCTGTTGTTATCCCAGAGGGGTCAATTATTTTGCGGACAGGTACAAAAAATCACCAGTATAAACCTTTGGGGGGGGGTAGAGCTTTGACTTCAAGACACCGACCCTTTGACCCCATGTTTTTTCTATGTTTTTGTGTGCTGCATTCATACATTCATTTAAAAAACATTCAAACAAAGAAAATCTTCTCTTCTAGTCTCTCTTTTTCAAATTAAACTGAGACAATGATTGCAAATATCAAAGAAAGGAGATTGCGCTAATGGATTTCGGTAGAAGGAAAACTCATAAGTACACCTTTAAGGTTCCAAAGTTAGAGGATTTAAGAGGGTTGGCTGGGATGATCACCAACCCTGAGGCTTTCAGAGCCAAGTATGGAGGACTACTGTCTCTATTAAGGGTCCATGTAATTGAAGGAATCTTGTCCATGCTAATCCAGTTCTACGATCCGGTTTATCACTGTTTCACATTCCCGGATTATCAGCTTGCACCAATGTTGGAGGAGTATTCTCACTTGACTGATCTGCATATCACTGATCAGGCTCCTTTCTCTGGAATGGAAGAAATTCCGAAGGATCAAACCATTGCAAGAGCAATTTATTTGGACGAGTCAGAAGTCAGGACTCACATGACCACTAAGGGTGGCATCCAAGGTTTGCCAGCCCAGTTCTTGACAAACAAAGCCCTGTACTTTGCCAGTATATGGAACGTGGCCGCTTTCGAGAGTATCTTTGTTTTACTCACCTACGGGTTATTTTGGTTTCCCAGCATCGATAACTTTTTAGATATCAACGCCATTAAGATTTTCCTGATTGGAAACCCTGTGTCGACCTTACTCGTAGATGCGTATCATTCGGTACACTTAATGAATTTATACAGCGGAGGAATGATCACGTGCTGTGTACCCTTGATTTACAAATAGTTCACTTCCTATTTGCCCAAGTCTGCTGCATTTTAGGATCAAAAGAATACTTTACGTTGGTCGCAGAGAGTCATGTCTCTTACCAACTCAGACATCGATTGGTACAATCGAATCTATGACGAGATCAGGATCATTGACCGTTGTGGAAATTTCCCAAATGTGCCCCTTATAGGAACTAAGGGAGGAATCAACTATCATCAGGTGTTAGTTCGTCGTCAATTTGGATACCCGATGAGGCATGTCCCGCGCAGTGCTCATCTGGAAGGTCTTTTCTTCAAAGAAGGAGAAAATGACAGGGCACTAAAGACAAAAATAGTGCACTCTTGGAAACACGTTCATAGGAAAGGACGAGAGTCTCTAGGAAAACCAGATTGTGTCTCGGTGGAGCCTTATCTCCACTGGGTACAAACTAGAGCTCTCAAGCTGAGGATGCCTTACCCTTGCCAGGAAGTTCTTCCATTAAGGGACTCTGCCCTTTATTTCATGTTTGAGACGGAAAAACTTCAAGTTACTCTCAGTAAAGTTCAACAGGAGAAGAGGTCTTGGAGGAACAAGTACCGTATTATCAATGTGGAATGTAAGAAAATACAGCATCTATTAAGAGAAAAAGATGCTCTGATTGAGATTTTAGAGCAACATGTTGTAGAGAATCAGGATGACCAAAGGAGTTTGCTCACGCCTTTCACTTGGCAAAGGAATGATAACCCGACAACGGCCCAAGAGCCCCGATCAAAGAAGAGGAAAGCACCAGAACCAGCACTTGAGCTCTCCTCAGAGAGGACTCAGGATCCATTAGTTTAGGTTTCCTTTTACAACACTTTGTAATCTACTGTATTTCCATTTCTGCAATCCTATGAATTCAATAAAATGGGGCTTCCCCACTGTTTGATATTTGCAATCTAATTGTCGAAGTTTACTTTGAATAAAAAAATAATTAATAATCATTGCATTCATCATTCTCATAAACGCATTCTTCTTACCTACGAATTTCACGTTTGCGTCTCGATTCTAGAGTCAAACTGTCTCATTCGTACAATACTCGGGCCAATCGTCAGAAAAAGATGGATGATCTTGAGGAAAAGAACAGAGAGTTGAGAGAAGAGATCGACACTCTGAAAGAGGATCTGAGAAAGCTTCATAACGACATGCAAGCTCTAGTAGAAGGTCAGATGCAACAACAAAGGACTGTGATCTCAGAGATCACATCGACGACCATAGTTGAAAAGTCCGATCCTAGGTACAAAATGCCAAAAGATCATCCCTGGGGCATGCCTATCAACTGTATCCCAGAAGGATATGTTACGCCGATCAAGGAGGATTAGGGAACCGCAGCAGGAGCTGCTGGGCCTGAAGGTTACAAACTTCGGGAAAGCGAAGATGCCAGGGGCATGCCAACAACTCTTGAAGGTTACAAACTTCAGGAGACACCGAGAGTCTCGGCCATAATGACTATACCACCACCCGTGGTACACACTGTCCCGGAAGGACAGATTCTATAGATACCGTCTGGTGGAAATGACAGCATGTTCGACAGAATGAATGAATTCCAGGAACAATTCCTGGAGATGCAGAAGGAACTGCAAGCCCTTCGCGGTCAGGATCTATTTGGAAAGGACGACGTGGACCTCTGCTTGGTCCCCAATGTGAAAGTTCCGCACAAGTTCCAAGTACCCGAATTTGAAAAGTACAAGGGTAACTCTTGCCCTCAGAGCCATCTGGTGATGTACGCTCGGCGAATGTCAGCTTAGACAAAGACCCAGGAGCTTCTCATTCACTACTTTCAGGATAGCTTAACCGGTGCGCATTGAAATGGTACATGGGTTTAAACCGCGCCACGATCGGCACATTCAGAGATTTGGGCGCTGCCTTCGTTCATCAATATAAATACAATTTGGACATGGCACCGGACAAAGATCAGCTCAGATCAATGTCACAAAAGGACAAGGAAACCTTTAAGGAGTACGCTCAGATATGGCGTGAAATTGCCGCTCAGATTTCTCCACCTCTTGAGGAAAAAGAGATGACAAAGATCTTCTTAAAGACCTTGAGCTCATTTTACTACGACAGAATGGTCGCTAGTGCGCCCAGTGACTTCACCAAGATGGTGGGCATGGGAGTTCGTCTTGAGGAAGCCGTCCAAGAAGGACGTTTAGTTAAAGACGCTGGATCATCAAGTAGCACAAAACGATACGGTAGTGCTCCCCCTAAGAAAAAAAGAGCAGGATATTGGGAATATCTCTCTTGGAAAGCAAAGGCAACGTTACCAACCAGTAGCAACTGTAACTCCTGCTATTAACACCGCGCCTGTTCCTACGTATTAACCTCAGGTTGCACAAAGCCAACCTAATCAACAACAACTTCAGCAAAGGACACAACAGTCTCTTCAGCAGACTCGTCCTCCGTACAACAACAACCGTAGGACGTGACCTCCAGGGTTTGACCCTATACCTGTGTTGTACGCAGAGCTATTTCCGTTACTACTGGTCAAGGGGCATGTCCAAACTCAGGCTCCTCTTACAGTACCGGAAAATCTGCCTTTTTGGTTCAAAGCGGATCAGACTTTCCCTTACCATCAAGGAGGACCAGGGCATAACATAGAAAACTGTCTCAATTTCAAATCTGACGTACAAAAGCTTGTTAGGAGCAGAGTTTTATCTTTCAAAGATACGAATCCGAATGTTCTCACGAACCCACTGCCTCAACACGAGAAAGCTGCAGTCAATTTGATAGAGGGAGAGTCTAACAACATCTATCAAATTCAGGACGTACTCTTGTTAAGGGCCAACTTGGTCAAGATGCATTGTAGACAGAGTGGATATGGCCATGTGCCACCTCATAATTATCACCAGTGTCATATTTGCTCTAAGAACAATCAGGGATGTTCTGTGGTGCAATCAGCTCTACAGGAACAATTGGATCTCGGATGGATCCAAGAGTATCAAGTTCTTGGAGTCAACATGACCTATACGAATTCCAACATCATTTAGAACCACGACATCCGTGCAATGAATGTCAACTTGGTGGCGATGCACTCAAGGCAAAGCCAATATCATAATCTGCCACGACACGATTATAATTCCTGTCTGACTTGCTCGGTAAACAAACAGGGATGCTCTTTTGTACAAGAGACCCTCCAGCGTCAGATGGATCTTGGGTGGATCCAGGACTATCATGATAGGAATCTTTATCAGATCAACATGATTCAAATATTTGATATTCGTTTGATGAATACCAGCTTGGTGGAGTTACACGCCAGGCAGGTCCAACTCGGTTTTCTCACTTCTCACGATTATCTAAACTGTAAAGTATGCAGTGAGAGTAACCAAGGGTGCGCTCTCGTTCAAAGAACTTTACAACACTTGTTAAACCACTGGTGTCTTCCAATCTATATGGATGAAGACACGCAACAAATCAGTGTGCTTAATGGAAACCCTACTCGGCGTCAAAATCAAGATGTCTGATCTATGGAAACAAACCTGGTAAGGTTACACTGCATTCAAAGCGGGCGTGGCCAGGTCCCACCACACAACTATGAACGTTGTAGAGTCTGCTCGGAGAATAACCAAGGATGCTACCTCGTGCGAGCAGCTCTTCAAGGTCAGTTGGATCGCAAGGAGATTCACCCAAACCTAGCTTCGGGGTCCGTTGACTGGACGCCGGACTACTTCGCTGATCAGATCAGAAACGTGGTTGTAATCTCTGACCCTGAGAGGAACAAGGATGTTTGTACCATCATCCCTCTACTTGACGAATCAAAGGTTCTTAGCCAAAAACTGATTGAAGTTACTTACGACAGTCAGAAAAGTCAGAAGGCTCCTGTAGTTATCTATCTACTGGGACCATTACCGTATGAATCAGCTAAGGCAATCCCTTATAGATACGGTGCAACAATAATTGAGAATGGAAAGGAAATTCCATTACCCTCTGTGGTGAATATTGCAGACATCAATCGAGTAACACGGAGCGGTCGAATCTTCAACCGAGGAGTTGGAGAACATAACAAGGAAAAGGAACTTCCGACAGGAGCTCCTGATCCACCAGTCGGTCAATCCAGTAATCCCGACCTTTTGAAAATCAACGATGAGATGTTGAAGCTCATCCAAAGGAGTGAATACAACATTGTTGATCAACTGTTATAGACTCCTTCAAATATCTCAGTGCTATCACTTTTACTCAGTTTCGAAGCCCACATGGAGGCTCTACAGAAATTCTTAGAGCAGGCCTTTGTTGAACAGGATGTGTCAATACGACAGTTCGATAGCATCATCTCTAACATCACTTCCTGCAATAACTTAGGATTCAGTGATGAGGACTTGCCAGAGGGAGGCAAAAGTCACAACATGGTGCTCAATATCACAGTTAACTGCCAGGATGATGTTTTAGCCAGCGTACTGGTAGACACAGGATCGACCATCAACGTTATGCCAAAGTCCACTTTAATGCGACTATCATTTAAAGGATCCCCAATGAGGGGCAGTGAGGTTATCGTCAAAGCCTTTGACGGATCTCAGAAAGCAGTTATTGGCGAAGTCAACCTTCCCATAACTATCGGTCCTCACACTTTCCTAATCACTTTCCAGGTCATGGACGTCCGGGCAGCGTACAGCTGTTTATTAGGAAGACCTTGGATACACCAGGCTGGGGCAGTCACTTCGACGCTGCACCAAAAACTGAAGTTCGTCAAGAACGATCAACTCGTCACGGTCTATGGAGAACAAGCCTTGATTGTGAGTAACCTGTCATCATCTACTTATGTAGAACCCGAGGAGGCTGTGGGGACTCAGTTCCAAGCACTTTCGGTGAGCAATGAGAATCAGTCAGAGAAAGGAACCTCGATTTCCTCATACAGAGATGCTCTCGAAGTGATAAAAAATAACAATACAAAAGGATGGGGACAGCTTGTCATTCCTACCGATAATAAGACAAAGAAGGGCCTTGGTTTTTCAGCAACCTGCACCCAGACAGCTGCTAACGATGAAAGTTTTCATCCCATTCAGGATTTCTTCCTCAATGGAGGTTTCCTTCACCCAGTGCCTCAAACAGTCCATACTATCAACGAGGAGGATTCCTCCGATATGGATGAGGAATGGAAGTCCTATCTTAACAAGGACGGTTATATGTCTCAGGAAGAGGTGCCTACGCCATTTTGCTATCCCACACAGAGTCCGAGATTTATACCCAGGTCAGACGTTGAAATGATATATGGATATTGTGATCCGGAAGGATGTCGTGCTCCACCAAACTCATTAGAGGAAGACACTCTGATGAAAGACAACTTTGACCACGACTATTATGGCCCAATGGATGGTCTGCCTATTTGGCAACCGTACCCAGGAGACTTGGGACAAGAGAATCAGCCGAACAATGAAATTCAGCTGAGCATCATTGAACAGAATACCTGTGTCCCCACCATGTCATGGGATCATTACTCAGGTTATTCATAAAGTATTCTATACGATGATGAATTGGCAAAGCTTGCCGGACTAGAATTCATCAACTACGCTTTTCCTGAGGTCAACGTCATCGAGATAGATTACTCCTCCAGTTCCAAAGAAGTGTGGGACACCTTGGGACAACCGAGTGGTAAATACGACTATATGGTCAAGTACACCGCTCCTGAAAGCTCTCATATCAGGCTCGAAGACATCCAGCCAACTGGATTGGGAGATTTTCCTGAGAGCACAAATACTCTGCAAAATGCAACAGAGGAATCCTCCTATGACAACTCTGCCTGGGAGACAGATTCCAATGATCCTGCTCCGCCAGAAATCAGCGTTATTTCTGAAGATAAATCAAGGAAAGTACCAGACTTTGTGATTCACCGAGGAGTTCGCCGCCAATGGGTTGCTGTCGATGTTCCGAAGATTGTTCATAAGTCAAAGTAATTGCCATCTTTAACCTTTCACCCTGCCCAGGTGAAACGGATGTTTTGATAGGCCTCGTTTTCTATAAATTTCCCACTTCGCTTCGCCCAAAGTGAGAGAGTTTTGTTTTATAGGGTTGTAGTTTCAAGAATCGACTTGTTCATTAATAAAATAACGTCGTTATGTAATTTCCGCATTAATTGTTGTTTTCTCTTTTCGCTTTTTCAGAAAATGGTAATCCTAAAAAATAACTCAATAATAAAAACAAGCAGTTTTTCAAAAAAAAATACACTGCACACACTCTTGCATTCTCTCTATCTCTTTTAAACACAAATCATCACGTCATGCAGATTACTTGTTTTAAACCCCATTGAAACATACGATCCGATGCCTTCTCCCGACTTTGAGTTCCCGGTATTTGGGGCTGAAGAAGAAGTTGACAACGAAATTCCAGAAGAGATCTCCCGATTACTCCAACAGGAGGAAAGGTCCATTGAACCTCACAAAGGGCCGTTGGAAACAATTAACTTGGGTTCAGAAAAAGAGAGAAAAGAAATCAGGATTATGGCGCTACTCAGTCCAACTGCCAAAGAGAGTTTGATAAAGCTTCTCAGAGAGTTTCCCGATGTGTATGCTTGGTCCTACCAGGACATGCCAGGGTTGGATACCAGCATCGTGGAACATCATTTACCATTGAGATCGGAATGTGTGCCAGTAAAACCAAGGTTGAGAAGAACTCATCCAGACATGGCCATCAAAATCAAAGAGGAGGTACAGAAACAGATTGACGCGGGTTTCCTCGCTACGTCTGAATATCCTCAATGGTTAGCCAACATCGTACCAGTTCCAAAAAAGGACGGCAAAGTCCGAATGTGTGTAGATTATAGGGATCTAAACAAGGCTAGTCCAAAGGACGGCTTTCCTTTACCACACATTGACATGCTGGTAGATAGTACAACAAAGTTCAAGGTTTTCTCCTTCACAGATGGATTCTTGGGCTATAATCAAATCAAAATGGTGCCGAAAGACATGGAGAAAACTTCATTCATTACCCCATGGGGTACCTTTTGCTATGTCGTTCGGTTTGAAGAGCGCCGGGACAACCTATCAAAGGGCCATGACTACTCTGTTTCATGACATGATACACCAAGAAATCGAGGTATATGTCGATGACATGATTGCCAAATCTAGAACAGAGGAGGAGCATGTGACCCACCTATCAAAGCTATTCGAGCGGTTGAGAAAGTACAAACTCCGCTTGAATCACAACAAATGCACCTTCGGTGTCCGATCAGGGAAACTTTTAGGGTTCATCGTCAGCCAGAAAGGAATTGAGGTTGATCTTGACAAGGTCAAGGCCATTCAAGAAATGCCTTCTCCGAAAACTGAAAAACAAGTTAGAGGATTCTTGGGTCATTTGAAATACATCTCCAGATTCATATTCCTCATGGCCGCGACCTGTACGCCGATTTTCAAATTACTTAAAAAGAATCAGGACTGCGTTTGGACAGAAGATTTCCAAACCGCCTTCGACAGTATCAAGGAATACCTGTTGAATCCACTGATTCTATCACCTCTAGTGGAAGGAAGACCACTGATCATTTACCTAACAGTCTTGGAAGACTCCATGGGTTGTGTACTTGGCCAACAAGATGAAACTAAACGGAAAGAGTCTGCCATCTACTAGTTGAGCAAGAAATTCACCGACTGCGAGACTCGGTACACTATGCTTGAGAAAACTTGCTGCGCTTTGGCTTGGGCAGCCAAACGTCTTCGCCAGTATATGATTCGTCACACTACTTGGTTAATCTCCTAAATGGATCTAATCAAGTACGTCTTTGAAAAACATGCTCTCACGGGAAGGATTGCCCGTTGGCAGATGTTTTTATTAGAATACGACATCGAATACCACGCTCAGAAAGCCGTCAAAGGGAGTATTTTAGCCGATCATTTAGCTCATCAACCGATTGACGATCAGGAATCAATCGGGTTTGACTTTCCAGACGAAGATGTCATGTATTTAAAAATGAAAGACTGCGATGAACCGCTACCCAGTGAAGGGCCAGAACCAGGTTCCCAATGGGGACTAATCTTTGATGGAGCTATCAATCATTATGGAAACAAAATTGGGGCAATCATTGTTACCTCTCAGGGTACCCACATTCCTCTCACCACCAGACTTACGTTCAAATGTATAAACAACGAGGCCGAATACGAAGCTTGTATCATGGTCTCGAAGAAGCGATCGACTTAAGGATAAAAAACTTGGACGTATATGGCGATTCAACCCTGGTTATCCATCAGATCAAAGGAGATTAGAACACATACCAATCGGGACTGATTCCTTACAAAGACTATGCGAGAAGGTTGTTACCCTTCTTCGGCAAAATCGAGTTTCATCACATCCCTCGTGATGAGAATCACATGGCTGATGTATTAGCCACTCTCTCTTCCATGATTAGTTTAGGTCAATGGAACGACCTACCTAAGATCGACATCATGCGCCTTGAAAGGCCTGCTTACATCTTCGCGATTGAAGCAGTCATAGACGACAAACCTTGGTATCACGATATCAAATGCTTCATTCAGAAACAAGAGTACCCACCTGGGGCACTAAGAAAAATAGGAAAACTCTCAAAAGACTAGTAGGCAGCTTCTTCCTGAGCGGTGATACACTCTATAAGCGGAATTTTGACATGGTCTTGCTCCGATGCGTAGACAGACCAGAAGCAGACATGCTGATAAAAGAAATTCATGAAGGATCCTTTGGCACGCATGCCAATGGACATATAATGGCGAGAAAAATTTTGAGAGCAGGGTACTACTGGTTGACCATGGAATCCGACTGCTACAAGTACATGAGGAGGTGTCACAAGTGTCAGATATACTCCGACAAAATCCATGTACCGCTAATGCATCTCAAAGTTCTTTCTTCCCCATGGCCTTTTTCCATATGGGGAATCGACATAATTGGCATGATTGAGCCCAAGGCTTCGAACGGACATCGGTTCATCCTGGTAGCCATTGATTACTTCACCAAGTGGGTCGAAGCAGCGTCATACGTCAATGTAACCCGACAGGTGGTGGTCCGATTTATCAAAAACAATCTCATCTGCCGTTATGGTGTTCCAAGCCAGATCATTACTGATAATGGATCTAACTTGAATAATAAGATGATAAAAGAGTTGTGCACAGAGTTCAAGATCGAACACCATAACTCATCTCCCTACCGACCCAAGATGAACGGAGCGGTAGAAGTGGCTAATAAGAACATCAAGAAGATCGTTCAAAAGATGGTTATAACCTATAAAGACTGGCATGAAATGCTACCCTTTGCTCTTCATGGTTATCACACATCTGTCTGCACTTCAACAGGGGCAACCCCTTTCTCTCTAGTATATGGCATGGAGGCAGTGCTTCCCATAGAAGTAGAGATCCCATCAATCCGGGTATTGATGGAAGCAAAGCTAACAAAAGCTGAATGGTGTCAAAGTCGACATGACGAACTAAATATGATCGAAGAAAAGAGAATAACGGCACTATGCCACGGTCAGTTGTATCAGCAAAGAATGAATAAGGCGTTTGACAAAAAGGTCCGACCTCGCGTCTTCAGGAAAGGAGACCTTGTGCTCAAGAAGATACATCATTTCTCACTGACTCTCGGGGCAAATGGACTCCGAATTATGACGGCCCCTATGTGGTCAAGAAAGCTTTCTCAGGCGGCGCCCTGAGACTCGCAACCATGGATAGAGAAGAATTTGCCTACCCCACAAATGTTGATGTAGTCAAGAAATACTTCGCATAAACTAAAAATAAACGTCTCGGTGGATTGAAAACCTGAAAGGGCGGTCCAGGCAAAAATTAGAGACATAATCAAAAATCATCCCGGTGGATTGGAAATCTCAAAGTACAATCCAGGCAAAAGTTAGGGATACTGGAAAGTAACTACGTCTGACAGAGGCAAATTCCCCAGCGGCAGTCAGGCCACCCATAGAAAACTCCAGTCAAGGTCATCTTCGACAGAAGCTCAGGATGCCCAGAATTCAAAGTTGGTAGAAGGATAGTGTTTCAATGTAGCCCTTTTCCCTTAAATTACCATTTTCTAACTTTGTAAATACTCTGTGGAATCACGCGTTTGGCTGATCTCCATCCTATCAATAAAATTTGAGCCCTTGTGCTTTTGTTTACAATTCTTATTTGTTTTAGCTTTACAGAATGACATTTTAACATGATCGACGATTCTTGAAACGAAACAAAAATGAATTTACTTGTTAAACTTTTTATGCTTTTAAAATAAAGACGACAATTTCTTTCGACGGTTGAACATCGAAAGAACGTCGCTCGCTTCTCCAGAAGTAATCGAGCTTCAAAGTGCAGAATCAAAGTACTCCTTCTAAGCCAGCGCGCCTGAATGAAGGATCAGCTGTATCAGATATGGCTTTCCTATCTGATACCCTCGGCAGAGTTCTTACCTCCTAAGCCCGACCAATGTTGTTCCCCGCAGGGACTATTTCTCCTAAGCAAGGCAAAATTGCTATCGTGAACCAACGGTATTTCTTTGTTCCCCACTGTGGCCGGGTATCCAGTCGTGTTCTTCTACTAGTTTGTATGTCGCATCAGTTTTGTCAGCATATACATACATACATCATGCATTATTTATTTGCATTCATATTGCATCACTATCACTCTAGTCAGTCTTGTCCCCTAGTGATAAAAGTCATCTCAATCGAGTTGTCAGCCCTTTCCTCGTCAGGAAATGTTGCGTCTGAATAATCTCTCGCCTCCAGTTTATTTCTGGATTAGAGTTGGCCCTTTGACCACTTTGATAACTTGAACCTCTGAAGAACAAGAAAACGTTCGACGAACATCACACTTCGCCAGTGAAGATGATATCTCCGCTTTCCCAGATTAAGGAAAATCTCCAGAGAAAGCCTCTTAATCAGAGATTCGACAATGCAGCAGTTTTTCTCCGGAAAAATCCGCTGACGAAAAGGTCATCAACACCTCAAAATTGGATCACATCATATGGCATTTCTCCGAGAAGATCCCGAGAAATGTATGATGTAATACCCCAAGCAGAAGCAGTCTCTCAAGAGACTCGGTTTCCCCCCAATAGAGTCGGCAAATGGCGTCTCCAACAGAGAAGTTTGTACACCTCTACAACTCAGACGACTGGGTTCCCCAGAAACTCTGACATCAAAATTTTTCCCATCAAATGGCATCTCCCCAGGAAAATTCGGCGAGAAGTTTGAGGAAAATCGCTACGCATAGCGTTACTTGTAAAAAAAAAAGAAGTTTATTGACAAAAGAAACTGAGACCAGTTCCTTGGTAGGAAACCAGGATCGAGGGGAAGTTTAGTTCAGAAACTAAGACCAGTTCCTTGGTAGAAAACCAGGATCGAGGGGAAGTTTATTGACAAAGAAAACCGAGACCAGTTCCTTGGCTGAAGACCAGGATCGAGGGGAAGTTTACCTTTTCTAAGCATTATTGCTTAGCAAATGAAGATGGATGGGTAAGCTATCATTCATAACCACCATCAAAATTTCGGGTATTCCGATATTTAATCCTCTTGCACCCCAAATACCTTCACCATTCACATCTTCGGGTCCAAGAAGATTAAATAGGGGCATCTGTCATACCCCAAATTTTGACCACCAAGATTTCCCATCATTGTGTAAATCATCACCACAATATGGATGAACCATCATGCCTCATTAGTCTCCCCAAAGACGGGTGAGCCTTCACTACAATCAGAATTAGGGTTTCAATCCCTCTCTGAGCTTTAGAAAAAGGATCAATCAAGGAATGACATGATCTTTAACTTGTCTAAACCTCTCAAACATCCCCAATGGATCAAGAGGACTCCCACCTCAAGGATTAAGCACAAGGCTGCAATAGTCCCAGTGGATCAAACCTCAAGATCGCCAGTGTCACCAAATTAGGGTTTTGGGCGACCAGAGCCTCCAGATGGGAATTTTCCTCTGGGCATGAGCCAATGCTTCAAAGCATAACCTAATATACCTCATGGAACCTCATGGACCCAATCATCAAGTCAATTTAGCCTAAGGGGATGCATTCACTAAAAATCAGGAATTAGGGTTTCTTGACCTGATTCACCCCTAAGTTGACTTTTGGGACAAAACATGAGCCAAGACCTCAAGAGAGGATTTGAGGGTCTCTAACACACCACATTGATCCATTTGCAACAATGGATTGATACAAGAAGCTTGAGCAACAAGTCTCAATTTCATCAGAACCACCGTTAGGGTTTCGCGGGAAAAGTCAACTGTAGCTTTAACTTTTGACCAGGACATGCTCCCAAACCATAGGACAAGATTCAATACACCATATGACACCTATGAAATCAATCCATCAAGTTTGATTTAGGTCAAGGACTTAATTTCATAGAGGATCGCACAGTTTAGACTTCATCTGACAAAAAGTCAACTGTGCACAAAAGTCAACTTTGACTTTTTGAGATTTTTCACAATTATGGTTCTTTGACCCTAAAATGATCTCAATGTGTGATTTGAATCAGCATTCATCAAGAAAAATCAAGAAAAGTGGGATAACTTGTAAAAGGGGTAACCATAAAACTTAGAAAATTTTCTAAGTTATGGAACAAAGTGGCTAGGGTACCAACTTTGGAGGATCATAACTCCTAAACCACAAAGCCATTTTTCCCCATTCAAAGCTGAATTTGTAGCCCTCATGGCCCTCTACAAAATCTTCAACTACACCTCATTCCAATTCCTCATGGATTTTGAGTTATCGAATGATCAAAATGGCTGAAAACAAGAAATATCATTTTTTCCAACACTTAGTGAAATTTTCACTAAGTCAGAATCTGCCTTCACTTTTTTCCAAATGTAGGGGCATTTTTCACTTGGATCCAAAAAGTATCAAAACCAATTATGATCAAACAGTTGTTGTATCATATAAGGGCTTTCTAAAATGGCCAAGAACTCCATCAAATTCCACTTGAGCCATGAGATATGACAATGGTAACATGCCTTGCTGAAAACTGTCATGGCAAGGCAGATTTTGGAGTTTTGCTCGATTTGCCCAAATTTTGCAAAGGGCAAGCAACTCTATCCACCTGAACACCTCAAGGGGGGGACCAAGGAGGAACCAACTCTGATCCCAAGCCTCCCAAGTTTTTAGAACCAAAAATAGCATGCCAAACCTAGAAATCCCTAAAAGAGGGACAAGACTCCAATTTTGGATTGGAGCATTTAATGGATGCACCAAGGTGGCATGGACTGAGCCATTCCCAATTGAATTCAGTCAAGACTTATCCAAGACCAAGGGGACCAGCAGCCTGTGCCCTAACCTCGTCAATGGCTAGAGGAGACTTGGATTCTCATTGCTCAACATTGGCCAAACCTATGCAGCAGTTGCCATTCACTATTCCTTGCAAAACAAATTTGCTCCACTATAAATAGAGCTCAATTGTGATCAGTTTGAGTACACTAAAGCCATAAAACAGATGCTTTCCTCAAAATCTCCTTCTTCACTCTAATTTTGCCTTCTAAGGCAAGTCACTATCGGGTTTTGAGTTTGAGAGCTATTCCAACCAAACCAACCACACACACACACCTCATAAACATCATATAGAAGTGATCCAAACACTCACATAACATCTGGAACACCAGATTCTCAAAATCACCAGCCATCTGCACAAGCCTTTGACAGATTTGCAGTTGAGGTGCCAAATCAAGTTCCAGTTCAATTCAATCCACTCCAAGCATCCAAACACACTCCATAGCACCTAGGGAAGCTGTCCTTATCCTTGGAACCAAGCTGCAACACCTCTAACACAAAACACGATCACCAGCTTCAAGAGGTAAGCATGAGCTCTTCTAACTCTTTGATCCATGCCATTTTTGCTGCACAATAATTTGGCCATATGTTCATAATCATGCATAGAGTGTTTTCCCTCAATCAATTGCTTTGTTTGAATCGTGTATGGAATTTCTGAACCTTCATGCAAAATTTAGGGTTCTTGAGGTTTCTCTTTGATTTCTTATTCCATGCTTAAAATAAATGAAATTAAAGACCATAGACATGATCGTGAGGTTGAAACGAGTAGATTGATATGTAGATTCCATGATTTAATCAAGTAATCAGTGAGATTGGATAGAAAACGCAAATCTGCAGGAACAGAGGGTGGCGCGTGTTCTTGCCATGTTCTTGGCGCCATTTTCAAACATTTGAATATTTGAATTTTGTGATTTTATTTAATTGATTCAAAAATTAATTTCTCTCTGAGTTTTAATGATTTTGAGTTTATTATTTTTTTAATAATTCACAAAAATGTTAAAATAGTTTATTTTCCCAAAAAATACCAAAAATATTATTTATTTCATATATTTGATATTTTTGCAAAGAATTAATGTTTTATTTGTTTTTAACATTTAAAATATTTTTTCCTCCATGATTTTCTAAACTTAATTGATTTCCAATCATTTTGTGGATAGAAACATGATTTTTGAAACATTAATCCAAGATCACAATTTGTTTTCCACATGTTTAACAATTTTGATCATTTTAATTGAATTTTTTATTCAATTAAAATACAATTTGAAAACAAATTAGGGTTTTTGATTAATTCAACCCTCATCAAACATTTTCAAACACTTTGGGCCTTTAATAGAGTGTAAGACTCAATCCCCTTTTAAGTAAAACAATTTTGGGCCTCAGATATTGTATAAGTCCCTCTACGTTAAAAGAAAAATCTTGGCGCGATCGCCAGTTCAAAACTCAAATCATCTGGGCCTACCCTCGTGTTACAAGCCCCATTTCCTTTCTTTAAAACTTTTGGGCCTCTAATAGAGTGTAAGACCCATCCCTTGTAAATAAAACCTTTTTGGGCCTCAGTGCATTGTATAAGTCCCGATACGCTAATGAAATCTCAGTGCGATCGTCATTTTTCACTTTTGGGCCTCTAATAGAGTTGTAAGCCCCATCTTTTCTTTTAAAATCACTTTTGGGCCTCTAATAGAGTGTAAGACCCAATCCCCCTTGAAAACTAAAACCTCTTTGGGCCTCAGTCACTTGTATAAGACCCTGTACAAATTCAAAACAACAGTGCAATCATTGATAAAACTTTGGGCCTCTCCTTGAGTTGTAAGCCCCAACAATTCTTTTTAAAGCACTTTTTCCTTTGATTTTGAATATCATATTGTTATCAAAGTTTTGTTTGTTGAACAACTAACTAAACAACATGGAAGCTCTACAACCGAGTAAGTGTTTACCCGCTTTCTTTATCCGCTTTCATATATATAACTGTATTGTGGGGATGCTCACTGTATGTCTTCTTTCACAAACTCTTATATACTTGTCAAATATCAACTATGTAATACTAGTATAGTTATTTAGAGTTTTCCCCGGCAACTACGTCTAGCACTAGGTAAAGCCCTGTTGGTAACTCTTAAATACAAACAAAACTAGATCCCCATAGGATTACCAGACACAGTCTTCCCTCCTCTTGGGGTTAAATAATATGGAGACGTGAAAGGCAGCATTCTCGGTGAACCCTTTCTCAGACTGTCACCCTTAGAAATCTTCAAAGAGACTCTAGTCCCCAGAGTTGATCTATTCTCCGTGAATAGCATCTCTTGAGTTTCTTCCAAATTCTCGGACTTTCCTGGCTTGATCTATTCTTTGTGAATAATCTGTCTTGAACTTTTCAGGGTTTGGGGACCCACAAGCTTCCTAAAAGCATCCCCGCCTCCTCTTGGGCGTTGTACACGGACCCTTCAGCTTCTTAAAAGCTCTCATGCCTTCTCTTGGGCTTAGTACAAGGACCCAGAGACCTCTACAGGTATAGGAATAGAACCTAGTCATCAATTTGCTAGAGCTGTCTTTCTAAGTCAAGTATCAGACCTGCTAATGGGTTGACCTTCATCCCTTAAACATACCAGCCTTCTCTTGGGCATTATACAAAGATTATTCACTACCTGAGAATCGATTTCTCAAAACACCCGTAGACTTGGACGGTCTCAATACCCGTTGGATTTCCCATTTCCTTAAAGAATAGGAAATAACCCTGATCCTCTAATCAGTACCAATGCACAACAATACCTTTAATCGTTCCCTTCATAAGAACTAATTTTCTCTTCTATCCAACATACTGGACCTCTCACTAAACTGAAACAGTTGCCAACGGATAGCCTCCTCTTAGGCTTTGTATAATGATCCTTTCCTCAAGAAAGTTAGCCTTCTCTTGGGCTTTGTACAAATGATTCTCCCCAGCGGAGCTAACCTTTTTAGACTCTCTTGTTGAGTCACCCACTTTCCAGCCTTCATCTCGGGCTTCATACGAGATACCAAAAAACACTCTCTTGTTGAGTATAAAAGACTCTCTTGTTGAGTCAATCCCTTTTAGCCTCCATCTCGGGCTTGGTACGAGATACAAAAAACTCTCTTGTTGAGTATAAAAGACTCTCTTGTTGAGTCAATCACCCTTTTAGCATCCGTCTTGGGCTTCGTACAAGACACATGCAAAAAGACTCTCTTGTTGAGTCAAAACCTTTTAGCCTCTATCTCGGGCTTCGTACGAGATACAAAAAACACTCTCTTGTTGAGTATAAAAGATTCTCTTGTTGAGTCCATCAATCTTTCAGCCTCCATCTCGGGCTTCGTACGAGATACTAAAACACTCTCTTGTTGAGTATAAAAGACTCTCTTGTTGAGTCACTTCCATTTTAGCCTCTATCTTGGGCTTCGTACGAGACATCAAATCACTCCCTTGTTGAGTATAAAAGATTATCTTGTTGAGTCAAACCTTTTTAGCCTCCGTCTTAGGCTTCATATAAGACAGATAAAAGACTATCTTGTTGAGTCAAAACCTTTTAGCCTTTGTCTTCGGCTTCGTACAAGACACATAAGAGCACTCTCTTCTTGAGTCAGCCACTTGTTAGCACCCTCTTGTTGGGTCAATAGCCTCCTCTTAGGCTTTGTATAAAGAAGACCCCAGTTGAGTCAATCAACCATGTGGTTTTCCATCGACTCACACTATGTATAAAGATTCTCTACACGCATTATGTCGATCTTGGGTATGTCATTCCATCGACTCACATTAATCATGGAGGATAGAGTAGCCAGTGCATTAGCCATGTGGTTTCCTTCACGAGGAATATGATGAAATTCAACTTTGTTGAAGAAGGGTAGCAACCTTTTTGTGTAGTCTTTGTAAGGAATCAGTCATATTTAATATGTGTTCCACTCTCCTTTGATCTGATTTATAACCATGGCTGAGTCTCCATACACATCCAAGTTTTTAATCCTCAAGTCAATAGCTTCTTCGAGACCCATAATACAAGCTTCGTATTCGGCCTCGTTGTTTGTGCATTTGAATGCCAATCTGGCAGTGAAAGGAATATGGGTACCCTGAGGGGTTACAATGATTGCCCCAATTCCATTTCCATAAGCGTTGACAGCTCCGTCAAAAATTAGTCCCCATTGGGATCCTGGCTCTGGCCCTTCGCTTGGTAGCGGTTCATCGCAATCTTTCATTTTCAAGTACATGACATCCCCGTCTAGGAAATCAAACTTGACTGATTCCTGATCGTCAATCAGTTGATGAGCCAAATGATCGGCTAAAATACTCTCTTTGACGGCTTTCTGAGCATGATACTCGATATCGTATTCTGATAACAACATTTGCCAACGGGCAATTCTTCTTGTGAGAGCAGGCTTTTCAAAGACGTACTTGATCGGATCCATTTCAGAGATTAACCAAGTAGTGTGACGGATCATGTACTGGCGAAGACGTTTAGCTACCTAAGCTAGAGCACAACAAGTTTTCTCGAGCATAGTGTATCGAGTTTTACAGTCCGTGAATTTCTTGCTTAAGTAGTAAATGGCAGACTCTTTTCTTTTTGTCTCGTCTTGTTGGCCAAGTACACAACCCACAGAGTCTTCCAAGACTGTTAAGTATATGATTAGTGGTCTTCCTTCCACTGGAGGAGACATAATCGGTGGATTTAACAAATATTCTTTGATGTTGTCGAAAGCCTTTTGGCAGTCTTCTGTCCATATACAACTTTGATTCTTTCTGAGTAATTTAAAGATTGGTGCGCATGTCGCAGTCATGAGGAATATGAATCTTGAGATGTAATTGAGACGTCCCAAGAATCCTCTTACTTGTTTTTCAGTCTTTGGAGAAGGCATTTCTTGAATGGCCTTAACTTTGTCAGGATCAACCTCAATTCCTTTTTGGCTGACGATGAATCCCAAGAGTTTTCCTGAATGAACACCGAATGTGCACTTATTGGGATTCAAACGGAGTTTGTATTTTCTTAAACGCTCAAATAGTTTTGACAAATTATCCACATGTTTTTCTTCTGTTTTAGATTTAGCAATCATGTCATCGACGTACACTTCAATCTTTTTGTGTATCATGTCGTGAAACAGAGTTGTCATGGCCCTTTGATAAGTTGCCCCCGCGTTCTTCAGACCAAACGACATTACCTTGTAACAAAAGGTGCCCCATAGGGTGATGAATGAAGTTTTCTCCATGATTTCTGGTGCCATTCTAATTTGATTATAGCCCGAGAATCCATCCATGAAGGAGAAGACTTTTAATTTTGTTGTACTGTCTACTAGCATGTCAATGTGTGGTAAGGGAAAATCATCTTTTGGACTTTCTTTGTTTAAATCCCTATAGTCTACACACATTCTGACTTTCCCTTCCTTCTTTGGAACTGGAACTACGTTGGCCAACCATTGAGGATATTCTAAGGTGGCGAGGAAACCTGCGTCGATCTGTTTCTGCACTTCCTCCTTAATTTTGATGGACATATCTGGATGAGTCCTTCTCAGTCTTTGTTTTACCGGAGGACATTCTGGCCTTAGTGGTAAGTGATGTTCCATGATGCTGGTATCTAGCCCTGGCATGTCTTGGTAGGACCAAGAAAATACATCTGGAAATTCTTTGAGCAGTTTTATCAGGCCTTCTTTGACAGTTGGAGTGAGCAGGGCTCCAATCTTAACTTCTTTCTTCTCTTCCTCTGAGCCTAAATTGATTGTTTCCAACGGCTCTTTGTGAGGCTCAATGGACCTCTCCTCTTGTCTGAGTAGTCGAGAGATCTCTTCTGGAATTTCTTTGTCCTCTTCTACTTCGGCTTTAAATACCGGGAATTCAAAGTTGGGAGAAGGCATTAGATCGTATGTTTCAATGGGGTTTAAAACAAGTAATTTGCACGACATAATGATTCCTTTTTAGAAAAGGCAGAGAGAATGCAAAAGTGTGTGCAGTCTTTTTGAAGACGTTTGTTTCAGTTTCGGGTTGTTTTTTAGGATTACCATTTTCTGAAGAAGCGAAAAGTAAAAATAGAAATAAAATGCAGGAATGACAGAATGACATTATTTATTCATGATTTATCAATTCTTGAAACACAACCCTATAAAACAGAACTTTGTCACTTTGGGCAAAGCAAAGAGGGACATTTACAGAAAAGTACGCCCTATAAAACATCCATTTCACTTGGGCAAGGTGAAAGGTCAAAACAAAGACACGACAATTACTTCGATTTATGAACGACTTTCGGAACATCGACGACGACCCAATGGCGACGAACTCCTCTGTGGATCACGAAGTCCGGTATCTTTCTTCCAGGTTTATCTTTAGAAATAACACTGAGTTCTGGCGGAGTTAGATCACTAGAGTCTTCTTCCCATGTAGAGTTATCATAAGAGGATTCTTCCGTTGCATCTTCAATAGTATTTTCATTTTCAAAAGGATCTCCCCATCCATTTGGCTAGATGTCCTCAAATATTATGCGAGAGCTTTCGAGAGCAGTGTACTTTACCAGAAAGTCATACTTGCCGCTTGGCTGTCCCAAGGTATCCCATGTTTCTGTGGGGATAGATGAGTCATCTTCCTCAATGACGTTGACTTCAGGAAATGTGTAGTTAATGAAGTCTTGGCCTGCGATCTTTGCAAATTCATCAACATGGCGTTGGACATTCTCGAAGTGTTCTGGGTAAGGTTTCCATAATTCTGGGAGGGCAGGCGTGTTCTTTTCAAGATCATTCAACTGATAGGCATTATCCGGCTGACTCTTTTGCCCCGAGTCTTCCATGTATGGCTTCCAGATAGGTAAATCATCTAGGGGATCATAAGAATCGTAGTCAAAGTTGTCTTTCATCATAGTGTCTTTCTCTAATGAGTTAGTTGGAGCACGACATCCTTATGGATCACAATCTCCATAGATCATTCTGACATCCGATCTTGGTACATATCTAGGACTGGGCTCTGGAGAACAAAATGGCATGTACGTCTCTCCCTGAGATATATATCCTTCATCGTTGAAATAAGATTTCCACTCTTCCTCTGTATCACAAGAGTTGTTTTCCTCGATGGTGTGGACTTCTTGAGATACTGGGTGGAGGAAGCCTCCACTGTGGAAGAAATCCTGAATGGGACGAAAAATTTCATCCTTCTTTGTAGTCTGGGTACAGGTTGGAGAAAAACCAAGACCATTTCTTGTCTTGTTAACAGCAGGAATCACAATCTATCCCCATCCTTTTATTTCATTACTCCCCATTACTTTGAAAGCGTCTTTGTACGAGGAAATCGATGTTCCTTTTTCTTGGTGATTCTCATTGCTCACCGAGAGTGCTTTAAATTGAGTTCCAACGACCTCCTCAGGTTCTACGCAAGAGAATGATGATAAGTTGCTTACGAGTAAAGCTTGCTCTCTGCATACTGTGACTAATTTGTCGTTCTTTACGAACTTCAGCTTCTGGTGAAGTGTCAAAGTGTCTGCCCTGGCTTCGTGTATCCAAGGTCTTCCTAATAAATAGCTGTACGCCGCTCTGATGTACATGACCTGGAAGGTGACTTGGAAAGTGTGGGGACCAATGGTTATGGGAAGGTCAACTTCGCCAATAACTGTTTTCCTAGATCTGTCAAAGGCTTTGAGGATGATCTCACTGCCTCTCATGGGATTACCTTGAAAAGATAGTCGTACCAAAGTTGATCTTGGCATGACGTTCAAGGATGAACCTGTGTCTACTAGTAAGCTAGCTAAAGCATCGTCCTGGCAATTGACTATGATATTAAGTGCCATATTATGGTTTTTTCCTTCCTCCGGCAGTTCTTCATCACTGAATCCCAAGTTGTTGCAGGAAGTGATGTTGGAGATAATGTTGTTAAATTGCCCTACCGTCACATTTTGTTCTAAAAAAGCCTGTTCCAAGACATTCTGCAGAGCTACTCTGTGAGCTTCGGAACTAAGTAAGAGAGATAACACAGAGATTCGAGACGGAGTTTGCAATAATTGATCCATAATGTTGTACTCGCTTTTTTGGATAAGACTTAGCATTTCATCATTGTTCCTTACAGGTTTCGTGTTACTGGATTGACCAATTTGTTGATTAGGTACTTTGACTTGAGGTTCCTTTTCTTTTGCCGGTTCTCCAACTCCTCTGTTGAAGATTCGACCGCTTCGGGTGGCCCGACTGATGTCAGCAATGTTGACTACGGAAGGCAGTGGAATTTCTTTTCCGTCTTCTATGGTAGTCGCATTGTACTTGTATAGAATGGCTTTTTTTTACTTATACGGTATAGGTCCTGGCAAGTATATGACCACATGAGCTTTTTGGGCCTTTTGACCATCGTAGGCAACCTCAATCAGTTCCAGGTTGGGAACTGTTCTATTGTCAAGAGGGATCTTTGATTCCTTGAGCAGAGGAATTATGGCGCAAACATCCTCGGTTATTCCATGATTGACAAATTTTCTTTTACTGGAGACGATGTTTTTACCCAGTAGTCCTCAGTTCTCATTTTGAACAGGGAGGTAACCTTGTATCATGTTAATTGATTGAGAATTCAAGCGTGGTTGAATTTCCTTTCGATCTAACTGATGCTGGAGAGCTGCTCACACGAGATAGCATCCTTGGTTATTCTCCGAGCATATTCCACAGCATTCATAATTATGAGGTGGTACCCGATCGTACCCACTTTGTATGCAGTGTATCCTTACCTGATCTATTTCTAGTAAGCGGATATTACAACTTTGGTGTCTATCAGGATTTCCATTAGTTACACTAACTTGTTGTGTGTCTTCATCCTGGTAGATTGGGAGCCACTAGTGGTCCAAAAGGTTTTGAATAGTTCTCTGTACAAACGCACAACCTTGGTCATTTTCGTAGCATTCTTTGCAGTCTTGATAATCGTGCGAGGCCAAAAAACCAAGTCTAACTTGCTTGGCATGTAATTCCACTAGACTGGTATTCATTAAGCAGATGTCAAAGATCTGAAGCATGTTAACCTGATGATCATTCCTTTCATGGTAGCCTTGGATCCATCCTAGATCCATTTGGCACTGGAGGGCCTCTTGTACAAAAGAGCATCCTTGATTGTCCTATGAGCAAATCGGGCAAATGTCGTAATCATGCCGCGATAAATTGTAATACTGACTTTGTCTTGAATGCATTGCCATTAGATTAGCATTTGTCATACCCTAAATTTTGAAAACTAAGATTTCCCATCATTGTGCAAATCATCATCACAATATGGGTAAACCATCATGCCTCATCAGTCTCCCCAAAGATGGGTGAGCATTCACTACTATCAAAAATTAGGGTTTCAAGCCCTTTCTGAGCCTTAGACAAAGGATCAATCAAGAATTGACATGATCTTCAACTTGTCTAACCTATCAAACATCCACAAAGGATCAAGAGGACTCCCACAACAAGAATTAAGCACAAGGTTGCAGCATTCTAAGTGGAACAAGCCTCAAGATCACCAGTGTCACCAAATTAGGGTTTGGTCGACCAGGGCCTCCAGATGGAAATTTTCCTCTGGGTATGAGCCAATGCTTCAAAGCATAACCTAAGATACTCCATGGGACATCATAAACCCAATCATCAAGTCAATTTAACCTCAGGGGATGCATTAATCAAAAATCAGGAATTAGGGTTTCTTGACCTAATTCACCCCTAAGTTGACTTTTGGGATAAAACATGAGCCAAGACCTCAAGACATGATTTGAGGGTCTCTAACCCACTACATTGATCCATTTGCAACAATGGATTGATCCAAGAAGCTTGATTCCCAAGTTTCAAGTTCATCAAAACCACAGTTAGGGTTTCCCAGAAAAAGTCAACTGTGCCTTTGATTTTTGACCCAGGCATACTCTTAAACCTTGGGACATGATTCAATACACCTTATAACACCTATGAAATCAATCCATCAAGTTTGATTTAGGTCAAGGACTTTATTTCATAGAGGATCGCACAGTTTGGAATTCATCTGACAAAAAGTCAACTGTGCACAAAAGTCAACTTTGACTTTTTGAGATTTTTCACAATTATGGTTCTTTGACCCTAAAATGATGTTAATGTGTGATTGGAATCATCATTCATCAAGAAAAATCAACAAAAGTGGGATAACTTGCAAAAGGGGTAACCATAAAAAACTTAGAAATTTTCTAAGTTATGAAATAAAGTAGCTAGGGTGCCAACTTCCAATGATCATGACTTGAGATCCAAGCAACCATTTAGGCTGATCCAAAGATGTATTTGTAGTTATCATGTCATACTTTAAAAGTGTCAATTACACCTCATTCCAATTCCTCATGGATTTCAAGTTATGGAATGGCCAAAATCACAAAAAGTGAAAATGTCACTTTTTTCCAACACTTAGTGAAATTTTCACTAAGTCAGAATCTTCCTTCACTTTTTTCCAAATGTAGGGGCATTTTTCACTTGGATCCAAAAGGTATCAAAACAAACTATGATCACACATATGTTGTATCATATGAGAGCTTTCCAAAATGGCCAAGAACTCCATGAAAACCCACTTGAGCCATGAGAAATGACCATGCCAATATGCCTTGCTGTAAACTGTCATGACAAGGCAGATTTGTGCATTTTGCTCGATTTGAGCAAATTTTACAAATGAAAAACAAGTTTATCCATCTGAAAACCTCAGGGGGAGACCAAGGAGGTACAAACACTGATCCACCAGCCTCCTAATTCTTTGGAACCAAAAGTAGCATGTCAAACCTAGAAATGCCTAAAAGAGGGACAAGACTCCAATTTTGGTTTGGAGCATTTAATTGATGCACCAAGGTGGCATGGACTGAGCCTTTTCCAACTAAATTCAGTCAAGGCTTATCCAAGAACTAGGGAACCACAACTCTGTGCTCTAACCTCTAGTCAATGGCTAGAGGAGACTTGGATTCCCATTTATCAACATTGGCCAAAACTCTGCTGCAGTTGCCATTCACTATTGCAGCCAAAACAAACTTGATCTACTATAAATAGAGCTCATTTGTGATCAGTTTGAGTACACCAAAGCCATCAAACAGATGCTTTCCTCAAAATCACCTTCTCACTTCCAAAATTGCCTTCCAAAGCAAGTCACTATCAGGTTTTGAGTTTGAGAGCAATTCCAACCAAACCAATCACACACACACACCTCATAAACATCATATAGAAGTGATCCAAACACTCACATAACATCTGTAACACCAAAATCACAAAATCACTTGCCAACTGCTCAAGTTCTTGACAGAGGTGCAGTTGAGGTGCCATCTCAAGTTTCAGCTTGTTTCAAACCACTCCAAGCATTCAAACACACTCCTTGGCACCTAAGGAATCTGTCCAGATCATTGGAACCAGCTTGCAACAACTTTAACCCAAAACACGATCACCAGATGCAAGAGGTAAGCATGAGCTCTTCTAACTGTATGATCCATGCATTTTTTGCTGCACAATAATTTGGCCATATGTTCATAATCATGCATAGAGTGTTTTCCCTCAATCAATTGCTTTGTTTAAATCGTGTATGGAATTTCTGAGCCATCATGCAAATTTTATGGTTCTTGAGGTTTCTCTTTGATTTCTTATTCCATGCTTAAAATAAATGAAATTAAAGACCATAGACATGATCATGAGGTGAAAACGAGCATATTGATATGTAGATTGCATGATATAATCAAGTATTCAGTGAGATTGGATAGAAAATGCAAATATGCAGAAATAGACGGTGGCGCGTGTTCTAGCCATGTTCTTGGCGCCCTTTTTGAAAATTCAAATATTTGAATTTTGTGATTTTATTTAGTTGATTCAAAAATTAATTTCTCTCTGAGTTTTAATGATTTTGAGTTGATTCTTTTTTTAATAATTCACAAAAATGTTAAAATATTTTATTTTACCAAAAAATCCCAAAATATTATTTATTTCATATATTTGATATTTTTGCAAAGAATTAATGTTTTAATTGTTTTTAACATTTGAAATATTTTTTCTCCCTTGATTTTCCAAACTTAATTGATTTCCAATCATTTTGTGGATATAAACATGATTTTTCAAACATTAATCCAAGATCACAATTTGTTTTTCACACATGTTTAACAATTTTTATCATTTTAATTGAATTTTTATTAAATTAAAATATATTTTGAAAACAAATTAGGGCTTTGATTAATTCAACCCTCATCAAACTTTTTCAAACACTTTGGGCCTCTAATAGAGTGTAAGATCCAACCCTTGTTGTACAAAAACCATTTTGGGCCTCAGATATTGTATAAGTCCCAACACAATAAAAAACCTCGGCGCGATCGCCAGTTTAAAATCATATGGGCCTCTCTTTGAGTTGTAAGCCCCATCACTTGTACAAAAAACTCTTTGGGCTTCTAATAAAGTGTAAGACCCAACCCCTTTTAAAACCAAACATTTTTGGGCCTCAGCCATTGTATAAGACCCACAACGTTTTCAAAAATCTCGGCGCGATCGCCATTTCCAAAACGAAAAACTTTTGGGCCTACCCTCGTGTTATAAGTCCCATTTCTTTTTTTAAACACATTTGGGCCTCTCATAGAGTGTAAGACCCAATCCCTTTGTACATAAATAATTTTGGGCATCACGCATTGTATAAGTCCCTCTGTACAGTTTTCAAAACAACAGTGCGATTATCGTTAAAACCTTGGGCCTCTCCTCGAGCTGTAAGCCTCAACAATCTTTTTCAAAGCACTTTCTCCTTTGATTTTGAATATAATATTGTTATCAAAGTTTTCTTTGTTGAACAACTAACAAAACAACATGGAAGCTCTACAACGGGTAAGTGTTTATCCGCTTTCATTTATCGCTTTCATATGTATATAACTGTATTGTGGGGCTGCTTCACTGTAAGTCTTCTTTCACATCCTTTATATACTCATCAAATATCAACTGTGTAATACTAGTATAGTTATTTAGAGTTTTCCCCGGCAACTACGTCTAGAACTAGGTAAAGCCTGTTGGTTACTCTTAAATACAAACAAAACTAGATCCCCCATAGGATTACCAGACACAGTCTTCCCTCCTCTTGGGGTTAAACAATATGGAACAAAGAGAAAGGCAGCATTCTCGGTGAACCCTTTCTCAGGCTGTCACTCTTAGAAATTGTCAAAGTAACTCTAATCCCCAGAGTTGATCTATTCTCCGTGAATAGCATCTCTTGAGTTTCTTCCAAATCCTTGAACTTTCCTGGCTTGATCTATTCTCTGTGAATAGCATGTCTTGAACTTCTCTTGGTTTGGGGACCCACAGGCTTCCTAAAAGCCTCCCCGCCTCCTCTTGGGCGTTGTACAAGGACCCTTCGGCTTCTTAGAAGATCTCACGCCTTCTCTTGGGCTTAATACAAGGACCCTGACGACCTCTTAAAGGTATAAGATAAAACTTAGTTATCCTTTGCTAGAACAGTTTTTCTAGCGTCAAAACTCTGGCCATTGTAGGGTTGATACCCATCCCTTAATGCCCGCGCCTCCTCTTGGGCATTGTACAAAAGATAAAACTCTAGACTTGGATAGTCTAAGACCCTTGAGTCTCAAAGACATTCTCAAGTTCCCTTCGAAAGGAAGAAACCCGGTCTCTCTCATGAGAGTTCCCCATGCTTGGACCCGCTTCAGGATCTTCAAAATCCACGGCGGTAAGATAGCCTCCTCTTGGGCTTTGTACAAATGATTCTCCCCAGCGGAGCTAACCTTTTCAGACTCTCTTGTTGAGTCAATCTCCTTTTAGCCTCTATCTCGGGCTTCGTACGAGATACTAAAACACTCTCTTGTTGAGTATAAAAGACTCTCTTGTTGAGTCAAACCCCTTTTTAGCCTCCATCTTAGGCTTCGTATAAGACACATACAAAACACTCTCTTGTTGAGTATAAAAGACTCTCTTGTTGAGTCACTTCCCTTTTAGCCCCTATCTCGGACTTCGTAAGAGACAGCAAAACACTCTCTTGTTGAGTATAAAAGACTCTCTTGTTGAGTCAACCCCTTTTTAACCTCCGTCTTAGGCTTTGTATAAGACAGATAAAAATCACTCTCTTGTCGAGTATAAAAGACTCTCTTGTTGAGTCAATCTCCTTTTAGCCTCTATCTCGGGCTTCGTACGAGATACTAAAACACTCTCTTGTTAAGTATAAAAGACTCTCTTATTGAGTCAAACCTTTTTAGCCTCCGTCTTAGGCTTCATATAAGACAGATAAAAGATTCTCTTGTTGAGTCAAACCTTTTAGCCCTCGTCTTGGGCTTCGTACAAGACACATAAAAGCACTCTCTTGTTGAGTCAGTCACTTGTTAGTACACTCTTGTTGAGACAACCCTTTTAGCCTCTATCTCGGGCTTTGTACGAGACAACAAATAAAAAGCATCCTCTTGTTGGGTCAATCGCCTCCTCCTAGGCTTTGTATAAGGAAACCTCAGTTGAGCCAATTAACCTTTTAGCATCAAAACTCGTGTCTTGCTCACAGAATACAAACATCAACAACTCCTCTTTAGAGATGACAAATTCTCTCTCATCCAAAACCCTTTAGCTTCACATCTTGGGCTTTGAACAAGATACAAATCACCTTTAGCTTCATGTCTTGGGCTTTGAACAAGACACCAAAACAACCTTTTTCCTCCCATAGAATAGGAGGAACTACGATCGCTCTGATTTCCCTGTTTCGTTAAACGGGAATACGTAGGCATAAGATTGCAAAAATCTTAGCGAGCATACTAATCAAAAAACCCAAAATTAAGTACCTTCATATATCAATCAAAAGCATCCGACCTAATCCCTTACCAGAAACCTAGCCCATCATCCAGACACGGTGTTTTTAAACAAATAACCTTAAAAGACGAACCTCCATTTGATAACATCTGTAAACCAACAGTTTTGACTGTTTAAACTCAGTTTGCAAGCAGGGTTAATTGGAGACATCTATATCCCTTCCTTAAACACCTCAATAGGATAAAAAAGGAATCGAACTGTAGTACCCAAGCGATAGTGATTCGAAACCACAAAAATTCACGCTACAGAAAAGTGGCGACCACAGTGGGAGGCATTCTTTCTAGCCTCTTTTAAAGGTGAAGTCTTTAAATTCACCAAACACTACAGAAATGACGACTCTGCCGGGGAGTCATTGTCTGTATAGGATCATAAGACAAGAGGTCTAGGATGATTAAGACAAATATATATACTGCTTTTCCTAATTGATATCTGTGTTTATTTTTCTGCTAATGGGAATGCGTGTGATGCCGCGTGTGGAAAGATTGAGTATACACCTAAGATAGGTGATGGCAATACGGGTAATCTTACGGGCAGTGAATCTCAGTTAAGAGTCCCCGGTCGACCATCAAACTCAGTGGAGACTCCCTTTGCAGATACATTGCCTATACGACTTTGGTTGTTGAAAGTAGTGTGGTCGACTGGGTTATCTGAGAAGCTGAGGTTTTTAGTAGACTGAAACCATTTTGTAGTGCGGAAGCTATCGGAAATAGTTGTCACGCGATACTTCCCTCATTTGAGATCACTCTAGGATACATCAGCTCGCTGGCGATCTGCTTGCTGTTGTTATCCCAAGAGGGATCAATGATTTTGCGGACAGGTACAAAAAATCACCAGTATAAACCTTTGGGGGGGTAGAGCTTTGACTTCATGACACCGACCCTTTGACCCCATGTTTTTTCTATGTTTTTGTGTGTTGAATTCATACATTCATTTAAAAAAACATTCCAAAAAGAAATTCTTCTCTTCTAGTCTCTCCTTTTCAAATTAAACTGAGACAATGATTGCAAATGTCAGATAAAGAGATTGCGTTATGGATTTCGGTAGAAGGAAAACTCACAAGTACACCTTCAAGGTTCCAAAGTTAGAGGATTTGAGAGGTTTGGTGAGGATGATCACCAACCCTGAGGCTTTCAGAGCCTAGTATGGAGGACCACTGTCTCTATTAAGGGTCCATGTAATTGAGGGAATCATGTCCACACTAATCCAGTTCTACGATCCGGTCTATCACTGTTTCACAATCCCGGATTATCAGCTAGCACCAACACTGGAGGAGTACTCTCACCTGACTGATCTGCATATCACTGATCAAGCTCCCTTTTTTGGACAGGAAGAAATTCCAAAAGATCAAACCATTGCAAGAGCAATTTATTTGGACGAGTCAGAAGTCAGGACTCACATGACCACTAAAGGTGACATCCAAGGTTTGCCAGCCCAATTCTTGATAAAGAAAGCCCTGTATTTTGCTAGTATAGGGAACGTGGCCGGTTTCGAGAGCATCTTTGTTTTGCTCACCCACGGGTTATTTTTGTTTCCCAACATCGATAACTTTATAGATATCAATGCCATAAAGATTTGTCTGATTGGAAATCCTGTACCAACTTTACTCGCAGATGTGTATCATTTGGTACACTTTAGGAATTTATACAGCGGAGGAATGATCACGTGCTGTGTACCCCTGCTATACCAATGGTTTATTTCCCATTTACCCAAGTCTGCTGCGTTTTGGGATCAAAAGAATACTTTACGTTGGTCGCAGAGTATCATGTCTCTTACCAACTCTAACATCGATTGGTACAATCGAATCTATGACGGGATCAGAATCATTGACCGTTGTGGAAATTTCCCAAATGTACCCCTTATAGGAACTAAGGGGGGAATCAACTATCATCCAACTTTAGTTCGTCGTCAATTTGGATACCCAATGAGGCATGTCCCGCGGAATGCTCATCTGGAAGGTCTTTTCTTCAAGGAAGGAGAAAATGGCAGGGCACTAAAGACAGAAATAGTGCATGCTTGGAAACATGTTCATAGGAAAGGAATAGAGTCTCTAAGAAAACCGGATTGTGTCTCGGTGGAGCCTTATCTCCACTGGGTACAAACTAGAGCTCTCAAGCTAAGGATGTCTTACCCTCGTCAGGAAGTTCTTCCGTTAAGGGACTCTGTCCTTTATTTTATATCCGACATGGAAAAACTTCAGGTGACTCTCAATAAAGTTCAGCAGGAGAGGAGGTCTTGGAGGAACAAGTATCGTATTCTCAATGTAGAGTGTAAGAAACTACATCAGCTATTGAAAGAAAAGGATGCTCTGATTGAGATTTTAGAGCAACATGCTGTAGAGAATCAGGATGACCAAAGGAATTTGCTCGCTCCTTTCACTTGGCAAGGGAATGACAACCTAACAACGGCTGAAGAGCCCCGGTCAAAGAAAAGGAAAGCACCAGAACCAGCACCTGAGTTCTCTTCATAGAGGACTCGGGATCCATTAGTTTAGACATTTCCTTTTTCAGTACTTTGTAATCTACTGTATTTCCATTTCCACAATCTTTGAATTCAATAAAACGGGTTCTTCGCCACTGTTTGATATTTGCAATCTAATTTTCGAAGTTTATTTTGAATAAACAAAAATAATTAATATAATCATTGCATATCATTCATCATTCTCGCATAAACGCATTCTTCTTCCCTACAAATCTCACATTAGTGTCTCGATTCTAGAGTCAAACTGTCTCATTCATACAATACTCGGGCCAATCGACAAAAGAAAATGGATGATCTCGAGGAAGAGAACAGAGAGTTGAGAGAAGAAATCGACACTCTGAAAGAGGATCTGAGAAAACTTCATAATGACATGCAAGCTCTAGCAGAAGCTTAGATGCAACAACAACGGACTGTGATCTCAGAGACCACATCAACGCCCATATTGGAGAAGTCTGATTCTAGGTACAAAATGCCGAAAGATCTTCCCTGGGGCATGCCACTCAACTATATCCCGGAAGGATATATCCCACCGATCATGGAAGATCTGGAAAATGCAGCAAGAACCGCTGGGCCTGAAGGTTACGAACTTTGGGAAAGCGAAGATGCCAGGGGCATGACAACAACTCCTGAAGGTTACAAACTTCGGGAGACACCAAGAGTCTCTGCCATAATGACTATACCACCACCCGTGGTACACACTGTCCTGGAAGGACAGATTCCACAGATACTTTCTGGTGGAAACGAAAGTATGTTCGACAGAATGAATGAGTTCCAGGAACAGTTACTGGAAATTCAGAAAGAACTGCAAGCCATTCGCGGTCAGGATCTATTTGGAAAAGACGCCGCAAACCTTTGCTTTGTCCCCAATGTGAAAGTTCCGCACAAGTTCCAAGTACCCGATTTTGAAAAGTACAAGGGTAACTCTTGCCCTCAAAGTAATTTAGTGATGTACGCTCGGCGAATGTCAGCTCAGACAAAGAACCAGGAGCTACTGGATCACTACTTTCAGGATAGTTTAACGTGTGCCGCACTCAAATGGTACATGGGTTTAAACTGCACTAAGCTCGCTACTTTCAGAGATCTTGGCGCTGCCTTCGTTCAGGAGTATAAGTATAACCTGGACATGGCACCAGACAGAGATCAACTCAGATCAATGTCACAAAAGGACAAGGAAACCTTTAAGGACTACGCTCAGAGATGGCGTGAAATTTCCGCCCAGATTTGTCCACCTCTTGAGGAAAAAGAGATGACAAATATCTTCTTGAAAACCTTAACCTCATTTTACTACGACAGAATGGTTGCCAGTGCGCCCAGTGACTTCACCGAGATGGTGGGCATGGGAGTTCGTCTTGAGGAAACCGTCCGAGAAGGACGTCTGGTTAAAGACGTTGGACCATCAAGTAGTACGAAACGACACGGTAGTGCTCTCCCTAAGAAAAAAGAGCAGGATATTGGGAATATCTCTCTCGGAAAGCAAAGGTGACGTTACCAACCAGTAGCAGCTGTAATTCCTGCTATCAACCCTGCGCATGTTCCTACGTATCAACCTCAGGTTACGCAGAGCCAACCTAATCAACAACCATATCAGCAAAGGACACAACAGCCTCTTCAGCAGGCTCATCCTCTGTACAGCAACAACCTTACAACGCGACCACCAGGATTCGACCCTATACCAATGTTGTATGCAGAATTGTTTCCGTTACTACTGGTCAAGGGGCACGTCCAAACCAAGTCTCCTCTTAGAGTATCGGAAAATCCGCATTTTTGGTTCAAAGCGGATCAGACTTGTCCTTACCATCAAGGAGGACCAGGGCATAACTGTAATACCCTAATTTTTACCCCTAAGATCCCACATATCATATCACAAACAAGATCACCAGTACCTTTGTGTTTGTTTATGTTTACTAACCTCTAACCAAAATACAAAAATTTTGCTGCAGTTTCTCTCTCTGTGTGTTGTGCAGGTTTGTCAAAGCAAGGGCAGGATTTCAAATCAAGTGTGGTTGTTCGTTTTTGATCCAGTTCATATGGATGTTTGACCTAATCTTGGTTAAACTATCAAGCAATTGTTTCAAGTGCCAGTTATCTGTTTCAGTGGTCTATTTCTCAAGCAGTGACTGTCAAGTTGTTGTGTGGTGATATTCATCAGATTCAAATGGTTGTTGTTCAGTTGTGGTTTGTTCAGTGGTAGCTGTGTGGCATATTTTTATCAGAGACTTATAGAATTGTGGCAAAGATCAAAGTTGATGGTCGATGTTTCAGTTGCAAGTTATTCAGTGGTTCAAGGAGTGGCTTCATTCATTTTAATCAGACGCTTTGTGGAAATGTTTTGGATTGGTTTTGGATTAAAGTCAAGATTGTATATCCACTTTGATTACCATTTTCTAGCCATTTTTTTTCATATCATATCCATTAAAATCCATTTTTTTTAGCGAACTACCAAAATATCTAATTATCTTTTTCATATCCATATCCAATTATCCAATTTATTTTTTAATAATCTTTTTTTATCCATTTTGATCATCTATTATCCATCAATGTCCATTCAATTTCCAATTTTCCCATTTACTCTTTTTAAAAAAAAAAAACCAATTCAATTCAAAAAGCCCACATTTCACAAAACCGAATGGTACCATAAAATTTTCAAAAAACTGGTATGATGTTGAATTAAATGGGAACAATCCAAAGCCTTGAAACTTCATGATGTTACTAAATCAATATGATTTGCAAAGGAATCAAGCTCATATGAACAAGTTCATGCTACTATGAATCAATGCCATAATCCTATGTACCAACACAGAAAATGCTCATAGGATCTCACCATACCACAAGGATAGGTCCAAGATTATATAAGAAGCATTTGTTTCTTACTAAAAGTGTGGTTCCTGGACAAAGAGCCCTTGTACTGCATCTTCTTACATCCATTCTTGACAAGGCACTATGCTATATTTGCAAAGAAAGAACTGGAAATATGATAAGCAAGGTGAACGAAGTCGTTGACAAATCAGTTAACTGGGAGGCTGCTTGGACTTATGCACTGGGTCCTCAATTAGATCTTGCATTGTCACTTAGGATATATCTTGATGATAACCATGACTCTTTTGGTTTTGGCATGTGCAAAGGTTGTTCAATCTGCCTTGAGCTGTGATGCGAATAAGGATTATTTTGACATCTCTGAGAAAATGGCGTCGGCTTTTGACGAGTTCGGAAGGTCATTCATATTCCTCAAAGAGCAAGGAACGAAGAACAGACTTCGAGGTCTTGATGCTCAGAAAGCTAACATCCCCGACGACGATTTCATCATCTCAAATGATGGAGTAACGATATTGGAACAGATGAATGTTGACAACCAAATTGTGAAACTGATGGTGGAATTGTCGAGGAGCCAAGATTATGAAATCGGTGATGGTACTACCGGTGTTTTTGTGTTGGACGGATCTCCTGGTGAGCAAGCGGAGAAGCTTTTGGAACATGGAATTCATCCCATTAGGATTGCTGAGGGATATGAAATGGCTTCCAGGATCGCTGTTTAACATCTGGAACAATTTGCGAATAAGTTTGAATTCGGAGAAACTCTTTGGAAGCCTCTGATTCAAACTTGTATGACTACGCTGTCATCCAAAATTGTGAATGGGTGTAAACGTAGCTTGGCTAAGATTGCTGTCAAAGTTGTTCTTGCTGTTGCAGACCTAGAGAGAAAAAGATGTTAACTTGGATATAATTAAAGTAGAAGGTAAAGTTGGTGGGAAACTGAAAGATACTGAGTTGATGTATGGAATCATTGTTTACAAGGATGTGAGCCTCCCTCAAATGCCAGAAGCAATGGTAGAAGATTCTTATGGGATGCTTTTCCCCAACGAATTTCTGAGATGCAGGCAGAGATCAAGCGTTACCTAGATGACAAGAGTATATTGAAATAGTATGCTGAAGTGATCAAATAGTTGATAATGGTAAAGTGATAAAAGTTCAATTTGAGCTTGTTCCAGCATTCTCTGACAGTCATCAGCCCTTAGTTCGACCACTGATATGGTTACATGAAAAAAACATTATTTTGACGCGCATCAGTCTGCAGGTTCGCGACACAAGTGTTCTTGTAAGGATGAGACTTGCATGGGAAGATCTTCGGAGATATTTGACGGCAAGAGTGCACGCTTTTGTGAGGTATATGGTTGCACAATGGTTGAAAGAGACTATGCACTAGAAATTTGAAGACTTCTCGGTCCAGTTTCAAATTTGATATTTTCCAAAGAACTACTAGGATGCATTGTATTTGTTAAGTCGGGTTTGAAAAAGTCTTTGTTCATTGTCTTCCAAGCTGGCTCATGCCATCCAAAGGCTTCGTTGGTAATTGATGATCGCTTGAAGGTGTGGGATGAGAAAGATCAATCCTGAGTGCATGTTGTTCCTGCATTTGCTCCATACTATGCTTCTTCAGCTGAGACAAGCAATTCTGTCCATGTCTTGTGCATTGCGAGAAATGTTGCTTGCAATGTTAGAGGTAGCTTCTTTAAGGAATTTGACGAAGGTCTTCTACAAATGATTCCTCAAATTGCCTAACATGCTGAGATAGAAAATAATTAAAGGATGCAATATCAGCAGTAGCTTCAATTATTCCTATGACAATTGCTAGATATTCTCAAGGCAACATTAACTGAAAATTTCTCGGCTTCAAGATTTGTACCAGGTTCTACAGATATGGTTGGAGAGGAACCCATCCAACTCTAACGGCTATCCTTCCAACATTGGTTACGGTTCAGAACTCTTAACGATGCATAATTGGACATTGTTGTCACCAATAAACTTGCTAGAGTTGCTGCTACGGTAATGGAGGCAGTCCAAAATACAGTTGAGATAGGATGAACTGTTGTCTGCATAATTCACCAGCCTAGTATTGATATATTTGATGCTTCTGATGAGTAACTTTGCTTGAAGTGTGAGAAGAGGAATTGTCTCTGCTTGCTGACTCGGTTCTTGGAGCATCTTGTGAGTGAAGGAAGCAGGGATGTACATGAGCATAATACCTTGGTTAAAATCACCATGACAGCAACAACTATCCTGAACATTTTTTTTCACAATCAACCCATGTTATGATTCTCATGTCATTGACGAATATTGTGAAAGCGAAATCCTACTCTTGCTGTTGTTGCTTACCAAAGAGGGCAACACGATGATGAGCTTGTCATTGCTACTAATCAAAATTCCATGTTCAAACTCCAAAGCAAGATGTGTTGTGAAAAGGATGCTGATATTGTAGCCTCATGCGACGTACGCGACGTATTGCATACAAACTCCCAACGTGTGAAGCCATGTCAAGCCCAGCCATGCTACCTTCCAAGAAAAAATAAGCCGTGCGAGCCATATTATGAAATGAAGCCGTGGGTTGATAATCCACGTCATGTAAATGAGCTGGAATCAAAAGCAAAAACGACACAACAAGTCACACTTCATAATACGTGAGTTGAAAATTAGAAAATCCAAAAACGACAACAAATTTTTCACAGCAAGTCACGCACAACGGATTGATTCAAAACGCAACAAATATTCAGAAACGACATCAATTTCATTTTCACTCTCCCTCACTCTCATTCTATAAATAGAACACTCCTCTCATTCATTTCCTCAAGCTTCAAAGCCCTCAAAACTCTGCAGAATTTTCCTCTCGTTTCTCACTTCGAAACCGTTTCAAACCACATTTCGTTTCTTCCATTTTCCAAATTTTACCTCCATTCAATTCAGTAACAACACTAATTCAAGCTTAGAGGAAGGAGAGAAAGGAGAAGATTGAAGATTACTCACCTTTCTTCTTAAAGGTAGAAAATGTTTCCGATGTAGTTTCGTAGCTTCGACCTGCTTGATTCGTCCATTGTTTTTTAAAATTGTTGGCATATTTGAACTCCTTGAATCATTCCGATCACGATGAGGTTACAACGGAGCTCCGACACTCTGATTTGTGAAGCTTCGATTTCACGGCCATGGAGGAACAGTAACCGTGCGTATGAGCCAAAGAAGAAGATGACATTCCTTTTTTTATTTTTTTTCTGATTGTTTAATTCACATTTTACTTCTTTCCTTTTGTTTTTCTTTAAAACGTTTTAATGTGACTTTCGGCCTAGAGCCCGTGTAGATCTATACTCACCACCATTTCTTTTTGATAAAACCTCCCTCTATTTTTTTTTTTTAATTTTCTTTCAATTCTTTTTAATAATTCTCTATTATTTCTTTTTTTTAATGGTCTCTTTAATAAAACAATTCTATTTTGTTGTGGTTTTTTTTTGTTATTTTAAAATTTTGTTTTAGAAATTTTTCTTGAATTCACTTGTAAAATGTTTTAATTCTTTCTGCTTCATTTTGTTTTCTTTTTTTTAATTGTTGTTGGTTGTGTGGATCATAAATGTTAGATCCACTTCTCTTCATCTTAATTTTTTTTTCTTTTTGATCGATGAAAGTCTAAAAGATCTTGGAATTCCTTTGTTGAATTTCGATCAAGACTAGATCGTTACCATTTTTCTTTTCGTGTGGTATCGCTTTTGGATGACGATCTATATATCGTTCATCTAGCATGCATTAGCACAAAGAGCTATTGACCGGCCTCATTGTAGGGTAATTACTCCGTAAATTACTCGGCGATTGCTTAACATAGCGCAATATTTTTCCCGTATCGGAAACTATCAAGAATGGTTGATTATTTGTCTTATGGTTCAAAACTCATGAAACTTGTTGTTAGGAGGCTTTGGTCTTATCAATCCTCTAATGAGTTTCATCAACTTTGACCTAAGTGTAATTATTCAATTGTTATTGATCACTAACTCTAACAGCTAATCACTAACTTACTAACAATATTATTATATTAATTTTGTTTATGTTTCCTTCTCGCTCCCTGTCTTTTTTTTTATGCTTCATTATTATCATTTCATATCATGTTTATGCTTCCGCAACTTTTCCTTTGTCCGTTGGACACATGTTTATACTTATGCCTTTTTTCTCTTTGTCCACTTGGACCAAAAACATTAATAAAGGTTTAAACCATAAAAAACTTAATTCTCCTCATCTTGGACTATTGGTTACTAGCCTATGCTTTGGAGTGATCTCTTTATGGACCTCTTTTGAGGTAATATTGGACTTATGGACCTAGAATTAGGACTTCTTATCCCTTTGCTTGGAGTATTGATTGAAGACTTGCCTTTATTTGGCCAATTTGCTTAAGGATGGAATTCTTTTAATATTGCTTTGAAGTGGCTCCATTTTGGTTAGATCCTTCTTTTCCCTAGCTTTTATTTCATGCACTAGGATAGTCACTTATTCTCCTACCCATTCTTAAAATTTCAAAATCTTCTCTCTTTTTCAAAACCTTCTTGTTTTCAACTTAAAACCGCTTTCATAATAAAACCTTGACTTTTGTCAAGTGACTTTTTAAACTTTCTTTTCTTTAATAAATGTCAATCCATCTTAATCATACTTTGACCATTTCAAAAAGGTATAAAAAAATACAAAACTCGTCCAAATTTTTTTTGTGCTTTGTGCACCTTTTTTTCTTTTAAACTTTTCAAAAGAAATTAGACATGAGTCATTTTTTTGATGAGATGTAAAACTCCTAACCAGGGTATTTTGTTGAAAGTATGGTCATTTTCTACTTAGATGTTGAAGTGATTAGTCTTGTTGATGTTAATCCAAGCAAATCCTCCATCATACCTTTGGGTAATTAGTTGAGTATTCTCTCTTGAGAATGACATGTTGTCTTTTTTCAAGATAAAATAAACCACAACCAATAATTTTCATTCTTTGTACCACGAACTACGAGGTTTTGATCCTACATTGCACATCGTGGGTACATAGGCATGAGGCGATAAGTCTCTCCAATCACAAAAATATTAAAAAATAATTCTCCTCTCATCTCCTCAATCTCTTTCAAGTTAACCATTTTCAGACCAAAAAGCGATAGATATTTCAAAGGGCTCCTATAGAGTACTATAGACGTTTTGGGTGCTAACACCTTCCCATTGCGTAACCAACCCCTTACCCATTTCTCTTTGTCTTTTTTTAGCTTTTTCTTTTTTAGACTTCTTAGGATTTATTCGCTCTTTTTTCCTTTTTCTTTGTGGAATAAATAAAAGTGCGGTGGCGACTCTGTTTTCCTTGAGTTAAGTTAATCAATAGCTTACACTCACGATTTTTACCGCTACAGAAAAGTGGCGACTCTGCTGGGGAAAGATTGACCTCTTGCTGGTCCATCCCTTGAGGGGTTTAGCCTACTTTGATTTATTTACTGCTTTTTGTCTGGCTTGCTTGTTATTTGTTTGTTCTGGTTAGGATGTTCTGAGAGATAAGCCCAATACACAAGCTTGAGTATACACCTAAGACTAGGGTGGAAAGTAGTATGACTTGTGTGGCATTTGGCCAGACTTAGTATACACGAAAACTCCACATCCAGACGAGGTTTTCTTTGGTAATGTTCTATCCTGCACATTTGGTGTAGATGATGGAATGTAACTTGGAAAACTGTCGACTCTGGCGACCATTCCCGAGAACTCAGTAACGCCTCTCCTCCCGACATGTGATAATGGCAGACCAGAAATGGCAAACCCGTTACACTTGTCGATCCGAGGACCCATTGCTGGGAACTTACTATAGGATATCCTTTTTTGGGGAATCAGTGGACGACCTCTTTGTTTTGCGATAGTATTGTACCCCGAGGGATGAATGTACTATTGCTTCTCAAATCGAGAATCTGAAACTGAGGATCCCGGCCTTTTAGTACTCACATGTGAGAATGGGCGGGTGTTTACAGGTTTGCAGGAAACCCTGACTTTCAGCATGCTCGGTACTTTGGATTTCTTATCAGTGTGGACTTATCGACCTGGTATTCTGGTATTCTCCTCAGAGCGGACCTTTGAGCTCATCCAGTCATCAGCGCAGCAGTTATTCAGAATTTATGGAAGCTTTGATCCCGTGTCTGCTGCATTCATATTGCATTGCATTTGCATCAAGCATCATTCTGCATTGTTTCTTTCCTTTTCCAGGTGTCTTATTATTTCCCTTTGGTCTTCATTCAGCCAAGCTGTCGCACCAGTATAATACTCGAGCTAATCTGAAGAAAAAGATGGATCAATTGCAACAAGAGAACCGTGAGCTTCGTGAAGAAGTATCAACTCTGAAGGATGGTTTGGAAAGACTCACTGCTATGATGGAAGCTCTGGTGGCTGCTCAGAATCAGCCACCACCACCTCCTCCTCCACTTTCAACTTCTGTGCAAAGGACAGTCATTTCTGAGATTGTCTCTGCGCCCATCTCTGTAACACCTGCTAGTGTTCCTCAATACTCCATGCCTCCTAGTTTCCCCTGGGGCATGCCTCATAACTTTATTCCTGAAGGTTATCAACCACCACTACCACCTCCTAAAATTCCAGTTGTTCCTACCGTTCAACCTGTGATGACTGTGCCACCGTCTATGGTTCACATTGTTCCTTTTGGCGAAGAGCAAATTTTCCACACTGCTCCAAGTGAGAATGCCAGTGCTTATGATAGAATGGAAGAGATTCAAGACCAGTTTGGTGAAATGCAGAAAGAGATTAAAGCTCTGAGAGGAAAATAGCTGTTTGGAAAGAATACTCATGAGTTATGCTTGGTTCCAAATGTGAAGATCCCGCATAAGTTCAAGGCCCCTGACTTTGAAAAGTATAAGGGTAACTCTTGTCCGTTGAGTCACTTGACTATGTATGCTCGTAAGATGTCGACTCAGAAGGACAATGATCAACTTCTCATTCACTACTTTCAAGATAGTTTGTCTGGTGCAGCTTTGAAATGGTATATGGGACTCGACAGTACTCGAATTCGTACTTTCGAAGACTTGGGTGAGGTGTTTGTGAAATAGTATAAATATAATGTGGATGTGGCTCCCGATCGTGACCAGCTTCGAGCAATGGCTCAGAAGGATAAGGAGACATTTAAAGAGTACGCACAGAGATGACGCGAGATTGCTGCTCAGATCAGCCCTCCTTTGGAAGAAAAGGAGATGACCAAAATTTTTCTGAAAACTCTGAGTCCTTTCTATTATGAACATATGATTGCTAGTGCCCCGAGTGATTTCACTGAGATGGTTAATATGGGGATGAGATTGGAAGAGGGTGTCCGTGAGGGACGTTTGTCGAAAGATGGCAATTCTGCTGGAAATTCCAAGAAATATAGTGGAGGATTTGCCAAAAAGAAAGAAGGAGAGACCAATGTTGTTTCTCGAGAAAGGTATAGAGGACCTCGCCATAGAAATAATCAATGCCAGCAACATGTTGCATCTGTCACTCCTGTTATCAGTTCAGCTCCTGTTGCTCAGGCAGCTCCTGCTCAGCAACAACGTTCTAATCAGCCAAATAATCAACGGGGCCGTTTTCAAAAAGATTTTGATCTGATTCCGATGACATACACAAAATTGCTTCCTTGTCTAATTAAGAAGAATCTTGTTCAGACCCGTCCACCGCCTGTTTTTCCAAAAGATTCACCATGGTGGTATAAGCCTGAAGCTCATTGTGTTTTCCATTAGGGAGGAGCTGGGCATGACACTGAGAACTGTTATCCATTGAAGATGGAGGTAAAGAGATTGGCTAGAAGTGGTATTTTGTCTTTCAAAGATTCCAATCCTAATGTCCAATCGAATCCGCTGCCTAATCATGGCAAGGCGTCTGTCAATATGGTTTATGGTTGCCCTGACACATTCAAAATCTTTGATATCCATTGGATCCGAAGATCTCTTGTGGAAATGCATGCACTTTTGAGTGAATACCATGATATCGATCATGACTATGCAGCCTGTTGCATCTGTTCCATGAATCCTCGTGGTTGTGTGATAGTGAAGAGCGATATTCAAAGGATGATGGATGAAAATTTGATTGAAGTCACTGCTAAGAGAGACGAATATCAGAATGAGGTGAATGCTATTGAGCCACGCTTTAATATTTCTGAAAGAGTTGTTATCTCTTATGACAGTCAGAAGACCGCTGTGTCATACCCCAAATTTTGACCACTAAGATTTCCCATCATTGTGCAAATCATCATCACAATATGGGGGAACCATCATACTTCATCAGTCTCCCCAAAGATGGGTGAGCATCCACTACAATCAAAATTAGGGTTTCAAGCCCTCTCAGAGCCTTAGACAAAGGATCAATCAAGAAACAACATGATCTTCAACTTGTCTAACCTCTCAAACATCTACAATGGATCAAGAGGACTCCCACTTCAAGGATTAAGCACAAGGCTGCTCCCTTCTAGGTGGATCAAGTCTCAAGATCGCCAGAGTCACCAAATTAGGGTTTTGGTCGACCAGGGCCTCCAGATGGAAATTCTCCTCTGGGCATGAGCCAATGCTTCAAGGCATAACCTATGATGCTCCAAGGGACATCATAAACCCAATCATCAAGTCAATATTACCTCAGGGGATGCATACATCAAAAATCAAGAATTAGGGTTTCTTGACCTAATTCACCCCTAAGTTGACTTTTGGGACAAATCATGAGCCAAGACCTCAAGAGAGGGTTTGAGGGTCTCTAATAAACTATATTGATCCATTTGGAATAATGGATTAATCCAAGAAGCTTGAGTAACAAGTCTCGATTTCATCTGCACCACAATTAGGGTTTTAAGGAAAAAGTCAACTGTAACTTTGACTTTTGACCAGGACATGCTCCCAAGCCCTAAGACATGATTCAATATACCCTATGACACCCATGGAACATGTCCATCAAGTTTGATTTAGGTCAAGGACATGATTTCATAAGGAATTGCACAGTTTGGAATTCATCTGATAAAAAGTCAACTGTGCACAAAAGTCAACTTTGACTTTTTGAGATTTTTCACCAAAATGGGTTTTTAACCCTAAAATGATGTTAATATATGATTTGAATCATCATTCATCAAGAAAAATCAAGAAAATTTGGATAACTTGTAAAAGGGGTAACCATAAAAACTTAGAAAATTTTCTAAGTTAAAAATAAAGTGGCTAGGGTACCAACTTTGGAGGATCATAACTCCTAAACCACAAAGCCATTTTTCCTCATCCAAAGATGGATTTGTAGCCCTCATTACCCTCTACAAAAACTTCAACTAGACCTAAGTCCAATTCATTAAGGATTTTGAGTTATGGAGTGATCAAAATGGCTGAAAAATGAAAATGTCACTTTTTCCAACACTTAGTGAAATTTTCACTAAGTCCAAATCTATCTTCACTTTTTTCCAAATGTAGGGGGATTTTTTACTTGGATCCAAAAGATATCGAAACCAAACATGTTCAAACAGTTGTTGTATCAAAGAAGGGCTTTCCAAAATGGCCAAGAACATTGCCAAATTCCATTTGGGCTATGAGTTATGACATTGTCAAGTTGCCTTGTTGAAATCTGTCAAGGCAAGACAGAATTTGCATTTTTGCTCGATTTGCCAAAATTGTGCAAATCCAAACACTCCTATCCACTTGGACACATCTGAGGATTGAATCTAAAGGGGGACAATCACTGAGCCAAGCCTCCAAAGTCTTTGGAACAAGAAATAGCATGTTGAATCTAGAATGGCCAAAATAGGGACAAGACTCCAATTTTGGATTGGAGCATTCAATGGAAGCATTAAGGTGGCATGGACTGAGCCATTTGCATTTGAATTCAGTCAAGACTTATCCAAGACCAAGGGAACCAGCAGCCTGTGCCCTAACCTCTAGTCAATGGCTAGAGGAGACTTGAACTTCCATTGGCCAACATTGAACAAACCTACTCAGCAGTTGCCATTCACTATTCCTTGCAAAACAAACTTGCTCTACTATAAATAGAGCTAAATTGTGGTCAGTTTGAGTACACCAAAGCCATCAAACAGATGCTTTCCTCAAAATCTCTTCTTTCACTCCAATTTTGCCTTCTAAGGCAAGTCACTATCGGGTTTTGAGTTTGAGAGCTTTTTCAATCAAACGAATCACTCACACACCTCACATACATCATATAGAAGTGATCCAAACACTCACATAACATCTGGAACACTGATTTCACAAAATCACCAGCCAATTGCTCAAGTTCATGACAGTTTTGCAGTTGAGGTGCCATCCTCAATTCTAAACCATTTCAATCCATTCTAAGCACTCAGACACATCACTTGGCACCTAGGAAAGCTATCCACATCATTGGAACCAAGCTGTAACACCTCCAACACCAAACATGATCACCAGCTGCAAGTGGTAAGCATGAGCTCTTCTAACTCTATGATCCATGCATTTTTTGCTGCACAATAATTTGGCCATATGTTCATAATCATGCATGGAATGTTTCCCCTCAATTAATTGAATTGTTTGAATCGTGTATCAAAAATCCTAGCCTTCATGCAGAAATTAGGGTTCTTGAGGATTTTTCATGATTTCTTGTTATATGTTTAATTTAAATGAAATTAATTGACATAGACATGATCGTGAGGTTGAGACGAGCATAATGATATGTGGATTGCATGTTATAATCAAGTATTCTGTGAGATTGGAGAGAAAATGCAAATCTGGCCAAGCCCAGAACACACGCGTGTTCTTGGTGTGCTCTTGGCGCCTTTTTTTCAAAATTTGAATATTTGAATTTTGTGATTATATTTAATTGATTCAATAAATAATTTCTCTCTGAGTTTTAATGATTTTGAGTTGATTCTTTTTTTAATAATTCACAAAAATGTTAAAATATTTTATTTTCCCAAAAAATCCCAAAAATATTATTTATTTCATATAATTAATATTTTTGCAAAGAATTAATATTTTAATTGTTTTTGACATTTTAAATATTTTTTCTACATTGATTTTGCAATTTTTAATGTCTTCTAATTATTTTGTAGGTCAATACTTAATTTTTGAAGCATTAATCCAAGATCACAATTTGTTTTCCATATGTTAAACAATTTTTGATCATTTTAATTGAATTTTTATTCAATTAAATACATTTTTGAAAACAAATTAGGGTTTTGGATTAATTCAACCCTCATAAATCATTTTCAAAACACTTTGGGCCTCTAATAGAGTGTAAGACCCAATTCTTTTTTGACCAAATCATTTTTGGGCCTCAGTGTATTGTATAAGTCCCGATACCGTAAAAAACAAACGGCGCAATCGTCGCCTTTTCAAAATAACATTGGGCCTACCCTCGAGTAGTAAGACCCATTTCTTTTCTTAAAATTCATTTGGGCCTCTAATAGAGTGTAAGACCCAACCCCCTTTTAACCAAAACAAATTTGGGCCTCACTTATTGTATAAGTCCCTCTGCGTTAAAAGAAAACCTCGGTGCGATCGCCATTTTTAAACGAAAAATCAATTGGGCCTACCCTAGTGTTATAAGCCCCACTCTTTTTCTTTAAACTTTTTGGACCTCTTGAGAGAGTGTAAGACCCATCCCTTTGTACAGAAAACCTTTTTGGGCCTCAGTCACTTGTATAAGTCCCTCTGTACAAATTCAAACAGTGCGCTCACTGATAAAACCCTGGGCCTCTCCTTGAGCTGTAAGCCCCAAACCTTTCTTTTTCAAAGCACTTTCTCCTTTGATTTTGAATATACTGTTGTTTTCAATCTTTGTTTGTTGAACAACTAACCAAACAACATGGAAGCTCTACAACCGAGTAAGTGGTTATCGCTTTCATTTACCGCTTTAATATACATATAACTGTATTGTGGGGCTGTTTCACTGTAGGTCTTCTTTCATAAACTCATATCAACTGTGTAATAACAGTATAGATATTTAGAGTTTCCCCGGCAACTACGTCCAGCATTAAGCCCGTTGATCACTCTTAGAAATAGTCTAAACTAGATCCCCATAGGATTACCAGACACAGTCTTCCCTCCTCTTGGGGTTAAACAATATAGAGACATGAAAGACAGCATTCTCTGTGAACCCTTTCATAGACTGTCACTCATAGAAGTTGTCAAAGAAACTCTATTCCCCAGAGATGATCTTTTCTCCGTGAATGGCATCTCTTGAGTTTCTTCCAAATTCTCGGACTTTCCTGGATTGATCTATTCTCGATGAATGGCATGTCTTGAATTTATTGGGGTTTGGGGACCCATCGGCTTCTTAAAAGCAATCGGCCTCCTCTTGGGCATCGTACAAGGACCCACAGGCTTCCTAAAAGCAACCCCGCCTCCTCTTGGGATTAGTACAAGGACCCGCCGGCTTCTTAGAAGTATTCACAACCTCCTCTTAGGCTTCGTATAATGATCTCTTCCTCTGGGAATGATAGCCTCCTCTTGGGCTTCATACAAGGACCGATCGGCTTCTTAAAAGTTTCCAGCCTCCTCTTGGGCTTCATACAAATTGTCCCGACGACCTCCTAGAGGTATAGGAACAGAACTTAATCATCCGCATAGAACAGTCCTTTCAAAGAGTCTACTAGTGTTTCTCAAAGCATAGTACAAAAGATGAAACTCTAGACTTGGACAGTCTAATCTCCTTGAGTCTCAAAGACATTCTCAAGTGACCCCCTTCCCCAAAATAGGAAGGAAACCCGTAGACTAAGACAGTCTCAATACCCTTCAAATTTCCCGCTTCCTTAAAGAACAGGAATAACCCAGATCCTCGAATCAAATCCCTGAGTATAGTGTTGCTCATATAAGAACTGATTTTCTCTTTAAATTCAGTATACTGGACCTGTCACTTAACTAAAATAGTAACCCTAGCCTCCTCTTGGGCTTTGCACAATGATCCTCCCCATCGGAGTCAAACAATGTTTAGCCTCTCTCTCGGGCTTTGTACGAGACACATAAGAGACTCCCTCGTTGAGTTAATCACCACTTTCGCCTCCATCTCGGGCTTCGTACGAGATACAAAAAAACTCTCTTGTTGAGTCAAATAGCCTCCATCTCGGGCTTTATACGAGATACCAAAAGACTCCATCGTCGGGTCAAAACCTTTTAGCCTCTCTCTCGGGCTTTGTACGAGACACATATCAGCCTCCTCTTAGGCTTTGCATAAGAAAACCACTGGTTAATCCAATTAACCTTTTAGCATCAAAGTTGTGCCTCGTTCACAGTACACAAACATCAACAACTCTTTCCCCTTCATCTAATCGCTGTAAGTGGCAAGCCTCTGGATCATTTACATCCATGCCATTGTCCCTCTTTTAGCATGAGAGATTCCTAAGGAAAGATGACATTGCTCTACACTGAGTTAAAGTCTTCTCCTTCAGGTCGGAAATCCCCTTTAAAGGAAATTATGGCAATGCCGGATCCGCGTATCCCGGTTAAAGTAATTCTCCTTTATAAACAGTTGTGACATACAAACCCCTCTTTAGAGATGACAAATTCTCTCTGAAGTCAACACCCTTTTAGCTTCATATCTTGGGCTTTGAACAAGATACAAATAGACCCTTCAGCTTCACATCTTGGGCTTTGAACAAGATACAAACCACCTTTTCGCTTCACGTCTTGGGCTTTGAACAAGACACCAAAAACACCCATTTCCTCCCATAGAATAGGAGGAACTACGAACGCTCTGATTTCCCTGTTTCGGTAAACGGGAATACGTAGGCATAAGATTGAAAGAAAAATCTTAGCGAGCACACTAAACAAAAACCCAAAATCCCATACTCTCATTTATCTACCAAAAAGCATCAGTCCTAACATCCTAATCCTTGTTCCCCGCCAGAAAGTCCTAGAAAGAGAGAAAACAGTATTGGCGAAAATACAAATAACCAGTACAAAGGCCCCTCCCCCCCACATTGATAGCATTCGTAACCTAACAGACCGCTGTTTAAACTCAGTATGTAAAGCAGGGTTAATTGGAGACATCTATTTCCCTTCCTTCATCAGCTTTAATAGGATAAAAAATGAATCGACCTGTAGTAAACTCAACCGCAGAGAGCGACCAGCGCTTAAGAACCGCGTCCAAAATCGCTCGCTACAGAAAAAATGGCACCCACCGTAGGGCCCCTCGATTTCTTTTTTCTCTTCACTTGTGTGAATACCACAGATTGGGGCTTCTGCCGGGGAACTCATTTCTGTCAGGAACTTAGGATTCATAGCTTTAAAGGTCTAGGACAAATATATATACTGCTTTTCCTAATTGCTATACATGTTTATTTTTCTGCTAATGGGAATGCGTGTGATGCCGCATGTGGAAAGATTGAGCATACACTTAAGATAAGTGATGACGACGAGGTCGACCATCAACCTCAGTGGAGGCTGACCAATGCAACCCATTCTCTCACCTAGACAATGGGCCGATTGTTAAGTCTGAGAAGCTGAGGAGCCAAACCCTTTCATAGTGTGGGAACTATCGAAAATAGTTGTTACGCGATACTACCCTCATTTGAGGCTGGTGATCTATTCTCGGTGAATGGAACTTACTCTAAGATTGCTCTACAACTCGCTGGCGATCCGCTTGTTGTTTTGCTTTCCTGGGAGGAGCTGATGATAATGAGTACAGGTACAAAAATCACCTTTGTATAAACCTTTGGGGATGGGTAGAGCCTTGACTTCATGACAACGACCCTTTGACCCCATGTTTTTTCTATGTTTTTGTGTGCTGCATTCATGCATTCATTTAAAAAACATTAAAACATTCAAAAAATTTCTCTTCTTGTCTCTCTGTTTTCCAAATTAAACTAAGACTGTGATTGCAAATATCAGAGAAAAGGATTGCACTAATGGATTTCGGTAGAAGGAGAACTCACCAGTATACCTTCAAGGTTCCAAAGTTAGAGGATTTGAGAAGGTTAGCAAGGATGATCACTAACCAAGAGGCTTTCAGAGCCAAGCACGGAGGTTTGCTACCACTGTTAAGAGTCCATGTGATTGAGGGAATCATGGATGCGCTCATTCAGTTTTACGATCCGGTTTATCACTGTTTCACATTCCCGAATTACCTGTTAGCACCAACGCTGGAGGAGTATTCTCACCTGATTGATTTACATATCACTGGTCGAGCTCCATTTTCTGGACTGGAAGAAATTCTAAAGAATCAGATCATTACAAGAGCAATTCATTTGGACGAGTCTGAGGTCAGGACTCACCTGACCACTAAGGGTGGCATCCAAGGTTTGCCAGCCCAATTCTTGATAAAGAAAGCCTTGTATTTTGCCAGTATAGGAAACGTGACTGCTTTTGAAAGCATCTTTGTCTTGCTCACCTACGGGTTATTTTTGTTTCCCAACATCAATAACTTCGTTGATATTAACTCCATTAAGGTTTTTCTCATTGGAAACCCTGTGCCGACTTTGCTCGCAGATGCGTATCATTCTGTACACTTGGGAAATTTGTACAGCGGAGGGGAGATCACATGCTGTGTACCTCTGCTTTACAAATGGTTTATCTCTCACTTGTCCAAGTCTGCTGCTTTTTGGGTTTGCAAGAGTGCCTTACGTTGGTCGCAGAAGATCATGTCTCTTACCAACTTTGATATAGATTGGTGTAATAGGATCTATGATGGAATCAGGATCATTGACCGTTGTGGAAATTTCCCCAACGTACCCCTTATAGGAACTAAGGGAGGAATCAACTATCATCCAGTTCTCGTTCGTCGTCAATTTGGATACCCGATGAGACACGTCCCACGGGGTGTTCATCTGGAAGGTCTTTTCTTCAAGGAAGGAGAAAATGACAGAGCACTAAAGATGGAAATGGTGCAGGCCAGGAAGCACGTTCATAAGAAAGGACGAGAGTCTCTGGGAAAACCAGACTGTGTCTCGGTGGAGCCTTATCTCCATTGGGTACAAACTAGAGCTCTCAAGCTAAAAATGCCTTATCCTCGTTACGGAATTCTTCCGCCAAAGGAATCTGTCATGTATTTCATGACTGAAACGGAAAAGCTTCAGGTTACTCTCAACAAAGTTCAAAAGGAGAGGAGGTCTTGGAAGAACAAGTATCGCACCCTCGACGTAGAGTGCATTAAAATGCAGCAACTACTGAAAGAGAAGGATGCTCTGATTGAAATTTTGGAGCAACATGCTGTAGAGAATCAAGATGACCAAAGGAATTTGCTCACTCCTTTCACCTAGAAAAGGAATGACAACCCGACAACGGCCCAAGAGCCCCGGTCAAAGAAAAGGAAGATACCAGAATCAGCACCCGATTTCTCTTCAGAGAGGACTCGGGACCCATTAGCTTAGGTTTCTGTTTCTGCACTTTGTAATCTACTGTATTTCCATTTCTGTAATCCTTTGAATTCAATAAAAAGGGGTTTCCCCACCGTTTGATATTTGCAATCTAATTGTCGAAGTTTATTTTGATTAAACCAAAAAAACAATTAATATAATCATTGCATTCATCATTCTCACATCGCGTATTCTTCTTACCTACGAATCTCACGTTTGTGTCTCGATTCTAGAGAGTCAAACTGTCTCATTCGTACGATACTCGGGCCAATCGTCAGAAAAGGATGGATGATCTTGAGGAAGAAAACAGAGAGTTGAAAGAAGAGATCGACGCTCTGAGAGAGGATATGAGAAAGCTTCGTAACGACATGCAAGCCATGGCAGAAGCTCAGCTACAAAGGACTGTGATCTCAGAGATCACCTCAACACCCATAGTAGAGAAGTATGATCCTAGGTATCAAATGCCGAAAGATCGTCCCTGAGGCATGCCTGTTAACTATATCCCAGAAGGATATGTTCCGCCTATCACTGAGGATCAGGGAATCACAACAGAAGCCGCTGGGCCTGAAGGTTACAAACTTCGGGAAAGCAAAGATGCCAGGGGCATACTGAAGACTCCTGAAGGTTACAAACTTCGGGAAACACCAAGATTTACTGCCGTAGTCACGGTACCACCCCCTGTGGTGCACACTGTCCCGGAAGGACAGATTCCACAGACACCTTCTGGTAAAAAGGAAACTATGTTTGACCGAATGGATGAGTTCCAGGAGCAGTTCCTGGAAATGCAGAAAGAACTGCAAGGCATCCGCGGTCAGGATCTATTTGGAAAGGAAGCCGCAGACCTCTGCTTGGTCCCCAATGTGAAAGTCCCGCACAAATTCCAAGTGCCCGACTTTGAAAAATACAAGGGTAACTCTTGCCCTCAAAGCCATCTGGTGATGTACGCTCGGCGGATGTCAGCTTAGACGGAGAATCAGGACCTACTGATTCACTACTTCCAGGATAGTTTAACCGGTGCCGCATTAAAATGGTACATTGGTTTAAACCGTACTACGATCAGCACATTCAGAGATCTTGGTACTGTCTTCGTCCAACAATATAAATACAATTTGGACATGGCACCCGACAGAGATCAACTCAGATCAATGTCGCAAAAGGACAAGGAAACCTTTAAGGAGTATGCTCAAAGGTGGCATGAAATTGCCGCTCAAATTTGTCCACCTCTTGAGGAAAAAGAGATGACAAAGATCTTCTTAAAAATCTTAAGCTCATTTTACTATGACCGAATGGTTGCCAGTGCACCCAGTGATTTCACCGAGATGGTCGGCATGGGCGTACGTCTTGAGGAAGCCGTCCGAGAAGGACGTTTGGTAAAAGACACTGGATCGACGAGCGGTACTAAAAAATACGGTAGTGCTCTCCCTAAGAAAAAAGAGCAAGATATTGGGAATATCTCTCTCGGAAAGCAAAGGCGACGTTATCAGCCAGTAGCAGCTGTAACTCCTGCTATCAGCCCTGCGCCTATTCCTACGTATCAACCTCAGGTAGTGCAAAGCCAACCTGATCAGCAAAGGACACAACAGCCTCTTCAGCATGCTCGTCCTCCATATAACAACAACCGTACAACACGGCCACCAGGATTTGATCCTATACCCGTAACGTATGCAGAGCTATTTCCCTTACTACTGGCCAAGGGGCACATTCAGACTAAGTCCCCTCTTACAGTACCGGATAAACTGCCTTTTTGGTTTAAGGTGGATCAAACTTGCCCTTACCACCAAGGAGGACCAGGGCATAACATAGAAACTTGTCTCAATTTCAAATCTGGTGTGCAAAAACTTGTTAGGAGCGGGGTCTTATCCTTCAAGGATACAAATCCTAATGTTCTCACAAACCCGCTGCCTCAACATGAGAAAGTTGTAGTCAATCTGATTGAGAAAGAGACTAACAATGTCTATCAAATTCACGATGTACTCTTGTTAAAGGCCAATCTGGTCAAGATGCATTGTAGACAGAGTGGATATGGCCATGTGCCGCCTCATAATTATCACCAGTGTGATATCTGCTCTAAAGACAACCAAGGATGTTCTATAGTTCAAGCAGCTCTACAGGAACAGGTGGATCTCGGATGGATCCAAGAGCACCGAGTTCGTGGAGTTAACATGGTTTAACCGAATTCTAACGTCATTCAGAACCACGATATCCGTACAATGAATGTCAACTTGGTGGCAATGCACTCAAGCCAAAGCCAGTATCATAATCTGTCGCGGCACGATTACAGTTTTTGTCTGACGTGCTCGGTAAACAAACAGGGATGCTCTTTCATACAAGAAGCCCTCCAGCGTCAGATGGATCTTGGATGGATCCAAGACTACCATAATAGGAACCCTTATCAGATCAATATGGTTCAAATCTTTGACATTCGCGTAATGAATACCAACCTGGTGGAGTTACATGCTGAACAGGTCCGACTCGGATTCTTAATATCACGTGACTATCAAAGCTGTAAAGCGGGTTGCGAAAACGATTGAGGTTGTACCCTTGTCCAGGAGGCACTCCAGCCCTTGTTAAATCACTGGTGGATGCCAATTTATATGGATGAAGATACTCAGCAAATTAGTATCAGTAACAGGAATCCTACTCGGCGTCAGAGTCAGGATATCCGATCAGTGGAAGCTAACCTAGTGAGGTTACATTGTATTCAAAGTGGGCGTGGCCAGGTGCCACCACACAATTACGACCGTTGCAGCGTCTGTTCGGAAAGTAACCAAGGGTGTTACCTTGTGCGAGCAGCTCTTCAGGGTCAGGTGGATCGTGGAGAGATTCGTCCATATCCAGGTTCTGGACCCATCGACTGGACGCCGAACTACCTTGCCGATCAAGTCGAAGATGTTGTCACCATCTCTGGTCATCACAAGACCAGGGATGTTTTTGCCATTATCCCTCTACTTAACAAATCTAAAGTTCCCAACCGGGAACGGATCGAGATTACTTATGATGGTCAGAAAAATTAAAAGGTTCCCATAGTCATCTATCTACCGGGATCATTACCGTATGAATCAACTAAGGTTATCCCTTACAAATACGGTGCAACAACCATTGAGAATGGAAAGGAAATTCCATTACCCCCCGTCGTGAATATTGCAGACATCAGTCGAGTAACACGGAGTAGTAGAATCTTCAACCGAGGGGTTGGGGAACCTAACAAAGAAAAGGAACTTCAGACAGAAGCTCCCGATCCACCAGTCGGTCAATCCAGTAATCCCGACCTTTCAAAAAATGATGATGAGATGCTAAAGCTCATCCAAAGGAGTGAATATAACATTGTTGATCAACTGTTACAAACTCCTTCAAAGATCTCAGTATTATCACTGTTACTCAGTTCAGAAGCGCACAGGGAGGCTCTACAGAAAGTCTTGGAGCAAGCCTTTGTGGAACGGGATGTAACAATCAGACAGTTCGATAGCATTGTCTCTAACATCACTTCCTGCAACAGTTTGGGATTTAGTGATGAGGAACTACCCGAAGAGGGTCGCCGTCATAACATGGCGCTCAACATTATAGTTAACTGCCAGGATGATGCTTTAGCTAGCGTACTGGTAGACACAGGGTCAGCCCTGAATGTTATGCCGAAGTCTACTTTGATGCAATTATCATTCAAAGGCCCTCCGATGAGAATCAGCGAGGTCGTCGTCAAAGCATTCGACGGATCCAGAAAAACGGTTATCGGCGAAGTTGATCTTCCCATAACTATTGGTCCTCACACTTTCCAAGTCACTTTCCAGGTCATGGACATCCGGGCAACGTACAGTTGCTTATTAGGAAGACCTTGGGTACACCAGGCTGGAGCGGTTACTTCGACCCTCCACCAAAAGCTAAAGTTCGTCAAGAATGATCAACTTGTCACAGTTTGTGGGGAACAAGCCTTGCTTGTAAGCAACTTGTCATCATCTACTGGTATAGAACCCGAGGAGGTTATTGGAACTCAATTCCAAGCACTGTCGGTGAGCAAGGACAATTAATCAAGAGGAGGAGCTTCCATTTCTTCATACAACGATGCTATCAAAGCGGTCGAGAGTACCGATACAACCGGATGGGGATAACTTGTCATTCCTACTGACAATAAAACAAAGAAGGGTCTTGGTTTTTCTGCAACCTGTACACAGACAGCTGCCAATGATGAAAGTCTTCATCCCCTTCAAAACTTCTTCCACAGTGGAGGTTTCCTCCACCCAGTGTCTCAAGCAGTACATGCTATCAATGAGGAAGATCCCTCTGATAAAGATGAAGAATGGAAGTCCTACCTTAACGAGGACGGTTATATGTCTCAGGAAGAGGTGCCTACGCCATTTTGCTATCCCGCACAGAGTCCGAGATTTATACCACGGTCAGATGTCGAAATGATATATGGAGATTGTGATCCGGAAGGATGTCGTGCTCCGCCAAATTCATTAGAGGAAGACACTCCGATGAAAGATAATTTTGACTACACCTACTATGACCCAATGGATGGTCTGCCAATGTGGTAGCCTTACCTAGGAGACTTGGGGCAAGAGAATCAACCGAACAGTGAAAATCAGCTGACCGTCATTGAATAGAATACCTGTGTCCCCACCATGTCATGGGATCAACACTCAGGTCATTTAGAAACAACTCAACATGAAGATGAATTCGCAACGTTCGCAGGACTTGAATTCATCAACTATGCTTTTCCCGAGGTCAACGTCATCGAGAGGGATGACTCCTCCAGTTCCAAAGAAGTTTGGGACACTCTGGGAGAACCAAGTGGAAAATACGACTATATGGTCAAGTACACCGCTCCCGAAAGCTCTCGTATCAGGTTCGAAGACATCCAGCCAACTGGATGGGGAGATACAGCTGAGAGCACCAATGCTATGCAAAATACAACTGAGGAATCCTCCTACGACAACTCTGCCTGGGAGACAGATTCCAATGATCCTGCTCCACCAGAAATCAGCGTCATTTTTGAAGACAAATCAAGGAAGGTGCCAGACTTTGTGATTCACCGAGGAGTTCACCGCCAATGGGTTGCTGTTTATGTTCCGAAGGTCGTTCACCAGTCAAAGTAATTGCCATCTTTTAACCTTTCACTCTGCCCAGGTGAAACGGATGTTTTGATAGGGCTCGCTTTCTGTAAATTTTCCCTCTTCGCTTCGCCCAAAGCGACAGAGTTTTGTTTTATAGGGCTGTAGTTTCAAGGATCGACTTGTTCATTAATAAAATAACGTTGTTCTGTAATTTCCGCATTAATTGCTGTTTTCTCTTTTTGCTTTTTCAAAAAATGGTAATCCTAAAAAACAATTAAAAAAAAAACAAGCAGTAAAATAAATACACTGCACACACTTGCATTTTCTCTATCTCTTCTAAACACGAATCATAACGTCATGCATATTGCTTGTTTTAAACCCCGTTGAAACATACGATCCAACGCCTTCTCCCAACTTTGAGTTCCCGGTATTTGGGGCTGAAGAAGAAAATGACGACGAAATTCCAGAAGAGATCTCCCGACTACTCAGACAAGAGGAAAGGTCCATTGAACCTCACAAAGAGCCATTGGAAACGGTCAACTTGGGTTTAGAGCAAGAGAGAAAAGAAATCAGGATTGGGGCACTGCTCAGTCCAACTGCCAAAGAGAGTTTGATAAAGCTTCTCAAAGAGTTTCCCGATGTGTTCGCTTGGTCCTATCAGGATATGCCAGGGTTGGATACCAGCATCGTGGAACATCACTTACCGTTAAGATCGGAATGTCCGCCAGTAAAGCAGAGGTTGAGATGGACTCACCCGGACATGGCCATCAAAATCAAAGAGGAGGTACAGAAACAGATTGACGCGGGTTTCCTCGCCACATCAGAATATCCTCAATGGTTAGCCAACATCGTACCCGTTCCCAAAAAGGACGGAAAGGTCAGAATGTGTGTCGATTACAGGGATCTGAACAAGGCTAGTCCAAAGGACGACTTTCCTTTACCACACATTGACATGTTGGTAAACAGCACAGCAAAGTTCAAAGTTTTCTCCTTCATGGATGGAGAAAACTTCGTTCATTACCCCATGGGGCACCTTTTGTTACAAGGTAATGCCGTTCGGTTTGAAGAACGTCGGGCAACCTATCAAAGGGCCATGACTACTCTGTTTCATGACATGATACACAAAGAAATCGAGGTATATGTCGATGATATGATTGCAAAATCAAAAATAGAGAGTGAGCACGTTGAACATCTGTCAAAATTGTTCGAACGTTTAAGAAAATTTAAACTCCGCTTGAATCCCAACAAGTGCACTTTCGGTGTCCGTTCAGGGAAACTACTAGGGTTCATTGTCAGCCAGAAAGGAATTGAGGTTGATCCTGACAAGGTCAAGGCCATTCAAGAAATGCCTTCTCCGAAAACTGAAAAACAAGTCAGAGGATTCTTGGGACGTTTGAACTACATTTCCAGATTCATATTCCTTATGACCGCGACATGCGCGCCGATCTTCAAATTACTCAAAAAGAACCAGGATTGCGTTTGGTCAGAAGATTGCCAAACCGCCTTCGACAGTATTAAGGAATATCTGTTGAATCTTCCGATTCTATCACCTCCAGTGGAAGGAAGACCACTGATCATTTACCTCACAGTCTTAGAGGACTCAATGGGATGTGTACTTGGCCAACAAGACGAAACCAAAAGGAAAGAGTCTGCCATTTACTATTTGAGCAAGAAATTCACCGATTGCGAAACTCCGCACACGATGCTTGAGAAAACTTGCTGCGCTTTGGCTTGGGCAGCCAAACGTCTTCGCCAATACATGATTCGTCATACTACTTGGTTGGTCTCCGAAATGGATCCAATCAAGTACGTTTTCAAAAAACCTGCTCTTACGGGAAGGATTGCCCGTTGGCAGATGCTGTTATCAGAATATGACATAGAGTACCACGCTCAAAAAGCCGTTAAGGGAAGTATTTTAGCCGATCATTTGGCTCATCAACCGATTGACGATCAAGAATCAGTCGGGTTTGACTTCCCGGACGAAGATGTCATGTATCTAAAGATGAAAGATTGCGATGAACCGTTACCCAGTGAAGGGCCAGAACCAGGGTCCCAATGGGGACTTATCTTTGACGGAGCAGTTAATCATTATGGAAACGGAATTGGGGCAATCATTGTTACCCCTCAGGGTACCCACATTCCTTTCACTGCCAGACTTACGTTCAAATGTACGAACAACGAGGCCAAATATGAAGCTTGTATCATGGGTCTCGAGGAAGCAATTGATTTAAGGATAAAAAACTTGGACGTATACAGCGACTCAGCCTTGGTTATCAATCAGATAAGAGGAGATTGGAACACATACCAATCAGGACTGATCCCATACAAAGACTATGCAAGAAGGTTGCTACCTTTCTTCAATAGAATGGAGTTTCATCATATCCCTCGTGAGGAGAATCACATGGCTGATACATTAGCCACTATCTCTTCTATGATTAGTGTAGGTCAATGGAATGACATACCTAAGATCGACATCATGCGCCTTGAACGGCCCGCTTATATCTTCACGATTGAAGCAGTCATAGACGACTGACCTTGGTATCACGATATCAAATGCTTCCTTCAGAAACAAGAGTACCCACCTGGGGCACTAAGGAAGGATAGAAAAACCCTCAGAAGATTGGCTGGAAACTTCTTCCTGAGCGGTGACACTCTCTATAAGAGAAATTTTGACATGGTCTTGCTCCGATGCGTAGACAGACTAGAAGCAGACATGCTTATGAAAGAAATTCATGAAGGGTCCTTTGGCACTCATGCCAATGGACACACAATGGCGAGAAAAATCCTAAGAGCAGGGTACTATTGGTTGACCATGGAATCCGACTACTACAAGTACATGAGGAGGTGTCACAAGTGTCAGATATACTCAGACAAAATTCATGTACCGTCATCACATCTCAAAGTTCTCTCTTCCCCATGGCCATTCTCGATATGGGGAATCGACATGATTGGCATGATTGAGCCCAAGGCTTCAAACGGACATCGGTTCATCCTAGTAGCCATTGACTACTTCACCAAGTGGGTCGAAGCAGCATCATTCGCCAATGTAACCCGACAAGCGGTGATCCGATTTATCAAAAAAAAATATCATCTGCCGTTATGGTGTTCCAAGCGAGATCATTACTGATAATGGATCTAACTTGAACAATAAGATGATGAAGGAGTTGTGCGCAGAGTTCAAGATCGAACATCATAACTCATCTCCCTACCGACCCAAGATGAACGGAGCTGTAGAAGCGGCTAACAAGAACATCAAGAGGATTTTTCAGAAGATGGTTGTAACCTACAAAGATTGGCACGAGATGCTACCCTTTGCTCTTCACGGTTATCGCACATCTATCCGCACTTCAACAGGGGCTACCCCTTTCTCTCTAGTATATGGCATGGAAGCAGTGCTCCCCATAGAAGTAGAGATCCCGTCAATCCGAGTATTGATGGAAGCTAAGCTTACAGAAGCTGAATGGTGTCAAAGCCGACACGATGAACTGAATCTGATCGAGGAGAAGCGAATCACGGCACTATGCCATGGTCAGCTGTATCAACGGAGAATGAAGAGGGTGTTTAACAAAAAGGTCCGACCTCGTATCTTCAGGAAAGGAGACCTTGTGCTCAAGAAGATCCAGTCATTTCTCACTGATTCCCGGGGCAAGTGGACCCCAAATTATGATGGCCCCTATGTGGTCACGAAAGCTTTCTCAGGCGGCGCCTTGAGACTTACAACCATGGACGGAGAGGAATTTGCCTACCCCACGAATGTTTATGTAGTCAAGAAATACTTCGCCTAAAACTAAAAAAAAAAGTCTCGGTGGATTGAAAACCCGAAAGGGCGGTCCAGGCAAAAGTTAGAGACAAAATAAAAAAAATCATCCCGGTGGATTGGAAACATCGAAGTACAATCCAGGCAAAAATTAGGGATAATGGCAAGTAACTATGTTCAACAGGGGCAAGTTTCGCAGCAGCAGTTACATAATCGTCAGAAAACTCCAGTTAAGGTCATCTTCGACAGAAGCTCAGGATGCCCAGAATTCAAAGTTGGTAGGAGGATAGTGGTCGTTATTGTAATACCCCAAATTTTGACCACTTAGATTTCCCATCATTGTGAAAATCATCATCACAATATGGATGAACCATCATGCTTCATCAGTCTCCCCAAAGATGGGCGAGCATCCAATACAATCAAAATTAGGGTTTCAAGCCCTCTCTGAGTGCTTAGACAAAGGATCAATCAAGAAATGACATGATCTTCAACTTGTCTAACCTCCCAAGTAACTACAAAGGATCAAAAGGACTCCCACTTCAAGGATTAAGCACAAGGATGCTCCCTTCTAGGTGGATCAAGCCTCAAGATCGCCAGTGTCACCAAATTAGGGTTTTGGTCGACCAGGGCCTCCAGATGGAAAATTTTCATCTGGGCACAAGGCAATGATCCAAAACATGACCTAATATACTTCATGGAACCTCATGAACCCATACATCAAGTCAATTTTGCCTCAGGGGATGCATTCATCAAAAATCAGGAATTAGGGTTTCTTGACCTAATTCACCCCTAAGTTGACTTTTGGGACAAACCATGAGCCAAGACCTCAAGACATGATTTGAGGGTCTCTAATATACCATATTGATCCATTTGGAACAATGGATTAATCCAAGAAGCTTGGGCAACAAGTCTCAATTTCATCTGCACCACAATTAGGGTTTTAAGAGAAAAGTCAACTGTAACTTTGACTTTTGACCAGGACATGCTCCCAAACCCTAATACATGATTGAATATACCCTATGACACCCATGGAACATGTCCATCAAGTTTGATTTAGGTCAAGGACATGATTTCCTGAAGAATTGCACAGTTTGGAATTCATCTGATAAAAAGTCAACTGTGCACAAAAGTCAACTTTGACTTTTTGAGATTTTTCACCAAAATGGATTTTTAACCATAAAATGATGTTAATGTATGATTTGAATCATCATTCATCAAGAAAAATCAAGAAAAGTGAGATAACTTGTAAAAGGGGTAACCATAAAACTTAGAAATTTTTCTAAGTTAAAAATAAAGTGGCAAGGGTACCAACTTTGAAGGACCATAACTCCTAAACCACAAGGCCATTTTTTCTCATCCAAAGATGGATTTGTAGCCCTCATTATCACCTACAAAAACTTCAACTACAAGTCATTCCAATTCATTAAGGATTTTGAGTTATGGAGTGATCAAAGTGGCTGAAAAGTGAAAAAGTCACTTTTTCCAACACTTAGTGAAATTTTCACTAAGTCAGATTTTGCCTCACTTTTTGCCAAATGTAGGGGGATTTTTCACTTGGAATCAAAAGATATCAAAACCAAACTTGTTCAAACAGTTGTTGTATCATGTAAGAGCTTTCCAAAATGGCCAAGAACATTGCCAAATTCAACCTACACCATGAGATACAACATTGCCAAGTTGCCTTGCTGAAATCTGTCAAGGCAAGGCAGAATTTGCAACTTTGGTCGATTTGCCAAAATCAGCCAAATTCAATTGCTCCTATCCACTTGGACACCTCAGAGGATTGAATCTAAAGGGGACAATCACTGAGCCAAGCCTCCAAAGTCCATGGAACAAGAAATAGCATGTTGAACCTATAATGGCCAAAATAGGGACAAGACTTCAAATTTGGAATGAGGCATTCAATGAAACCATCAAGGTGGCATGGACTGAGCCATTCTCATCTGAAATCAGTCAAGACTTATCCAAGACCAAGGGAACCAAAGCTCTGTGCCCTAACCTCTAGTCAATGGCTAGAGGAGACTTGGATTTTCATTTGCCAACATTGGCCAAACCTACTTACCAGCTGCCATGCACTATTCCTTACAAAACAAACTTGCTCTACCATAAATAGAGCTCAATTGTGGTCAGTTTGAGTACACCAAAGCCATCTAACAGATGCTTTCATCAAAATCTCTTTCTCTTGGCAAAAATGCCTTTCTTAGCAAGGTAGCTATCGGGTTTTGAGTTCGAGAGCAAGTCCAATCAAACCAATCACTCACACACCTCACATACATCACATATGAGCTGATCAAACACTTAGATTACTTCTGAAACATCAATTTCACAAAATCACCAGCTGGTTGCTCAAGGTTTTAACCAAAGTGCAGCTGAGGTACCACAAAATGATCCAGCCAATTTCAATCAAGTCCAACCATCCAAACACAATCCATAGGGTGTAGGGAAGCTGTTCAGATCATCACCACTCATCTGTAACACCTCCAAATCAAAAATCACTTTGAACTTGCTGTCACGACTTGGAGGTAAGCACATACTTGGTCATCTCTCAATCTATGCATATTTCCTCGCACAATAATTTGGCCATATGTTCATAATCATGCATGGAATGTTTTCCCTCAATTAATTGCATTGTTTGAATCGTGTATCAAAAATCCTAGCCTTCATGCAGAAATTAGGGTTCTTGAGGTCTCTTCGTGATTTCTTGTTGTATATTTAATTTAAATGAAATTAAAGTACATGGACATGATCGTGAGGTTGAGGCGAGCATAATGATATGTGGATTGCATGATATGATTACGTATTCATGGAGATTGGATAGAAAATGCAAATCTGAGAAACCAAGAACACGCGCGTGTTCTTCAGCTTGTTCTTGGCGCCATTTTTAGAAATTCAAATATTTGAATTTTGTGATTTTGTTTAATTGATTCAAAAATTAATTTCTCTCTGAGTTTTAATGATTTTGAGTTGATTCTTTTTTTTAATAATTCACAAAAATGTTAAAATATTTTATTTTCACAAAAAATCCCAAAAATATTATTTATTTCATATAATTGATATTTTTGCAAAGAATTAATATTTTAATTATTTTTGACATTTTAAATATTTTTTCTACATTGATTTTGCAACTTTTAATGCCTTCTAATTATTTTGTAGGTCAATACTTAATTTTTGAAGCATTAATCCAAGATCACAATTTGTTTTCCATGTGTTAAACAATTTTTGATCATTTTAATTGAATTTTTATTCAATTAAATACATTTTGAAAACAAATTAGGGTTTTGAATTAATTCAACCCTCATAAATCATTTTCAAAACACTTTGGGCCTCTAATAGAGTGTAAGACCCAATCCTTTTTTGACCAAATCATTTTTGGGCCTCAGTGTATTGTATAATTCCCGATACCGTCAAAAACAAACGGCGCGATCGTCGCCTTTTCAAAATAACATTGGGCCTACCCTCGAGTAGTAAGACCCATTTCTTTTCTTAAAACTCATTTGGGCCTCTAATAGAGTGTAAGACCCAACCCCCTTTTAACCAAAACAAATTTGGGCCTCACTTATTGTATAAGTCCCTCTGCGTTAAAAGAAAACCTCGACGCGATCGCCATTTTTAAACGAAAAATCAATTGGGCCTACCCTCGTGTTATAAGCCTCACTCTTTTTCTTTAAACTTTTTGGGCCTCTTGAGAGAGTGTAAGACCCATCCCTTTGTACAGAAAACCTTTTTGGGCCTTAATCACTTGTATAAGTCCCTCTGTACAAATTCAAACAGTGCGCTCACTGATAAAACCCTGGGCCTCTCCTTGAGCTGTAAGCCCCAAATCTTTCTTTTTCAAAGCACTTTTCCTTTGATTTTGAATATACTGTTGTTTTCAATCTTTCTTTGTTGAACAACTAACCAAACAGCATGGAAGCTCTACAACCGAGTAAGTGGTTATCGCTTTCATTTACCGCTTTAATATACATATAACTGTATTGTGGGGTTGTTTCACTGTAAGTCTTCTTTCATAAACTCATATCAACTGTGTAATAATAGTATAGATATTTAGAGTTTCCCCGGCAACTACGTCCAACATTAAGCCCGTTGATCACTCTTAGAAATAGTCTAAACTAGATCCCTATAGGATTACCAGACACAGTCTTCCCTCCTCTTGGGGTTAAACAATATGGAGACATGAAAGACAGCATTCTCTGTGAACCCTTTCATAGACTGTCACTCATAGAAGTTGTCAAAGAAACTCTATTCCCCATAGATGATATTTTCTCCGTGAATGACATCTCTTGAGTTTCTTCCAAATTCTCGGACTTTCCTGGCTTGATCTATTCTCGGTGAATGGCATGTCTTGAATTTCTCGGGGTTTAGGGACCCACAGGCTTCTTAAAAGCACTTGTCAAGAAACTCTATTCCCTAGAGATGATCTTTTCTCCGTGAATGGCATCTCTTGAGTTTCTTCCAAATTCTCGAACTTTCCTGACTTGATCTATTCCTTGTGGATAGCTTGCCTTGAATTTCTCGGGGTTTGGGGACCCATCGGCTTCTTAAAAGCAATCGGCCTCCTCTTGGGCATTGTACAAGGACCCACAGGCTTCCTAAAAGCAACCCCGCCTCCTCTTGGGCTTAGTACAAGGACCCGCCGACTTCTTAGAAGTATTCACAGCCTCCTCTTAGGCTTCGTATAATGATCTCTTCCTCTGGGAATGATAGCCTCCTCTTGGGCTTCGTACAAGGACCGATCGGCTTCTTAAAAGTTTCCAGCCTCCTCATGGGCTTCATACAAATTGTCCCGACGACCTCCTAGAGGTATAGGAACAGAACTTAATCATCTGCATAGAACAGTCCTTTCAAAGAGTCTACTACTGTTTCTCAAAGCATAGTACAAAAGATGAAACTCTAGACTTGGACAGTCTAATCTCCTTGAGTCTCAAAGACATTCTCAAGTGACCCCCTTCCCCAAAATAGGAAGGAAACCCATAGACTCGGACAGTCTCAATACCCTTCGAATTTCCCGCTTCCTTAAAGAACAGGAATAACCCAGATCCTCGAATCAAATCCCTGAGTACAGTGTTGCTCATATAAGAACTGATTTTCTCTTTAAAATCAGTATACTGGACCTGTCACTTAACTGAAATAGTAACCCTAGCCTCCTCTTGGGCTTTGTACAATGATCCTCCCCATCGGAGTCAAACAATGTTTAGCCTCTCTCTCGGGCTTTGTACGAGACACATAAGAGACTCCCTCGTTGATTCAATCACCACTTTCGCCTCCATCTCGGGCTTCGTACGAGATACAAAAAAACTCTCTTGTTGAGTCAAATAGCCTCCATCTCGGGCTTTATACGAGATACCAAAAAACTCCATCGTCGGGTCAAAACCTTTTAACCTCTCTCTCGGGCTTTGTACGAGACACATATCAGCCTCCTTTTAGGCTTTGCATAAGAAAACCACTGGTTAATCCAATTAACCTTTTAGCATCAAAGTTGTGCCTCGTTCACAGTACACAAACATCAACAACTCTTTCCCCTTCATCTAATCGCTGTAAGTGGCAAGCCTCTGGATCATTTACATCCATGCCACTGTCCCTCTTTTAGCATGAGAGATTCCTAAGGAAAGATGGCATTGCTCTACACTGAGTTAAAGTCTTCTCCTTCAGGTCGGAAATCCCCTTTAAAGGAAATTATGGCATTGCCGGATCCGCGTATCCCGGTTAAAGTAATTCTCCTATATAAACAGTTGTGACATACAAACCCCTATTTAGAGATGACAAATTCTCTCTGAAGTCAACACCCTTTTAGCTTCATATCTTGGGCTTTGAACAAGATACAAATAGACCCTTCAGCTTCACATCTTGGGCTTTGAACAAGATACAAACCACCTTTTCGCTTCACGTCTTGGGCTTTGAACAAGACACCAAAAACACCCATTTCCTCCCATAGAATAGGAGGAACTACGAACGCTCTGATTTCCCTGTTTCGGTAAACGGGAATACGTAGGCATAAGATTGAAAGAAAAATCTTAGCGAGCACACTAAACAAAAACCCAAAATCCCATACTCTCATGTATCTACCAAAAAGCATCAGTCCTAACATCCTAATCCTTGTTCCCCGCCAGAAAGTCCTAGAAAGAGAGAAAACAGTATTGGCGAAAATACAAATAACCAGTACAAAGGCCCCCCCACATTGATAGCATTCGTAACCTAACAGACCGCTGTTTAAACTCAGTATGCAAAACAGGGTTAATGGGAGACATCTATTTCCCTTCCTTCATCAGCTTTAATAGGATAAAAAATGAATCGACCTGTAGTAAACTCAACTGCAGAGAGCGACCAGCGCTTAAGAACCGCGTCCAAAATCGCTCGTTACACGCTGTTACACCTTTGGTCATTCGGTTGCCCGGACCAGTACCATATGAATCTGATAAAGTTGTTCCGTATAAGTACAATGCTACCATGGTAGAAGATGGTAAGGAAGTGCCCATTCCTTCTTTGTCTTCTATGGTAAGCATCGCTGATGTAAGTAGAGTGACCCAAAGTGGACGTGTCTTTGCTCCTGAGCCTCCAAAGATTGTCGAGAAGGTTAAAACTGGAAAACGAACTCAAGATGAGAGTAATGTCGATGTTTCTGGTCAGTCCAGTGGTTCGAAGGTTTATGAGGATGAAGTTTTGAAATTGATCAAAAAGAGTGATTACAGTGTTGTGGATCAACTCTTGCACACCCCGTCTAAGATTTCAGTGTTGTCCTTACTAATGAATTTTGAAGCTCATAGGAAATCTTTGCAGATGGTATTGGAACAAGCATATGTTGAGCATGATGTGAATGTTAACCAGTTTGATGGCATTGTTGCCAACCTCACCGCATGTAATAATTTGAGTTTCTGTGATGAAGAGTTACCTGAGGTGGGGAGAAATCACAATTTGGCTTTACACATCTCCATGAACTGTCAAGAAGATGCGCTTTCTAATGTGTTGGTTGATACTGGCTCTTCTTTGAATGTGTTGCCAAAATCTACTTTATCAAGGCTTTCTTACCAAGGTCCTCCCATGAGGTATAGTGGGGTTGTTGTTAAAGCTTTTGATGGATCTCGAAAAACTGTGATTGGAGAAGTTGATCTTCCGATCAAAATAGGACTATGCTTCTTCCAGATTACTTTTCAAGTAATGGATATTCGTCCTGCTTATAGTTGTCTGCTTGGCCAACCCTGGATTCATGAAGCTGGGGCAGTGACTTCGACTCTTCATCAGAAGTTAAAATTTATTAAGAATGATAAGCTGGTAATTGTTGAAGGTGGGCAAGCGATGCTGGTGAGCCACCTTTCATCCTTTTTATATGTTGATGCTGATGAAACTGTTGGAACACCGTTCCAAACTCTTTCTATTGATGATAAAGCTGTTAAGAAGAATGAGTTACCCATTTCTTCTTTGAAAGATGTTTTGCATGTGTTAGAAACTGGTCGGTCTGACGGTTGGGGCCGAGTCATTGATGTGGTTGATAACCTGGGCAAAACTGGTTTAGGCTTTACGCCTGGTACAGTCAGAAGAGATTTGAAGCGTATTAATGAGACCTTTCACAGTGTCGGATTCATCCACAAAGATCACTCTACTGCTGCCATCATTGAAGATGATGAAGAGGAAGAACTTCCCAATTTCGTGACACATGGACAAGTCTGCCAGAATTGGATAGCTGTTGATGTTCCCACTGTTGTTCATATTTCAAAGTAATTTGTTTTTGTTTCTTTCAAAAATCCTTTCACTCTGCCCAAGGTGAAAGTGAATTTGTGAGGGTTTTGTTTCAAATTTTATCATCATCAATAAAATGTTATTTTGTTTATCCATATTAAGTTTTCCCTTTTTTGCTTTATTTCTGAAAAATGGTAACATAAAAAACCAAAAAATAATAATAATGTGATAATCACTTTTATCTGCATGATACTTGCACTTTTTGTTCATATTCTAAAATCAAACATAAATCATTGTGCAGATTGATTGTTAAACCCATTGAAAACAATGACCCTATGCCCCTTCCCAACTTTGAGTTCCCTGTGTTTGGAGCTGAAGAAGAGGGTATTGAGGAGATTCCAGATGAAATTTCTCGGTTGCTTGAGCATGAGGAAAAAGCCATTCAGCCTCATGAAGAGCCGTTGGAATTGGTGAATTTGGGTTCAGAGGATGATGTAAAAGAAGTCAAGATTGGGGCACTGCTCCAGTCAGATGTTAAGAAGAGGATTGTGGAGCTTCTTAGAGAATATGTTGATGTGTTTGCTTGGTCTTATCAAGACATGCCTGGTCTTGATACTGATATTGTGGAGCATAGATTGCCGTTGAAGCCTGAATGTCCACCGGTGAAGCAGAAATTGAGAAGAACTCATCCCGACATGGCTGTGAAGATCAAAGAGGAGGTTCAAAAGCAGATTGATGCTGGTTTTCTTGTGACTTCTGAGTATCCTCAATGGGTGGCTAATATTGTGCCTGTTCCAAAGAAAGACGGAAAAGTCTGAATGTGCGTTGACTATAGAGATTTGAATAAAGCTAGTCCAAAAGATGATTTTCCATTGCCACACATTGATATGTTGGTAGATAATACTGCTAAATTCAGTATCTTTTCTTTTATGGATGGATTTTCAGGTTATAATCAAATAAAGATGGCACCCGAGGATATGGAAAAAACAACATTCATTACACCCTGGGGAACATTCTGTTACAGAGTGATGCCCTTTGGTTTGAAAAATGCTAGTGCAATGTACCAGAGAGCTATGACTACTTTGTTCCATGATATGATGCATACAGAAATTGAGGTCTATGTGGATGGTATGATTTGTAAGTCAAAGACTGAAGCAGATCATATTGAGTACTTATTGAAGTTGTTTCAGCGTTTGAGAAAGTTTAAGCTCCGTTTGAATCCAAATAAGTGTACTTTTGGTGTCCGTTCTGGGAAATTGTTGGGCTTTATTGTCAGCCAAAAAGGCATTAAAGTTGATCCTGGTAAAGTTAAAGCCATTTAGGAAATGCCTGCACCCAAAACAGAAAAACAAGTAAGAGGATTCTTGGGACGTTTGAATTACAACTCCCGATTTATATCCAATATGACTGCCACATATGCACCGATCTTCAAGCTTCTTCGCAAAGATCAGGGTTGTGTCTGGATAGAGGATTGTCAGAAAGCTTTTGAGAGGATTAAAGAGTATCTGCTTGAACCTCCGATTTTGTCTCCTCCCGTGGAAGGAAGACCTTTGATCATGTATTTGACCGTGCTGGAAAAGTGTATGGGATGTGTTCTAGGTCAACAAGATGAATCTGGTCGGAAAGAGTTTGCCATTTATTATTTGAGTAAGAAGTTCACTGATTGTGAGTCTCGGTACTCAATGCTCGAAAAGACATGTTGTGCTTTAGCTTGGGCTGCCAAGTGCCTCCGCCAGTATATGTTGAATCATACAACTTGGTTGATATCCAAAATAGACCCAATCAAGTATATCTTTGAAAAGCCTGCTTTAACTGGGAGGATCGCTCATTGGAAAATGTTGTTGTGAGAATATGATATCGAGTACCGAACTCAAAAAGCGATAAAAGGAAGTGTTTTGGCTGACCATTTGGCACACCAGCCAATTGATGATTATCAACCTATCATGTTTGATTTTCCTGACGAGGATGTGATGTATCTAAAGGTAAAAGATTATGAAGAACCATTACCTGATGAAAGGCCCGAGCCTGGATCCCGTTGGGGTTTGATTTTTGATGGAGCTGTTAATGAATATGACAATGGTATTGGGGCAATAATTGTTACTCCTCATGGTTCTCACATTCCTTTCACTGCAAGGTTGATGTTCAATTGCACAAATAATGCGGCCGAGTATGAGGCGTGTATTATGGGCTTGGAAGAAGCTATTGATTTAAGAATCAAGATTCTTGATGTATACGGAGATTCAGCCCTAGTGATTAATCAGATTAAAGGAGAATGGGAGACACGTCAACCTGATTTGATTCCTTATCGAGATTATGCAAGAAGGTTGTTAACTTTCTTCAATAAGGTTGAGTTTCACCATGTACCCAGAGCAGCAAATCGAATGGCAAATGCCTTAGCAACTATATCCTCCATGATTGTGGTGAATCGGTGGAATGATGTGCCCAAAATTGACGTTATGCGGCTTGATGGGCCAGCTCATGTATTTGTGGTTGAAGAGGTCGTTGATGATAAACCGTGGTATTATGATATTAAATGCTTTCTTCAAAATCAAGAGTACCCGCTTGGGGCATCCAAGAATGATAAGAAGACTTTGAGAAGATTGGCTGGTAGTTTCTTCTTGAATGATGATGTGCTGTATAAAAGAAATTATGACATGGTCTTGCTCAGATGCGTGGATAGACACGAAGCAGACATGTTGATGAAAGAAATTCATGAAGGATCTTTTGGTACTCATGCCAATGAGCATGCAATGGCTAAGAAGATGTTAAGGGCAGGTTACTATTGGCTCACAATGGAATCTGACTGTTGCAAATTTGTGAAGAAGTGCCATAAGTGCCAGGTTTATGCTGACAAAATTCATGTACCACCAACTCCTCTTAATGTTATCTCTTCTCCCTGGCCTTTCTCCATGTGGGGCATTGATATGATTGGAATGATTGAGCCTAAAGCGTCGAACGGACACCGTTTCATATTGGTGGCTATTGACTATTTTACCAAGTGGGTTGAAGCGGCATCATATGCCAATATGACCAAGCAAGTAGTGGTCCGGTTTATCAAGAACCAAATCATTTGTCGGTATGGTGTTCCGAGCAAGATTATCACTGATAATGGGTCGAACCTGAATAACAAGATGATGAAGGAATTATGCGATGAGTTCAAGATTGAGCATCATAATTCTTCTCCTTACAGACCTAAGATGAATGGGGCTGTTGAAGTTGCTAATAAGAATATTAAGAAGATTGTTCAGAAGATGGTTGTTACTTACAAGGATTGGCATGAGATGCTCCCTTTTGCTTTGCATGGGTATCGTACATCCGTCCGCACTTCAACAGGGGAAACCCCTTTTTCTCTTGTTTACGGTATGGAACAATGCTCCTAGTAGAAGTTGAAATCCCTTTTATGAGAGTTTTGATGGAAGCTGAATTGTATGAGGCTGAATGGTGCCAAAGCAGATATGACCAGTTGAATTTGATTGAAGAGAAAAGAATGACGGCCTCGTGTCATGGCCAATTTTATCAACAGAGAATGAAGAAAGCTTTTGACAAGAAGGTTCGACCTCGTGTGTTCAGAGAAGGCGACCTCGTGCTCAAAAAGATCTCGACTTTTACCAATGATTCTAGGGGCAAGTGGACTCCTAATTATGAAGGCCCATATGTTGTTAAGAGAGCCTTCTCTGGTGGTGCATTACTTCTTACAACTATGGATAGTGAAGAGTTCACTCGTCCTGTGAATGCCGATGCAGTCAAGAAATACCTCGCCTAAAAAAAATAAAAGAACAGCTCGCTAAGTTGAAAATCCGAAAGGGCGGCTTAGGCAAAAATGAGCGTCTCGGTGGGCTGAAAACCCGAAAGGGCAGTCCAGGCAAAAATTAGAGACAAAAACAGAAATAATCATCCCGGTAGATTGAAAACCCGAAAGGGCAATCTAGGCAAAAGTTAGGGATTATGGCAAGTAACTGCATTTGGCCAGTCTTGATCATTTGAAAGCAACACTGTTTATCAAGGATTCTGCTTCAATCATCCTCAGCTGAAGTTTTGGGCACAGTGGAATTCAAAGTTGTTAGGGAGAATAGTGGTCATTGTATTTCAATGTAACCCTTTCCATGTATTTACCATTTTTCAAACTTTGTAATGATCCATGGAATTACGCCATTTGTGGACTTCCATTCTATTAATAAAATTTGGGCCTTTGTCCCTTTGTTTGCAATTCTTATTTTGTTTTTGTTTGCAAAATTTCATTTATTGCTGATGATGATTTTTGAAACAAAATGTGAATAATTGATTTAAATTTTTGAAAATTATAAAAACATTTCCCTTTGATTTATGAGTATAAAAAGAATGTCAACGGTTATTCCAAAAATGGTAGGATCAATGTCTTCCTCAACAGGGTTCGTTCTCGCTCCTTTGGCATAATTTATTGACAGATCCCCAGTAGAGTTTGTTGATATTTCCTCAGCAGAGTTTGTTCCTATGAATGTGATTAGTTGTTGACAAGATGATGGGTTTGTTGTGATGTGTTGAATTCATAAGGTCCAATGTTGTTTGGTTTTTCCCCAGTTAGGTCTTGATCCGAATCTTCTCCAGCTGATTATGTTATGGTCAGGCAGTTGAGTAGTTTTGAGGTCCACTTCTCCTTAATGGTGGTCTCCACGCAGAGATTCATTTTTGCTGTCCCCAGCAAAAGTCGTATGAAGAATCCTCACTTAGATTTTTACCCTCTAGACGTGTTGTTGTTGCTTTGGATGTCCCTAAAACAGAGAGCGATATTATTCTCTTCTAAGAAACATTGACATGGTGATCGCTTGTCGTGTTTCATCTTGTCTTGTGGGTGTTTTTCTCTCCAGGTTGTTCTACCCAGGGATTTATCCTTGATGATTCTCCAACGGAGGCAGTGTATTATCATTTCCAGTCATAAAGCAGTGAGGTTAATTTCTCATTTCCCCCGGCAAGCCCAAGATGTACTTCTCTCCGGATTGTTTTTCAGAGATTTATCCTCCTAGTGAGGATTATGCATCACTATTGTGGCTATTCCCCAGTAAAGTTGCTCATGATAACTATATTCAAGGAATATTGATATACTAGTCACCTGTTGGGTTTTCTCTCATTTATGATGAGTATTGATCTAAAATCCCCCACAGTTTGACCTGTTGCTGTTTTCTCAGCAAGTCCAGGATGCCTCGCTCAGATTGGTTAATCCTCTAAGAGTGTTCTCGTATCTCCAGCAGATCTGCCTTGTTTTCCCAGTGGATTTTTCATAGATGTTTATATGTCTACAATCCCCAGCGGATTCATTATTTTTCAGCAGCAGATCTCTTCATCCTTTTGAAATGAAAGTTCCTGTGAATTTTTATGATCCCCAAGAAGAATCAGAAAGTTTGGGTTGTTATGATTCCCCGACAGCATTCCTGCCATCCTCAAAGTAGAGTTTATGTTATGATCCTCTTTGTGGATCATCGATGTTAGAAGATTGATATTTGGGTCTTTCCCCAAGGAGTATCTTCTTTTCTCCAGCAATATTTGAGCCTTGTAGTAGGATTCATTTTCCTTTGATGGCTTTTGTTTATCTCTTGCAGAATTCCTTCCGACGAATCCCTAGCAGAGCTGCTAATGATATCTCCATCTTGTTGAGATTAGCCGAGTATTCAGTGGTGTTGTGATGTTTATTTCACCCTCTGTTTACCCTTTATGTCTGTTTTGTCAGCATATTCATACTCATAAGCATTGCATGTGCATTCATTTGTTGTGCATAGCATGTTGTTGTTGCATTTTGCATTTGTGTCAGTACTTCTTTGCTCTCTGGTGCTGTTATCCCCGCAGAGCATGTGTGTCCTCTCTCCATTTAGAGAGTCGACTCATAAGCAAAAAATGCCTATCTTTGTTAATTCCCCACTGAGTTTATTTCTCGTGGAAGATTTTGATTCAGTTTCCTCTCCAGTTCATTATCTGGATGAAATTAGTCCCCAGTTGAGATATTTCCTCCTCGGGATGAGTCTTGTTTGATCGTTTCTCTCCAGCTTGTTCTTGGATTGAACTTTGGTTCCCTGCAACTTTTGTTTGGATCTCTAGGCTGTGAAACCTAGATTGAGAGTGCATTTATTTTGCACCTTTGAGGATTCTGCGCCCTTCAGCTGAAATCTGCGTATGATTCTAATACTATTTCATGGCATTCCTTTATTTGAGAATCCTGAGGCGATGCAGTTAATACCTTTTGTTACTCCGATGAATGGTAAGTCTCTTCAGTTAGATGGGATAGTTCGTTGTTGAGATTTGTTACTCCGGTGAATGGTAAGTCTCTTCGGTTAGATGGGACAGTTCGTTGTTGAGATTCTTCTACTCCAATGAATGGTAAGTCTCTTCGGTTTGATGGGACAGTTCGTTGTTGAGATTTTGTGACTCCGTTGAATGGTAAGTCTCTTCAGTTAGATGGGACAGTTCGTTGTTGAGATTTTGTGACTCCGATGAATGGTAAGTCTCTTCGGTTAGATGGGACAGTTTGTTGTTGAGATTCTTCTACTCCGATGAATGGTAAGTCTCTTCGGTTAGATGGGACAGTTCGTTGTTGAGATTCTTCTACTCCGATGAATGGTAAGTCTCTTCGGTTTGATGGGACAGTTCGTTGTTGAGATTTTGTGACTCCAATGAATGGTAAGTCTCTTCGGTTTGATGGGACAGTTCAATGAATGGTAAGTCTCTTCGGTTTAATGGGACAGTTCGTTGTTGAGATTTGATTACTCCAATGAATGGTAAGTCTCTTCGGTTTGATGGGACAGTTCGTTGTTGAGATTTTGTGACTCCAATGAATGGTAAGTCTCTTCGGTTAGATGGGACAGTTCGTTGTTAAAGTTTTCTACTCCGATGAATGGTAAGTCTCTTCGGTTTGATGAGACAGTTCATTGTTGAGGTATTGATATTCCCCAGTGGAGCCTGCTGTGTTATGTCTTCCCTGTTGAGTTATATCCTTGTTGTGTTGTGGTTTATTTTCATATACAGTTATCCTCAGCTGAGTCCCAGTAGTTGTGCGGTGTGTTCCCCGGCTAGTTGTGGTCTCCTGTGATGTGTTTTCCCGGTGGAGTTTCATTCTCCCGTTCTTCATTTTTGTTGATCTCCTGTGGCATATTCTCCCCACAGTGGTCTTGTGTCTGCATATCATCTGCCTAATCATATCATTTTGTGGTCTCTTAGGGCCAAAAATTGGGTTTATTGTTATATTTAAGTCTCTTATATCTCGTCGAGACAAAGATGTCCATCTTCATATCTCCGGATAGAAGAAACTTAAATAGGGGCAGCTGTAATACCCTAATTTTTACCCCTAAGATCCCACATATCATATCACAAACAAGATCACCAGTACCTTTGTGTTTGTTTATGTTTACTAACCTCTAACCAAAATACAAAAATTTTGCTGCAGTTTCTCTCTCTGTGTGTTGTGCAGGTTTGTCAAAGCAAGGGCAGGATTTCAAATCAATTGTGGTTGTTCGTTTTTGATCCAGTTCATATGGATGTTTGACCTAATCTTGGTCAAACTATCAAGCAATTGTTTTAAGTACCAGTTATCTGTTTCAGTGGTCTTTTTCTCAAGCAGTGACTGTTAAGTTGTTTTGTGGTGATATTCATCAGATTCAAATGGCTGTTGTTCAGTGGTAGCTATGTGGCATATTTTTATCAGAGACTTATAGAATTGTGGCAAAGATCAAAGTTGATGGTCGATGTTTCAGTTGCAAGTTATTCAGTGGTTCAAGGAGCGGCTTCATTCATTTTAATCAGACGCTTTGTGGAAATGTTTTGGATTGGTTTTGGATTAAAGTCAAGATTGTATATCCACTTTGATTACCATTTTCTAGCCTTTTTTTTTTTCCATTTCATATCCATTAAAATCCATTTTTTTTAGCCAATTACCAAAATATCCAATTATCTTTTTCATATCCATATCCAATTATCCAGTTTATTTTTTAATAATCTTTTTTTTATCCATTTTGATCATCTATTATCCATCTATGTCCATTCAATTTCCAATTTTCCCATTTACTCTTTTTGAAATAAAAAACCAATTCAATTCAAAAAGCCCACATTTCACAAAACCGAATGGTACCATAAAATTTTCAAAAAAATGGTTTGATGTTGAATTAAATGGGAACAATCCAAAGCCTTGAAACTTCATGATGTTACTAAATCAATATGATTTGCAAAGGAATCAAGCTCATATGAACAAGTTCATGCTACTATGAATCAATGCCATAATCCTATGTACCAACACAGAAAATGCTCATAGGATCTCACAATACCACAAGGATAGGTCCAAGAGTATATAAGAAGCATTTGTTTCTTACTAAAAGTGTGGTTCCTGGACAAAGAGCCCTTGTACTGCATCTCCTTACATCCATTCTTGACAAGGCACTATGCTATATTTGCAAAGAAAGAACTGGAAATATGATAAGCAAGGTGAACGAAGTCGTTGACAAATCAGCTAACTTGGAGGCTGCTTGGACTTATGCACTGGGTCCTCAATTAGAGCTTGCATTGTCACTCAGGATATATCTTGATGATAACCATGACTCTTTTGGTTTTGGCATGTGCAAAGGTTGTTCAATCTGCATTGAGCTGTGATGCGAATGAGGATTATTTTGACATCTCTGAGAAAATGGCATCGGCTTTTAACGAGTTCGGAAGGTCATTCATATTCCTCAAAGAGCAAGGCACGAAGAACAGACGTCGAGGTCTTGATGCTCAGAAAGCTAACATCCCCGACGACGATTTCATCATCTCAAATGATGGACTAACGATATTGGAACAGATGAATGTTGACAACCAGATTGTGAAACTGATGGTGGAATTGTCGAGGTGCCAAGATTATGAAATCGGTGATGGTACTACCGGTGTTGTTGTGTTGGACGGATCTCCTGGTGAGCAAGCGGAGAAGCTTTTGGAACATGGAATTCGTCCCATTAGGATTGCTGAGGGATATGAAATGGCTTCCAGGATCGTTGTTGAACATCTGGAACAATTTGCGAATAAGTTTGAACTCGGAGAAACTCTTTGGAAGCCTCTGATTCAAACTTGTATGACTACGCTGTCATCCAAAATTGTGAATCGGTGTAAACATAGCTTGGCTAAGATTGCTGTCAAAGTTGTTCTTGCTGTTGCAGACCTAGAGAGAAAAAGATGTTAACTTGGATATAATTAAAGTAGAAGGTAAAGTTGGAGGGAAACTGAAAGATACTGAGTTGATGTATGGAATCATTGCGAGAAATGTTGCTTGCAATGTTAAGAGGTAGCTTCTTTAAGGAATTTGACGAAGGTCTTCTACAAATGATTCCTCAAATTGCCTAACATGCTGAGATAGAAAATAATTGAAGGATGCAATATCAGCAGTAGCTTCAATTATTCCTATGACAATTGCTAGATATTCTCAAGGCAACATTAACTGAAAATTTCTCGGCTTTAAGATTTGTACCAGGTTCTACAGATATGGTTGGAGAGGAACCCATCCAAGTTTAACGGCTATCCTTCCAACATTGGTTACGGTTCAGAACTCTTAACGATGCACAATTGGACATTGTTGTCACCAAAAAACTTGCTAGAGTTGCTACTACAGTAATGGAGGCAGTCCAAAATACAGTTGAGATAGGATGAACAGTTGTCTGCACAATTCACCAGCCTAGTATTGATATATTTGATGCTTCTGATGAGTAACTTTGCTTGAAGTGTGAGAAGAGGAATTGTCTCTGCTTGCTTAATCGGTTCTTGGAGCATCTTGTGAGTGAAGGAAACAGGGATGTACATGAGCATAATACCTTGGTTAAAATCACCATGACAGCAACAACTATCCTGAGCATTTTTTTTCACAACCAACCCATATTATGATTCTCATGTCATTGACGAATATTGTGAAAGCGAGATCCTACTCTTGCTGTTGTTGCTTACCAAAGAGGGCAACACGATGATGAGCTTGTCATTGCTACTAATCAAAATTCCATGTTCAAACTCCAAAGCAAGATGTGTTGTGAAAAGGATGCTGATATTGTAGCCTCATGCGACGTACGCGACGTATTGCATACAAAATCCCAACGTGTGAAGCCATGTCAAGCCCAGCCGTGCTAACTTCCAAGAAAAAATAAGTCGTGCGAGCCATATTATGAAATGAAGCCGTGGGCTGATAATCAACGTCATGTAAATGAGCTGGAATCAAAATCAAAACGACACACAAGTCACACTTCATAATACGTGAGCTGAAAATTAGAAAATCCAAAAACGACAACAAATTTTTCACAGCAAGTCACGCACAACGGATTGATTCAAAACGCAACAAATATTCAGAAACGACATCAATTTCATTTTCACTCTCCCTCACTCTCATTCTATAAATAGAACACTCCTCTCATTCATTTCCTCAAGCTTCAAAGCCCTCAAAACTCTGCAGAATTTTCCTCTCGTTTCTCACTTCGAAACCGTTTCAAACCACATTTCGTTTCTTCCATTTTCCAAATTTTACCTCCATTCAATTCAGTAACAACACTAATTCAAGCTTAGAGGAAGGAGAGAAAGGAGAAGATTGAAGATTACTCACCTTTCTTCTTAAAGGTAGAAAATGTTTCCGATGTAGTTTCGTAGCTTCGACCTGCTTGATTCGTCCATTGTTTTTTAAAATTGTTGGCATATTTGAACTCCTTGAATCATTCCAATCACGATGAGGTTACAACGGAGCTCCGACACTCTGATTTGTGAAGCTTCGATTTCACGGCCATGGAGGAACAGTAACCGTGCGTATGAGCCAAAGAAGAAGATGACATTCCTTTTTTTATTTTTTTTCTGATTGTTTAATTCACATTTTACTTCTTTCCTTTTGTTTTTCTTTAAAACGTTTTAATGTGACTTTCGGCCTAGAGCCCGTGTAGATCTATACTCACCACCATTTCTTTTTGATAAAACCTCCCTCTATTTTTTTTTTTTAAATTTTCTTTCAATTCTTTTTAATAATTTTCTATTATTTCTTTTTTTTAATGGTCTCTTTAATAAAACAATTCTATTTTGTTGTGATTTTTTTTTGTTATTTTAAAATTTTGTTTTAGAAATTTTTCTTGAATTCACTTGAAAAATGTTTTAATTCTTTCTGTTTCATTTTGTTTTCTTTTTTTTTTAATTGTTGTTGGTTGTGTGGATCATAAATGTTAGATCCACTTCTCTTCATCTTAATTTTTTTTTCTTTTTGATCGATGAAAGTCTAAAAGATCTTGGAATTCCTTTGTTGAATTTCGATCAAGACTAGATCGTTACCATTTTTCTTTTCGTGCGGTATCGCTTTTGGATGACGATCTATATATCGTTCATCTAGCATGCATTACCACAAAGAGCTATTGACCGGCCTCATTGTAGGGTAATTACTCCGTAAATTACTCGGCGATTGCTTAACATAGCGCAATATTTGTCCCGTATCGGAAACTATCAAGAATGGTTGATTATTTGTCTTATGGTTCAAAACTCATGAAACTTGTTGTTAGGAGGCTTTGGTCTTATCAATCCTCTAATGAGTTTCATCAACTTTGACCTAAGTGTAATTATTCAATTGTTATTGATCACTAACTCTAACAACTAATCACTAACTTACTAACAATATTATTATATTAATTTTGTTTATGTTTCCTTCTCGCTCCCTATCTTTTTTTCTATATTTCATTATTATCATTTCATATCATGATTATGCTTCCGCAATTTTTCCTTTGCCCGTTGGACACATGTTTATGCTTATGCCTTTTTTCTCTTTGTCCACTTGGACCAAAAACATTAATAAAGGTTTAAACCATAAAAAAACTTAATTCTCCTCATCTTGGACTATTGGTTACTAGCCTATGCTTTGGAGTGATCTCTTTATGGACCTCTTTTGAGGTAATATTGGACTTATGGACCTAGAATTAGGACTTCTTATCCCTTTGCTTGGAGTATTGATTGAAGACTTGCCTTTATTTGGCCAATTTGCTTAAGGATGGAATTCTTTTAATATTGCTTTGAAGTGGCTCCATTTTGGTTAGATCCTTCCTTTCCCTAGCTTTTATTTCATGCACTAGGATAGTCACTTCTTCTCCTCCCCATTCTTAAAATTTCAAAATCTTCTCTCTTTTTCAAAACCTTCTTGTTTTCAACTTAAAACCGCTTTCATAATAAAACCTTGACTTTTGTCAAGTGACTTTTTAAACTTTCTTTTCTTTAATAAATGTCAATCCATCTTAATCATACTTTGACCATTTCAAAAAGGTATAAAAAAATACAAAACTCGTCCAAATTTTTTTTGTGCTTTGTGCACCTTTTTTTCTTTTAAACTTTTCAAAAGGAATTAGACATGAGTCATTTTTTTGATGAGATGTAAAACTCCTAACCAGGGTATTTTGTTGAAAGTATGGTCATTTTCTACTTAGATGTTGAAGTGATTAGTCTTGTTGATGTTAATCCAAGCAAATCCTCCATCTTAATGTGAAGCAAATGTCTCTTTCCCATACCTTTGGGTAATTAGTTGAGTATTCTCTCTTGAGAATGATATGTTGTCTTTTTTCAAGATAAAATAAACCACAACCAATAATTTTCATTCTTTGTACCACGAACTACGAGGTTTTGATCCTACATTGCACATCGTGGGTACGTAGGCATGAGGCGATAAGTCTCTCCAATCACAAAAATATTAAAAAATAATTCTCCTCTCATCTCCTCAATCTCTTTCAAGTTAACCATTTTCAGACCAAAAAGCGATAGATATTTCAAAGGGCTCCTATAGAGTACTATAGACGTTTTGGGTGCTAACACCTTCCCATTGCGTAACCAACCCCTTACCCATTTCTCTTTGTCTTTTTTAGCTTTTTCTTTTTTAGACTTCTTAGGATTTATTCGCTCTTTTTTCCTTTTTCTTTGTGGAATAAATAAAAGTGCGGTGGCGACTTTGTTTTCCTTGAGTTAAGTTAATCAATAGCTTACACTCACGATTTTTACCGCTACAGAAAAGTGGCGACTCTGCTGGGGAAAGATTGACCTCTTGCTGGTCCATCCCTTGAGGGGTTTAGCCTACTTTGATTTATTTACTGCTTTTTGTCTGGCTTGCTTGTTATTTGTTTGTTCTGGTTAGGATGTTCTGAGAGATAAGCCCAATACACAAGCTTGAGTATACACCTAAGACTAGGGTGGAAAGTAGTATGACTTGTGTGGCATTTGGCCAGACTTAGTATACACGAAAACTCCACATCCAGACGAGGTTTTCTTTGGTAATGTTCTATCCTGCGCATTTGGTGTAGATGATGGAATGTAACTTGGAAAACTGCCGACTCTGGCGACCATTCCCGAGAACTCAGTAACGCCTCTCCTCCCGACATGTGATAATGGCAGACCAGAAATGGCAAACCCGTTACACTTGTCGATCCGAGGACCCATTGTTGGGAACTTACTATAGGATATCCTTTTTTGGGGAATCAGTGGACGACCTCTTTGTTTTGCAATAATATTGTACCCCGAGGGATGAATGTACTATTGCTTCTCAAATCGAGAATCTGAAACTGAGGATCCCGGCCTTTTAGTACTCACATGTGAGAATGGGCGGGTGTTTACAGGTTTGCAGGAAACCCTGACTTTCAGCATGCTCGGTACTTTGGATTTCTTATCAGTGTGGACTTATCGACCTGGTATTCTGGTATTCTCCTCAGAGCGGACCTTTGAGCTCATCCAGTCATCAGCGCAGCAGTTATTCAGAATTTATGGAAGCTTTGATCCCGTGTCTGCTGCATTCATATTTCATTGCATTTGCATCAAGCATCATTCTGCATTGTTTCTTTCCTTTTCCAGGTGTCTTATTATTTCCCTTTGGTCTTCATTCAGCCAAGCTGTCGCACCAGTATAATACTCGAGCTAATCTGAAGAAAAAGATGGATCAATTGCAACAAGAAAACCGTGAGCTTCGTGAAGAAGTATCAACTCTGAAGGATGGTTTGGAAAGACTCACTGTTATGATGGAAGCTCTGGTGGCTGCTCAGAATCAGCCACCACCACCTCCTCCTCCACTTTCAACTCCTGTGCAAAGGACAGTCATTTCTGAGATTATCTCTGCGCCCATCTCTGTAGCACCTGCTAGTGTTCCTCAATACTCCATGCCTCCTGGTTTCCCCTGGGGCATGCCTCATAACTTTATTCCTGAAGGTTATCAACCACCACTACCACCTCCTAAAATTTCAGTTGTTCCTACCGTTCAACCTGTGATGACTGTGCCACCGCCTATGGTTCACATTGTTCCTTTTGGCGAAGAGCAAATTTTCCACATTGCTCCAAGTGAGAATGCCAGTGCTTATGATAGAATGGAAGAGATTCAAGACCAGTTTGGTGAAATGCAGAAAGAGATCAAAGCTCTGAGAGGAAAATAGCTGTTTGAAAAGAATGCTCATGAGTTATGCTTGGTTCCAAATGTGAAGATCCCGCATAAGTTCAAGGCCCCTGACTTTGAAAAGTATAAGGGTAATTCTTGTCCGTTGAGTCACTTGACTATGTATGCTCGTAAGATGTCGACTCAGAAGGACAATGATCAACTTCTCATTCACTACTTTCAAGATAGTTTGTCTGGTGCAGCTTTGAAATGGTATATGGGACTCGACAGTACTCGAATTCGCACTTTCGAAGACTTGGGTGAGGTGTTTGTGAAATAGTATAAATATAATGTGGATATGGCTCCCGATCGTGACCAGCTTCGAGCAATGGCTCAGAAGGATAAGGAGACATTTAAAGAGTACGCGCAGAGATGGCGCGAGATTGCTGCTCAGATCAGTCCTCCTTTGGAAGAAAAAGAGATGACCAAAATTTTTCTGAAAACTCTGAGTCCTTTCTATTATGAACGTATGATTGCTAGTGCCCCGAGTGATTTCACTGAGATGGTTAATATGGGGATGAGATTGGAAGAGGGTGTCCGTGAGGGACGTTTGTCGAAAGATGGCAATTCTGCTGGAAATTCCAAGAAATATAGTGGAGGATTTGCCAAAAAGAAAGAAGGAGAGACCAATGTTGTTTCTCGAGAAAGGTATAGAGGACCTCGCCATAGAAATAATCAATGCCAGCAACATGTTGCATCTGTCACTCCTGTTATCAGTTCAGCTCATGTTGCTCAGACAGCTCCTACTCAGCAACAACGTTCTAATCAGCCAAATAATCAACGGGGCCGTTTTCAGAAAGATTTTGATCTGATTCCGATGACATACACAAAATTGCTTCCTTGTCTAATTAAGAAGAATCTTGTTCAGACCCGTCCACCGCCTGTTTTTCCAAAAGATTCACCATGGTGGTATAAGCCTGAAGCTCATTGTGCTTTCCATTAGGGAGGAGCTGGGCATGACACTGAGAACTGTTATCCATTGAAGATGGAGGTACAGAGATTGGCTAGAAGTGGTATTTTGTCTTTCAAAGATTCCAATCCTAATGTCCAATCGAATCCGCTGCCTAATCATGGCAAGGCGTCTGTCAATATGGTTTATGGTTGCCCTGGCACATTCAAAATCTTTGATATCCATTGGATCCGAAGATCTCTTGTGGAAATGCATGCATTTTTGAGTGAATACCATGATATCGATCATGACTATGCAGCCTGTTGCATCTGTTCCATGAATCCTCGTGGTTGTGTGATAGTGAAGAGCGATATTCAAAGGATGATGGATGAAAATTTGATTGAAGTCACTGCTAAGAGAGACGAATATCAGAATGAGGTGAATGCTATTGAGCCACGCTTTAATATTTCTGAAAGAGTTATTATCTCTTATGACAGTCAGAAGACCGTTGTGTCATACCCCAAATTTTGACCACTAAGATTTCCCATCATTGTGCAAATCATCATCACAATATGGGGGAACCATCATACTTCATCAGTCTCCCCAAAGATGGGTGAGCATCCACTACAATCAAAATTAGGGTTTCAAGCCCTCTCGGAGCCTTAGACAAAGGACCAATCAAGAAACAACATGATCTTCAACTTGTCTAACCTCTCAAACATCCACAATGGATCAAGAGGACTCCCACTTCAAGGATTAAGCACAAGGCTGCTTCCTTCTAGGTGGATCAAGTCTCAAGATCGCCAGAGTCACCAAATTAGGGTTTTGGTCGACTAGGGCCTCCAGATGGAAATTCTCCTCTGGGCATGAGCCAATGCTTCAAGGCATAACCTATGATGCTCCAAGGGACATCATAAACCCAATCATCAAGTCAATATTACCTCAGGGGATGCATACATCAAAAATCAAGAATTAGGGTTTCTTGACCTAATTCACCCCTAAGTTGACTTTTGGGACAAATCATGAGCCAAGACCTCAAGAGAGGGTTTGAGGGTCTCTAATGAACTATATTGATCCATTTGGAATAATGGATTAATCCAAGAAGCTTGAGTAACAAGTCTCAATTTCATCTGCACCACAATTAGGGTTTTAAGGAAAAAGTCAACTGTAACTTTGACTTTTGACCAGGACATGCTCCCAAGCCCTAAGACATGATTCAATATACCCTATGACACCCATGGAACATGTCCATCAAGTTTGATTTACGTCAAGGACATGATTTCATAAGGAATTGCACAGTTTGGAATTCATCTGATAAAAAGTCAACTGTGCACAAAAGTCAACTTTGACTTTTTGAGATTTTTCACCAAAATGGATTTTTAACCCTAAAATGATGTTAATATATGATTTGAATCATCATTCATCAAGAAAAATCAAGAAAAGTTGGATAACTTGTAAAAGGGGTAACCATAAAAACTTAGAAAATTTTCTAAGTTAAAAATAAAGTGGCTAGGGTACCAACTTTGGAGGATCATAACTCCTAAACCACAAAGTCATTTTTCCTCATCCAAAGATGGATTTGTAGCCCTCATTACCCTCTACAAAAACTTCAACTAGACCTAAGTCCAATTCATTAAGGATTTTGAGTTATGGAGTGATCAAAATGGCTGAAAAATGAAAATGTCACTTTTTCCAACACTTAGTGAAATTTTCACTAAGTCCAAATCTGTCTTCACTTTTTTCCAAATGTAGGGGGATTTTTTACTTGGATCCAAAAGAGATCAAAACCAAACATGTTCAAACAGTTATTGTATCATGTAAGGGCTTTCCAAAATGGCCAAGAACATTGCCAAATTCCATTTGGGCTATGAGTTATGACATTGTCAAGTTGCCTTGTTGAAATCTGTCAAGGCAAGGCAGAATTTGCATTTTTGCTCGATTTTCCAAAATTGTGCAAATCCAAACACTCCTATCCACTTGGACACATCTGAGGATTGAATCTAAAGGGGGACAATCACTGAGCCAAGCCTCCAAAGTCTTTGGAACAAGAAATAGCATGTTGAACCTAGAATGGCCAAAATAGGGACAAGACTCCAATTTTGGATTGGAGCATTCAATGGAAGCATTAAGGTGGCATGGACTGAGCCATTTGCATTTGAATTCAGTCAAGACTTATCCAAGACCAAGGGAACCAGCAGCCTGTGCCCTAACCTCTAGTCAATGGCTAGAGGAGACTTGAACTTCCATTGGCCAACATTGAACAAACCTACTCAGCAGTTGCCATTCACTATTCCTTGCAAAACAAACTTGCTCTACTATAAATAGAGCTCAATTGTGATCAGTTTGAGTACACCAAAGCCATCAAACAGATGCTTTCCTCAAAATCTCTTCTTTCACTCCAATTTTGCCTTCTAAGGCAAGTCACTATCGGGTTTTGAGTTTGAGAGCTTTTTCAATCAAACCAATCACTAACACACCTCACATACATCATATAGAAGTGATCCAAACACTCACATAACATCTGGAACACTGATTTCACAAAATCACCAGCCAATTGCTCAAGTTCATGACAGTTTTGCAGTTGAGGTGCCATCCTCAATTCTAAACCATTTCAATCCATTCTAAGCACTCAAACACATCACTTGGCACCTAGGAAAGCTATCCATATCATTGGAACCAAGCTGTAACACCTCCAACACCAAACACGATCACCAGCTGGAAGTGGTAAGCATGAGTTCTTCTAACTCTATGATCCATGCATTTTTTGCTGCACAATAATTTGGCCATATGTTCATAATTATGCATGGAATGTTTTCCCTCAATTAATTGAATTGTTTGAATCGTGTATCAAAAATCCTAGCCTTCATGCAGAAATTAGGGTTCTTGAGGATTTTTCATGATTTCTTGTTATATGTTTAATTTAAATGAAATTAATTGACATAGACATGATCGTGAGGTTGAGACGAGCATAATGATATGTGGATTGCATGTTATAATCAAGTATTCAGTGAGATTGGAGAGAAAATGCAAATCTGGCCAAGCCCAGAACACGCGCGTGTTCTTGGTGTACTCTTGGCGCCTTTTTTTCAAAATTTGAATATTTGAATTTTGTGATTTTATTTAATTGATTCAAAAAATAATTTCTCTCTGAGTTTTAATGATTTTGAGTTGATTCTTTTTTTAATAATTCACAAAAAGTTAAAATATTTTATTTTCCCAAAAAATCCCAAAAATATTATTTATTTCATATAATTAATATTTTTGCAAAGAATTAATATTTTAATTGTTTTTGACATTTTAAATATTTTTTCTACATTGATTTTGCAATTTTTAATGCCTTCTAATTATTTTGTAGGTCAATACTTAATTTTTGAAGCATTAATCCAAGATCACAATTTGTTTTCCATATGTTAAACAATTTTTGATCATTTTAATTGAATTTTTATTCAATTAAATACATTTTTGAAAACAAATTAGGGTTTTGGATTAATTCAACCCTCATAAATCATTTTCAAAACACTTTGGGCCTCTAATAGAGTGTAAGACCCAATTCTTTTTTGACCAAATCATTTTTGGGCCTCAGTGTATTGTATAAGTCCCGATACCGTAAAAAACAAACGACGCAATCGTCGCCTTTTCAAAATAACATTGGGCCTACCCTCGAGTAGTAAGACCCATTTCTTTTCTTAAAACTCATTTGGGCCTCTAATAGAGTGTAAGACCCAACCCCCTTTTAACCAAAACAAATTTGGGCCTCACTTATTGTATAAGTCCCTCTGCGTTAAAAGAAAACCTCGGCGCGATCGCCATTTTTAAACGAAAAATCAATTGGGCCTACTCTCGTGTTATAAGCCCCACTCTTTTTCTTTAAACTTTTTGGACCTCTTGAGAGAGTGTAAGACCCATCCCTTTGTACAGAAAACCTTTTTGGGCCTCAGTCACTTGTATAAGTCCCTCTGTACAAATTCAAACAGTGCGCTCACTGATAAAACCCTGGGCCTCTCCTTGAGCTGTAAGCCCCAAATCTTTCTTTTTCAAAGCACTTTCTCCTTTGATTTTGAATATACTGTAGTTTTCAATCTTTCTTTGTTGAACAACTAACCAAACAGCATGGAAGCTCTACAACCGAGTAAGTGGTTATCGCTTTCATTTACCGCTTTAATATACATATAACTGTATTGTGGGGCTGTTTCACTGTAAGTCTTCTTTCATAAACTCATATCAACTGTGTAATAATAGTATAGATATTTAGAGTTTCCCCGGCAACTACGTCCAGTATTAAGCCCGTTGATCACTCTTAGAAATAGTCTAAACTAGATCCCCATAGGATTACCAGACACAGTCTTCCCTCCTCTTGGGGTTAAACAATATGGAGACATGAAAGGCAGCATTCTCTGTGAACCCTTTCATAGACTGTCACTCATAGAAGTTGTCAAAGAAACTCTATTCCCCAGAGATGATCTTTTCTCCGTGAATGGCATCTCTTGAGTTTCTTCCAAATTCTCGGACTTTCCTGGCTTGATCTATTCTCGGTGAATGGCATGTCTTGAATTTCTCGGGGTTTGGGGACCCACAGGCTTCTTAAAAGCACTTGTCAAGAAACTCTATTCCCCAGAGATGATCTTTTCTCCGTGAATGGCATCTCTTGAGTTTCTTCTAAATTCTCGAACTTTCCTGACTTGATCTATTCCTTGTGGATAGCTTGCCTTGAATTTCTCGGGGTTTGGGGACCCATCGGCTTCTTAAAAGCAATCGGCCTCCTCTTGGGCATCGTACAAGGACCCACGGGCTTCCTAAAAGCAACCCCGCCTCCTCTTGGGATTAGTACAAGGACCCGCCAGCTTCTTAGAAGTATTCACAGCCTACTCTTAGGCTTCGTATAATGATCTCTTCCTCTGGGAATGATAGCCTCCTCTTGGGCTTCGTACAAGGACCGATCGGCTTCTTAAAAGTTTCCAGCCTCCTCTTGGGCTTCATACAAATTGTCCCGACGACCTCCTAGAGGTATAGGAACAGAACTTAATCATCTGCATAGAACAGTCCTTTCAAAGAGTCTACTAGTGTTTCTCAAAGCATAGTACAAAAGATGAAACTCTAGACTTGGACAGTCTAATCTCCTTGAGTCTCAAAGACATTCTCAAGTGACCCCCTTCCCCAAAATAGGAAGGAAACCCGTAGACTCAGACAGTCTCAATACCCTTCAAATTTCCTGCTTCCTTAAAGAACAGGAATAACCCAGATCCTCGAATCAAATCCCTGAGTACAGTGTTGCTCATATAAGAACTGATTTTCTCTTTAAATTCAGTATACTGGACCTGTCACTTAACTGAAACAGTAACCCTAGCCTCCTCTTGGGCTTTGTACAATGATCATCCCCATCGGAGTCAAATAATGTTTAGCCTCTCTCTCGGGCTTTGTACGAGACACATAAGAGACTCCCTCGTTGAGTCAATCACCACTTCAATCACCACTTTCGCCTCCATCTCGGGCTTCGTACGAGATACAAAAAAACTCTCTTGTTGAGTCAAATAGCCTCCATCTCGGGCTTTATACGAGATACCAAAAGACTCCATCGTCGGGTCAAAACCTTTTAGCCTCTCTCTCGGGCTTTGTACGAGACACATATCAGCCTCCTCTTAGGCTTTGCATAAGAAAACCACTGGTTAATCCAATTAACCTTTTAGCATCAAAGTTGTGCCTCGTTCACAGTACACAAACATCAACAACTCTTTCCCCTTCATCTAATCGCTGTAAGTGGCAAGCCTCTGGATCATTTACATCCATGCCACTGTCCCTCTTTTAGCATGAGAGATTCCTAAGGAAAGATGACATTGCTCTACACTGAGTTAAAGTCTTCTCCTTCAGGTCGGAAATCCCCTTTAAAGGAAATTATGGCAATGCCGGATCCGCGTATCCCGGTTAAAGTAATTCTCCTTTATAAACAGTTGTGACATACAAACCCCTCTTTAGAGATGACAAATTCTCTCTTAAGTCAACACCCTTTTAGCTTCATATCTTGGGCTTTGAACAAGATACAAATAGACCCTTCAGCTTCACATCTTGGGCTTTGAACAAGATACAAACCACCTTTTCGCTTCACATCTTGGGCTTTGAACAAGACACCAAAAACACCCATTTCCTCCCATAGAATAGGAGGAACTACGAACGCTCTGATTTCCCTGTTTCGGTAAACGGGAATACGTAGGCATAAGATTGAAAGAAAAATCTTAGCGAGCACACTAAACAAAAACCCAAAATCCCATACTCTCATGTACCTACCAAAAAGCATCAGTCCTAACATCCTAATCCTTGTTCCCCGCCAGAAAGTCCTAGAAAGAGAGAAAACAGTATTGGCGAAAATACAAATAACCAGTACAAAGGCCCCCCCACATTGATAGCATTCGTAACCTAACAGACCGCTGTTTAAACTCAGTATGCAAAGCAGGGTTAATTGGAGACATCTATTTCCCTTCCTTCATCAGCTTTAATAGGATAAAAAATGAATCGACCTGTAGTAAACTCAACCGCAGAGAGCGACCAGCGCTTAAGAACCGCGTCCAAAATTGCTCGCTACAGAAAAAATGGCACCCACCGCGGGGCCCCCCAATTTCTTTTTTCTCTTCTCTTGTGTGAATACCACAGATTGGGGCTTCCGCCGGGGAACTCATTTCTGTCAGGAACTTAGGATTCATAGCTTTAAAGGTCTAGGATGTTTAGGACAAATATATATACTGCTTTTCCTAATTGCTATACATGTTTATTTTTCTGCTAATGGGAATGCGTGTGATGCCGCATGTGGAAAGATTGAGCATACACTTAAGATAAGTGATGACGACGAGGTCGACCATCAACCTCAGTGGAGGCTGACCAATGCAACTCATTCTCTCACCTAGACAATGGGCCGATTGTTAAGTCTGAGAAGCTGAGGAGCCAAACCCTTTCGTAGTGCGGAAACTATCAGAAATAGTTGTTACGCGATACTACCCTCATTTGAGGCTGGTGATCTATTCTCGGTGAATGGAACTTACTCTAAGATTGCTCTACAACTCGCTGGCGATCCGCTTGTTGTTTTGCTTTCCTGGGAGGAGCTGATGATAATGAGTACAGGTACAAAAATCACCTTTGTATAAACCTTTGGGGATGGGTAGAGCCTTGACTTCATGACAACGACCCTTTGACCCCATGTTTTTTCTATGTTTTTGTGTGCTGCATTCATGTATTCATTTAAAAAACATTAAAACATTCAAAAAATTTCTCTTCTTGTCTCTCTGTTTTCCAAATTAAACTAAGACTGTGATTGCAAATATCAGAGAAAAGGATTGCACTAATGGATTTTGGTAGAAGGAGAACTCACCAGTATACCTTCAAGGTTCCAAAGTTAGAGGATTTGAGAAGGTTAGCAAGAATGATCACTAACCAAGAGGCTTTCAGAGCCAAGCACGGAGGTTTGCTACCACTGTTAAGAGTCCATGTGATTGAGGGAATCATGGATGCGCTCATTCAGTTTTATGATCCGGTTTATCACTGTTTCACATTCCCGGATTACCTGTTAGCACCAACGCTGGAGGAGTATTCTCACCTGATTGATTTACATATCACTGATCGAGCTCCATTTTCTGGACTGGAAGAAATTCCAAAGAATCAGATCATTACAAGAGCAATTCATTTGGACGAGTCTGAGGTAAGGACTCACCTGACCACTAAGGGTGGCATCCAAGGTTTGCCAGCCCAATTCTTGATAAAGAAAGCCCTGTATTTTGCCAGTATAGGAACGTGACTGCTTTTGAAAGCATCTTTGTCTTGCTCACCTATGGGTTATTTTTGTTTCCCAACATCAATAACTTCGTCGATATTAACTCCATTAAGGTTTTTCTCATTGGAAACCCTATGCCGACTTTGCTCGCAGATGCGTATCATTCTGTACACTTGGGAAATTTGTACAGCGGAGGGGAGATCACATGTTGTGTACCTCTGCTTTACAAATGGTTTATCTCTCACTTGCCCAAGTCTGCTGCTTTTTGGGTTTGCAAGAGTGCCTTACGTTGGTCGCAGAAGATCATGTCTCTTACCAACTTTGATATAGATTGGTGTAATAGGATCTATGATGGAATCAGGATCATTGACCGTTGTGGAAATTTCCCCAACGTACCCCTTATAGGAACTAAGGGAGGAATCAACTATCATCCAGTTCTCGTTCGTCGTCAATTTGGATACCCGATGAGACACGTCCCACGGGGTGTTCATCTGGAAGGTCTTTTCTTCAAGGAAGGAGAAAATGACAGAGCACTAAAGATGGAAATGGTGCAGGCCAGGAAGCACGTTCATAAGAAAGGACGAGAGTCTCTGGGAAAACCAGACTGTGTCTCGGTGGAGCCTTATCTCCATTGGGTACAAACTAGAGCTCTCAAGCTAAAAATGCCTTATCCTCGTTATGGAATTCTTCCGCCAAAGGAATCTGTCATGTATTTCATGACGGAAACGGAAAAGCTTTAGGTTACTCTCAACAAAGTTCAAAAGGAGAGGAGGTCTTGGAAGAACAAGTACCGCACCCTCGACGTAGAGTGCATTAAAATGCAGCAACTACTGAAAGAGAAGGATGCTCTGATTGAAATTTTGGAGCAACATGTTGTAGAGAATCAAGATGACCAAAGGAATTTGCTCACTCCTTTCACCTGGAAAAGGAATGACAACCCGACAACGGCCCAAGAGCCCCGGTCAAAGAAAAGGAAGATACCAGAATCAGCACCCGATTTCTCTTCAGAGAGGACTCGGGACCCATTAGCTTAGGTTTCTGTTTCTGCACTTTGTAATCTACTGTATTTCCATTTCTGTAATCCTTTGAATTCAATAAAAAGGGGTTTCCCCACCGTTTGATATTTGCAATCTAATTGTCGAAGTTTATTTTGATTAAACCAAAAAAACAATTAATATAATCATTGCATTCATCATTCTCACATCGCGTATTCTTCTTACCTACGAATCTCACGTTTGTGTCTCAATTCTAGAGAGTCAAACTGTCTCATTCGTACGATACTCGGGCCAATCGTCAGAAAAGGATGGATGATCTTGAGGAAAAAAACAGAGAGTTGAAAGAAGAGATCGACGCTCTGAGAGAGGATATGAGAAAGCTTCGTAACGACATGCAAGCCATGGCAGAAGCTCAGCTACAAAGGACTGTGATCTCAGAGATCACCTCAACGCCCATAGTGGAGATGTATGATCCTAGGTATCAAATGCCGAAAGATCGTCCCTGGGGCATGCCTGTTAACTATATCCCAGAAGGATATGTTCCGCCGATCACTGAGGATCAGGGAATCACAACAGCGGGAAAGCGAATATGCCAGGGGCATACTGAAGACTCCTGAAGGTTACAAACTTCGGGAAACACCAAGATTTACTGCCGTAGTCACGGTACCACCCCCTGTGGTGCACACTGTCCCGGAAGGACAGATTCCACAGACACCTTCTGGTAAAAAGGAAACTATGTTTGACCGAATGGATGAGTTCCAGGAGCAGTTCCTGGAAATGCAGAAAGAACTGCAAGCCATCCGCGGTCAGGATCTATTTGGAAAGGACGCCGCAGACCTCTGCTTGGTCCCCAATGTGAAAGTCCCGCACAAATTCCAAGTGCCCGACTTTGAAAAATACAAGGGTAACTCTTGCCCTCAAAGCCATCTGGTGATGTACGCTCGGCGGATGTCAGCTCAGACGGAGAATTAGGACCTACTGATTCACTACTTCCAGGATAGTTTAATCGGTGCCGCATTAAAATGGTACATTAGTTTAAACCGTACTACGATCAGCACATTCAGAGATCTTGGTACTGCCTTCGTCCAATAATACAAATACAATTTGGACATGGCACCCGACAGAGATCAACTCAGATCAATGTCGCAAAAGGACAAGGAAACCTTTAAGGAGTATGCTCAAAGGTGGCATGAAATTGCCGCTCAAATTTGTCCACCTCTTGAGGAAAAAGAGATGACAAAGATCTTCTTAAAAATCTTAAGCTCATTTTACTATGACCGAATGGTTGCCAGTGCACCCAGTGATTTCATCGAGATGGTCGGCATGGGCGTACGTCTTGAGGAAGCCGTCCGAGAAGGACGTTTGGTAAAAGACACTGGATCGACGAGCGGTACTAAAAAATACGGTAGTGCTCTCCCTAAGAAAAAAGAGCAAGATATTGGGAATATCTCTCTCGGAAAGCAAAGGCGACGTTATCAGCCAGTAGCAGCTGTAACTCCTGCTATCAGCCCTGCGCCTATTCCTACGTATCAACCTCAGGTTGTGCAAAGCCAACCTGATCAGCAAAGGACACAACAACCTCTTCAGCATGCTCGTCCTCCATATAACAACAACCGTACAACACGGCCACAGAATTTGATCCTATACCCGTAACGTACGCAGACCTGTTTCCCTTACTACTGGCCAAGGGGCACATTCAGACTAAGTCCCCTCTTACAGTACCGGATAAACCGCCTTTTTGGTTTAAGGTGGATCAAACTTGCCCTTACCACCAAGGAGGACCAGGGCATAACATAGAGACTTGTCTCAATTTCAAATCTGACGTGCAAAAAATTGTTAGGAGCGGGGTCTTATCCTTCAAGGATACAAATCCTAATGTTCTCACAAACCTGCTGCCTCAACATGAGAAAGTTGTAGTCAATCTGATTGAGAAAGAGACTAACAATGTCTATCAAATTCACGATGTACTCTTGTTAAAGGCCAATCTGGTCAAGATGCATTGTAGACAGAGTGGATATGGCCATGTGCCGCCTCATAATTATCACCAGTGTGATATCTGCTCTAAAGACAACCAAGGATGTTCTGTAGTTCAAGCAGCTCTACAGGAACAGGTGGATCTCGGATGGATCCAAGAGCACCGAGTTCGTGGAGTTAACATGGTTTAACCGAATTCTAACGTCATTCAGAACCACGATATCCGTGCAATGAATGTCAACTTGGTGGCAATGCACTCAAGCCAAAGCCAGTATCATAATCTGCCACGGCACGATTACAGTTTTTGTCTGACGTGCTCGGTAAACAAACAGGGATGCTCTTTCATACAAGAGGCCCTCCAGCGTCAGATGGATCTTGGATGGATCCAAGACTACCATGATAGGAACCCTTATCAGATCAATATGGTTCAAATCTTTGACATTCGCGTAATGAATACCAACCTGGTGGAGTTACATGCTGAACAGGTCCGACTCGGATTCTTAATATCACATGACTATCAAAGCTGTAAAGCGGGTTGCGAAAACGATCGAGGTTGTACCCTTGTCCAGGAGGAACTCCAGCACTTGTTAAATCACTGGTGGATGCCAATTTATATGGATGAAGATACTCAGCAAATTAGTATCAGTAACAGGAATCCTACTCGGCGTCAGAGTCAGGATATCCGATCAGTGGAAGCTAACCTAGTGAGGTTACATTGTATTCAAAGTGGGCGTGGCCAGGTACCACCACACAATTACGACCGTTGCAGCGTCTGTTCGGAAAGTAACCAAGGGTGTTACCTTGTGCGAGCAGCTCTTCAGGGTCAGGTGGATCGTGGAGAGATTCGTCCATATCCGGGTTCTGGACCCATCGACTGGACGCCGAACTACCTTGCCGATCAAGTCGAAGATGTTGTCACCATATCTGGTCATCACAGGACCAGGGATGTTTTTGCCATTATCCCTCTACTTGACGAATCTAAAGTTCCCAACCGGGAACGGATCGAGATTACTTATGATGGTCAGAAAAATAAGAAGGTTCCCATAGTCATATATCTACCGGGATCATTACCGTATGAATCAACTAAGGTTATCCCTTACAAATACGGTGCAACAACCATTGAGAATGGAAAGGAAATTCCATTACCCTCCGTCGTGAATATTGCAGACATCAGTCGAGTAACACGGAGTAGTAGAATCTTCAACCGAGGGGTTGGGGAACCTAACAAAGAAAAGGAACTTCAGACAGAAGCTCCCGATCCACCAGTCGGTCAATCCAGTAATCCCGACCTTTTGAAAAATGATGATGAGATGCTAAAGCTCATCCAAAGGAGTGAATACAATATTGTTGATCAACTGTTACAAACTCCTTCAAAGATCTCAGTATTATCACTGTTACTCAGTTCAGAAGCGCACAGGGAGGCTCTACAGAAAGTCTTGGAGCAGGCCTTTATGGAACAGGATGTAACAATCAGACAGTTCGATAGCATTGTCTCTAACATCACTTCCTGCAACAGTTTGGGATTTAGTGATGAGGAACTACCCGAAGAGGGTCGCCGTCATAACATGGCGCTCAACATTATAGTTAACTGCCAGGATGATGCTTTAGCCAGCGTACTGGTAGACACAGGGTCAGCCCTGAATGTTATGCCGAAGTCTACTTTGATGCAATTATCATTCAAAGGCCCTCCGATGAGAATCAGCGAGGTCGTCGTCAAAGCATTCGACGGATCCAGAAAAACGGTTATCGGCGAAGTTGATCTTCCCATAACTATTGGTCCTCACACTTTCCAAGTCACTTTCCAGGTCATGGACATCCGGGCAACGTACAGTTGCTTATTAGGAAGACCTTGGATACACCAGGCTGGAGCGGTTACTTCGACCCTCCACCAAAAGCTAAAGTTCGTCAAGAATGATCAACTTGTCACAGTTTGTGGGGAACAAGCCTTGCTTGTAAGCAACTTGTCATCATCTACTGGTATAGAACTCGAGGAGGTTATTGGAACTCAATTCCGAGCACTGTCGGTGAGCAAAGACAATCAATTAAGAGGAAGAGCTTCCATTTCTTCATACAACGATGCTATCAAAGCGGTCGAGAGTACCGATACAACCGGATGGGGACAACTTGTCATTCCTACTGACAATAAAACAAAGAAGGGTCTTGGTTTTTCTGCAACCTGTACACAGACAGCTGCCAACGATGAAAGTCTTCATCCCCTTCAAAACTTCTTCCACAGTGGAGGTTTCCTCCACCCAGTGTCTCAAGCAGTACATGCTATCAATGAGGAAGATCCCTTTGACAAAGATGAAGAATGGAAGTCCTACCTTAACGAGGACGGTTATATGTCTCAGGAAGAGGTGCCTACGCCATTTTTCTATCCCGCACAGAGTCCGAGATTTATACCACGATCAGATGTCGAAATGATATATGGAGATTGTGATCCGGAAGGATGTCGTGCTCCACCAAATTCATTAGAGGAAGACACTCCGATGAAAGACAATTTTGACTACACCTACTATGACCCAATGGATGGTCTGCCAATGTGGCAGCCTTACCCAGGAGACTTGGGGCAAGAGAATCAGTCGAACAATGAAAATCAGCTGACCGTCATTGAATAGAATACCTGTGTCCCCACCATGTCATGGGATCAACACTCGGGTCATTTAGAAACTAATCAACATGAAGATGAATTCGCAACGTTCGCAGGACTTGAATTCATCAACTATGCTTTTCCCGAGGTCAACGTCATCGAGAGGGATGACTCCTCCAGTTCCAAAGAAGTTTGGGACACTCTGGGAGAACCAAGTGGAAAATACGACTATATGGTCAAGTACACCGCTCCTGAAAGCTCTCGTATCAGGTTCGAAGACATCCAGCCAACTGGATGGGGAGATACAGCTGAGAGCACCAATGCTATGCAAAATACAACTGAGGAATCCTCCTACGACAACTCTGCCTGGGAGACAGATTCCAATGATCCTGCTCCACCAGAAATCAGCGTCATTTTTTAAGACAAATCAAGGAAGGTGCCAGACTTTGTGATTCACCGAGGAGTTCGCCGCCAATGGGTTGCTGTTGATGTTCCGAAGGTCGTTCACCAGTCAAAGTAATTGCCATCTTTTAACCTTTCACTCTGCCCAGGTGAAACAGATGTTTTGATAGGGCTCGCTTTCTGTAAATTTCCCCTCTTCGCTTCGCCCAAAGCGACAAAGTTTTGTTTTATAGGGCTGTAGTTTCAAGGATCGACTTGTTCATTAATAAAATAACGTTGTTCTGTAATTTCCGCATTAATTGCTGTTTTCTCTTTTTGCTTTTTCAGAAAATGGTAATCCTAAAAAACAATTCAAAAAAAAAGCAAGCAGTAAAATAAATACACTGCACACACTTGCATTTTCTCTATCTCTTCTAAACACGAATCATAACGTCATGCAGATTGCTTGTTTTAAACCCCGTTGAAACATACGATCCAACGCCTTCTCCCAACTTTGAGTTCCCGATATTTGGGGCTGAAGAAGAAAATGATGACGAAATTCCAGAAGAGATCTCCCGACTACTCAGACAAGAGGAAAGGTCCATTGAACCTCACAAAGAGCCATTGGAAACGGTCAACTTGGGTTCAGAGCAAGAGAGAAAAGAAATCAGGATTGGGGCACTGCTCAGTCCAACTGCCAAAGAGAGTTTGATAAAGCTTCTCAAAGAGTTTCCTGATGTGTTCGCTTGGTCCTATAAGGATATGCCAGGGTTGGATACCAGCATCGTGGAACATCACTTACCGTTAAGATCGAAATGTCCGCCAGTAAAGCAGAGGTTGAGATGGACTCACCCGGACATGGCCATCAAAATCAAAGAGGAGGTACAGAAACAGATTGACGCAGGTTTCCTCGCCACATCAGAATATCCTCAATGGTTAGCCAACATCGTACCCGTTCCCAAAAAGGACGGAAAGGTCAGAATGTGTGTCGATTACAGGGATCTGAACAAGGCTAGTCCAAAGGACGACTTTCCTTTACCACACATTGACATGTTGGTAGACAGCACAGTAAAGTTCAAAGTTTTCTCCTTCATGGATGGACTCTCGGGCTATAACCAGATCAAAATGGCGCCGAAAGACATGGAGAAAACATCGTTCATTACCCCATGGGGCACCTTTTGTTACAAGGTAATGCCGTTCGGTTTGAAGAACGCCGGGGCAACCTATCAAAGGGCCATGACTACTCTGTTTCATGACATGATACACAAAGAAATCGAGGTATATGTCGATGATATGATTGCAAAATCAAAAATAGAGAGTGAGCACGTTGAACATCTGTCAAAATTGTTCGAACGTTTAAGAAAATTTAAACTCCGCTTGAATCCCAACAAGTGCACTTTCGGTGTCCGTTCAGGGAAACTACTAGGGTTCATTGTCAGCCAGAAAGGGATTGAGGTTGATCCTGACAAGGTCAAGGCCATTCAAGAAATGCCTTCTCCGAAAACTGAAAAACAAGTCAGAGGATTCTTGGGACGTTTGAACTACATTTCCAGATTCATATTCCTTATGACCGCGACATGCGCGCCGATCTTCAAATTACTCAAAAAGAACCAGGATTGCGTTTGGTCAGAAGATTGCCAAACCGCCTTTGACAGTATTAAGGAATATCTGTTGAATCCTCCGATTCTATCACCTCCAGTGGAAGGAAGACCACTGATCATTTACCTCACAGTCTTAGAGGACTCAATGGGATGTGTACTTGGCCAACAAGACGAAACCAAAAGGAAAGAGTCTGCCATTTACTATTTGAGCAAGAAATTCACCGATTGCGAAACTCGGTACACGATGCTTGAGAAAACTTGCTGCGCTTTGGCTTGGGCAGCCAAACGTCTTCGCCAATACATGATTCGTCATACTACTTGATTGGTCTCCGAAATGGATCCAATCAAGTACGTTTTCGAAAAACCTGCTCTTACGGGAAGGATTGCCCGTTGGCAGATGCTGTTATCAGAATATGACATAGAGTACCACGCTCAAAAAGCCGTTAAGGGAAGTATTTTAGCCAATCATTTGGCTCATCAACTGATTGACGATCAAGAATCAGTCGGGTTTGACTTCCCGGACGAAGATGTCATGTATCTAAAGATGAAAGATTGCGATGAACCGTTACCCAGTGAAGGGCCAGAACCAGGTTCCCAATGGGGACTTATCTTTGACGGAGCAGTTAATCATTATGGAAACAGAATTGGGGCAATCATTGTTACCCCTCAGGGTACCCACATTCCTTTCACTGCCAGACTTACGTTCAAATGTACGAACAACGAGGCCAAATATGAAGCTTGTATCATGGGTCTCGAGGAAGCAATTGATTTAAGGATAAAAAACTTGGATGTATACAGCGACTCAGCCTTGGTTATCAATCAGATAAGAGGAGATTGAAACACATACCAATCAGGACTGATCCCTTACAAAGACTATGCAAGAAGGTTGCTACCTTTCTTCAACAGAGTGGAGTTTCATCATATCCCTCGTGAGGAGAATCACATGGCTGATACATTAGCCACTATCTCTTCTATGATTAATGTAGGTCAATGGAATGACATACCTAAGATCGACATCATGCGCCTTGAACGACCCGCTTATATCTTCACGATTGAAGCAGTCATAGACGACAGACCATGGTATCACGATATCAAATGCTTCTTTCAGAAACAAGAGTACCCACCTGGGGCACTAAGGAAGGATAGAAAAACCCTCAGAAGATTGGCTGGAAACTTCTTCCTGAGCGGTGACACTCTCTATGAGAGAAATTTTGACATGGTCTTGCTCCGATGCGTAGACAGACCAGAAGCAGACATGCTTATGAAAGAAATTCATGAAGGGTCCTTTGGCACTCATGCCAATGGACACACAATGGCGAGAAAAATCCTAAGAGCAGGGTACTATTGGTTGACCATGGAATCCGACTACTACAAGTACATGAGGAGGTGTCACAAGTGTCAGATATACTCCGACAAAATTCATGTACTGCCATCACATCTCAAAGTTCTCTCTTCCCCATGGCCATTCTCGATATGGGGAATCAACATGATTGGCATGATTGAGCCCAAGGCTTCAAACGGACATCGGTTCATCCTAGTAGCCATTGACTACTTCACCAAGTGGGTCGAAGCAGCGTCATTCGCCAATGTAACCCGACAAGTGGTGATCTGATTTATAAAAAAAAATATCATCTGCCGTTATGGTGTTCCAAGCGAGATCATTACTGATAATGGATCTAACTTGAACAATAAGATGATGAAGGAGTTATGCACAGAGTTCAAGATCGAACATCATAACTCATCTCCCTACCGACCCAAGATGAACGGAGCGGTAGAAGCGGCTAACAAGAACATCAAGAGGATTTTTCAGAAGATGGTTGTAACCTACAAAGATTGGCACGAGATGCTACCCTTTGCTCTTCACGGTTATCGCACATCTATCCGCACTTCAACAGGGGCTACCCCTTTCTCTCTAGTATATGGCATGGAAGCAGTGCTCCCCATAGAAGTAGAGATCCCGTCAATCCGAGTATTGATGGAAGCTAAGCTTACAGAAGCTGAATGGTGTCAAAGCCGACACGATGAACTGAATCTGATCGAGGAGAAGCGAATCACGGTACTATGCCATGGTCAGCTGTATCAACGGAGAATGAAGAGGGCGTTTGACAAAAAGGTCCGACCTCGTATCTTCAGGAAAGGAGACCTTGTGCTCAAGAAGATCCAGTAATTTCTCACTGATTCCCGGGGCAAGTGGACCCCAAATTATGATGGCCCCTATGTGGTCACGAAAGCTTTCTCAGGCGGCGCCTTGAGACTTGCAACCATGGACGGGGAGGAATTTACCTACCCCACGAATGTTGATGTAGTCAAGAAATACTTCGCCTAAAACTAAAAAAAAAAGTCTCGGTGGATTGAAAACCCGAAAGGGCGGTCCAGGCAAAAGTTAGAGACAAAATAAAAAAAATCATCCCGGTGGATTGGAAACATCGAATTACAATCCAGGCAAAAATTAGGGATAATGGCAAGTAACTATGTTCAACAGGGGCAAGTTCCGCAGCAGCAATTACATAATCGTCAGAAAACTCCAGTTAAGGTCATCTTCGACAGAAGCTCAGGATGCCCAGAATTCAAAGTTGGTAGAAGGATAGTGGTCGTTATGTTTCAACGTAGCCCTTTTCCCTGTAAATTACCATTTTCTAGCTTTGTATATACTCTTTGGAATCACGCGTTTGGCTGATCTCCGTCTTATCAATAAGATTTGAGCCTTTGTGCTTTTGTTTGTAATCCTTATTTGTTTTAGCTTTACAGAACAACGTTTTTAACATGATCAACGATTCTTGAAATAAAACAAAAATGAATTTACTTGTAAATTTTTTTCTGCTTTTTAATAAAGACGGCAATTTCTTTTGACTGTTGAACATCAGAAAAACGTCGGTCGCTTCTCCAGAAGTAATCGAACTTCAAAGTGCAGAATCAAAGTACTCCCTCTACGCCAGTACGCCGGAAGAAAGGGATCAACTGTGTCAGAGACCTTGTTTCGTCTGACACGCCTCGACAGAGTTCTTACCTCCTATGCCCGACCAACGGTAGCTCCCAACAGGGACTATCTCTTCTAAGCAAGGTGGAATTGCTATCTTGAACCAGTGATATTTCTACACGCCCCGCGATGGCCGAGTATCCAGTCATGTTCATCTTTTAGTTTGTGTGTCGCGTCAGTTTTGTCAGCATATACATACATACATCATGCATTATTGATTTGCATTCACATTTCATACTGCATCACTATCACTCTAGTCGGTCTTGTCCCGTAGTGATAGAAGTTCTCTCAATCGAGTCGTCAGTTCTTGCCTCGTCAGGAAACGCTGCGTTTGAACAACCTCGCCTCCAGTTTATTTCTGGAAGGAAGTTGACCCTTGACCACTTTGATAACTTGAACCTCTGAAAAACCAGAGTAACCCTCAGTCAACATCACTATTCACCATTGAAGATGATATCCTTGCTTTCCTGGATTAAGGAAAATCCACAGAGAAAGCCTCGTAATCAGAGATTCGGCAGCACGCCAGTTTCGCTCCGAAAAGATCACTGATGAAAAGGTCATCGGCACCTCAAAATTGGATCACATCATATGGCATTTCTTCGAGAAGATCTCCGAGAAAAGTATGATGTAAAGACCCCAAGCGAATGCAGTCTCTCAAGGGACTCGCATTCCCCAAGTAGAGTCAACAAATGGCATCTCCAACAGAGAAGTTTGTACACCTTTACAACTCAGACGACTGGGTTCCCCAGCAAGTCTGACATCGAAACTTTTTCCACTCAAATGGCATCTCCCCAGGAAAATTCGGCGAGAAGATTGAGGAAAATCGCTACGCATAGCGTCCCTTGTTAATTAAGTTTATTGACAAAAGAAACTAAGACCAGTTCCTTGGTAGGAAACCAAGATCGAGGGGAAGTTTAAATCAGAAACTAAGAGCAGTTCCTTGGTAGGAAACCAGTATCGAGGGGAAGTTTTAATCAAAAACTAAGACCAGTTCCTTGGTAGGAAACCAAGAACGAGGGGAAGTTTATTGACAAAAGAAACTAAGACCAGTTCCTTGGTAGGAAACCAGGATCGAGGGGAAGTTTAAATCAGAAACTAAGACCAGTTCCTTGGTAGGAAACCAGGATCGAGGGGAAGTTTAAATCAGAAACTAAGACCAGTTCCTTGGTAGGACACCAAGAACGAGGGGAAGTTTTAATCAAAAACTAAGACCAGTTCCTTGGTAGGAAACCAAGAACGAGGGGAAGTTGACAAAAGAAAACTAAGACCAGTTCCTGGGCTGAAGACCAGGATCGAGGGGAAGTTTACCTTTTCCAAGCATCATTGCTTAGCTAAAGAAGATGAATGCGTAAGCTACCATTCATAACCACCATCAAAATTTCGGGTATTCTGATATTTAATCCGCTTGCACCCCGAATGCCCGAATACCTTCGTCATTCACACCTTCGGGTCCAAGAAGATTAAATAAGGGCATCTGTCATACCCCAAATTTTGACCACTAAGATTTCCCATCATTGTGCAAATCATCATCACAATATGTGGGAACCATCATACTTCATCAGTCTCCCCAAAGATGGGTGAGCATCCACTACAATCAAAATTAGGGTTTCAAGCCCTCTCAGAGCCTTAGACAAAGGATCAATCAAGAAACAACATGATCTTCAACTTGTCTAACCTCTCAAACATCCACAATGGATCAAGAGGACTCCCACTTCAAGGATTAAGCACAAGGCTGCTCCCTTCTAGGTGGATCAAGTCTCAAGATCGCCAGTGTCACCAAATTAGGGTTTTGGTCGACCAGGGCCTCCAGATGGAAATTCTCCTCTGGGCATGAGCCAATGCTTCAAGGCATAACCTATGATGCTCCAAGGGACATCATAAACCCAATCATCAAGTCAATATTACCTCAGGGGATGCATACATCAAAAATCAAAAATTAGGGTTTCTTGACCTAATTCACCCCTAAGTTGACTTTTGGAACAAATCATGAACCAAGACCTCAAGAGAGGGTTTGAGGGTCTCTAATGAACTATATTGATCCATTTGGAATAATGGATTAATCCAAGAAGCTTGAGTAACAAGTCTCAATTTCATCTGCACCACAATTAGGGTTTTAAGGAAAAAGTCAACTGTAACTTTGACTTTTGACCAGGACATGCTCCCAAGCCCTGAGACATGATTCAATATACCCTATGACACCTATGTAACATGTCCATCAAGTTTGATTTAGGTCAAGGACATGATTTCCTAAGGAATTGCACATTTTGAAATTCATCTGATAAAAAGTCAACTGTGCACAAAAGTCAAGTTTGACTTTTTGAGATTTTTCACCAAAATGGATTTTTAACCCTAAAATGATGTTAATATATGATTTGAATCATCATTCATCAAGAAAAATCAAGAAAAGTTGGATAACTTGTAAAAGGGGTAACCATAAAAACTTAGAAAATTTTCTAAGTTAAAAATAAAGTGGCTAGGGTACCAACTTTGGAGGATCATAACTCCTAAACCACAAAGCCATTTTTCCTCATCCAAAGATGGATTTGTAGCCCTCATTACCCTCTACAAAAACTTCAACTAGACCTAAGTCCAATTCATTAAGGATTTTGAGTTATGGAGTGATTAAAATGGCTGAAAAATGAAAATGTCACTTTTTCCAACACTTAGTGAAATTTTCACTAAGTCCAAATCTGTCTTCACTTTTTTCCAAATGTAGGGGGATTTTTTACTTGGATTCAAAAGATATCAAAACCAAACATGTTTAAACAGTTGTTGTATCATGTAAGGGCTTTCCAAAATGGCCAAGAACATTGCCAAATTCCATTTGGGCTATGAGTTATGACATTGTCAAGTTGCCTTGTTGAAATCTGTCAAGGCAAGGCAGAATTTGCATTTTTGGTCGATTTGCCAAAATTGTGCAAATCCAAACACTCCTATCCACTTGGACACATCTGAGGATTAAATCTAAAGGGGACAATCACTGAGCCAAGCCTCCAAAGTCTTTGGAACAAGAAATAGCATGTTGAACCTATAATGGCCAAAATAGGAACAACACTCCAATTTTGGATTAGAGCATTCAATGGAAGCATCAAGGTGGCATGGACTGAGCCATTTGCATTTGAATTTAGTCAAGACATATCCAAGACCAAGGGAACCAGCAGCCTGTGCCCTAACCTCTAGTCAATGGCTAGAGGAGACTTGAACTTCCATTGGCCAACATTGAACAAACCTACTCAGCAGTTGCCATTCACTATTCCTTGCAAAACAAACTTGCTCTACTATAAATAGAGCTCAATTATAATCAGTTTGAGTACACCAAAGCCATCAAACAGATGCTTTCCTCACAATCTCTTCTTTCACTCCAATTTTTCCTTCTAAGGCAAGTCACTATCGGGTTTTGAGTTTGAGAGCTTTTTCAATCAAACCAGTCACTCACACACCTCACATACATCATATATAAGTGATCCAAACACTCACATAACATCTGGAACACTGATTTCACAAAATCACCAGCCAATTGCTCAAGTTCATGACAGTTTTGCAGTTGAGGTGCCATCCTCAATTCCAAACCATTTCAATCCATTCTAAGCACTCAGACACATCACTTGGCACCTAGGGAAGCTATCCACATCATTGGAACCAAGATGTAACACCTGCAACACCAAACACGATCACCAGCTGCAAGTGGTAAGCATGAGCTCTTCTAACTCTATGATCCATGCATTTTTTGCTGCACAATAATTTGGCCATATGTTCATAATCATGCATGGAATGTTTCCCCTCAATTAATTGCATTGTTTGAATCGTGTATAAAAAATCCTAGCCTTCATGCAGAAATTAGGGTTCTTGAGGATTTTTCATGATTTCTTGTTATATGTTTAATTTAAATGAAATTAATTGACATATACATGATCGTGAGGTTGAGACGAGCATAATGATATGTGGATTGCATGTTATAATCAAGTATTCAGTGAGATTGGAGAGAAAATGCAAATCTGGCCAAGCCCAGAACACGCGCGTGTTCTTGGTGTGTTTTTGGCGCCTTTTTTTTTCAAAATTTGAATATTTGAATTTTGTGATTTTATTTAATTGATTCAAAAAATAATTTCTCTCTGAGTTTTAATGATTTTGAGTTGATTCTTTTTTTAATAATTCACAAAAATGTTAAAATATTTTATTTTCCCAAAAAATCCCAAAAATATTATTTATTTCATATAATTAATATTTTTGCAAAGAATTAATATTTTAATTGTTTTTGACATTTTAAATATTTTTTCTACATTGATTTTGCAATTTTTAATGCCTTCTAATTATTTTGTAGGTCAATACTTAATTTTTGAAGCATTAATCCAAGATCACAATTTGTTTTCCATATGTTAAACAATTTTTGATCATTTTAATTGAATTTTTATTCAATTAAATACATTTTTGAAAACAAATTAGGGTTTTGGATTAATTCAACCCTCATAAATCATTTTCAAAACACTTTGGGCCTCTAATAGAGTGTAAGACCCAATCCTTTTTTGACCAAATCATTTTTGGGCCTCAGTGTATTGTATAAGTCCTGATACCGTCAAAAACAAACGGCGCGATCGTCGCCTTTTCAAAATAACATTGGGCCTACCCTCGAGTAGTAAGACCCATTTCTTTTCTTAAAACTCATTTGGGCCTCTAATAGAGTGTAAGACCCAACCACCTTTTAACCAAAACAAATTTGGGCCTCACTTATTGTATAAGTCCCTCTGCGTTAAAAGAAAACCTCGGCACAATCGCCATTTTTAAACGAAAAATCAATTGGGCCTACCCTCGTGTTATAAGCCCCACTCTTTTTCTTTAAACTTTTTGGGCATCTTGAGAGAGTGTAAGACCCATCCCTTTGTACAGAAAACCTTTTTGGGCCTCAGTCACTTGTATAAGTCCCTCTGTACAAATTCAAACAGTGCGCTCACTGATAAAACCCTGGGCCTCTCCTTGAGCTGTAAGCCCCAAATCTTTCTTTTTCAAAGCACTTTTCCTTTGATTTTGAATATACTGTTATTTTCAATCTTTCTTTGTTGAACAACTAACCAAACAGCATGGAAGCTCTACAACCGAGTAAGTGGTTATCGCTTTCATTTACCGCTTTAATATACATATAATTGTATTGTGGGGCTGTTTCACTGTAAGTCTTCTTTCATAAACTCATATCAACTGTGTAATAATAGTATAGATATTTAGAGTTTCCCCGGCAACTACGTCCAACATTAAGCCCGTTGATCACTCTTAGAAATAGTCTAAACTAGATCCCCATAGGATTACCAGACACAGTCTTCCCTCCTCTTGGGGTTAAACAATATGGAGACATGAAAGGCAGCATTCTCTGTGAACCCTTTCATAGACTGTCACTCATAGAAGTTGTCAAAGAAACTCTATTCCCCATAGATGATATTTTCTCCGTGAATGACATCTCTTGAGTTTCTTCCAAATTCTCGGACTTTCCTGGCTTGATCTATTCTCGGTGAATGGCATGTCTTGAATTTCTCGGGGTTTAGGGACCCACAGGCTTCTTAAAAGCACTTGTCAAGAAACTCTATTCCCTAGAGATGATCTTTTCTCCGTGAATGGCATCTCTTGAGTTTCTTCCAAATTCTTGAACTTTCCTGACTTGATCTATTCCTTGTGGATAGCTTGCCTTGAATTTCTCGGGGTTTGAGGACCCATCGGCTTCTTAAAAGCAATCGGCCTCCTCTTGGGCATCGTACAAGGACCCACAGGCTTCCTAAAAGCAACCCCACCTCCTCTTGGGCTTAGTACAAGGACCCGCCGGCTTCTTAGAAGTATTCACAGCCTCCTCTTAGGCTTCGTATAATGATCTCTTCCTCCGGGAATGATAGCCTCCTCTTGGGCTTCGTACAAGGACCGATCGGCTTCTTAAAAGTTTCCAGCCTCCTCATGGGCTTCATACAAATTGTCCCGACGACCTCCTAGAGGTATAGGAACAGAACTTAATCATCTGCATAGAACAGTCCTTTCAAAGAGTCTACTACTGTTTCTCAAAGCATAGTATAAAAGATGAAACTCTAGACTTGGACAGTCTAATCTCCTTGAGTCTCAAAGACATTCTCAAGTGACCCCCTTCCCCAAAATAGGAAGGAAACCCGTAGACTCGGACAATCTCAATACCCTTCGAATTCCCCGCTTCCTTAAAGAACAGGAATAACCCAGATCCTCGAATCAAATCCGTGAGTACAGTGTTGCTCATATAAGAACTGATTTTCTCTTTAAAATCAGTATACTGGACCTGTCACTTAACTGAAATAGTAACCCTAGCCTCCTCTTGGGCTTTGTACAATGATCCTCCCCATCGGAGTCAAACAATGTTTAGCCTCTCTCTCGGGCTTTGTACGAGACACATAAGAGACTCCCTAGTTGATTCAATCACCACTTTCGCCTCCATCTCGGGTTTCGTACGAGATACAAAAAAACTCTCTTGTTGAGTCAAATAGCCTCCATCTCGGGCTTTATACGAGATACCAAAAGACTCCATCGTCGGGTCAAAACCTTGTAACCTCTCTCTCGGGCTTTGTACGAGACACATATCAGCCTCCTTTTAGGCTTTGCATAAGAAAACCACTGGTTAATCCAATTAACCTTTTAGCATCAAAGTTGTGCCTCGTTCACAGTACACAAACATCAACAACTCTTTCCCCTTCATCTAATCGCTGTAAGTGGCAAGCCTCTGGATCATTTACATCCATGCCACTGTCCCTCTTTTAGCATGAGAGATTCCCAAGGAAAGATGGCATTGCTCTACACTGAGTTAAAGTTTTCTCCTTCAGGTCGGAAATCCCCTTTAAAGGAAATTATGGCATTGCCGGATCCGCGTATCCCGGTTAAAGTAATTCTCCTATATAAACAGTTGTGACATACAAACCCCTCTTTAGAGATGACAAATTCTCTCTGAAGTCAACACCCTTTTAGCTTCATATCTTGGGCTTTGAACAAGATACAAATAGACCCTTCAGCTTCACATCTTGGGCTTTGAACAAGATACAAACCACCTTTTCGCTTCACGTCTTGGGCTTTGAAAAAGACACCAAAAACACCCATTTCCTCCCATAGAATAGGAGGAACTACGAACGCTCTGATTTCCCTGTTTCGGTAAACGGGAATACGTAGGCATAAGATTGAAAGAAAAATCTTAGCGAGCACACTAAACAAAAACCCAAAATCCCATACTCTCATGTATCTACCAAAAAGCATCAGTCCTAACATCCTAATCCTTGTTCCCCGCCAGAAAGTCCTAGAAAGAGAGAAAACAGTATTGGCGAAAATACAAATAACCAGTACAAAGGCCCCCCCACATTGATAGCATTTGTAACCTAACAGACCGCTGTTTAAACTCAGTATGCAAAGCAGGGTTAATTGGAGACATCTATTTCCCTTCCTTCATCAGCTTTAATAGGATAAAAAATGAATCGACCTGTAGTAAACTCAACCGCAGAGAGCGGCCAGCGCTTAAGAACCGCGTCCAAAATCGCTCGCTACACGCTGTTACACCTTTGGTCATTCGGTTGCCCGGACCAGTACCATATGAATCTGACAAAGCTGTTCCGTATAAGTACAATGCTACCATGGTAGAAGATGGTAAGGAAGTGCCCATTCCTTCTTTGTCTTCTATGGTAAGCATCGCTGATGTAAGTAGAGTGACCCAAAGTGGACGTGTCTTTGCTCCTGAGCCTCCAAAGATTGTGGAGAAGGTTAAAACTGGCAAACGAACTCAAGATGAGAGTAATGTCGATGTTTCTGGTCAGTCCAGTGGTTCGAAGGTTTATGAGGATGAAGTTTTGAAATTGATCAAGAAGAGTGATTACAGTGTTGTGGATTAACTCTTGCACACCCCGTCTAAGATTTCAGTGTTGTCCTTACTAATGAATTCTGAAGCTCATAGGAAATCTTTGCAGATGGTATTGGAACAAGCATATGTTGAGCATGATGTGAATGTTAACTAGTTTGATGGCATTGTTGCCAACCTCACCGCATGTAATAATTTGAGTTTCTGTGATGAAGAGTTACCTGAGGTGGGGAGAAATCACAATTTGGCTTTACACATCTCCATGAACTGTCAAGAAGATGCGCTTTCTAATGTGTTGGTTGATACTGGCTCTTCTTTGAATGTGTTGCCAAAATCTACTTTATCAAGACTTTCTTACCAAGGTCCTCCCATGAGGTATAGTGGGGTTGTTGTTAAAGCTTTTGATGGATCTCGAAAAACTGTGATTGGAGAAGTTGATCTTCCGATCAAACTAGGACTATGCTTCTTCCAGATTACTTTTCAAGTAATGGATATTCATCCTGCTTATAGTTGTCTGCTTGGCCGACCCTGGATTCATGAAGCTGGGGCAGTGACTTCGACTCTTCATCAGAAGTTAAAATTTGTTAAGAATGATAAGCTGGTAATTATTGAAGGTGAGCAAGCGATGCTGGTGAGCCACCTTTCATCCTTTTCATATGTTGATGCTGATGAAACTGTTGGAACACCGTTCCAAACTCTTTCTGTTGATGATAAAGCTGTTAAGAAGAATGAGTTACCCATTTCTTCTTTGAAAGATGTTTTGCATGTGTTAGAAACTGGTCGGTCTGACGGTTGGGGCCGAGTCATTGATGTGGTTGATAACCTGGGCAAAACTGGTTTAGGCTTTACGCCTGGTACAGTCAGAAGAGATTTGAAGCGTATTAATGAGACCTTTCACAGTGTCGGATTCATCCACAAAGATCACTCTACTGCTGCCATCATTGAAGATGATGAAGAGGAAGAACTTCCCAATTTCGTGACACATGGACAAGTCTGCCAGAATTGGATAGCTGTTGATGTTCCCACTGTTGTTCATATTTCAAAGTAATTTGCTTTTGTTTCTTTCAAAAATCCTTTCACTCTGCCCAAGGTGAAAGTGAATTTGTGAGGGTTTTGTTTCAAATTTTATCATCATCAATAAAATGTTATTTTGTTTATCCATATTATGTTTTCCCTTTTTTGCTTTATTTCTGAAAAATGGTAACATAAAAAACCAAAAAATAATAATAATGTGATAATCACTTTTATCTGCATGATACTTGCACTTTTTGTTCATATTCTAAAATCAAACATAAATCATTGTGCAGATTGATTGTTAAACCCATTGAAAACAATGACCCTATGCCCCTTCCCAACTTTGAGTTCCCTGTGTTTGGAGCTGAAGAAGAGGGTATTGAGGAGATTCCAGATGAAATTTCTCGGTTGCTTGAGCACGAGGAAAAAGCCATTCAGCCTCATGAAGAGCCGTTGGAATCGGTGAATTTGGGTTCAGAGGATGATGTAAAAGAAGTCAAGATTGGGGCACTGCTCCAGTCAGATGTTAAGAAGAGGATTGTGGAGCTTCTTAGAGAATAGGTTGATGTGTTTGCTTGGTCTTATCAAGACATGCCTGGTCTTGATACTGATATTGTGGAGCATAGATTACCGTTGAAGCCTGAATGTTCACCGGTGAAGCAGAAATTGAGAAGAACTCATCCCGACATGGCTGTGAAGATCAAAGAGGAGGTTCAAAAGAAGATTGATGCTGGTTTTCTTGTGACTTCTGAGTATCCTCAATGGGTGGCTAATATTGTGCCTGTTCCAAAGAAAGACGGAAAAGTCCGAATGTGCGTTGACTATAGAGATTTGAATAAAGCTAGTCCAAAAGATGATTTTCCATTGCCACACATTGATATGTTGGTAGATAATACTGCTAAATTCAGTATCTTTTCTTTTATGGATGGATTTTCAGGTTATAATCAAATAAAGATGGCACCCGAGGATATGGAAAAAACAACATTCATTACACCCTGGGGAACATTCTGTTACAGAGTGATGCCCTTTGGTTTGAAAAATGCTAGTGCAACGTACCAGAGAGCTATGACTACTTTGTTCCATGATATGATGCATACAGAAATTGAGGTCTATGTGGATGGTATGATTTGTAAGTCGAAGACTGAAGCAGATCATATTGAGTACTTATTGAAGTTGTTTCAGCGTTTGAGAAAGTTTAAGCTCCGTTTGAATCCAAATAAGTGTACTTTTGGTGTCCGTTCTGGAAAATTGTTGGGCTTTATTGTCAGCCAAAAAGGCATTGAAGTTGATCCTGGTAAAGTTAAAGCCATTTAGGAAATGCCTGCACCCAAAACAGAAAAACAAGTAAGAGGATTCTTGGGACGTTTGAATTACAACTCCCGATTTATATCCAATATGACTGCCACATATGCACCGATCTTCAAGCTTCTTTGCAAAGATCAGGGTTGTGTCTGGATAGAGGATTGTCAGAAAGCTTTTGAGAGGATTAAAGAGTATCTTCTTGAACCTCCGATTTTGTCTCCTCCCGTGGAAGGAAGACCTTTGATCATGTATTTGCCCGTGCTGGAAAAGTCTATGGGATGTGTTCTAGGTCAACAAGATGAATCTGGTCGAAAAGAGTTTGCCATTTATTATTTGAGTAAGAAGTTCACTGATTGTGAGTCTCGGTACTCAATGCTCGAAAAGACATGTTGTGCTTTAGCTTGGGCTGCCAAGCGCCTCCGCCAGTATATGTTGAATCATACAACTTAGTTGATATCCAAAATGGACCCAATCAAGTATATCTTTGAAAAGCCTGCTTTAACTGGGAGGATCGCTCATTGGAAAATGTTGTTGTCAGAATATGATATCGAGTACCGAACTCAAAAAGCGATAAAAGGAAGTGTTTTGGCTGACCATTTGGTACACCAGCCAATTGATGATTATCAACCTATCATGTTTGATTTTCCTGACGAGGATGTGATGTATCTAAAGGTAAAAGATTGTGAAGAACCATTACCTGATGAAGGGCCCGAGCCTGGATCCCGTTGGGGTTTGATTTTTGATGGAGCTGTTAATGAATATGACAATGGTATTAGGGCAATAATTGTTACTCCTCATGGTTCTCACATTCCTTTCACTGCAAGGTTGATGTTCAATTGCACAAATAATGCGGCCGAGTATGAGGCGTATATTATGGGCTTGGAAGAAGCTATTGATTTAAGAATCAAGATTCTTTATGTATACAGAGATTCAGCCCTAGTGATTAATCAGATTAAAGGAGAATGGGAGACACGTCAACCTGATTTGATTCCTTATCGAGATTATGCAAGAAGGTTGTTAACTTTCTTCAATAAGGTTGAGTTTCACCATGTACCCAGAGCAGCAAATCGAATGGCAAATGCCTTAGCAACTATATCCTCCATGATTGTGGTGAATCGGTGGAATGATGTGCCCAAAATTGATGTTATGCGGCTTGATAGGCCAGCTCATGTATTTGTGGTTGAAGAGGTCGTTGATGATAAACCGTGGTATTATGATATTAAATGCTTTCTTCAAAATCAAGAGTACCCACTTGGGGCATCCAAGAATGATAAGAAGACTTTGAGAAGATTGGCTGGTAGTTTCTTCTTGAATGATGATGTGCTGTATAAAAGAAATTATGACATGGTCTTGCTCAGATGCGTGGATAGACACGAAGCAGACATGTTGATGAAAGAAATTCATGAAGGATCTTTTGGTACTCATGCCAATGGGCATGCAATGGCTAAGAAGATGTTAAGGGAAGGTTACTATTGGCTCACAATGGAATCTGACTGTTGCAAATTTGTGAAGAAGTGCCATAAGTGCCAGGTTTATGCTGACAAAATTCATGTACCACCAACTCCTCTCAATGTTATCTCTTCTCCCTGGCCTTTCTCCATGTGGGGCATTGATATGATTGGAATGATTGAGCCTAAAGCGTCGAACGGACACCGTTTCATATTTGTGGCTATTGACTATTTTACCAAGTGGGTTGAAGCGGCATCATATGCCAATATGACCAAGCAAGTAGTGGTTCGGTTTATCAAGAACCAAATCATTTGTCGGTATGGTGTTCCGAGCAAGATTATCACTGATAATGGGTCGAACCTGAATAACAAGATGATGAAGGAATTATGAGATGAGTTCAAGATTGAGCATCATAATTCTTCTCCTTACAGACCTAAGATGAATGGGGCTGTTGAAGCTGCTAATAAGAATATTAAGAAGATTGTTCAGAAGATGATTGTTACTTACAAGGATTGGCATGAGATGCTCCCTTTTGCTTTGCATGGGTATCGTACATCCGTCCGCACTTCAACAGGGGAAACCCCTTTTTCTCTTGTTTACGGTATGGAAGCAGTGCTCCCAGTAGAAGTTGAAATCCCTTCTATGAGAGTTTTGATGGAAGCTGAATTGTATGAGGCTGAATGGTGCCAAAGCAGATATGACCAGTTGAATTTGATTGAAGAGAAAAGAATGACGGCCTCGTGTCTTGGCCAATTGTATCAACAGAGAATGAAGAAAGCTTTTGACAAGAAGGTTCGACCTCGTGTGTTCAGAGAAGGCGACCTCGTGCTCAAAAAGATCTCGACTTTTACCAATGATTCTAGGGGCAAGTGGACTCCTAATTATGAAGGCCCATATGTTGTTAAGAGAGCCTTCTCTGGTGGTGCATTACTTCTTACAACTATGGATAGTGAAGAGTTCACTCGTCCTGTGAATGCCGATGCAGTCAAGAAATACCTCGCCTAAAAAAAATAAAAGAACAGCTCGCTAAGTTGAAAATCCGAAAGGGCGGCTTAGGCAAAAATGAGCGTCTCGGTGGGCTGAAAACCCGAAAGGGCAGTCCAGGCAAAAATTAGAGACAAAAACAGAAATAATCATCCCGGTAGATTGAAAACCCGAAAGGGCAATCTAGGCAAAAGTTAGGGATTATGGCAAGTAACTGCATCTGGCCAGTCTTGATCATTTGAAAGCAACACTGTTTATCAAGGATTCTGCTTCAATCATCCTCAGCTGAAGTTTTGGGCACAGTGGAATTCAAAGTTGTTAGGGAGAATAGTGGTCATTGTATTTCAATGTAACCCTTTCCATGTATTTACCATTTTTCAAACTTTGTAATGATCCATGGAATTACGCCATTTGTGGACTTCCATTCTATTAATAAAATTTGGGCCTTTGTCCCTTTGTTTGCAATTCTTATTTTGTTTTTGTTTGCAAAATTTCATTTATTGCTGATGATGATTTTTGAAACAAAATGTGAATAATTGATTTAAATTTTTGAAAATTATAAAAACATTTCCCTTTGATTTATGATTATAAAAAGAATGTCAACGGTTATTCCAAAATTGGTAGGATCAATGTCTTCCTCAACAGGGTTCGTTCTCGCTCCTTTGGCAGAATTTATTGACAGATCCCCAGTAGAGTTTATTGATATTTCCTCAGCAGAGTTTGTTCCTATGAATGTGATTAGTTGTTGACAAGATGATGGGTTTGTTGTGATGTGTTGAATTCATAAGGTCCAATGTTGTTTGGTTTTTCCCCAGTTAGGTCTTGATCCGAATCTTCTCCAGCTGATTATGTTATGGTCAGGCAGTTGAGTAGTTTTGAGGTCCACTTCTCCTTAATGGTGGTCTCCACGCAGAGATTCATTTTTGTTGTCCCCAGGAAAAGTCGTATGAAGAATCCTCACTCAGAGTTTTACCCTCTAGACGTGTTGTTGTTGCTTTGGATGTCCCTAAAACAGAGAGCGATATTATTCTCTTCTAAGAAACATTGACATGGTGATTGTTTGTCGTGTTTCATCTTGTCTTGTGGGTGTTTTTCTCTCCAGGTTGTTCTACCCAGGGATTTATCCTTGATGATTCTCCAACGGAGGCAGTGTATTATCATTTCCAGTCATAAAGCAGTGAGGTTAATTTCTCATTCCCCCCCGGCAAGCCCAAGATGTACTTCTCTCCGGATTGTTTTTCAGAGATTTATCCTCCTAGTGAGGATTATGCATCACTATTGTGGCTATTCCCCAGTAAAGTTGCTCATGATAACTATATTCAAGGAATATTGATATACTAGTCACCTGTTGGGTTTTCTCTCATTTATGATGAGTATTGATCTAAAATCCCCCACAGTTTGACCTATTGCTGTTTTCTCAGCAAGTCCAGGATGCCTCGCTCAGATTAGTTAATCCTCTAAGAGTGTTCTCGTATCTCCAGCAGATCTGCCTTGTTTTCCCAGTGGATTTTTCATAGATGTTTATATGTCTACAATCCCCAGCAAATTCATTATTTTTCAGCAGCAGATCTCTTCATCCTTTTGAAATGAAAGTTCCTGTGAATTTTTATGATCCCCAGGAAGAATCAGAAAGTTTGGGTTGTTATGATTCCCCGACAGCATTCCTGTCATCCTCAAAGTAGAGTTTATGTTATGATCCTCTTTGTGGATCATCGATGTTAGAAGATTGATATTTGGGTCTTTCCCCAAGGAGTATCTTCTTTTCTCCAGCAATATTTGAGCCTTGTAGTAGGATTCATTTTCCTTTGATGGCTTTTGTTTATCTCTTGCAGAATTCCTTCCGACGAATCCCTAGCAGAGCTGCTAATGATATCTCCATCTTGTTGAGATTAGCCGAGTATTCAGTGGTGTTGTGATGTTTATTTCACCCTCTGTTTACCCTTTATGTCTGTTTTGTTAGCATATTCATACTCATAAGCATTGCATGCGCATTCATTTGTTGTGCATAGCATGTTGTTGTTGCATTTTGCATTTTGCATTTTGCATTTGTGTCAGTACTTCTTTGCTCTCTGGTGCTGTTATCCTCGCAGAGCATGTGTGTCCTCTCTCCATTTAGAGAGTCGACCCATAAGCAAAAAATGCCTATCTTTGTTAATTCTCCACTGAGTTTATTTCTCGTGGAAGATTTTGATTCAGTTTCCTCTCCAGTTCATTATCTGGATGGAATTAGTCCCCAGTTGAGATATTTCCTCCTCGGGACGAGTCTTGTTTGACCGTTTCTCTCCAGCTTGTTCTTGGATTGAACTTTGGTTCCCTGCAACTTTTGTTTGGATCTCTAGGCTGTGAAACCTAGATTGAGAGTGCATTTATTTTGCACCTTTGAGGATTCTGCGCCCTTCAGCTGAAATCTGCGTATGATTCTAATACTGTTTCATGGCATTCCTTTATTTGAGAATCCTGAGGCGATGCAGTTAATACCTTTTGTTACTCCGATGAATGGTAAGTCTCTTCAGTTAGATGGGACAGTTCGTTGTTGAGATTTGTTACTCCGATGAATGGTAAGTCTATTCGGTTAGATGGGACAGTTCGTTGTTGAGATTCTTCTACTCCAATTAATGGTAAGTCTCTTTGGTTTGATGGGATAGTTCGTTGTTGAGATTTTGTGACTCCGTTGAATGGTAAGTCTCTTCAGTTAGATGGGACAGTTCGTTGTTGAGATTTTGTGACTCCGATGAATGGTAAGTCTCTTCAGTTAGATGGGACAGTTTGTTGTTGAGATTTTTCTACTCCGATGAATGGTAAGTCTCTTCGGTTAGATGGGACAGTTCGTTGTTGAGATTCTTCTACTCCGATGAATGGTAAGTCTCTTCGGTTTGATGGGACAGTTCGTTGTTGAGATTTTGTGACTCCAATGAATGGTAAGTCTCTTCGGTTTGATGGGACAGTTCAATGAATGGTAAGTCTCTTCGGTTTAATGGGACAGTTCGTTGTTGAGATTTGGTTACTCCAATGAATGGTAAGTCTCTTCGGTTTGATGGGACAGTTCGTTGTTGAGATTTTGTGACTCCAATGAATGGTAAGTCTCTTCGGTTAGACGGGACAGTTCGTTGTTAAAGTTTTCTATTCCGATGAATGGTAAGTCTCTTCGGTTTGATGAGACAGTTCATTGTTGAGGTATTGTTATTCCCCAGTGGAGCCTGCTGTGCTATGTCTTCCCTGTTGAGTTATATCCTTGTTGTGTTGTGGTTTATTTTCATATACAGTTATCCTCAGCTGAGTCCCAGCAGTTGTGCGGTGTGTTCCCCGGCTAGTTGTGGTCTCCTGTGATGTGTTTCCCCGGTGGAGTTTCATTCTCCCGTTCTTCATTTTTGTTGATCTCCTGTGGCATATTCTCCCCACAGTGGTCTTGTGTCTACATACCATCTGCATAATCATATCATTTTGTGGTCTCTTAGGGCCAAAAATTGGGTTTATTGTTATATTTAAGTCTCTTCTATCTCGTCGAGACAAAGATGTCCATCTTCATATCTCCGGATAGAAGAAACTTAAATAGGGGCAGCTGTAATACCCTAATTTTTACCCCTAAGATCCCACATATCATATCACAAACAAGATCACCAGTACCTTTGTGTTTGTTTATGTTTACTAACCTCTAACCAAAATACAAAAATTTTGCTGCAGTTTCTCTCTCTGTGTGTTGTGTAGGTTTGTCAAAGCAAGGGCAGGATTTCAAATCAAGTGTGGTTGTTCGTTTTTGATCCAGTTCATATGGATGTTTGACCTAATCTTGGTCAAACTATCAAGCAATTGTTTCAAGTGCCAGTTATCTGTTTCAGTGGTCTTTTTCTCAAGCAGTGACTGTCAAGTTGTTTTGTGGTGATATTCATCAGATTCAAATGGTTGTTGTTCAGTTGTGGTTTGTTCAGTGGTAGCTATGTGGCATATTTTTATCAGAGACTTATAGAATTGTGGCAAAGATCAAAGTTGATGGTCGATGTTTCAGTTGCAAGTTATTCAGTGGTTCAAGGAGCGGCTTCAATCATTTTAATCAGACGCATTGTGGAAATGTTTTGGATTGGTTTATTACCATTTTCTAGCCATTTTTTTTTCCATTTCATATCCATTAAAATCCATTTTTTTTAGCCAATTACCAAAATATCCAATTATCTTTTTCATATCCATATCCAATTATCCAGTTTATTTTTTAATAATCTTTTTTTTATCCATTTTGATCATCTATTATCCATCTATGTCCATTCAATTTCCAATTTTCCCATTTACTCTTTTTGAAATAAAAAACCAATTCAATTCAAAAAGCCCACATTTCACAAAACCGAATGGTACCATAAAATTTTCAAAAAAAATGGTTTGATGTTGAATTAAATGGGAACAATCCAAAGCCTTGAAACTTCATGATGTTACTAAATCAATATGATTTGCAAAGGAATCAAGCTCATATGAACAAGTTCATGCTACTATGAATCAATGCCATAATCCTATGTACCAACACATAAAATGCTCATAGGATCTCACAATACCACAAGGATAGGTCCAAGAGTATATAAGAAGCATTTGTTTCTTACTAAAAGTGTGGTTCCTGGACAAAGAGCCCTTGTACTGCATCTCCTTACATCCATTCTTGACAAGGCACTATACTATATTTGCAAAGAAAGAACTGGAAATATGATAAGCAAGGTGAACGAAGTCGTTGACAAATCAGCTAACTTGGAGGCTGCTTGGACTTATGCACTGGGTCCTCAATTAGAGCTTGCATTGTCACTTAGGATATATCTTGATGATAACCATGACTCTTTTGGTTTTGGCATGTGCAAAGGTTGTTCAATCTGCATTGAGCTGTGATGCGAATGAGGATTATTTTGACATCTCTGAGAAAATGGCATCGGCTTTTAACGAGTTCGGAAGGTCATTCATATTCCTCAAAGAGCAAGGCACGAAGAACAGACTTCGAGGTCTTGATGCTCAGAAAGCTAACATCCCCGACGACGATTTCATCATCGCAAATGATGGACTAACGATATTGGAACAGATGAATGTTGACAACCAGGTTGTGAAACTGATGGTGGAATTGTCGAGGTGCCAAGATTATGAAATCGGTGATTGTACTACCGGTGTTGTTGTGTTGGACGGATCTCCTGGTGAGCAAGCGGAGAAGCTTTTGGAACATGGAATTCATCCCATTAGGATTGCTGAGGGATATGAAATGGCTTCCAGGATCGTTGTTGAACATCTGGAACAATTTGCGAATAAGTTTGAACTCGGAGAAACTCTTTGGAAGCCTCTGATTCAAACTTGTATGACTACGCTGTCATCCAAAATTGTGAATCGGTGTAAACATAGCTTGGCTAAGATTGCTGTCAAAGTTGTTCTTGCTGTTGCAGACCTAGAGAGAAAAAGATGTTAACTTGGATATAATTAAAGTAGAAGGTAAAGTTGGTGGGAAACTGAAAGATACTGAGTTGATGTATGGAATCATTGTTTACAAGGATGTGAGCCACCCTCAAATGCCAGAAGCAATGGTAGAAGATTCTTATGGGATGCTTTTCCCTAACGAATTTCTGAGATGCAGGAAGAGATCAAGCGTTACCTAGATGACAAGAGTATATTTAAATAGTATGCCGAAGTGATCAAATAGTTGATAATGGTAAAGTGATAATAGTTCAATTTGAGCTTGTTCTAGCATTCTCTGACAGTCATCAGCCCTTAGTTCGACCACTGATACGATTATATGAAAAAAACATTATTTTGACGCGCATCAGTCTGCAGGTTCGTGACACAAGTGTTCTTGTAAGGATGAGACTTGCATGGGAAGATCTTCGGAGATATTTGACGGCAAGAGGCCGCGCTTTTGTGAGGTATATGGTTGCACAATGGTTGAAAGGGACTATGCACTAGAAATGTGAAGACTTCTCGGTCCAGTTTCAAATTTGATATTTTCCAAAGAACTACTAGGATGCATTGTATATGTTAAGTCAGGTTTGAAAAAGTCTTTGTTCATTGTCTTCCAAGATGGCTCACGCCATCCAAAGGCTTCGTTGGTAATTGATGATCGCTTGAAGGTGTGGGATGAGAAAGATCAATCCTGAGTGCATGTTGTTCCTGCATTTGCTCCATACTATGCTTCTTCAGCTGAGGCAAGCAATTTTGTCCCTGTCTTGTGCATTGCGAGAAATGTTGCTTGCAATGTTAGAGGTAGCTTCTTTAAGGATTTTGACGAAGGTCTTCTACAAATGATTCCTCAAATTGCCTAACATGCTGAGATAGAAAATAATTGAAGGATGCAATATCAGCAGTAGCTTCAATTATTCCTATGACAATTGCTAGATATTCTCAAGGCAACATTAACGGAAAATTTCTCGGCTTTAAGATTTGTACCAGGTTCTACAGATATGGTTGGAGAGGAACCCATCCAAGTTTAACGGCTATCCTTCCAACATTGGTTACAGTTCAGAACTCTTAACGATGCACAATTGGACATTGTTGTCACCAACAAACTTGCTAGAGTTGCTACTACGGTAATGGAGGCAGTCCAAAATACAGTTGAGATAGGATGAACAGTTGTCTGCACAATTCACCAGCCTAGTATTGATATATTTGATGCTTCTGATGAGTAACTTTGCTTGAAGTGTGAGAAGAGGAATTGTCTCTGCTTGCTTAATCGGTTCTTGGAGCATCTTGTGAGTGAAGGAAACAGGGATGTACATGAGCATAATACCTTGGTTAAAATCACCATGATAGCAATAACTATCCTGAGCATTTTTTTTCACAACCAACCCATATTATGATTCTCATGTCATTGACGAATATTGTGAAAGCGAGATCCTACTCTTGCTGTTGTTGCTTACCAAAGAGGGCAACACGATGATGAGCTTGTCATTGCTACTAATCAAAATTCCATGTTCAAACTCCAAAGCAAGATGTGTTGTGAAAAGGATGCTGATATTGTAGCCTCATGCGACGTACGCGACGTATTGCATACAAAATCCCAACGTGTGAAGCCATGTCAAGCCCAGCCGTGCTAACTTCCAAGAAAAAATAAGTCGTGCGAGCCATATTATGAAATGAAGCCGTGGGCTGATAATCAACGTCATGTAAATGAGCTGGAATCAAAAGCAAAAACGACACACAAGTCACACTTCATAATACGTGAGCTGAAAATTAGAAAATCCAAAAACGACAACAAATTTTTCACAGCAAGTCACGCATAACGGATTGATTCAAAACGCAACAAATATTCAGAAACAACATCAATTTCATTTTCACTCTCCCTCACTCTCATTCTATAAATAGAACACTCCTCTCATTCATTTCCTCAAGCTTCAAAGCCCTCAAAACTCTGCAGAATTTTCCTCTCGTTTCTCACTTCGAAACCGTTTCAAACCACATTTCGTTTCTTCCATTTTCCAAATTTTACCTCCATTCAATTCAGTAACAACACTAATTCAAGCTTAGAGGAAGGAGAGAAAGGAGAAGATTGAAGATTACTCACCTTTCTTCTTGAAGGTAGAAAATGTTTCCGATGTAGTTTCGTAGCTTCGACCTGCTTGATTCGTCCATTGTTATTTAAAATTGTTGGCATATTTGAACTCCTTGAATCATTCCGATCACGATAAGGTTACAACGGAGCTCCAGCACTCTGATTTGTGAAGCTTCGATTTCACGGCCATGGAGGAACAGTAACCGTGCGTATGAGCCAAAGAAGAAGATGACATTCCTTTTTTTATTTTTTTTTCTGATTGTTTAATTCACATTTTACTTCTTTCCTTTTGTTTTTCTTTAAAACGTTTTAATGTGACTTTGGGCCTAGAGCCCGTGTAGATCTATACTCACCACCATTTCTTTTTGATAAAACCTCCCTCTATTTTTTTTGTTTAATTTTCTTTCAATTCTTTTTAATAATTCTCTATTATTTCTTTTTTTAATGATCTCTTTAATAAAACAATTCTATTTTGTTGTGTTTTTTTTGTTATTTTAAAATTTTTTTTTAGAAATTTTTCTTGAATTCACTTGAAAAATGTTTTAATTCTTTCTCCTTCATTTTATTTTCTTTTTTTTTAATTGTTGTTGGTTGTGTGGATCATAAATGTTAGATCCACTTCTCTTCATCTTAATTTTTTTTTTCTTTTTGATCGATGAAAGTCTAAAAGATCTTGGAATTCCTTTGTTGAATTTCGATCAAGACTAGATCGTTACCATTTTTCTTTTCGTGCAGTATCGCTTTTGGATGACGATCTATATATCGTTCATCTAGCATGCATTAGCACAAAGAGCTATTGACCGACCTCATTGTAGGGTAATTACTCCGTAAATTACTCGGCGATTGCTTAACATAGTGCAATATTTGTCCCGTATCGGAAACTATCAAGAATGGTTGATTATTTGTCTTATGGTTCAAAACTCATGAAACTTGTTGTTAGGAGGCTTTGGTCTTATCAATCCTCTAATGAGTTTCATCGACTTTGACCTAAGTGCAATTATTCAATTGTTATTGATCACTAACTCTAACAACTAATCACTAACTTACTAACAATATTATTATATTAATTTTGTTTATGTTTCCTTCTCGCTCCCTATCTTTTTTTTATGCTTCATTATTATCATTTCATATCATGTTTATGCTTCCGCAATTTTTCCTTTGTCCTTTGGACACATGTTTATGCTTATGCCTTTTTTCTCTTTGTCCACTTGGACCAAAAACATTAATAAAGGCTTAAACCATAAAAAACTTAATTCTCCTCATCTTGGACTATTGGTTACTAGCCTATGCTTTGGAGTGATCTCTTTATGGACCTCTTTTGAGGTAATATTGGACTTTTGGACCTAGAATTAGGACTTCTTATCCCTTTGCTCGGAGTATTGATTGAAGACTTGCCTTTATTTGGCCAATTTGCTTAAGGATGGAATTCTTTTAATATTGCTTTGAAGTGGCTCCATTTTGGTTAGATCCTTCTTTTCCCTAGCTTTTATTTCATGCACTAGGATAGTCACTTCTTCTCCTCCCCATTCTTAAATTTTCAAAATCTTCTCTCTTTTTCAAAACCTTCTTGTTTTCAACTTAAAACCGCTTTCATAATAAAACCTTGACTTTTGTCAAGTGACTTTTTAAACTTTCTTTTCTTTAATAAATGTCAATCCATCTTAATCATACTTTGACCATTTCAAAAAGGTATAAAAAATACAAAACTCATCCAAATTTTTTTTGTGCTTTGTGCACCTTTTTTTCTTTTAAGCTTTTCAAAAGGAATTAGACATGAGGCATTTTTTTGATGAGATGTAAAACTCTTAACCAGGGTATTTTGTTGAAAGTATGGTCATTTTCCACCTAGATGTTGAAGTGATTAGTCTTGTTGATGTTAATCCAAGCAAATCCTCCATCTTAATGTGAAGCAAATGTCTCTTTCCCATACCTTTGGGTAATTAGTTGAGTATTCTCTCTTGAGAATGACAGGTTGTCTTTTTTCAAGATAAAATAAACCACAACCAATAATTTTCATTCTTTGTACCACGAACTACGAGGTTTTGATCCTACATTGCACATCGTGGGTACGTAGGCATGAGGCGATAAGTCTCTCCAATCACAAAAATATTAAAAAATAATTCTCCTCTCATCTGCTCAATCTCTTTCAAGCAAACCATTTTCAGACCAAAAAGCGATAGATATTTCAAAGGGCTCCTATAGAGTACTATAGACGTTTTGGGTGCTAACACCTTCCCATTGCGTAACCAACCCCCTACCCATTTCTCTTTGTCTTTTTTAGCTTTTGCTTTTTTAGACTTCTTAGGATTTATTCGCTCTTTTTTCCTTTTCCTTTGTGGAATAAATAAAAGTCGGGTGGCGACTCTGTTTTCCTTGAGTTAAGTTAAACAATAGCTTACACTCACGATTTTTACCTCTACAATAACATAGAAAATTGTCTCAGTTTCAAATCCGATGTACAAAAGCTTGTTAGGAGCGGGGTCTTATCTTTCAAAGATACGAATCCAAATGTTCTCACGAACCCGTTGCCTCAACACGAGAAAGCTGCGGTAAATTTGATAGAAGGGGAGTCTAACGACAGCTATCAAATTCATGATGTACTCTTATTAAGGACCAATCTGGTCAAGATGCATCGCAGACAGAGCAGGTATGGGCACATACCACCTCATAACTATCATCAGTGTGATATCTGCTCTAAGAAGAATCAAGGATGTTCTGTGGTGCAATCAGCTCTACAGGAACAATTGGATCTTGGATGGATCCAAGAGCACCGCATTCGTGGGGTCAACATGACTTGTACGAATTCCAACATCATTCAGAACCACGACATCCGCGCGATGAATGTAAACCTAGTGGCAATGCACTCAAGGCAAACCCAACATCATGATCTTCCACGACACGATTATGATTCCTGTCTGATCTGCTCGGTAAACAATCAGGGATGCTCTTTTGTATAAGAGGCCCTCTAGCGTCAGATGGATCTTGGGTGGATCCAAGAATACCATGATAAAAATCTTTATCAGATCAACATGATTCAAATCTTCGATATTCGCTTAATGAATACCAGCTTGGTGGAATTACACGCTAAGCAAGTCCAGCTTGGTTTTATGACTGCGCATAATTATCAGAACTGTAAAGGATGTTGTGAGAGTGACCAGGGATGTGCTCTCGTTCAATGGACTTTGCAACACTTGTTAAACCACTGGTGGCTTCCGATCTATATGGACGAAGACACGCAACAAGTCAGTATGATCGATGGGAACCCTACTAGGCATCAAAGTTAGGATGCTCGATCAATGGAAACAAACCTAGTGAGGTTACACTGTATTCAAAGCGGACATGGCCAGGTGCCACCACATAACTATGAACGCTGTAAAGTTTTCTCGGAAAATAACCAAGGATGTTACCTCATGCGAGCAGCCCTTCAAGGTCAGTTGGACCTCAAAGAGATTCAACAATATCCAATTTCGGGGTCCATTAACTGGACGTCAGACTACTTCACTGATCAAATCAAGGATATGGTTGTAATCTCTGATCCTGAGAGGACCAATGATGTTTGTGCCATCATCCTTCTACTAGACGAATCAAAGGTTCTTAACCAGGAACTGATTGAAGTTACTTACAACAGTCAAAAAAATCAGAAGGCTCTTGTAGTTATCTATCTGCCAGGACCATTACCGTATGAAATAGCTAAGGTTATCCCTTACAAATACGGTGCAACAATAATTGAGAATGGAAAGGAAATTCCATTACCCTCCGTCGTGAATATTGCAGACATCAGTCGAGTAACACAGAGCGGTCGAATCTTTAACCGAGGAGTTGGAGAACCTAACAAAGAAAAGGAACTTCAGATAGAAGCTCCCAATCCACCAGTAGGTCAATCCAATGATCCCGGCCTTTCAAAAAATAATGACGAGATGCTGAAACTCATCCAGAGGAGTGAATGCAACATTGTTGATCACCTGTTACAAACTCCTTCAAAGATCTCTGTGTTATCACTTTTACTCAGTCCTAAAGCCCACAGAGAGGCTCTACATAAAGTATTAGAGCAGGCCTTTGTGGAACAGGATGTGTCAATACGGCAGTTCGATAGCATCATCTCTAACATCACTTCCTGCAATAACTTAGGGTTCAGTGATGAGGATTTGCCAGAGGAGGGAAAAAGTCACAACATGGTGCTCAATATCACAGTCAACTGCCAGGCCGATGTTTTAGCCAGCGTACTGGTAGACACAGGATCGGCCATCAACGTTACGCCGAAGTCCACTTTAATGCGACTATCATTCAAAGGATTCTCGATGAGGGGCAGTGAGGTCATCGTCAAAGCCTTTGACGGATCTCGGAAAGCAGTTATCGGCGAAGTCGACCTTCCCATAACTATCGGTCCTCACACTTTCCTAATCACTTTCCAGGTCATGGACATCCGGGCAGCGTACAACTGTTTATTAGGAAGACCTTGGATACACCAGGCTGGGGCAGTCACTTCGACACTGCACCAGAAACTGAAGTTCGTCAGGAACGATCAACTCGTCACGGTCTGCGGGAACAAGCCTTGATCGTGAGTAACCTGTCATTATCTACTTGTATAGAACCCGAGGAGGTTGTTGGAACTCAGTTCCAAGCACTTTCGGCGAGCAATGAGAATCAATCAGAAAGAGGAACCTCAATATCCTCGTACAGAAATGCTCTCGAAGTGATAAAAAGTAACAATGCAAAAGGATGGGGACAGCTTGTCATTCCTACTGACAATAAAACAAAGAAGGGTCTTGGTTTTTCTGCAACCTGCACCCAGACAGCTGTTAACGATGAAAGTCTTCATCCCATTCAGGACTTCTTCCACAGTGGAGGTTTCCTTCACCCAGTGCCTCAAGCAGTCCATACCATCAACGAGGGAGATCCCTCCGATACGGATGAAGAGTGGAAGTCCTATCTTAATGAGGATGATTATATCTCTCAGGAAGAGGTGCCTACGCCATTTTGCTATCCCGCGCAGAGTCCGAGATTTATACCCAGGTCAGATGTCAGAACGATATACGGAGATTGTGATCCGGAAGGATGTCGTGCTCCACCAAACTAATTAGAGGAGGACACTCTGATGAAAGACAACTTTGACCACGATTATTATGGCTCAATGGATGGCCTGCCTATCTGGCAGCCGTACCCAGGAGACTTGGGGCAAGAAAATCAGCCGAACAATGAAAATCAGTTGAGCATCATTGAACAGAATACCTGCGTCCCCACCATGTCATGGGAACAACACTCAGGTTATTCAGAAAATATCCAGTACGACGATGAATTGGCAAAGCTTGCCGAACTAGAATTCATCAACTATGCTTTTCCTGAGGTTAACGTCATCGAAAGGGATGACTCCTCCAGTTCCACAGAAGTGTGGGACACCTTAGGACAACCAAGTGGAAAATACGACTATATGGTCAAGTACACTGCTCCTGAAAGCTCTCGTATCAGGCTCGAAGACATCCAGCCAACTGGATGGGGAGATTTACCTGAGAGCACAAATACTATGCACAATACAACAAAGGAATCCTCCTATGACAACTCTGCCTAGGAGACAGATTCCAATGATCCTGCTCCACCAGAAATCAGTGTTATTTATAAAGACAAATCAAGAAACGTACTAGACTTTGTGATTCACCGAGGAGTTCGCCGCCAATGGGTTGGAATCGATGTTCCGAAGATTGTTCATCAGTCAAAGTAATTACCGTCTTTAACCTTTCACCTTGCCCAGGTGAAACGACTGTTTTGATAGGGCTCGCTTTCTGTAAATATACCTCTTCGCTTTGCCCAAAGCGACAGAGTTTTGTTTTATAGGGCTGTAGTTTCAAGAATCGACCAGATCATAAATAAAATAACGTCGTTCTGTAATTTCTGCATTAATTGTTGTTTTCTCTTTTTGCTTTTTCAAAAAATGTTAATCCTAAAAAACAATTCAAATAATAAAAAATAAGTAGTTTTCAGAAATACACTGCACACACTCTTGCATTCTCTCTATCTCTTCTAAAAAACAATCATCACGTCATGCAGATTGCTTGTTTGAAACCCCGTTGAAACATACGATCTAATGCCTTCTCCCAACTTTGAATTTCTGGTATTTGGGGCTGAAGAAGAAGTTGACGACGAAATTCCAGAAGAGATCTCCCGACTACTCAAACAAGAGGAAAGGTCCATTGAACCTCACCAGGAGCCATTGGAAACAGTAAACTTGGGTTCGGAAAAAGAGAGAAAAGAAGTCAGGATTGGGGCACTGCTCAGTCCAACTGCCAAAGATGGTTTGACAAAGCTTCTCAAAGAGTTTCCCGATGTATTTGCTTGGTCCTATCAGGATATGCCAGGGTTGGATACCAGCATCGTGGAACATCATCTACCATTAAGGTCAGAATGTTCGCCAGTAAAACAAAGGTTGAGACGGACTCACCCAGACATGGCCATTAAAATCAAGGAGGAAGTACAGAAACAGATTGACGCGGGTTTCATAGCCACATCAGAATATCCTCAATGGCTAGCCAACATCGTACCCGTTCCAAAAAAGGATGGAAAGGTCAGAATGTGTGTCGACTACAGAGATCTAAATAAGGCCAGTCCAAAGGACGACTTTCCTTTACCACACATTGACATACTGGTAGACAGTACAACAAAGTTCAAATTTTTCTCCTTCATGGATGGATTCTCGAGCTATAATCAGATAAAAATGGCGCCAAAAGACATGGAGAAAACTTCATTTATTACCCCATGGGGTACCTTTTGTTACAAGGTAATGTCGTTCGGTTTGAAGAACGCAGGGGCAACCTATCAAAGGGCCATGACTACTCTGTTTCATGACATGATACACAAAGAAATCAAGGTATATGTCGATGATATGGTTGCTAAATCTAAGACGGAAGAGGAGCATGTGACCCACCTGTCAAAACTATTCGAGCGGTTGAGAAAGTACAAACTCCGCTTGAATCCCAACAAGTGCACATTCGGTGTCCGTTCAGGGGAACTTTTAGGGTTCATCGTCAGCCAGAAAGGAATTGAGGTTGATCCTGACAAGGTCAAGGCCATTCAAGAAATGCCTTCTCCGAAAACTGAAAAACAAGTCAGAGGATTCCTGGGACGTTTGAACTACATTTCCAGATTTATATTCCTCATGACCGCCACCTGTGCACCGATCTTCAAATTACTCAAAAAGAACCAGGATTGCATTTAGACAGAAGACTGTCAAACCGCCTTCGACAGTATTAAGGAATACCTGCTGAATCCACCGATTCTGTCACCTCCAGTGGAAGGAAGAGCACTGATCATCTACCTCACAGTCCTAGAGGACTCAATGGGTTGTGTGCTTGGCCAACAAGACGAAACGAAAAGGAAAGAGTCTGCCATCTACTATCTGAGCAAGAAATTCACCGACTGTGAGACTCGGTACACTATGCTTGAAAAAACTTAGTGTGCTTTGGCTTGGAAAGCCAAACGTCTTCGCCGGTACATGATTCGTCACACTACTTGGTTAGCATCCAAAATGGATACTATCAAGTATGTCTTTGAAAAACCTGCTCTCATGGGAAGGATTGCCCGTTGGCAGATGTTGTTATCAAAATATGACATAGAGTACCATGCTCAAAAAGCCGTTAAGGGAAGTATTTTAGCCGATCATTTGGCTCATCAACCGATTGACGATCAAGAACTAATTGGGTTTGACTTCCCAGACGAAGATGTCATGTATTTGAAAATGAAAGACTGCGATGAACCGCTACCCAGTGAAGGGCCAGAACCAGGTTCCCAGTGGGGACTAATATTTGACAGAGCTGTCAATCATTATGGAAATGAAATTGGAGCAATCATCATAACCCCTCAGGGTACCCATATTCCTTTCACCGCCAGACTTACGTTCAAGTGCACAAACAACGAGGCCGAATACGAAGCTTGTGTCATGGGTCTCGAAGAAGCAATCGATTTGAGGATCAAAAACTTGGATGTTTATGGCGACTCAGCCCTGGTTATCAATCAGATTAAAGGAGATTGGAACACATACCAATCAGGACTGATTCCTTACAAAGATTACACAAGGAGGTTGTTACCATTCTTCAACAGAATCGAGTTTCACCACATCCCTCGTGAGGACAACCACATGGCTGATGCATTAGCCACTCTCTCTTCCATGATTAGTGTAGGTCAATGGAACGACCTACCTAAGATCGACATAATGCGCCTGGAGAGGCCCATTTACATCTTCACGATTGAAGCAGTCATAGACGACAAACCTTGGTATCACGATATCAAATGCTTCCTTCAGAAACAAGAGTACCCACCTGGGGCACTAAGGAAGGACACAAAAACCCTCAGAAGACTGGCAAGCAGTTTCTTCCTGAGTGGTGATACACTTTATAAGAGAAATTTTGACATGGTCTTGCTCCGATGCGTAGATAGACCAGAAGCAGACATGCTGATGAAAGAAATTCATGAAGGATCCTTTGGCACTCATGCCAACGGACACGCAATAGTCAGAAAAATTCTGAGAGCAGGGTATTATTGGTTGACAATGGAATCCGACTGCTACAAGTACATGAGGAAGTGTCACAAGTGTCAGATATATTCAGACAAAATCCATGTACCGCCAACGCATCTCAAAGTTCTCTCTTCCCCGTGGCCTTTTTCCATATGGGGAATCGACATGATTGGCATGATTGAACCTAAGGCTTCGAACGGACATCGGTTCATCCTAGTAGCCATTGATTACTTCACCAAATGGTTCGAAGCAGCATCATACGCCAATGTAACCCGACAAGTGGTGGTCCAATTGATCAAAAACAATATCATATGCCGTTATGGTGTTCCGAGCCAAATCATTACTGACAATGGATCTAACTTGAACAATAAGATGATGAAGGAGTTGTGCGCTGAATTCAAGATCGAACACCATAACTCATCTCTCCACCGACCTAAGATGAACGGAGCGGTAGAAGCGACTAACAAGAACATCAAGAAGATTGTTCAGAAGATGGTTGTAACCTACAAAGACTAGCATGAAATGCTACCCTTTGCTCTTCACGGTTATCGAACATCTGTTCGCACTTCAACAGGGACAACCCCTTTCTCTCTAGTATTTGGCATGGAGGCAGTGCTTCCCATAGAAGTAGAGATCCCATCAATCCGGGTATTGATGGAAACCAAGCTAACAGAGGCTGAATGGTGTCAAAGTCGACACAACGAACTGAATCTGATCGAAGAAAAGTGAATAACGACACTATGCCACGGTCAGTTGTATCAACAGAGAATGAAGAAGGTGTTCGACAAAAAGGTCCGACCTCGCGTCTTCAGGAAAGGAGACCTTGTGCTCAAGAAGATACAGTTTTTTCTCACTGATTCCCGGGGCAAATGGACTCTGAATTATGACGGCCCCTATGTGGTCAAGAAAGCTTTCTCAGGCGGCGCCTTGAGACTTGCAACCATGGACGGAGAGGAATTTGCCTACCCCATGAATGTTGACGTAGTCAAGAAATACTTCGCCTAAACAAAAAAAAAGAGAAAGAAAACGTCTCGGTGGATTGAAAACTTGAAAGGGTGGTCCAGGCAAAAATTAGAGACATGATCAAAAATCATCCCGGTGGATTAAAAATCTCAAAGTACAGTCCAGGCAAAAGTTAGGGATAATGACAAGTAACTACGTCCAACAAAGGGGCAAGTCCCTCAACAGCAGTTACACCATCCATCGAAGGAAAACTCCAGTCAGGGTCATCTTCGACGGAAGCTCAGGATGCCCAGAATTCAAAGTTGGTAGAAGGATAATGGTCATTATGTTTCAATGTAGCCCTTTTCCCTTAAATTACCATTTTCTAACTTTGTAAATACTCTATGGGATCACGCGCTTGGCTGATTTCCATCCTATCAATAAATATTTGAGCCTTTGTGCTTTTGTTTGCAATTCTTACTTGTTTTAGCTTTACAGAACGGCGTTTTAACATGATTAACGATTCTTGAATTAAAATAAAAATGAATTTACTTGTCAATATTTTCTGCTTTTAAAATAAAGATGGCAATTTCTTTTGACTGTTGAACATCGAAAGAACATCAATCGCTTCTCCAAAGGTGTTTGAACCTCAAAGTACTGAATCAAAGTACTCATTCTAAACCAGTACGCCTGAACGAAGGATCAGCTATGTCAGATGCGAATATTCCGTCCGACATCCCCGGCAGAGTTCTTACCTCCTAAGCCCGACCAACGGTTGTTCCCCGCAGGGACTATTTCTCCCAAGCAAGGCAGAATTGCTATCGTGAACCAGTGATACTTTACATCCCCCACCGTGGCCGAGTATCCAGTCGTGTTCATCTACTGGTCTATTTATCGCGTCAGTTTTGTCAGCATAAACATACATACATCATGCATTGTTGATTTACATTCACATTCATATTGCATCACCATCACTCTAGTCGGTCTTATCCCAAAGTGATAACCGTCCTCTCAATCGAGCTGTCAGTTCTTTCCTCGTCAGGAAATATTGCGTCTAAACTATCTTTCTCCTCCAGTTTATTTCTGGATTAGAATTGGCCCTTGACCACTTTGATAACTTGAACCTCTAAAAAACCAGAAAATCTTCGAAAAACGTCACTCTTCACCATTGAAGATGATATTTTCACTTTCCCAGATTAAGGAAAATCCCCAGAGAAAGCCTCTTAATCAGAGATTCAACAATACAACAGTTTTATTCTGAAAAATCCGCTGACGAAAAGGTCATCAGCACCTCAAAATTGTATCACATCATATGGCATTTCTCCGAGAAGATCCCGAGAAAAGTATGATGTAATACCCCCAAGCGGAAACAGTCTCTCAAGAGACTCGTTTTCCCCAATAGAGTCGACAAATGGCGTCTCTAACAGAGAATTTTGTACACCTCTACAACTCAGAGGACTGGGTTCCCCAGCAAGTCTGACATCAAAAGTTTTTCTATCAAATGGCATCTCCCCAGGAAAATTCGGCGAGAAGTTTGAGGAAAATCGCTACACATAGCGTCCCTTTTCAAGAAAGTTTATTGACAAAAGAAACTAAGACCAGTTCCTTGGTAGGAAACCATGATCGAGGGGAAGTTTATATCAGAAACTTAGACCAGTTCCTTGGTAGGAAACTAGGATCGGGGGGAAGTTTATATCCGAAACTTAGACCAGTTCCTTGGTAGGAAACCAGGATCGAGGGGAAGTTTATTTCAGAAACTTAGACCAGTTCCTTGGTAGGAAACCAGGATCGAGGGGAAGTTTATATAAAGAAAACTGAGACCAACTCCTTGGCCGAAGACCAGGATCGAGGGGAAGTTTTTACCTTTTCTAAGCATCATTTCTTAGAAAAAAAAGAAGGATGCATGAACTGCCATTCTTAACCACCATCAAAATTTCGGGTATTCCTATATTTAATCCTCTTGCACCCCGAATGCCCGAATAACTTCGCCATTCACACCTTCGGGTCCAAGAAGATTAAATAAGGGCATCTGTCATACCCTAAATTTTGACCACTAAGATTTCCCATCATTGTGCAAATCATCATCACAATATGGGTAAACCATCATGCCTCATCAGTCTCCCCAAAGATGGGTGAGCATTCACTACTATAAAAAATTAGGGTTTCAAGCCCTCTTTGAGCCTTAGACAAAGGATCAATCAAGAATTGACATGATCTTCAACTTTTCTAACCTCTCAAACATCCACAAAGGATCAACAGGACTCCTACAGCAAGAATCAAGCACAAGGTTGCAGCATTCTAAGTGGATCAAGCCTCAAGATCACCAGTGTCACCAAATTAGGGTTTGGTCGACTAGGGCCTCCAGATGGAAATTTTCCTCTGGGCATGAGCCAATGCTTCAAAGCATAACCTAAGATACTCCATGGGACATCATAAACCCAATCATCAAGTCAATTTACCCTCGGGGGATGCATTCATCAAAAATCAGGAATTAGGGTTTCTTGACCTAATTCACCCCTAAGTTGGCTTTTGGGACAAAACATGAGCCAATACCTCAAGACATGATTTGAGGGTCACTAACCCACTACATTGATCCATTTGCAACAATGGATTGATCCAAGAAGCTTGATTCCCAAGTTTCAAGTTCATCAGAACCACAATTAGGGTTTCGCGGAAAAAGTTAACTGTGCCTTTGACTTTAGACCCAGGCATGCTCCCAAACCTTGGCACATGATTCAATACACCCTATAACACCTATGAAATCAATCCATCAAGTTTGATTTAGGTCAAGGACTTGATTTCATAGAGAATCGCACAGTTTGGAATTCATCTGACAAAAAGTCAACTGTGCACAAAAGTCAACTTTGACTTTTTGAGATTTTTCACAATTATGGTTCTTTGACCCTAAAATGATGTTAATGTGTGATTGGAATCATCATTCATCAAGAAAAATCAAGAAAAGTGGGATAATTTGCAAAAGGGGTAACCATAAAAAACTTAGAATTTTTCTAAGTTATGAAATAAAGTGGCTAGGGTGCCAACTTCCAAGGATCATAACTTGAGATCCAAGCAACCATTTGGGCTGATCCAAAGATAGATTTGTAGCTCTCATGGCATACTTTAAAAGTGTAAACTACACCTCATTCCAATTCCTCATGGATTTCAAGTTATGGAATGGCCAAAATCACAAAAAGTGAAAATGTCACTTTTTTCCAACACTTAGTGAAATTTTCACTAAGTCAGAATCGACCTTCACTTTTTTCCAAATGTAGGGGTATTTTTCACTTGGATCCAAAAGGTATCAAAACTAACTATGATCACACATATGTTGTATCATATGAGAGCTTTCCAAAATGGCCAAGAACTCCATGAAAATTCACTTGAGCCATGAGAAATGACCATGCCAATATGCCTTGCTGCAAACTGTCATGGCAAGGCAGATTTGTGCATTTTGCTCGATTTGAGCAAATTTTACAAATAACAAACAAGTTTATCCATCTGAACACCTCAGGGGGAGACCAAGGAGGGACAAACACTGATCCATCAGCTTCCCAAGTCTTTGGAACCAAAAGTAGCATGCCAAACCTAGAAATGCCTAAAAGAGGGACAAGACTCCAATTTTGGTTTGGAGCATTTAATGGATGCACCAAGGTGGCATGGACTGAGCCCTTTCCAACTGAATTCAGTCAAGACTTATCCAAGAACTAGGGAACCACAACTCTGTGCTCTAACCTCTAGTCAATGGCTAGAGGAGACTTGGATTCCCATTGATCAACATTGGCCAAACCTCTGCTGCAGTTGCCATTCACTATTGCAGCCAAAACAAACTTGCTCTACTATAAATAGAGCTCATTTGTGATCAATTTGAGTACACCAAAGCCATCAAACAGATGCTTTCCTCAAAATCTCCTTCTCACTTCCAAAATTGCCTTCCAAAGTAAGTCACTATCGGGTTTTGAGTTTGAGAGCAATTCCAACCAAACCAATCACACACACACCTTATAAACATCATATAGAAGTGATCCAAACACTCACATAACATCTGTAACACCAAAATCACAAGATCACTTGCCAATTGCTCAAGTTCTTGACAGAGGTGCAGTTGAGGTACCATCTCAAGTTTCAGCTTATTTCAAACCACTCCAAGCATTCAAACACACTCCTTGGCACCTAAGGAAACTGTCAGATCATTGGAACCAGCTTGCAACACCTCTAACCCAAATCACGATCACCAGCTGCAAGAGGTATGCATGAGCTCTTCTAACTCTATGATCCATGCATTTTTTGCTGCACAATAATTTGGCCATATGTTCATAATCATGCATAGAGTGTTTTCCCTCAATCAATTACTTTGTTTAAATCGTGTATGCAATTTCTGAACCTTCATGCAAATTTTATGGTTCTTGAGGTTTCTCTTTGATTTCTTATTCCATGCTTAAAATAAATGAAATTAAAGACTATAGACATGATCGTGAGGTGAAAACGAGTAGATTGATATGTAGATTGCATGATATAATCAAGTATTCAGTGAGATTGGATAGAAAATGCAAATCTGCAGAAACAGAGGGTGGCGTGTGTTCTTGCCATGTTCTTGGCGCCCTTTTTGAAAATTCAAATATTTGAATTTTGTGATTTTATTTAATTGATTCAAAAATTAATTTCTCTCTGAGTTTTAATGATTTTGAGTTGATTTTTTTTTATAATTCACAAAAATGTTAAAATATTTTATTTTACCAAAAAATCCCAAAAATATTATTTATTTCATATATTTGATATTTTTGTAAAGAATTAATGTTTTATTTGTTTTTAACATTTGAAATATTTTTTCTCCCTTGATTTTCCAAACTTAATTGATTTCCAATCATTTTGTGGATATAAACATGATTTTTCAAACATTAATCCGAGATCACAATTTGTTTTTCACACATGTTTAACAATTATGATCATTTTAATTAAATTTTTATTCAATTAAAATATATTTTGAAAACAAATTAGGGTTTTGATTAATTCAACCCTCATCAAACTTTTTCAAACACTTTGGGCCTCTAATAGAGTGTAAGACCCAACCCTTGTTGTACAAAAACCATTTTGGGCCTCAGATATTGTATAAGTCCCGACACAATAAAAAACCTCGGCGCGATCGCCAGTTTAAAATCATCTGGGCCTCTCCTTGAGTTGTAAGCCCCATCACTTGTACAAAAAACTCTTTGGTCCTCTAATAGAGTGTAAGACCCAACCCCTTTGAAAACCAAACATTTTTGGGCCTCAGCCATTGTATAAGACCCACGGCGTTTTCAAAAATCTCGGCGTGATCGCCATTTCCCAAACGAAAAACTTTTGGGCCTACCCTCGTGTTATAAGTCCCGTTTCCTTTTTTAAACACATTTAGGCCTCTAATAGAGTGTAAGACCCAATCCCTTTGTACATAAACAATTTTGGGCCTCACGCATTGTATAAGTCCCTCAATACAGTTTTCAAAACAACGATACGATTATCATTAAAACCTTGGGCCTCTTCTCGAGCTGTAAGCCCCAACAATCTTTTTCAATGCACTTTCTCCTTTAATTTTGAATATAATATTGTTGTCAAAGTTTTCTTTGTTGAACAACTAACAAAACAACATGGAAGCTCTATAATGGGTAAGTGTTTATTCGCTTTCATTTATCGCTTTCATATGTATATAACTATATTGTGGGGCTGCTTCACTGTAAGTCTTCTTTCAGATCCTTTATATACTCGTCAAATATCAACTGTGTAATACTAGTATAGTTATTTAGAGTTTTCCCCTACAACTACGTCTAAAACTAGGTAAAGCCTGTTGGTCACTCTTAAATACAAACAAAACTAGATCCCCCATTGGATTACCTGACACAGTCTTCCCTCCTCTTGGGGTTAAACAATATGTAACAAAGAGAAAGGCAGCATTCTCGGTGAACCCTTTCTCAGGCTGTCACTCTTAGAAATTGTCAAAGTAACTCTACTTCCTAGAGTTAATGTATTATCCGTGAATAGCATCTCTTGAGTTTCTTCCAAATCCTTGAACTTTCCTGGCTTGATCTATTCTCTGTGAATAACATGTCTTGAACTTCTCTTGGTTTGGGGACCCACAGGCTTCCTAAAAGCATCCCCGCCTCCTCTTGGACGTTGTACAAGGACCCTTCAGCTTCTTATAAGATCTCACGCCTTCTCTTGGGCTTAATACAAGGACCCTGACGACCTCTTAAAGGTATAAGATAGAACTTAGTCATCCTTTGCTAGAACAGTTTTTCCAGCGTCAAAACTCCAGCCATTGTAGGGTTGATACCCATCCCTTAATGCCTGCGTCTCCTCTTGGGCATTGTACAAAAGATAAAACTCTAGACTTGGACAGTCTAAGACCCTTGAGTGTCAAAGACATTCTTAAGTTCCCTTCGAACATAGGCAGAAACCCGGTCTCTCTCATGAGAGTTCCCCATGCTTGGACCCGCTTCAGGATCTTCAGAATCCACGGCGGTAAGATAGCCTCCTCTTGGGCTTTGTACAAATGATTCTCCCCAGCGGAGCTAACCTTTTCCGACTCTCTTGTTGAGTCAGTCTCCTTTTAGCCTCTATCTCGGGCTTCGTACGAGATACTAAAACACTCTCTTGTTGAGTATAAAAGACTCTCTTGTTTAGTCAAACCCCTTTTTAGCCTCCGTCTTAGGCTTCGTATAAGACACATACAAAACACTCTCTTATTGAGTATAAAAGACTCTCTTGTTGAGTCACTTCCCTTTTAGCCTCTATCTCGGGCTTCGTACGAGACAGCAAAACACTCTCTTGTTGAGTATAAAAGACTCTCTTGTTGAGTCAACCTCTTTTTAGCCTCCGTCTTAGGCTTTGTATAAGACAGATAAAAATTACTCTCTTGTTGAGTATAAAAGACTCTCTTGTTGAGTCAATCTCCTTTTAGACTCTATCTCAGGCTTCGTACGAGATACTAAAACACTCTCTTGTTGAGTATAAAAGACTCTCTTGTTGAGTCAAACCTTTTTAGCCTCCGTCTTAGGCTTCATATAAGACAGATAAAAGATTCTCTTATTGAGTCAAACCTTTTAGCCTCCGTCTTGGGCTTTGTACAAGACACATAAAAGCACTCTCTTGTTGAGTCAGTCACTTGTTAGTACTCTCTTGTTGAGTCAACCCTTTTAGCCTCTATCTCGGGCTTCGTACGAGACAACAAATAAAAAGCATCCTCTTGTTGGGTCAATCGCCTCCTCTTAGGTTTTGTATAAGGAAACCTCGGTTGAGCCAATTAACCTTTTAGCCAATTAACCTCTTAGGTTTCGTTAAACAGGAATACGTAGGCATAAGATTGCAAAAATCTTAGCGATCATACTAATAAAAAAAACCCAAAATCCAGTACCTTCATATACAATCAAAAGCATCCGACCTAATCCCTTACCAGAAACCTAGCCCATCATCCAGACACGGTGTTTTTAAACAAATAACCTTAAAAGATGAACCTCTCTTTGATAGCATCTGTAAACCAACAGTTTTGACTGTTTAAACTCAGTTTGCAAGCAGGGTTAATTGGAGACATCTATTTCCCTTCCTTAATCAGCTCAATAGGATAAACAATTAATCGAACTGTAGTACCCAAGCGATAGTGATTCAAAACCACAAAAATTTGCACTACAGCATTCATTGCACGAAATTCATGGTTTTGAACAATGTTTGGATGTGAATGGGCCATGTTTACTTCACGAATCTTGTGATCCTGAATCCAGCCCAGATCCATTTGTCCTTGAAGGGTTGTTTGTACTATGGCACACCCTTGATTGTCCTTGGAACAGATATCACACTGATGATAGTTATGAGATGGCACATGATCGTACCCGTTCTGCCTACAATGCATCTTTACCAAGTTGGTTTCCATTAAGCGTAAATTATGAATTTGATAACTACTGCCAGGTTTTCCTTCTATCAAATTCACTTTAGTCTTCTCATGTTGCAGTAATGGGTTCGTCTGAACATTTTGGTTCTTATCTTTGAACGATAAGATCCCATTCTTGATGAGCTTTTATACGTCAGACTTGAAGGTGAGGCAATTCTCAATGTTATGTCCTGATCCTCCTTGATGGTAAGGGAAAGTTTGATCTGCTTTGAACCAAAAAAGTGGATTTTCTGGTACTGTAAGAGGAGTCCTGGTCTGGACGTGCCCCTTGGCTAGTAGAAGCGAATATAATTCTGCATATAACATCGGTATAGGGTCAAACCCTGATGGTCGTGTAGTAAGACTGTTGTTATTGTACTGCAGGCGAGCCTGCTGAAGAGGCTGTTGCTGTCTTTGCTGATACTGTTGTTGACTTAGTTGGCTTTGATCAACCTGAGGTTGATATGTCAGAGTTGGCGTTGGGTTGATAGTGGGAGTCACTGCTGCTACCGGTTGATACCTTCGCCTTTGCTTTCCTAGAGAGATATTACTGATATCTGATGCGTATTTTTTCGCAAGTGTACGAACGCGTCAAAGTAATATAAAAGATTATCGTATCCACAGAGACCAAGTGTCAATCTATCGCTATCTATTGTTAAGGTGTGTATCTAAGGTGATTGAAAATAGTAGTTTTGAAGAGTGCACGGTAGTAAATAAAGTAATTAAAGTTAATTGATAAAGACAGGTTCGAATGCAATTCACACAACCAATTGATAATCCAAGTACTTGCTAATAGAACTACTTACGGGCAATGTTTTCTACTTTGAAAAGAACTAATTTGACAGGAACTGTCGCTTTCGCGTACTCAGAACCGAGTTGTACCCCCTAATCAAACCTCTTATTGTCACGGATAAAAAGGCGCGCATTGCGTTAGAGTAGTAAACCTATTTTTAAGAAATATAGTATCTTGACCAAGTTGAAAAGTATTTTAACCTGGATTTTCTAAAAAAAAAGAGGTTCTTACGAACCAGACTTTAAACTTCTTAACGCGTCCGAAAATGGTTTTAAAATCTCTGTTCCTTTTAAATTAAAAACTCCTAATAAACTAAACAAAGCGCTTTCGCTGTTTTTGAAATAGTTTAAAAACAATTAAGTTTAGATAGGCGTTGGACGGCTTTCGATCTTACCCAACGGAATTTAAGAACAGGAAAACTTATATTGAAAGTTAAAATAGCCCTTAAGTGTTTCCACTAACAATTGTACAGATTATCGGTTCGGTTATGATCTTCACATTCTAACCTTTATAAAATTAGCCAGACATGGTAAAGTAAAAGTTCATTTTTAGATTTTTCATAAAAAAGGTATTTAAGTGCGAGTGCGGAAAGTAAATGAAAGTAGTGCGAGTGCGGAAAGTAAATGAAAGTAATGCGAGTGCGGAAAGTAAATGAAAGTAAAGCAGTGCGGAAAATAAATGAAATTAAAAAACAGTGCAAGAAATAAAGTTGACAAAAGGTAAAGTAATAAAAACCTGCTCCAATCGGAGTGGTTGAATAAAATGCGAACTGAAAGTAAAATGGCGGCAGGATTAACTTCATTCCAGAGTGCTCCAAGACTCAATCTCACAGGCTCTTACAGACTCGATCTCTCGAATGTAGTAACACCTCGATGTGAAGCGATTACCACTATTACACTGATATATGCTTATGAACAACTAAGCTTGGATGAAGAAAAACGAAAATCTAAAGTCCTATTTATAGGCAAGGAAACATGTGGAAAAGACAAGGATGCCCCTAGCATTTGAATTTGGGCGGGAACTTGTTTTGCTCTTGTGGCGCCCGCCATAACACCATGGCGCCCGCCATGAGTGTAAAATTGCTTGGGCAGTTGGAGATCGTGGGGAAAAATAGTTGGGAGGAGTTTGAGACATGGCCATGTCATGGAAGACCCTGTGGCGGCCGCCAGAGTGGATGCCACAAGTGCAAAATGCTGATTTTCTCTATTTTAGCTCATTTCGGCTCCTTTTTCGCTCCTTTTCTCGCTCGGGGCTCCGATTAGACTAAAAACCTGAAAACAAAGAAAAACATAATAATAACATAATAAAATGACATTAAAAGACTAAGAATGCATGCGAAATCGGAGTCAAAAATACGGTGAAATTCAGTGTCATCAAATTCTCCCACACTTAGACCTTTGCTTGTCCTCAAGCAAAACATTTAAAGCTCAAAGTAAGAAAACTAGTGCTGACACGTGATTCGGGCAAAAAGGGCTTCTAAGTTCAAGTCAGGATGCAGTGACAGGTACTAAGTGAACCAAGGGTATCGTAATGACACTTATCCGCAGAGGCGGACATAAACTTCATTCTTATATTAGTCAACCGTATCATCCCACAATAACTAGGCCTACCTCTTCATCTCTTTTTGGGTCCTTTTCATTTAGGCGCAATCACATTAAGCCCGTTATCCGTACATGTTTCATAGTAGAGTGACCTGTTAGTGATTCTGATCCAAAACATAGGGTTTCTGGCACATAAGACTGTGTAAACCCTTTTATTTAACCCAAATGCAGTTGTGGGGGATCGGATCGTAATCCGCCCTACCGAGTTCAGCGCCAGATACCTCTGAACCAACTAATAATGGGTGAGCTAAAATTATATATATATATATATATATATATATATATTTTTTTTTTTTTTTTGTGGCAACAATTCAACTTTTTGGTTTAAACGACCTTGTGAGGGTCATCTATCCGGAGTTTGCCTTTTTCTTTATTTATTTTACTGGATCATTCACTTATGTTCATCAGTCCCCTACGTAGAACATGCTTAGGCCGGAGCTGACTGCTGAAATAAACTACTTAGGACAAATTTGGAAATGATAATTAAGGCCATGGTACATGGGGTTTTGGAATGATTCCTATATTCGTGAAGTCTACGGTGCTAAAACGATACTAATGTTTCAAAAATTTCACCTAAGTCACCACATCCTAATCCAAACCTGTCTTAAAGCCCAAAAAACGTGTAGAACAACAATGTTTTCTTTTTGCAAAAAAATTTTTTGTAGGGCTAAAGAAATGGGGAAAAATGAGGGTGCACTAGGGATACACTGTACTGGTGACTTGTCAGACTCATGCATTTTCTAGAAAAAAAACATAGACAAAAACAAGAAATAAACAACTAACTAAAAATGGAAATAGAAAGCAATAAAATCCCCTCCCACACTTAAATCGAACATTGTCCCCAACGTTTCGAAATAAGATAAGGAGAGTAACCTGTAAAACTACTGATGTGGACCACTGGTGCCCTCGTCGTCCTGCTGGGAATGCCTAGGATGACGGGATCTGCTGCGGTGCTGGTCTCTCCGGTCCAATCGGGCTGATAAGGCCGCCTGGGCATCTCTGACCAGTCGAAGGTTACCTAGAATGGAACCTTGAGTAGCCTCCATAAGCTGGTAATGCCGGCGGTTGAAGTCTTGCTGACGGGATTGCTCGTCTGCGATCGCAAGCAAGGTGCGAGAAACGGACTCGAAGGATCGGTCTGTCCTCCGTTGTGATTCTTCCATGAAGCTCATATTATCCGTCAGTTGTTGCTGAATGGTAGAGAGAAGGTCATCTCGCCTTTCTTCTCTAGCCATAAGGTCACGCCACATCTCCTCAGTGACATAGGATCCAGGGACTGAACCTGCAAAAGGGTTAGAGGAAGAGGGTGCGGTGTGTGGTGGTGAAGGATGATGGGGGGACACATGAGGTATGGGAGACTGATCTCTCTGCTCAAATTCTTCGTCAGTGTCGTGTCCCTCTGTATCAGGAATATTAGGAGGAAGTGGACCTAGAACAGGTGGAGCATTTAAATCATAGGTCCAGTTCCTTTCATTACGTACATCGGTACGTCTACTGCAGGGCAAGGCAACAGATGGGATAGCTACACCATGGATCATCAATACAAAACCACCCTCTCTTCTCGCTCGGCACAATTTCATATCTTTTAGAAATTTTAGGTTGATTGTGCGAGGAGTTAAGGGCTCTAGTGTGGCTATCTCATTGTTCAAGTTAAGGGCCCGAGCAATAGACGTAATCAGTCCTCCAAAAACAATCGGTCCTGCTTTATTAATAGTAACAGACATGTGAGAAAGCATAAACGGGACCGGATTGATTCTTCTATTTGTGAGACTTCCTTGTAAAAACTGAAGCTCTTTAGCATTAACCTTATTTGGATTATCCCGGCCAAAAATAGTACATGCCAACAGGTATCTAAAAACTCTGATGGTCGGGTTGTGGATGGTCGATGCGAGAATTCCTTCAAAAGAAGTTATTAAATTATTTGACAATCTCTGCCAAAAAGAAAATGCATCGACCGACCATCCGTCATCCAAAGGGGTCTCACAAATAGCACCTTCCCAAAGAGGAATCCCTAACAGACTTGTTAGTTCGTCGGTACTGTACTTATATTCTATTCCAAACATTCTAAATTGGACAGTACCGACTGTGCTAGCAGTGTTAGGGTGGACAGTGTAGATCAAAGAACTTAAAAACTCAACTGTCAGTTTCTCAAAGGTTGGTTCTCGGTTTTCAAAAATAGAGTGCAGTCCCAAAAAATCAAGTAAATGATAAACACTATGATAAATACCCAAGGTATAGAGACAGTTGTCGTCCACGTACCTCGTCGAGAGAATTTCTCGACCTTGAAGCCTTTGAATATTCCTCCTCTGCCTATCCCCAGGTTTTCCTTCTCGCAAAATATATCCTTCGAACTCCATAGCTTGCTCCTTGAATTGATTTGAAGATAGTGAAGATGGGTTTAAATATAAGTTGGTAAAGGTGAGATTTTTATGGAATTTAATTGGTGGAATTTCAAATGGAAGTTTGAAAGGGTTAATGGATAGTGGGTATTAAATAAAGGTGGGAGCTTTTATGGGTTTTAATGGAGTTTTGGAAGAGGAAAAAAAATGGGTTTTGGGAGTTTAGAGGTTCAAAAATGGTGGAAGATGAAGTTCTCCCCCGTATTTACCAGGACGCCATGGCGGGCGCCATAAGGCTATGGCGGGCGCCATAAGGTCATTTTCGGACCTGGGCCAAAATTTTGAATTTTGGAATGGGCCTCTCTTACCTTTTGCGTCTTGGGGGTCCCGATAGCGTTCTCATTTGTTTTCCTCTTCAACACGGGACTTGCACAATTTTTGTGGAAATAAAAATCAAATATTAAGAAAAATAAAATTATTATTGGATATATATATATATAAAAGGAAAAATAAAAACACACATAATATATATATATATATATATATATATATATATATATATATAAAATCAAAGTACATAGGAAATATAGGAAATGCGAAAATACGAAATGTGTCCAGATATGCTAAAAAGTAAAGATAACGCAGAAATACTGAATACTAAATAATAGAGTAGTAAGTCAGGGCAATATGATCAATCAGCTGGCTCCTCTGCCTGGCTGGATCCACGAAGCTCAGCGATCTCGCGACGAAGCTCTCCGATCTCCTGGTATAAAGAGTCTGCCTCAGTAGCATGAGTGAGATCAGATACCTCAATCTGCAAAGCAAGATCAGCTACCTCCTGTTTGAGCTTGGCAGTCTCTCTGCGGAGCTCAACAACCTAGGTGTATAAATCGGGTGGCTGCAAAGACAAATTATTAGATAATACAGTGATTTTGGGAGACGGAGGTGTAGGGGTGTACTCAGCAATAGGAGGCGATCTAGGCTCCTCAATAGTCTCTCCATAACCCTCCAAAGCATATCTCCAATTAGCTGGGTCATGAACACTGGTCATCATCGGATCAGGCAGCAAAAAGTAATGAATAGCCTCGTTGTTGATCAACAATCTGAACTAGTTGGGGTTTGCAGAGGCTCTCCTTATCAACCCTCTGTCTAGGCAGAAATCAACGTCCATGGTGGTGTATTCACTGAAAACCCTGAGATGTAACAACTTACGCGATAGGCCTAAAGCAGCAGCAATCTGGGTAACAATACCTCCCACATGAATAATACCTACTGATGATCTGGCAATACTGCTAAGACCTTTCAGCAGAAAGTTCCCACATGCCACAGGACGTGACTGGGTCGCACAAAATAGTAGAAAGATCTCCTCCTCACTAAGCAAGGTCTCAGCATCTGGCAATCCAAAGAAAGAGTGTGCTATGATCATCTGAAAATACCTCAATGCAGGGTTGTGGATAACATGTGAGAACTGGGTGGAAGGATCCTGACTCCCTCCACCAGAGATATCACTCCAGAACTTCTCCACTTCCCTACTCAGAAAGTATCCCATAGGTGTCTCAGGAATAGCATCAGGGGTCGTCTGAAAACCTAATAAATCACCAAAATCCTTATGAGTGAAGGAGTACTCAGTCCCAAATAACCTGAAAATAGCACATCCATCTGGTCCGGCCCAGGGGTCATAAGAAAACGAGCTGAGGAACTCCAAAGTGAGGTTCCTATAGGTGTTGTTCAGGTCGTCGAACTGGTCCCATTGAAGCTGGTGGCATAAGAATATGACACTAGGCTCAATGCCTAAAGCCTCCATGCAAGCCTGATCTGGGTACCTCGTAGGTGCCATAGGACGCCTGAAGTGGACAAAGTAACGCTCTCTCTGGGCGTCATTCCTAAAAGTCACATGCATGTCGTCAAAATTCTACATTCTGCACAGAGTTAGGAAGAAGGTCCTGTAAAACACAAACATTTCAAACATTAGTCCTGACAAAATATAACAAGAAATAAAATAAAACAAAATGTAGAAAAAGTAAATAAGGTAAGAAAATCATGGGTTGCCTCCCATGCAGCGCTTGTTTAACGTCGTTAGCTTGACGACTGGAACTTATACATCTCTTGTCGGGATTGGTGGATCACTTAGAGTGTGGCTGGAGTAGGTTGTTGGAATGTCTCGTCCTTCGTAGAGCTTCAGTCTTTGTCCATTGACGATGAATGGTTTACATGTCTTGTTTTTTATTTCAACAGCTCCAGACCTCAGAATTTTTGATACTTTGAAGGGGCCAGTCCATCTTGAACGGAGCTTTCCTGGGAAGAGCCGTAGCCTAGAATTGAACAGGAGAACAGGGTCGCCTAAGTTGAAGTCTTTTCTTACGATTCTTTTGTCGTGCCAAGCTTTTGTTCTTTCTTTGTATATTATGGCATTCTCGTAGGCTTGCTGTCTGAGTTCTTCTAATTTGTGGATGTCAAGGATACGTTTCTCACCAGTAGTTAGGTAATCCAAATTCAAAGTTTTAATGGCCCAATAAGCCTTATGCTCTAACTTAAAAGGTAAATGACAAGATTTTCCATAGACTAGTTGGTAGGGGGTTGTTCCTATAGGGGTTTTGAAAGCGGTTCTGTAGGCCCATAAAGCCTCTTGAAGCTTTTGCGACCAATCTTTTCTGGATACAGAGACAGTTTTTTCTAAAATTTGTTTAATCTCCCTATTAGATACTTCCACTTGGCCACTAGTCTGTGGGTGATATGGTGTTGCTACTCTATGCTTAACTCCATACTTGCTTAAAAGCTTATCAAATATTCTTGATATGAAGTGAGATCCTCCATCACTTATAACTAAACGGGGTGTTCCAAATCTGGGGAATATATAATTTTTAAATAATTTAATCACTACTCTAGTGTCGTTTGTGGGTGCAGCTATCGCTTCAATCCATTTAGACACGTAGTCTACTGCAACTAAGATATACTTGTTTCCTAAAGATGGCGGGAATGGTCCCATGAAATCTATACCCCATACGTCGAAGAGTTCTACTTCTTGGATGTTTCTTAAAGGCATTTCGTCGCGCCTTGAAATATTTCCTGTGCGTTGGCATCTATCACATTTGACAATGTAAGCATGGACATCACGCCACATGGTAGGCCAGAATAGGCCAGCTTGAAGAATCTTGGCGTAGGTCTTAGAGGTGCTTGCATGTCCACCATAAGGCGCAGAGTGACAATGCTGAATTATACTTTTTACCTCGTCTTCTGGAACGCAACGGCGGAAAATGCCATCTTTACCTCTCTTGAAAAGAAGTGGCTCGTCCCAATAGAAGTTTCTAACATCACTTAAGAACTTCTTCTTCTTGTGGTAATCGAGATCAGGGGGTATGATATCAGCAGCTAGGTAATTAACAAAATCAGCGTACCAGGGCACGTTACTTACAGCTAAGGATTTTTGGAAGTGCTCATGAGGGTCTGGTTTTTTATCTTTGATGGTTTCCAACTGGGCTATCAGTCTATCATCGGCAAAATCATCATTTATGGGTACTAATTCAGGATTCAGGTATTCTAGCCTAGATAGGTGATCAGCTACTACATTTTCTGTGCCTTTTTTATCTCGGATATCTAAGTCGAACTCTTGTAGCAACAAAATCCATCGAAGTAACCTGGGTTTAGCATCTTTTTTACTTAGCAGGTAACGGATGGCAGCATGATCGGTGTAAACTATAATTTTGGCTCCTACTAGATATGATCTAAATTTGTCTATAGCGAAAACTACCGCTAGGAGTTCTTTCTCGGTTGTTGCGTAATTGAGCTGGGCGGCGTCTAGGGTTCTACTGGCATAATATATTACATGTAATCTTTTATCTTTTCTCTGACCTAGAACGGCTCCTACACCATAATCACTGGCGTCACACATTATCTTAAACGGTTCAGACCAATCAGGGGGTTTCATAATGGGTACTGAAATCAATGCTTGCTTCAAAAGGTTGAATGCTTCATTGCATTTTTCATCAAAGATGAATTCAGCATCTTTCATTAACAAGCCAGTTAAAGGTTTTGTTATTTTGGAGAAGTCCTTGATGAAACGGCGGTAGAATCCAGCGTGTCCAAGGAAACTTCTAACTTCCCTGATAGTCTTGGGTGGTTTTAGGTTCTCTATAACTTCTATTTTTGCTTTATCTACCTCTATACCTCTTTCGGAGATTATATGTCCTAAAACAATTCCTTCAGTCACCATGAAATGGCATTTTTCCCAATTCAGCACAAGGTTCACCTCCACACATCTTTCCAGGATTTTCTCAAGGTTGATAAGACAATTTTGGAAATCAAAACCGCAAACCGAGAAATCATCCATAAATACTTCCATGATTCCATCTAGATAATCTGCAAAGATTGACATCATGCAACGTTGGAAAGTAGCAGGGGCATTACAGAGTCCAAAAGGCATTCGTCTGTAGGCAAAAGTTCCAAAAGGGCATGTAAAGGTAGTTTTTTCTTGATCTTCTGGATGTATAGGTATTTGGAAGAATCCCGAATACCCGTCTAGATAGCAGAAGTAAGAATGTCTGGCAAGACGTTCTAACATCTAGTCTATGAACAGTAAAGGGAAATGATCCTTCCTAGTTGCTTTATTTAACTTTCTATAGTCTATGCACATACGCCAACCTCCTTCTATCCGCTTTGCTATTTGTTCACCTTTCTCATTTTGCACAACTGTGATGCCTCCCTTCTTGGGTACCACATGCACAGGGCTCACCCACTTACTGTCCGAAATCTGATATATTATACCTGCTTCTAGCAACTTCAGAACTTCCTTCTTGACAACATCACTCAGTATAGGGTTTATCCTTCTCTGGTGTTCTCTGGAAGGTTTCGAATCTACTTCGAGCGAAATCCGATGCATGCATACAGATGGACTTATACCTTTCAGATCAGAGATATTATATCCTAAGGCTGAGGGATATCTTCGTAAAATGTCCAAGAGTTGATCTGTTTCTTTTTGTCTTAAGGCAGCACTAACTATAACCGGACGATTCATTTCTTCATCAAGAAACTCATATCTCAGGTTCTTAGGCAGTTCCTTAAGTTCCAAGGCTGGTTTAATAGGGCAAGGCATAGGATCTGGGGTAAGGGATAAACATTCGTAAAGGTTATCATCGATGTAGGGTTTCTTATAATTGTCATCTTCCAAAATAAGAGTTGATGGAAGCTTAATTGTTTCAATGACTTCTTCTTGCTCTAACTCCCTAACACATTCATCAATGATATCTATCGCATAACACGCGTCTCCTATCACAGGTGCCATAAGAAATTTTGAAAGTATAAATTCTATCTTCTCGTTCCCTACCTCAAAGGTTAGCTTCCCCTTTTTGACATCTATTATGGCTCCAGCAGTCGATAAGAATGGTCTACCTAGAAGGATTGGTATGTCATCATCTTCTTTAATGTCCATGACAACAAAATCAGTAGGGATAAACAGCTGACCTATCCTAACAGGGACGTCTTCAAGTATGCCTATCGGATATTTAACAGATCTATCGGCTAATTGAAGTGACATCTTGGTAGGTTGCAACTCTCCTAAATTTAACCTTTCGCAAACCGCTAAGGGCATTAAGCTCACACTAGCTCCTAAGTCTAGAAAAGCTTTTTCGATGACATGACTCCCCAGAATACAAGGAATGGAAAAGTTTCCAGGATCTTTATCCTTTTTTGCTAATTTATTTTCGGCAATAGAATTACATTCCAAGGGTTTCGGATCATCAAGTCTACGTTTATTGGTAAGGATGTCTTTGAGAAACTTTGCGTAGGATGGTATTTGGGTAATGGCTTCTGTGAACGGGATTTCTACGTGAAGTTTTTCTATAACTTTAATGAATTTCTGATACTGATTATTGATCTGGGTTTGTTTAAGTCTTTGCGGATATGGTATTGGTGGTTTGTATGGCGGGGGTGGTATATAGGTTTTGTCTTTGGGTTCTTCTCCTTTTTCTTTACTTTCCTGGTTTACAGATTCCTCTGGTTTCTTCTTTTTATCTGGGATGTTGTCATCTTCCTTAGAAGTTTTGGGATCACTCAACCTTGGGTTACAAGGTTCATCATAAGCGGTCCCACTTCGTAGGGTAATGGCATTTGCTTGTCCTTTCGGGTTTTGTTGAGGTTGTCCAGGGAATTGTCCTCCAGGTGTGGTCTGAGGGGCTTGGTTTAAAGCTACCTACGAGATTTGGGTTTCAAGCATCTTATTGTGAGTGATTATTTGGTCAACCTTGGTTCCTAAATGGGTAATTAGTTCGTTAACATGAACGTTTTGGTTCATGAACTCCTTGTTTTGTTGGATTTGAGCAGCGACAAAATTATCCACGATTTTCTCAAGGCTCGGTTTTGGTGGTACAGGTTGCATAGGTTGATTTGATCTTGGGGCTTGATAACTTGATTGTCTCGGAGGGGCAGTATTTTGGATAGGGTTATTATTCTTATAGGAAAAGTTTGGGTGATTCCTCCATCCAGGGTTATAGGTATTTGAAAATGGGTTCCCTTGGGTGTAGTTCACTTGTTCAGAGCTGGTCTCATTTAACAGACTGCATTCTGCGGATTGGTGTCCTTTCGTCCCACATATCTCACAATCTGACGAAACTGCGGCTGCAGTATTCGGGGTTGTACACATATGCTCAACTTTTAGGGCTAATGCGTCCATTTTAGCTTGCATCATGTCTATAGAGCTTAACTCATGTATTCCTCCTTGGGCTTCCTTCTTTTCCACTGTCGCTCGTTCTACTCCCCATGATTGATGGTTTTGGGCCATATCTTCGATAAGGGCACTAGCTTCAGGGTAAGGTTTGTTCATCAGTGCGCCACCTGCGGCGGCGTCGATGGTCATCTTAGTGTTATAATGAAGTTCATTATAGAAGGTTTACATGATTAACCAATTTTCTAAACCATGATGTGGGCATGTTCTTAACAGCTCTTTATATCTCTCCCAGGCTTCGAACAACGATTCTCCTTGGTTTTGGGTAAATCTAGTTATTTAGTTTCGAAGAACAGCGGTCTTACTCGGGGGAAAATATTTGGCAAGGAATACTTTTCTAAGGTCTTCCCAACTTGTTATGGAATTTGGTGGAATGGAATCTAACCAAGATATGGCCTTATCTCTGAGGGAAAAAGGAAATAATCTTAAGCGAATCGCCTCAGGAGGGGCTCCATTGGTTTTAAAGGTGTATGCTAGTTGGAGAAAGTTTTTCAAATGTTGGTTTGGGTTCTCTGTAGCAAGACCTGCGAATTGTCTCTGCTGTACTAACTGCAGCAGGGATGGTTTAAGTTCAAAATTGTTAGCTGGTATGGCTGGATTTACTATACTAGAACTAGGTTCCTCGTTGGATGGTTGGGCGAAATCCTTAAGAGGTCTTTGATTTTGATCTTCGGCCATAGCTTTCCTAAGTTTACGGAAATATAAACGTGCGCGAGCGTAACGTTCTGGTTCAGCTAGAGGGTCTACTAAACTTCCGGTACTACGAGTTTTTCGCATTGACCGGCGGGTAACTTCCTTAGTCTAAACGGTATAACAACAGGGTACGAAATTTGACGAAATTGATCCCCGGCAACGGCGCCAAAAACTTGATGCGTATTTTTTCGCAAGTGTACGAACGCGTCAGAGTAATATAAAAGATTATCGTATCCACAGAGACCAAGTGTCAATCTATCGCTATCTATTGTTAAGGTGTGTATCTAAGGTGATTGAAAATAGTAGTTTTGAAGAGTGCACGGTAGTAAATAAAGTAATTAAAGTTAATTGATAAAGACAGGTTCGAATGCAATTCACACAACCAATTGATAATCCAAGTACTTGCTAATAGAACTACTTACGGGCAATGTTTTCTACTTTGAAAAGAACTAATTTGATAGGAACTGTCGCTTTCGCGTACTCAGAACCGAGCTGTACCCCCTAATCAAACCCTCTTATTGTCACGGATAAAAAGGCGCGCATTGCGTTAGAGTAGTAAACCTATTTTTAAGAAATATAGTATCTTGACCAAGTTGAAAAGTATTTTAACCTGGATTTTCTAAAAAAAAAGAGGTTCTTACGAACCAGACTTTAAACTTCTTAACGCGTCCGAAAATGGTTTTAAAATCTCTGTTCCTTTTAAATTAAAAACTCCTAATAAACTAAACAAAGCGCTTTCGCTGTTTTTGAAATAGTTTAAAAACAATTAAGTTTAGATAGGCGTTGGACGACTTTCGATCTTACCCAACGGAATTTAAGAACAGGAAAACTTATATTGAAAGTTAAAATAGCCCTTAAGTGTTTCCACTAACAATTGTACAGATTATCGGTTCAGTTATGATCTTCACATTCTAACCTTTATAAAATTAGCCAGACATGGTAAAGTAAAAGTTCATTTTTAGATTTTTCATAAAAAAGGTATTTAAGTGCGAGTGCGGAAAGTAAATGAAAGTAGTGCGAGTGCGGAAATTAAATGAAAGTAAAGCAGTGCGGAAAATAAATGAAATTAAAAGACAGTGCAAGAAATAAAGTTGACAAAAGGTAAAGTAATAAAAACCTGCTCCAATCGGAGTGGTTGAATAAAATGCGAACTGAAAGTAAAATGGCGGCAGGATTAACTTCCTTCCAGAGTGCTCCAAGACTCAATCTCACAGGCTCTTACAGACTCGATCTCTCGAATGTAGTAACACCTCGATGTGAAGCGATTACCACTATTACACTGATATATGCTTATGAACAACTAAGCTTGGATGAAGAAAAACGAAAATCTAAAGTCCTATTTATAGGCAAGGAAACATGTGGAAAAGACAAGGATGCCCCTAGCATTTGAATTTGGGCGGGAACTTGTTTTGCTCTTGTGGCGCCCGCCACAACACCATGGCGCCCGCCATGAGTGTAAAATTGCTTGGGCAGTTGGAGATCGTGGGGAAAAATAGTTGGGAGGAGTTTGAGACATGGCCACGTCATGGAAGACCCTGTGGCGGCCGCCAGAGTGGATGCCACAAGTGCAAAATGCTGATTTTCTCTATTTTAGCTCATTTCGGCTCCTTTTTCGCTCCTTTTCTCGCTCGGGGCTCCGATTAGACTAAAAACCTGAAAACAAAGAAAAACATAATCATAACATAATAAAATGACATTAAAAGACTAAGAATGCATGCGAAATCGGAGTAAAAAATACGGTGAAATTCAGTGTCATCAATATCTTGCTCTTTCTTCTTTTGGAAAGTACTACCGTATCTTTTAGTACTGCCAGATGGCTTTATATCTTTGACCAATCGTCCTTCTCGGACTGCTTCTTCAAGGCATACTCCCATGTTCACCATTTCGGTGAAGTCACTTGGCGCACTGGCGACCATCCGGTCATAATAAAACGAGCTTAATGTTTTCAGGAAGATCTTTGTCATCTCCTTTTCCTCGAGAGGAGGACAGATCTGGGCGGCGATTTCACGCCATCTCTGAGCATATTCCTTGAAGGTTTCTTTATCCTTTTATGACATTGCTCTGAGATGGTCCCTATCTGGCGCCATGTCCAAATTGTATTTATGCTGTTGGACGAAGGCTGCCTCGAGATCTCTAAAATTACTGATCTTGGTGCAGTTTAAACCCATGTACCATTTGAGTGCGACACCGGTCAAACTGTCTTGGTAGTAGTGGATCAATAGCTATTGGTTTTCTGTCTGGGTAGACATTTTTCGAGCGTACATCACCAAGTGACTTTGAGGGAAAGAGTTGCCTTTTTGTTTTTCAAAGTCAGGCACCTTAAATTTGTGCGGTATCTTTACATTAGGAACCAAACAGAGGTCGGCGGCATCTTTTCCTAACAAGTCATGTCCACGAATGGCATGCAGTTCCTTCTGCATTTCCAAGAATTATTTCTGGAATTCATTCATCCTTTTGTATACGTTTTCGTTTCTGCCAGAAGCAGCCTGCAGAATTTGTTCCTCCGAGATAGTGTGTACCATAGGTTGTGGTATAGACATTACGACGGTAATTCTCAGTGCTTCAGTGACCTGAAGTTTGTAACCTGCAGGAGTTTCTGCTGTAACCCTTGCGTCTTCATCTACCTAAAATTTGTAACCTTCAGGTCTGGTGGTTCTGGTCATGGCTTTCGGGTCTTCAGTGACCGGTGGAATGTATCCTTCAGGTATAAAGTTGAGAGGCATGCCCCAAGGGAAACCTTTAGGCATGTTGTACTGAGGATAACTGTCAGGTGTCTCAAATGCGGGTGTAGATGTAATCTCCGAGATCACAGTCCTTTGATGTTGTTGTTCCTGGGCTGCTGCCAGGGATTCCATGGTGTTGTGGAGTTTCTCCAAACTCTCCTTTAGAGCATTGATTTCTTCTCTCAGCTCTCTGTTCTCTTCCTCGAGATCGTCCATTTTCTTTTGTCGATTGGCCCGAGTATTGTATGAGTGAGACAGTTTGACTCTAGAGTGTGACGCATGTGTGAGACTCAAAGACGAAGATGTGTTATGTGAGAATGATGAATGATATGCAGAGAATGACATATGTATTTTTTTAGTTTTTGTTTTTAAAATAACTTTTAACAATTATATTGCAAATATCACACAGCGGGGAAGACCCTTTTATTGAACTTGAAAGATTGCAGTATTTTACAGTGAAAAGTACACTATTTTACAAAGTGCGAGAAGGAAAATTAGGCCTGTGGATCCTGAGTTCTCTCTGAGGAGAGCTCAGATGCTGGTTCCTGGATTTTTCTTTTCTTTGATCGGGCCCCTTCAGCTGTTGTCGGGTCGACGATCCTTTGCCAAGTGAAAGAAGAGAGTAAATTTATTCGTTCCTCCTGATTTTCTATAGCATGATGCTCTAGTATCAATCAGAGCATCCTTTTCCATTAGCAGCTCCTGGATCTTGATACATTCCAAATTAAGAATCTGGTATTTGTTCTTCCAAGAGTTCTTTTCACGTTTGACCTTGTTGAGAGTGATCTGGAGTTTTTTCGTATCAGACATGAAATAAAGGACATATTCCTTCAAGGGAAAAACTTCTTGACGAGGGTAAGACATCCTCAGTTTGATGGCTCTAGTTTACACCCAGTGGAGATAAGGTTTTGTAGAAGTGCAATTTGGTCTCCCCAGGGATTCTCCCTTTCCTGTGAACATCTTGTCAGGCATGCACTATTTCTTTCTTTAGTGCCCTGTCATTTTCTCCTTCCCTGAAGAAAAAACCTTCCAGATGAACATTATGTGGGATATTCTTTATCGGGTATCCAAGTTGACGGCGAGCTAAAATTGGATGATAGTTGATCCCTCTTTTAGTACCAATGAGGGGTACATTAGGGAAATTTCCACATTTGTCGATGATCTTTATTCTGTCATAGATCCTATTGTACCAATCTATGTCGGAATTGGTAAGGGACATAATCTTCTGCGACCATCGCAGATTACTCTTGTGATCCCAAAATGTAGTAGACTTGGGCAAGTGGGAAATAAACCAATTGTAGAGTAATGGTACACAACCTGTGATCATCCCTCCATTATGAAAATTCCTTAAGTGTATAGAATGATAAGCATCTGCGAACAAAGTTGGGAATGGATTCCCAATTAAGGATATCTTGATAGCGTTGATATCGACGAAATTATCAATGTTGGGAAAAAGGAACAACCCATAGATGAGTAGAACAAAGGCATCTTCAAAAGCAGTTAGATTTCTTATACTGGCAAAGTATAAAGCTTTCTCTATCAGGAATTTAGCCGGTAAACCTTGGATTCCTCCCTTGGTGGTCATGTGAGCCCTGATTTCTGACTCTTCCAAAAAGATTGCTCTTGTAATGGCTTGATCTTTTGGAATTTCTTCTAGTCCAGAAAATGGATCTTGATCAATGATAGGTAAATCAATCAGGTGAGAGTACTCTTCCAATGTTGGTGTGAGCTGGTAATCTGGGAAAGTGAAGCAGTGGTATACCAGATCGTAGAATTGAACTAGTGTAGATAGGATCCCTTCAACCATGTTGACCTTCAAAAAAGATAACAGTCCTCCGTGCTTGGCTCTGAAAGCCTCGAGATTAGTAATCATCCTTCCCAATTTCCTTAGGTCCTCTAGTTTTGGAACCTTGAAAGTGTACTTGTGCGGTTTTCTTCTACCGAAATCCATAACGCAGAGTCTGATATTTGCAATTATTGTTTTAGTTCTTTTAGAAAAATATTTTTTCTTGTTTGAAAAGAGTTTTTTAATGAATGCATGAATGCGTGAATGCAGCAAACAAAAACATTTGAAAACATGGGTTTAAGGGTTCATCGTCACGAGCATGGAGCCATGGATCTACCCACCCCCAATGTGTGTACTAAAGTTCAATTTTTGTACTTGTAGAACGAGTTCTAACAAAGGTTCCCAAAATCATTGACCCCTCTTGAGGATATTAACAGCAAACCGACTGACTCATGAGAGCTGTAATATCCTAAGATGAATCTCTTTTGAGTGTAGTATCGTGTATCAACTATTCCTGATAGTCACCGCACTACCTAATGGTCAAATTGTTAAATGTCTACTAATCCTCAGCTTCATGGGTAACCCAATGGGAAAAAACAATGCTTTCATGACATGCTCGTTCAACATTGGTAATTCCACGCGGGCACCTCCACTAATTCGGTGGACTGCCAAGTTAGCTTGGTCGGGATTCACTCCCTATAAGCCTTCTTGGATACGCCACCACTTATTTTAATGTTCTCTCGGACTCACCACATGCATATCAATTGCATTCCCAGATAACAGTAATTTAAACAAGGGTATTAAGTAATATGATAGCATATGATATAAAAAATGATAAAGCAAGATAACAGATAAAATAAATGTAAAGCAAGGCATAGACCTCTTAGGAAATCTAATCCTAAAATCCCCAGCAGAGTCGCCATTTTTCTGTAGTCGTCGGTTTTTTCTTGGTGATGCGACCACCTTACCGCATGATTGGGTGCTATTTTTTTATTTCTGTATTTATCCTATGAAGCTAGAAAGGAAGGGGGAGATATCTTAAACTAACCCTGCACGCAAATATTTTCTTTAACAAATGCTAAGAGATCGGAGATCGGGGTCTGGTTATACAAAGGGAAGCTATTAACACCCAGAGTATCTATAGTAATCTATAGGAACCTTCATTTGCATGTATTTTCTGCTATTTTGAAATAATTTCTTTTGTTTATCTGCTGTGGATTGGGAAAGTTTCTCCTTTGGGAGGATTGAGAGACTGTTTTTTGTTGTTTTCGGGTTTTCTGTTGTTTTTGGGAAGGTACATGGTCTGTTGTTGTTTTCTGTTATTTTTGGGAAGGTACATGGACTATTTTTTTTTTGTTTTTGGGTTTTCTGTTGTTTTTGAGAGACTGTTTTTTTATTTGTGTGCTTGCTAAGATTTTGCAATCTTATGCCTACGTATTCCCGTAAAGAGATTTGGGAAATCAGAGCAATCGTAGTTCCTCCGATTCTATGGGAGGAAAGATGTTTGGTGTCTTGTTTAAAGCCCGAGATTGAAGCTGAAAGAGATGTTTGTGTCTTGTTCAAAGCCCAAGATTGAAGCTAAAAGAATGTATTTGTGTCATGTTCAATGCCCAAGATTGAAGCTGAAAGAGTGTTTGTGTCTTGTTCAAAGCCCAAGATTGAAGCTAAAATTTGACTGAGAGAGAATTTGTCATCTCTAAAGGGATATATCTCACCTATTCATCACAAATTTTGAGTAATTAGCTATAAGGGAAATTACTTTAACTAGGATATGTAGAATCTAGCAATGCCATGACTTCCTTTATAAGAGAGGTGTCATGAAGGAAGATACTTTAACTCAGTGTAGAGCAATGCCATTTTTCCTTATGAGTCTTTCATGATAAGAGAGGGACATTGGCTTGGATGTAAGGAATCCAGAGGCTTGCCACTTATAGCAATTAGATGAAAGAAGAATTTCTCCAGGATAAAAGAGGGACTCCAGCTTGGATTTTTGAATTAACAAGTGTGCCACTTACAGCAGTTATTTGGAAATAGGTTTTTGATTGTTTGTTTTGACAAGTGATGTATAAAGAAAATGTCTTCCTACAGAGAGAACTCATGATCTCATCTGAGGAGATGTTGATTTTTGTGTGCCTTGATTAAAGCCCAAGGTTGAAGCTAAAAGTTGTTGACTCTACAGAGGAAGTTTTATATATGTCTTGTAAAAAGCCCAAGATTGACGCTGAAGAGAACTGACTCAACTGGGGAATGTTTTATCTGTCTTGTACAAAGCCCAAGATTGAGGCTGTCTGGGGGAAATCATTATATGAAGCCTAAGAGGAGGCTGACTCTTGTTGAAGATTGTTAAAATCCAGGGGAAATTCCAAGTTGTATTAGGGAATCCAAAGGGAAATCAAATCCTGCTGGGGTTTGAAGAAGAGTTTATGTATCAGATGCCATGAGGCTCTGATTCTTTTAATGGTTTGTTGATGGTAATCTGACCTTGGCTGGGGGTTTTTTAAGGTATAGGTCAAGTCTTATTGGGGATCAATAAGACTAAAGAAGATGATTTTGAATGTTTTAGAAGCTCTTGGCTTTCCTAGGAATTGATGTAGGGATAGAGGTGTCTAGGACTCATCCTAAGTTTTTAAGAAGTCTGAAGGATCTTTGTGTTAAGCCCAAGAGGAGGCTGAGACTACCTAAGTCTTTAAAGGAAAAGGCAGACTTTGGCTGGAGAAATATCTCTGGGTGTGATACCCTAAAGGTTTTAACTTTCCTGGGGATTCAATGACTACAAATGACTAAACTTTCCTATGCTTTTAGGAATCCTTTGGGTCCTTGTACTAAGCCTAAGAGGAGGCTATTGGGAACTTTTAAGAAGCATGTTGGTCCTTGTACCAAGCCCAAAAAGAGGCTGGGGATACTTCTAGGAAGCCTGTGGGTCTAAACTTAAGAACAGTTCAAGAAAGGTTTCACTGGGAATTAGTACTTTCTTTATTGAACAATTCTAAGGTTTGAAGAAATTCAAAAGAGGTTTCACCGGGAAATAATCCTCTCTGGGGAAATGAATTCCTTATATAAAGTTTCTAAGTTTTGACAGTCTTGAGAAAAGTTTCACCGGGAATAATGTCTTTCTCTGTTCCATATTGAATAAGCCCAAGAGGAGGCAGACAATATCGAGGGAAGTTTCCTATGAAGGAACTAGTATTTACTATGTTATGAGTAACCTCTGGTTTGACCTAAGCGTAGACCTAACTGCCGGGGAAACTCTAAACAAATATGTACAAATATATATATATATATATATATATATATATATATATATATATATATATATATATATATATATATATAGGGAACATATCATATGAGAATGTTATTTTTACGTGAGAATATGAGAATGAATCTGAACCATTAAATTTTAAAATAAATGGTGGAGATTATGTGTCAGTTTTTTCTCTCTCTCCTCCATAATTTATTTTAATAATGGAGGAGAGAGAAAAATAAAAACCACACATAATCTGCACCATTTATTTTAAAATCTAATGATTCAGATTCATTCTCACGTTCTTACGTAAAAATGACATTCTCATATGATATGAACCCTATATATATATATATATATATATGCATATATATAAACAAGTATGTATTGAAGAGATATTGGGACTTACAGTCTGATGAAAGCCTAAGTGTACTATGATTGATTGTACAACTGTATGATTTGGGTTCTAAGAAATTGAAGAATGTTTTGAGAAAACTTTGAATTTGAGATTTAAATTAAAAAAAAAGTTGTTTAAAAGAAAATAAATTTGGGGCTTATAACTCAAATAGAGTCCCAAGTGGTCTAAGAGCAGTTTCACCGGGAATAATGCTCCTCTTAGTACCAGTTTAAAATAGACAGATGGTTTTGAAACAGAGGTATTGTGCTTAAAGCTCAAGGAGAGGCCCATGGGTGTTTCTTTATTGTATAAAACAAGGTTTATGTACAAAAGATTGGGGCTTATACTCAAGGAGAGGCCCAGATGATTTATTTTGAAAACAATGATCGCACCGCGATACCGAAAGACGTTGTGGGGCTTATACTGCTGCAGAGGCCCAAATTATTTATGTAAAAAAAATGAATGGGTCTTACACTCTATTAGATGCCCAAAATATTTATTGAAAGAAAGAAAAGTGGGGCTTACACTCAAGGAGAGGCCCAAATGAAAACAGTGAATGCACCGTTGTTTTGAAAATCGCACAGGGACTTATACAATAACAGAGGCCCAGGGTTATTTATTTACAAAGGGGTTGGGTCTCACACTCTATTAGAGGCCCAAAAGTGTTTCAAATTAAGTTTGAAAATTAATATCAAAGGAAAAACTCTAATTTTAATTGAAAATACAATTTTTCAAAGAAAATTAAATAAAAAATGATATCAAATATCAAATATATTTAAAAACGAGTCGTGAACTTTGAAAAGTATTTTGAAAAATCATGTTTTATTCATATGAAAGCTTGGAATTCATTTGAATTTGAAAAATCAAGAGGAAAATTTCATTAAAAATGTTTAAAAACAATTAAAATGAAATTCTTTACAAAAATTCAAAATATATTAAATAAATAATATTATTTAGAATTTTTTGTAGAAAAAAATATTTTAACATTTTTGTGAATTTTTAAAAAAAGAACCAATAAAAAATGATTAAAAATCAGAGAGAAGTTAATTTTTGAAATCAATTAAGAAAAATATCAAAAATTCAAATATTTGAAAATTCAAAAAATGGCGCCAAGGCCATCTTCTTCTTCCTCACGCCAACCTCCATGGCCGGATTTGCAAAACCTCTCATATCTCCCTCAATACGCAATGGTTTTGACTTTTGTAAACATGAAAGTTGCTCGTTTTTTAACAAGGATTCCAATGGTACCAATTAATTGAATTTATTTTCAGTGTGGAGTGAGAAATCAAAGGAAGAACACATGAACCCTAATTTCTGCAAGAACACTATGAAATCCTATACACGATAGCTACAAAGCATTTGATTGATGGGAAACACTCTATATAAGTATAGAAACATGTTGGTAACTTGAAAACACATTTATGATGCATGGATCATGGAGTTTGAGAGTGTCAAGCTTACTTGTGCAAGAGGAATTCGAATTCTGATGTAGAGGTGTTACAGATGTTGTGTGATGATGTGGACAGCTTCAATGGACCTCATGTCAGGTGTTTAGAAGTTTGGAATGGATTGGAAACACCTTGATCTCTTTGTGGTACCTCAACTGCGAATTGGCTTAAGCGTGATTTAGAGGTTTGTGATTTTGGTGTTACAGATGATGGAGAAGTGTTTGGACAGCTTCTATATGATATATATGATGTGTCTACACTCTTAGTTTTGATGGAATTGCTTCCTATTGAAAAATTCGATAGTTACTTGAAAAAGAAGCAAAATCTGGTTTTTGAGAGTGAAGTGGAAGAAAACATGGATTGCATATGTTTTGGAGTGGTTTGATCAGTCCCAAATGACCTCTATTTATAGTAGAGGAAGTTTGTTTTTGAAGGAATAGTGAATGGAGGCTGGATCACTCCATTATCCATTGGTTTTTGTCATGTAGTCAAAGTCTCCTATAGCCATTGACTTGTGACCAGCTTTGCAGGTTTAGGTCTTCTGAACATTGGATGTTTCTTGACTCATTTAGATAACAATGTCTCAGTTCATGCCACCTCTATGCACTCATTGAATGCCTCATGACAAAATTGAAAGTTTTGGAAATGAATCTTGAATGCCACATGCCTAAGTGATAGGATTTTTGACTTGGTGGTCTTGTGATCAGATTCCTCATCATTCATGTTGATATTGGACAGAAAGACAATGATGCAAGTTTCCAAAATTGGCTCAAGAAATCGTGGGATACAAGTCATGTACCAATGTTGTTGTGTAAGCAGGGTGAAAAATGCCATTTTGGGAGGCTCATAACTTCTTGCTCAAGTTGAATCATGGGAGGCTCTTATACTTTTTAGAAATCCCCTATATCATACTTTAACTTTGATGTTTAACTTTGGTTTTGAATCATCTTGGATCATGGTGAAAAATGCCTCAAAAGTTGGACAAATCATGAGACAGATTCTGTCTCAAATTTTTCTAAGTGTTTGAAAAATGTCCATTTTCACATTTTTGTGATTTTGATCAATCCATAACTCAAAATCCACGAGGATTTGGAAGATGTTGTAGTTGACAATCGTGTAGTATGTAATGAGAGCTTTCATTTAAGCTTTGGATGGAAGAAAAAGGTTACTTGGATCACAAGTTATGGCCTTGCAAAGTTGGGTAAAAATCACTTTCTTTCATAACTTAGTGAAAATTCAAGTTTTTTAAGGTTGTCCCTTTTGCAAGTAATCCTACTTTTCTTGATTTTTCTTGATGGATGATGATCAAAACCATAAATTAACATTGTTTTGGACTTGAAGAAGCCATTTTTGTCAAAAAATCTCAAAAGCAAAACTTGATTTTGGTCACAGTTGACTTTTTATCAGATGAATCTCAAACTTTGTGATCCTTGATGAAATCAAGTTCTTGACCTAATTCAAACCTAATGGATGGACTCCATTGGTGTTTTGGAGTGTCTTGATTCATTTCCCAAAGTTTGAGACCATGTCTTGGTCAAAAGTCAAATATATGGTTGACTTTTTCTCAAAAACCCTAATTTGTGGTCCAAATGAATTTGAATCTTTGTATTGCTCATGAACCAAGTTCTTTGTGTCCATTTGAACTTGTAAGAGGATCAATACATGATATTTGAGGTCTTAAAAACATTTCTTGAGGTCTGGGCTCATGTCTTGCTCCAAAAGTCAACTTAGGGGTGAATTAGGTCAAGAAACCCTAATTCATGATTTTTGATGAATGCATCCCTTGAGGCTAAATTGAACTTATGATTGGATCCATGAGGTCCCTTTGAGCTTCTTGGATCATGTTTTGAATTATTGGCTCATACCCAGATGAAAATTCCCTCTGGAGGCCCTGGTCCACCAAAACCCTAATTTGGTGACACTGGTGATCTTGAGGGTTAATTCACTTGGAATGTTGCATTCCTATGCTTGATTTTTGATGTGGGAGACCTCTTTTTCCTTCATGGATATTTGAGAGACTTGACAAGTTGAAGATCATGTCAGTTCTTGATTGATCCTTTGTCTGAGTGCTCTGAGAGGGTCCAAAACCCTAATTCTTGGTTGAGGTGTGTGCTCAACAATCTTGGAGAGGATTGATGAGGCATGAAGGTACATCCATATTGTGGTGATGATTTGCACAATGATGGGAAATCTTGTGGTCAAAATTTAGGGTATGACAGTGGGAGGAATGTCTAAATACTCGTGAATGCTAGGAACTGGCTGCACGCTAGAGAAAAATAAATTCTCTTACACCTCATGTCTCTCCACGACATGCCTCTCAAGTATCTCGATCAAGTCGTCCTTCTCTTTCAGCTGCTTCTTCAACTCTATCTTCTCAGCACTGATGGCATGATACTTTCCTTCCTAAGTATCTCTCTCTAGCTTCATCCTCGCTAACACTTCTTGATACTCCTCCATGCACTCAATAGGAATGGTAGACGATGATGCAACAATTGGCTGCGAAGGTCTTTCAAGAAGATAAGGCATATGAAGGTCACGAGCTCTAGATTGAACCCACTGAGTGAAAGTCTCAAAGGATGTACAATTTTTCCTCCCAATCTGATCTTTACTCTTCCTATGAATTATGTTCCAAGCATGCACAATTTTGTCCTTTAAATCTGCACTAGCTTCCTCGTTAAGTTAAAAGAAACCTGCCAACAGAATGTTGCTAGGTTTTTTCTTTCATAGGGAACCCAAATTGACGCCTTGCAAGAATAGGATTATAGCTAATTCTCCCTTGGATACAAAGAAGAGGTACGTTGGGAAACTAGCCACAACTATCAATGATTACTCCCTTGTCATAAGCTGGATCATACCAATGCAAATCTGTGTAAGTAAGAGCCATGAGCCTTTGAGACCATCTGAACTTGTCTAGATTTTCCTTAAAGAGTCCAGCTCGAGGCAAGTGTGAAACAAACCATTTGTAGAGTAGAGGAGCACAACACAGAATAGTCCCCCTCCCTTGAGGGTCCTATGATGGATGTAGTGATAAGTGTCACCAAGCAGCGTAGGTACTAGATTTCCAATCAGAAAGATATGGATAACATTAACATCAACAAAATCGTCAATGTTTGAGAACAAAACTAAGCCATAAATTAGTAATGCGAGGATAGCTTTGAAGGCGTCCATACTGTTTTCCTTGGCTAAGAAAGTGGCTTTCTTTATCGAGAATTTGGAAGGCAGACCCTTAATTCCTCCTTTAGTAGTAAGATTGGCTTTGATCTCAGATGCTTCTAGGTGAATGGCATCTACAATGTCTCGAGGTGTGGGAATCTTTTCCAAACCATTGAAAGGCTTCTTATCCAACACTAGTAGACCTACCCAATATGAATATTCTTCCAAAGTAGGGACAAGTTGGTAATCGGGGAATGTGAAGCAATGGTAAAGGGGATCATAGAACTGCACAAGTGTGTCAAGAACTCCATCTTCCATCTTGGTCTTGATAATACCCAAAAGTCTCCTATAGCGTTTTCTGAAATCCTCAGGACTAGAAACCATAGCCCCAAGCTTTCTCAACTCTATCACATCAGGTTTCTTGAAGTTGTACTTCTAGGTGTTTCTCTTCCCATAATCCATGACACCTATTGATTTTTGCAAATAAATGGATGAGTTCCTAGAAACCAAAAAAAGTTTTCATGAATGCATGAATTTATGTTGATGCAATGCACAAAAACAAGGTCACACACAGGTTTAAGGGTCAACAACGAGCATGGAGCCAAGGTTTAACCCTCCCACAAGGATATGTATTATGGGTTTATTGTACCTGTACAACGGGCTCTACAAAGTTCCCAGAGTCATCGATTCATCTTTCGGATATTATCGGCTTGCACGGCTACTCATGCGGGCTAATAATATTCTCAAGATAAACTCGTCTAAGTATAGTATCGCATGACAATTACCTCAGGTCTACACCTGGATAATCATTACACTACGTCCTAAAAAGGCTAAGAGGGGTGAAGGTATATTAAGGTCCTTATCTTCACCGACTCCCAAGTCAGAAAAAGTAATGCCAATACGACTACTCGCATGACATCAGTAATCCCAAAGGGTGCTCCACTGAGCATGATTATATCATATGTTAATCATGTTAGGACTGCTCCCAACAGTTAACTTTTGATTATACCATAACCCTATCTTATTTATGTATACTCAAGTCCGGGTTAGGACTTACATCACCACACAAAGGTCACCACCCTGAAAAACAGAAAAAACCAAACAATACAAGCAAGCAAAAATAATAACACAAATACAAACAAGATAGGCTTAACCTTCTTGGGTGTCCCCAGTGAAGTCGCCATTTTTGTTGCGATGAGAATCGGATATCAAGCTATTGTAGTAACTTGAATCGTATAACATTGAATTTTCACAACTGAACTTTAATTTATCCAAAGGAAAAGGAAAAGATCGAATAAAACCCTATTGTGTAATGTAACAACAATGCGAAGAAATCTAAAGGTTCGGGGGTTGAGTATTCTAAGGGGAGGTATTAGCACCCTAAGTATCTATAGTATCCTATAGGAACCTCTTGAAAGTATTTGTGTTATGGTAATTTGCTTGCTAATGTTTGGAAATGTTCTATTTTGGGGTTTTATGAGATAGGGAACCTAAGGAGGTTTATTGCTAGTGTGCTCGCCAAGACTTCGCAGTCTTATGCCTACGTATCCTAACAAGGATAGAATCAGAGCAATCGTAGTTCACCTAACTACGGGTGAAGAACACTTGATAGTGATCAAGGTTCCAAAGGGGAAAGTGAGTGTTTATAACAATAACACTTACATGACTTAACAAAGTCAAAGATTTTACAAACTCTAACCTAAGGCTATGTTGAAGGGTTAATGACTTACCAAAGTTAAAAGGGGTAGTTGAGGGAATGATACACTACCTATGACATAAAGACAACAAAAGAAAACTTTCCTTTGGATTTATGCACCAAAAGAAAAGAGTAGAAAGAGAGCTACAAACTAACATCACTAGGGGATGACTTGACGAAGCCAAAAATAAACATGAGTATATGAGTAATAATAGATGAGATGAACAAGAATGATATTCAAACATGATATCAACTAAAGTGGATAAAGAATGATAAAGATGATGTTCAAACATGACATCAATCAAAGACACACAACTCATGGCAAATATGACATTCAAACAAGATGTTAATTGTAACACCATTCTAATCCCCGCGGCAAACATATAATAAATCAAAGTAAATAATCATGCCTTTCAACAAAAGGGTGTCACACATAATTACAAAATATCATACAACACCTGTCATGCTCATTAATACTTAAGTAATTTCATGCTTTTCAAAAACTTCACTTAGCATGTAGCACCGGATTCAAGTTAATCATAATTGACATAAGAAGTTTCATGCTCATCACATTCATAATCATTACTTAGGCATAAACACTGATACTTCATACAATTCAAATAGATCAGAGCATAACTCAACCCAATATAAATAAAGACACTAATCAGCTACTCCAGCGGCTACCTCACGCTACGAGCAACTCTACTCCTCGGTACCTGAGCGATGTCGTACAAAAAATCATTCCAACAGAAGGGTGAGAATTCACATCAATATTGAAATTATAAGATAATGATTAATGTAAAGCATGCAAACATAAATACAATCAATCTCACACTTCAAAATTTATCAACAAGTATCACTCAAGTAATCATCCATTCATAATTCTTTCCAATTCAACAAGTCATATATACTCACATACTTTCATATAACAATTATATATGTTATGTGACTCGATGCAAGACTCATTGCAACTCATGCCATGTGGTACCAACACTTGTTATTGTTTTTCGGTTTTTACACTTAAACCGAGTCCATCCCCTAGACCAATAACTAACAAAATCCTGTCCCCTAAGCTTTCAAACCCCACTCTAGGTTTGGGACAAGTCACTAGCTCCCACGGAACTAGCAAGCATTGCCTCTTGACACAAATGATGCGTATGCAATCAACAACCATATGCAATTAAGACCATTCCCTAATCTTAATATCCAAGCATATCTTCAATAATTCATCACACTTGAATTACCACACAATTTCACACACAATCACATTTTCAAAAATCATGGCATTCTTATTTCAAACATCATCACCACAATTGGTAAGTAATCCGCAAGTATCAATACAATTCAACCTCAATTCATAAAACACATGATACCGATTAAATATAGAATAATTAGTCCATCAATGATAATTGAATCAATATTCAATAAATAGTCAATATTCAATAAAAATCCAATACTTTAATAATTAGTCAATAATTAAATCCAATATTCATATGATAATTAAACTAAATAATATCATTTCTTAGTTACATCACTAGCTCATCTCATTAATTTACATAAGGGCTTTCTCACTATTCCTTACAAATTTTAAGCATGCTATCACACTATCATATTCATATATATCATACATCATGTAATAACACCATGGTATATAGCAATATCATTCATGGAACACAAATAATATCATAACATGTCAACATAATCAACATAGTAGTTCTCATACATATAAAGGTATGTAAGCCACTACTACCCTCTACCAAACATCCTTGATTAGTTCATGGTCTCACATAACCATATAATAGCACATTGTATTCTCTTTCCAATGCTTCAAATCTCATATCAATCGGACTCTCAATTCATGAATTATGTTGGAAATAAGGATCCATACCATTCATATTCATCACCTTTCCATCTCTATCTTATCAATAAATGATATAAAATAATATTTTTACTTTACTATGACATAGAGAATTGGAGTAGCTTTCCAACGCTTCTGATCGTGCCCCAATCTGAGTTACGGATCAAAAGTTAATAAGGAAACAAAATTGGAAAATCTGTTATGTTCGCTAGGCGAACTCTAGGCGAACAGAAACAGAATAAAAAGGGCATAAAGTTCGCTAGGCGATCTTTCGTCTTGGGTTCACTAGGTGAACCCTGCGAACCCAGAATTCTCAGCACCGTTAATATAGGTCATTTAGGGCCAAAAACTCCCATTTCTTAGCACTCAATCATCCAAAATACATCCAAACACTCATAAAAACATAGGGTAACTGTCGCTCCCGGGATTTTCATCCAGGTACAAACGCGAAAGTGGCGCGGAAACAGAGTCGCCAGCAATGTGTATTTATCCCAAGATAGGAAAAGGAAACACTGCATAAAGCTGAGGGAAGGGAAAAGCATGGTCTCACGACCAAGAGAAATGGGTAAGGGAGTCAGTTACGCGAGGGGAACGTATTAGCACCCCCACGCGTCCATCATACTCGATGGGATCCACGCTTGTTGTCTCGATCAAAGGGTGTCGTCATCTGGAGCTCCACTGCTAATGGAAAGGAAAAGGAACGAGAACGGAAAAGGACGAAGAAACGAAGAAGAAAAGAAAAAAAGAAGTGACTCGATAGGACATCGTCGTCCTACGCCTACGTATTCCCTCGTGCAATGGGAAAGTCATAGTCAACGTAGTTCGGACACGAACTAAAGAGGGAGGTTGATCGCCAAGACATCGCCGTATCGTGCCTGCGTATCCTCAATCGGGCTAGAGAGAGGAAGTCAGAGCAGTCGTAGTTCGACCTAACAAGGTCGGTGGTATTTTTTATGAGCGACGTTAAGTTCGCGTCCGGCAGTTAGGGTCGATGCCTGTTTGCGACAAAACGGAAAATAACGTGCCCTTTTCTGAAAATAGATTGAAACTTTACGATCCCGAAGGATAAAAAGGTTTGAATTTTTTTTATGTTTTTTAGACATAAGTGGATTGAAGTTAGTTTGCAACTTGCATTGCACCCAAGTCTACAACATAGGAACGAATACTTCGTGTATCGTCCCCAACAGGACGTACACTAAGTACCCTAGAAGAATGAAGGGATGTTCCCCCCATACCTCGCTTCCCATATACAAGGCTCATGCGCAATACATGTTATCCTTTATTAAGTGTTTTAGAATGGTTATGAGATGAGAAGAGAAGACTCAAAAAAAGAAAACACTAAGGGGAAACTAAATTGTTCCTAATGTTATCATGCAAAAGTGGCCCTATAGTCAAGGTTTAAGAATAACCTAAGTTAGCATGCAAAGTGAAGGCCTAATGCTAATCCTACTCCAAGCTTAATCAAAGATTAAGTTGGACTAGGTAGCCCTAAGGGAGCAAATCCAAGACTTTAACAAGTCTTGAGATTCAAGGGGAGGGAAAAGAGGTGAAAGAGATGAAGAAGGGGAAATAAGAAATGAATAAACCAAAAAACAGCGACTACAATAGCGCTTCAGCACCTGCACAACGATAAAAGGCAGCACACACACAAGACAGCTTTCAACAGCACACATTCAGCACAAAAAGGAGGTGTAAAAGCCAAAAAGCAGCACATATAACAGCACATATGCACATAACCAGCAGTAGAAACAGGGCAGCATGTGATACATTAATGATTCACTCATGGAAAAGCAAACATGCATCGAGCATTACATATTTTTAACTCAAACATGATCACAATCATACCACCAACCATGGTAAACAACCCTTGAAATCATCATGAAAGAATGCATATCATTTGGTACATGAACAAATCAAACAAGTGTGCACCTCTAGGAATAGAAAGCAAACAAGCATGCACAAAACAATTCTAGCAACACAAGCATTAATCAACAATTAACATGCTCAAGGAGTGTGTGTTATGTGTTCATCGCATCAAGAACGCAACAACGCAAACATGATCATAAACAATAAAAATCCAAGAGTCGCGTGTCGGAAAATTGTGTACATACAATGGTGTGAGGTGCAACAACATCAAAACAGTCCTTACACATGTACCATATCAATCCATGGAGATTAAAAGTGGAACTGAATGGAAACATGCTAAAAAATACTCAAAAAACACACTTTGCATCAGTGTTAATCGATTAACCAATTGCAATGCAATTAGGTTAATCGATTAACAGCTCTCATTACGCACATTTTACACTGGTTAATCGATTAACCTAATTGCACAATAATTGGTTAATCGATTAACCCTGTTCCAGCAGCAAAAAATTAGTTTGAAAAAGCACTTTTCAGCAGCAAATCACTTCTCCAAACATTCAAATGAACATGCAATCAATTAAGCACGATATTACATTGAATCACAGCCATCAAAAATCAATTGAATCCAACAAACAACAACATCCACAATCAAATTGAAGCAAATGAATCAAAACACATCAAAAGTCATGGATCTACATTGTATAAGTTGCAATTAAGCCAAATCAAGTATGGATCTAAAGAAAACTAACCTACAAAGCTGAGATTTGCTTTGGTAAGTGTTGTAAACGAAAATTGATGGATCCAAACAAGAAAACCAGAGATCTATGAAACTTTATCAAGAAAACTTGAAGATCCAAGCAAGAACACTCCAAATAAGCAAAAGTTGTTCCAAAAATGATTCTAACAGCTTAATCCAAGATCCAAACCAGTTGCTACTGCAGAATTAAACTAAGAATGGGGATGTGATGGAGGTTTAGCTCAAGAATTCACAAATTCCAATGAAGAATTTGTGAATATATGGATTTGGAGCTTTGGTGAAAGGTTGAAGATGAAGATGGAGAATGAAAAAGTGAGAGAGAATTAAGAGCAAATTCTGAAAAATGAGAGTGAAAAATGATCTAGGTTTTTTTTTTTGAGAGGTTTGGAGTTGATTAGATTAAATAACCCCTAGGTTAAGAGTTAAGTTTGGGTTTGGAGTGAGGTTAAGTGGGTGGAAATTGGAGTGAAAAGTGAATTAGGAAAGGAGAAAGTGGAATTAGAGTGGAAAGAATTTGAATTTTGGGTTGAAAATCATACTCTCTAGATCCTTCTACTGATGTGTAGAATCAAAATGGTGATTAAAAAAAAGAATTGAAAGATGCAGCGCTGAAAAATGAGGTATTTGGGCAAAATTCACAATGGTTAATCGTTTAACATAAGTGAACTAGCTTAGGTTAATCGATTAACACATTCAAATTTTCAAATTTGCGCCAAAAGGAGGGAAACTTGGAGAATTGCTTGATTCCGCCTGTTCTGAGCCACATTAGACCTCTGAAACTTGCCATTTGATATCAGCATTGAAACACACTTGAAATATGCTATGAAATGTGTTTCGCACTCGGAATAAATTGCTGAAAACTACTGTTTGGTGCTGCATCACTGATCAAAAGAGAGTGCCGGAGCTTTTGACCATCAAATCATCTAATGAGCAAAGTAAATGCTCAAAAATACTTTGAAAGCTATCTGCTTGGCCCTAAACACTGTTGGAATTCCTTCTGAACTGGATGAGCTGCTGAAGCGCGAGAGAATACCTTGATCCCATGCCCCAACGGAACCATGTAAAATGCATAAATGACAATGCAAAAATGAAATGAAACATAAGCCAGTTAGAATAAACATGAGGGCAAATTTTGAGGTGTTACAGCTGCCCCTATTCAAACTTCTTGGATCCGAGGGTATGATAGCAACGGCTTTCAGACAATTAGGATACGCGGGGTTTGAATACCAAAATAACCTAGAAATTTGCAACCTGTAGGGGTAATGCAGTAGTGTTTGCCAACCGAAGGTGGACTTAGAAACAGTGGATACCAACCAATAGTTGGGACAATGAGGACGCCGACCAAAGGCGTGCTTACAACAAAAGAGACCAACCAAAAGTTGGGGTAAAGGAAGGATACCAACCAATAGTTGGAATATCGAGGGGAATACCAACCAAAAGTGGGGATAAAAGGTGTCAACCAATAGTCGGGACAAACGAAGGGGACCAACCAATAGTTGGGACGAACAACAGAGACCAACCAAGAGTCGGGACAAAATACACTAACCAAGAGTTAGGACAACTAAGGAGACCGACCAAGAGTCGGGATGAAATATACTAACCAAAAGTTAGGACAACGAGGACGCCGACCAAAGGCGTACTCACCACAAAGGAGACCAACCAATAGTTGGGACGAAATACACTAACCAAAAGTTAGGACGAAGCACACTAACCAAAAGTTAGGACAACGAGGACGCCGACCAAAGGCGTACTCACCACAAAGGAGACCAACCAATAGTTAGGACGAAATACACTAACCAAAAGTTAGGACGAAGCACACTAACCAAAAGTTAGGACAACGAGGACGCCGACCAAAGGCGTACTCACCACAAAGGAGACCAACCAATAGTTGGGACGAAATATACTAACCAAAAGTTAGGACGACGAGGACGCCGACCAAAGGCGTACTCACAACAAAGGAGACCAACCAATAGTTGGGACAACAAATACTAACCAAAAGTTAAGATAACCGAGAACGCCGACCAAAGGCGTGCTCACAACAAAAGAGACCAACCAAGAGTCGGGATAAAAAAAGGTGCCAACCAAAAGTTAGCATAATGAGGACGCCGACCAAAGGCGTACTCGCAACAAAAGAGACCAACCAAGAGTTGGGATAACAGCCGAAAATGTACAGGAAGTAGAATCAACGGACTTACGACCTGAAAAGAAGATGACTCCGCTGGGGAAAGAGAAATCTAAACAGACAACTCTGTAGGGGAGTATAGGAAGGAATAACCAATAAGAAGGGCGAATCCATTAGTTGCAGTGTAATGTTAACCAACATCTTCTGAATTACATCTCTTTCTGCTGGGGACAGAAACTGGTAACAGATATCAAACCTAGCTTATGCTTCGAATGCATATGTTTGAATTTTTCTATGGCGTAATGCTCCATACAAAATGGAAGTGCTACGCATTTGGGAGGATGCCATGCAAGAATGCTTATGCAATGCAAAAGAGGCGTCTCAGTAAAATTAATGCTGAAGACGAAGGCAACTCCACGGGGATGAAAAACTAAATTTTCCTATGAATTAAAAGATCCTACTGAGGAGGATTTCACTGAACGACTTCCTGATCACAAACTCTGCTGGAGTTGAAGACTCCGAGAGAAATTCCACTCTGTTGGAGATGGATGAATATTGCAGATGGAACCTAAGAAATTCCTCTCCGCTGGAGATTACCACTGACTTCTACCGAAGACAGAACCCAAAACCTAGATATGAAAGATGCCAATAACCATTGGACTTAAGACCTATTGGGGATGTCAACCACTATTGAACAAACCACTGTGAAGATCACCACCAAACTCTGTCTGGGGGACAAGTCAATAATACCGAACCTGCTTGGGGATATTACTAAACTTAACCTACTGCTGGGAGACATCTGTACCTTCACCCTGCTGGGGAATGTCAGCCACTATTAGCAAACCTGCTTGGGGAACGGGGGGTTGACGCCATCAACTCTGCTAGAGGATAACATCAAGCTTACTCATATGTTGGAGATCAGATCATATCATTGCTGATGAGAAAAACATTTCCTGACTAGCTGATGAAAATGGGTGTTCAGACTCTGTGGGGAAATAATATCTTTGTCCAAAGAAGATATTCCATCAGTCTCCTGCTGGGGATGCAACAGCATGAACTCCTGACTGCTTGCTGAGAGAGATAAATCAACCACAACTCTAGCTGGGGAAATAATCCTCTGTACCCTGGCTGGGGAGAGCAACTATCTGCTGAGGAGGATGAATTTCACTGCTGAGGAGAATAGTTCTACTGGGGAGAAATCTTGCTACCCTGCAAACAAAATCAACAGTATATGCAAAATGGCTATCTAGATTACCATCCTAATGATTGTTGTATGAGCAATCTCCACTGTTTTCCGATATGCTTCGCAAAGCTTAACATTTTCGCATGCAATATTTATCAAAATATCGGACGTTTTCACAAGCAAAACAGTTAAAGTAAAAACACAAATGGGAAGCTCTTTGAATGAAAATTTTATTGAATGAATTGGCCTGTAAATAGGCATTTACATCTGGAAGCAATTCCTGAAAAGAGGTAATTTCACAAAAGAAGTAAAAGAAAATACACATGTCGGCAATGTGGGGAACAGATATCCACCATTATTCAATTCAGTTACGACCCGATATGACTCGTTTATCCGTAGATGCTCTGACCTTCGAAGAGACTGACTGGATTGATTCCTTTCCTTCGAAATTTCCAAGTATCAAAAGTGTTCACAGATCAAACGCAAATCGCAGCCTCTTGCTTTCAAATCCCTAACTTTTGTCTGGATCGCCCTTTTCGGGTTTTCAATCCACGGGATACCCATTTTTGCCAAAGTTGTCTTTTCAGGTTTTCAACTTTGCGGGTTTATTCTTTTCTTTTCTTTTTATCCCTAATTTTTCCCGAACCTTTTCTTTTTATGGTTCGCCAGGATGCCCTTTTTTGCCTGGATCTTCTTTTTTATCCAGCGGGTCTCTTTTATGCAAAGTATTTTTTGACTACGTCTGCATTCACAGGGGACGTAAAATCTTCGCCATCCATAGTTAAGAGTAATAAGGCTCCACCAGAGAAAATTTGTCTTACTACATATGGCCCTTCGTAGTTTGGAGTCCATTTGCCCCTGTGATCTTTTTGAGGAGGAAGGGTCCTTTTCAAAACCAATTCACCAGCCTGAAAACAACGAGGACGCACTTGCTGATCAAAAGCTTTCTTCATCCTGCTCTGATACAACCGACCATGTGCAATGGCTGCCAATCTCTTTTCCTCGATAAGGTTCAGCTGATTCAATCTGGAACGCACCCATTCAGCTTCATCCAGCTTCACATCTGCCAGAATTCTCAAAGAAGGAATCTCAACCTCTACTGGTAGAACTGCTTCCATACCATATACCAGTGAGAAAGGAGTTGCCCCAGTTGGTGTGCGTTACGAAGTACGATAACCGTGTAAAGCATAAGGCAACATCTCGTGCCAGTCTTTATACGTCACCACCATCTTCTGCACAATCTTCTTGATATTCTTATTTGCTGCTTCAACAGCCCCATTCATCTTCGGACGATAGGGAGAATAATTGTGATGCTCAATCTTAAAGCTCTGACATAGCTCCTTCATCATCTTGTTATTTAAATTTGAACCATTATCAGTAGTGATTCTCTCCGGGACTCCATACCGGCAGATGATGTCCTTCTTGATAAAACGAGCTACCACTTGTCTGGTGACATTGGCATACGAGGCTGCCTCCACCCACTTCGCGAAGTAATCGATGGCAACCAAAATGAAACGATGCCCATTGGAAGCAGTTGGCTCAATCTTTCCAATCATATCAATGCCCCACATGGCAAGGGGCCAAGGTGATGACAACACATTCAGAGGGGTAGGCGGCACATGCACCTTATATGCATAAATCTGGCATTTGTGACATTTTCGGGTGTATTTGAAACAGTCAGACTCCATAGCCATCCAGTAATACCCCGCTCTCAACAGCTTTCTAGCCATAGCATGCCCATTGGCATGGGTGCCGAAAGATCCTTCATGAACTTCTTCCATTAATAGGCTTGCCTCGTGTTCATCAACACAACGTAGCAAGACCATGTCAAAGTTCCTCTTGTACAACACATCGTTTTTATTCAAAAAGAAATTCCCCGCCAACCTCCTCAGAGTTTTCTTATCCTTAGCAGACACACCCTCTGGATACTCTTGATTCTTCAGAAAAACCTTAATATCATGATACCAAGGTTTGCCATCTGATACCCCTTCAACTGCAAACACAAAAGTGGGTTTATACAGACGTATGATTCTGATTAAGGGAGTTTCGTTCCAACGGTTCACCTGATACATCGAAGACAACATTGCCAACACATCTGCCATATGATTCTCCAACCGGGGTATATGATGGAAATCAACTCTGTCAAAGAAAGGCAACAACCTTCTGGCGTAGTTGTTATAAGGCACTAAATTCGCTTGCTGAGTTTCCTATTCACCTGTAATCTGATTAACTACCAACGCGGAATCACCGTAAACATCAAGGTTCTTGATTCTCAAATTAATCGCTTCTTCTAACCCCATGATACATGCTTCATACTCCGCCTCATTGTTGGTGCATACGAACGCTAACCGGGCAGTGAAGGGTATATGAGAACCCTTTGGAGTCGTAATGATTGCCCTGATTCCGTTACCTATGACTTAACAGCCCCATCAAAGACCAGCTTCCATTGGGATCCAATTTCGGGTCCTTCATCAGGTAGCGGTTCTTCACAGTCTTTCATCTTCAGAAACATGATGTGTTCATCAGGAAATTCAAACTTCATCGGTTGATAATCCTCAATTGGTTGTTCAGCAAGATATTCTGACAAAACACTTCCCTTAATGGCTTTTTGGGAAACATATTGAATATCGTATTCTGTCAGAACCATCTGCCAACGGGCTATTTTTCCAGAAAGCGACTGCTTTTCAAACACATACTTGATCGGATCCATCTTCGAAATCAAGAGGATTGTGTGGTTTAACATATACTGCCTCAAACGCTTAGTTGCCCAAGCGAGTGCACAACATGTTTTTTCCAGCATCGAGTACCTCGACTCACAATTAGTGAACTTTTAACTCAGGTAGTAGATGGCATGCTCTTTTCTACCTGACTCGTCTTGTTAACCGAGCACACACCCCATTAAGTTCTCAAGAATCGTAAGATACATAATCAATGGCCTTCCTGGCACCAGCAGCATAAGGACCGGAGGTTCATGCAAATATTCTTTTATTTTTTCAAACGCCTTTTGAGAATTTTCGTTCCACCTGACCTCTTGATCTTTTCTTAACAACTTGAATATTGGTTCACACATGGCTGTAAGATGAGAGATGAATCTAGAAATGTAGTTCAGCCTCCCTAGGAAACCACGAACCTCTTTTTCTGTTCTCGGTTCAGGCATTTCTTGTATGGCTTTTACTTTAGTAGGATCAACCTCGATACCTTTTTCGCTAACAATAAACCACAGTAATTTTCCAGACCTCACCCCGAAGGTGCACTTGTTCGGATTCAACCTCAGTCTGAACTTTATCAACCTTTTAAATAGTTTCTGAAGATTCACCAAATGCTCTTCCTCCGTTTGTGACTTCGCAATCATGTCATCAACATAGACCTCGATCTCTTTGTGAATCATATCATGAAAGAGAGTTAGCATTGCTCGTTGATAGGTTGCCCCAGCATTTTTCAATCCAAAGGGCACAGAATGTTCCCCATGGTGTTATGAACGTCGTCTTCTCCATGTCCTCTGGGGCCATTTTGATTTGGTTATACCCAGAGAAGCCATCCATGAAGGAAAATACCGAGTATTAAGCAGTGTTGTCCACTAACACGTCAATGTGAGGAAGCGGGAAATCATCTTTCGGGCTTGCTCTATTCAGATCTCGGTAGTCAACACACATCCTGACCTTTCCGTCCTTCTTAGGTACAGGCACAACGTTAGCAACCCACGGAGGATAACTTGTCACATCCAGAAATCCATCATATATCTATTTCTGAACCTCTTCTTTAATCTTGACAGACATTTCCAGTTTCGTCCTTCTCAGCTTCTGCTTAACCGGAGTACATCCCTCTTTGAGCGGCAGCCGGTGTACCACGATGTCAGTGTCAAGCCCGGGCATGTCTTGGTAAGACCAGGCGAAGATATCAACATACTTTTGAAGCATTTCAATTAATCTTCTTTTTACACTGTCTTCCAAAGCAGCCCTTATCTTTACATCTTTCTTTGCGTCTTCGGTCCCCAAGTTAACAATCTCAATTTCCTCCTGATGGGGTACAATGACCCTTTCCTCCTGTTTCAACAGTCTGGCCAATTCCTCGGGTAAGTCACAATCTTCATTAGTCTCCTCTTCAGCCTGATAAATGGGATTATCGAAATCATACCGAGCCATAGCTGAATCATGATTGGTGGTATCTGAACAAGGAAACCTGCATGATTGATGATTTATGTTTATTATGTATGCAACAAACAAAAACACATTGCCATTTTGATGTGATTTAATGCATAAAGTAAAAACAGAAAGACATGGATCAAAATATTTGAATGTGAAAAACGTCCTTTATTAATGATAAAGAAAACACACAAAATATTCAATCCCTACAAACAAAAATCACTACGTCTTGGGCAGAACGTAGGATTTCCATAACAGGAAAACAAAAGCAATTACACTGGGTCGGTCACTTGAATGGCTTTCTCTGATGACCAATTGCAAAGACTTTGACCTGGAATGCAGGGGCGGATCCAATTATCCATATCTCAATCGTTATCCCCTTCCTCATTAACAGCATTGACTCTGTCAAAGAACACACCAGCACTGATGAAACGAACCAGACCATAAAACTTGGGAGGATCCTCAAGATGCCTGGGTGGCTTATATCCCAGCCCATAAGTATTCTGCTTTTTCTGGACCTCGATAACTTGACCCCATTTCTGTGAACTGCCGGCTTCAACCACAGTCCGTGCATCTTTGAAGGAAGACATGGAAACCTCTGGCTGATATACCACTGCAGGCTGCTTTACCATTTCAGATTGGCTGACTCCCTTAAGAGATTCCTCAGGGATCTTCACCACTTCAAAACCCTGACATAAAGTTTCATGTATTTCGCCATCTACCTCCACATATTTGAAAGTAGACAGGTGACTTATCATGATATCTTCTTCACCACAAACCGTCACCACATGCCCGTCTATAATGTACTTCAGCTTCGGATGCATAGTGGACATTACAGCCCCAACTCTATGAATCCATGGACGGCCCAATAAACAACTGTAAGCCGGTTGGATGTCCATGATATAGAAAGTGGCTTCAAAAACTTCTGGACAAACCTTAATTGGCAGCACAATTTCCCCGAAGACAGATATCTTGGAACCATCGAATGCACGCACCACCAAATCACTTGGTGTGAAGATTAACCCACGAGTGTCCAACTTCATCAGTGCCTTCTTCGGTCAAGAACATGCGACATCAAAGATCCTCGGCATTCAACTGAAATATGCAAAGCATTATTATGATTTCTCCCAGCTAGGGTCAATTCCACATCAGTAAATCCCAAGCCATTTCCTGCATTAACATGAGCCACTACCCCCTCCAGCTGATTAACTGATATCTCCTGGGGTACATATGCAGCATTCAATACCTTCAAAAGCGCGTTTCGATGCGCCTCAGAGCATAATAACAAAGATAAAATGGATATCTTAGACGGTGTTTGGTGGAGTTGATCCACGATTTTCTAGTCACTCTTCCGAATCAGCCTCATAAACTCTTCCACATTCTCTAAGAAGGAATTATCAACTGGCTTTACTGGGGAATCATTCACTACCGGCGTCTGCACAAAATTATCCATAGCCTGCTTTCCTTTGTCTGGCCTAGAACCACCAGCCTGATCATCATATGGGATAAAGACTCTACCACTCCTCGTGATAGCTCCTGCTTCATCATTACTTTTAGAACTGGAGTTCATTACCGACGTACCCATCAACTCTTGCTTCTGCCCGTTAACAAACACTTCAGCACCATAATTCCAAGGAACAGCCTTTGAGCTCTCATATGGAACGGGCCCAGGAATGGTGATAATGATCGGCGCTGGTCTCGTCGACGCCGATATAGTTACCGTCTTGGAAGGGATGGTAATAGTGGCAATATCATTCCTTCTGCTAGTAACTTCCTTTTTCTGATCGCACCTATCAAACTGTAACTGACCTTCATCGATCAGCTTCTGAATTCCGGATCTCAACAGATCACAACCATTAGTCTGCAGCATACATTCTGGGCAACTCTTATCACAACCAGCGAATACTCCACCCTTCAGTAGTCTCTCTTTCACTACCAACAACGGAGTCTTCAGTTCATTCATGTCCAGAACCAAATTCAAAGATTCATCATCTTCTATAACAGCATTAACCCTCGGCCCACCGTGGTCCGGCATTGGGTTTTGAATGACATTTGGCCTGTCGTTTGAGAAATTAATAGCTTTTGAGTCCAACAGATCCTGAACCTTGTGTTTAAATGCTTTACAATTATCAATGTGATGTCTCGGCGCTCCAGCATGGAAGTCGCAATGAGCATTGGCGTCGTAACCAGGAGGTGGCTTACCGGTAAGAGGGGCCAGAATCCTCTTCTGGACCAACTGTAGCTGCAGCAAATGCTGGAACAATTGAGCGTAAGGCATGGGTGGTGTTGCAAAATGCCTATCAGCCATTCTCGGTCTAGCTGGGTACTGACGGGGAGCAGTATTTTGCTGTTGTGCTGCCTGTGGCGGAAGTGCTGCAGGAATAGTCACTGAAGCCACCTACTGATTATAATTCTGACGCTGCTTTCTCTTACCGCGGTATGAAGAAATAGAATTCGCCTCCTCCTTCTTCTTATATTTCACATAAGGTTTCTTCCCTCCTCCAGAAGGCCCATCACTGCCTGACACCTTTCCAGCTTTAATTCCACTTTCCAACATTTCCCCAACCAAGATCAGATCAGCAAACTTTCCTGACATCCAAGGCAGCAGCTTCTCATAATAATGACCTGGAAAGGTAGCCATGAACATATTCAGCATCTCCTTCTCCAACATGGGAGGCTGTACCCTCGCTGCCAGTTCACGCCACCTCTGGGCGTATTCCTTGAAGCTTTCATTGTTCTTCTAAGACATACTCTGCAGCTGAGTCCTATTGGGAGCCATATCAGTATTATATTGGTAGTGCTTGATAAAAGCCTTTACCAGCTCTCTCCAATTATGGACGTGACATCTCTCCAATTGCATATACCACTCCAAAGATGCCCCAGACAAGCTATCCTGGAAAAAATGCATCAGTAATTTCTCATCCCTAGAGTATGCAGTCATTTTCCTTGCGTATGCCCGGACATGAGTCTTTGGGCAAGTGGTACCATTGTATTTCTCAAAGGTAGGAACCTGAAACTTGTGCGGAATTACGACACTGGGGACCAGCCCAAGATCATCCAAATCCATACCCACAGAGTTCTGATTCACAACCCCTTTCAGTTGTTCTTTAATCAACCTGATCCTCTGATCATCAACAATCGGGGGAATACCAACATCCCCGTCTTGCTCAGAAAATATGTCATCCTGTTGGTCATCATATCGACGGCCAAGAACAGCACATACACTATTTCCTCCTCCTACAACAGAAGGAATCACAACCTGCTCTCCTCCGCCCGGAGGGAACACAACAGAAGGAACATGAACACCTCCGCCCGGAGGACCATTAGGAATACCATTACCCCCAACACCTCCGCCCGGAGGAATAACATCATTATGAAGGCCACCATGGAAAACGTCATCCTCGTCAACTCTTGCCACCAAGGGTTAGACAAGAGTCCTCAGCTACTCTTGCCCCTGTGCAACGCCTTGCATTAATTCCATGAACTGGGCCATGCGAGTCTGGATGGCGGCCATCTCAGCCTGTATCTGTTCCATAGCTCTCTTTTGATTGGATCTGGTAGAATACCGATGAATCCGCCGGTCAGCAATCCTGCCTGAAGAAGAACACGATAAGAAAACCAGAGATAAACCTGCCATGCAAAATGCAAAATGATTATGGTTATGCAAATGCAGATGCAAACATCATATTTAAACATTCCTAGGGCGTATCCGCTTTGATTCCAGTCTTTGAAACCAGGCAAGGGATTGGACACATCATCGGAAAATAAATCAGAACCCAGAAATACTGAAGAATCAACACAAAGGAAGCACATCCTTTCAAAAACTGAGAGCCGTTGAGACATATATGATTAAACCAAGCATTTTATATCATGTCATAAGAATTCATACAGACGGGTCTGATACAATCAAAGGTGATTCCATCAACAATCCTGATGGTAATCACAACAAAACATAACAACAAGATCACTACAAATTAATTTCAAACAAGCTGGCTTCAACTTCCTCGAGAAGATCCACAGTGTCTGGATGTGTAGGACGCTCTATTAGCCCTTTGATCAGCATGTTTCTCTTTTCAATATCTTGATTCAGCCTAGCAATCTGTTCTTCAACATTGTTGCCTTCGCGCCTTGACTTCTTGACTTCGGCTTGCAACTTGAGCTCTTCAATTTCCTTCCGAGCTTCTTTCCACTTGCCGGAGAAATACTTTTCATCTGCCTTCATTTTCTGAAGTTCTTCTTTCAATTCCCCATTCTTAATCTTGAGTGTTTCCCACATTTCCTGATACGTGGCAAGCTTGGCTTCAGTCTCGGTGATGCGTCCGCAAGTGCACGGAAATATCGAAGTAATATAAAAGATTGTCGAACCCACAGAGACCAATATCAACCTATCGTTATCTATCATTGCTTTGTAAAGCTAAGGCTAATGAATGATTGATGAAGGGGAAACTAAAACTAAAACTAAAATGAACTTAGAAAATATGAAAGAAAAAGAGAGAGACCGGAATGTGGATTCCGTGTACCTCAGGCACTCTGCAATTGGTTGGCGCTAATTTACGTATGTTCCGGAGAAAATATTGGTTTAAAGACTCCGCCTCACACTCTCGCGTCATTGACTAAAGCCACATCCCCTAACCCCAGGATTTTGCTCTCGCTCGCCCGTTTTAATTAGAAAACGTATTTTGAAAATCAAATTAGATCCTAATCGATACCTAAAGCGCTCTCGCTGTTTTTAGGATCAATGCCCCGTTCCCACTATCTGGTTCGACCCCCACGCTCTCGCAGTGTCGGCTCTAACCTTTACTTGCTTCTCACTCTCGTGACGAAACAGTGTTAAATAACCTCTCACTCTCGTGACGAAGTTATTTAAATTAAACTTGGAAACAAAGACCAAAACAGAATTTATTATAAGTTAACGCTAATTTAATTACCGAGTCCCGTCGGAACGACGGTCCTCACATACCGGACTCAAGACGCTTAGCCGGACATGTTACTAATTAAAAACATATAAATCATTACGGTTACGATAAAAAATGACATGACAATTAGATTTGACAAACAAAGCAATAATAATAAATAATGCGATAAAAAGGAACCTGTAAATAATGTAAAAAGGAAAGCTGGAATTACTTCTGGAATAATGTAAAATAAACTTCGAGTACAATAATTGGAACTGAATTTGAAATAAATGAAACAACACCTAAGACTAATGGTGTGGTAGTTCCTCGATGTGAGAAACTACCACTTTTACGTGGTAAACTTTTCTGCCTAAAAACTAAGAATAGTAATCTGCTCTGAACATGAAACTTGGAAGAAAAATCCCCCCTTCTTCCTTCCAAAAATGCCGAATATATAGACCTTTGATATGAGAGAATATAGGAGCACTACTTTGGATTCATTACTTGGTTTGAGTATGAGGGAATTAAGGAGAAAATGTCGACCGTGTGGAAACTGCTCTCTTCATGGTCACGCCTGTCTTTAACGTCACGTTCTTGCTTTGAACTCATGACGACCGTGGGGGCTACGTGACGCTCGTGACAACTTTTGAATTCATGACGGACGTGGCACTATGTGTGACGGTCGTCACACTCACAAACTTCCAATTTCTCTGGTTTTTCTGTTGTTTCTCTCTGTTCTTCCCTTGTTCTGCTACCTTTCTGCACTTTGCTCCTTTTTAGCTTGGAAACTGAAATACCTGCGAAAACACTTGAATACCTTCGGAATAATCGGAAATTAGATGGAAATGATATAATAATCGAATGTAAATCAAGTCAAATAACCGATACATTTACGTGTTATCAACACCCCCACACTTAAACCTTTGCTTGTCCTCAAGCAAAACATGACTCGTAGGAAAAATAGTGCATACGGATACTCATCCTAGGCTACCAACTTTACTTTGGTTAAGTTTGTGTCATAGGTACTTGCTTACACACTAAGGATATCGTAACAACACAATTCCGCTTTTGCGGTCATCAACATCCCTCTTATACAAACTAATCTGAATCATGTCATTATACTTAAGCCTAACTCACTCATCCTTCTTTCATCCCTTTTTCATTCCGACGCAATCACATTAAGCCCGTTATCCTTTCACACTCATGGTAGGATAGCCTGTTAGTGACTATGATCTCATTATTATCATCATTTTTTTTTCTTTTGCACATTGGCTTAAATATCAATAAAGAAGTTTGCACCGTTGGGCTAAATGATCAGGTGAGGATCACCTAACTTAGAAGGAGCATTTCTTTTCATTCATTCATTTTTTTTCCTTTTCTCAATTTACCTTTTAAGCTTGAGATCATACACTTATTTGCATCGGCTTCTGACTTAGTGCATGCTTAGGATGGTGCTGACTGCTAAATAAACTAATTAGGGACTACTAAAGGGGTGAGAACTTAAGGCTATGGCATAACAAGTACTCAAATCGATTTCCATAATAGGGAGGCTCACGGTGTTAAGACGACACCAATCTTGCGGAATTTTTCCCACGTCTCACAATCTAACCTCAATTTCGTCTGTAACCTAAGATTTTCAAAAGAAACCCTATTTTTAACGCAAAAATTTTCAAAATATTTGGTATGGCTCAAGAGAATGGGGAAATCGATAAACAACATAAAATCAGCATAAAGACTCGACAACACATGCACAGACGGACGAGACATTTAAAACAGAAAAATTTTTAAAATCATGCAAGAAAACAGTAAATCTAACTAGAAAGCGGTAAAATAAAAGCGGTAAATATTCCTCCCCCACACTTAAACCAAACATTGTCCTCAATGTTTTTGATAAATAGTGAAAAAGGAAAAATAGAACCTGTATGAATGCCATTGCGTGCTACCACAGCCAAATTCGCGCTGATTCTTTCCTTGTTGTTCCTGTCTTCGCTGGCCACTTCTACTCCGGTGTCTTGTACTACGAGTTATCTGAATTTGCTGAAACTTCATTTTCTTGAAGCCGCTCATTATATTGCCTATTTCCGAAGGAAGTATCTGCAAAAATTGTTAGAAAAATACGGTGCGGTGTGTGCAGGTGGAACCTGACCATGCGAAAGGACAAGGAGGAGATGAGTTATGAACTAGAGAGATATGCTCTCTCATATCATACTCATCATTGGCGTCACCACCAGCAGCGACATTCGTAGGAATGTGCGTGGGCACCAACTCATCTTAAGGGATCGTCATCTAGAGATCTTTCGCCTAAATGTAGCTGAGACTTGACAAGCGATACAATTCTTTATTTTTTGCAACCACAAACAATAAAAGTAAAACATTAAATTAAAATCTCGTGGGTTGCCACCCACGCAGGGCTCTGTTTAACGTCGATAGCTTGACGGTTAGGAGCGTTAATCTTCGGTTTCCATGGTCATTTATCAAGCCATCTCACATATCCCTCACCTTTTCTTTTCTTCCTTCTGTGGGGAAGTTCGTTCTTTTGAAGTTGTGGCGGTGGTTCTGGATCTATCCTAAGTATTAGCTTTTCGAGTTTGGGCTTAGTTATCTCATCCACCATCTCAAAGTCTAACCTTACCCTCTTAGCAGTAATGATATCCCTAGTTTCATGGTCCTCAAATTTTCTCTTTTTATGCGTGACCTCAAACAAAGATGCATCGGTGCGAATATTTTCCAATACCTCCACATGCGTTTTGGATTGGGAGTCTACAAACCCATGCGGGAAAGGAATCAGTGGGGTATAGGGATGAGGAATAGCCTTAGGTGTTACTTTCTCTACCTCTTTGACGACCTCCCTTTCAAATGGTCTCAATGAATTTTTCTCAATCTCTACTCTCTTCTCACCAGAACTCTCCTCAACCTCATTATCGCTCTCCTCAACCTCGTTATCACTTTCCTTAGGATTTTCGATGTTTGTTTCACTACTGGTTATTATAACATACGCATTCTCCTCAGGGGAGGGTCCTATAGGTGTCAGTGTGAGTAGTAAGATTTGGGTCTCTAATGCCTCAGTGTGAGTCACGAGGGACTCGACCATAGTGTTCATCTGACTAAGGGTTTCATGAGTATCGAGATGTTGTCTTCTAAGCTCTTCATTTTGGAGAGTTTGTGTCTCCACAAAGCGCTCCATCATAGATTCTAACCTTGAATTAGCTGTTGTTTCAATGAAGTCCTCCATTAATGTTTCGAGGTTGGAATTAACGGATTCTTGTGGTTCCTCAAAATATTGGGAGTGGTGACTTGGGTGGAAATGAGTTAGTTTCGCATTGAAATCCTCCATTAGTATTTCGAGATCGGAATTATGTGATTCTAGCGGTTCCTAGAAATTTTGGGAATGGTAATCATAGGGAAGATTTGGTTGCGATTCCTCAAAATATTGGGAGTATTGCGGTTGGTAGTTGTAAAGAAAATTTGGGTGCGACTCCTCAAGATATTGTGAGCGGTTATCATAGAGAAAATTTGGGTGATACATAGTTTTTAAGTTTTTTTTTATTTTTTTTATTTTTTTTATGAGAGTGCCTTAGACTATACGGTGCAACAACGGAATCAAAATATTGACTGTTGGTCCCCAGCAACGGCGCCAAAAATTTGATGCGTCCGCAAGTGCACGGAAATATTGAAGTAATATAAAAGATTGTCGAACCCACAGAGACCAATATAAACCTATCGTTATCTATCGTTGCTTTGTAAAGCTAAGGCTAATGAATGATTGATGAAGGGGAAACTAAAACTAAAACTAAAATGAACTTAGAAAATATGAAAGAAAAAGAGAGAGACCGAAATGTGGATTCCGTGTACCTCAAGCACTCTGCAATTGGTTGGCGCTAATTTACGTATGTTCCGTAGAAAATATTGGTTTAAAGACTCCACCTCACACTCTCGCGTTATTGACTAAAGCCACATCCCCTAACCACAGGATTTTGCTCTCGCTCGCCCGTTTTAATTAGAAAACGTATTTTGAAAATCAAATTAGATCCTAATCGATACCTAAAGCGCTCTCGCTGTTTTTAGGATCAATGCCCCGTTCCCACTATCTGGTTCGACCCCCACGCTCTCGCAGTGCCGGCTCTAACCTTTACTTGCTTCTCACTCTCGTGACGAAACAGTGTTAAATAACCTCTCACTCTCGTGACGAAGTTATTTAAATTAAACTTGGAAACAAAGACCAAAACAGAATTTATTATAAGTTAACACTAATTTAATTACCGAGTCCCATCGGAACGACGGTCCTCACATACCGGACTCAAGACGCTTAGTCAGACATGTTACTAATTAAAATCATATAAATCATTACGGTTACGATAAAAAATGACATGACAATTAAATTTGACAAACAAAGCAATAATAATAAATAATGCGATAAAAAGGAACCTGTAAATAATGTAAAAAGGAAAGCTGGAATTACTTCTGGAATAATGTAAAATAAACTTCGCGTACAATAACTAGAACTGAATTTGAAATAAATGAAACAACACCTAAGACTAATGGTGTGGTAGTTCCTCGATGTGAGAAACTACCACTTTTACGTGGTAAACTTTTCTGCCTAAAAACTAAGAATAGTAATCTGCTCTGAACATGAAACTTGGAAGAAAAATCCCCCTTTGTGCCTTCCAAAAATGCCGAATATATAGACCTTTGATATGAGAGAATATAGGAGCACTACTTTGGATTCATTACTTGGTTTGAGTCTGAGGGAATTAAGGAGAAAATGTCGAACGTGTGGAAACTGCTATCTTCATGGCCACGTCTGTCTTTAACGTCACATTCTTGCTTTGAACTCATGACAACCGTGGGGGCTACGTGACGCTCGTGACAACTTTTGAATTCATGACGGTCGTGGCACTATGTATGACGGTCGTCACACTCACAAACTTCCAATTTCTCTGGTTTTTCTGATGTTTCTCTCTGTTCTTCCCTTGTTCTGCTACCTTTCTGCACTTTGCTCCTTTTTAGCTTGGAAACTGAAATACCTGCGAAAACACTTGAATACCTTCGGAATAATCGGAAATTAGACGGAAATGATATAATAATCGAGTGTAAATCAAGTCAAATAACCGATACATTTACGTGTTATCACTCGGTCAAGAGCTTCTTGTTTTTCCTGTAGGCCTTGCCAGAGGATTCAGCAGCCATACTGACTTTTCTGAAGTGCTGAGCTCTGTCAGTGAGATCCTTCTCCTTCTCTTCCAAGCGCTCTATCACATCTTGAACTTTCCATTTCAACTCTCGGTTGTCATGTAAAGCACCTTGCAGCTGACTACTCATACCAGCATTCTCCATCCTCAAATCATGCACCAATTCTCGCTGCTTATTGAATTATTCAATGGGTACAGTGAGCCTCTCCTCCACAGTCTCAGGATACAAGGGAGGCGCCCAATCAAAAGGCAAGTAGAACTCTTCCACTCTTCTCTTTATCCAGTCTACATACGGAGGGAAAGCTTGATTGTTGGGTTTGCCCAAGACGGCTTTTCCTTTCTTTTGTCTACTGAGCCATGCTTCGGAAGCCTTCTACGCCACAGCTAAACCATCGGCTACATGAAAATACAAAGACTCTTTCAAATCTTTTTCAATCGGAGGATCTTTCAGAGCATATCTAAACTGCCTGATAGCCAAAGAAGGATTGTAATTAATACCTCCTTTTCTCCCTATCAATGGTATGTTGGGGTACTCACCACAACTATGCAAAATGTCTTTGCCAAGAAAACCTCGGTCCACCCAAACAATATCCTTAGCATCTAGACCCATCAGACGTTTACTCCAATCCAGAGAAGTTCTAGTATCCACAAAAGCACCTGACCGAGGTAGACGGTTTGCAAACCACTTATAGAAAAGAGATGCATAACAATGAACTATCCCGCCTCATCTCTTCTCATTCCTGTTGTACAAGGCATAGTGAAGGTCTCCTAACAAGGTCGGCACTGGATTCTGAGTTGTAAAGATCCGAATGACATTCGTATCAACAAAATCATACTCATTAGGAAAAAGGACAATGCCATATACACAGAGAGACAGTATTGCATTGAAAGTTGTCCACCTCCTCTCCTTAGCCGCTTCTTGAGCCTTCTTTACCAAGTATGCCAAGTGATAGCCATGAGACTTTCCTTTGCAGGTGATGTCAGCTTCTAAAGTTTCTTTGCTCAAATAAAGAGCCTCAGTTGCAGCTTTGAAATCAAGGTCTACCTTGGAAGCACAGAATGGAGCACCTTCTTTAATGGAAATCCCCAGGATGTTTGAGTACTCCTCCAGAGTATGGACCAATACATAGTCTGGCAATATAAAGCATCTAAGGGAAGGATCATAGAACTGCATCAAGGTGTGCAAGCCATTGTATTCATACTCACTGATGTTACGAACAAAAGATAAGATCCAACCATATTTCTCTTTGAACATTCCCAACACTTCAGGACCAGCCATATCCTGTAAGATGCCAATCTGACCAAGAGTGAGCTTCGGGAACTTGTAAACAATGATATTCTTCTTACTCTTCTTAGTGTTCATCCCGATGACTGCCCGTTGACTAGAATCAAAAGATCAGATACTACCTAGAAATGCAAAAATATGAATGTCAGGAAAATGAAATGTAATGCAAAGCATGGGATCAAGGTATCCGCACAAGCTGGCTGCACTGAACAAATTGAATAATCTCAAGATTCTGCCCAAATTCCCAGAACACCGGCGTAACCACACTGATAAGTTCATACTGATAAGAAATCCAAAGTATCGGGTATGCTGAACGTCAAGGTTACCTGCAAACCTGCAAATACCCACCCCTCTCACATGTGAGTACTAGAAAGGCGAGGATCCTCAATATCACGGACTCTCAGGTCGAGAAATGATGATACGTTCACCATTTCTGGTTTGGCATCATCATCAAACGAGGAGGCCTCAACTGATTCCCCTAAAAAAGGATATCCTATAGCAAGTTCCCAACATTGGGTCCTCGGATCGAAAAGTGTAATGGGTTTGCCATTTCTGGTCTGCCATTATCACATCTTGGGAGGAGTGCCACAACTGAGTCCTCGGGAATGGTCGCCAGAGTCGACAGTTCCTCAAGAGAATAACTACTGGCATATATCAACATACAGTAGCAGATATCTCCCGATAGAACCTCGTCTGGCTGTAGGTCTCGTGAACACCCGCACGTGGCCAACACCATGGGAGCATCACGCCTGCCTACGCTAATACCTATGTGTATGCTCAAGCCTGGGTAGTGGGCTTATCTCTCAGAAATCCCAACCTGCCAAACAGAAAATCCAGTACAGCACAACACAGTCCAGTATAATAATGAAATGCAATGCCATAAATGCGATAAATACAGTAAAATAGTAAAACAGTAATACAGTAATGCACAACAAAATAAAGCACTACAATAAACACCCAATGAGAAGAAACAGACAAGCGCTAGGATTGACTCGCATAGGGGATGGACCAGCAAGAGGTCAACCTTTCCCCAGCAGAGTCGCCAGCTGTCGCTCTCGGGATTTTCATCCAGGTACAAACGCGAAAGTGGCGCGGAAACAGAGTCACCAGCAATGTGTATTTATCCCAAGAGAGGGAAATGAAACACTGTGTAAACCTGAGGGAAGGGAAAAGCATGGTCTCGCGACCAAGAGAAACGGGTAAGGGAGCCGGTTACGCGAGGGGAAGGTATTAGCACCCCCACGCGTCCATCATACTCGATGGGATCCACACTTGTTGTCTCGATCAAAGGGTGTCGTCATCTGGAGCTCCACTGCTACTGGAAAGGAAAAGGAACGGGAACGGAAAAGGACGAAGAAACAAAGAAGAAAAGAAAAAAAGAAGTGACTCGATAGGACATCGTCGTCCTACGCCTACGTATTCCCTTGTGCAATGGGAAAGCCAGAGTCAACGTAGTTCAGACACGAACTAAAGGGGGAGGTTGCTCACCAAGACATCGGCTTCTCATGCCTACGTATCCTCAATCGGGCTAGAGAGAGGAAGTCATAGCAGTCGTAGTTCGACCTAACAAGGTCGGTGGTGTTTTTTATGAGCGACGTTAAGTTTGTGTCCGCAGTTAGGGTCGATGTCTGTTTGCGACAAAACGGAAAATAACATGCCCTTTTCTGAAAATAGATTGAAACTTAACGATCCCAAAGGATAAAAAGGTTTGAATTTGTTTTATGTTTTTTAGACTGAAGTGGATTGAAGTTAGTTTGCAACTTGCATTGCACCCAAGTCTACAACATAGGAACGAATACTTCGCGTATCGTCCCCAACAGGACGTACACTAAGTATCCTAGAAGAATGAAGGGATGTTCCCCCCATACCTCACTTCCCATATACAAGGCTCATGCGCAATACACATTATCCTTTATGTTAGTTCTGCAGCTATGTAGTATTTGTGTTGGCTAAATTTTGTTAAAACCTATATGATAGCTTTATGTCACTAAAGTTGTTTTAACATGTTGTTTTGTGAATCTGCCATAATAGTTTAGTTGCAGGCTGTGAGATGTCAAGTGTGATGTCTGGACATGGTATGTTGCACTAAGCTGATATGAGTGCATGGTTATTTTAGGGTGTTGCTGTTTTGTTGTCATGTGGTGGTTAATCAAGATGTTCTAATTTTCTGCATTCAACATGTCGGATAAAGATGTCCCATCATGGCTCATAGGACATCGCGTATGTTATTGGATTAAAAGGAAGATTCTGTTAGTTGTTATCTGTTACTGAATATTCTGTGAATATTTAGTTATCCTATATGGCGTCCAAAGTAATTGGATTGTGTTTTTGTGCTGGTTTTCGGATTTTCACTACTTTCTAATTATGGAGATAAATTAGGAATATTTGATTGAAGACCTATTTTCTTGGAGCTTAATTTGCAGACTTTGTGCAGCCTTGTTACTGCTGTTTTGAAGGCCCAAATCCAGTTGGAAAATAGGTTATAAATAGAAGCATTGTAACCTAGTTTTAGTGGAGAAGCCGTGAATAGAAAATATGTAATCATTAGGGCTGAGTTTTTTGAACTACTCTCTAAGAGAGTTGGTATGTGTGAACCACCCGGGTTATGGGATGGTCATCGTGTTTATCTCGAAGCCTGTAGGTAAGAGATGTGTTGTTCTTGGAGGAAGCTGTTAAGCAACTCTAAGTATTATTCTTAGTCATGTGTGTCATGTCTAGGTATTGTCATGGAAGTATGCCTTCTACTTTGTTGTGTTTGAAGAGTTGTTGGAAATCAAGCTGTTGATGCAGTGGCTGAGGTGTTGACTGCTAGACATCATTGCGATGATTGGAAGTGAGATGGAGTCTCTTACCTAGGGAGGACTTAGGTAGAAGGGTCATTGGGTAGTTGTTAAGTTAGGAGATTGTCAACTAGGATTGTTGAGTCTGTAATTTGATACTGCTAATAGTGGACTTCCTTCCTGGCTTGGTATGCCCCCAGATGTAGGTTGTTAGACCGAACTGGGTGAACAAATTATGTGCTTTGTTTTTATCTTTTCAGTACCGTGTTTTTTGTTATATACCTTGCCATGTGTATTCATGTCAGACCAGATGTCGAATGTCATGTTATAGGACATCTGAATTCTGCACATGTACTAGAATTTCACTTTATTAAGTGTTTTAGAATGGTTATAAGATGAGAAGAGAAGACTCAAAAAAAGAAAACACTAAGGGGAAACTAAATTGTTCCTAATGTTATCATGCAAAAGTGGCCCTATAGTCAAGGTTTAAGAACAACCTAAGTTAGCATGCAAAGTGAAGGCCTAATGCTAATCCTACTCCAAGCTTAATCAAAGATTAAGTTGGACTAGGTAGCCCTAAGGGAGCAAATCCAAGACTTTAACAAGTCTTGAGATTCAAGGGGAGAGAAAAGAGGTGAAAGAGATTAAGAAGGGGAAATAAGAAATGAATAAACCAAAAAATAGCGACTACAACAGTGCTTCAGCACCTGCACAGCGATAAAAGGCAGCACACACACAAGACAGCTTTCAACAGCACACATTCAGCACAAAAAGGAGGTGTAAAAGCCAAAAAGCAGCACATATAACAGCACATATGCACATAACCAGCAGTAGAAACAGGGCAGCATGTGATACATTAATGATTCACTCATGGAAAAGCAAACATGCATCGAGCATTACATATTTTTCACTCAAACATGATCACAATCATACCACGAACCATGGTAAACAACCCTTGAAATCATCATGAAAGAATGCATATCATTTGGTACATGAATAAATCAAACAAGTGTGCATCTCTAGGAATAGAAAGCAAACAAGCATGCACAAAACAATTCCAGCAACACAAGCATTAATCAACAATTAACATGCTCAAGGAGTGTGTGCTATGTGTTCATCGCATCAAGAACGCAACAACGCAAACATGATCATAAATAATAAAAATCCAAGAGTCGCGTGTCGGAAAATTGTGTACATACAATGGTGTGAGGTGCAACAGCATCAAAACAGTCCTTACACATGTACCATATCAATCCATGGAGATTAAAAGTGGAACGGAATCGAAACATGCTCAAAAATACTCAAAAAACACACTTTGCATCAGTGTTAATCAATTAACCAATTGCAGTGCAATTAGGTTAATCGATTAATAGCTCTCATTACGCACATTTTACACTGGTTAATCGATTAACCTAATTGCACAGCAATTGGTTAATCGATTAACCCTGTTCCAGCAGCAAAAAATTAGTTTGAAAAAGCACTTTTCAGCAGCAAATCACTTCTCCAAACATTCAAATGAACATGCAATCAATTAAGCACGAAATTACATTGAATCACAGCCATCAAAAACCAATTGAATCCAACAAACAACAACATCCACAATCAAATTGAAGCAAATGAATCAAAACACATCAAAAGTCATGGATCTACATTGTATAAGTTGCAATTAAGCCAAATCAAGTATGGATCTAAAGAAAACTAACCTACAAAGCTGAGATTTGCTTTGGTAAGTGTTGTAAACGAAAATTGATGGATCCAAACAAGAAAACCAGAGATCTATGAAGCTTTATCAAGAAAACTTGAAGATCCAAGCAAGAACACTTCAAATAAGCAAAAGTTGTTCCAAAAGTGATTCTAGCAGCTTAATCCAAGATCCAAACCAGTTGCTACTGCAGAATTGAACTAAGAATGGGGATGTGGTGGAGGTTTAGCTCAAGAATTCACAAATTCTAATGAAGAATTGTTGAATCTATGGATTTGGAGCTTTGGTGAAAGGTTGAAGATAAAGATGGAGAATGAAAAAGTGAGAGAGAATTGAGAGCAAATTCTGAAAAATGAGAGTGAAAAATGATCTAGGTTTTTTTTAGAGGTTTGGAGTTGATTAGATTAAATAACCCCTAGGTTAGGAGTTAAGTTTGGGTTTGGAGTGAGGTTTAGTGGGTGGAAATTGGAGTGAAAAGTGAATTAGGAAAGCAGAAAGTGGAATTAGAGTGGAAAGAATTTGAATTTTGGGTAGAAAATCATACTCTCTAGTTCCTTCTACTGATGTGTAGAATCAAAATAGTGATTAAAAAAAGAATTGAAAGATGCAGCACTGAAAAATGAGGTATTTGGGCAAAATTCACAATGGTTAATCGATTAACATAAGTGAACTGGCTTAGGTTAATCGATTAACACATTCAAATTTTCAAATTTGCACCAAAAGGAGGGAAACTTGGAGAATTGCTTGATTTCACCTGTTCTGAGCCACATTAGACCTCTGAAACTTGCCATTGGATATCAGCATTGAAACACACTTGAAATATGCTGTGAAATGTGTCTGGTACTGCGTCACTGATCAAAAGAGAGTGTCGGAGCTTCTGACCATCAAATCATCTAATGAGCAAAGTAAATGCTCAAAAAGACTTTGAAAGCTATCTGATTGGCCCTAAACACTGTTGGAATTCCTTCTGAACTGGATGAGCTGCTGAAGCGCGAGAGAATACCTTGATCCAATACCCCAACAGAACCATGCAAAATGCAGAAATGACAATGCAAAAATGAAATGAAACATAAGCCAGTTAGAATAAACACGAGGGCAAATTTTGAGGTGTTACAGTAACTTGGTTAAGCATAAACTTCATCAAAACCTAAAAATTATTAAATCATAAAATTTAGGGGTTTCATCCTAAACATGTTTCTACCTATTAAACACTATCAAACAATCTCAATAATTATATAAAACCCACGCTTACCTTATTTTTGGATGATTTCTTGAGTTGGGTTGATTTTCTCTTCTTCTCCACTCTTCCTCTTCTCTTCTACTCTTTCTTCCCTTCTTTTTTCCTCTTTGTTCCGAATTTCTCTTCTTACTAACTTTTGTTTCTCTAAAACTCTAACTTATCTTAACCAAGTGGGCCTAACTCAACCCATCACACTTAATATTCACACCTCACACTAAACCAAATTAAAGTCTAGCAATTATATTATTCCACCAATTGAATTAAATAAAATAATTTACTTAATTCCAATAATCTAATTAAATCAAATAATTAGATAAATCCAACAATTCAATTATTTTCAAATAAATAAATAAATCACACATTTCAATTTAATCAATTAAATCAATTAATTCACATAAATTAAATAAACCAATTAATTTATATAAACTCAATAAATTATATAAATCAAACAATTCATATAAATTCACTAAATCAAGTAATTTATTTAAATCAAATTGTTCAAATAAATTAGATAAATCACATAAATCAATTAATTCATAAAATCACTCAATTAATTAATATAAATTACTAATTACTAAAATCGGGGTGTTACAACCCTCTCCTGTAACACCCCAAATTTATCAGAATATTTATTTAATTTATTTAAATATAATATTTGTGAATTTTCGGTGAATTTTGGTGGTTTGTGTTGACGTTGGCATTTTGTTGAGTTTTGGTTATTTAATTAAATAATAGTATATAACATGAATATACTAGTATTATTATTAATTTAAATAATATTAGAAGAATTAAGGGCAAGATGGACTTTTGAGGAGGATTAGTAAGGGTATTATGGAGAAAGCCCGTTTTAGAAGCTCAAGGGTTTAACAAAAGGAATTGGGAAGAATAGGATTCATTTGGTTAGATCGTGAAAATAAGGAGAAAGTGCAGAGCTCTGAGGAAAAAGGGAAATGCGAGGATTGAAAAGGTTTCCAAAGACTCAATAGAGAAAGCTCTGAAATCGACAATCTAAGGTATGGGGAATATTGCCTTTCATTGTTTTCAATATAGATATTCGATGTATTTTAAAGTGGATTTTGAGGTTTTTGGGGTTTTTGAAGGGTTTATGAGTTATTGATGATTTAGGGGTATTTCTGAGGATCGATGATGGATTATTAAGGGTTGAATTGATTCGGGTAAAATAAGCCTTTGAGGCTAAACCTTTTTTATGATATGTGGGATCTTATATGAGAAAGAGATTTATGGGGTTTATGGGAATCTTGAGATTTTGTGAAGGTTTAAGTGATTTTGAGGATTAGAATAGTGTAATGAATCGACCTAATAGTCGTAGGTGTTGTGCCTTTGATTACCATAATGCCTTAGGAATGTTGTAGGGATGTTTTTGGGGTAATTGGGGTTGAAATCGTAAGAGCTTTTGGGTCTGATATGCTACTGATACGTAGCAGCGATTTTCTGAAATCACAGGTTCGCAAAGCGAACGAACCCTTCGCAAGGCGAACACTCGTCCCAGACTCGCAAAGCGAGTATCACAGGGAATGCGCGATGAATTATTTGATGATACTGGAATGAATTTTGAGATGTGATTTTAGCTCGCAAAGCGAACGTCCCAGCGAAGGGCTTCGCAAAGCGAATAGAGGTAGCGAGAAGGGATAGAAGGGAAGCCTCTCTAGTTTCTGTGTGGAATTGGGGGATTCGCTGGAGTTCGCAAAGCGAACATCCTAGCGAACGAGTTCTCAAAGCGAACTTTGTAGCGAACGTCTGTTGTTCGCGAATTTGTTTTGTGATGTCTGTGCTGTCTTGATGTTTCGAGTTGTTATTATTCTGATGATTTACCATGATGTTATTGATGATTATATGATGATGATTCGTGATATTTTGATGTTTAATTGATGATATGAATTACCGTGATGTATATTGACGATTATGAGCTGTTTAGACATGATGTGTGATGATTAAGTGATGATATGAATTACCACGAGTGTATTGATGATTATGAGCTGTCTATACCTGATGTTTAATGATTAAATACTGATGTGAATTACCATGAGTTATATTGACGATTATGAGATGATGTTTCATGATGTTTTGGTGGATAAATGACGATATGAGTAATGTGAGATTTTGATGAATGATGATGCACGTAATGACTTTTATTGATGATGATGATTATGACGTTGTGCATCATGTATTTATAGCATTTCAGTGATGATGTTAGACTTCGGTCTATTGTGGCTTCCATCCCATTGTGGATGTGAGGTGGTTTATGACGTGCTCCGGTTCTTGTGTGGAACCGATCCTAATGACGTGGATCTTTGGAGGGTGATGGCCTAAGTGTCCATTGACTGTGACGATTAGTACCACATGCATGAGTCTTGTTGTGCATTGCATTTATGTGGCAATTGTTGATATTTATGATGTTGTGTTTTGATGTTTGCCTTGTGGTGACTCAGATGATGTTGTATATGATGATGACGCTATTTTATGCATATCTTGTTTTTATATTGATTATAATGAATTGTGATTACTCACCCTGCCTGTGTGAATGTTGCCTCCACGTGGGTAACATGCAGGTGATCAGGATTAGCCGTGGATGCCTTCGAGGAACTTTGAAGTTTATGTTGCTTTTGGTCGATGTAGAGGGTCTTGCTCTGATAGTGTAACATCGGGTTGGATCGTTGATTCGAAACATGTTGAATTGTTATTTTTTTGTTATTTGATGACTATGGTTTTATTTTAAAAACCCTTTTGTGGGATTTTTGTGGTTATGGTGGTTCCGCTGCTTATTTGATGGCTTTTTATTTATTTTGAGGAAAAACCCGTTGTTTACGGAGCAATTTTGTTGTTTTGAATTATTGAGAAATGTGCACCCTTTGAGGTGAATTCTGATTTTACTCTGATATTATGTTTAATCTGCTGCAATATTTGTGGGGTAGAAAAGGGTGTTACATTAGTGGTATCAGAGCAGGTCGGTCCGTCCGGCCAGGTTGTCTAATGTTGTCCATTCCCTAGTGTGCGACATGTGTGTGAAAACACTGTCGATGCTTGTTTTGTTTTCCATTTGCAGGTTGGGAATGAAACAAGTGGGGGAGGAGATGGTGCTTCTCCAAGAATGCTTCAAGTGTGGAGCGATGGCTAAGTGTGGTGTTGGATGCTACGATAGTTTGGTAAAGATGGTTTGTACCCCCTCATGATAGTCGGTTGTTATTGACAAATTGAGGAACTGATCACCCTTAATCTCTTGTTGATAATAGACGGGATCATGTTGGATGGGATAAACGTGTCTTGCAAGCTTAAGCGGTGTGCGCAGTGAATTATTTGGAGTTAAGCCAAGTGCTTACAGATTGTTTTGATGAGTCGTTGTAGGATGGTGTTGAGATGTTTATGTTAAGGGTAATTTTAAGTATTAGTGAAGGTGGAGAAGTAGGTATTTTTCCTGGTGTTTGTGAAATTTTGGAAGTGTTTCTTGATGACGTAAGTGATTGGCCTCTAGAGCGTGAGGTAGAGGTTGTGGCGGATTGATACCAGGTATGAGTCCGGTGTCAATGGCTCCTTACCGGATGTCTGCATCTGAGTTGGGAGAATTGAAGAAACAATTGGAAGAGTTGCTTGGGATGAAGTTTGTTCGACCGAGTGTTTCTCTGTGGGGTGCTGCTGTGTTGTCGGTGAAGAAGAAAGATGGTACCATGATATTGTGTGTGGATTAAAGATAGTTGAATAAAGTGACGACCAAGGATAAGTATCCACTTCTGAGGATTGATAATTTGATGGATCAATTGGTGGATGCTTGTGTTTTAGCAAGATTGATTTGAGGTCTGATTATCATCAGATTCGTGTTAAGCCTGATGATATTCTGGAGACAGCTTTCAGGACGAGGTATGATGACTATGAGTATGCTGTGATGTCGGTTGGCGTATCTAATGCACCTGGTGTTCGTGGAGTATATGAATCAGATTTTTCATGAGTATTTGGATAAGTTTATGGTGGTTTTTATTGACGATATTCTAATAGACTCTAAGCCTGAAGAAGAGCACACTGGGAATTTGAGGACTGTGTTGCAAGTGTTGAAAGAGAAGAAGTTGTATGTGAAACTGTCGAAGTATGAGTTTTGGTTGAAGGAAGTGAATTTTCTTAGCCATGTGACTTCAAGTGATGGAATTGTTGTAGATCCTTCTAAGATTGATGTTGTGTTAGAGTGAGAGACTCTGAAGTCTGCTACTGAGATCCGAAGTTTTCTGGGATTGGCAGGTTATTACCACAAGTTTATCGAGGGCTTTTCTAAGTTGGCATTACCTTTGACTCAGTTAACTCAAAAGGGTCAAACTTTTGTGTGGGATGTAGCTTGTGAAGGGAGTTTCTTAGAATTGAAGAAGAGATTAACGACTGCTCCAGTGTTGATTTTTGCCTAATTCGAGTGAATCTTTTGTGGTGTATTGTGATGCATCGAAGATGGGTCTTGGTGGAGTGCTGATGCAGAATGGTCAAGTTGTTGCCTATGCTTCGAGACAATTGCGAGTTCATGAGAGGAATTATCCTACCCATGACTTGGAATTGGCCGCCGTGGTGTTTGTGCTGAAGATTTGGAGACATTATCTGTTTGGCTCTAAGTTTGAAGTGTTCAGTGATCATAAAAGTCTGAAGTACTTATTTGATCAGAAAGAATTGAATATGAGGCAGAGAAGGTGGTTAGAGCTGTTGAAGGATTTCGGCTTTGATTTGAGTTATCATCCGGGCAAAGCAAATGTAGTGGTTGATGCATTGAGCAGGAAGTCATTGCATATGTCGATGCTTATGGTGAAAGAATTGGAATTAATTGAGCAATTCCGAGACTTAAGTTTAGTATGTGAAGAGACTCCTGACAGTGTTGAAGTTGACTAGTGGTATTCTGGAAGAGATCAGAGTGGGACAATAATCTGACTTGAAGTTAGTGGACCAGTTGACTTTGATCAACTAAGGCAACGGAGGAGAATTCTGGATTGACGAGAATGGTGTGATGAAGTTTCAGGATAGAGTATGTGTCCCAGATGTTCCAGAAATTAAGAAGAGCATTCTTGAGGAAGGACATCGTAGTAGGTTGAGTATTCATCCCGGTGCTACGAAGATGTACCAAGATTTGAAGAAGCTATTTTGGTGGCCAGGTATGAAGAAGGATATTGCAGAGTTTGTTTATGCGTGTTTGACTTGTCAGAAGTCGAAGATTGAGCATCAGAAGCCTTTAGGTATGATGCAACCGTTGAATATTCCAGAAGGGGTGTTGGATAGTATTTTTGTGGATTTTGTGTCGGGATTATCGATGACTGAGAGAGGGAATGATTCTATTTGGGTGATTGTGGATAGATTAACTAAATCGGCTCATCTCTTACCGATGAAGATTAATCATTCTATGCAGAAGCTAGATGAGATGGATATTGAGGAAATTGTGAAGTTGCATGGGATACCTTCGAGTATGGTGTCGGATAGAGATCCGAGATTTACATCGAGGTTCTGGAAGAGTTTGCAAGATGCGTTGGGAACTAAGCTGAGGATGAGTTCTGCCTATCATTCGCAGACGAACGGTCAGACAGAAAGGACTATCCAATCCTTAGAGGACTTGCTGAGGGCTTGTGTGTTGGATCACGGAGGATCTTGGGATAGCCATTTGCCATTGATTGAGTTCACGTACAATAATAGCTTTCATGCTAGTATTGGAATGGCGCCCTATGAAGCTTTGTATGGGAGGAGGTGTAGGACTCCTTTGTGTTGGTATGAGCTGGGCGAGAGTGATGTACTCGGACCTGAGATTATGCAAGAGACGACTAAGAAGATTAAGATGATCCAAGAAAGCATGAGAGCGTCGCAGAGTAGCTAGAAGAGCTACCATGATAAGAGGAGGAAGACACTTGAATTCCAAGAGAGAGATCACGTGTTTTTGAGGGTGACGCCAGTGACTGGTGTGGGACGAGCCTTGAAGTCTAGGAAGCTTACTCCATGTTTTGTTGGTCCGTATCAAATTTCAAAGAGGGTGGGAGAAGTAGCCTATCGTATTGCCTTACCGCCATCGCTTGTGAATTTGCATGACGTGTTCCATGTGTCTCAGTTGAGGAAGTACATTCCAGATCCGTCGCATGTGATTCAGATGGATGATGTACAAGTGAGGGAGAACCTAACAGTGGAAGCTTTACCTGTGCGGATTGACGGTCGAGAGATGAAGCAACTGCAAGGTAAAGGCATAACTTTGGTGAAGATGTTGTGGGGCGGACCAGCTGGCAAAAGTTGGACTTGGGAACGTGAAGATCAGATGAGGGAGTTGTATCCGACTATATTTCCTTGAGGTAATTTTTTAGGGTGAAAATTCTTTAAGTGGGAGAGAGTTGTAACACCCCAAATTTATTAGAATATTTATTTAATTTATTTAAATATAATATTTGTGAATTTTCGGTGAATTTTGGTGATTTGTGTTGACGTTATCATTTTGTGGAGTTTTGGTTATTTAATTAAATAATAGTATATAATATGACTATATTGGTATTATTATTAATTTAAATAATATTAGAAGAATTAAGGGCAAGATGGACTTTTGAGAAGGATTAGTGAGGGTATTATGGAGAAAGCCCATTTTAGAAGCCCAAGGGTTTAACAAAAGGAATTGGAAATAATAGGATTCATTTGGTTAGATCGTGAAAATAAGGAGAAAGTGCAGAGCTCTGAGGAAAAAGGGAAAGGTGAGGATTCGAGAAGGTCTCCAAAAACTCAATAGAGAAAGCTCTGAAATCGAAAATCAAAGGTATGGGGAGTATTGCCTTTCATTGTTTTCAATATAGAGATTAGATGTATTTTAAAGTGGATTTTGAGGTTTTTGGGGTTTTTGAAGGGTTTATGAGTTATTGATGATTTAGGGGTATTTCTGAGGATCGATGATGGATTATTAAAGGTTGAATTGATTCGGGTAAAATAAGCCTTCGAGGCTAAACCTTTTTTTATGATATGTGGGATCTTATATGAGAAAGAGATTTATGGAGTTTATAGGAATCTTGAGAGTTTGTGAAGGTTTAAGTGATTTTGAGGATTAGAATAGTGTAATGAATCGACCTAATAGTCGTAGGTGTTATGCATTTGATTACCATAATGCCTTAGGAATGTTGTAGGGATGTTTTTGGGGTAATTGGGGTTGAAATCGCAAGAACTTTTGGGTCTGATATGCTACTGATGCGTAGCAGCGATTTCCTAAAATCGTAGGTTCGCAAAGCGAACGAACCCTTCGCAAGGCGAACACTCGCCCCAGACTCGCAAAGCGAGTAGCACAGCGAATGCGCGATGAATTGTTTAATGATACTGGAATGAATTTTGAGATGTGATTTTAGCTCGCAAAGAGAACGTCCCAGTGAAGGGCTTCGCAAAGAGAATAGAGGTAGCGAGGAGGGACAGAAGGGAAGCCTCTCTGGTTTCTGTGTGGAATTGTGGGATTCGCTGGAGTTCGCAAAGCGAACATCCTAGAGAACGAGTTCGCAAAACGAACTTTGTAGCGAACGTCTGCTGTTCACGAATTTGTTTTGTGATGTCTGTGTTGTCTTAATGTTTTGAGTTATGATTATTCTGATGATTTACCATGATGTTATTGATGATTATATGATGATAATTCGTGATGTTTTGATGTTTAATTGATGATATGAATTACCGTGATGTATATTGACGATTATGAGCTATTTAGACATGATGTGTGATGATTAAGTGATGATATGAATTACCATGAGTGTATTAATGATTATGAGCTGTCTATACCTGATGTTTAATGATTAAATATTGATGTGAATTACCATGAATTATATTGATGATTATGAGATGATGTTTCATGATGTTTTGGTGGATAAATGACGATATGAGTAATGTGAGATTTTGATGAATAATGATGTACGTAATGACTTTTATTGATGATGATGATGATTATGACGTTGTGCATCATACATTCATAGCATTTTAGTGATGATGTTAGACTTCAGTCTATTGTGGCTTCCAACCCATTGTGTGGATGTGAGGTGGTTTATGACATGCTCCGGTTCTTGTGTGGAACCGATCCTAATGACTGGGATCTTTAGAGGATGATGGCCTAAGTGTCCATCGACTATGTCGATTGGTACCACATACATGAGTCTTGTTGTGCATTGCATTTATGTGGCAATTATTTATATTTATGATGTTGTGTTTTGATGTTTGCCTTGTGATGACTCAGATGATGTTGTATATGATGATGACGCCATTTTATGCATATCTTGTTTTTATATTGATTATAATGAATTGTGATTACTCACCCTGCCTTTTTGAATGTTTCCTCCACGTGGGTAACGTGCAGGTGATCAGGATTAGCCGTGGATGCCTTCGAGGACCTTTGAAATTTATGTTGCTTTTGGTCGATGTAGAGGGTCTTGCTCTGATAGTGTAACATCGGGTTGGGTCGTTGAGTCGAAACATGCTGAATTGTTATTTTGTTGTTATTTGATGACTATGGTTTTATTTTAAAAACCCTTTTGTGGGATTTTTGTGGTTATGGTGGTTCCGTTACTTATTTGATGGCTTTTTATTTATTTTGAGGAAAAACCCGTTGTTTACTGAGCAGTTTTGTTGTTTTGAATTATTGAGAAATGTGCACCCTTTGAGGTGAATTATGATTTTACTCTGATATTATGTTTAATCTACTGCAATATTTGTAGGGTAGAAAAGGGTGTTACATCTCCCACTTAAAAGATTTTCGTCCTAGAAAATTACCTCAAACAAATAACTCGGGATAAGACTCCCTCATCTGACTCTCAAGCTCCCAAGTCACGTTTCCACCGGCCGGTCCTCCCCAAGCGACCTTCACTAAAGCGATCTCTTTACCTCGGAGCTGCTTCAACTCCCGATCCTTAATCCGCATAGGTGATGTCTACACAGTCAGGTTATCTCTCACCTGCACATCATCTACTTGGACTACATGAGATGGATCCGTAATGTATTTCCTCAACTGAGATACATGGAACACGTCATGAAGATTAGCAAGCGACGACGACAAAGTAATCCGATAGTTTACCTCTCCTATCCTCTGTAAGATCTGATAAGGACCAATGAAATGCGGCGTCAACTTACACGACTTCAACGCCCTTCCAACACCAGTTATCGGAGTAACTCGAAGAAACACATGATCTCCTTTTTGAAACTCAAGTGCTTTCCTCCTCTTGTCATGATAACTCTAATGACGACTTTGAGAAATCTTCATCTTCTCCTGAATCATCTTAATCTTATCTATAGTTTGTTGAACCATCTCGGGTCTAACCACAACACTCTCGCCTGACTCATACCAACATAATGGCGTCCTACATCATCTTCCATACAGTACCTCAAACGGTGCCATTCCGATACTCGAATGAAAACTATTATTTTAAGTGAACTCAATCAAAGGCAAGTAGCTATCCAGAGCTCCTCCTTTCTCCAACACACAACCTCTCAAAAGATCCTCAAGTGACTGAATAGTCCTCTCAGTATGACCATCGGTCTGCGGATGATAAGCAGAACTCAAATGCAACTTCGTACCCAAAGCACTTTGCAAACTCTCCCGAAATCTCAAAGTAAACCTCGGATCTCTATCTGACACAATGCTAGATGGAATACCATGTAAACTTACAATCCTCTCAATGTACAGCTTCGCTAACTTCCCCAGCGGGTAATCCATTCTCATTAGAATAAAGTGAGCAGATTTTGTCAACCTATCCACAATAACCCTAATAGCTTCATAATTACTTGGTGTTCTAGGTAAACCAGACATAAAATCCATAGATATGCTATCCCATTTCCACTCAGAAATAGATAACGGTTGCATCAAACCCGACGGTTTCTGATGTTTGATCTTCGACTTCTGACAAATCAAACAAGAATACACAAACTCTGCAATATCTTTCTTCATACAAGGCCACCAAAATACTTTCCTCAAATATTGATACATCTTAGTAGCACCCGAATGAATACTCAATCTGCTATGATGCACTTCCTCAAGAATACTCTTTTTTAGCTCAACAATATCCAGAACACAAACTCTATCACGACATCTCATGATACCATTCTCATCGATCCGAAAATCACCACCTTGACCTTGATTGATCAAAGTCAAGCGATCAACCAAACCCAAATCAGATTTCTGACCTTCTCGAATCTCATCAACAATGCCACTAGTAAGCTTCAACATACCAAGCTTAACTCCATAAGAAGTCTTTTCACAAACCAAACTCATATCACGAAATTGCTCAATCATTTCCAACTCTTTTACCATCATCATCGACATATGCAAAGATTTCCTACTCAATGCATCAGCTACCACGTTTGCTTTACCCAGATGGTAATTCAAACCAAAATCATAATCTTTCAAAAGTTCCAACCATCTCATTTGCCCCGCATTCAATTCTTTCTAGTCAAAGAGATACTTCAAACTCTAATGATCACTATACACTTCAAATCTCGTACCAAACAAGTAATGCCTCCCAAGTTTCAACACAAACACAACAGCGGCCAACTCTAAGTCATGCGTCGGATAATTCCTCTCATGCACTTTAAGTTGCCTTGAAGCATAAGCTACAACTTGCCCATTTTGCATCAACACACCTCCCAAACCCATCAAAGAAGCATCACAATACACAACAAATGGTTCTGACGGATTCGGTAAAATCAAAACAGGAGTTGTCGTCAATCTTCTCTTAAGCTCTTGGAAACTTTCTTCTCACTTTGCATCCCAAACAAAAGCTTGACCCTTCCTAGTCAACTGCGGCAATGGCAAAGATAACTTAGCAAATCCTTCAATAAATTTCCGATAATAACCTGCCAAACCAAGAAAACTTCTAATCTCAAAAACTGATTTTGGAGTCTCCCATTGCGACACCGCTTCAACCTTTTACGGGTCAACTGCAATACCTCTACTTGAAATCACATGGCCAAGAAAACTCACTTCCTTCAACCAAAACTCGTACTTAGAAAGTTTAGCATACAACTACTTCTCTTTCAAAAAAGATAACACAATCTTCAAATGCTCAGCATGATCTTCCTCACTCTTCGAATAAATAAAAATATCATCAATGAACACAACCACAAACTTGTCCAAATAAGGATGGAAAATCCTTTTCATTTACTTCATAAATACACCTGGTGCATTAGTTACACCCAATGGCATCACAGAATACTCATAATGTCCATACCTTGTTCTAATAGCAGTCTTCTGAATATCTTCAGCCTTCACACGAATTTGATGATGCCCAGATCTCAAATCTATCTTACTGAACACACTTGCACCAACCAACTGATCCATCAAATCATCAATCCTCGGAAGTGGATACTTGTTCTTGATAGTTACCTTGTTCAATTGTCTATAGTCCACACAAAGTCTCATAGAACCTTATTTCTTCTTAACCAATAAAACTGGTGCACCCCACGGTGACACACTCGGACGAATAAACCTCTTCTCAAGCAGATATTCAAGTTGACTCTTCAACTCTTTCAATTCCGATGTGGACATACGATATGGAGCCATCGATACCGGACTAGTTCCAGGAACTAAGTCGATCGAAAACTCCACCTCACGTTCCGGCTGTAAATCACTTAACTCATCAGGAAAAACTTCCGGAAAATCGTAAACAATTGGCAAAACACAATGCTCCACTTTCACTAATACTCAAAGTTACCATCAACATAAACATCTCGACACCACCTTGCACCGACTCATTCACTTGCTTAGCAGACATAAACAAGTCTCCTTCATTCTCAGGTTCAAGAAAAATAACTATCTTATCACAATAGTCTGTAAGCACTTGGCTTAACTCTTAATAATTCACTGCACACACCATCTAAGCTCGCAAGACATGTTTATTCCATCTAACATAATCCCGTCTACTATCAACAAGAGATTATGGGTGATCAGTTCCTCAATTTGTTAATAGACAGTCGACAATCATGATGAGGCATAAACCATCTTTACCAAACTATAATAGCGTTCCACGACACACTGAGCCACCACTCCACACTTGAAGCATCTTGGAGAAGCACAAGCTTCTTCCCCACTTGTTTCAATCCCACTCCTGCAAACAAAGGTTAGAAAGACAAACGAGTACCGACAGTGTTTTCACACACATGTCGCATACTAGGGGACAAACAACATTAGACAACCTGGCCGGATGGACCGACCAGGCTCTGATACCACTAATGTAACACCCTTTTAATCCCCGCGGCAAACATATAATAAATCAGAGTAAATAATCATGCCTTTCAACAAAAGGGTGTCACACATAATTACAAAATATCATACAACACCTGTCATGCTCATTAATACTTAAGTGATTTCATGCTTTTCAAAAACTTCACTTAGCATGTAACAGCGGATTCAAGTTAATCATAATTGACATAAGAGAGTTTCATGCTCATCACATTCATAATCAATACTTAGGCATAAACACTGATACTTCATACAATTCAAATAACATGAAAACATAAAGTAGAGTACATAATGTATCTCTAAAACATAAACCAAAATGATCCCAGTGTTACATGATCAGAGCATGACTCGACCTAACATAAATAAAGACACTAATCAGCTACTCCAGCGGCTACCTCACGCTACAAGCAACTCTACTCCTCGGTACCTGAGTGATGTCGTACAAAACATCATTCCAACAGAAGGGTGAGAATTCACATCAATATTGAAATTATAAGATAATGATTAATGTAAAGCATGCAAACATAAATACAATCAATCTCACACTTCAAAATTCATCAACAAGAATCACTCAAGTAATCATACATTCACAATTCTTAACAATTCAACAAGTCATATATATTCAAATACTTTCATATAACAATTATATATGCTATGTGACTCGATGCAAGACTCAATGCAACTCATGCCATATGGTACCAACACTTGTTATTATTTTTTCGGTTTTTACACTTAAACCGGGTCCGTCCCCTAGACCAACAAACAAAAGCCCATCCCCTAAGCTTTCAAACCCCACTCTAGGTTTGGGATAAGTCACTAACTCCCACGGAACTAGCAAGCATTACCTCTTGACACAAATGATGTGTATGCAATCAATAACCATATGCAATTAAAACCATTCCCTAATCTTGATATCTAAGCATATCTTCAATAATTCATCACACTTGAATTACCACACAATTGCACACACAATCACATTTTCAAAAATCATGGCATTCTTATTTCAAACATCATCACCACGATTGGTAAGTAATCCGCAAGTATCAATACAATTCAATCTCAATTTACAAAACACATGATACCGATTAAATATAGAATAATTAATCCATCACTGATAATTGAATCAATATTCAATAAATAGTCAATATTCAATAAAAATCCAATACTTTAATAATTAGTCAATAATTAAATCCAATATTCATATGATAATTAAACTAAATAAAATCATTTCTTAGTTACATCACTAGCTCATCTCATTAATTTACATAAGGGCTTTCTCACTATTCCTTATGAATTTTAAGCATGTTATCACACTATCACATTCATATATATCATACATCATGTCATAACACCATGGTATATAGAAATATCATTCATGGAACACACATAATAGCACAACATGTCAACATAATCAACATAGTAGTTCTCATACATATAAAGGTATGTAAGCCACTACTACCCTCTACCAAACATCCTTGATTAGTTCATGGTCTCACATCACCATATAATAGCACATTGTATTCTCTTTCCAAGGCTTCATATCTCATATCAATCAGACTCCCGATTCATGAATTATGGTGGAAATAAGGATCCATACCATTCACATTCATAACCTTTCCATCTCTATCTTATCAATCAATGATATAAAATAATCTTTTTACTTTAATATGACATAGAGCATTGGAGTAGCTTTCCAACGCTTCCGACCGTGCCCCAATCCGAGTTACGGATCAAAAGTTATGAAGGAAACAAAATTGAAAAATCTGTCATGTTCGCTAGGCGAACTCTAGGCAAACAGAAACAGAATAAAAAGGGCATAAAGTTCGCTAGGCGAACTCTAGGCGAACTTTCGCCTTCCTTTCGCCCATAATTCTTAGCACCGTTAATATAGGTCATTTAAGGCCAAAAACTCTCATTTCTTAGCACTCAATCATCCAGAATACATCCAAACACTCATAAAAACATAGGGTAACATGGTTAAGCATAAACTTCATCAAAATCTAAATATTATTAAATCATAAAATTTAGGGGTTTCATCCTAAACATGTTTCTACCCATTAAACACTATCTAACAATCCCAATAATTATATAAAAACCCACCCTTACCTTATTTTTGGATGATTTCTTGAGCTGAGTTGATTTTCTCTTCTTCTCCACTCTTCCTCTTCTCTTCTACTCTTTCTTCTCTTCTCTTTTCCTCTTTGTTCCCAATTTCTCTTCTTACTAACTTTTGTTTCTCTAAAACCCTAACTTGTCTTAACCAAGTGGGCCTAACTCAACCTATCACACTTAATATTCACACCTCACACTAAACCTAATTAAATTCTAGCAATTATATTATTCCACCAATAGAAATAAATTAAATAATTTACTTAATTCCAATCATCTAATTAAATCAAATAATTAGATAAATCCAACAATTCAATTATTTTCAAACAAATAAATAAATCACACATTTCAATTTAATCAATTAAATCAATTAATTCACATAAATTAAATATACCAATTAATTTATATAAACTCAATAAATTATATAAATCAAACTATTCATATAAATTCACAAAATCAAGTAATTCATTTAAATCAAATAATTCAAATAAATTAGATAAATCACATAAATCAATTAATTCGTAAAATCACTCAATTAATTAATATAAATAACTAATTACTAAAATCGGGGTGTTACATTAATCATAGGATCACTTGAGATGAAATGAGATATAACAAAGTCAAATGAATATGGTAACAACTAACATATGAAGGTAGATGTGACAACATCTAAGATAAACAAAGTCATAAATAATCATGGTAACAACCAAGGTAAACACATAAACATGGATGATGCATAGTCAAAGCCTACATGAGACATGGTTCTAACAAGACCAAGGTAACAACACAAGTATGGCATATCCTAGCATGTTTATAACAATGACATGTGAGCGTGGAATATAAACACATATGTAACAACATATGAGCATGGACATAAATGTAACAACATCAACAACATCATCATGGACATGAAGGATATAACAATATCAATTATAAAGGGAGGATATAACAATATCATGGTCATGGATAAGTTTAATATACCACAAGATAGACATGGTTCAAGACATAAAGGTAACAACAAAGGGTTCATGTCAAAGGTTCATTGTGATCACAATCAAGTCTAAGCATTTCAAAAGGTTTAAACATAATAAGAATGAAGTTTAAGAACCAAACAAAGTCATGGTATCAAAGTTTGTCTAATCATAAACATATGATCAAAGATGATTCAAACATATAGCAAGCATGTATCAAGGGGTCAATATGGTATAAGTATCATGCTAAAGTCAAAGGGAATGTTACATAATCAAACATGAAGAAACAAGACATGTACACATGAAAATGATGCATTAAAGTGCATCAAACTTAGGCAAAAATCAAAGGGATTATGTTACCAACATCAAACAAGATTCAGACAATGTACATGACATTCACAAACATCAATATGATCAAGCAAAATCAAATAATCAATCAAAAAGAATCACTAAATGATAGGGCTGGCAATGAACCGAACCAACTCGAAAATAGTTCGGAACTCGGTTCGACAATTAAATCGTTGAACTAGGTTCATGAACCAAATGAGCTGAATATGAACAAAAAACTATGTCCGTTAACTAAATGAGCTGAACTTGAACTATACATTGCTCGATTACTTAGGTTCAAGAGTTAACTCGATTATATATGAGAATGATTATATTATCTTTAAGAGTAGGTTTAAAGATTTACTCTAAAACTTAACCCTATATTCTCTCTTATGTACTACTTATGACAGTAAAGCTGACAATTCCATTTACAGTGGTCTTGTTGGAGACATTATGATATTTTCTAAAATAACATGTGTAATGAAGATTGCAAGTGGTGTAATTATTTTGTGATTAAAATGTATCAATTTCTAGTAATTTTTTGTATACTATTAATAAATTTGTAAGTTTCCTAAATATTTGATGAAGTTATGGATTTTTGAGACAAATTTAAACTTCAATTGAGTGTTTTTTGAATTAGACTTTCAAATGTGTCTCTTGAAAGTTGTGTAGTTTTTGAATTAGTAAATTTTTGAAACAAAGTTTAATTCCATACTCATAACTTTTATTTTATTTCAATATTGTGTTATTTAAAAAATATTAATTTAAATTTTCAAATATATAAAAATAAAATAAACTTTAAAAAAAAAGGTTTTTAAGTCCGTGAAGCAATTAAGTTGAACCTAATGAGATGAACCTAATGAGACGAACCGAATAGTTCGTGAACTTTTAACGAGTCGAGTTTGAGCTAAAAAAAAGTTCGTATCGAACTCGAACCGAGATTTGAGTTGAACCAATTCTTAATGAGTCGAGCTGAGTTAAGGTAAGTTCGACTCGACTATACTCATTTCCAGCCCGACTTTATGACCTAAAACCATTTTAAAAAGTGCCTTACTTTGACTAAATAAAAGTGTGTAAAAATAAAATCATTTTTGGAATTTTTTCATGGATTATCAAAATAGGTATGACAAATAAGAAATGTGAAAAAAAATGGCTCAAAAAGATTAAAAATGCATGGAGAAATGAATGGATGAAGTTGTGAAAAAAAACATAAAAAACAAGTGCTAAAAATAGGTTTTGTTTCTGCCAGGGCTTGAACCAATGCACCCTTGATTACAGCTTAAAAACCTAGCCAATGGGCCACTTGACTGGCCTTGAAATATTGCGCGCGCATCATGTTATATGTGAAATCAACATGAAAAATATAAAAAATAAAAAACAACCAAAAGGTCTGGGCGAGGGGGATTCAAACCCCAAACCTTGGCTTCACAAACACACACACAAACCACCATGGCGAATTGCCCCAGTCAATAATATAACGCACACCATAAAATATATATCAAACCCATATTTAAAACTGGAAAATGCCACCTCAGCATCTTCTTCTCCCTCTCACGCGTTCTCTCTTTCTTTCTTATATTTCTCATTTTTCCTCAAACTTTCTTCAAGTATATCTCTCTCATTTCTCCATGAAATTCAAGACTATAAAAACTAAAGTTACTTAGAATTTAAGAAGGAATTGAATGGTATGATTTGTACAAGCTAACACTCAAAGAATAAATCATACGAAGGGTAAAACCAGTCAATAACCATAGGTTTCTATCATCATGAACTTCTCATACAAACATCATAACTTGCAAACAGTTTATAGGAATATTCAACACATTAGTATCTACATTTTTTTAAATAATCAACCAAGAATGATGCAAGTATGATGAGTTTCAAAGTGAAAGAATCTTACCTATTGGAGCAAGGTCCAATACCTTTTCTTAACACTTCCAGAAGTTTTGTAATGGTGTAGTTGATACCCTTAGACCTCAAAGAGAATGCTTGGATAATTGGTTTAGTTTGAAATAACTTCAAATCCTTCACACGAACCTTCTTGCAAAATGTGAAGTGAGATATGAAAGGTGATGGTATTGATCCTACAGAACTTGTTTAAAGGTGAAAATAAGTTCTAAAGGGTGTTTAGAAGATGTTTGGGTGATTTGTTTGGAAAGAGATTCGAAGAAATGGACTTTTGAGCTTCTATGGAGTTCTCAAAGTGCATTATGTGTTTTAGAGGGATCTCTAGTGTGTTTCTTGTATGTTTTGGACTTGTGAAGAGGTCTCTATTTATAGGGAAATACTGAGGGATTGAGAACATTGCAGAATCACAAGTTGTGGAATTTTTGGTTTGGTTAGAAACAAAGTGGTAGTTTCATGGATTCACATGGTTCCAATGAAAAGTATTTTTACTATTTTTACTATTTTGTATTTATATTGATTGAAAAACCATCATACAAATATTTGTATAGAAATTTAAGAACACATATTAAAAAACTAAATATAATATAATTTTAGACTTAACTGATTTCCATTATATATATATAGATTTGAAAATTTTATTATTTAGAATAATGTTAATATTTGTATTGTTTTAATTATTAACATTAAAACTGATTTTCTATTAACATTAAAACTATGAATTTAAATTAAACTCTGTTTAATTTAGACTCTGTTTAAAATTTACAATTAGACTCTGTTTAAAATTTGAATTTAAATTATGAACCTATGAATTTATGATATGATATTTTCAAAAAATTTAAGTGCTAGTTATATTTTTTAGAGACTGAATCATCCGGTTCGACCGGTTTTACCGGTTTTATACCTATTATAATGACAGGTTTATTCAACCGAGTTATCCGGTTTAATCCGGTTTGATCATGCGGTTCGACCAATGACCCAGTGGTTCGACCGATAAACCAGTGACCCAGTACCCTCACCGGTTTGATGACCGGTCCGGTTTTTAAAACACTGCTTTTGAGGTGTTTCTTTCTGAGTTCTGCAATGGAGTGTAGGCAGAGGAAACAATTGCAAAGCTCCATACAAGTTGACTTGTGATTAAAGTCTCTTTATCAAAATGGAAGTGTGATCCTTATGCCCAAAATGGAATAATTCTTTGAACAATGCCTTAACCACTTGGATAATGCATCATTAATATGTGTAAAGCTCGTATTTTGTTGAGATTTAGAAGCAAGAATTCCGGCAAAACGAGATTAAGTAGGTTTGGCTCAAGATTTGATCAAGAACATGTCATGAAAATGACCTATAATTTAAGTTTGAAGTGCCAACTTCATCTCTTCGAAACTCCTAGCTCAAGTATGATACTTTTGTGTTCTTGGACTCTTTAGAAAGCTTGAAACATCCTCTACAACTTTCATGGTTTGAGTTGTTTTTAATCAATTGGGATCATGGTGAAAAATGGTCTCAAAGTTGGCTACTTTTAAGGGTCAGGATTGCATGAAAATTTTCTAAGTGTTTTTCCTCCAAGCATTAATGATAGTGGTGTATACTGGACACATTGTATTATTTGCACAATCCCATGATCAAGCTTAGAAATCCAAGGGCATGCTTTTAAGGAGAACCGGTGATTTCTCATATCTTTTTGGATATTACCCTGGATAGTCTACTTACTTTCCTTTCAGGATGTACCATATGAGTTGTTGATGAAAATTTAGCAAGTGTGCTAAAATAATCAAAGTAATAAAAATATAAGTTCATTTCCATATGGATTGAGCTATTTTAACATAGAAAATTACATGTGTTGTGAATCGATGTCGTCAAGAACAAATCAAAATATGAGAAAGATTGAGTTTCTTGAACAAACACAAGAAACTCTATTAGGTTTAAAAAAAAGAGAGAGAAGAAGGAAGAACAAGAATTAGGATTGGTTATAACTGTTTTACTATTCACTTTCTCTATTAGGGTCTAAAGATTACAAGAGAATATTAACAACCAAAAATCTCTTTCAATAACCTGAGAGAACTAATCTATTTATAGAATACTAAGCTAACTTAAGCTACAAGCTAACTTAAAAAATTGGCCCAACAGGCTGGCCCAATTCAACATGCTAACTTAAACAACAAGCTAACATAATTTGACAAGCTAACTAAGATACGTGCATGCAAGAACATACTTTGTCTACGACATGTACAACTTCTACTTTGACAGAGCTCTTCGACTTCGACATGGCTCTTTGATTTCCATAGAGTTTCCTGCAACACTATATTATAACCCATAAGCTATAAATCTCCACCTTGTAACAAACTCTGAACCACGAAACCAACTAGTTATCATCATGTAGTCCTATCATCTGCATATAGTGGAAAAATTGCAATTGGGAAATGTCTTAGTGATCATATCAACAACATTGTCATCAGTCAAAACCTTTAGCACTTGGACTTATCCATGCTCGATTATCTCTCTGACAAAATGCAGCCTCACATTGATGTGCTTGGTTTGCTCATGATAGGCTGAATTCTTCGACATGTGTATTTCACTTTGACTATCACATTTAACAGTGATAACTCGGCCTTGAAGTTTTAGCTCCTTAGAAAAACCTCCAAGCCATAATGCTTCTTTCACAGCTTCAGCGAGGGCAATATATTCTGCTCCATTGGTTGATAAGGAAATAACCTTTTGAAGTGTTGCTTTCCAACTAATTGTAGTTCCAAACATAGTGAACACATATTTAGAAACATATTTTCTGGAATCCATACAACCTGCATAATCAGAGTCGACAAATCCTTCAATTTTGACTTTGCTATCAACACCACAGACTCCACCATAAATCAGGACTCTGCTCAGAGACCCATTAATGTACCTTAGAATCCACTTTAATGCTTGTCAGTGTGCCTTCCCAAGATTGGCCATATAGCTGCTTACCATGCTCACTCCGTATGATATGTCTGACCTCATACATACTGTAGCATACATCAAAGATCCTACTATACTAGCATATGGAATTTTATTCATATACGTTCTTTCGAATTTATTACTAGGACTTTGAGTCATACTAAACTTGAATTAAGGATTAGTCGGTGTTAGATTAAGCTTTAAATTCGACATACCAAACTTGTCAAGAATCTTATTCAGATATGTCTCTAGAGATAAGCATAATCTCAACTGCTTTCTATCTCTCCGGATGTCAATCCCAAGAATCCTGGAGGCAGCTTCCAGATCTTTCATGTCGAGCTCCTTATCGAGTTCAGCCTCCTCCTTCGTAACATCTTCAACACTGTTGCTTGCAATAAGGACGTCATCCTCATAAAGCAACAAAATAACAAGTGAGTTTCGAGGTTGAAATCTGAAGTAAACACGGTGGTCGAACTGGGTCCTAGTGAAACCTATGTGTGTCATGAACTTATCGAATCTCCTATTCCATTATTGAGGAGATTATTTTAGGTCATATAACAACCTATTCAGCTTGCACACATAATTTTCCTTTCCCTTTTCTGCATACCCTTCAGGTTTCCACATTAGGATTATTTCATCTAGATCACCATACATGAAGACTGTATTCACATCCATCTATTCAAGTTCTAGGTCGAACTTCACTACCATAGCAAGCAACATTTGAAGGGATCTGTGTTTTACAACAAGTGAGAATACATCATCGAAGTTGACACCTTCTTTTTTAGTGAACCCCCTAGCAACCAACCTTGCCTTAAATCTCTTTGTCATTACTCCTTTGATTCCTTCCTTAACCTTGAAAATCCACTTATAGTTGACTAACCTGGCTCCTGTAGGTTTCTCGATCAGCTCCGAAGTGTTATTATCATGAAGAGATTTCATCTCATCATCCATGGATTTCAACCATTAAGTTTTATTTCAAAACCTCACAACTTCCATGTCGTATCTAGGTTCTTCATCAAGAACCTCACTTGCAAATATTAAGGAAAATATGAGATCTGCATAATCAAGTCTCTGAGGTGGCTTGATGACTCTTCTTGACATGTCTCTTGCCAACAGATAGTCATTATCAGTATCCTCACCTTCATCATCACCATGTGCTTCTTCTTCTTCTTTATATGGGTTATGCACTTCAGCATCACTATGCTCCACCTCAACAAGAATCTCTTCTTGTTCGAGCTCCTTTACAGATATATTCGTACTTCGACCAACATCATCAGTTTTCTTGAAAGACATTTCAGCTTCATCGAAAACCACATCTCGACTTGTGATATACCTCTTGTAACCTGGATCTAGGAACCACAACCTATAAGCTTTGACTCCTTCAGGGTGTCCAAGGAACATACATCTCAGAGCTCTAGGCTCGACCTTGTCTTGCCTAATGTGAGCATATGCTACACAGCTAAATACTATAAGTCTATCGAGATTAGGTGGATATCCCGACCAGACTTCTTCAGGGGTCTTCATTCCCAAGGAAGCCGAAGGACACCTATTTATCAAGTATGCTCCAGTCACAACAACTTCTGCACAAAACACCTTCTTTAATTCTGCATTAACTAACATGCACCTCACTCTTTCCAGAATGGTTAGATTAAACCTTTCAGGAAAACCATTTTGTTGGGGAGTACCTGTAGTAGTTTTGTGCCTTACAATACCAGACACAACATAATACATGTCGAAAGTCTCATTGTAAAATTCAAGACCTTCTTGCCAATTTGGTTTTCGACCAGAGTCTTTCAACTTTTGAAATTTTTAAAAGTTTCGTCCTTAGTCTTTTGGATGAATACCCATAACTTTATGGAATAATCATCAACTATGGATAGGAAATACTTTGCACCTGAGTGTGAAGGATTCCTTGCATGCCCCCAAAGATCACCATGGATATAATCAAGGGATCCATGTGTTCTTTGTTTACCTTTGTTAAACTTCACCCTACTGAATTTAGCAAATACACAAGGTCCATAAACTCCAATTTTTTCGACCTTGTCACCACATATTAGATTTTGTTTCGGCAATTCAAACAGTCCTCTTTCACTGACATGGCCAGATCTCTTGTGTCATAGCTCAGTCTTCAACACAGGTTTAGTGGATGCCACATCTTCTGAACCACTTACAACCTCAGCCTCAAGGGTATACAAGCCTTGTTTCTTTACGCCTCTCAAGACTTCCTTTGACCCCTTCATTACCCTTATGATACTTTGTTCTCATTTAAACACATATCCTTTCTTTTTGAATTCACCAAGAGAAATCAAATTTCTCTTAAGATCAGGTACATACCTGACATCAGTCAATAGCCTTATTGACTCATCATGAAGCTTGAAGCCCATAGATCCAATACCTACAATCTTGCAGGCTTTGTTGTTTCCCAGCAACACTGATCCACCAACTTTATCATACAATTCCTCAAACACATATTTGTTTAGAGTCATGTGTCAAGTACACCCCGAATCCATAATCCACTCCTTGTTACAGTCGCTGCCTAAAACCACCAGGATATCAGATCATTCATAATCATCTTGCACAATGGTTGCATTACCATTATCCATTCCACCGTGATTATTCAGTCAATTAGGGCACACCTTTCTTCTATGACCCTCCTTCTTACAATGATAACACATAATTGCAGGAGTATTACCACCATAAGAATTCTATAGAACTTTGCCCTTTTTTCTCAAACCTACCATCTTTCTTCAAGAATTTCCCCTTAATGGACACACCTTCATCAACATAAGATGGCTTATGCTCCTTTTGTTCATTCAAATTCTTATAGTACAAGGGCAATTGAACTTCTTCAAAGGTCAATGAATCTCCTCCATACAAGAGAGTTTCTTTGAAGTGAGCCTGGGATCTTAGTAAGGCACACAACAGCAGCAACACTTAATTTTCATCACTAATCTTGACCTCGGTATTTTCAAGATCACAAATTAACTTGTTGAACATATCCAGCTACTCAGCCAAGACTTTGTCTTCACTCATCTTGAATGAATATAAAGCTTGCTTCAGGAAGAGACGATTGACCAATGATTTCTTCATCTAAAAACCTTCGAGTTTTGTCCACACATCAGCTGCAATTTTATCCTTTGTAATAATGCTGATACCACAAATAATAATTAGCCCCTTTGTAATAATGCTTCTTTTGTTACCATGTGTAGTCTTCAAAAACATTTTTGTGGCTTTGTAGTTATCTATATCAACAAACCAAAGTCTTTTACTGATTGCCATTAAGTGCTCATCCGAAAATTCATCGATAATGTTCTTTTTCCTCTTAGTCACTTCATTATTGTCCAACTTGAAAAGGTGATCAGCTACTACATTTTCCACGCCCTTTTTATCCTTGATTTCCAATTCGAACTCTTGCAACAACAATACCCATCTGAGTAATCTTGGCTTAGAAAATAACAACTTTTATCCTTAATGTTGCATGATTTGTGAAAATAACAACTTTTAAACCAATTAGATAGGGCTAAAAATTTTCCAATGCAAATACCACAGCTAGTAACTCTTTTTCAGTGGTGGTGTAATTCAAATGATTTTCATTTAAAACTTTTATAGGGTAATAGATTCCATGGAAAAATTTCTCTTGACGTTAGCCAAGAACTACTCCAATTGTGTAATCACTCGTATGGTACATCAGTTCAAGGGAAGTTCCAAATTTGGAGTGACGATTACGGGTGTAGTGACCAACTTGTCTTTAATAGTAGATAAAAATTCAATCATTCAACATAAAACTCAAAATCATTTTCGTTCACAAGGAGGTTACAAAAAGGTTTTTCAATCTTTGAGAAGTCTTTTATGAACCGTTGGTAGAAACCGACATGTCCTTGAAAACTTCTCACTCATTTCACCTTAATGGGAATGGGTAGTTTTTCAATGACCTCTATATTAGCTTGGTCTATCTCAATACTTTTTTTATTAGATTTTGTGTCCTAAAACAATACCTTCGGTTACCATAAAATGACATTTTTCCCAATTTAAAACTAGGTATGCACATCTCTTCAAAACAACATTAAAGTGATCAAGGCATTTATTGAAATCACTACCAAATACAAAAAGTCATCCATAAATCCCTCAATGGAGTTTTCAATCATATAATAAAATATGGAAAAACATGCACCTTTAAAAGTGGTTGGAGCGTTGCATAAATCAAAAGGCATCATGCGATAAGCAAACACTCCAAAAGGGAAAGTAAAAACATTTTTCTCTTGATCGACGGGATCTACAACAATTTGTTTGTATCTTGAATACCCACATAAGAAACAATAGTAAGCTTGACCTTATAGCCTTTTCAACATTTGATCCATGAGAGGTAATGGAAAATGATCCTTTCGAGTAGCTTGATTCAACCTCGGATAGTCAATACACATGCGCCATATTTGGAACCAATCTTTTGCTCGTGCTATTAGAGATAAACCAAACAACTGTAATTTAATCTAATCATCAGGCACATCATTTGGCTTGCACATCAAGCATGTATCATAAAATTGAGCCAGATACTCCCAAGTGTAACACCCCACTTTCCCCATTTTGAAAATAAACAAAATATTAAAGATAAATCAGAGTTTGCACCAAAAAGTGGAATGCCACATCATCAAAACAAGCAGAAACTATTTATTGTATTAAATTGAATAAAGAATCAGTGGAAATAATCATTTAGTTTCAATTCACGGCCATCTGCCCAAATTCACCAACATTATCCTTAAAACAAGGTTCTCCATAAAATAATTCGACAAAATGGAATACGTAACAAAGAATGTAATAAAATCAAAGCAACTACAAAAATATCCCGACATCCCGTGTTACGTATCAGAGCACTCCTATAGACTCGAACATGCAACACGAACATCCAAGCAACCAAAACACCTGGGTTATTTGTACTTCCGAAGAAGCACAGATACAACAATAACAAAAGGGGTGAGAAATCACGTTCAATATATAACGGTGAATAAATACATGATAAGAAGGTAGCATTAACATATATAAATCAACAACACACCAACACGACCTACTGTCCAATATCATCAACAACATCATATAATAATGTAATGCAACACGACACCATGCATGCGGTACCGACTCGTTGGTTCATTCAATCGAACCCCGGATAGATCACATACACCTCTACTTGGCAATGATCTATCCCCCACAATTCTCCATATAGGAGTACGGATGAATCGCATACACTCCTCCTGAGCAATGATCCATCCCACCAATCATCATGAATATGCAAGACTCAACTATGCACAACAAAACATGTATACAAGCGTAAATACATGCACACGATCCTCCTGATCACATCATACATATCATCAACACCATCGTCATGTAATTTACTTCATACACACCAAACACTCAATTAATTAATTAATTAATTAAAATTATTAAAATTAATATTTTCATCACCAACATTTTATTTCTCAGCACCTGGCACCTATTCCCAACCTCTCAAACCAAAAGAAACTGAATCGGACGCGAAAACGGAAAAGGAATCGCGAAATGGTAAAATTCAGCAACTTCGCTGGCCATACGCGTATTACCCCATGCCATACGCGAATTGCTAGCTCGCTCTCCCAACCCATACGCGTATTGATTCCCTTCATACGCGTATTGCCTTATGCCGTACGCGTACGGACAGAGACGTCTTCTCACTGAATTTCCCAAATTCCAACACCATACGCGTATTACCCTCCTATTACGCATACTACCTAACTCCCATACGCGTATTGCTATGTATCAGGCCATTCCATACGCGTATCGCCTTACCTGATACGCGTATCGCCAAATCTATTACGCAATTCACCAGAAGCCTCACTATTCTGCATTCTGCTACGATTTCCACACTTCTTCACTTCTAACCAGTCCTATAATCATTTCTACACTGATTTTAGGTCCAATTTTCATCTTTTCTCTTGTACCTAGAATTACTACATGTCTTATAAGTCTATAATCTCAAATCGTTCTCCTAACTCGAGTCAAAATCAACCGGTCTGCAACATGTTCATACAACAGCAACAACCACAACAATTCATGAAAATACATATCAATTCATACACGATTTTCAGAATCACAACAGACATATACAACAATCATCAATTCAACAGTTTTACATACAAATGCTTACGGGGTTAAGGACTCCCCACTACCCTATCATCAATATATCACCAATATTAAACCCATTTCTCCCCCTTACCTCGAATCTTGAAGAACTCCTGCGAAAATCCTGATCAAATGCAAGCTCTAGCACACATTTGATCTTCCTTTTTCCTAAGCCTTTCTCTTTCTCTCCCCAAAATTCTGATTAACTCTAAAACCCTTAATTTTCACTAATCACCACTTAACTACCAAACTGCCCTTCATCAGCCCAATAACGAATTATCTTATTTTATTTTAATTCAACAAAATTGTCGCACTAATACTAATATTACTAACAATAATAATAATAATAATAATAACAATAATAATACTAAAATAATAATATTACTATTATTAATTAAATTATCATTATTATTAACTATACCACTATTAATATTAATCTAAAGGCTTTATCTCACCAACTCACCTTCCTAACTAAGGGCAACCCTTAAACGCACTCAAAACACTCCCCAAACAAGGTCACACAATTAAAATAACACAAGACATCTAAATAATTAAAAAGGGTGTTACAACTCTCCCCCACTTAAATTATTTTCGTCCTCGAAAATTACCCGATGGAAACAAATCTGGATACGACTCCCGCATCCTGCTTTCCAATTCCCAGGTCACACTGCCTCCTGCAGCACCTCCCCAAGCTACTCTCACCAGGGGTATCTCCTTCCCCCTGAGTTGCTTCATCTTACGATCTTCGATCCTCAACGGCATCATCTCTACTGTAAGATTCTCCCTGATCTGAACTTCGTCTCTCTGAATCACATGAGATGGATCTGAAACATACTTCCGAAGTTGCGACACATGAAACACGTCATGCAAGTTCAAAAGTTCCGGTGGCAATGCCACTCTATAAGCAACTGCACCAACTCTCTGCAAGATTTGATACGGTCCAATAAACTTAGGATCCAACTTCTTAGATTTCAAAGCACGACCCACACCGGTCACTGGGTTAACTCTTAGGAACACGTGATCACCTTCACTGAATTCCAATTCCTTCCTCCGATTATCATGGTAACTTTTCTACCTACTCTGAGACGCTTTCATCTTTTCACGGATCATTTGAAAGGTCTCAGTAGTTTGTTGCACAATTTCAGGTCCAAGCACCACATTCTCACCTGTTCCATACCAACACAGAGGTGTTTTACACCTCCTACCATACAAAGCTTCAAAAGGTGCCATCCCGATGCTAGAATGGTGACTGTTATTATATGTGAACTCAATCAATGGCAAATGAGTATCCCACGCACCACCTTTTTCCAATACACAGGCTCTTAGCAAATCCTCCAGTGACTGAATAGTCCTCTCTGACTGACCATCGGTCTGTGGATGATAAGCTGAACTCAACTTCAATTTAGAACCCAAGGCTCCCTGCAGACTCCTCCAAAATTCTGAAGTAAACCTCGGATCTCTATCCGACACTATGCTCGATGGAACACCATGCAACTTCACAATTATCCTGATATAAATCTCTGCTAGCTTTGACAACGGGAAACTGATGTTAATTGGTATAAAATGTGCGGACTTCGTAAGTCGATCCACCACTACCCAAATAGCATCAAAGCCCCTCGCCGTATTTGGCAAACCAGTCATGAAATCCATTGCAATACTGTCCCATTTCCACTCAGGAATTTCCAATGGTTGCATCAATCCCGAAGGCTTCTGATGTTCCACCTTTGACTTCTGACATGTCAAACAAGCATAGACAAACTGAGCTATGTCCCTCTTCATACCGGACCACCAAAACAACTTCTTTAAATCATGGTATATCTATGTAGCTCCCGGATGAATACTCAAGCTACTCCGATGACTTTCCTCTAAGATTGCCTTTTTCAATTCCTCATTATCCAGTACACAAATTCTGCCCCAGAATCTCAACACACCAACATTATCTACTTTAAAGTCACTATCAGGATCATCTCCCTCTGTAGGCATCAAGTCTACTAATTTCACATCCAGTTTCTGATTTTCCTTTATCACATCCAAAAAGTCATTATTCACTTTCAGCATACCCAATCTGATACTTCCTGGTGTAGTTTCACAAACCATGCTCAAATCTCTGAACTGTTCAATCAATTCCATTTCCTTCACCATTAACGCAGACATATGGATTGTCTTCCGACTCAGAGCATCTGCCACAACATTAGCTTTTCCCGGATGGTAACTCAAATTAAAGTCATAGTCTTTCAAGAATTCTAACCATCTTCTCTGCCTCATATTCAATTCCTTCTGATCGAACAAATATTTCAAACTCTTGTGATCACTAAACACTTCAAATCTCGGTCCATACAAATAATGCCTCCAAATTTTTAACACGAACACCACTGCAGCTAATTCAAGATCATGAGTAGGATAGTTCCTCTCATGCACCCTTAACTGTCTTGAAGCATAAGCCACTACCTTGCCACCTTGCATCAACACACCGCCTAATCCCATCTTAGACGCATCACAATACACTACGAAAGAATCATTTGGACTTGGTAAAATCAACACTGGTGCCATAGTCAGTTTCTTCTTCAGTTCCTCAAAAGTTTCCTCACAAGCAGCATCCCAGACAAAAGCTTGATTCTTCCTGGTTAACTGAGTCAACGGCAACACCAATTTAGAAAACCCTTCAATGAATCTTCTATAGTAACCTGCTAAACCCAAAAAGCTTTTAATCTTCGTTGCTATCTTCGAAGCTTCCCATTGAAGTACTGCGCTTACTTTAGATGGATCCACCGCGATACCATCACCAGAAATAACATGACCCAAGAAACTCACATTCTTCAACCAAAATTCACACTTCGAGAATTTTGCAAACAGTTTATTATCTTTCAACACCTGCAATGCAATTCTCAAGTGACTCGCATGCTCCTCGTCAGACTTAGAATAAATCAGTATATCATCAATAAATACCACGATAAACTGATCCAGATAAGAATGGAAAATACGATTCATATATTCCATAAATACTCCTGGCGCATTAGACACTCCAAAAGGCATCACTGCATATTCGTAATTTCCGTAGCGAGTCCTAAAAGCAATCTTCTGAATATCACCTTCCTTTACTCTAATCTGATGGTAACCCGACCTCAGATCAATTTTGCTGAAGACTCGAGCTCCTACCAGCTGATCCATTAAGTCATCAATCCTAGGAAGTGGATACTTATTCTTAATGGTCACTTTATTCAACTGACGGTAATCAATATACAGACGCATACTACCATCTTTCTTTTTCACCAACAACACTGGAGCTCCCTACGGCGACACACTTGGTCTTATAAACTTCTTATCGAGCAATTCCCCAACTTGAGACTTCAACTCTGCCAACTCTGATGCAGACATCCTGTACGGTGCCATAGAGATAGGTCTGGTACCCGGTACAAGATCAATAGCAAATTCAACTTCCCTTGTCGAAGGCAACTCTGTGATGTCATCCGGAAACACTTCAGGAAATTCATTAACTACTGGAAATTCATTAACTGAAGTCTTGCTTTCAACAGACAACGAGGCAAATACAGCAAACAGCTTCGCTTAATCTTTCAACAACGCCCTCAACTCCTTACTAGATAGCGAATCTGCTAATGCTTCCTCTTCAGGAGTAAGAAACAGTAACGTCTTCCTGAATCAGTCAATATAAACCCGATTAAACTCCAACCAGTTCATTCCCAAAATAACATCAAGATTACTGAGTCGCAAACAAATCAAGTCCACTCTGAAATCTCTACCAAATATGGTCAGCGGACACTTCAAACACACCAAAGAAGTAATCACAGAACCAATAGACGCGGTTTCAATCGTCATCCTCTGCTCTAGAGTAGACGACACAATCCCTAATCTCTTCACACAATCAACAGAAATAAACGAGTGCGTTGCACCCGTGTCAATGATAACAATCAAAGGAACATCATTAATAAAGCAAGTACCTTTGACGGAACGCTCTTCATCAGTGGATTGAGCTCCCACCAAAGCAAACACTTTCCCACCAGATTGAGACGCCTGAGACTTCTTCGGCTTCTCACAGTGAGTACTGATGTGACCCTTCTCTCCACAATTATAACAAGTAGGCATGGTGGCTCTACAATCAGCTATAACATGACCTGCTTTGCCACACTTGAAGCACTTCTTCACCTCATTCTGACAGTTGTTAGCACGGTGACCCGCGCCACCACATCTGAAGCACTTGAGAGTATCAGCACCTGCTCCCTTCTCCTTTGGCTTCTTTCCCCCATCAGTTTTCTGTTTCCCCTTATCAGTTGGAGCACTGTAAGGAGTTCCTCCAAATCTCTGCTTATTTTTCTTCTCATTCACAGATTTGTAATGAGCAATCATGGCTCTGTTGTCATTATCATAAATTCTGCTTCTGCTTACCAGCTCTGGATAGTTTCTTATCTTCTGACAAGCAATTCCCAATTTGATCTCGGGACGCAGCCCGTTCTCAAACTTCAAACACTTCGAAGTCATAGCTTCTTCAGTATTGTAATGAGCACAATACTGAACCAGCTCCTCAAACAGCGGTATACTCAGCAACTGTCTTATCACCCTGTTTCAGCTCCAAAAATTCCACCTCTTTCGCACTATGAATGTCTTTCGGAAAATACTTTTCCAGAAACTCAGCTTGAAACACAGCCCAAGTAATCTCAGTACCTACAGCTTCCAATCTCTGACGACTGTTGTCCCACCAAGCCTCAGCCTCTCCTTCCAACATGTGAGTACCGAACCGTACCTTCTGAGCATCACTGCACTCCATGGTCCTGAAGATCTTCTCCACAGCCTTCAGCCATTTCTGTGCAGCCTTTGGGTCCAAGATACCTCCCTCGTATGTAGGCGGCTTATTGCTCTGAAACTGTGCTAAGTCACGAAACTGAGCACCTCCACCCTGGTTGGCATTCTCTACAGCTTGTGCCATGGCTTGCATAGCAGCAGCAAGAACAACATCATTCCTTCCTGCCATACTGGACAACAATCATCACAAGGTCAGAACACACAAACAACTCATATGCTAAGGACAGACTCGACTACTATACCTGGCCAGACGAACCGACCTGCTCTGATACCAATTGTAACATCCCACTTTCCCCATTTTGAAAATAAACAAAATATTAAAGATAAATCAGAGTTTGCACCAAAAAGTGGAATGCCACATCATCAAAACAAGCAGAAACTCTTTATTGTATTAAATTGAATAAAGAATCAGTGGAAATAATCATTTAGTTTCAATTCACGGCCATCTGCCCAAATTCACCAACATTATCCTTAAAACAAGGTTCTCCATAAAATAATTCGACAAAATGGAATACGTAACAAAGAATGTAATAAAATCAAAGCAACTACAAAAATATCCCGACATCCCATGTTACGTATCAGAGCACTCCTATAGACTCGAACAGGCAACACGAACATCCAAGCAACCTAAGTACCTGGGTTATCTGTACTTCCGAAGAAGCACAGACACAACAACAACAAAAGGGGTGAGAAATCACGTTCAATATATAACGGTGAATAAATACATGATAAGAAGGTAGCATTCACATATATAAATCAACAACACACCAACACGACCTACTGTCCAATATCATCAACAACATCAAATAATAATGTAATGCAACACGACACCATGCATGCGGTACCGACTCGTTGGTTCATTCAATCGAACCCCGGATAGATCACATACACCTCTACTTGGCAATGATCTATCCCCCACCATTCTCCATATAGGAGTACGGATGAATTGCATACACTCCTCCTGAGCAACGATCCATCCCACCAATCATCATGAATATGCAAGACTCAACTATGCACAACAAAACATGTATACAAGCGTAAATACATGCACACGATCCTCCTGGTCACATCATACATATCATCAACACCATCGTCATGTAATTTACTTCATACACACCAAACACTCAATTAATTAATTAAAATTATTAAATTAATATTTTCATCACCAACATTTTATTTCTCAGCACCTGGCACCTATTCCCAACCTCTCAAACCAAAAGAAACCGAATCGGACGCGAAAACGGAAAAGGAATCGTGAAATGGTAAAATTATGCAACTTCGCTGGCCATACGCGTATTGCCCCATGCCATACGCGTATTGCCAGCTCGCTCGCCTAACTCATACGCGTATTGACTCCATACGCGTATTCCCTCACAATGCCCAAGTCCTTACGCGTATTGCCTTATGTCGTACGCGTACGGACAGAGACGTCTTCTCACTGAATTTCCCAAATTCCAACACCATACGCGCATTACCCTCCTATTACGGGTACTACCTAACTCCCATACGCGTATTGCTGCATATCAGGTCATTCCATACGCGTATCGCCTTACCTGATACACGTATCGCCAGATCTATTACGCAATTCACCAGAAGCCTCACTATTCTGCATTCTGCTACGATTTCCACACTTCTTCACTTCTAACCAGTCCTATAATCGTTTCTACACTGATTTTAGGTCCAATTTTCATCTTTTCTCTTGTACCTAGAATTACTACATGTATTATAAGTCTATAATCTCAAATCGTTCTCCTAACTCGAGTCAAAATCAACCGTCTGCAACATGTTCATACAACAGCAACAACCACAACAATTCATGAAAATACATATCAATTCATACACGATTTTCAGAATCACAACAGACATATACAACAATCATCAATTCAACAGTTTTACATACAAATGCCTACGGGGTTAAGGACTCCCCACTACCCTATCATGAATATATCACCAATATTAAACCCGTTTCTCCCCTTACCTCGAATCTTGAAGAACTCCTGCGAAAATCCTGATCAAATGCAAGCTCTAGCACACCCTTGATCTTCCTTTTTCCTAAGCCTTTCTCTTTCTCTCCCCAAAATTCTGATTAACTCTAAAACCCTTAATTTTCACTAATCACCACTTAATTACCAAACTGCCCCTCATCAGCCCAATAACGAATTATCTTATTTTATTTTAATTCAACAAAATTGTCACACTAATACTAATATTACTAACAATAATAATAATAATAATAACAATAACAATACTAAAATAATAATATTACTATTATTAATTAAATTATCATTATTATTAACTATACCACTATTAATATTAATCTAAAGGTTTTATCTCACCAACTCACCTTCCTAACTAAAGGCAACCCTTAAACGCACTCAAAACACTCCCCAAACAAGGTCACATAATTAAAATAGCACAAGACGTCTAAATAATTAAAATGGGTGTTACACCAAGGATCTCTCATGGCTTGTTTGTTGAATAGATTCTCTCTCAAATCAGAAAGAACATAATTTTTTATGTCAAAATTAATGGGGTTTGCATGTTAACACTCCAATGAAATATGTCCAGCATCAGTCCTTCGACAATAGTCTCCCATCGTTTGTCTCGGTGGATTATCCATCTCTATCTCTTCTTCTATGTTCTCTTTAGCTTGTTATGCTTACATTTTCGCTTTTTGAATTTCTCATGATATCTTTCGATTTCAGAATACAATAGTATCAATGTTAAACTAGAGTTTTGTGTAACGCCCCAATTTTGTCCGTTTTATTTAATCGAGTCGTTTTGATTATTTTATTATTATTTTATTTTATTTTTGACTTTTATTTGATAATTTGTTATTTTTCATTGTCGTGTTATTTTATCGCGTTTTGGGAACGTTTGTGAGATATTTGAGTGTAGGGGTATTTTGGTCTTTTCATTTATTTCTTAAGTTAGAAAGTATAAGAGAAAAGAAAAGAGAGAAAATAGTAAGGAAGGAAAAGGAAAAGAAGAAAAAGAGGAAGAAAGAAAAGAGAAAGAAAGAAGAAAAGAGAGAAAACTTGGAAAGGAAGAAACTCAATCAACCGACTTTTAAAACACGATTAATTAGGTAAGGGTGCGAAACTCGATTATCTTATGATTGTGTATGATTATGTAGGTGTGTGTTGGAATGTTTATGGTGTTTTCATAGCTTTTTAATTCTAGGTCGGAACGATGGAAATCGATGTTTTCGCGGTTGAAATGTGATGTAAATGTTGTAGATTACTTGTTACCATGATTGGGTTATGTTCTGATTGTTATGTTTTGGTTTGGAAGAGTTTTGGGTGAAAAATATGGTTTTTGGGTTTCAAATAGCGCTGCATAATTTCTGGGTTTTCCTTGGTTTGCCTAGTGAACCTGGGGCGAAGCAGTAGCGAATGAGTTTTCGCGGGTTCGCCTAGCGAACCAGTAAGCGAAGGTCAGCGAATGTTCGCTAATGTTGTTCGCCTAGCGAACTTTGTATCTTTTTGGCTCTGGTTGTTGCTGCCTTGGTTCGCCAAGGGGTTCACCTAGCGAACTTTGTGTCTGTTTTTATCTGATAGTGGTTTCGCTGGACATTCGCCTGGCGAAGGTGGTAGCGAATACTCACTAGAGGTTTCGCCTAGCGAACATGGCAGTTTGTGTAATTTTGTTTTCTTCCTAACTTCTGATCCGTAAGTCGGATTGGGGTGTGGTTGGGTGCGTTAGAAAGCTTGTGAGTGGTTCTTTCTTATTAAAATGGTTTGGAGATTGTTGGTCGATTTAATTATGTCAGGAATTTGGAATAGTGTCGTTTTGTCGACTTTCGTCGTTATAATTGTGTGTGATTGGTGTGTATCATGCAACGTGCTGTTGATATGGATATGGTATGACTTGTGTACTGTTGTATGGTGTAAATGCATGTGTTTAGATGGTGTGATGATGGTTTGTGGCCGTATGGCAAATAAATGCATTGTTTTGGGCTTGAATTTCAAAGCATGATTAATGTGGAGTGAGATGATTGCATATATGTGTGCATTTGAATGTCATGAGTCATTGTATGCCAAGCATCATGATATGCATTCTTGAGATGTCGTGTGCCCTAGTGGGTGTGAGCGACGAATCGATTCCAGAGGGAATCCTCTATAACATCGTGAGCCTTATACCGAGAGGACCTAAAGCGATGATTATAGACGATCGTTAGCCTTATACAAAGAGGACCTAAAGCGATCAGATTGTGAGCCTTATACAAAGAGGGCCTAAAGAAATCCATAAACGTCGTGAGCCTTATCCAAAGAGGACCTAAAGCGACGGGGAACATCGTTTGCCCGACGGGGAGTTACACTAAGTAACAAGCGATGATTCCAATAGTTCCTGAGTGAACTAGTGTTGAGAATGATGGATGGATGGTACCGCATGTGCATTTGCATAGAGTCGTTGGGTCGGTCTCCTTGCATTTGCATAAATCATGAATGGATTGATTGTGTGTGGAATTGTGGATGAAATTGATGAGTTGATATATGTCTATATGTTGGTGATATTTGTATTGTGCTTGGTTGACATACTTTGTGTTGTTTGTGTTTGAATTCTGGTATAATTGGTGGTGAGAATATTTTATATGTGTATTTTCTTGTTATTATATAATTGTATGCAAATATATTATGATTGGGTTTCTCACCCTTCTGCTGTTTTTGATGCTCTACGAGACATTGCAGATTAGATGCTGGAGGTCTTTTTGTGAAGCTTAGGTCTTCATTCTTTTGTCGGTCGGCTCTGATATGTAGCACCGGGTAGTCGGGGGATCGAGTGTGATTATTTTGTATTTATGTATATGTATCTTTTGGATTGTATATGTATGATATTGGATATGACAGACAAACTTTTTATGATATATATACATGAGATTCAGTTACGGATTTTCCGCTTTTATTCTGTATCTGAATTGTGGGTGTTGGGAACTCAGTTCCTTTGTTATGTGCTACCTGAATTGTTGCATATCTTTATGAGCAGGTTTATGTGTATTTGTCCCAAATTGATGTGACCCCTCGATCTATGTCGTGAATGTTTTTAAATATACTCTGATTAATTGTTATCGCTTTATTTAATTGGGGGTATAGATTGGGGGTGTTACATTTTGCATAAACAAACAAACAATACCTCAGTAGCACTGCACCAAACAGAAATTGAATAAGAGTATAAATTAAAATTAAAAATAATGAAATAAAATAAAATTAAAATTAAAAATGTAGCACAAAAATTTTCCTTGTTGAAATTATTCAACAATCCCCGACAACGGCACCAAAAACTTGATGAAATTTTAGCAAGTTTACTAAACGTATCGAAGTAATAAAAATCTATGTTCATATCCACAGGATTGAGATATTTTAGCAGGGTAAAATTAAGTGCTATTGAAAAGTGAACTTGGGGGTTTGCTTGATATTTTTATCGAAAATACTTAAAAGTTAGGAAAATATAAAATGGAGAAGACGAATAAGTCTTATTCGAATCCCCTAATTTCATTGTTGAAGAATGTGTTTATTTGTCTAAAGCCGATTTTACAAAATTAAGATGAATTAACAAGGCCGTTATACTCAATTATTTGGTGTATAATTCACTAATTTAAACTACAACTCCCTAATCTCTTAGGCGAGTTAGATAGTAAAATCAGGAAATTTACGTCCGTTAATTCTTTTGCCATAACTAATAATTTCTTATCCCTAAATCAATTATATAAATGGAAAATTACTCTAGATCAAGTTGATAGAGTTAGAGTTAGTAATATCTACTAACCGAAGATCAATTTGGGAATTCAGCAACACAAAAGAGTGTTAAACAAAAGGGGTATTTAATAGAAAATATAATATCAACTTCTACAAATAACACAAAACAAGTCATATGGTTCAACAGTGGGTACATCACCTAAGACCTAATCAAAATTAAATTAACTACTCATAGCAATAAAGGTCCATACAATGAGTTTAGAAGAATAATATATGATGAAATTCTGGTACCAGACGTGTGATGTTAAGGTGCGATGTCACAACAACACACTCTGCAATAATGGATAGAATAAGCAACAGGAAAACACAAGGAATTGTTCACCCAGTTTGGTCTAACTACCTACGTCTGGGGGCTACCAAGCCAGGGATGAAATTCACTACTTGTAGATATAATTTACAGACTCAACACACCAGTTGACAATCTCCTAAACTTATACTCTACTAGTGACTTTCTACCTAAGAAACCACTTAGATATGAGAACACTACTCAATCCCCTAAAACACTCAAAGAACAACCTCTTTGAGATCCCTTGATCTTGCTTCCTAGCTTCGATCAATCAACAACTCTCTATTGCTTCACAGCTTCTAGAGAGGACAGAAAATTCAACACCTATTCAACCTAGAATAGTGTGATTACCAGTACTCTAAACAAACCCTAGACTCTAAGCCTCCAGCTCTTGATCTTCAATCTGTTTTCTGCACCTTCTTCCTTGGTCTTGTGCGCTTTATATAGCTCCTTGAATTTGGATTGGATTTGTCACAATATTTGATCAGATTTGTTAATTAAAAACTGAATCTTTTAAAACAGATTGTATCCCCAAAATCTTTTTAAATCTTCCACCTTTTAATTCTCCAACAAACCTGCAATCAAATCTCCCATGTAACAGAAAATATCTAGCCCAAGATATTCTCATCCAACGAGTCAACACTCTCCACAATTCCAGCTAATACGCGACCCTAATAACAACAAGCCCATGTTGTCATTAGCTTCAGTTCTGCAGGTCTGATGTTACAACATCACCTATGTGACATCAGACATCCACTTCAGCAACTAGCAACCTTAACACAGCCCAGTGTTAAGTGCAATGTTATGACATCAAGCCCATGACATCAAACATAGTTAACCTTCACAACTTAGTACAACCCAGTACTAAGACTCAATGTTGCAACATCAACACCATGACATCAGCATTGAACACCTTGTTGTTTTACCAAAATTCCAGCCAATCCAGGAACTTACAATCTCCCCCTTTGGCTAATTTTGGCTAAAACAATCTCTGCATCTTCAGAGACTTCAGCAGCGGAATATCTTCAATATTTTGAAACTTTAACTTGCAGCAGTTTGACAATCTTCATATAGTCTTCATTACTTGATCTGCTGCAGCACCATCTTCATTATTGACAACAGCCAAATTGGTGCTCCCCCTCAAAAACTTGAACCAGCATCACAGCTATTCAGTAGCTCACAATGTGCAGCACATCTCCCCCTTGATGTCTGCTTTGCTGCACTCTGCACTCTTCAATGCTATGAATACTTCACTAGCAGCTCCACAACTATGTTGTCTATACTCCCCCTCCACAGCTGCATCATTACTTTTCAACTAAACACCTTTTATTTTTATTCTTTTAGCAGCAACTACTCTTCTCCTCATGGCATTTATTAACTCTCCCCCTTTTTAGCCATAATTAGACAACTATCCCAAATCAAATGCCCTACAAGGTGACATAATACTGGTCCCACTGTCAGTAGCAACAAGACCTATGTAGTCTCCAAGCACAATGTTCTGACATTATTAATGACATAGTCAAAAACAACTTCCAACCCCTTGACTGGTCAGGCGATACAACCCAAGCATTTGAACAAACCATTATAAAACCACTCTTTCTCCTATGCTCAGCACAACACACCAATAAAGCATGAGTCAATCAAGCTCCAAAGAACCAACCAAGAACCTCAAGCATGAGGATACACAATCAGACCCTTTGAAGAAGAAGATCAAATCTTAGACGACATCAGGTCCTTCTACAGGAGCAACAAAAACTGGCAGGACTTCAGTGACCACTATGAAGCCTGGTAAGAACCATTCTGCTCAACAACAGCCTTCAGAAGGAGATTGGCATGAGGATGTAGTCTAATCTTGTATTTTCAACTATTGAATAAAAATCCTATTTTTAGATTTTTCAGTTGCCATGCCAAACACTTTACAGTACTATTCTAAACTGCTGAAATTTGTACTGCATTAAACAGAACCAGAGCACCAAGATGAGTTTCTTAGAGAGACTACACTAAAAAATTGAACAGACTATTTTATGTACCATACTATCTGCAGTTGAATAACCATTATCTTATAGGCCAACTGCACCATAAAACATCTTTCAATTAATTTTGAAGTAATACGCTCCCCAATTTTAAGCTCTCAAATTGGTTAGCATACATGAACTCATCATCTAATTTCTCTTTATTTACCAAATAATCTGAGTATTTAACCAGATCTTTTCTATCAACCTGCTCATCATCCCATTGATGAGTAACATTCTGCAATGTTGTAACATCTTTCTTGACATGGTGATTGCCCAACAGCCGTTTCTTCCACAAGAGTTGATAGCATGAGTTCTTTCCACATAACACTGATCTACGACTGTTCTTCTTCTTAGATCTGAGAACTAATCTGATTTTGCCCCTCTTGTCAACTTTGCTCCACGATTTTGGAGAATCTTTACTTAAGGCCCTTTTCTTGTCCTTCCTTCTTCCAATTTTCTCATCACCAGATGAGTCCTCAATCTCAATGACCTCGACCTGATCCTTCTCTTTACCCTTGTGACTAGCTTCCCTAGGGGATGATGTTCTGACATTACCATTGACATCAGGATCTTTACCCTCATCCTTTTGAAGATCTTTGTCCTCTTGAGTGGCGACCTTCTCAGCAGCCATTTGCCTTAGAGGGACAGAAATCCCTTTTACGCGTATCCCCTTCTCCAGGATTTTGGTGGTAAGCTGTTCTAACTCCAAGTCTACATTAAACTTCTCTTCAATAGCTTGGGATGATGATGTCCTGCCTTCAGTTTTATTCGTAGGGGAGGGTTTAGGGTTATCTGACTCGGAACGAGCACCAGAACCGTGTTCATCATTGCCTAGGTCGTTTTCGGAGGGAACCCTAGTTCGTGCCAGTTTAGAGTTCTTGGAAGACATCATTCCTTTGAAACAGACCAGGTTTAGAACAAAACTCTCTATGTTGTTGAGATTTAGGAAGATGAGGCGTTGTGATGAGATGGTTTTGGAAGGTCTTGATGTGATATTAATATGGTAAGGCCCCTGATTTTGGTTCCAATTACTAAAGTTTTCCCTCCACGAAACCTTTCCTTTTAAAAATTTAAAATGATTCACCCTAGAGCTCATTAGCTCAGTTTGACCTTTCAGTATCCCTTCATACTTGATGTCACAACCTAATGTTAAAGCATCAGTCTTGTCATCCACAGTGGGGCTAACCCTTATGGGTATCCAAGAATAACAATTGTTTCTGGTTCTGACTCCTTTCATGACCACTTCATCCTTCTCACTTGTCACCAGACACTCATCCTTTGAGTAGCAGACTTTGTACCCTTCGTCACATAGCTGACTTATGCTGATCAGATTAGCATCCAACCCTTGGACAAGCATCACACTATCAAGAGTGAGTCCATCAAGATTTTTCACTCTTCCAACTCCCTCTACAACTCCTTCTTCTCCATTACCAAAGACAACCTTGTTAGCATGCCCAGACATGATCTCCACCAAATACTCCTTGGATCCAGTCATGTGCTTTGAACATCCACTGTCAAAGTACCAAGTTCCTTCTTCTGCTTCTTTGTCTGACAACTGAGCCAATAAGCACTTCCCCTTCTCCTTAGGTACCCATTGTTTAACAACTTTGGGCTTGTGCTTTCTCCCTCTGTTTTGAGGCTGAGGGTATCCATGCAGCTTGTAACAAAAGTACTGCATGTGTCCATACCTTCCACAATAGAAACATCTGATTATATCATCTCTGAAGTGGTTAAACCTTCTCCCACCTTGATGATAAAGCTGTGGCTGCCACTCATAATGTTGTCTTCTCCTTCCAGAGTTAGCTTGTCTTCTATCGTGCTGATGTCTTTTACCATAGGTAAACTGTCTCCTAAACTGACGATGCTGTCTTCTAGGCTGTCTCCCATGGTGATAAGGCTTCCTCCTCCTATAATTGTAAGGTACAACATTGTTGAAACCAGATCCATACCAGTTTTCCTGATGTTGAGACATCTGCTCTGACATGTTCTGTTTGTACCTTGCAGCCTTCATGCTCCTATGATATTGGGGAGGCATATACTGTCTAGCACCTTGAGGCTGCTTTCTCTTCTGATTATGACCAGTCTTCTTCTCAATCTTCTTAGGTTGTGAAACATCAGCTTCCTTGGGAGTAAGATTCTGCCTCTTTGGCTGATGTTGAGGCACATTTTGTGACTCTTCCTTCTTTAGACCTGAAGTACTTGCTTCTGAGGTACCTTTGTCTTCGGCCACATATCCGATCCCAGCTTTGTCTCCAGCAACTCTTTCTGACTGGAGTATCTTGTCAAGAGTGGCTGTACCACTGTTCAACATTCTAACAGTTTTAGTCATATGCTCAAGATGAGCTTTGACACATAGGACTTCTTTCTCCAATTCAGCTTTATCATCCTCAAGCTGAGCTATCTGTTGCTTGTGGCACTTGTTTTCTTGACAGACTTCAGCACTCTTAAAATACAACTCTCTGTAGGTTGAAGCTAGCTCATCATAAGTGACTTCTCCATCACTATCATCATCAGATTCAGCAATTCCTGTCAAAGCTGTAACATGCTTTGCTGACTCACTTTCACTTTCACTGTCAGAGTCAGACCAGGAAATTGTCAAGCCCTTATTCTGCTTCTTCAAGAATGTGGGACACTCTTTCTTGACATGTCCATACCCTTCACATTCAAAGCACTGAACACCTTTATCTTGGACAGTCTTCTCTTCATCTTTCTCTTTTGACTTGCTGATGTCAGAGGAGATGTTCTTGACATTAGGCTTGTAGTTATAGTTCATCTTCTTGAACACTTTGTTGAATTGCCTTCCCAACATAACTATAGCCTAAGGCAGATCCTCCTGGGACTCATCATCTTTAGCTGCTGCAGGAGTGGAGACTAAGGCTATACTCTTGGGCTTCTTTTCTGGTTCTTCCTCATTCAGCCCAAGTTCAAATGTTTGAAGAGATCCAATAAGCTCATCAACTCTCATCTTGCTGATGTCTTGAGATTCTTCAATGGCTGTTACCTTCATCTTATACTTCTTAGGGAGGGACCTAAGAATCTTTCTTACCAGCTTCTCTTCTATCATCTTCTCACCAAGAGCACTGGATGCATTTGACAGCTCAAGAACACTCATGTGGAAGTCATGAATAGTTTCCTCTTCCTTCATCTTCAAGCTTTCAAACTTAGATGTTAAAAGCTGAAGTCTTGACATCTTCACTCTAGATGTACCTTCATGAGTAGCCTTCAAAATATCCCAAGCAGCCTTAGCAGTTTCACATGAGTTGATCAGCCTGAATATATTCTTGTCAACCCCATTGAAGATAGCATTTAGGGCTTTTGAATTCCCAAGGGCAAGCTCATCTTCTTCCTTGGACCATTTTTCTTCAGGCTTTCGCTTAGAGGTGCCTTCTTTATCCTTGCCAGCATCATCTTTTTCACACACAACAGGAGCTTCCCACTCTTTAATGACAGCCTTCCAAGCTCTGCTGTCTAATAACTTTAAAAAGGTAGTCATTCTAGGCTTCCAATACTCATAGTTTGAGCCATCCAATATAGGGGGTCTGTTGACAAATACTCCAACCTCTTTGTCCATCTTTCACCAGAAAGTAACTTCCCTAGATCTCACCCAGAGACAGACAGGATGCCTGCTCTGATACCAATTGAAATTCTGGTACCAGACGTGTGATGTCACAATAACACACTCTGCAATAATGGACAGAATAAGCAACAGGAAAACACAAGGAATTGTTCACCCAGTTCGGTCTAACTACCTACGTCTGGGGGCTACCAAGCCAGGGATGAAATTCACTACTTGTAGATATAATTTACAGACTCAACACACCAGTTGACAATCTCCTAAACTTATACTCTACTAGTGACTTTCTACCTAAGAAACCACTTAGATATAAGAACACTACTCAATCCCCTAAAACACTCAAAGAACAACCTCTTTGAGATCCCTTGATCTTGCTACCTAGCTTCGATCAATCAACAACTCTCTATTGCTTCACAGCTTCTAGAGAGGACAGAAAATTCAACACCTATTCAACCTAGAATAGTGTGATTACCAGTACTCTAAACAAACCCTAGACTCTAAGCCTCCAGCTCTTGATCTTCAATCTGTTTTCTGTACCTTCTTCCTTGGTCTTGTGCGCTTTATATAGCTCCTTGAATTTGGATTGGATTTGTCACAATATTTGATCAGATTTGTTAATTAAAAACTGAATCTTTTAAAACAGATTTTATCCCCAAAATCTTTTTAAATCTTCCACCTTTTAATTCTCCAACAAACCTGCAATCAAATCTCCCATGTAACAGAAAATATCTAGCCCAAGATATTCTCATCCAACGAGTCAACACTCTCCACAATTCCAGCTAATACGCGACCCTAATAACAACAAGCCCATGCTGTCATTAGCTTCAGTTCTGCAGGTCTGATGTTACAACATCACCTATGTGACATCAGACATCCACTTCAGCAACTAGCAACCTTAACACAACCCAGTGTTAAGTGCAATGTTATGACATCAAGCCCATGACATCAAACATAGGTAACCTTCACAACTTAGTACAGCCCAGTACTAAGACTCAATGCTGCAACATCAACACCATGACATCAACATTGAACACCTTGTTGTTTTACCAAAATTCCAGCCAATCCAGGAACTTACATATGAAACTCAAGGATTAATCTGGTCTCCAATGGATGAAAACCCAATTTCCTTAGCTCCTGGATCTCCTTGCTGTCACTTTCTAGCTCCAAAATCGTTAACTCTTCTAAATGTGCATTTTTTCCTTTTGAAGAGCCAAACACTCGTTAGAATACATATCCATTGTGGCCACAACCACTCTCATTGCACCCAAGATGCGGTGGCATATCTTTGATCGCGATCGCTATATTTATGTCGTATCGCGATGACATCCACTTGCGCCCTTGATGGTCACCCAAATTTTCCAGTGACGAAATGTTATTTTCTTTGCTTTTTCTTCTAAATTTCATAACTCTTCTTCCTTATTACACTTATTCGGTTATTTAATGTTTCTTCTTCAAATTGAATCAAATTGACTTGAAAATAACTAAAACCAATTGAAAATGCTTGTAAAAATTATATGATGACAGAGTGTCATTAGTTACACAATGTATAAAGTGGCAAAGGAAGTATGGTTGTTAGGATTAATTTTATGGAGGAGGAATTTCATCCATATTTGGACCTAGCTATTTAAATCATATCTCATGTAGTGGATATGTCTCTCATCTCGTCCCAACTTATAGGTTTTTCAAACGTTGCAGATATCAGTTGTCATACGATTATAGTCCAAGTTACATTTAGCCAATTGGATAAAAAACATGTCCAATTTTCTTGGATTATCCATATAATTATCTTGAATATGTGAATGGATGGCTTCTTTGTCAAAAGGAACCATTTGACCTTGAACCCAAGATGATATTTCCATAGGTGTATTTTGTGTGGGGTTGGAATTAGCATAAAATTCCTTGATGATGTCTAGGTTAAGATGCTATAGATGATGTACTAGAACACTCCAACCTCTAGCATTGATCTCTTGTACAATATATGAATAATCACCTCTGTTTTCTAACTCAACTATCCACTATTGTACCATGTTGTGGCTTTCGAATTTAGTATAAATTTTTTCATGACGATGCTCCGCAAGTGCACGGATTTATCGAAGTAATATAAAAGATTGTCGAACCCACAAAGACCAATGTCAACCTACTGTAATCTATCGTTGCTTTGTAAAGCTAAGGCTATGATTAAAATGGTACGAATGGTAATATAAACTCTAATTACTAAAGGTTTTAAAATAATACTAAAACGAGGCCGAAATATGATTTCCGCGCACCTAAGGGACTTGTAGAATACAGGTACTGATTATGACTATATGCCTATTCTGTAGAATATACCGACTTAAAGGCTCCGCCTCGCGCTCTCGCGGTCTTAACTAAAGTCATATCTCTTAATCCCAAGATTTTTCTCTCGCTCTCCCGGTAACTAAGAAACACTATTTGAAAGCCAACAATATCCTAATCAACATCTAAAGCGCTCTTGCTGTATTTATATATGATGCCTAATTTCTACTATCCGGTTCGCTCCTCACGCTCTCGCGAATCTCGGCTCAAACCTTTATATGCTTCTCACTCTCATGACAAAGCAATGTTAAATAACTTCTCACTCTCATGACAAAGCTACTTAAATTATGCATAGAAATTATAACCAAAACGACATACAATCGCGATTTCATACTTAATACATCTACGGAGTCTCGTCAGTAACGACGGTTCTCATACGACGGTCTCAACACAAATTAACTAGACATGCAATTAAATGAAAACAAACTAAACATGGTAAATACAATCAAGGACATCATGCTTAAACAATTATAGAATACGATAACAATAATAATAAAGCGATAAATAAAGAACCTATAAATGCGGGAAAATAAATGGAACTGAACTCGAATACGAAAATGGCGGCAAGATTTGTATGGATTCTTCAGTAATACAGCAGTACAAGGAAATAGAAAATACAAAGTTGCAGCAATTCCTCAGTGTGTGCAATTGCTGCTTTGAACGGTAAATTTATGCTTAATTCTAAGACGCGATTCGGCGGCGCTTCTGCGCAACTCCCGGATCCATCCTGGAACTAGCCTAAGAGGTCTTATTTATAGATAAAAAATACAGTTACAAGGCCTAAATTGGAATTCTGAGATGGAGGGAAAAGAAACTGCCAAAAACTGCCTGAAACTGCCAAACTGCTGCAAAAAACTGCTCCCGCCATAAATGGCGACCGCCGTATGCCTAATGGCGATCGTCATTGCTTCAAATTGGAGTTTCCCTCCTTTTTGGGCACGGCGAACGCCTTCCTCAGGGCATGGCGAGCGCCATTCCTTTGAGGAGGCCAGAACATGCACTTTTGCTACTTTTTCTTCACTCTTCAGCTCTGTTTTCGCTATTTTTCCATACTTGCCGATTAAACACCTATCAACATAAAAACAAAGGAAAACATAATAAATCAAAGCAAATAGTATGAAAGACTCGATAAAACGTACTAAAAATGCGCTAATGAGTCGGAAAATACGATACGAATTCGAGTTATCACGGTGGCTCATATACTTATGGTTATCATAGGGTGTACCAGATGATCCTATATCAGAGGCTTACCTTTTTTTTTTTTAAAATTGATTTCCTTGGATTCATCTGCAACATTTAATCAATAACATATAATAATTGAAAATTTATTAGGCAATATGATTAAATACACAAAGTTACAACCTTTATTTTTTTCACTATGTTTTTTGTTTCAACAAAGATGATGAAATTCAAGGTTTAGAATGTTCTTGGCTAGTTTTTTTCATGACAAGAAATCATTTCATATCCAAGTCAAACTTAAAGGGATATTATCTAAAGCAACCTAGAAGTTTACAGTACACAAAAAATCCACTGTTAATCCTAATGTATAAGTTCAAGTATACATGCATGTATTATTTCTCAATATCAAATTAACATAATGAAGCTATTATTTCTTCTTTAATTAAGTTCTAAACTAGGGAAGTACTGAGTTTATCAAACCAAGTTCAAAGTGTATAAACATGAAACATAATGCAGAGAGTAAAATGACATACCTGAGTAACACTACGCCAAAATTGATTTTTGGCAGCACTACATAGACATCGCTTTTTCCCAAAAGCGCTGCTATAAGTTTTAAAAAAACAAAAAAAAAACAAAGGAAAAAAGCACTGCTAAAGGTCAGATGTAGGTTACACTTTAGAAAGCATTTTTTGGAAAGTGCTGCTAAAGGCTACCATTTGACAGCACTTTTAAAAAGCGCTGCTAAAGGCCTTTCGTAGACCACACTTTAGCCAGCGCTTTTTGGAAAGCGCTGCTAAAGGCCATTCCTATACCACACATTAGAAAGCGCTTTTTTAAATTGCTTCTATATGCCTAGGAAAAGAAAGCGTTTTTAATTCAAAATCGCTGCTAAATGTATCACATAAGAAAGCGCTGCTATAAGTCTTTTAAAATATAAATAATAAAATAGAAACTCTTTCTTTTCAACACTGTTTCTCTTCTCAAGCCCTAACTTTCAGACTCTCTTTATCGCGATACTCTCTCTCCTGTATCTCCCTCTCTCTCTGTGCAGCTGCTCCCTTCGCCCCTCCGTTCGTGACTGTTTCTCTTCTGAACTGAATCAAAAAAGAGTGAATTTGGTGTCTTTCTTCTTTGAAACATCTCTCTTGGGTTTCTTTAAGGTTTTTGTTGAGTCCCTCCTTTTGAGGTTGGCATTAATTTTGGTAAAACTAACTTAGCAGAAAGATGTTGGACAAGATGTCCTAACATGCTAGACTAACTGCATGTTGAGATGTTTGACAAGATGTCCTGTCAGGAGGATTCGACATCTTTGTTTCTTACAGTTTTGAACTAACTGTTTGTGGTAACAGGTGTGATTGGAATATGACTAGGATTCCAGGTGGCATCTGAGATTGTGGAATCATAGATTCTGATTCTAATCGGATTTGCGGTTTCCTTGTGAAGGAGACATTTTTGGTAACTTGGGATTGAAGAAAGAATTAGGTCGCTAATTCTGAGGAAGATTTCTCCTGCGTTTTAGAAGCCCAAGTCCAGCTGTGGTTTGCAATATAAATAGGTTAGAATTAACCTAGTTCATTGTTGGTTGTTGCGGCTGTTTAGAAGTACTAGGGTTTGTACTTGTGAGCCTCTCGTATATTGCGTGAATACTTGAGAAGGACATTCTTATTGAGTTGTAATATTTTCAGTCACTGCTGTGATTGAAAGGTAATTGAAAAGGGTCTCATACCTAGGAGAGTCTTAGGTAGAAATATAGGAAGGGTAGTTTCTAGGTGATAAGTTGTAAACGTTGGAGTTTAGCTTAGAACCAATTCTACATAGTGATTTCATTCCTGGCTTGGTAGCCCCCAGACGTAGGTGTAGTTGTTCACCGAACTAGGTTAACAATCTCTGGTGTTATTTACTTTCTGCTATTTACAGTTGTTCTTCCTTAGATCCTTGTGAGAAGCAGAGATCAAGTGTCACGACATCCTGTCTGACATCTTCGTGATCTGCTTAACCAGAATTTCAATTGGTATCAGAGCAGGCATCCTGCTCTGTATCTGGGTGAGATTCAGGGACGATACTTTCTGGTACGATGGATAAAGAAGGAGGAATACTAAATAGACCACCAATACTTGAAAGTTCCAATTATGATTATTGGAAAGTTCGTATGGTGGCGTTTATCAAGTCTATGGATGGAAAGGCTTGGAAGTCTGTGGTCAAGGGGTGGGATCCACCAAAGATCAAAGACAAAGATGGGAAGCTCACTGAGGAGCTGAAACCAGAAGAAGATTGGGATGATGAAGATGATAAACTTGCTCAAGGAAACTCTAAAGTCTTGAATACCTTGTTCAATGGGGTGGACAAGAACATCTTCAGACTCATTAAGAATTGCACTGTTGCAAAGAATGCGTGGGAAATTCTGAAGACTGCACATGAAGGTACCTCTCGTGTAAAAACCTCAAAACTTCAGCTGCTTACTACTAAGTTTGAGAACTTGAGGATGAAAGAAGATGAAAGTATACATGACTTTCATATGAATATTTTTGATATCGCCAACACATCCAGTGACCTTGGTGAGAAGATTCCTAAAGCCAAGTTAGTTCAGAAAATTCTAAGGTCTCTCCCTAAGAGGTTTGACATGAAAGTAACAGCCATTGAAGAAGCTTAGGACATAAATACCATGAAGGTAGATGAGCTTATGGGATCCCTTCAAACCTTTGAAATGGCTATCAACGAAAAGGATGATAAGAAGAAAAGTCTTTCCCTGGTGACAAATCAAGAAGAAAGTGACACCAAGGAGGGTTTGTCTAAAACTGTTGGATTCCTTGAAAAACAATTTCATCAACTGGCAAAATAATTAGATGAGAAGTCTAAGAAAAATGTCAAGGCTCAATCTTCTAACATCTATAGACCAAGAAGTTTTGAAAGAAAACCTAGCCAAAATTCCAACATCTATAGACCAAAAAGCTTTGAAAGAAAACCTAGCCATGATGAGAAATCCAACCAAGGAAAAGGGACAAAGTGTCTGGAGTGTGGAGGAATAGGACATACAAAATGGGAGTGCCCTACGTTTCTCAAGAGGGAAAAGAAAAGTCTCTTTACATCCTGGTCAGAAGATGGTTCTACTAGTGACGAGGAATCCCCAAAGAAAGTTTCTGCACTCACGGGAGTATTTGACACTCGTGTAGGATTAGATATTGAAGGTCTGCCTCATGATGCTTTAGTCAACTCCTACAGGGAATTGTACACAAGAAATGCAGAAATCCATAAATTTGAAGAAGATCGACGTAAGATTATCATGCTTCTTGAGATTGAAAGATTAAAGCATCTTGATATCATATCTAATCTTCAAGAGGAAATCACTTTGCTGGAATCCAAACTTAATAATGATGAAATAATCAAAGACAGATCTGATAAGACACCACATGATGGAGGAGATACTAGAAACATTAGAGAACTTGTTTGCACAGATAAAGAACTGTCAAGTAGGAAAAGAAACTCTGGAAGAAAACAGAAGACGTTCAATCGAGTGTCTCAACATCATTACAGACATCAAAGGAGACAAGACTGGAAATGTCATTATTGTGGCAAATATAGCCACATCAAACGCTACTGCTACAAACTACATGGATATCCCAAGGGTAGGACTGTTGAAAAGAAAAGGATACCCGAGAATGAATCAGTGGCTCTGATAGCTCACTCTCCACAAAAGGAGCATACTGAAGAAAGGTGGTATTTCGACAGTGGATGTTCAAGACATATGACTGGTGTCAAAAACTATCTAGTAAATATGAAGAGTCATTCTCCTAACTATGTAACGTTTAGAGACGGTTCCAAAGGAAAAATTAAAGGAATAGGGAGAACGGTTCAAGTTGGTAATCCTAGACTAGATAATGTGCTATATGTAGAAGGATTATCAGCAAATCTTATCAGTATCAGCCAACTCTGTGATCAAGGGATGAAGGTAAACTTTACACAATCAGAATGCTTGGTTGTAAATGCTGAAAATAAAGTTCTTATGAAGGGGGTCAAATCAACAAACAATTGCTATGTTTGGACTCCTGTACATACAGATCTCTCTCAAATGACAATCAGGAAGCATCGACAAGAGCTATCAGCTTTAGATCTTGATAAATGGGAAATTGGAAGATTAACTAAACTACACACCTAAAGGCTATCTCGAGAATATAGGACCTTCCTCGCAATGATGATCGGAAAGGAAATAGATGTGCATTTGCGGCCACCATTGACTCAGCAACAAAGGAAAATGTAACCCAGGATGTTGTAACATTCTCTCATGACAACCTGAATACTTTTGATATCCTCAAAAATAATCTTGGAAAACTAAAAGGCAAAGTAGGGGTTTGCTTTACGTGCGGCCTGAACAGACTAACCGGTAAGGGTACTGGTCAGAAATGTGTAAGTTCTCAACAAATTAAAAGAGGGTTTCAAAAAGGATAATTTCAAATCAACACAAACTGGGCTAAACCTACTTGCGTCCTCTCAGAAACCACGATTCCTCAGTACGAAAAAGAGTTCAAGCTTCACATGATGTCGCACCAACAAGGAGGAATTAAAGAAATTTCTACATCTTCAGCCGCTAGGGCAAAATCAGGAAAGATGTCAACTGAAGATGCAATTGATGTTGTTCCCTTGTCTATGGTGTCATGCAAGCCTAAGAAATTTCCTGCACGAAAAGCTAAAATCTTCTCTACAGGTAATACTTCTGAATATGGTAACCCCTGTTATGATTCTAGGAGTAAAAACGAAATTGATGTTGAGAATGATAAAAGATTAAGACTACTAGTTGCTGAGGAACTAAATATTAAGTGCAAAGTGATTACTGATAGAAATGTGTTAGTCACATTGTCTCCTGGTAAGAAACAAGAGGATGGTAAGAATACCAACGAAGGGATTGAGTCAAGCCACAACAACTATGAACTTGAAAATGAAACAACCCCATCCCCGGGACAGACACTAGAAAACATCAAGGAAGGGAGAAATGATACAGAAATCAACCTGGATAATTCTCCATTTGATGATGAGATCATAGGTAATGTTGTCAAGAAACTGAAAACAAGGAAAAGGAAAATTAGGGATACTGAAAACAAAGTTGATAAAAGAAGCATTAAAATTACTATTGGACCGTAGAAATCCTGGAGCAAGGTTGCTATTGTGACTGATAAAAGAAAGGTCAGTTCTGACACTGAGTCAGACTATGATATCTAGGACATGACTCCCACAAAGGTTCCAAGTGCAAAGAATCAAACTGTGAGCATTACTAAGGTCCCTCTAGATAATATCTCCTTTCATGCACCTGAGTGTAACACCCCCAATCTATACCCCCAAATAAACAAAACGGTAAATAAAATTCAAAATTTCATCAGAGTATAATTAAACATGCACGGCATAGAAAGGGGCGCCACATCAATTTGAAACAAATATACAACACCTGCTCATAAAGATATGCAACAATTCAGGTAGTGTAGCAAAGGAACTGAGTTCCTAACACCCACAATCCAATTACAGAATAAAAGCGGAAAATCCGTAACTGAATCTCATATATATATATATCATAGAAGTGTATGTGTCATATACAACCATACATGTACAATCCAAAAGATACATATACATAATACAAAATAATCACACTCGATCACCCCGACTACCCGGTGCTACATATCAGAGCCGACCGACAAAAGAATGAAGACCTAAGCTTCACAAAAAGACCTCCAGCAACTCTAATCTGCAATGCCTCATAGAGCATTATAAAACAGCTGAAGGGTGAGAAACACAATCATAATACAGTTGCATATAATTATATATTAACACAGAATGCACAAGTAAAATATTCTCACCACAAATACACCACAAACAAATACAACACAACACAATACAATTATCAGGTATCCATCACCAATGCATATCAATCATACACAATGCACTCATCATCAACACATTTATATATATATTCCATCCCATTAATCACATTCACAATTCCATACACAATTAATCCATGGTTTATGCAGATGCACAGAGACCGACACAACGACTCTATGCAATACACATGCGGTACCGACTTCCAATGTTTCTCATCACTAGTTCACTCAGGAACTCTGCTGGAATCATCGCTCGTTACATCACTGTAACTCCCCGTCGGGCATATGATGTTCCCCGTAGCTCACACCTCACACGGGCACACGACATTTATGGATCGTTCACACCCCACACGGGCACACGACCCGATCGCTCACACCCCACATGGGCACACGATCGTCTATAATCATCGCTTTCGGTCCTCTTATTTTTAAGGCGCTTCAGTCCTCTTATTTTTAAGGCACACGATGTTATAGCAGATTCCCTCTGGAATCAATCCGTCACTCAGGACGTCACAAGAATGCATATCATGATGCTTGGCATACAATGACTCATGACATTTAAAATGCACACATATATGCAACCATTTCACTCAACATTAATCATGCTTTACAATTCAAGCCCAAAACAATGCATTTATACCATACAACAGCACACAAATCATACTATATCCATATCAACAACACATTGCATGATACACACCAATTACCCACAATTATAACAACAAAAGTCGACAAAACCACACTATTCCAAATTCCCGACATAATTAAATCGGCTAACAATCTCAGAACCAATACTATAAGAAAGTACATGCTACAAGCTTTCTAACGCACCAAACCATGCCTCAAACTGAACCACAGATCAAAAGTTATAAGGAAAACAAATTGGGAAAAACTGCCACATTCGCAGTGCGAAGCTCCTAGCGAGTCCTTCGCTACTTCATTCGCAGTGTGAATGTCCCAGTGAACCAAGTCAGTAGCCAAAAAGCCTAGAAAATTTCCACCGTTCGCAGTGCGAACGTCCCAGAGAATGCTCGCTACCCCATTCGCAATGTGAATCCTCCAGCGAACAGTGGCAGAATGAAAAACAATACAACGTTCGCAGTGCGAACCTCACGCGAATGTTCGCCACCCATTCGCTGGCCATTCGCAGTGCGAACCTGCGATTTCAGCAAAACCCAGCAGTGCACCAGATCATCCCAAAACCATATTTTCTCCACCCAAAACATTTCCAAACCAACATATAGAAATCAAAACATAACCCAAGCATGGTAACAAGTATTCTACTACGTTTACACCAATTTCTAACCGCGAAAACACAGATTTCTCATCATATTCTCATTTCCAACCTAGAATCAAAAGCTATGGAAAGACAAGAAAACACACCAGCACACACATACATAATCATACACAAGCATAAGATAATCGAGTTTCGCACCCTTACCCGATTTAATCGTGTTTAGAAAAGTCGGGAGATTGTTCTCTTGATTTCCAAGTTTTCTCTCTTTTTCTTCTCTTCTTCTCTTTTCTTTCTCTTTTCCTTCTTCTCTTTTTCTTTCTCTCTATTTTTCTCTCTTTCTATTTCTATTTTCTCTCTATTCTTTCTATTATATTCTTAACTTAACAAAATAAAGCAAAATGACCCAAAATACCCCTACACTCAAATATCTCGCAAACGCTCCCAAAACGCAATAAAATATAATCACGATGAAAAATAACATATTTTCACATAAAAGTCAGAAATAAAATAATATAATTATAAAATACTCAAAACGACTCAATTAATTAAAAAGACAAAACTGACTGAACTGACTGGGGCGTTACAACTCTCCCCCACTTAGAAATTTTCGTCCTCGAAAATATACCTGAGATGAACAACTCTGGATACGACTCCCGCATCCTACTCTCCAACTCCCACGTCAAATTGCCCTTAGCAGCGCCTCCTCACGCCACTTTCACAAGTGCAATATCCTTGCCCCTTAACCGCTTCACCTCGCGATCCAAAATCCTCACCGGTAATGCCTCCACTGTAAGATTCCCTCTTACCTCAACCTCATCCATTGGAATCACATGCGACGGATCCGGAACATACTTTCGAAGCTGTGAAACATGGAACACATCATGCAAATTCGACAGATTCGGCGGCAACGCCACCCTATAAGCCACAGCACCCACTCTCGCAGATATCTGGTAAGGACCAATAAACCGAGAAGTAAGTTTCTTCGACTTCAATGCCCTACCAACACCCGTTACCGGCGTAACCCTCAGAAATACATGATCTCCCTCTTGAAATTCTAGATCCTTCCTTCTACGATCATGATAACTCTTTTGTCTACTCTGAGAAGCCTTCATTTTCTCACAAATAAACTTCACTTTTTCCGTAGTCTGTTGCACCAACTCTGGCCCAACCACCGAACCCTCACCAGATTCGTGCCAACACAACGGTGTTCGACATCTCCGTCCATACAATGCTTCAAACGGTGCCATTCCAATACTAGAATGAAAACTGTTATTATACGTGAATTCAATCAATGCAAGATAACTATCCCACGCACCACCTTGTTCCAAAACACACGCTCGCAACAAATCTTCCAAGGACTGAATCGTTCTCTCCGTCTGACCATCCGTCTGCAGATGATAAGCCAAACTCAATCTCAATTTAGAACCCAACGCCTTCTGTAAACTTTCTAAAAATCTCGAGGTAAACCTTGGATCTCGATCCGAAATAATACTTAACAGAACCCCATGCAACTTCACAACCACACTGATATAAATCTCAGCTAACCGTTCCAAAGAAAAACTGATGTCAATCGGAATGAAATGAGCCGATTTAGTCAGCCTATCAACAACCACCCAAATAGCATTATGCCCCCTCAGTGTATTCGGCAACCCGGTTACAAAATCCATAGAAATGCTATCCCATTTCCATTCCGGAATATCCAACGGTTGCAACAAACCACTAGGCTTCAGATGTTCTACCTTTGATTTCTGATAAGTCAAACAAGCATACACAAACTGAGCCACATCTCTCTTCAATCCAGACCACCAGAAAAAACTTTTTCAAATCCTGATACATCTTGTTCGCTCCCAGATGTATACTCAAATTACTCTGGTGTCCTTCTTCCAAAATCATTCTTTTCAACTCTATATCATCAGGAATACAAATTCTACCTCGGAACCTCAACACACCGTTAACATCCACTTGAAAATCACTATTCGCATCTTTTCCGCCAACCAACATCAAATCCACCAATTTCACATCCAACTTCTGTTTCTCACTTACCGTCATCAGAAAATCACTAGTAACCTTCAACATACCCAGCCTCACATTATCCGACGTCACTTCACATACCAAACTCAAATCTCTAAACGATTCCAAAAGTTCCCACTCCTTAACCATTAAAGCGGACATATGCAACGTTTTCTGACTCAACGCATCGGCTACCACATTAGCTTTACCAGGATGGTAACTCAAGCCAAAGTCGTAGTCCTTCAAAAATTCCAACCATCTTCGCTGCCTCATATTCAATTCCTTCTGATCAAACAAATATTTCAAACTCTTGTGATCACTAAAGACTTCAAACCTCGCACCAAAAAGATAATGCCTCCAAATCTTCAATACAAACACCACAGCCGCTAATTCCAAATCGTGCGTATGGTAATTCTTCTCATGCACTCTTAATTGCCTTGAAGCATACGCCACGACCTTACCTTCTTGCATTAGCACACCACCTAGACCAATCAAAGACGCATCACAATACACCACAAACGGTTCATTAGGATCCGATAAAATCAAAATCGGAGTTGTCGTCAATCTTCTCTTCAGCTCATTAAAACTTTTCTCGCACCGAATATCCTAAATGAACGCTTGCCCTTTACAAGTCAACTGGGTCAAAGGAAGTGCTAGCTTAGAAAACCCCTCAATGAACCTTCGATAATAACCGGCCAAACCCAAAAAGCTTTGAATTTCAGTAACAGATCTCGGAGCTTCCCATTGTAGAACTGCTTCTACTTTAGATGGATCCATAGCAATACCATTTCCTGAAATCACGTGTCCAAGAAAACTCACTTCCGACAACCAGAATTCACACTTGGACAATTTGGCAAAAAGGTTCTTTTCCTTCAAAACCTGCAAAACAATACACAAATGCTTCGTGTACTCCTCTCGAGACTTAGAATAAATCAATATGTCATCAATAAACACAACAACAAATCGATCCAAATGCTCGTGAAAAATATGATTCATGTACTCCATAAACACACCTGGCGCATTAGAAACCCCGAACGGCATCACAGAATATTCATAATGACCGTATCGTGTCCTAAAAGCCGTCTTCTGAATATCTTCCTCTTTCACCCTAATCTGATGATACCCCGACCTCAAGTCAATCTTACTAAACACACAAGCACCAACCAACTGATCCATCAAATCATCAATTCTCGGAAGAGGATACTTATTCTTAATCGTCACCTTATTCAACTGGCGATAATCAATACAAAATCGTATACTTCCATCTTTCTTTTTCACCAACAAAATTGGAGCACCCCAAGGCGACACACTTGGCCTCACAAACCTCTTTTCCAATAATTCATTCAACTGCTTTTTCAGTTCAACCAACTCAGATGCCGACATTCTATAAGGTGCCATAGAAATAGGTCTAGTACCAGGAACTAGATCTATAGAAAACTCCACCTCTCTCTCTGGTGGCACATCTGAAATATCCTCAGGAAACACTTCCAAAAAATCACACACAACCGGAAACACATCAAGCGAAACTTGACTATCCACAGTCAACGATGCAAACAACCCAAACAACTGAGCTTCATCCGCCAAAAGTTTCTTCAACTCTTTGGTAGATAAGAAACTCGAGTCTTCGCCTTCCTCAAGAGAAGGAAACCTTACTAACTTATGATAACAATCAATATGAACTCGATTGAACTGCAGCCAATTCATTCCCAGAACCACATCTAACCCCTCCAACGGCAAACACACTAAATCCATCTCAAAGTCTTTACCATAAATGGTCAAAGGACAACTTAAACAAACCAAAGAAGTAGTTACTGACCCCAATGCTGGAGTATCAATAACCATCTCACCATCCATCAAAGACAACACAAGATTCAAACGCTTCGTGCACTCAGATGAAATAAACGAATGAGTCGCTCCAGTATCAATAATAGCAACTAAAGGCGTACTATTAATAAAGCAAGTACCTCTTATCAGACGATCTGCACTAGTAGTCTGAGTCCCTGCCAATGCAAACACTTTCCCACCAGATGGAGCCTGCTTCGGTTTCAGACACTTCGTGCTAATATGACCAGGTTCACCACAGTTGAAACACTTCACCACATTCTTCCTTTTACAATCAGCTACGACATGTCCGACACCTCCACAATTAGAACACTTCCTCATATCTTTCTTACATTCGAACTGACGATGTCCCACATCACCACACCTATAACACCTCAGAGGACCAGACATACCTCCACCACTTGACCTTCGATCAAAAGTACCCCTTTGTTTACCCTTATCAGCTGGTGTCACATACGGACCACTACGGAACTGTTGCTTCCCTTTTCTGTCACTCACACTCCTATAGTGAGTAGAACGAGCCTTATTATCCTCTTCATAAATCCTACAACATTCCACCAAATCAGAAAACCTTCTTATCCTTTGATAACCGATTGCCTGCTTAATCTCAGGACGCAATCCGCTCTCATACTTCACACACTTAGAAAACTCCGCAGTCGCTTCAGCATAATGAGGATAAAACTGCACAAGCTCCACAAACTTAGCAGTATAATCAACAACAGACATATTACCTTGTTTTAATTCCAAAAACTTAATTTCCTTCTTTCCTCTTACATCTTCAGGAAAATACTTCCTCAGAAACTCCTGGCTAAACAATTCCCAAGTAACTTCTTCATCCCCAGCTTCCAACACCTGACGAGTACTAACCCACCAGTCATCAGCTTCTTCCTGCAACATGTGAGTACCCAGTCTCACCTTACTATCCTCAACACAATCCATAACTAGGAAAATCCTTTCAATCTCTTTAAACCAAATCTGTGCACCATCAGGATCATGTCTCCCTTTAAAGACAGGTGGTTTGTTCTTCCTGAACTCATCATTACCATCAGCATTAGGTGTACCCTGCACAGCCCAAGCCATAGCTTGCATAGCAGCAGCCAAAGTAGCATCATTCCTACCGGCTATATTCTGTTCATTTCCAATAACAGAAACTATGGTTAAACAAACAGCTTACTCCAACGCCACACCGACAAAGGACTGACACAAACAGACACGAACTGGCTCTGATACCACTTAATGTAACACCCCCAATCTATACCCCCAAATAAACAAAACGGTAAATAAAATTCAAAATTTCATCAGAGTGTAATTAAACATGCACGGCATAGAAAGGGGCGCCACATCAATTTGAAACAAACATACAACACCTGCTCATAAAGATATGCAATAATTTAGGTAGTGTAGCAAAGGAACTGAGTTCCTAACACCCACAATCCAATTACAGAATAAAAGCAGAAAATCCGTAACTGAATCTAATATATATATATATATATATATATATATATATATATATATATATATATATATATATATATATATATATATATATATATATATATATATATATCATAGAAATGTATGTGTCATATACAACCATACATGTACAATCCAAAAGATACATATACATAATACAAAATAATCACACTCGATCACCCCGACTACCCGGTGCTACATATCAGAGCCGACCGACAAAAGAATGAAGACCTAAGCTTCACAAAAAGACCTCCAGCAACTCTAATCTGCAATGCCTCATAGAGCATTATAAAACAGCAGAAGGGTGAGAAACACAATCATAATACAGTTGCATATAATTATATATTAACACGGAATGCACAAGTAAAATATTCTAACCACAAATACACCACAAAAAAATACAACACAACACAGTACAATTATCAGGTATCCATCACCAATGCATATCAATCATACACAATGCACTCATCATCAACACATTTATATATATATTCCATCCCATTAATCACATTCACAATTCCATACACAATTAATCCATGGTTTATGCAGATGCACAAAGACCGACACAACGACTCTATGCAATGCACATGCGATACCGACTTCCAATGTTTCTCATCACTAGTTCACTCAGGAACTCTGCTGGAATCATTGCTCGTTACATCACTGTAACTCCCCGTCGGACATACGATGTTCCTCGTCGCTCACACCCCACACGGACACACGACGTTTATGGATTGCTCACACCCCACACGGGCACACGACCCGATCGTTCACACCCCACATGGGCACATGATCGTCTATAATCATCGCTTTCGGTCCTCTTATTTTTAAGGCGCTTCAGTCCTCTTATTTTTAAGGCACACGATGTTATAGCAGATTCCCTCTGGAATCAATCCGTCACTCAGGACGTCACAAGAATGCATATCATGATGCTTGGCATACAATGACTCATGACATTTAAAATGCACACATATATGCAACCATTTCACTCAACATTAATCATGCTTTACAATTCAAGCCCAAAACAATGCATTTATACCATACAACAGCACACAAATCATACTATATCCATATCAACAACACATTGCATGATACATACCAATTACCCACAATTATAACGACAAAAGTCGACAAAATGACACTATTCCAAATTCCTGACATAATTAAATCGGCTAACAATCTCAGAACCAATACTATAAGAAAGTACATGCTACAAGCTTTCTAACGCACCAAACCACGCCTCAAACCGAACCACAGATCAAAAGTTATAAGGAAAACAAATTGGGAAAAACTGCCACATTCGCAGTGCGAAGCTCCTAGCGAGTCCTTCGCTACTTCATTCGCAGTGCGAATGTCCCAGCGAACTAAGTCAGTAGCCAAAAAGCCTAGAAAATTTCCACCGTTCGCAGTGCGAACGTCCCAGCGAATGCTCGCTACCCCATTCGCAATGTGAATCCTCCAGCGAACAGTGGCAGAATGAAAAATAATACAACATTCGCATTGCAAACCTCACGCGAACGCTCACCACCCATTCGCTGGCCATTCGCAGTGCGAACCTGCGATTTCAGCAAAACCCAGCAGCCACCAGATCATCCCAAAACCATATTTTCTCCACCCAAAACATTTCCAAACCAACATATAGAAATCAAAACATAACCCAAGCATGGTAACAAGTATTCTACTACGTTTACACCAATTTCTAACCGCGAAAACATCGATTTCTCATCATATTCTCATTTCCAACCTAGAATCAAAAGCTATGGAAAGACAAGAAAACACACCAGCACACACATACATAATCATACACAAGCATAAGATAATCGAGTTTCGCACCCTTACCCGATTTAATCGTGTTTAGAAAAGTCGGGAGATTGTTCTCTTGATTTCCAAGTTTTCTCTCTTTTTCTTCTCTTCTTCTCTTTTCTTTCTCTTTTCCTTCTTCTCTTTTTCTTTCTCTTTTCCTTCTTCTCTTTTTCTTTCTCTCTATTTTTCTCTCTTTCTATTTCTATTTTCTCTCTATTCTTTCTATTATATTCTTAACTTAACAAAATAAAGCAAAATGACCCAAAATACCCCTACACTCAAATATCTCGCAAACACTCCCAAAACGCGATAAAATATAATCACGGTGAAAAATAACATATTTTCACATAAAAGTCAGAAATAAAATAATATAATAATAAAATACTCAAAACGACTCAATTAATTAAAAAGACAAAACTGACAAAACTGACTGAACTGACTGGGGCGTTACACTGAGTATGTTCACAGATGGCAATATCTGCATCATAGAAGTGTGGCACTGGAAAGAGAACTTGGAAGAAATGCGTTAGAATGCCATGAGGTCATGAAACTGATCAATGATGCAGGTCTAAAAAGGACAGTCACTGAGCTTGGAAAATGCTATGAAAAGCTAGTGAAAGAATTCATTGTGAACATTCCTGATAATTACAGTGATGCAACAAACAGGATAATATATGTCAGAGGAAATATTGTGACATTTTCTCCCATAATGATAAACAGATTTTTAGAAAGATCTGAAGAATCTGGACTTGATTATGAAGACACTGATGACCAAGTCTGCAAAGAGCTCACTTGCAACACTGTTAAGGAGTGGCCTAGAAATGGAAAGCTTCCAGCCGGAAACCTGAGTGTGAAGTATACAATCTTGAATAGAATTGGCACAGTCAACTGGATTCCTACCAATCATACCTCGACCATCTCTTCCAGTCTAGGAAGATTTATCTATATGATTGGAAAAGGAAGACAATTTAACTTCAGAACCCACATCTTCAATCAAATTGTTAAACAGTCTACATCAACTGCGGTAAAACTTCCTATATGCTATCCTTCACTTATATGTGGGATAATTATGAATCAGTACCCAAAAGTTCTTGACTCTACAGATCAGGTAATGAAACGAGCATCTCCCTTAATTCTGCATTACAAACTGTTCACTGGCAAGCATGCTCCAGACATTATCTCAACATCTACTTCGACATCAAGAGTTACAGACTTAGAAGAGGACATCATTGTTCAATTAAAGGAAGCCTGCAAAGAACTTGATGATACAATCAAAGTAAGTAGTGCCAAAAAAGAAAAGCTTGAACAATTGATATAAGCTCTTACTGCTAGACCAACCGAGGAAGATGAGAAAAGTGATAAAGAAAAGGAGGAAGATGCTGAGAATGTCACTGATGAAAGTGCAGAAGGACAAGAGGATGATGAGGAGACTGAAGATGACCTCTGAGTGTTGTCTTCTTCTTTACTGTTTTCTTTACTGTTTTGTTGTTTCTTTTTGGTTGTGTAAGGGTTGTGTGCCCAGGATAATTTTTTTCTTTTTTCTGTTGGGTGTGTAAACTTTTTCTTTGAATTGGTTTATTGGTTTTTGGGTTAGTCTTTCTACCTTTGTCATATTGTGGCTAAAAAGGGGGAGAATTACTAACATCACTAACCCACTGCTGACTACTGATGATCTACTAACTACAGAGGGGGAGTAGATCTGAACTGATTAAGGGGGAGACATGTTTTGCTTTTGATTTCGTTGGTGCTCTGTTAGTGGTCTCCCTTATTTGTTTCTGCAGGTGAATGGAAGTTACTTTTAGCCAAAATCTGCCAAAGGGGGAGATTGTTGAGACCCTGCTTTTGAGGTTGGAATTAATTTTGGTAAAACTAACTTAGCAGAAAGATGGTGGACAATATGTCCTAACATGCTAGACTAACTGCAGGTTGAGATGTTTGACAAGATGTCCTATCAGGAGGATTCGACATCTTTGTTTCTTACAGTTTTGAACTAACTGTTTATGGTAACAGGTGTGATTGGAATATGACTAGGATTCCAGGTGGCATCTGAGATTGTGGAATCATAGATTCTGATTCTAATCGGATTTGCGGTTTCCTTGTGAAGGATACATTTTTGGTAACTTGGGATTGAAGAAAGAATTAGGTCGCTAATTCTGAGGAAGACTTCTGTTCCGTTTTAGAAGCCCAAGTCCAGTTGTGGTTTGCAATATAAATAGGTTAGAATTAACCTAGTTCATCGTTGGTTGTTGCAGTTGTTTAGAAGTACTAGGGTTTGTACTTGTGAGCCTCTCGTGTATTGTGTGAATACTTGAGAAGGACATTCTTATTGTGTTGTAATATTTTCAGTCACTGCTGTGATTGAAAGGGAATTGAGAAGGGTCTCATACCTAGGAGAGTCTTAGGTAGAAATCTAGGAATGGTAGTTTCTAGGTGATAAGTCGTAAACGTTGGAGTTTAGCTTAGAACCAATTCTACATAGTGATTTCATTCCTGGCTTGGTAGCCCCCAGATGTAGGTGTTGTTGTTCACCGAACTGGGTTAACAATCTCTGGTGTTATTTACTTTCTGATATTTACAATTGTTCTTCCTTAGATCCTTATGAGAAGCAGAGATCAAGTGTCACGACATCCTGTCTGACATCTTCGTGATCTGCTTAACCAGAATTTCAGTTTTTCGTGTGAGGATTTAGTGAAGAGAATTTGAGAATGTATTTGAAGTGGGTGATTTAAAGTCTGACATTGTTTCCCAATGTTATGAAACAGACCTCTCACTAAGCGAGTTCTCCCTAGCTAAGCGAGAAATAATGATTTTTAAAATTCTTAAAATATGGTTCTTCTCTAGCCAAACAGAGTTTGACGAAGTAAGAAGTGGCTTGTGTAGCGAGTGATTTTTGGATGTGGTTACGAAGCACGATCACTCTAGTACTACAGTTCAATTCATTTTTTATCCTATTAAAGCTGATGAAGGAAGGGAAATAGATGTCTCCAACTAACCCTGCTTGCATACTGAGATTAAACAGTCAAAACTGTTGGTTTACAGATGCTACAAAGATTCGGGGTCTCTCCTTGGTTATTTTTTTGAATAGAGGTTTTTTAGGCTATCGGTTGAGATGTTAGGACGGATGTAAATGAAAGTATGGGATTTTGGGTTTTTGTTTAGTGTGCTCGCTAAGATTTTTTCTTTCAATCTTATGCCTACGTATTCCCGTTTACCGAAACAGGGAAATCAGAGCGTTCGTAGTTCCTCTTATTCTATGGGAGGAAATGGTTGTTTTGGTGTCTTGTTCAAAGCCCAAGACGTGAAGCTAAAGGTGGTTTGTATCTTGTTCAAAGCCCAAGATGTGAAGCTAAAAGTGTTGACCTTAGAGAGAATTTCTCACCTCTAAAGGGGTATGTTTGTCACAACTGTTGGGTGACTGACTGTAAAGGAGGATTACTTTAACCCGGATTTGTGAATCTGACAATACTATAATTTCCTTTATAGGGGATTTTAACCTGAAGGAGAAGACTTTAACTCAGTTTAGAGCAATGCCATCTTTCCTTAGGAATTTCTCATGCTAAAAGACGGACAGTGGCATGGATGTAGATGATCCAGAGGCTTGCCGCTTACAGCAATTAGATGAAGGGAACGAAGTTGTTGATGTTTGTGTATGTCATACCCCAAATTTTGACCACTAAGATTTCCCATCATTGTGAAAATCATCATCACAATATGGAGGAACCATCATACTTCATCAGTCTCCCCATAGATGGGTGAGCATTCACTACAATCAAAATTAGGGTTTCAAGCCCTCTCTGAGTGCTTAGACAAAGGGTCAATCAAGGAATGACATGATCTTCAACTTTTCTAACCTCTCAAACATCCAAAATGGATCAAAAGGACTCCCACTTCAAGGATTAAGCACAAGGCTGCTCCCTTCTAGGTGGATCAAGTCTCAAGATTGACAGTATCACCAAATTAGGGTTTTGGTCGACCAGGGCCTCCAGATGGAAATTTTCCTCTGGGCACAAGCAAATGATCCAAAACATAACCTAATATACTCCATGGAACCTCATGGACCCAATCATCAAGTCAATTTTGCCTTAGGGGGTGCATTCATCAAAAATCAGGAATTAGGGTTTCTTGACCTAATTCACCCCTAAGTTGACTTTTGGGACAAACCATGAGCCAAGACCTCAAGAGAGGGTTTGAGGGCCTCTAATGAACTATATTAATCCATTTGGAACAATGGATTGATCCAAGAAGCTTGAGCAACAAGTCTCAATTTCATCTGCACCACAGTTAGGGTTTCGAGGAAAAAGTCAACTGTAACTTTGACTTTTGACCAGGACATGCTCCCAAACCCTAAGACATGATTCAATATACCCTATGACACCCATGGAACATGTCCATCAAGTTTGATTTAGGTCAAGGACATGATTTCCTGAAGAATTGCACAGTTTGAATTCATCTGATAAAAAGTCAACTGTGCACAAAAGTCAACTTTGACTTTTTGAGATTTTTCACCAAAATGGATTTTTAACCCTAAAATGATGTTAATGTATTATTTGAATCATCATTCATCAAGAAAAATCAAGAAAAGTTGGATAACTTGTAAAAAGGGTAACCATAAAACTTAGAAATTTTTCTAAGTCATGAAAAAGTGCCACTAATGCACCAACTTTGGAGGACCATAACTCCTAAACCACAAGGCCATTGTTCCCCGTTCAAATCTTGATTTATAGATCACATTGCCCTCTACAAAAGCTTCATACTAACCTATGTCCAAATTCCTCATGGATTTTGAGTTATGGAGTGATCAAAATCAAGAAAAGTCACTTTGTTCCAACACTTAGTGAAAATTTCACTAAGTCAGAATTTACCTTACTTTTTGCCAAATGTAGGGGGATTTTTCACTTGGATTCAAAAGAGATCAAAACCAAACATGTTCAAACAGTTGTTGTATCATGTAAGGGCTTTCCAAAATGGTCAAGAACATTACCAAATTCAACTTACACCATGAGATATGACATTGGCAAGTTGCCTTGCTGAAATCTGTCAAAGGCAAGGCAGAATTTGCAATTTTGCTCGATTTGCCAAAATCAGCCAAATTCAAATGCTTCTATCCACTTGGACACCTCTGAGGATTGAATCTAAAGGGGACAATCACTGAGCCAAGCCTCCAAAGTCCATGGAACAATAAATAGCATGTTGAACCTAGAATGGCCAAAATAGGGACAAGACTCCAAATTTGGATTGAAGCATTCAATGGAAGCATCAAGGTGGCATGGACTGAGCCATTCTCATCTGAAATCAGTCAAGACTTATCCAAGACCAAGGGAACCAAAGCTCTGTGCCCTAACCTCTAGTCAATGGCTAGAGGAGACTTGGATTTTCATTTGCCAACATTGGCCAAACCTACTTAGCAGTTGCCATTCACTATTCCTTGCAAAACAAACTTGCTCTATTATAAATAGAGCTCAATTGTGTTCAGTTTAAGTACACCAAAGGCCTACAACACTTCCCTTTCTCAAAATCTCTTTCTCTTGGCAAAAATGCCTTTCTTAGCAAGGTAACTATCGGGTTTTGAGCTAGAGGGCAATTCCACTCAAACCAATCACTCACACACCTCATATACATCACATATGAGCTGATCAAACACTTAAACAACAACTGGAACACAGATTTCACAAAATCACCAGCCAATTGCTTAAGTTTTTGACAGTTTTGCAGTTGAGGTGCCATCTTCAACTCCAAACCATTTCAATCCATTCCAAGCACTCAGACACATCACTTGGCACCTAGGGAAGCTATCCACATCATTGGAACCAAGCTATAACACCTCCAACACAAATCACGATCACCAGCTGCAAGTGGTAAGCATGAGCTCTTCTAACTCTATGATCCATGCAATTTTTGCTGCACAATAATTTGGCCATATGTTCATAATCATGCATGGGATGTTTCCCCTCAATTAATTGCATTGTTTGAATCGTGTATCAAAAATCCTAGCCTTCATGCAGAAATTAGGGTTCTTGAGGATTTTTCATGATTTCTTGTTATATGTTTAATTTAAATGAAATTAATTGACATAGACATGATCGTGAGGTTGAGACGAGCATAATGATATGTGGATTGCATGTTATAATCAAGTATTCAGTGAGATTGGAGAGAAAATGCAAATCTGGCCAAGCCCAGAACATGCGCGTGTTCTTGGTGTGTTCTTGGCGCCTTTTTTCAAAATTTGAATATTTGAATTTTGTGATTTTATTTAATTGATTCAAAAATTAAATTCTCTCTGAGTTTTAATGATTTTGAGTTGATTCTTTTTTTAATAATTCACAAAAATGTTGAAATATTTTATTTTTTCAAAAAATCCCAAAAATATTATTTATTTCATATAATTGATATTTTTGCAAATAATTAATGTTTTAATTGTTTTTAACATTTAAAATACTTTTTCCACCTTGATTTTGCAACTTTTAATGCTTTCTAATTATTTTGTAGGTCAATACTTAATTTTTGAAGCATTAATCCAAGATCACAATTTGTTTTTCATATGTTAAACAATTTTGATCATTTTGATTGAATTTTTATTCAATTAAATACATTTTTAAAAACAAATTAGGGTTTTTGGATTAATTCAACCCTCATAAATCATTTTCAAAACACTTTGGGCCTCTAATAGAGTGTAAGACCCAATCCTTTTTTGACCAAATCATTTTTGGGCCTCAGTGTATTGTATAAGTCCCGATACCGTCAAAACAAACGGTGCGATCGTCGTCTTTTGAAAAATAACCTTTTAGGCCTCTCCTCGAGCTATAAGACCCATTCAAACTTTTTGGGCCTCTATAGAGTGTAAGACCCAATCCCCTTTATACCAAAACAATTTTGGGCCTCACTTATTGTATAAGTCCCTCTGCGTTAAAAGAAAACCTCGGCGCGATCGCCATTTTTAACGAAAAGTCAACTGGGTATACCCTCGTGTTATAAGCCCCACTCTTTTTCTTTAAACTTTTTGGGCCTCTTGAGAGAGTGTAAGACCCATCCCTTTGTACAGAAAATAATTTTTGGGCCACAGTCACTTGTATAAGTCCCTCTGTACAAATTCAAACAGTGCGCTCACTGATAAAACCCTGGGCCTCTCCTTGAGCTGTAAGCCCCAAATCTTTCTTTTTAAAAGCACTTTCTCCTTTAATTTTGAAATATACTGTTGTTTCCAGCCTCCTCTTGGGCTTCGTACAAATTATCCCGATGACCTCCTAGAGGTATAGGAATAGAACCTAGTCATCTGCATAGAACAGTCCTTTCATAGAGTCTACTACTGTTTCTCAAAACAAGTACAAAAGATGACACTCTAGACTTGGACAGTCTAATATCTTTGAGTCTCAAAGACATTCTCAAGTGATCCCTTCGTTAAAAAATAGGAAGTAAACCCGTAGACTCGGACAGTCTCAATACCCTTCGGATTTCCCGCTTCCTTAAAGAACAGGAATAACCCGGATCCTTGAATCAAATCCATGAGTACAGTGTTGCTCATATAAGAACTGATTTTCTCTTTAAAATCAGTATACTGGACCTGTCACTTAACTGAAACAATGTTTAGCCTCTCTCTCGGGCTTTGTACGAGACGCATAAGAGACTCCCTCGTTGAGTTAATTACCCATTTCGCCTCCATCTCGGGCTTCATACGAGATACAAAAAGGTTCTTATTGAGCCAAACAAACAACAACCTCCATCTCAGGCTTTATACGAGATACCAAAAGATTCCCTCGTTGAGTCAAAACCTTTTAGCCTCTCTCTCGGGCTTTGTACGAGACACATACTAGCCTCCTCTTAGGCTTTATATAAGAAAACCACTGGTTAATCCAATTAGCCTTTTAGCATCAAAGTTGTGCCTCGTTCACAGTACACAAACATCAACAACTCCTTCCCCTTCATCTAATCGCTGTAAGCGGTAAGCCTCTGGATCATCTACATCCATGCCACTGTCCCTCTTTTAGCATGAGAAATTCCTAAGGAAAGATGGCATTACTCTACACTGAGTTAAAGTCTTCTCCTTCAGGTTAAAATCCCCTGTAAAGGAAATTATGGCATTGCCGGATTCACAAATCCCGGTTAAAGTAATTCTCCTTTATAAACATTTGTCATAGACAAACCCCCTCTTTAGAGATGACAAATTCTCTCTAAAGACAACACCTTTTTAGCTTCACATCTTGGGCTTTGAACAAGATACAAACCACCTTTCGCTTCACATCTTGGGCTTTGAACAAGACACCAAAACACCATTTCCTCCCATAGAATAGGAGGAACTACGAACGCTCTGATTTCCCTGTTTCGGTAAACGGGAATACGTAGGCATAATATTGAAAGAAAAATCTTAGCGAGCACACTAAACAAAAACCCAAAATCCCATACTCTCATGTATCTGTCAAAAGCATCAGTCCTAACATCCTAATCCTTGTTCCCCTCCAGAAAGTCCTAGAAAGAGAAAAGAAAACCGTATTGGCGAAAATACAAAATAACCAGTACAAGGGCCCCCCACATTGATAGCATTCGTAACCTAACAGACCGCTGTTTAAACTCAGTATGCAAGCAGGGTTAATTGGAGACATCTATTTCCCTTCCTTCATCAGCTCACAATAGGATAAAAAATGAATCGACCTGTAGTAAACTCAACCGCAGAGAGCGACCAGCGCTTAAGAACCGCGTCCAAAATCGCTCGCTACAGAAAAATGGCGCCCACCGTGGGGCGGCCAAACTGTTTTTCTTCTTCCTTTTCACCTCTTGTGTGAAAACCACATATTGGGGCTTCCGCCGGGGAACCCAATTTCTGTCAGGAACCTAGGATTCATAGCTTTAAAGGTCTAGGATGTTTAGGACAAATATATATACTGCTTTTCCTAATTGCTATACGTGTTTATTTTTTTGCTAATGGGAATGCGTGTGATGCCGCATGTGGAAAGATTGAGTATACACTTAAGATAAGTGATGGCGACGGGGTCGACCATCAACCTCAGTGGAGGCTGACCAATGTAACCCATTCTCTCACCTAGACAATGGGTCGATTGTTAAGTCTGAGAAGCTGAGGAGCCAAACCCTTTTGTATTGCGGAAACTATCGGAAATAGTTGTTACGCGATACTACCCTCATTTGAGGCTGGTGATCTATTCTCGGTGAATGGCATTTACTCTAAGATTGCGCTACAACTCGCTGGTGATCCGCTTGTTGTTTTGCTTTCCTGGGAGGAGCTGATGATAATGAGTACAGGTACAAAAATCACCCTAGTATAAACCTTTGGGGATGGGTAGAGCCTTGACTTCATGACAACGACCCTTTGACCCCATGTTTTTTCTATGTTTTTGTGTGCTGCATTCATGCATTCATTTAAAAAAACATTAAAACATTCAAAAAAAAAAGAATTTCTCTTTTAGTCTCTCTATTTTTCAAATTAAACTAAGACTGTGATTGCAAATATCAGAGAAAAGGATTGCACTAATGGATTTCGGTAGAAGGAGAACTCATGTGTATACCTTCAAGGTTCCAAAGTTAGAGGATTTAAGAAGGTTAGCAAGGATAATCACTAACCCTGAGGCTTTCAGAGCCAAGCACGGAGGTTTGCTACCACTGTTAAGAGTCCATGTGATTGAGGGAATCATGGACGCGCTCATTCAGTTTTACGATCCGGTTTATCACTGTTTCACATTCCCGGATTACCAGTTAGAACCAACGCTGGAGGAGTATTCTCATCTGATTGATTTACACATTAATGATCGAGCTCCATTTTTTGGACTGGAAGAAATTCCAAAGAATCAGACTATTGCAAGAGCAATTCATTTGGACGAGTCTGAGATCAGGACTCACCTAACCACTAAGGGTGGCATCCAAGGTTTGCCAGCCCAGTTCTTGACAAATAAAGCCCTGTATTTTTCCAGTATAGGAAACGTGACTGTTTTTGAAAGCATCTTTGTCTTGCTCACCTACGGGTTATTTTTGTTTCCCAACATCAATAACTTCGTCGATATCAACTCCATTAAGGTTTTTCTCATTGGAAACCCTGTGCCGACTTTGCTCGCAGATGCGTATCATTCTGTACACCTGGGAAATTTGTACAACGGAGGGGAGATCACATGCTGTGTACCTCTGCTTTACAAATGGTTTATCTCTCACTTGCCCAAGTCTGCTGCTTTTTGGGATTGCAAGAGTGCCTTACGTTGGTCGCAGAAGATCATGTCTCTTACCAACTCTGATATAGATTGGTGTAATAGGATCTATGATGGAATCAGAATCATTGACCGTTGTGGAAACTTCCCTAACGTACCCCTTATAGGAACTAAGGGAGGAATCAACTATCATCCAGTTCTCGTTCATCGTCAATTTGGATACCCGATGAGACACGTCCCACGGGGTGTTCATCTGGAAGGTCTTTTCTTCAAGGAAGGAGAAAATGACAGAGCACTAAAGATGGAAATAGTGCACGCTTGGAAGCATGTTCATAAGAAAGGACGAGAGTCTCTGGGAAAACCAGACTGTGTCTCAGTGGAGCCTTATCTCCATTGGGTACAAACTAGAGCTCTCAAGCTAAAGATGCCTTACCCTCGTTACGGAATTCTTCCGCCGAGGGAATTTGTCATGTACTTCATGACGGAAACTGAAAAGCTTCAGGTTACTCTCAACAAAGTTCAAAAGGAGATAAGGTCTTGGAAGAACAAGTACCGCACCCTCAACGTAGAGTGCATCAAAATACAGCAACTACTAAAAGAGAAAGATGCTCTGATTGAAATTTTGGAGCATGCCGTAGAGAATCAAGATAACCAAAGGAATTTGCTCACTCCTTTCACCTGGCAAAGGAATGACAACCCGACAATGGCTCAAGAGCCCCGGTAAAAGAAAAGGAAGATACCAGAATCAGCACCCGATTTCTCTTCAGAGAGGACTCGGGACCCATTAGTTTAGGTTTCTGTTTCTGCACCTTGTAATCTACTGTATTTCCATTTCTGTAATCCTTTGAATTCAATAAAAAGGGGTTTCCCCACTGTTTGATATTTGCAATCTAATTGTCGAAGTTTATTTTGATTAAAAAAAACAATTAATATAATCATTGCATTCATCATTCTCACATCGCGTATTCTTCTTACCTACGAATCTCACGTTTGTGTCTCGGTTCTTGAGTCAAACTGTCTCATTCGTATAATACTCGGGCCAATCGTCAGAAAAAGATGGATGATATTGAGGAAGAAAACAGAGAGTTGAAAGAAGAGATCGACGCTCTGAGAGAGGATATGAGAAAGCTTCGTAACGACATGCAAGCCATGGCAGAAGCTCAGCTACAAAGAACTGTGATCTCAGAGATCACCTCAATGCCCATAGTGGAGAAGTATGATCCAAGGTATCAAATACCGAAAGATCGTCCTTGGGGCATGCCTGTTAATTATATCCCGGAAGGATATGTTCCGCCGATCACTGAAGATCAGGGAATCACAACAGAAGCCGCTGGGCCTGAAGGTTACAAACTTTGGGAAAGCGAAGATGCCAGAGGCATACTGAAGACTCCTGAAGGTTACAAACTTCGGGAGACGCCAAGACTCACTACCGTAGTCACGGTACCACCCCCTGTGGTGCAGACTGTCCCGTAAGGACAGATTCCACAGACGCCTTCTGGTAAGAAGGAAACTATGTTTGACAGAATGGAGGAATTCCAGGAGCAGTTCTTGGAAATGCATAAGGAACTGCAAGCCATTCGCGGTCAGGATCTATTTGGAAAGGATGCCGCAGATCTCTGCTTGGTCCCAAATGTGAAAGTCCCGCACAAATTTCAAGTGCCCGACTTTGAAAAGTACAAGGGTAACTCTTGCCCTCAAAGCCATCTGGTGATGTACGCTCGGCGGATGTCAGCTCAGACGGAGAATCAGGACCTACTGATTCACTACTTACAGGATAGTTTAACCGGTGTCACACTCAAATGGTACATGGGTTTAAACCGTGCCACGATCAGCACATTCAGAGATCTTGGCACTGCCTTCGTCCAACAATACAAATACAATTTGGACAGGGCACCCGACAGAGATCAACTCAGATCGATGTCGCAAAAGGACAAGGAAACCTTTAAGGAGTATGCTCAAAGGTGGCGTGAAATTGCCGCTCAAATTTGTCCACCTCTTGAGGAAAAAGAGATGACAAAGATCTTCTTAAAGACCTTAAGCTCATTTTACTATGACCAAATGGTTGCCAATGCACCCAGTGATTTCACCGAAATGGTTGGCATGGGCGTACGTATTGAGGAAGTCGTCCGAGAAGGACGTTTGGTAAAAGACACTAGATCGAAGTGCGGTACTAAAAAATACGGTAGTGCTCTCCCTAAGAAAAAAGAGCAAGATATTGGGAATATCTCTCTCGGAAAGCAAAGGCGACGTTATCAACCGGTAGCAGCTGTGACTCCTGCTATCAACCCTGCGTCTATTCCTACGTATCAACCTCAGGTTGCGCAGAGCCAACCTGATCAGCAAAGGACACAACAGCCTCTTCAGCAGGCCCGTCCTCCATACAACAACAACCGTACAACACGGCCACCAGGATTTGATCCTATACCCGTGTCGTACGCAGAGCTGTTTCCATTACTACTGGCTAAGGGGCACATTCAGACTAAATCTCCTCTTACAGTACCGGAAAATCCGCCTTTTTAGTTTAAGGTGGATTAAACTTGCCCTTATCATCAAGGAGGTCCAGGGCATAACATAGAGACCTGTCTCAATTTCAAATCCGACGTGCAAAAGCTTGTTAGGAGCGGGGTCTTATCCTTCACGGATACAAATCCTAATGTTCTCACGAACCCGCTGCCTCAACATGAGAAGGCTGCAGTCAATTTGATAGAAGGAGAGACTAACAATGTCTATCAAATTCACGATGTACTCTTATTGAAGACCAATCTGGTCAAGATGCATTATAGACAGAGTGGATATGGCCATGTGCCACCTCATAATTATCACCAGTGTGATATCTGCTCTAAAAACAAACAGGGATGCTCTTTCATACAGGAGGCCCTCCAGCGTCAGATGGATCTTGGATGGATCCGAGACTACCATGATAAAAATTCCTATCAAATCAACATGGTTCAGATCTTTGATATTCGCGTGATGAATACCAACCTGATAGAGTTACATGCTGAACAGGTCCGACTCGGATTCTTAACATCACATGACTATCAAAGCTGTAAGGCAGGTTGCGAAAACGATCGAGGTTGTACCCTTGTCCAGGAGGCACTTCAGCACTTGTTAAATCACTGGTGGATGCTAATTTATATGGATGAAGATACTCAGCAAATTAGCATCAGTAACAGGAATCCTACTCGGCGTCAAAGTCAGGACGTCCGATCTGTGGAAGCTAACCTAGTGAGGTTACATTGTATTCAAAGTGGGCGTGGCCAGGTGCCACCACACAATTATGACCGTTGTAGTGTCTGTTCAGAAAGTAACCAAGGGTGTTACCTTGTGAGAGCAGCTCTTCAGGGTCAGGTAGATCGTGGAGAGATTCGCCCATATCCGGGTTCTGGACCCATCAACTGGACGCCGAACTACCTTGCCGAGCAAGTTGAGGATGTTGTCACGATCTCTGGTCATCACAGGACCAGGGATGTTTTTGCCATTATCCCTCTACTTGACGAATCTAAAGTTCCCAACCGGGAACGGATCGAGATTAATTATGATGGTCAGAAAAATCAGAAGGCTCCTGTAGTTATCTATCTACCAGGACCGTTACCGTATGAGTCAGCTAAGGCTATCCCTTACAAATACGGTGCAACGACAGTTGAAAATGGAAAGGAAATTCCATTACCCTCCGTTGTGAATATTACAGACATCAGTCGAGTAACACGGAGTGGTCGAATCTTCAACCGAGGGGTTGGGGAAGCTCACAAGGAAAAGGAACTTCAGACGGAAACTCCTGATCCACCAGTCAGTCAATCCAGTAATCCCGACCTTTCGAAAAATAATGATGAGATGCTGAAGCTCATCCAGAGGAGTGAATACAACATTGTCGATCAACTGTTACAAACTCCTTCAAAGATCTCGGTATTATCGTTGTTACTCAGTTCAGAAGCCCACAGGGAGGCTCTACAGAAAGTCTTGGAGCAAGCCTTTGTGGAACAGGATGTAACGATTAGACAGATTGATAGCATTGTCTCTAACATCACTTCCTGCAATAATTTGGGATTTAGTGAGGAGGAATTACCCGAAGAGGGTCTCCGTCATAACATGGCGCTCAATATCACAGTTAACTGCTAGGACGATGCTTTAGCCAGTGTACTGGTAGACACAGGGTCAGCCCTGAATGTTATGCCGAAGTCCACTTTGATGCAATTATCATTCAAAGGCCCTCCGATGAGAATCAGTGAGGTCGTCGTCAAAGCGTTCGACGGATCCAGAAAAACAGTTATCGGCGAAGTTGATCTTCCCATAACTATTGGTCCTCACACTTTCCAAGTCACTTTCCAGGTCATGGACATCCAGGCAACGTACAGTTGTTTATTAGGAAGACCTTGGATACACCAGGCTGGAGCGGTTACTTCAACCCTCCACCAAAAGCTAAAGTTCGTTAAGAACGATCAACTTGTCACAATTTGTGGGGAACAAACCTTGCTCGTGAGTAACTTATCATCATCTGCTGGTATAGAACCCGAGGAGGTTATTGGAACTCAGTTCCAAGCACTGTCGTGAGCAAGGACAATCAATCAAAAGTAGGAACTTCGATTTCCTCATACAAAGATGTTATTAAAGCGGTCGAGAGTACCGATACAACAGGGTGGGGACAGCTTGTCATTCCTACTGACAATAAAACAAAGAAGGGTCTTGGTTTTTCTGCAACCTGTACCCAGACAGCTGCCAACGATGAAAGTCTTCATCCCCTTCGAAACTTCTTCCACAGTGGAGGTTTTCTTCACCCAGTGTCTCAGGCAGTACATGCTATCAATGAGGAAGATCCCTCTGACACGGATGAAGAATGGAAGTCCTATCTTAACGAGGACGGTTATATGTCTCAGGAAGAGGTGCCTATACCATTTTGCTATCCCGCACAGAGTCCGAGATTTATACCAAGGTCAGACGTCGAAATGATATATGGAGATTGTGATCCGAAAGGATGTCGCGCTCCGCCAAACTCATTAGAGGAGGACACTCTGATGAAAGACAACTTTGACTACAACTACTATGGCCCAATGGATGGTCTGCCAATGTGGCAGCCTTACCCAGGAAATTTGGGGCATGAGAGTCAGCCGAACAATGAAAATCAGCTGACCATCATTGAACAGAATACCTGTGTCCCCACCATGTCATGGGATCAACACTCAGCTGACCATCATTGCAACGTTTGCAGGACTTGAATTCATCAACTATGCTTTCCCCGAGGTCAACGTCATCGAGAGAGATGACTCCTCCAGTTCCAAAGAAGTTTGGGACACTCTAGGACAACCGAGTGGAAAATACGACTTCATGATCAAGTACACCGCTCCCGAATGCTCTCGTATCAGGCTCAAAGATATCCAGCCTACTGGATGGGAAGATACAGCTGAGAGCACAAATGCTATGCAAAATGTAACAGAGGAATTCTCCTACGACAATTCTGCCTGGGTGACAGATTCCAATGATCCTGCTTCACCAGAAATCAGCGTCATTTCTGAAGACAAATCAAGGAAGGTACCAGACTTTGTGATTCACCAAGGAGTTCGCCGCCAATGGGTTGCCGTCGAGGTTCCGAAGACCGTTCATCAGTAAAAGTAATTGCCATCTTTAACCTTTCACCCTGCCCAGGTGAAACAGATGTTTTGATAGGGCTCGCTTTCTATAAATTTTCCCTCTTCGCTTAGCCCAAAGCGACAGAGTTTTGTTTTATAGGGCTCTAGTTTCAAGGATCGACTTGTTCATTAATAAAATAACGTCGTTCTGTAATTTCCGCATTAATTGTTGTTTTCTATTTTTGCTTTTTCAGAAAATGGTAATCCTAAAAAACAATTCAAATAAAAACAAGCAGTAAAATAAAACACTGCACACACTTGCATTTTCTCTATCTCTTCTAAACACGAATCATCACGTCATGCAGATTGCTTGTTTTAAACCCCGTTGAAACATACGATCAGATGCCTTCTCCCAACTTTGAGTTCTCGGTATTTGAGGCTAAAGAAGAAAATGACGACAAAATTCTAGAAGAGGTCTCCTGACTACTCAGACAAGAGGAAAGGTCCATTAAACCTCACAAAGAGCCGTTGGAAACGGTAAACTTGGGTTCAGAGCAAGAGAGAAAAGAAATCAGGATTGGGGCACTGCTCAGTCCAACTGCCAGAGAGGGTTTGATAAAGCTTCTCAGAGAATTTCCCGATGTATTCGCTTGGTCCTATCAGTATATACCAGGGTTGGATACCAGCATCGTGGAACATCACTTACCGTTAAGATTGGAATGTCCGCCCGTAAAGCAAAGGTTGAGACGCACTCACCTGGACATGGCCATCAAAATCAAAGAGGAGGTGCAGAAACAGATTGACGCGGGTTTCCTCGCCACATCTGAATATCCTCAATGGTTAGCCAACATTGTACCTGTTCCGAAAAAGGACAGAAAGGTCAGAATGTGTGTCGATTACAGGGATCTAAACAAGGCTAGTCCAAAGGATGACTTTCCTTTACCACACATTGACATGCTGGTAGACAGTACAGCAAAGTTCAAAGTTTTCTCCTTCATGGATGGATTCTCGGGCTATAACCAGATCAAAATGGCGCCAAAAGACATGGAGAAAACTTCGTTCATTACCCCATGGGGCACCTTTTGTTACAAGGTAATGCCGTTCGGTTTGAAGAACGCCGGGGCAACCTATCAAAGGGCCATGACTACTTTGTTTCATGACATGATACACAAAGAAATCGAGGTATATGTCGATGATATGATTGCAAAATCAAAAACGGAGAATGAGCACGTTGAACATCTGTCAAAATTGTTCGAACATCTAAGAAAATTCAAGCTTCGCTTGAATCCCAACAAGTGCACCTTCGGTGTCTGTTCAGGGAAACTACTAGGGTTCATCGTCAGCCAGAAAGGAATTGAGGTTGATCCTGACAAGGTCAAGGCCATTCGAGAAATGCCTTCTCCGAAAACTGAAAAACAAGTCAGAGGATTCCTGGGACGTTTGAACTACATCTCCAGATTCATATTCCTCATGACCGCCACATGTGCGCCGATTTTCAAATTACTCAAAAAGAACCAGGATTGCATTTGGTCAGAAGACTGCCAAACCGCCTTCGACAATATTAAGGAATATCTGTTGAATCCTCTGATTCTATCACCTCCAGTGGAAGGAAGACCACTGATCATTTACCTCACAGTCCTAGAGGACTCAATGGGATTTATACTTGGCCAACAAGACGAAACCAAACGGAAAGAGTCTGCCATTTACTATCTGAGCAAGAAATTCACCGACTGCGAAACTCGGTACATGATGCTTGAAAAAACTTGCTGCGTTTTGGCTTGGGCAGCCAAACATCTTCGCCAATACATGATTCTTCATACTACTTGGTTGGTCTCCAAAATGGATCCAATCAAATATGTTTTCGAAAAACCTGCTCTCACGGGAAGGATTGCCCGTTGGCAGATGTTGCTATCAGAATATGACATAGAGTACCACGCTCAGAAAGCCGTTAAGGGAAGTATATTAGCCGATCATTTGGCTCATCAACCGATTGACGATCAAGAATCAATCGGGTTTGACTTCCCAGACGAAGATGTCATGTATCTAAAAATGAAAGATTGCGATGAACCGTTACCCAGTGAAGGGCCAGAACCAGGTTCCCAATGGGGACTTATCTTTGACGGAGCAGTTAATCATTATGGAAATGGAATTGGGGCAATCATTGTTACCCCTCAGGGTACCCACATTCCTTTCACCGCCAGACTTACGTTCAAATGTACGAACAACGAGGCCGAATACGAAGCTTGTATCATGGGTCTTGAAGAAGCAATTGATTTAAGGATCAAAAACTTGGACGTATACGGCGATTCAGCCTTGGTTATCAATCAGATAAAAGGAGATTGGAACACAAACCAATCAGGATTGATCCCTTACAAAGACTATGCAAGAAGGTTGTTACCCTTCTTCAACAGAGTTGAGTTTCATCATATCCCTCGTGAGGAGAATCATATGGCTGATGCATTAGCCACTATCTCTTCCATGATTAGTGTAGGTCAATGGAACGACTTACCTAAGATCGACATAATGCGCCTTGAACGGCCCGCTTACGTCTTCGTAATTGAAGCAGTCATAGACGACAAACCTTGGTATCATGATATCAAATGCTTCCTTCAGAAACAAGAGTACCCACCTGGGGCACTCAGAAAAGACAGAAAAACCCTCAGAAGATTGGCTGGAAACTTCTTCCTGAGTGGGGACACTCTCTATAAGAGAAATTTTGACATGGTCTTGCTCCGATGCGTAGACAGACCAGAAGCAGAAATGCTGATGAAAGAAATTCATGAAGGATCCTTTGGCACTCATGCCAACGGACATACAATGGCAAGAAAAACTCTAAGAGCAGGGTACTATTGGTTGACAATGGAATCCGACTGCTACAAGTACATGAGGAGGTGTCACAAGTGTCAGATATACTCCGACAAAATTCATGTACCGCCAACGCATCTCAAAGTTCTCTCTTCCCCATGGCCTTTTTCCATATGGGGAATCGACATGATTGGCTTGATCGAACCTAAGGCTTCAAACGGACATCGGTTCATCCTGGTAGTCATTGACTATTTCACCAAGTGGGTCGAAGCAGCGTCGTACGCTAATGTAACCCGACAAGTGGTGGTCCGATTTATCAAAAATAATATCATCTGACGTTATGGTGTTCCAAGCGAGATCATTACTAATAATGGATCTAACTTGAACAATAAGATGATGAAGGAGTTGTGCGCAGAGTTCAAGATCGAACATCATAACTCATCTCCCTATCGACCCAAGATGAACGGAGCGGTAGAAGCGGCTAACAAGAACATCAAGAGGATTGTTCAAAAAATGGTTGTAACCTACAAAGATTGGCACGAGATGCTACCCTTTGCTCTTCACGGTTATCGAACATCTGTCCGCACTTCAACAGGGGCTACCCCTTTCTCTCTAGTATATGGCATGGAATCAGTGCTCCCCATAGAAGTAGAGATCCTGTCAATCCGAGTATTGATGGAAGCTAAGCTCACCGAAGCTGAATGGTGTCAAAGCCGATACGATGAACTGAATCTGATCAAAGAAAAGAGAATCACGGCACTATGCCACAGTCAGTTATATCAACAGAGAATGAAGAGGGCGTTTGACAAAAAGGTTCGACCTCGCATCTTCAGGAAAGGAGACCTCGTGCTCAAGAAGATACAATCATTTCTCACTGACTTTCGGGGCAAATGGACCCCAAATTATGATGGCCCTTATGTGGTCACTAAAGCTTTCTCAGGCGGCGCCTTGAGACTTGCAACCATGGACGGAGAGGAATTTGCCTACCCCACGAATATTGATGTAGTCAAGAAATACTTCGCCTAAAAAAAACGTCTCGGTGGATTGAAAACCCGAAAGGGAGGTCCAGGCAAAAATTAGAGACATGAAAAAAAATCATCCCGGTGGATTGGAAACATCACAGTACAATCCAGACAAAAATTAGGGATAATGGCAAGTAACTATGTTTAATAGAGGCAGGTCCCTCAGCAGCAGTTACATCATCTGTCAGAAAACTCCAGTCAAGGTCATCTTCGACAGAAGCTCAGGATGCCCAGAATTCAAAGTTGGTAGAAGGATAGTGGTCGTTATGTTTCAACGTAGCCCTTTTTCCCTGTAAATTACCATTTTCTAACTTTGTAATTACTCTTTGGAATCACGCGTTTGGCTGATCTTTATCTTATCAATAAAATTTGAGCCCTTGTGCTTTTGTTTGTAATCCTTATTTGTTTTAGCTTTACAGAACGACGTTGTTACCATGATTAACGATTCTTGAAATAAAACAAAATGAATTTACTTGGTAAAACTTTTTCTGCTTTTAAAATAAAGTCGGCAATTTCTTTTGACTGTTGAACATCAGAAGAACATCGGTCGCTTCTCCAGAAGTAATCGAACTTCAAAGTGCATAATCAAAGTACTCCTTCTAACCCAGTACGCCAGAATGAAAGGATCAACTGTGTCAGAGACCTTGTTTCGTCTGACACGCCACGGCAGAGTTCTTATCTCCTAAGCCCGACCAACGGTAGCTCCCAACAGGGACTGTCTCTCCTAAGCAAGGTGGAATTGCTATCTTGAACCAGCGATATTTCTATACGCCCCGCGATGGCCGAGTATCCAGTCGTGTTCACCCGGCAGTTTGTATGTCGCGTCAGTTCTGTCAGCATAAACATACATACATCATGCATTATTGATTTGCATTCACATTTCATATTGCATCACTACACTCTAGTCGGTCTTGTCCCCTAGTGATAGAAGTTCTCTCAATCGAGTTGTCAGTTCTTGCCTCGTCGGGAAACGTTACGTCTGAACAATCTCTTTCCTCCAGTTTTATTTCTGGATTGAAGTTGGGTCCTCGGCCACTTTGATAACTTGAACCTCTGAAAAGCCAGAGAAAACATTCAACAAACATCACTCTTCGCCATTGAAGATGATATCCTTGCTTTCCCAGATTAAGGAAAATCCACAGAGAAAGCCTTGTATTCAGAAATTCGGCAGCATGCCAGTTTCGCTCCGAAGAGACCGCTGATGAAAAGGTCATCGGCACCTCAAAGTTGGACCCCATCATATGGCATTTCTCCGGGAAGATCCCGAGAAAAGTATGATGTAAGATCCCAAGCGACAGCAGTCTCCCAAGAGACCTGCTTTCCCCCAATAGAAACAAATGGTGTCTCCAACAGAGAAGTTTGTGCAACTCTACAGCTTAGACGACTGGGTTCCCCAGCAAGTCTGACATCAAAACTTTTTCCACTCAAATGGCATCTCCCCCAGGAAAATTCGGCGAGAAGTTTGAAGGAAAATCGCTACTAATAGCGTCCCTTGTCAATTAAGTTTATTGACAAAAGAAACTAAGACCGCTTCCTCGGTAGGAAACCAGGATCGAGGGGAAGTTTACAAAAGAAACTAAGACCAGTTCCTTGGTAGGAAACCAGGATCGAGGGGAAGTTTATTTTAGAAACTGAGACCAGTTCCTTGGATGAAGACCAGGATCGAGGGGAAGTTTACCTTTTCTAAGCATCATTGCTTAGCTAAAAGAAGATGAATGCGTAAGCTACCATTCATAACCACCATCAAAATTTTGGGTATTCCGATATTTAATCCTCTTGCACCCCGAATGCCCGAATACCTTCGTCATTCACACCTTCGTGTCCAAGAAGATTAAATAGGGGCATCTGTCATACCCCAAATTTTGACCACTAAGATTTCCCATCATTGTGAAAATCATCATCACAATATGGAGGAACCATCATACTTCATCAGTCTCCCCAAAGATGGGTGAGCATTCACTACAATCAAAATTAGGGTTTCAAGCCCTCTCTGAGTGCTTAGACAAAGGGTCACTCAACGAATGACATGATCTTCAACTTGTCTAACCTCTTAAACATCCACAATGGATAAAAAGGACTCCCACTTCAAGGATTAAGCACAAGGCTGCTCCCTTCTAGGTGGATCAAGTCTCAAGATTGACAGTATCACCAAATTAGGGTTTTGGTCGACCAGGGCCTCCATATGGAAATTTTCCTCTGGGCACAAGCAAATGATCCAAAACATAACCTAATATACTCCATGGAACCTCATGGACCCAATCATCAAGTCAATTTTGCCTTAGGGGGTGCATTCATCAAAAATCAGGAATTAGGGTTTCTTGACCTAATTCACCCCTAAGTTGACTTTTGGGACAAACCATGAGCCAAGACCTCAAGAGAGGGTTTGAGGGTCTCTAATGAACTATATTGAACCATTTGGAACAATGGATTGATCCAAGAAGCTTGAGCAACAAGTCTCAATTTCATCTGCACCACAGTTAGGGTTTCGAGGAAAAAGTCAACTGTAACTTTGACTTTTGACCAGGACATGCTCCCAAACCCTAAGACATGATTCAATATACCCTATGACACCCATGGAAAATGTCCATCAAGTTTTATTTAGGTCAAGGACATGATTTCCTAAAGAATTGCACAGTTTGGAATTCATCTGATAAAAAGTCAACTGTGCACAAAAGTCAACTTTGACTTTTTGAGATTTTTCACCAAAATGGATTTTTAACCCTAAAATGATGTTAATGTATGATTTGAATCATCATTCATCAAGAAAAATCAAGAAAAGTTGGATAACTTGTAAAAGGGGTAACCATAAAACTTAGAAATTTTTCTAAGTCATGAAAAAGTGGCACTAATGCACCAACTTTGGAGGACCATAACTCCTAAACCACAAGGCCATTGTTCCCCATTCAAAGCTTGATTTGTAGATCACATTGCCCTCTACGAAAGCTTCATACGGACCTATGTCCAAATTCCACATGGATTTTGAGTTATGGAGTGATCAAAATCAAGAAAAGTCACTTTGTTCCAACACTTAGTGAAAATTTCACTAAGTCGGATTTTGCCTTACTTTTTGCCAAATGTAGGGGGATTTTTCACTTGGATTCAAAATAGATCAAAACCAAACATGTTCAAACAATTGTTGTATCATGTAAGGGCTTTCCAAAATGGTCAAGAACATTACCAAATTCAACTTACACTATGAGATATGAAATTGGCAAGTTGCCTTGCTGAAATCTGTCAAAGGCAAGGCAGAATTTGCAATTTTGCTCGATTTTCCAAAATCAGCCAAATTCAAATGCTCCTATCCACTTGGACACCTCTGAGGATTGAATCTAAAGGGGACAATCACTGAGCCAAGCCTCCAAAGTCCATGGAACAAGAAATAGCATGTTGAACCTAGAATGGCCAAAATAGGGACAAGACTCCAAATTTGGATTGAAGCATTCCATGGAAGCATCTAGGTGGCATGGACTGAGCCATTCTCATCTGAAATCAGTCAAGACTTATCCAAGATCAAGGGAACCAAAGCTCTGTGCCCTAACCTCTAGTCAATGGCTAGAGGAGACTTGGATTTTCATTTGCCAACATTGGCCAAACCTACTTAGCAGTTGCCATTCACTATTCCTTGCAAATCAAACTTGCTCTACTATAAATAGAGCTCAATTGTGTTCAGTTTAAGTACACCAAAAGCCTACAACACTTGCCTTTCTCAAAATATCTTTCTCTTGGCAAAAATGCCTTTCTTAGCAAGGTAACTATCGGGTTTTGAGCTAGAGGGCAATTCCACTCAAACCAATCACTCACACACCTCATATACATCACGTATGAGCTGATCAAACACTTAAACAACAACTAGAACACAGATTTCACAAAATCACCAGCCAATTGCTCAAGTTCTTGACAGTTTTGCAGTTGAGGTGCCATCTTCAACTCCAAACCATTTCAATCCATTCCAAGCACTCAGACACATCACTTGGCACCTAGGGAAGCTATCCACATCATTGGAACCAAGCTGTAACACCTCCAACACAAATCACGATCACCGGCTGCAAGTGGTAAGCATGAGCTCTTCTAACTCTATGATCCATGCAATTTTTGCTGCACAATAATTTGGCCATATGTTCATAATCATGCATGGGATGTTTCCCCTCAATTAATTGCATTGTTTGAATCGTGTATCAAAAATCCTAGCCTTCATGCAGAAATTAGGGTTCTTGAGGATTTTTCATGATTTCTTGTTATATGTTTAATTTAAATGAAATTAATTGACATAAACATGATCGTGAGGTTGAGACGAGCATAATGATATGTGGATTGCATGTTATAATCAAGTATTCAGTGAGATTGGAGAGAAAATGCAAATCTGGCAAAGCCCAGAACACGCGCGTGTTCTTGGTGTGTTCTTGGCGCCTTTTTTCAAAATTTGAATATTTGAATTTTGTGATTTTATTTAATTGATTCAAAAATTAATTTCTCTCTGAATTTTAATGATTTTGAGTTGATTCTTTTTTTAATAATTCACAAAAATGTTGAAATATTTTATTTTTTCAAAAAATCCCAAAAATATTATTTATTTCATATAATTGATATTTTTGCAAATAATTAATGTTTTAATTGTTTTTAACATTTAAAATACTTTTTCCACCTTGATTTTGTAACTTTTAATGCTTTCTAATTATTTTCTAGGTCAATACTTAATTTTTGAAGCATTAATCCAAGATCACAATTTTTTTTTCATATGTTAAACAATTTTGATCATTTTAATTGAATTTTTATTCAATTAAATACATTTTTAAAAACAAATTAGGGTTTTTGGATTAATTCAACCCTCATAAATCATTTTCAAAACACTTTGGGCCTCTAATAGAGTGTAAGACCCAATCCTTTTTTTACCAAATCATTTTTGGGCCTCAGTGTATTGTATAAGTCCCGATACCGTCAAAACAAACGGCGCGATCGTCGCCTTTTGAAAAATAACCTTTTGGGCCTCTCCTCGAGCTATAAGACCCATTCAAACTTTTTGGGCCTCTAATAGAGTGTAAGACCCAATCCCCTTTTAACCAAAACAATTTTGGGCCTCACTTATTGTATAAGTCCCTCTGCGTTAAAAGAAAACCTCGGCGTGATCGCCATTTTTAACGAAAAGTCAACTGGGCTTACCCTCGTGTTATAAGCCCCACTCTTTTTCTTTAAACTTTTTGGGCCTCTTGAGAGAGTGTAAGACCCATCCCTTTATACAGAAAACAATTTTTGGGCCACAGGCACTTGTATAAGTCCCTCTGTACAAATTCAAACAGTGCGCTCACTGATAAAACCCTGGGCCTCTCCTTGAGCTGTAAGCCCTAATTTTTTCTTTTTCAAAGCACTTTCTCCTTTGATTTTAAAATATACTGTTGTTTTCAATTTTTTCTTTGTTGAACAACTAACCAAACAGCATGGAAGCTCTACAACCGAGTAAGTGGTTATTGCTTTCATTTACCGCTTTTATATACATATAACTGTATTGTGGGGCTGTTTCGTTGTAAGTCTTCTTTCATAAACTCATATCAACTGCGTAATAATAGCATAGATATTTAGAGTTTCCCCGGCAACTACGTCTAGCATTAAGCCCGTTGATCACTCTTAGAAATAGTCTAAACTAGATCCCCATAGGATTACCAGACACAGTCTTCCCTTCTCTTGGGGTTAAACAATATGGAGACATGAAAGGCAGCATTCTCTGTGAACCCTTTCATAGACTGTCACTCGTAGAAGTTGTCAAAGAAACTCTATTCCCCAGAGATGATCTCTTCTCCGTGAATTGCATCTCTTGAGTTTCTTCCAAATTCTCGAACTTTCCTGGCTTGATCTATTCTCGGTGAATGGCATGTCTTGAATTTCTCGGGGTTTGGGGACCCACAGGCTTCTTAAAAGCACTTGTCAAGAAACTGTACTCCCCAGAGATGATCTTTTCTCCGTGAATGGCATCTCTTAAGTTTCTTCCAAATTCTCGGACTTTCCTGGCTTGATCTATTCCTCGTGAATAGCCTGTCTTGAATTTCTCGGGGTTTGGGGACCCATCGGCTTCTTAAAAGCAATTGGCCTCCTCTTGGGCTTCGTACAAGGACCCGTCGGCTTCTTAAAAGTTTCCAGCCTCCTCTTGGGCTTCGTACAAATTATCCCGACTACCTCCTAGAGGTATAGGAACAGAACCTAGTCATCTGCATAGAACAGTCCTTTCATAGAGTCTACTACTGTTTCTCAAAACAAGTACAAAAGATGACACTCTAGACTCGGACAATCTAATATCTTTGAGTCTCAAAGACATTCTCAAGTGACCCCTTCGTTAAAAAATAGGAAGTAAACCCGTAGACTCGGACAGTCTCAATACCCTTCGGATTTCCCGCTTCCTTAAAGAACAGGAATAACCCGGATCCTTGAATCAAATCCATGAGTACAGTGTTGCTCATATAAGAACTGATTTTCTCTTTAAAATCAGTATACTGGACCTGTCACTTAACTGAAACAACGTTTAGCCTCTCTCTCGGGCTTTGTACGAGACACATAAGAGACTCCCTCATTGAGTCAATTACCCATTTCGCCTCCATCTCGGGCTTCATACGAGATACAAAAAGGTTCTTATTGAGCCAAACAAACAACAGCCTCCATCTCAGGCTTTATACGAGATACCAAAAGATTCCCTCGTTGAGTCAAAACCTTTTAGCCTCTCTCTCGGGCTTTGTACGAGACACATACTAGCCTCCTCTTAGGCTTTATATAAGAATACCACTGGTTAATCCAATTAGCCTTTTAGCATCAAAGTTGTGCCTCGTTCACAGTACACAATCATCAACAACTCCTTCCCCTTCATCTAATCGCTGTAAGCGGCAAGCCTCTGGATCATCTACATCCATGCCACTGTCCCTCTTTTAGCATGAGAAATTCCTAAGGAAAGATGGCATTACTCTACACTGAGTTAAAGTCTTCTCCTTCAAGTTAAAATCCCCTGTAAAGGAAATTATGGCATTGCCGGATTCACAAATCCCGGTTAAAGTAATTCTCCTTTATAAACATTTGTCATAGACAAACCCCCTCTTTAGAGATGACAAATTCTCTCTAAAGACAACACCTTTTTAGCTTCACATCTTGGGCTTTGAACAAGATACAAACCACCTTTCGCTTCACGTCTTGGGCTTTGAACAAAACACCAAAACACCATTTCCTCCCATAGAATAGGAGGAACTACGAACGCTCTGATTTCCCTATTTCGGTAAACGGGAATACGTAGGCATAAGATTGAAAGAAAAATCTTAGCGAGCACACTAAACAAAAACCCAAAATCCCATACTCTCATGTATCTGTCAAAAGCATCAGTCCTAACATCCTAATCCTTGTTCCCCGCCAGAAAGTCCTAGAAAGAGAAAAGAAAACCGTATTGGCGAAAATACAAAATAACCAGTACAAGGGCCCCCCCACATTGATAGCATTCGTAACCTAACAGACCGCTGTTTAAACTCAGTATGCAAGCAGGGTTAATTGGAGACATCTATTTCCCTTCCTTCATCAGCTCACAATAGGATAAAAAATGAATCGACATGTAGTAAACTCAACCGCAGAGAGCGACCAGCGCTTAAGAACTGCGTCCAAAATCGCTCACTACAGTGTACTGTGAACAAGGCACAGTTTTGATGCTAAAGGTTGATTGGATCAACCAGTGGTTTTCTTATACAAAGCCTAAGAGGAGGCTAATATGTGTCTCATACGAAGCCCGAGAGAGAGGCTAAAAGGTTTTGACTTGACGATGGAGTCTTTTGGTATCTCGTATAAAGCCCGATATGAAGGCTATTTGACTCAACAAGAGAGTTTTTGTATCTCGTACAAAGCCCGAGATGGAGGCTAAAATTTGTTTGGCTTAATAAGAACTTTTTTGTATCTCGTATAAAGCCCGAGATGGAGGCGAAAGGGGTGATTGACTCAACGAGGGAGTCTCTTATGTGTCTCGTACAAAGCCCGAGAGAGAGGCTAAATGTTGTTTGACTCCGCTGTGGAGAATCATTGTATAAAGCCCAAGAGGAGGCTATGGTGACTGTTTCAGTTGAGTGACAGGTCCAGTATACTGATTTTGAAAGAGAAAATCAGTTCTTATATGAGCAACACTGTACTCAAGAATTTGATTCGAGGATCCGGGTTATTCCTGTTCTTTAAGGAAGTGGGAAATCCGAAGGGTATTGAGACTGTCCGAGTCTACGGGTTTCCTTCCTATTTTTGAAGGGGGTCACTTGAGAATGTCTTTGAGACTCAAGGAGATTAGACTGTCCAAGTCTAGAGTTTCATCTTTTGTACTATGCTTTGAGAAACAGTAGTAGACTCTTTGAAAGGACTTTTCTATGCAGATGACTAAGTTCTGTTCCTATACCTCTAGGAGGTCGTCGGGACAATTTGTACGAAGCCCAAGAGGAGGCTGGAAACTTTTAAGAAGCCGACGGGTCCTTGTACGAAGCCCAAGAGGAGGCTATCATTCCCGGAGGAAGAGATCATTATACGAAGCCTAAGAGGAGGCTGTGAGTACTTCTAAGAAGCCGTAGGGTCCTTGTAGTAAGCCCAAGAGGAGGCGGGGTTGCTTTTAGGAAGCCTGTGGGTCCTTGTACGATGCCCAAGAGGAGGCCGATGCTTTTAAGAAGCCCGTGGGTCCCCAAACCCCGAGAAATTCAAGACAGACTATTCACAAGGAATAGATCAAGCTAGGAAAGTTCGAGAATTTGGAAGAAACTCAAAGATGCCATTCACGGAGAATACATTCATCTCTGGGAGTAAAGTTTCTTGAAAATTCCTAATGAGGACAGCCGAAGAGAATACTGTATCTGGTGATCCTATTGGGGATCTAGTTGTCTATTTCTACGAATAAACGAAACGGCGTCACCTAGTTCTAGACGTAGTTGCCGGGGAAACTCTAAATATCTATACTATTATTACACAGTTGATATGAGTTTATGAAAGAAGACTTACAGCGAAACAGCCCCACAATACAGTTATATGTATATGAAAGCGGTAAATGAAAGCGTATAAACACTTACTCGGTTGTAGAGCTTCCATGCTATTTGGTTAGTTGTTCAACAAAGAAAGATTGAAAACAACAGTATATTTAAAATCAAAGGAGAAAGTGCTTTGAAAAAGAAAGATTTGGGGCTTACAGCTCAAGGAGAGGCCCAGAGTTTTATCAGTGAGCGCACTATTGAATTGGTACAGAGGGACTTATACAAGTGACTAAGGCCCAAAAATTGTTTTTTGTACAAAGGGATGGGTCTTACACTCTCTCAAGAGGCCCAAAAAGTTTTAAAGAAAAAGAGTGGGGCTTATAACACGAGGGTAGGCCCAGATGATTTTTCGTTTAAAATGGCGATCGCGCCGAGATTTTCTTTTAACGCAAAGGGGCTTATACAATATCTGAGGCCCAAAATGTTTTGGTTAAAAGAGGATTGGGTCTTACACTCTATTAGAGGCCCAAAAAGTTTTAAAGAAAAAGAAATGGGTCTTACTACTCGAGGGTAGGCCCAAGGTTTGTTTTTCAACAAATGATGATCGCGTCGAACTTTTTGAAATACAACGGGACTTATACAATAAGTGAGGCCCAAAATGGGTTGTATTTACAAAGGGTTTGGTCTTACACTCTATTAGAGGCCCAAAGTGTTTTGAAAATGATTTATGAGGGTTGAATTAATCCAAAAACCCTAATTTGTTTTCAAAATGTGTTTTAATTGAATAAAAATTCAATTAAAATGATCAAAATTGTTTAACATATGGAAAACAAATTGTGATCTTGGATTAATGCTTTAAAAATTAAGTATTGACCTACAAAATAATTAGAAAGCATTAAAAGTTGCAAAATCAAGGTGGAAAAAATATTTTAAATGTCAAAAACAATTAAAACATTAATTCTTTGCAAAAATATCAATTATACAAAATAAATAATATTTTTGGGATTTTTTGGGAAAATAAAATATTTTAACATTTTTGTGAATTATTAAAAAAAGAATCAACTCAAAATCATTAAAACTCAGAGAGAAATTAATTTTTGAATCAATTAAATAAAATCACAACATTCAAATATTCAAATATTCAAAAAATGGCGCCAAGAACACCCAAGAACACGCACGTGTTCTGGGTTTTCCCAGATTTGCATTTTCTCTCCAATCTCACTAAATACTTGATCATATCATGCAATCCACATACCAATCAACTCGTTTCAACCTCACGATCATGTCTATGGTATTTAATTTCATTTAAATTAAACATATAACAATAAATCATGAAAAATCCTCAAGAACCCTAATTTCTGCATGAAGGCTAGGATTTTTTATACACAATTCAAACAATGCAATTAATTGAGGGAAAACATTCCATGCATGATTATGAACATATGGCCAAATTATTGTGCAGCAAAAATTGCATGGATCATAGAGTTAGAAGAGCTCATGCTTACCACTTGCAGCTGATGATCGTGATTTGTGTTAGAGGTGTTACATCTAGGTTCCAATGATCTGGATAGCTTCCCTAGGTGCCATGGAGTGTGTATGGATGCTTGGAATGGATTGAAATGGTTTGGAGCTGAAGATGGTACCTCAACTGCAAAACTGTCAAGAACTTGAGCAATTGGCTGGTGATTTTGTGAAATCTGTGTTCCAGATGTTATGTGAGTGTTTGGATCACTTCTATATGATGTATGTGAGGTGTGTGAGTGATTGGTTTGATTGGAAAAGCTCGCAAACTCAAAACCCGATAGTGACTTGCCTTAGAAGGCAAAATTTGAGTGAAAGAAGAGATTTTGAGGAAAGCATCTGTTTGATGGCTTTGGTGTACTCAAACTGATCACAGTTGAGCTCTATTTATAGTAGAGCAAGTTTGTTTTGGGATCCACAGTGAATGGCAACTGCAGCAGGTGTTTGTTTAATGTTGGCCAATGGAAATGCAAGTCTCCTCTAGCCATTGGCTAGAGGTTAGGGCACAGGTCTTGGATAAGTCTTGACTAAATTCAGTTGAGAATGGCTTAGTCCATGCGACCTTGATGCTTCCATTGAATGCTCCAATCCAAAATTGGAGTCTTGTCCCTATTTTGGCCATTCTAGGTTCAACATGATATTTCTTGTTCCAAAGACTTTGGAGGCTTGGCTCAGTGATTGTCCCCTTTAGATTCAATCCTCAGAGGTGTCCAAGTGGATATGAGCATTTGGATTTGGCTGATTTTGGCAAATCGACCAAAAGTGCAAAATCTGCCTTGCCTTGACAGATTTCAACAAGGCAACTTGCCAATGTCATATCTCATGACTCAAATTGAATTTGGTAATGTTCTTGGCCATTTTGGAAAGCCCTTACATGATACAACAACTGTTTTAACATGTTTGGTTTTGATCTCTTTTGAATCCAAGTGAAAAATCCCCCTACATTTGGCAAAAAGTAGGGTAAAATCTAACTTAGTGAAATTTTCACTAAGTGTTGGAACAAAGTGACTTTTCTTGATTTTGATCACTCCATAACTCAAAATCCATGAGGAATTTTGACATAGGTCAGTATGAAGCTTTTGTAGAGGGCAATGAGATCTACAAATCAAGATTTTAATGGGGACCAATGGCCTTGTGGTTTAGGAGTTATGATCCTCCAAAGTTGGCACATTAGTGTCACTTTTTCCATAACTTAGAAATTTTTCTAAGTTTTTATGGTTACCCCTTTTACAAGTTATCCCATTTTCTTTGATTTTTCTTGATGAATGATGATTCAAATCATACATTAACATCATTTTAGGGTTAAAAATCCATTTTGATGAAAAATCTCAAAAAGTCAAAGTTGACTTTTGTGCACAGATGAATTCCAAATTGTGCAATTCTTCAGGAAATCATGTCCTTGACCTAAATCAAACTTGATGGACATGTTCCATGGGTGTCATAGCGTATATTGAATCATGCCTTAGGGTTTGGGAGCATGTCCTGGTCAAAAGTCAAAGTTACAGTTGACTTTTCCCGCGAAACCCTAATTGTGGTGCAGATGAAATTGAGACTTGTTGCTCAAGCTTCTTGGATTAATCCATTGTTCCAAATGGATCAATATAGTTCATTAGAGATCCTCAAACCCTCTCTTGAGGTCTTGGCTCATGATTTGCCCTAAAAGTCAACTTAGGGGTGAATTAGGTCAAGAAACCCTAATTCCTGATTTTTTATTTATGCATCCCCTGAGGTCAAATTGACTTTATGCTTGGGTCCATGAGGTTCCATGGAGTATATTAGGTTATGTTTTGGATCATTGGCTTGTGCCCAGATGAAAAATTTCCATCTAGAGGCCCTGGTCGACCAAAACCCTAATTTGGTGACACTGTCGATCTTGAGACTTGATCCACCTAGAAGGAAGCAGCCTTGTGCTTAATCCTTGAAGTGGGAGTCCTTTTGATCCATTGTGGATATTCTAGAGGCTAGACAAGTTGAAGATCAAGTCATTCCTTGATTGATCCTTTGTCTAAGGCTCTGAGAGGGCTTAAAACCCTAATTTTGATTGTAGTGAATGCTCAACAACCCTTGAGGCATTTGATGAGGCATGATGGTTCATCCATATTGTGATGATGATTTGCACAATGATGGGAAATCTTAGTGGTCAAAATTTGGGGTATGACAGCTTGGTGATTCTACGTTGGGCACACTAAGTGAGCATTGGCAGTTTGGCATGTGCTAAGGTGCACTTAGTGAGATTCTGTGCATTCTTTGTTACATCTTGCTCCTATAACTGTTATTTTGAGAAAATTTAAATGACTAACTAAAAAGACTGTAAAATGGGTTGGGTTGCCTCCCAGCAAGCATCTGTTTAACATTAGTAGCTTGACGGTTATCAGTATTGCGTAATATTAATTACCTTAAAACATATCTCATGGTCTTTGATTCTGACCTTCACTTGACATATGTCAATGACCACCAGCATTCGTGCGGTTTTCATTAATGATCTTCCAAGAATAAAAATTATTTTGGGGTTTGCCTTGATATTTAGCACTATGAAATCTACAAAGAATGAGAAATTGTCAATTTTGATTAGAACAACTTTGATTGTTCCCATTGGTATTCTGCATGTTTTGTTTGTTGTCTATAGTTTTGTCACGATTTCTTCTATTTGGAGGTCACCAATTTTCTTTACAACTTACAATAATATTATATTTATACTTGTACCCAAGTCGATGAGTGCACTTCCGATGAATGCACTTCCAACTTCCACGTCACCTTTTGATATAGGTAACATGACTACATTATAATGTACTTTTTTTTTGTAGAGTTTGTTGGATAGTTTCACAACTTTCCTCCTGCCACTCGTAAGGGTGTTCTGTTTCTTTCTTCTTGCCCTTAACAACAATGATTTTATCAATAAAAACATCATTACAACTCTCTTTAGGATTATTTTTGGTGTTTACATTTAATGTGTCTTTTTATTGGTCAACTAATTATTTTGCTAATTGGTCGACTTGCATCTCAAGGTTTCTTATAGATGCTACAATATTCTTTTGGCTGGCAATAAAGCCCTGCATAAATTGGTTGAGAATGTCCTTCAACTTTGTTATTTTGTCTTGTTGTGGAAGGTCTTGTGTGTAATGTTGATAGAGTTGTCTATTTGATAGACCAACTTTAAATCTTCATATTTGATTGAAGTTGTTGTTCCTTGGAAAGTTGTTGTTTTTATATAGCTCTAGCCTTTATTGATTTCCAACATAATTGACTTCTTTATCATTTGGGAGAAAAATCTAGTTGGGTGATCACTGCTGCATGATTCACATAATGCAGTTTGTCTCTGTTCTGGTGATTCATCCATCTCCTTTAATTGTTGTGGCAGTTTAGACAACTACTTTGCCAACTCATCAACTATTTGTGTCAATAACTTGTTTTGTGTGAGAATAGCATCACTGGTATTCTACTCTATGATATCCTTTTTTTCTTTGTGAAATGTTTATGTTATGTTGTCCTTAATGGTCATTAAGTGTCATTTTTTCTATGATTGAAATTGCATCTTGTGCACTCTTTGATATGAGAGAACTCCTGCAGTAGCATCTAGAAATAACGTTGGTTATTGTAATCCATTTATGAATATGTGAATCTGTATAAAATCGTCAAAATCATGATTTGGACATTTCCTAAGGATGAATTTGTACTTTTTCTACACTTCACAAAGAGTTTCAGATACGCTTTGGAAGAATACCACAATAGTTGTCTTAGCTTCTATAAATTTGATGTGAGAAAAGAATCTATTTAAAAACTTTTCCTTTTATCATTTTTCAATTTGTCATTGTCGATGTTGATTGATGTTAATGCATTTTGCAACTTGTAAGACTAGCTAACTAAATGACAATTCCATTTCTAAACACATATTTTCCATCGTGTTTTTCAACTATAGATTTAAATCATTTGAAAGTATCAAACACTTCATTCTCTCTTTTATCCTACAATCTATATATGGATGAGACTAAAGATTGAGATCATCATCTCTTTGGATTATCATCACAATATTAAATATAAATTTCCTAGCCACATCCACAAAATATTAATTCTTTCAACAGCTTAATTCCAACAAAAATAAGACAAATGAGCGAGTCATTTTCACTCATCCGTGTCAACAACGAGATGACAAGATCCCCAACTCACCTAACCAAATGTAAGAGATTTTCTGACACGTCACAAATCCAATATCATTGTATATACTACTAGTGCTAACGTTGAAATCTCTGTCTCAAATTGCTCACCACATATTTCATTCTTATATACAACAAAAACCGTATCATCAACCACTTCCTCACTCAACCATTTGTATCATTCAATCTCAGACTGTGGTGCATGTTTCATGGTGAAACTCATGAAAAAGTAAACACTGCAAAACAAAGTAAGTAACAGTTTCTAGTATCTTTCTAAATATTTTTCATACAAAATCACTTGTTGAGAAAGTTATAGATATCCATAGTCCATGGATGCTAGAAACTTGTTGAGGTTCCTAGTTCTTTCATTTGGTTTAACACTTGTTTTACTTCTTACCTGGTTTCACCTTCCAAAATCATTCCTTAACAAGGAAACTCTAGACTGCAATGTTTATTCTGGATGGTGTACCTCTAAGAACCGTTTCCAATCTTCAAATCCAATCAATAAACCAATATTCTCCACTCATAATCAAAAACCGCGACACGAATCCGTCGTTCCTCGCCATCCTTTAGATCCTTTGACCATCCAAGAATTCAACGAGGTTCGCGCGATCCTGTCGAAACACCCTCTCTTTAAGTCCTCAAACAGTTACACTCTTAATTCTGTTGTTTTAGATGAACCGGAGAAAGAACTTGTCCTCAAATGGAGAAAGGGTCAACCGTTACTACCTAGGAAAGTTTCTGTGGTTGCACTTGTGAAAGGTGTCGCTCATACTCTTGTTATTGACCTTAGCACAAGTCAAGTAACCAACCATGAAACAAGGTCACCTTCTTCTGGATACCCTACCATGACGATCGAGGATATGCAAAGTGTACTTGATGTTCCGTTGAAGAGCGAAGAATTCAACCGCACGATCATTAAACGCGGAGTCAATTTATCAGACCTATCGTGCCTTCCACTCGCTGCAGGGTGGTATGGAACACCGGTTGAAGAGAATAGAAGGTTGATTAAGGTGCAGTGTTACTCAAGCAAAGGAACTGTGAACTTCTATATGAAACCAATAGAAGGTTTAACTGTGTTGGTTGATATGGATAAGAAAGAGGTTGTGTCCATTTCAGATAATGGACTAAACATTCCTGTTGCAAATGGTATCGACACTGATTACCGTTACTCGGTTCAGAAGCTCAACGGAGAGTCGAATTACCTGATAAATCCAATATCATTGGAACAACCAAAAGGTCCAAGCTTCACAGTTGATGGACATATAGTGAAATGGGCTAATTGGGAGTTTCATTTGAAACCTGACCCTAGAGCTGGAATCATTATTTCTCAAGCCAAGGTGAGAGATACAGATTCATCAGAGATGAGAAATGTTATCTACAAAGGGTTCACTTCTGAACTTTTTGTGCCTTATATGGACCCTACCGATGCATGGTATTTCAAGACATACATGGATGCTGGTGAGTATGGATTTGGTTTGCAAGCAATGCCTTTAGACCCTTTGAATGATTGTCCAAGAAATGCTTACTACATGGATGGACTATTTGCTTCTGCTGATGGAACACCCTTTGTTCAAGCAAATATGATTTGCATTTTTGAGAGTTATGCTGGTGACATTGCTTGGCGGCACGCCGAGTGTCCAATCACTGACCTGAAGGTTAAAGAAGTGAGGCCAAAGGTGACATTGGTGGTTAGAATGGCAGCAGCAGTGGCAAACTATGACTACATCATAGATTGGGAGTTTCAAACCGATGGATTAATCCGATCCAAGGTTAGTAATGAAAATACAATTTATTTAGTTTGAATAATATTTTTGTTTAGGGAATAGTGCTGAGAATCTGAGATTGATGCCCCCGGTGACTATAATGTGCATAGTTTTGGAATCTGTACAATAAAATAAACGAATAATCGCGATACTTTGACATATATAGTATTTAATTCAATGATGCCAAATTTATGTGAGATTCTGTTGGGAAATAACCTTCCATAATTTCCCTCCTCCGTGAACTCAAAAATAGGCACTTGCGGAAACGTGAAAAATTAAGCAAAAATGACACAAAAAGATTTTAGCGTGGAAAACCTTCTCAATGTGAGAAAGGGAAAAACCACGGGACCCTTAGGCCTCTTAAAACATCCACTATAATAAAAATGGGAATACAACAACTTCACCCTTAGGTGGAACTCTCTACAAAGTATCTCTCAATTTGTAAGGAACACTCTCACAAATTGGCTCACTATTTCTCTCACAAGGAAAAACTCTCTAAAACAATTTTCTCTCTTGAGCAAGGCTCTATTTCTCTTGCTTCTTGTTTCTCTTGTGGTTGTATTTTGAATGCTTGCTCTTGGTCCTATTTATAGGAGAAGCAAGCCAAAAGGTCTTACATGCATGAAGACACTTGTTCTTTGCCTTTCATGCAAGACACCAAGTGTCCTTTGCCTTTCATGCAAAACACCAAGTGTTATTTTCCTTTCATGCAAAACACCAAATGGCTGGACCCCACATTTCTCCCCCTCCAGCCATAGGGGAATGTTCTGGGTTAGTTTGGAGTTGCTGCTAATCCAGCAACTTGTTTGCAGAGCTCTATCTTCTCTTTTGGAAGAGGTTTTGTCATTATGTCTGCCCCATTCTCATTGGTATGAATTTTCTCTACTTTCAACAATTTACTCTCCAACACATCGCGGATCCAGTGATACCTTACGTCAATGTGTTTTGACCTTGAATGGTATGTCGAGTTCTTGCTGAGATGGATTGCGCTCTGATTGTCACAATAGAGAACATAAGTTTCTTGATTCTGACCTAACTCTTGCATGAAATTCTTCATCCACATGATCTCCTTACAGCCTTCAGTAATTGCTATGTATTCAGCTTCTGTGGTACTCAAAGCAATGCATTTTTGTAATCGTGATTGCCATGAGATAGCTCCCCCTGCAAAAGTAATCAAATACCCGGAAATAGATTTTCTTGAATCTACATCCCCTACCATGTCTGCATCTACATACCCAGTGAGTAATTGCTTTTCATTGCCAAAGCACAAACACTGTTTGGCAGTTCCTCTTAGATACCTCAGTATCCATTTCACAGCATTCCAATGCTCCTTTCCTGGATTTGACAGGAATCTACTTACTACTCCAACAGCATAAGCAATGTCTGGTCTTGTGCAAACCATTGCATACATAAGGCTACCCACAGCTGAAGAATAGGGCACCTTGCTCATTTCTTCTTTTTCTTCTTCATTGCTTGGACACTGTGTCTTACTGAGTTTCAGATGACCAGGTAGTGGGACATGTACAGGTTTAGCATTATGCATGTTGAACCTCTCAAGGACTTTCTTGATATAATCTTCTTGTGACATCCACAACATTCTTTTGGGACGATCTCGAATGATTTTCATTCCAAGAATCTTCTTTACTGCACCCAAATCTTTCATGGCAAAAGATTTGCTCAGTGCATTCTTTAGAGCATCTATCTTTGTCTTGTCTTTCCCAACAATAAGCATATCATCAACATACAACAAAAGTATGATGGATTCACCATTATCATATTTCTTCACAAACACACAGTGGTCTGCAGAAGTCTTTTCAAATTTATGTTGGGTCATGAAGAGTTCAAACTTTTTGTACCATTGCCTTGGAGCTTGCTTCAACCCATATAGACTTTTCTTCAAGCGACACACAAGATGTTCTTTGCCTGGTTCTGCAAATCCTTCGGGTTGCTCCATGTATATCTCTTCCTCCAAGTCTCCATGTAAGAATGCTGTTTTAACATCAAGTTGCTCTATCTCCAAGTCTAGTGTTGCAGCTAGACCAAGGATTGCTCTTATGGATGTCATCTTCACCACTGGTGAGAATATCTCTTCGAAGTCTATGCCTTTCTTCTGATGGCACCCCTTCACGACAATTCGTGCTTTGTATCTGGGGTTTGGGTTGTTCTCTTCAGACTTGAGTTTGAACACCCACTTATTTTTCAAAGCCCTTCTTCCCTTTGGTAATTTCACCAAGTCATATGTCTGGTTCTCATTCAGTGACTGTAATTCTTCTTGCATGGCTTGCATCCATTTGTCTTTGTCATCCGTCTCAATGGCTTCTATGAAGTTTTGAGGTTCTCCTTCATCGGTGAGAGTGACATACTCATCTGGGGAATATCTTCTTGATGGTTGTCTTACTCGCACGGATCTTCTCACTTGAGGTTCTTGGTCTATCATTTGTTCTTCCTGCATTTCCTGATCTTCTTCTGTTTGGTCAGGTTGCTCCATATGATGGGGTTGTGCTGTCTGATCAGGTTCAATATCTCGTTGAGGAATCTCTCCCCCTGAGTTTTGTACCACAATGGTCTTTGACTTCTTAGATTGAATATCATTGATTGTTTGATCTTCATAAAATACCACATCTCTGCTTCGAACAATCTTCTTGTTTGCAGGATCCCACAGTCTAAAGCCAAGTTCATCTCTTGGAGAACCAAGGTATATACACTCCTTCGTCTTGGCATCGAGTTTTGCTCTTTCATCTTTAGGAATATGAACAAATGCCTTACACCCGAATACTTTCAATTGACCGTAAGAGGCTTTCTTTCCATACCATACTTCATTCGGTATCTCTCCATTTAACGGTCTTGAAGGAGACAAGTTTATTAGATCAATGGCAGTTCTCACTGCTTCACCCCAAAATGATTTGGGAAGTTTTGCATGAGAAAGCATGCTTCTGACTTTCTCTGCAATCGTTCTGTTCATTCTTTCAGCTACTCCATTCATTTGGGGAGTCTTCGGAGGTGTCCTCTCATGTCTTATCCCATGAGCTTTACAATATGCTTCAAATGGACCTAGGTATTCACCTCCATTGTCACTTCTTAAGCATTTCAACTTTCTTCCAGATGCTCGCTCTACAGAGGCGTGAAACTCCTTGAAAGCTTGTAGAACTTGATCTTTCTTCTTCAATGGATACACCCACACCTTTCTAGAGTGATCATCAATGAAGGTAACAAAGTATTGTGCGCCACCAAGAGACCTTTCAGATGTGGAGCAGACATCTGAGTGAACAAGATCTAGGATTTTCTTTCGTCTTCTTGCATCATCTGATCTTTGAAAAGATACTCTGTGTTGTTTTCCTGCTAGACAGTCTTCACATGATTCAAGTGGTTGTCCCTTGATATTTGAAAGATGATCTTTAGCAAGAATCTCTAAGCTTTTATCACTCATGTGGCCAAGTCGTTTATGCCACAATTCTTTGGTTGCATCTTGAGAAACATTAGTCTCTCCCTTGTTTATCTTTCCCTGCATAATGTACAGGGAGCCTTCCTTTTTGCCACGAGCAAGTGTCATGCTCCCTTTGCTAAGCTTCCATCTACCATCGCCGAACTGGTTTATCATCCCTAGGTCATCCAACTTTCCTGCTGATATAAGGTTTAGACGCATCTCTGGTACATGTCTTACTTTCTTCAACACAAGCTTATTTCCATTGTCTGTGATCATAGTCACTTCACCAATACCTACAATCTTGCTTGTGACGTGGTTTCCCATCTTCACCATACCAAAATCTCCTCTTTGGTATGATGAGAATAATTCTTCATGAGGTGTAACGTGGAAAGATGCTCCGGTGTCAATTATCCAAGTGCAATTATCGAATGCAACATTTAGATAGTTGACATCTCCAAAAAGGAAAATATCCTCGTTGTTCGAGGCTACTGCAGTTGTGGCTCCTTCTTCCTTATTCTTCTTTGGATTTATTAAATCTGGACGGACTTTTCCAGCCTGTTGATCTCTCTTCAAGAATCTGCACTCAGGTCTTCTATGGCCCGATTTGCCACAATAATAACAGCTTACTCTTGTGCGAGACTTGGATCTAGCTTGTGATCTCCCACGACCTCCTCTTTCATGATTCTTACTCCTTCCTCTGTTATCAATAATGTTGGCTTCGAACTGGTTGTTGAAGCCTCTTTCCCTCCGTCTTGATTCTTCATTTAGCAAGGAATCTGTGACAGAATCCAAGACAAGTTTTCCGTCTGGAGCAGAGTTACTAAGAGTGACAACTAGAGTGTCCCAACTCTCAGGTAGAGAACTTAGGAGCAGAAGAGTTTGCAACTCATCATCTATCTTCATGTCAGCTTTCGTCAGCTGGTTCACGATACCTTTGAAGGTATTCAAGTGCTCGATCATATTTTGGCCATCTGAGTACTCCAATTTCACCAGTCGTCTGACAAGGTGTGCTTTATTTCTCGGTGTCTTCTTTTGAATCAAGGATTCAAGTTTGGTCCACAACTCATACGCATTTGTATAAGTTGACACATGCTCGAATAGACTCCTATCTATGTATTTTCTGATCATGGCAACTGCCTTCCGATTTTGGAGCTCCCACTCGTTATCTTTCTTCTCCGTTGGCTTATCCTTTTGAGAGATTGGCTCATGCAAATCTTTGCAATATAGGTGGTCTTCCATCATCGGCTTCCAATAGGTATAATTATCAGCGGTCAGCTTGAACATATCTCCTTCATAACTGATAGAACCATCCATTTTTGAGAACACGGGAAAGTAGTTCTTTTAGCTAGGAGATTTTGTAAATAGTGTCGTACACGGGAAAAGTTACCGTGGTTTATGAATAGTGCAACTAGGAAGTTCCCAGGAAAGAGAGGTGGGTCAATATTGACGCGCTTAAATACCAAGTCTTTCCTTAGCCAGAACTTACAAAGACACACTTTCACAATACTACGATTTAATTCCAACAAGAATATTTCTTTTCTGATGTGGAAGATCAAACAATGTTGCAACCACAGAGCATACTAAGAACTTTCTTACGAGTACAACACCGTAGTTACCCAGAACTCACACAGAGCTCTGATACCACTGTTGGGAAATAACCTTCCATAATTTCCCTCCTCCGTGAACTCAAAAATAGGCACTTGCGGAAACGTGAAAAATTAAGCAAAAATGACACAAAAAGATTTTAGCGTGGAAAACCTTCTCAATGTGAGAAAGGGAAAAACCACGGGACCCTTAGGCCTCTTAAAACATCCACTATAATAAAAATGGGAATACAACAACTTCACCCTTAGGTGGAACTCTCTACAAAGTATCTCTCAATTTGTAAGGAACACTCTCACAAATTGGCTCACTATTTCTCTCACAAGGAAAAACTCTCTAAAACAATTTTCTCTCTTGAGCAAGGCTCTATTTCTCTTGCTTCTTGTTTCTCTTGTGGTTGTATTTTGAATGCTTGCTCTTGGTCCTATTTATAGGAGAAGCAAGCCAAAAGGTCTTACATGCATGAAGACACTTGTTCTTTGCCTTTCATGCAAGACACCAAGTGTCCTTTGCCTTTCATGCAAAACACCAAGTGTTATTTTCCTTTCATGCAAAACACCAAATGGCTGGACCCCACAGATTCAATGTTTACTAGCATTATTCAATGATTTGTTCTGTGTGCACTGCATTTTCAATTATAAATTGTATTAATCAGTAGAAAATTGGACAAGTTGCACTATAGGTTGATGGTTTAAGGTAAGAGGTTCGACAAATTTTTCGAAATTGATGCTACATGTTTTGTCTAGTTGTATATTCAATAATTTAAACTAACATCAATTTTTTTTCTGATGCAGGTTGGGCTAAGTGGTATCTTGATGGTGAAAGGAACAACCTATGAGAACATGAACCAAGTACCAGACCAAGAATATCTCTACGGAACACTTTTAAGCGAAAACATTATCGGCGTAATCCATGATCATTTCATCACATATTACCTTGACATGGACATTGATGGCTCAGACAATTCATTCATAAAGGTAAATATAAAGAAACAAGAAACCTCTCCAGGAGAGTCGCCGAGAAAGAGTTACCTGAAAGCTGTGAGAAAAGTGGCTAAGACGGAAAAAGATGCTCAAATAAAGCTTCAACTATATGATCCATCTGAATTTCATGTGGTGAACCCTTTGAAGAAAACAAGGCTGGGGAATCCTGTTGGGTACAAATTGGTTCCGGGTGCTACAGCAGCTAGTTTACTTGATCATGAAGATAAATCTCAAAAGAGAGCAGCTTTTACAAATAATCAAATATGGGTTACTCCTTATAACAAAAGTGAGCAATGGGCTGGTGGATTACTTGTTTATCAGAGCCAAGGCGATGATACTCTTCAAGTGTGGTCGAACAGGTTAGAGATTATTTTCCGTAGTCTGTCTTTGTTGGAAGATCGTTGAGGTCAAGAGTCTCACATTGAATGATATATATAATCTAAAACTGATAGCATGTCCTGAATAGAACGTTATGACGAAAGTTGATTCATGTTCTGAATAAAACCGATGATATTTTGATGTGCAGGGATCGTCCAATCGAGAATAAGGACATTGTGTTGTGGTACACAGTAGGGTTCCATCATGTACCAAGTCAAGAGGACTATCCTATAATGCCTACTGTATCTGCAAGTTTCGACCTGAAGCCTGTGAATTTCTTTGAAAGAAATCCAATCCTAAGAATGCCACCGAATTTCCAAGAGGATTTACCTGTTTGCAAGGCACAAGCTTCAGTTTAAGAGATTCTATCTCTTGGTTTTAGTTTAACTATGAGTGTGAATGATGCAGAAACTCATAGCTTTAAATAATTAGTAATGGCAATGGTTAAGCTTGGCTTGTGATGTGAAAAATGTAGAATGTTTTATTTCTGTCATCATGTCATCATGTACATGTCAAATAAACAATTCAGAAGTTGGTCTAATGGAAGCATATTAGTTCTACGAATTTTACTGTTGTGAATTAGGATGTCTTAAAACAAAATATACTCGGTTTTATTATAGGCAAGAAACACACAAGAGTTAGGTTTAACAAAGAAAATAAGAAAAACAACAAAGATTGGTTATAACTGATATTATTTACTTTATCTATAAAACATATTACACGTACTCAAGAATAACAAATAACCCTCTCACCCTAATTAGAATTTGCCACACCACACTTAAGATTAGAGACTAGTATGCTATTTATAATAAAACCTAATATACTAAACTAATGGGTTTTTTTAACAATTACCCATTACAAGCTAACTTAGGGTACAAGCAAACTTAAACAATTGGATCCTTAACACAAGGCTCAATCCGACAGCTACATACTAGAACACAATTCGACTACAGCATGTAGGTCTTCAACAACAGAATGTGAGCAGACTTCGACGGCATGCTAAACTAGAGTTCAATCCAATATCTCACAAATCTCCACCTTGGATCTAACTCTATAACATCAAGAAAGAAACTAGCTTTCTTCATGCAGTTTTATCAACTGCATACAGTGGAAGAACTTGCAATTGGGCAACGTCTTGGTGATCATATCAGCAACATTATGATCTGTCGAAACCTTCAGCACTTGGACTTCTCCACGCTCGATTACCCCTCTGACAAAATGCAGTCTCACATCAATGTGCTTGGTTCGCTCATGATAGGCTGAATTCTTCGACAGGTGTATTGCACTTTGACTATCACATTTAACAGTGACAACTCGACCTTGAAGTTTCCGCTCCTTTGCAAAACCTTCAAGCCACAATGCTTCCTTCACAGCTTCAGTTAGGGTGATATATTCCGCTTCAGTGGTTGATAAGGTAACAACCTTATGAAGTGTTTCTTTCCAATTGATTGTTGTCCCAAACATATGGTACACATATCCAGAAATAGATTTTCTGGAATCCATACAACCTGCATAATCAAAGTCGACATATCCTTCGATAACTGCTTTATTATCTTCACCCAAGGCTCCACCATATATTAGGACTTTGTTCATAGACCGATTTATGTACTTTAGAATCTACTTCAATGCTTTTCAGTGAGCCTTTCCAGGATTCGCCATGTACCTGCTTACAAGACTTACTGCATATGCTATGTCGGGTCTAGTACAGACCATAGCATACATCAAAGAACCCACTATATTAGCACGTGAAATGCTATTCATATAAGCTCTTTCGACATCAGTACTGGAACACTGATCTATACTCATCTTGAATTGAGAGTTTGTCGGAATCACAACAGGATTTGAATTCGACATACCATACTTTTCGAGAATCTTCCGTAGGTATGCCTTTTGAGATAAGCATAATTTCGACTGCTTTCTATCTATTCGGATGTCAATCCCGAGAATCCTTGACGCAACTCCCAGATCCTTTATGTCGAACTCCTTATTGAGTTCAACCTTCACCCTCATTACATCTTCGACATTGTTGCTTGCTATTAGAATATCATACACATAAAGCAACAGAATAACAAATGAATTATCAGGTCGAAATCTGAAGTAAACACAGTGGTCCAACTGACTTCTAATGAAACTTATGTATGCCATAAACTTGTCGAATTTCCTATTCCACTGTCGAGGAGATTGTTTCAGTCCATATAAAGATCTCTTCAGTTTGCACATATAATCGTCCTTCCCCTTTTTCGACATACCCTTCAGGTTGCCTCATCAGGATTATTTCGTCTATATTACCATACAAGAACGCAGTCTTCACATCCATCTGTTCTAGTTCAAGGTCGAAATGTGCTACCGTGGCAAGCAACATTCAAATGGATATGTGCTTCACAACAGGAGAGAAAACATCATTGAAGTCGACACCTTCTTTCTGAGTGAACCCCTAGCGACCAATCTTTCCCTGTATCTCTTCTACGCCACTCCTTCGATTCCTTCCTTAACTTTGAAAATCCATTTACAACTGACTAACCTGGCTCCAACAGGTTTCTTGATCAGTTCTCATGTGTTGTTATCATGAAGAGATTTCATCTCATCATCCATGGCCTTCAGTTATTCATTCTTCTTTCGACTTCTCATAACTTCCTTATAGTCTCTAGGTTCTTCGTCGAGAACCTCACTTGCAGAGACTAAGGCATAAGCTATAAGATCTGCATACCCAAGTCTCTGAGGTGGTTTGATGACTCTCTTCGACCTGTCTCTTGCTAGCAGGTAGTCATTATCCATCTACTCATCTTTGACAGCAGCTTCTGTTTCTTCTTCGACTTCATCTGGGATACGCAATTCAACATCAACATGTTCCACCTCAACATGAATCTCTCCCTGTTCCAGGTCTTCTTCGGCGTCAACAGTTTTCTTGAAAGCCATCTCTGCTTCATTGAGAAAAATATCTCGACTGGTGATACACCTCTTGTGACCTGGCTCTAGGAACCATAGCCTATAAGCTTTGACTCCTCCAGGGTATCCTATGAACATGCATTTCAAAACTCTAGGTCCGGCCTTGTCTTGCCAAATTGAACGTAGGTCACGCAGCCAAATACTCACAGTCTATCGAGATTAGGTGGATGTCCCGACTAAACTTCTTCAGGTGTCTTCATATCTAACGCATTCTAAGGACATCTGTTTTTCAGATATGTAGCTGTTGAAACAGTCTTAGCCCAAAACACCTTCTTTAATCCAACACTAGTCAACATGCATCTTACTCTTTCCAAAATAGTTCGATTAAACCTTTCTGCCAAACCATTTTGTTGTGGAGTACCTGTAATAGTTCTATGCCTTGCAATACCTGAGGCAGCACAAAAACTGTCGAATGTCTCATTGCAAAATTCAAGGCCATTGTCAGTTCTCAACCTCTTGACCTTTCTGCTAGTCTGATTTTCGACCAGAGTCTTCCAACCTTTAAAATTCTCAAAAGTTTCATCCTTAGTCTTCTGGATGAATACCTATAACTTTCTGGAATAATCATCGACTATGGATAGAAAATACCTTGCTCCTGAATGTGATGGACACCTTGTAGGCTCCCAAAGATCAGCATGGATGTAATCAAGGGATCCATGAGTTCTTTGTTTGCCTTTGTTGAACTTCACTTTGCAAGTTTTTCCAAGTACACAGGGTTCACAAAATTTCAGTTTTTCAACTTTGTCTCCTCCAAGCAGATTTTGTTTTCCCAATTCGACCAGACCCCTTTCACTGACATGGCCCAATCTCATGTGCCAAATTTTTGTCATCCACAAAGGTTTCGTGGATGCAACATTTGTCGAACCACTTACAACTTCAGCCTCAAGGGTATACAAGTCTTGTTTCTTCACGCCTCTCAAGACTTCCTTCGACCCCTTCATGACTCTTAGGATATTTTTCTCTCCTTGAAAAACATATCTCTTCTTGTAGAATTCACTAAGAGAAATCAAATTTCTCTTCAAATTAGGTACATACCTGACTTCAGTCAATAACCTTATTGACTCATCATGGAGCTTGAATCTCATAGATCCAATACCTGCAATTTAGCAAGCTTTGTTGTTTCCCAGCAGCACTGATCCACCATCTTGATCACATAGCTCCTCGAACAATTCTCTGTTTGGAGTCATGTGCCAAGTGCAACATGAATCCATAATCCCCTCTTTTCTTGAGTCGCCGCTTGAAACCACAAGAACATCAGATGATTCGAAGTCATCTTGAACAATGGTTGCGTTGTCATTATCTTTACCTCCATGATCTTTCAGGAGTTCAGGACACGCCTTTCTTGTGTGACCCTCATTCTTACAGTGATAGCATCGAATACCAGATGCATCGCCACTTTAAGACTTCTGTTGACTTTTACCTTTCTTCTTGTTGAACTTACCATCCTTTCGCAAGAATTTTCCCTTAACGGCCAAACCTTCACCAACCATCGAAGGTTTATGCTACTTCCGTTCGTTCAGGTCCTTAGAATACAAGGCTGATTGAACTTATTCAAAGCTCAGGGACTCCCTTCCATACAGGAGAGTTTTTTTGAAGTGAGCATGTGTTTTGAGCAAAGCGCACAACACCAACAGTGTTTGATCTTCATCATCGATCTTCACATCAATATTTTCAAGATCTAGAATCAGCTTGTTGAACATATCCAACTGCTCAGCCAACACTTTGTCTTCACTCATCTTGAATGAATACAAAGCTTGCTTCAGGTAAAGTCGATTCACCAGAGATTTGGTCATGTACAAACTTTCTAGTTTCAACCATAACCCCGATGTCGTAGTCTCCTTTGATACCTGTCAAAGAACCTTATCACCAAGGCTCAACAATATTGCGTTGTGGGGTTTCTCTATCATGGTCGTCTTTTCATTTTCCGTTAACGCAGTGTCCAAAGCTGCCTCTCCCTTCAACGCTTCCAAACAACCCTGCTGAACCAGTAGGGTTTTCATCTTCAAGCGCCATAGACCTAAATCGTTCACTCCGGTGAACTTTCCAATCTCATACTTTGTTGAAGGCGTCTTCCTCCATGCTCACCGCACCAATTTGTTGTGAATTAGGATGCCTTAAAACAAAATATACTCGGTTTCTTTATAGGCAAGAAACGCACAAGTGTTAGGGTTAACAAAGAAAACAAGGAAAAACAACAAGGATTGGTTATAACTGATATTATTTACTTTCTCTATAAAACATATTACAAGTACTCAAGAATAATAAATAATCATCTCACCCTAATTAGGATTTGCCACACCACACTTAAGATGAGAGACTAGTATGCTATTTATAATAAAACGTAACATACTAAACTAATGGGCTTTTTAACAATTACCCATTACAAGCTAACTTAGGGTACAAGTTAACTTAAACAATTGGATCCTTAACACAAGGCCCAATCCGACAGCTACATACTAGAATACAATTCAACTATAACATGTGAGCTGACTTCGGCGGCATGTTAAACTAGAGTTTGATCCAATATCTCACATTTACAGTTGTGAGAATGAGAATGAGAAAGAGAAAGACAAAACATAAAAGCTAGAGAAATTAGAAACACTGAAAAAATTTCTCTGTTCTTAACAAGAAAATCATCAAAAGCAATATTTTCACACAAAAAAATGATAAATTTGGATCACGCACTCCTTAATCATAACTGTCCAAATAAAATAACATGTTATCATAGTGATGTAAACTTTGGATTTCAGTGTGTGCTAACTCTACAACTTCCAAATACCACTTTTTTGGGTGAGAATTTTTCCATTTATAAGTATATGTTCAAGGTATAATTATTCTATTTGAGACTTCTAATTAAGTCTCTCATGCTCATAACTAAATATCTAGAGCATGGAAATAAATGATGGGTCTGTTGGAAATAAAGCCTTTTGTGTTTAGGGAAAGTGTGTGGGAATATTAAAGGCTTAAAGAGAAACTTGGTAGGTAGGAGAATTCTTTATGGAAGAGAGAACTTTGTATTTTTTTGCTTGATCCAAAAGTGTGGGATTGCATCTCTATTTATAGTACTCTAAGGAGAACTCTATATACATTAATTCTAAAGAGTTCTAAACTTTAGAAATTCCAAGAGCATTCTAGAAAATATTACAACCCTAAGAAATATCTAGACACTCCAAACACTACAAGAGTTTTCTAGAAACATTACTCAAAATTACCTAAGCCCAAAATAACTACGCCCAAAAAGGCAAATTATATGTTTAGGCCCAAATCAAGTTTAATATTTGAACAAGGTGGTTCAATAATAGAAACCTAATAGCCAATAGCTAATAGGATTTTAAACCAGACTATAATATCATGTAAAAAATTGTGGTTTGGCCTAACTCAACCATACAAAACCGGCTTGTAGGGTCAGAATTGATCAGAAATGTGTAGTGGAAGCGTGGGGGCCCATAACCCAGAGGTCTCTAGATCGGAACCAGACTATAATACCATATTAAGAATTGTGGTTGTATCTAACTCAATCTTACAAAATCGGTTTGTATGGTGAGGATTTCCCTCACTTATAAGCATATGTTCATGTCATATATTGTCCGATATTAGAATATTAACTTCAACAAAGATTGAACCCAACTAAAAGTGATTGTACTTCAACATGGAGAAGTTCTGAGCTCCCGATACTAGAGCAGAACCCGAGTATATAACTACCATTATGCTAAACATGTTGAGATATAATATAATTCAAGTTGTGTGTCGCAAACCCAAAGTTAATTAGGGTTTAAGGTTTGTTACTTAGTTTGTTATATTTGCTATTTAGTAGTCAAGTAACTTAGGTATATATAAATAGATACTCTATAATTCATTTTTGTAACACAATCATTCAATAATATTAATCCTTATTTTCATATTCTTTTTCTCTCCTCACTAAAAGTGCATCACGCACAAATAAATTGGTATCTAGAGCTCCGGTTAGATTCTTGATTGTGTTTTCAAGAATCACACGTCGGTGGTCGTGTTTTCGAGATCGTGGGTTGCCAATCAATTGCTACAAAGATGAATAATACTAATGGAATTCCTAATTTCCTTCCAATTCTTGATGGCAAGAATCGATCCAATGGAGAAAATAGATGCAATCTTTGTTTGGCTTTCATGAAACCCTAGTAGTGGTTACTAACGGCGTCCCTGAGCTTGCTGAGAATGCAACCAATGTTCAAAGAGTTGCGAACAAGAAGGCGAAGAAGAAATACTGCAAGGCCGCATATTACATTCAATCAGCGGTAGATTCGACGAATTTTGGCAAGATCTCTCATGCTGAATCGACGAAGGAGGCATGGGATATTCTTGTCAAGTACTATGAAAGAGGTGAGAAAATCAAAGTCTTCAAATTAAAGACTTTGCGACAGCAATATGAATTGTTACAGATAGGATAAAATGAAAACATTGCAGACTATGTGTCAAAGGTGCAGAATCTCATCTATCTCATTAAGGGTTATGGTGAAACGCTAACTGATAAGATAATAGTTGAGAAAGTAATGCGTATGATGACCTCTCACTTTTATCACGTTATCATAACTATTCAAGAATCCAACAATCTTGAAAGTCTAAAACTAGAATATTTGGTTGGTTCGTTGGAGGCGCATGAGATTAGGATTGTCAAAAAGAAATTGGTTCAAGGTTTTATACAACCACTGCAGGCTCAAGCTTGGAAGAAGGATGGTGGTTCCAACAAATTCAAAGACATAGGAGACAAGACTCAGAGCAATAAGTCTTGGTCGAACCCTCAAAAAAAGGAGAAGGAAACTCCTATCAGAAAGACAAAAAAAAGTGTGCAATGTTATAACTGTAAAAAGTGGGGTCACTTGGCCAAGCATTGTTGGCATAATAAGGATAAAGGATCGACAAAAGGCAAGGAGGAAAGACCAAACCTTGCACGCCAAGATTCAGATGATTCTAAAGATATGGTGGTTATGGTTGCAGTTGTAGATGACCATGCCGACTCCAAGATCTGGTTCTTCGACTCGGGCTGCTAGAATCGCATGGCTGGTAGAAAAATGTGGTTAGCAGATTTTGACTCGTCGAAGAAGAGCAAGATCAAACTTGTTGATAATAGCTCGTTGCAAGCAGAAGGTGCTGGCAACATAGTTATTCAAATGAGCAATAGAGGAAAAACTATGATTAGAGATGTACTATATGTACCTGGAATAAAGTGCAATCTAATAAATGTTGGAGAACTGGTCGAAATAATATTTAATGGTGCAAAAGTATGCAAGGGTAGCCTAAGCAAACATCAACAATTATCCAACACAAATTAGTCGTATACATCACCAAAGTATTCTCAATTACCAACATTAACATAATCATTAAATACATATGCAAATAATAAAATGCAAATGTACTAAATACCAGGACTCAACAATGCATTCGGTACTATTATGGGCAACACATCTCTATCTCGCTTATGAATCTCCACCGTAGACCCAGATCACACCAAATCGTTAAAAGAAACTATAATGCTTGGAAGAAAAACAAATAACTTAAAATAAAGTTATATAAGTGTCTATTACTTAAAATCGTGTATTTAAAATGAACTTTCGCAAATTTGAAATTCAGTCACCTCTAGTTCTACCAATGTGAGATGATAATATAAACTTAAAGTATAAAAAAATAAAATGTGTATAAGTTTGTATTACTATCATTAAAGTGTCTATTATAAGTTACAATTATAGTGTGGAGGAATTTGAGACCAACTATTTCAGAGCGTTTTTCTATAATATATATATATATATATATATATATATATATATATATATATATATATATATATATATATATATATATATATATATATATATATATATATATATATATATATATATATATATATAATATTATTAATCATATGACTTTTTTTTTCAAACAATGAGAACATTGATTAGAGTATTATGAAAATTTTATTAGGAAAATTGATTAGGGTTTCTCATTAATTATGAAAGATGGAGCCTTGGAACTGTTCGACACTTAGAATAATTTTGTCTTAAAATCTCCTTTGTTGAAGAATAGGACATTCAAGACCATGATCAGTTCAACTGAAGTACAGTGTCTAAAAAATGTTGTCGACCACAAGAATAATTGGCTGTGGCATTTGAGATTTGAAATTTTGAACTTTCGATCACTCAATCAACTGATTACTCAAGATATGGTAATTGGTATACCAAGTCTGGAGATTCCCAACAAACTTTGTGAAGGTTGTCTAGTCGTAAAGCAAACTAGAAAGTCTTTCATTTCGACTATGCCAATGAGATCCTCCTGCATACTCAAAGTTGTACATTCAGATGTATGTGGCCCTTTTGAGGAGCATATCATTGGTGGAAACATGTATTTTGTTTCGTTTGTCGATGAGTTTAGTCAAAATATGTGGATCTATGTGATCAAGATAAAGTACGAAGTATTCAAAATCTTTAAGAAATTCAAGATTCTTGTCGAAAACCAGAGTGAAAAAAAAGATCAAAGTTATGTGAACAAATGGAGGTGGCGAATAAACATTCAAGATATTTGAATAGTTTTGTGCATAACATGGTGTCGATCATGAGGTAACTGCTACTTACATTCCTTAACATAATGGAATAGAAAAAAGAAGAAACATGACCATATTGGACATGGCGAGATGCATGCTGAAATAGAAGAATTTACCAAAATCCTAATGGGGTGAAGCTATTTCCACTGCTATTTATAATCTGAACAGGTGCCATACCAAGAAGCTGAAGAACAAGGTTCCTGAAGAAGTTTGGAGTGGCAAACGACCATCAATGAGTCACCTGAAGGTGTTTGACTTTATGTGTTACAAGCATGTTCCTGATGCTAGAAGAAGGAAGCTTGATGACAAGAGTGAACCTATGATTCTGGTAGGATATTACAAATTTGGTGCATACTGTCATACCCCAAATTTGTCCTACCTTTTGCATGTCTCTCACACCAAGATTGCGTGTTGACTCTAAGATCCAGGTCATAAGGGTCTGGTTTGAGGTTAAAATGTTTACTAGCTTGTGATGGGTTTGCTATGATTTCAAGAAGAGATAAGGAGGATTGGGCACTCATTTTTATGATTATTCAGTCAAGACATGATCAATCGGCTTCGAAGTAATTTTAAGCTATGATCAAGAAGGTTTTTAACCATGTTCCAAGTGTGACACTGAGACTGTATGGTTATAACAAGCTTAGGTCATGTTTGATTTTAATCTAAGTTAAGTTGGCTTTAGAATTGGTGGATAATTTTTTAGGCCATAAGCATGGTAAGATGGGCATACCCAATACATAATCAAATTGTTTCAAGGTCATAATCAGATTCTATGCAAGAGGCAATTAGTTTATTCGCAAGTCATGGATCCTAAGCTTATCTCAAAGGGCATTTGTGTCCAAAAGCAAGTTTGTTGGGCTCTTTCGGAAAATTCTAGCCATGAATAGGAATCCTTTCTATGCTATGCTTGGATTATTTCTAAATCATGATGAAACCATTTGAATTGTGTTAATTTAAGTCATGATTGTAATTGAGTTTTCAAGTTATAACTTTAGTTGAGTCACGGCCATGTTTAATCTGTTTGATTGGGTTTAATGCAACCATTCACAAAATGTGAACAGTGCCTATGCAAGTAGCGTTTCAAGTGATAGCAAAATATGAGTCATTCTTTAAGATTTAAAACTTCATGACTTAGTCTTTCAAGCCATATCAAAAAAGCCATTTGCAAGATAGGATTTATCTGAGACATTCAAGCCAAGCTTAAGGAAAGCTAATAATGTTGTAAAGTGCGTATGATCCATGTGTTAAAACCATGCTATCCACGTCCAATTTTACAACGGTACTAAAATACAATGGAGAATTCCTAAACAATGTTATTACAAGCAAAAGTCAACCAAAATTCCAAAATACATGAGACCTAAAATACTAAGCTCTTCAATTGGAGATAGTAATACCAAGTGCTTCAAATTCCATACTTCAGACAAAGCTGCCATAATCCATGTTTGTACCGTCAAGAGATATCATGGACCCCATCAATATCCTACAAGAACCATCCAATACGTAAAGGTCATGCAATGAGCTCATGAATAAATGTTGAACGAATAATAATAAAGTGCAAGGTGGGCACCAACTTCACAAAAGAATATGTTGCATTTCCAATTTTCAAAATAACTTGTGACCAAAGGGCTGTGGAAAGAAAAAAAAAACACAGTTGCGCAAAGAATATATCACTACACTAATTTGTATTCAAAAAGACATCAGTTTCATAATACAAAACTAAATGCTAGCAAAGAACAGCATGATTCTAAGCAAGAACATTCCATAATCCGTGCCATTTGAAATTCCACCGTTCCATTGCCCCTAAATACAAAATATCAAAACCATTTCAACTCAAATTCATCCACATCAATCAATATTTAGCACTTTACCAAGATTAATTCACATATTCGTATCAATTCAAAACCATCACATAACATGTAAACCATCAAAAACCATTCAAAGACACATATTCTTTCACATATCCATTCACCAAATCAATTTAAAGTAATCCAGATTTTGGCAAAAAGAGGGACCACAAAGTTCAGAAGGTACAGCCAGACAAAAACAGGGTAGGGCGTAGGGATTCAGAAGAGCAGTAGACATAGAGATTTCATAATTTGGCAAAAACAGATTCTGAGTCTAAGAAAGTAATAACAGAGAAATTCATAAAAACCACATAAGTCATCGAAATGGGAAGACATTCTTTTGGCATCAATAAGGTTGACTAACAGAAATTCCTAATGTAAAGATTCTTCAACTCAGTTTCAAATTTCAAACCCTAATTTGTCACTAAAAATGGAGGTATTCATCAGTTCAAAGAAAGGGGGGAGAACCGAAAAAAACCTTAATCATTTTTTACAAAAATTTCCCTAACCCATTTTCACTAAAACTCTCATCCTAAAAAATCTCTGTAAGAATTTCTCATTGAAATTTGATAAGAGATGACCTAAACCATTCATCTTCACTCACACGACAACAATGTCTAACAACATCAACACGTCAAGCAAAATCACAGGAGCGGAGTAGACTAAAAGAGGAGTAGAAGAAAGAAATCAAAGGAGAAAAGAGGGAAGAAGAAGTTACTTACGCCCAGAGACTTCTCAGAAGATTTCTTCGAAAGGTACTCCCATCGAAATCTGATTTGTTTAGTTTTTAAACTTTCTTGCTTGAATTTATATTGGTGATGCCCTCTGAGTAGTATATTTGCTTCGTATTGCTTTGGTTTGTTTGATTTTGGCTAGTTAGTGTATTAGGGTTTCGATTTGGGAAAGGAGTCGATCTGAGTGTTTGAGGTCCTTTTAGCAGAATCGGGTTCCATATTTGAGAAGAGGGAGAAATTTGAGGGGGGGTCTGTGTTGAAATTTCGAGGATTAGTGGTGGTGTCGCCGGAGAAGACGGTGGCGGCCGCCACTTTTCCGGCCGCGATGTAGGTTTCCGGCGAGGGAGTTTTGCAGGTGAGAGAGAAAGAAAGGATGAGAGAGGGAGAGGAGTGGTAAATGAGAGTGAGTTGTGAACATTTTCTCTAAGTCTGAGAATATTTCAACCATCACCTTGCATCGTTGCTGGATAGGGTGGTGACAAGTGTCTCCACCATGGACACTTGTCACCGGTTGGTGACCCTTCTCTGGGTTTGGTGTGTGCAGCCCCATGTTCTTATCATGTACCCTTATTATCCACCTTAGATCAGAGTCAAGGTCTGACTCGTTGGTGGATCTAACGCCCCAGATCTTTTTGAACGGTCAACCGAGTTGACCAGGGTCCAACATAGACCCTCCCTACGTGGGCCTCTTTTCTGATGGGCCTTGGGAAAATTCCTTAACACACCCCCAATTTACTTGCTTCTGGCCCATTTGTTTCTTTTTAGAACCTTATTATTTCTCTTTGTGATATAAAAATCCAAAAAAAACTTATTTCTTAAAAAACCAAAATACTAATTTGTTTACTAAATAATTAATTTCATTAAAATTATTTATTTAATACTAACTAATTATTTTATAATTAGTTTTATTAAATATTTGATTTTAATTTAATTAATTATATTAATCCAATTTCTCTAAGCATTAAAAATACAATCTTTTCTCAAATTAAAATGCTTAATCTAATTAATTACGAAAGTAGTGGACTCTTGGGGTCTAGCACTCCTTGGGTCCTTGAATGAATGCTCTTGAGGCGCACGCTTTGGGTTGTGTTCATTTCATCTTTCGTTTAATAAAAAATACTTAAAACAATTAACCTTTTTGCTTAAATTAAAACATAATTAACCCTTACAATTACTTAATTAAGTTAAAAATCATAATCTAAAAACTCCTAATCATTTTTTTAAATACTTAAAATATTTTAATCTAACTAAAGCATTCAACCTTAATAAAACTTTTTGACTTATAAATCTTAATTCAAATTAAAAAAAAAACAACTACCTAATCTTCTACGAACTTTCTTTTAATTTAAAATCATAATCAACTTTGAAATACTTGAAATATTTTCTTATAAAATATTTAAATCAATCTTCTTAAATATTTTCCTAATTAACCATGGAAGTAGTGGGCTTTTGGGGTCTAGCATCCCTTGGGTCCTTGAACGATCGCTCTTGGGGCGCACGCCTTGGGTTGTGATCGTTTCGATCTTCCATCCCTAAACTCTTAATTCAAACCCTAATTAAAATACTCTAATTAATTCAAATCTGTTTCCTAATTAAAATCCGAAAGTAAAGGACTCTTGAGGTCTAGCACTTCCTGGGCCCTTGAATGGACGCTCTTGAGGCGCACGCTTTGGGTTGTGTTCGTTTCGATCTTTCGTTCCTAAAACACTCGCCCTAATTACATGGACAAAGAAGCCCATTGTCCAACAAACACGATTTTATAATCAATAGAATGAAAAAGGTGTCGTCGAGATCTAGCATCTCAGTAATTCCCCGATTAATTGGTTGCGAGGCCGACGTCTCGTTTATCAAATAATCGTCGTTCTTCCTCTAAAACACCTAATAAACCAAACACTTCACATGTAACCAAAACCCTTAAGACATACGCAAAATCAAACTCTTTTCTCAAACAAATCTCTAATACACTTAATCCTTATTCAAACAAATTTTCACAAAAAAGAACATTGTTTAGTCCATTCTTTCGCGCATATGAACTAGCGTTTTAGCCTCCCTTGACGAGCAGACAAGCCAATGTTTAGCAGTTAGAATGCAAATTAAACACTCGTTCGCTTAAAAAACACCATCCAACTGTAGTCCCACGAACTACGAATGCTCTGACTTTCCCATTGCATGAGGGAATACGTAGGCCCAAGGGTTCTAATCCTTGACGAGCACAATAATAAAAAACCACCCATTTCCCCCCTTAGAAAGCAATTTTACCTTAGAAGAAAACAAACAAACCAAGCTAACCTTATCTCTCGAATCGAATCAAGAGGTTCCTGTTGAGTACAACGAACGTAGAGGGTGCTAATACCTTCCCACTGCGTAATCGACTCCCGAACCTAGAATTTGATTGCGACGACCATTTTCTTATCCCTTTAAAGGTTTTATCGATATTTTCCTTTTCCTCTTTTGGAATGAATAAAATTCGGTGGCGACTCTGTTTCGAACAGTTTTTTCCGCGTCCATCGCGAGGATCGTATTTTTCGAGGTACGACAGATGGCGACTCTGCTGGAGAAAGCATTGCCCTATGATAGAGAGAGTCAAGCCTAACTTGACTCGATTCGAGAGTGTTAGATTCGCTTGTTTGATTTCTTGTTTGTTTTTTTCTATCACTTCTTTATTTGCTCTGTGTTGCTTTCTCTTTATTATGTGTTTTTTATCATATTTGCCTGTTGGATTTTGGGTTGATATCACAAGTAAGGCTCCATACCCGAGTCTTGGAAAAAGAAGAGAGAACACATAGTTTAGATTTTGGAAGTAATTAGTGTTAGTCCCCCAAGGACTCGCTCCTTGTGTGTCTAACATGAAAACTTCCCCTAGAGTAGACCTTTTCGTAGATTTTGTTGTAACGCAGCTAGCCTGTCGCATGACTTAATTCATGAAGGGTCCGTGACTCTGGGAACCACTCTTAGCACCAGTTTCTATCTGGGTGGTCGTTAGTGTTAGTCTCCGAGGACTCGCTTCTCGTGGGCATAGCATGAAGACTACACTCAGGATAGACCTTTTCGTACCCCCGTCACAATGCGGCTAGCCTGTTGCGGGATGTTGTTGCGACTAGTGTCCGTGATCCTGGGAACCCTATCCATCAACGTAGGAGCTATCCTGTGAGGGGGATTATGGGTAAAGAATCTAGAACTATCCTTATAAAGCCTACCTATTATGAGGGTTGGGAAGTTACTTGTGATAACCTGGATCCAACATCACGCATTCATAATCATTCACATATACATCATGACTTACAAAAGAAAACTTTTTATTTTCAGGGAATCATTTGTATCTACTGTTTATCTTGCATTCAAAGTAACCATGGATTCAGGAAAAAGGAAAACTCTGCAGCTGAAATTTATCATGCCAGATACTACCGTTGTGATGAACTGTTTGAAAGAAATACCTCCTCTCTTCAAGAAAACTCTAATAGGAAGATTTGGTCAGGTTCTTGATCTCCTTACTGTTAATGTGCAAGTTCCTTCCATCACGGCTCTAGCACAGTTTTATGACCCACCGATGAGAAGCTTTATGTTCCAAGGTTTCTACTTGACTCTTGCCATTGAAGAATTTGAAGGATTTTTGGGTTTCTCCATGAAGGGTAAGGCACCCTACACTATGATTGGCCAGACACCTGAGAAAGAAGTGCTAGATGAAGCCCTCCAAATCCCTATTTCAACGGTCAAGACTGGTTGGAAGAAGAGAAAAGATTTCTTTGGTTTCCGAAGCACTTTTCTGGAAAAAGAAGCAATAATGTTTTTGAAGAGTAAGCAATGGGATACTCTGGTGAACGTATTAGCTCTCCTCATATATGGGCTTGTGCTCTTCCCCACTTTTGAAGATTTCATTGACTCTGCCGCCATCAGCGTGTTTTGGGCTGTTTGGAAGAAAGGACAAAGCCCGGTTTATTCACTCTTAGCTGGTGTCTTCTATAACTTACATCTCCGCCATGAAAGTAAGGGTTCAGTGTTGACATTCTGTATTCCTCTCCTATATAAGTGGCTCACTTCACAAGTGTTCAAGCGCCATGCCATCGTCCCTGATTTGAATAGTGGGGAATGGGCTCAGTTGCTAGTGTCCCTCTCTGAAATGAATATCACATGGTATCCGAACAAGCTGGATGTTGATGAGATCATTATGAGTTGTGGAAGCTTTGGCAATGTGTCGCTGATTGGGTCAAAGGGTTGTATAAGCTACAATCCCATACTGGTTATACGACAGTTTGAATACCCTATGTTGAGAAGGCCTGAAGACAAAGAGTTGGAAGAAATGATTATTCACGACAGGGGTACTAAAGATCCTTCACTCCTTTGTAAGATTGTACGCTCCTGGAAGAAGGTTCATACCAAGGGGTCCGAGTTGAGAAAAAGGGATGGAACACCTAGGGTTCCGTATCAGCCATGGGTTCTGGAGAGGGTTAAGATGGTCAAACTTCCTTTCTCCATTGAGGCTCCTCCTAGGCCCACTAGCCCACAGCCTGTGCCCGTCTCTTGGGAAGAGGTAGAAGGTCTTAGAGCCAAAATAGCCCAACTTGGGAAAGAGAACGAAGAGTTGGAATCAAAGGTGCAAACAGTGACAAATGAGAAAAATAATCTGAAGTATGAGCTAGAGCGCAAAAAGAATCAGCTTGGGGAAGTGGGAAAGAGAGCTGGTGAAGAGGAGCACCAAAAGAAGGGGGTTAAGGTGTGTCTTAACCAAGCCGATGGTGTGTTAGATAGGCTCAAAGAAGACTTGGATAAAGCTTACAGGAAAAGTGCGGAAAATGAAAGGGCTTGGCTCTTTGCCACTAAGAAAAACAAAGAACTCAGAGAAGAAATGGGAGTGCAAATTCGACAACTAAGTTCCGACCTACGCTTGTCAAGAGCGTCTGAAGCAAGAGAACGTCGGCTTAAGGAAGACTCTATGAGGACAGCCTGGGTCAGAGCTGATGATTGGGATACGTTACGAAGGGAGTTGGATGGTGTCAAAAGGGTCGTTGAAAATCAGCAGAATCAGATGAGGGCTATTCTTGAAGACAAGGCCATTTGGTTGGCAGAAAGTGTTGATTGCAGAATAAGGCAAGCAAGCAAAAATATATATTTTCAGAAAGAATTCCCTCCGGGATTTATGTCGTGTCCACAGAGATCGGTTCGAGGGAAAGAATGTCGTTCGACAGTCTCTCGCGTTTATGAGTTTGGTTTTGAATGGTTTCAAACAAGAAAACAGAAAAGTAAACATTAAAACATAAAAAGAAATTCACTTTTCAGCAAGACAAACTTATCCGGCATGCACATAATCGACTCCTCACAAACTTAAACTTACCGACCAGTTATACTCCACCTACAATACTCCTCAATATCACCCAGCATCGCTCACAACACAGGTTATGTCTAACGCAAAGTTGAGATAACAACCGTGTCACTCTCTTCGTCACTATCGTGAGCAAAGCCTCGAAACACGGAAGGCATTAAGCTTCGACGCCTATTGAAGATTGTTAGCCCTAAATCTATCTCTAGAATCCAGAAACTAACAGACAATCATCCCTAATCGAAGTTTGCGACGGTTATCTCTAACGCAACCCAAACCCCGCGCATAAAGCAAAAATCAGAGACAATCACCAATAAAGATTTGTAAAGCAAGTTTTATACAACGCCATGGGCGACAAATATACATGAGATCATAGTCAATATATATACAAACCCAACAAAGAAGAAAGACATAAAGAAAATCAGAAATGAACCAAACATCTCGCGGTTTGTCGGCGCCGATCGACGATCAATCCACCTCGGATCATCCACATGCAAGCTTCCATGATGTTTTCTAAGCTAATCTACTGAAAAAATGAAGTTTGATGGAGTTGGAGCAAGAATCCCCAAAACCATAACCTAAAAAATGCTGAGAAATGAAGTTTATATGCAAAAGTTACTGCCCAGGTTCGCACTGCGAGTCCCCGTTCGCACTGCGAACATAAACCGCCTTTGCAACGTCAAAAACAGTGTTTTTCACACTTTTGGGCACTATTCATTCGCCCCCGGGTGCGCCAGCGAGTGCTCGCCACGGGGGTTCGCAGTGCGAACATGACAGTATGGCAGAACTTGTTTTGATCATAACTCTTGAACCGTAACTCCGATTGACGCACGGTTTGAAGCGCTAGAAAACTTATTCAATGCTATTTATGAATATGGAAAAATCCCATTGCTGGAATACCTACAAAAATAAATGAAAATCAATTACTCTCAATGATATTTACACGATACGCGATATACACACGAAAATGTAAAGTAAACGTAATTACGAACAAAGCGGAGCTTATTCAACCAATTTTAACACAAAGTAATGATAAGTGCAACAAAACTTATTTACAAAAATAGGTACATTTTTCACTTATCAAACTCTCCCCAACTTACATAATTGTTTGTCCTCAAATAAGAATCAAACAACTCAACGAAACCGAGTAATAACCAAAGAATCGCGAATCAACAAGTTTTGAAAAACAGAAATGAATGAATGGTTCAAATGAAAACGGTACATACAAAAAGTAAATACTTATCACTAAACTACGACGACAACATAGTCACGAAACAAATGCAAAATACAAAAATCATGCCAAACATCATAAAACAACACAAGTTCCAAAGTGAATCACACCTAGTAAAAACAATCATCGGTAGATGAAAAAAACACACAATAAGGTACTTTACACTCACACAACACTCATGCAAACAAAAGACTAAATTATGCATACATCCACAAATTCATATTGAACATACAAAGGCACGAATCACAAGGACTTTCAAGGTTGTAACGTGGTCGGGTAAACAAACAAGGGGCAATTTCTAAAGGTAATTGAAACAAAAACTTGCCTAAACCTAAGGGAGTGAAAACTCACAAAGATTCACACACAAAATTTCAACCAACTTCTTCCAAAATCCCAAGTGCTACACAACACACAATACTTATTTAGCACAATTATTGAACTCTTTTTGTTTCCTTTCTCAAGGATTTTCTTTTTCTTTCTTTTTCACTTTTTTCTTTTCTTTTCTTTGTCATATTTTTCTCTTTTTTTTCTTTTCTTTTTCAATCCTCATAGAATTCAACCAATGAGTATACAATCATCCTCTCCCCAACTTGAATTCAACCGCACCATCATGTGAATACTCCCTACTTTCTAAGGCAAGGAAAAAATCCATACAACAACACAAAATTGAGGTCCAAGAAAAAACAAAATTCATTTAAAAATAAGTGAACTAAATACTCATAGACAAGCATTAAGTTCAAATAAAAACATGGATCAAAAAGCTCAAAGGGGTTACGAATTCTCACACACTCACAAGGTGAATTAACTATTTGGCTAAGGTGGTTGTGCTCAAAATGAAACAATTGCCTTGATCCTTTTCATGCATTCATATAATCAACACAAACAAAAGATTCAACATAATAAAATCCAGTTAGAACAAGAATGTTGGTTCTCCACGCATATATGAACAATGGAAAGCCACCTCACAAAAAGGTTGGGAACTAAAGTGATTCATAATAGAACAAGTATACAAAAGAATGGATAGCATGGAAGTTTGTAAAATGCCTAAGTATCATGAATATGCTAAAGTATAGAAAGCGATAAATACATACCTCGGACGTGTACAAAACCTAACAAAATCATTACCATACATCCGCAAGTTGAAACGAACCAACTTGGAAAATCACAAAAGCATCCTCAAATAAGTCAATCAAAATTTGTGAGCAAAAAACAACCAAAAACATTCGAAAAGAAAAACTATAAAACATGCTTGTTTTACGTCGTAAGCTCGACGCCTTTAAGGTGCTTAATTAGAAACTTCCTCTCTTCATGCCATGGTGATGTCTCACCGCGCAACCAAAAGCAAGCGTCCTAACCAAACACTTAAACAAACGTTAATCTGCAAGTATCAGTATAATAAGTGAAAATATACAATATATACGATATTTACAAAACTCAAAAACAAAGAAACTATCGCAATGCGATTCAATATCAAAACCGATCCCCGGCAACGACGCCATTTTGTTGATTGCAGAATAGGGCAAGCAAGCAAAAATATTTATTTTCGGAAAGAATTCCCTCCAGGATTTATGTCGTGTCCACAGAGATCGGTTCGAGGGAAAGAATGCCGTTCGACAGTCTCTCGCATTTATGAGTTTGGTTTTGAATGGTTTCAAACAAGAAAACAGAAAAGTAAACATTAAAACATAAAAAGAAATTCACTTTTCAGCAAGACAAACTTATCTGGCATGCACATAATGGACTCCTCACACACTTAAACTTACCGACCAGTTATACTCCACCTACAATACTCCTCAATATCACCCAGCATCGCTCACAACACAGGTTATGTCTAACGCAAAGTTGAGATAACAACCGTGTCACTCTCTTCGTCACTCTCGCGAGCGAAACCTCGAAACACGGAAGGCATTAAGCTTCGACGCCTATTGAAGATTGTTAGTCCTAAATCTATCTCTAGAATCCAGAAACTAACAGACAATCATCCCTAATCGAAGTTTGCGACGGTTATCTCTAACGCAACCCAAACCCCGCGCATAAAGCAAAAATCAGAGACAATCACCAATAAAGATTTGTAAAGCAAGTTTTATACAACGCCATGGGCAAAAAATATACATGAGATCATAGTCAATACATATACAAACCCAACAAAGAAGAAAGACATAAAGAAAATAAAAAATGAACCAAACATCTCGCGGTTTGTCGGCGCCGATCGACGATCAATCCACCTCGGATCATCCACATGCAAGCTTCCATGATGTTTTCTAAGCTAATCTACTGAAAAAATGAAGTTTGATGGAGTTGGAGCAAGAATCCCCAAAACCATAACCTAAAAATTGCTGAAAAATGAAGTTTATAGGCAAAAGTTACTGCCCAGGTTCGCACTGCGAGTCCCCGTTCGCACTGCGAACATAAACCGCCTTTGCAATGTCAAAAACAGTGTTTTTCACACTTCTGGGCACTATTCATTCGCCCCCGGGTTCGCAGTGCGAGTGCGCCAGCGAGTGCTCGCCACGGGGGTTCGCAGTGCGAACATGACAGTATGGCAGAACTTGTTTTGATCATAACTCTTGAACCGTAACTCCGATTGACGCACGGTTTGAAGCGCTGGAAAGCTTATTCAATGCTCTTTATGAATATGGAAAAATCCCATTGCTGGAATACCTACAAAAATAAATGAAAATCAATTACTCTCAATGATATTTACACAATACGCGATATACACACGAAAACGTAAAGTAAACGTAATTACGAACAAAGTGGGGCTTATTCAACCAATTTTAACACAGAGTAATGATAAGTGCAACAAAACTTATTTACAAAAATAGGTACATTTTGCACTTATCAGAAAGGGAAAAAGTGCTCCAGGATTACGATGGTTTTGAGCGATCTATGATTATCCTAAGGGACAGCCGAGACATGTACCGCAACAAACTCAACGGTTTGATCGAATTTTGTAACTGGCTGGCTAAGGACCTTATTTGGAAGTATAGGGATGCATACGAAGCACTAGAAGAATCTACCCCTCAGGCCATTATGGAGTTTGTTTGCCTTTGTAAGGCAATGCTGAAGAGGTTTAAGGAAGAACTTGAGGAGCGTGAAGCACAAACGCCTGCAGCTTGAAGAACATCATCTTATTTTCTTGTTATTTGTATTTTGCTTATGTTAGTTAAAACTTTGGTACCTCAGAATTATGTAATGACTTAATGGATGAATGAGAATTTAGCTTTCCTCTATGTTCTTGTCTTCGTGTTATTTTGAATGCTTGTTAACAAAAACTTTACGAATGATTCCCTAAAAATAAAACATAAAAAGCATAAAACATAAGCATAAAAGCATTTTGCATTCACATCCTATGTGCATTTGAACACCATAAACTCATACATTTTGCCACTTCTCCAACAGAAAACTTGACTACTCAACACCGGTACGAGACACGCCAAAACTTCAAGATGACGCTGGAACATATCGAGGAGAACCAGAACACAATGAGGAATGATATCGATTCGCTGAAGGCTAAAATGGATCAGCTACTGGAAACTATGATGTTGCGTGCACAGAAAGAGAAAGATGCTGAAACAGTGGCTAATGCTAAGAAGCTGGTTGAAAAGATAGGCACTTCTGGAGTTAAGGGAATCCCTCCTCCTGTTCACATAGACTTGTCAGAACACTCAGCTCATCATGGATCCGTGAGCGATGTGGACGAGCAAGTTGATGCCTTCAACATACCACCTCCACCTCTTCAACTTGTTGGATCTGATCCATCTGCTGACCGGTTGCACGTACTATAAGAGAAATTCAAGGCCTTGGAGGTTCAGACAACTCCCGGCTTAGATGTTGTCGACATGTGCTTGGTCCCTGGACTGGTAATCCCTCATAAGTTTCAAGTGTCGACGTTTGACAAATACAAGGGACTTAGCTGCCCTAAGACTCATTTGCGAGCATACTGTCGCAAAATGGCTGCCCACGTTAAGGACGACCCTCTTCTAATTCACTACTTTCAGGATAGCCTCAGTGGGGCATCGCTGGAATGGTACATGCAGCTAGAGAAGAGACAGATTAATACCTGGAGGGATCTCTCTGAGGCGTTCCTCAAACATTATCAGTACAACACTGATTTAGCGTCAAACCGTACTCAATTACAAGATACGACTCAGCGCAATAATGAGTCATTCAAAGAATATGCTCAACGTTGGCGGGAATTGGCTTCTCGTGTTCAACCACCCTTGTTGGACAAAGAATTGATGGATATGTTCATGGGAACTTTGCAGCCTCAGTATTCGGACCGTATGATGGGATCTAGCTTCCCCAACTTTGCTGAGATTGTGTCAGTAGGAGAAAGAATCGAGAGCCAGTTGAAGAAAAAAGCTGATATTGCTTCTACAAGCGGAGTTAAAAATCCTTTTGTGAAGAGGAAGGATGAAGAGACCAATGATGTCATGAGAGGACGAGGGGGTAGAGCCCCAGTGAATATACTGTATCAGCAAGTGGTTGTAGTTGCACAAGCCCCACTTCAACCACCTGCTCAGCAGTCGAATTATCAGAATGTTCCTTCGCCGCAATATCAAAATGCCCCACCACAGAGGCAGCCAAGACCAAGAAGGCATATCGATCCTGTGCCAATGTCATATAGCCATATTTTTTCTCAACTGTATCAGAGTGGGCATTTGAAACTCAGGGATTTGAGACCAGCAGTCTTCCCATATCCTCCCGGATACGATGCCAATGCCCATTGTGAGTTTCATAAGGGTGCTCCCGGGCATACCATAGAAAACTGCTATACGTTTCAGAACAGAGTTCAAGATTTGGTTGAGTCCAAAGATCTTATTTTCACTCAGCGAGGCGCTAATGTTAAACACAATCCCATGCCCCCGCATGGAGGACCGTCTGTTAATGTTGTGGAAGAAGGCAGCAGACAGAGATTGGTTACAAGGGTTGAAGATATTCGTACTCCTATGGCAGTTATAGGAGAAAAATTGAAGAGATGTGGGATGTTCCCTGAAGATGAGCTTGAGAATTTGACTGATGAGGTGGTTAAGAAACATTTGCAGAAATTCTTGGATCAAGGTGTGATTCAGGTTGAACGCTGGGATGCAAAAGAACAAAGTGTGGCTGTCATTAACCTTCAGTATGATGCGCCTGAAGGTCGTCAACAAAGGCAAGTTCGTCCTGCTCCGGTAATCATTGAATATGATGGAGCTAGTGTTTTCCAACAAAGACCAGTTCGTCCTGCACCGTTGGTTATTCAATTTGATGAGGCAGATGTTAATAAGTCAAGGCCAGTGCGCCCTGTTCTGATAACTATTGAGTATCCTGGTAATGTTCCTGAGTCTAAGTGTGACGCTATAGTAGGACCAGGTAGAATGACCCGCAGTGGTCGAATCTTTGCCGCAAAGCAAGCAGATGTGCCAAACAATGACAAAGGTAAGGCGATTGTTGTACCAGTTGAAACCCCGAATGCTGAATTACAAGAAGGGTTGTCGTCTCCAAGAGGGGCGTTCACACAAAAAGAGGCTGAAGAGTTTCTGAAGATTATAAAGAAGAGTGACTACAAGGTAGTCGATCAGCTGAACCAGACTCCTGCCAAGATATTTATGCTCGCCCTGTTGCTCAGTTCCGAGGCACATAGATCCTCCTTGCTGAAGGTATTAAGTGCTGCACACATTACCAAGGATATCACTGTAGCACAATTTGATGATGTGATAGCCAGTGTCACCACTGGCAACTTTCTGGGGTTTAACGATGATGATCTGACTGCTGAAAAGAAAAACCATAACAAGGCTCTTCACATTTCCATTAGGTGTGAAGACGTTTTGATATCTAGAGTCTTGGTGGATACTGGATCCTTCTTAAATGTGCTCCCGAAGATAACGCTGGAGAGGATGCCTGTGAATAGAGTAATCATGAAGCCAAGTACTCTCATAGTGAAGGCATTTGATGGATCTAGGCGTGCGGTTATTGGTGAGGTGGACTTGCCAATTAAGATTGGACCTATTATTTTTACCATTACTTTTCAAGTGATGGACATTTATCCTGGTTACAGTTGCTTGCTAGGAAGGCCCTGGATTCACTCAGCAGGGGCAGTTACGTCCACTCTTCATCAGAAGTTGAAGTTCATTTCCAATGACAAAATGGTTGTGATAGGCAGCAAAGAAGACATTCTAGTAAGTCATTTGACATCGTTCCGTTACATTGATGTCGAAGGTGAAATGGTTGAGACCCCTTTTCAGTCCTTTGAGGTGGTGAGTACATTGGTTGTGCAGCGAGTACCAGAGCATCAAGAGTTAAGATCATCAATGGCCTCGTACGAAGAAGCTAAAGTTATGGTGAAAGAGGGAAATGCCCAAGGTTGGGGCAAGGTGGTTGAAGTTACTGAAAAGCTTGATAAGTTTGGGCTAGGTTACCAGTCATCCCGCGATTCAGCCTTTGTTCCATACAATGGAAATCAAATCCCTCCTGTTGAGAAGACTTTCATAAGTGTTGGCCGCATCTTTGATTCTCCAGTAGCAATGATCATTGAAGACCATGTTGGTGATGAGCAAGCTTCTACAAGCTGGATCCGACAAGCAAAGCCTGGTGAAGAGCTCCAGAATTGGAGGACCATTGAAGTCCCTCAGTTTTTCACACACCAAACGTAATTTTACTGTTTATCAAAAACCCTACGCTCTGCCCAAGGCGTAGTGGAGCATTGTATGGGCCACCTGATGTTTTCAAACTTTGTTTATCATTAATGAATTTCAGTTTGCATTCAATTTTCGCTCACTTTCTTTCATTCTTTTTACATTACAATAAATGGCAATATTTTTCGTGCACACACTTTCTTAAATAAACTGTATAAATCATGAACATGCAGAAACACCACCAAGGTCCTTGAAATGGACGCTGCTACAGGCCTATTTGACTTTGATTGCCCAATCTACCAAGCTGAAGAGGAAGGCATGAAAGATTGCGAACTCCCCGACGAGTTGGCAAGGCTGCTCGAGCAAGAGGAGAAAGTCATCCTGCCGCACCAAGAAGACATTGAAGTCATCAACCTGGGTACTGAGGAAGACAGAAGAGAGGTAAAGATAGGTGCATCTCTTTAAATTGAAGTCAAGACCAAATTGATAGAGCTCCTTCGTGAGTACGCTGACGTATTCGCCTGGTCGTATCAAGACATGCCTGGGTTGGATACTGATATGGTTGTACAAAAGTTACCACTTAAGGAGGAATGCCATGCTGTCAAACAAAAGTTAAGAAGGACCCATCCGGATATGGCTCTCAAAATTCGTGAAGAAGTCTGAAAGCAGATTGATGCTGGATTCCTGGCAGTATCAAAGTACCCACAATGGGTTGCCAACATTGTGCATGTACCGAAGAAAGATGGAAAGGTTCGCATATGTGTGGATTACTGAGATTTGAACAGAGCTAGTCCTAAGGACGACTTCCCATTACCTCACATTGACGTATTGGTTGACAACACAGCTCAGTTCTCCGTATTCTCTTTTATGGACGGATTTTCTGGATATAATCAAATTAAGATGGATCCAGAGAATATGGAGAATACCACATTTATCACACCATGGGGCACCTTCTGCTATAAGGTGATGCCATTCGGACTTAAGAATGTTGGGGCAACGTATCAACGTGCAATGGTAATGCTCTTTCATGACATGATCCATAAAGAAATTGAAGTGTACGTCGATGATATGATTGCTAAGTCTCAAACCGAAGAAGAACACTTGATCAATCTGCAAAAGCTGTTTGTTCGATTGAGGAAGTTTAGACTGAGACTCAACCCTAACAAGTGCACATTTGGGGTGCGATCTGGAAAATTGTTGGGCTTCATTGTAAGTTAGAAAGGAATCGAAGTGGATCCTGATAAGGTGAGGGCAATTCAGAATATGCCTACGCCTAGAATAGAGAAAGTGGTTCGTGGCTTTCTAGGAAGATTAAACTACATTTCCAGATTCATTTCACATCTTACCGCCACCTGCAAACCTATTTTCAAGATGTTACGAAAGAATCAGTCAACTGCGTGGGATGATGATTGCCAAGGGGCATTTGATAAGATCAAAGAGTATCTGCAAGAACCACCGATCCTGATACCGCCTGTTCCTGAAAGGCCACTTATTATGTACCTGACTGTACTTGACGAATATATGGGTTGTGTGTTGGGGCAACAAGATGAGATGGGAAAGAAAGAACATGCAATCTATTACCTCAGCAAGAAGTTCAATGACTACGAGACAAGGTATTCCTTACTCGAGAAGACTTGTTGCGCATTAGCCTGGGCTGCTAAACGTCTCAGGCAGTATATGTTGACCCACACTACTTATCTGATTTCCAAGATGGATCCCATTAAATACATCTTTGAGAAACCTGCTTTCACCGGCAGAATAGCCCGATGGCAAATGCTTTTGTCTGAGTACGATATTCAATACGTCACTCAAAAATCCATCAAGGGTAGCATACTGGCGGACCATCTTGCCCATCAACTGGTGGATGATTATCAGTCCATGAAGTTCGATTTCCCAGACGAAGATATAATGGCACTAAAAGATTATGAAGAGCCAGGTCCATATGAAGGGCCCGAACCAGGGGAACGATGGACTCTCATGTTCGACGGTGCCTCAAATGTTCACAGAAATGGAATTGGGGCAGTAATTACATCACCCAAGAATTTCCACTTACCGTTCACAGCTAAGCTCTGCTTTCCATGCACCAATAACATGGTTGAGTATGAAGCTTGTATACTTGGATTGGAAGAAGCCATCAACTTAAGAATCAAGACTCTTGATGTGTTTGGAGATTCTGTTCTTGTAATACACCAGATTAGAGGTGACTGGGATGCCAAACATGCCAATCTAGTTCCATATCGAGATTACGTGGCAAAGCTACTTCCCAGATTTGATGATATCACCTTTACCCATGTGCCTAGAGAGGAAAATCAAATGGAAGATGCTCTGGAAACTTTGGCTTCTATGTATAAACTGATATGGCCCAACCATCGGCCGCATATTGATCTACAGCAATTTGAAGAGCCCGCTCACTATTTGGCTGCCGATGAAGAGTCGGATGAAAAGCCATGTATCTATGACATCAAACGTTATCTGGAAAAACAAGAATATCCAGATGGAACTTTAGCGGTGGATAAGAGAACTTTACACAGATTGGCATCAAATTTTTTCCTCAATGGGAATGTGATATACAAGCGTAATCATGATACTGTACTACTCAGATGTGTGGAAAAGCATGAAGCTGAGTAGATTCTGAAAGACATTCATGAAGGTTGTTTTGGTACCCACGCAAATGGGCATACTATGGCAAATAAGATATTGAGAGCAGTCTATTATTGGCTTACCATGGAGGTTGATTGCTATCATCATGCCCGAGCATGCCGTAAATGCCAAATATACTCTGATAAGATTCATGTACCTCCCACTCCTTTGAACGTCTTGACTTCACCGTGGCCATTTTCCATGTGGGGAATAGATATGATTGGGATGATCGAGCCAAAGGCCTCAAATGGACACCACTTCATATTGGTTACCATAGACTACTTTACCAAATGGGTTGAGGCTGCATCGTATACGAACGTTACCAAGCAAGTGGTCGCTCGCTTCTTGAAACACAACATTATATGCAGATATGGAGTGCCTAACCGTATCATTACTGACAATGGGTCTAATCTCAACAACAAAATGATGGATGAATTGTGTGCTAGTTTCAAGATTGAGCACCATAATTCGACACCATACAGACCCAAGATGAACGGAGCCGTTGAGGCAGCCAACAAAAACATTAAAAAGATCATTCAGAAAATGGTGATCACTTATAAGGATTGGCATGAGATGCTACCTTTTGCGCTGCACGGCTACCGTACCTCAGTACGAACTTCAACAGGGGCAACTCCTTACTCATTGGTTTATGGCATGGAAGCGGTCCTTCCGATAGAAGTCGAAATCCCCTCATTGAGAGTATTAATGGAAGCTCAGCTTGACGAAGCAGAATGGGTGAAGACGAGGTTTGATGAACTCAACCTTCTTGAAGAAAAATGCTTGGCAGCAATATGCCATGGCCAGCTCTATCAAAGACGCATGAAGAAGGCTTTTGACAAGAAAGTGCATCCTCGAACATTCCAAGAAGGTGACTTGGTGCTCAAGAGGATCATGACCATGTATAATGAATCCAGGGGCAAGTGGATGCCAAACTACGAAGGCCCATATGTTGTAAGAGAGGCATTCTCTGGTGGTGCCTTGAAACTCGCAACTATGGACGGTGATGAATTACCATACCCAGTGAATGTAGAGTACGTTAAGCGATACTACGCCTAAAAAAGTGGAATAATAAAGCCGCTAAGTCGAAAACCTGAAAAGGCGACTTAGGCAAAAAATGGCTATCCCGGTGGACCTGAAAAAACCAGTCCAGGCAAAAATTAGGGATAAGATAAAAGATATAGGCCCGCTGAATTGAAAACCCGAAAGGGCGGTTCAGGCAAAAAAAGGCGTCCCGGTGGATTAAAAACCCGAAAGGGCGATCCAGGCAAAAGTTAGGGACAGATTCCAAGGCAAAGTATCTAGTCTGCACGTCCACTTGATCCTAATGTGCCATTGAAGAGAGGAATCAACCCAGCCGTCTTCCTACGAAGCAAGGTGTTGAAGTTATCAAAGTCATAGGGACCATAGCAGTGTTGAAACTCAATGGAACCTCATTAATTTGTATTGCCATTATGTTTTTTCTTGCACCGCAATTACCTCATTAAGGAATTGCATCCTTGTACACACTTACCCATTCTAGGGGCAAATCAATACAAAGAGAGATTTCTCACCATATTGTGCTCATTTCATTTTTTACTTTACCTGTTTGTTTGCAAATTGATTTTGTTTTTTATAAACTGTGTTTTGAAACTTCGGTTAATAAAGACAATATTTGAAAATAATAAAATTTGTTTTGGTGTTGGGAGAACTAAAAAGGAATTAGATAGTCTCCAAGAGAACTTCACCGCATGAAAGCATCAGTTGTTAGTCGTCTTGGCTCTTCACCACAAGCAGTGTAGCTTTTCAGGGATGTACTTAATGTGATCTCCAACAGTGAATCTTTCAAGCCCAACAGGGGCAATCATGCTCCCTAGTCATATTTGGCTTGCTCAAAAGGTGTCGAGTAGTCAAACGTTCTCACCATCCCCGTAAAGCCCAAAGTACAATCCTTTATTGGCAACTACTCAAAAGTCCACGCTCGTTGGCACCTTCAAATTTACCCTTCAAAGTCCAGTTTTTATTGGCAACCACTAAAAGTCCACCGTTGTTGGCATCCTCATAACACCTGAAAGTCCAATTTATTGGCAAACACCAAAAAAAAAACCAAAGTCCAATTTCACTTGGCAATTACCAAATCCAATCCTTGGTGATACCCTCGACAAGGAAACTTATCCCCAGCGCGCCCGATCATTTGCATCGTCATGTGCATGGCATGCTAGCATAACATTACATAATCATATCGAGCACTATCATGTCATACGTGCATTAGATTCTCTAGCAGTTGCATCTTAGTATATGTGCATCATGTAGTGCATGGCATATCCATCCCTAGCATATCATGGCAGGATCCAGGATCAATTTGCAAGCATCTTGGCCAGTTCTCCATCAAAGTCGGCAGTGTTCTTCTAAAAAGAGTTGATACCCCGCTCGTGCTCATGGAATCCTATTCCTCAGCAAGTCATTCTTCAGCCATGCACTTGATAATGACAATCCCCAGCAGTTGTTGCTTTTATTGCTCCCCAAGCAGAGGTTATTTTGGAAAGTTTCTTGTGAGCTTCCCCTTGCAGAGCCAACGTGTTTCCTCTGACAGAAATCTTGCTCAACTATTCCCCCAGCAAATTTACCTTCAGAGATACTGCTTTGGTATCATCGGGGAACCTTAACGGGACTGCTTCAACGACCCAGAGAATCGTCTGCCTTTCAGAGATACTGCTTTGGTATCATCGAGGAACCTTAACGGATAAGGGACTGCTTCGACGACCCAGATAATCGTCTGCCTTTCAGAGATACTGCTTTGGTATCATCGAGGAACCTTAATGGATAAGGGACTGCTTCGACGACCCAGAGAATCATCTGCCTTTCAGAGATACTGCTTTGGTATCATCGAGGAACCTTAACGGATAAGGTACTGCTTCAATGTTCCATAGAATCTTCTGCTTCCAAAGATACTGCTTTGGTATCGTTGAGGAACCTTAACGGATAAGGTACTGCTTCAATGTTCCACAGAATCTTCTGCTTCCAAAGATACTGCTTTGGTATCGTTGAGGAACCTTAACGGATAAGGTACCGCTTCAATGTTCCAGAGAATCTTCTGCTTTCAAAGATACTGCTTTGGTATCGTCGAGGAACCTTAATGGATAAGGGACTGCTTCGACGACCCAGAGAATCTTCTGCTTCCAAAGATACTGCTTTGGTATCGTTGAGGAACCTTAACGGATAAGGTACTGCTTCAATGTTCCAGAGAATCTTCTGCTTCCAAAGATATTGCTTTGGTATCGTTGAGGAACCTTAACGGATAAGGTACTGCTTCAATGTTCCAGAGAATCGTCTGCCTTTCAGAGATACTGCTTTGGTATCATCGAGAAACCTTAACGGATAAGGTACTGCTTCAATGTTCCAGAGAATCTTCTGCTTCCAAAGATACTGCTTTGGTATCGTTGAGGAACCTTAACGGATAAGGTACTGCTTCAATGTTCCAGAGAATCTTCTACTTCCAAAGATACTGAGGAACCTTAACGGATAAGGTACTGCTTCAATGTTCCAGAGAATCTTCTGCTTTCAAAGATACTGCTTTGGTATCATCGAGGAACCTTAATGGATAAGGGACTGCTTCGACGACCCAGAGAATCTTCTGCTTCCAAAGATACTACTTTGGTATCGTTGAGGAACCTTAACGGATAAGGTACTACTTCAATGTTCCAGAGATTCTTCTGCTTCCAAAGATACTGCTTTGGTATCGTTGAGGAACCTTAACGGATAAGGTACTGCTTCAATGTTCCAGAGAATCTTCTGCTTCCAAAGATACTGCTTTGGTATCGTTGAGGAACCTTAACGGATAAGGTACTGCTTCAATGTTCCAGAGAATCTTTTGCTTCCAAAGATACTGTTTTGGTATCATTGAGGAACCTTAACGGATAAGGTACTGCTTCAATGTTCCAGAGAATCGTCTGCCTTTAGAGATACTGCTTTGGTATCATCGAGGGACCTTAACGGATAAGGGACTGCTTCGACGACCCAGAGAATCTTCTGCTTCCAAAGATACTGCTTTGGTATCATCGAGGAACCTTAATGGATAAGGGACTGCTTCGACGACCCAGAGAATCGTCTGCCTTCAGAGATACTGCTTTGGTATCATCGAGGAACCTTAATGGACAAGGGACTGCTTCGAAGACCCAGAGAATCATCTGCCTTCAGAGATACTACTTTGGTATCGCGAAGAACCTTAATGTATAAGGGACTGCTTCGACCACCCAAAGAGCCTCTAGTTATTTTGTTCAGTCTGACTCTGTTACCTCGTTCTGTCAGCTCTCACTCTATAGCACTTTACTCTTTGTCGGACAAACTTTGAGGTCTTCTAATATCTAATTGACTTACACCCATAAAGTGAATGCCATGCAGTCGTTCACTCTCTCGGGTCCAAGACAATTAGATAGGGGCATCTGTCATACCCCAAATTTGTCCTACCTTTTGCATGTCTCTCACACCAAGATTGGGTGTTGACTCTAAGATCCAGGTCATAAGGGTCTGGTTTGAGGTTAAAATGTTTACTAGCTTGTGATGGGTTTGCTATGATTTCAAGAAGAGATAAGGAGGATTGGGCACTCATTTTTATGATTATTCAGTCAAGACATGATCAATCGGCTTCAAAGTAATTTTAAGCTATGATCAAGAAGGTTTTTAACCATGTTCCAAGTGCGACACTGAGGCTGCATGGTTATAACAAGCTTAGGTCATGTTTGATTTTAATCTAAGTTAAGTTGGCTTTAGAATTGGTGGATAATTTTTTAGGCCATAAGCATGGTAAGATGGACATACCCAATACATAATCAAATTGTTTCAAGGTCATAATCAGAGTCTATGCAAGAGGCAATTAGTTTATTCGCAAGTCATGGATCCTAAGCTTATCTCAAAGGGCACTTGTGTCCAAAAGCAAGTTTGTTAGGCTCTTTCGGAAAATTCTAGCCATGAATAGGAATCCTTTCTATGCTATGCTTGGATTATTTCTAAATCATGATGAAACCATTTGAATTGTGTTAATTTAAGTCATGATTGTAATTGAGTTTTCAAGTTATAACTTTAGTTGAGTCACGTTCATGTTTAATCTGTTTGATTGGGTTTAATGCAACCATTCACAAAATGTGAACAGTGCCTATGCAAGTAGTGTTTCAAGTGATAGCAAAATATGAGCCATTCTTTAAGATTTAAAACTTCATGACTTAGTCTTTCAAGCCATATCAAAAAAGCCATTTGCAAGATAGGATTTATCTGAGACATTCAAGCCAAGCTTAAGGAAAGCTAATAATGTTGTAAAGTGCGTATGATCCATGTGTTAAAACCATGTTATCCACGTCCAATTTTACAACGGTACTAAAATACAATGGAGAATTCCTAAACAATGTTATCACAAGCAAAAGTCAACCAAAATTCCAAAATACATGAGACCTAAAATACTAAGCTCTTCAATTGGAGCTAGTAATACCAAGTGCTTCAAATTCCAAACTTCAGACAAAGCTGCCATAATCCATGTTTGTACCGTCAAGAGATATCATGGACCCCATCAATATCCTACAAGAACCATCCAATACGTAAAGGTCATGCAATGAGCTCAAGAATAAATGTTGAACGAATAATAATAAAGTGCAAGGTGAGCAGCAACTTCACAAAAGAATCTGTTGCATTTCCAATTTTCAAAATAACTTGTGACCAAAGGGCTGTGGAAAGAAAAAAAAACACAGTTGCGCAAAGAATATATCACTATACTAATTTGTATTCAAAAAGACACCAGTTTCATAATACAAAACTAAATGCTGGCAAAGAACGACATGATTCTAAGCAAGAACATTCCACAATCCGTGCCATTTGAAATTCCACCGTTCCATTGCCCCTAAATACAAAATATCAAAACCATTTCAACTCAAATTCATCCACATCAATCAATATTTAGCACTTTACCAAGATTAATTCACATATTCGTATCCATTCAAAACCATCACATAACATGTAAACCATCAAAAACCATTCAAAGACACATATTCTTTTACATATCCATTCACCAAATCAATTTAAAGTAATCCAGATTTTGGCAAAAAGAGGGACCACAAAGTTCAGAAGGTACAGCCAGACAAAAACAGGGTAGGGCGCAGGGATTCAGAAGAACAGTAGACAGAGAGATTTCATAATTTGGCAAAAACAGATTCTGAGTCTAAGAAAGTAATAACAGAGAAATTCATAAAAACCACATAATTCATCGAAATGGGAAGACATTCTTTTGGCATCAATAAGGTTGACTAACAGAAATTCCTAATGTAAAGATTCTTCAACTCAGTTTCAAATTTCAAACCCTAATTTGTCACTATAAATGGAGGTATTCATCAGTTCAAAGAAAGGGGGGAGAACCGAAAAAAACCTTAATCATTTTTTACAAAAATTTCCCTAACCCATTTTCACTAAAGCTCTCATCCTAAAAAATCTCTGTAAGAATTTCTCATTGAAATTTGATAAGAGATTACCTAAACCATTCATCTTCACTCACACGACAACAATGTCTAACAACATCAACACGTCAAGCAAAATCACAGGAGCGGAGTAGACTAAAAGAGGAGTAGAAGAAAGAAATCAAAGGAGAAAAGAGGGAAGAAGAAGTTACTTACGCCCAGAGACTTCTCATAAGATTTCTTCGAAAGGTACTCCCATCGAACTCTGATTTGTTTAGTTTTTAAACTTTCTTACTTGAATTTATATTGGTGATGCCCTCTGAGTAGTATATTTGCTTCGTATTGCTTTGGTTTGTTTGATTTTGGCTAGTTAGTGTATTAGGGTTTCGATTTGGGAAAGGAGTCGATCTGAGTGTTTGAGGTCCTTTTAGCAGAATCGGGTTCCATATTTGAGAAGAGGGAGAAATTTGAGGGGGGGTCTGTGTTGAAATTTTGAAGATTAGTGGTGGTGTCGCCGGAGAAGACGGTGGCGGCCGCCGCATGCCGCCGTTACTCCGGCCGCGATGTAGGTTTCCAGCGAGGGAGTTTTGCAGGTGAGAGAGAAAGAAACGATGAGAGAGGGAGAGGAGTGGTAAATGAGAGTGACTTGTGAACGTTTTCTCTAAGTCTGAGAATATTTCAACCATCACCTTGCATCGTTGCTGGATAGGGTGGTGACAAGTGTCTCCACCATGGACACTTGTCACCGGTTGGTGACCCTTCTTTGGGTTTGGTGTGTGCAGCCCCATGTTCTTATCATGTACCCTCATTATCCACCTTAGATCAGAGTCAAAGTCTGACTCGTTGGTGGATCTAACGCCCCAGATCTTTTTGAACGGTCAACCGAGTTGACCAGGGTCCAACATAGACCCTCCCTGCGTGGGCCTCTTTTCTGATGGGCCTTGGGAAAATTCCTTAACACACCCCCAATTTACTTGCTTCTGGCCCATTTGTTTCTTTTTAGAACCTTGTTATTTCTCTTTGTGATATAAAAATCCAAAAAAAAGTTATTTCTTAAAAAACCAAAATACTAATTTGTTTACTAAATAATTAATTTCATTAAAATTATTTATTTAATACTAACTAATTATTTTATAATTAGTTTTATTAAATATTTGATTTTAATTTAATTAATTATATTAATCCAATTTCTCTAAGCATTAAAAATACAATCTTTTCTCAAATTAAAATGCTTAATCTAATTAATTACGAAAGTAGTGAACTCTTGGGGTCTAGCACTCCTTGGGTCCTTGAATGAATGCTCTTGAGGCGCACGCTTTGGGTTGTGTTCATTTCATCTTTCGTTTAATAAAAAATACTTAAAACAATTAACCTTTTTGCTTAAATTAAAACATAATTAACCCTTACAATTACTTAATTAAGTTAAAAATCATAATCTAAAAACTCCTAATCATTTTTTCAAATACTTAAAATATTTTAATCTAACTAAAGCATTCAACCTTAATAAAAATTTTTGACTTATAAATCTTAATTCAAATTAAAAAAAAAAACAACTACCTAATTTTCTACGAACTTTCTTTTAATTTAAAATCATAATCAACTTTGAAATACTTGAAATATTTTCTTATAAAATATTTAAATCAATCTTCTTAAATATTTTCCTAATTAACCATGGAAGTAGTGGGCTTTTGGGGTCTAGCATCCCTTGGGTCCTTGAACGATCGCTCTTGAGGCGCACGCCTTGGGTTGTGATCGTTTCGATCTTCCATCCCTAAACTCTTAATTCAAACCCTAATTAAAATACTCTAATTAATTCAAATCTGTTTCCTAATTAAAATCCGAAAGTAAAGGACTCTTGAGGTCTAGCACTTCTTGGGCCCTTGAATGGACGCTCTTGAGGCGCACGCTTTGGGTTGTGTTCGTTTCGATCTTTCGTTCCTAAAACACTCGCCCTAATTACATGGACAAAGAAGCCCATTGTCCAACAAACACGATTTTATAATCAATAGAATGAAATAGGTGTCGTCGAGATCTAGCATCTCAGTAATGCCCCGATTAATTGTTTGCGAGGCCGACGTCTCGTTTATCGAATAATCGGCGTTCTTCCTCTAAAACACTTAATAAACCAAACAATTCACATGTAACCAAAACCCTTAAGACATACGCAAAATCAAACTCTTTTCTCAAACAAATCTCTAATACACTTAATCCTTATTCAAACAACTTTTCACAAAAAAGAACATTGTTTAGTCCATTCTTTCGCGCATATGAACTAGTGCTTTAGCCTCCCTTGACGAGCAGACAAGCCAACGTTTACCAGTTAGAATGCGAATTAAACACTCGTTCGCTTAAAAAACACCAACCAACCATAGTCCCACGAACTACGAATGCTCTGACTTTCCCATTGCATGAGGGAATACGTAGGCCCAAGGGTTCTAATCCTTGCCGAGCACAATAATAAAAAACCACCCATTTCCCCCCTTAGAAAGCAATTTTACCTTAGAAGAAAATAAACAAACCAAGCTAACCTTATCTCTCGAATCGAATCAAGAGGTTCCCGTTGAGTACAACGGATGTAGAGGGTGTTAATACCTTCCCACTGCGTAATCGACTCCCGAACCTAGAATTTGATTGCGACGACCATTTTCTTATCCCTTTAAAGGTTTTATCAATATTTTCCTTTCCCTCTTTTGGAATGAATAAAATTCGGTGGCGACTCTGTTTCGAACAGTTTTTTCCGCGTCCATCGCGAGGATCGTATTTTTCGAGGTACGACACATACATATTGTTCAATCTAATTAATAAGAAGATCGCAATGATTCGTGATATTGTGATTGATAAAAATTCTGCCTAGGATTGGAATTATAGTGATGCAATCAACAAGCCTTTTATGAGCTGTGATTTTGACAAAGCAAGTAACAATGTCTAAGTCGAAGTAGTTGCTGACATGACCGACACAATCGAAGTCGAAGACGGTGTAGCTAGTACTAGTCAAAGACTTCAAAGAACTAGAGCTTGTCCAGGAAGACTTCATGACTACGAAGTGACTGGTGATGATGAAGTCCCGCCATATGGAAAATTAGTTCATTTCGCCTTACGTGCAGGTGTTGAACCAATCAACTATAGTGAAGACTTAAACGATAAACAGTGGAAGTCAGATATGGTTGAAGAGTTACAAGCAATCGAAAGAAACAACACATGGGAGTTAGTCCAATTGTCAAGTTGAATCACAATGATGATGGGTCGATAGTAAGACATAAGGCGAGATTGGTTGCTAGAGGTTTTCTTCAGAGAGCAGGAGTCGACTACTTTGAAGTATACGCACCGGTAGCAAGATTGAGACTGTTGGACTAGAATTCGTCGTGGCATGCAATCAAGGCTGATCGACATTTCACTTAGATATGAAATCAACATTTTTGAATGGTCTTATAGATGAAGAGGTAAATGTCACACAACCTCCTGGGTTTATGATTCAGGAGGAAACAAGGAAAATATACAAGTTTGACAAAGCACTCTATGGTGTCAAGCAAACGCCTAGAGCATGGAACAAGAAGATCTACTCATACTTGGTCGAATTGCAATTTATCAAATGTAAATCTAAGTATAGTGTCTATGTTCAGGTTATGGCACAAGATATAACAATCTAAGTAACGGTGTTTGTCGAGACATTCCTAACGCTTGGCCTCAAAGTCATTCAGCTTGACTCTCATCTCGTTTGACTTCGTCTTGATTTGAAAGTCAGTGTCCCATCGAAGAGAGATATCCTTGACAAGTTGATTGAAAAAAGGCCTCGAACTCAATCAGGTATTGAGCCATAGAATCAGAAATGTTGTATTGAGAGATTTCGTCAAGAAGTTTGAGAACATCATCCCCTAGAGCAGCTTCTGTTAGAACAAGAATTGATTCTACATTCCTAATAGTTTTGATGATAACAAATACTATATTATTTAGAACTTGATGCTCCTTAATTTAGTTTTTATGTTATGTAGGAAAGTTCTAAAGTAAAGAAATTCTGATTCGGAAGCAAGCTCATTCTGCGCTAACATTTCTATTAAGCGAAGTTCTGATATAGAAGCATCACAAGATCTAGACTAGCGAAGTTCTAATCCAACGAAGTTCTGATATAGAAGCATCACAAGATCTAGACTAGCGAAGTTCTAATCCAACGAAGTTCTGATATAGAAGCATCACAAGATCTAAACTAGCGAAGTTCTGATGAAGAATGTGTCACGCTTTCAGCAACAAAGCTGCCTTGATCCAGAAACTCTGATAACTCAACAATTCAACATGGACTCTGATACGCTATCCTTTATATTTATGAGTATCTCAAAGTAACGGTTTGGGCCAGACAAAATCTGTATTTTTGGAAAGAGCATTCAATGGCTTTTTATCATCCTCCAAAAATAGCTCTCACGTCTCCAACGGATCAAAATAATTTCATCTATTTAAAGGAGCCCTTGCAGATGACAAATATACTTGCGCGCATACACCTTACAATTCATCAAGTTGCATCAGTTTTCAAATTTGATCAAAATATTGTGTAAACATCACAGTTGTGATATAGCTTATTAGAAGCACCTTATACACACTTGTTCATTTACATTTGTAATTCCTTAAGATAAACGAGTTGTGGTTAAAACTCAAGAAGACATTGACAGTTGTCTCTGTGATTGTGTAATCCTTACTGTTTAGTGGATTAAGTCCTCAAGAGAGAGAGGCGAAATCACCTTGGCGGGTGGACTGGAGTAGTTTGAGTTCAAACGAACCAGGATAACCAGCGTGTCCTTTTTTGCTTTAACTTTTGAAAACCCCAATTCAAACCCCCTTTCTTGTGTTTTTCATTTCTTCAATTGGCATCAGAGCGCCTGGTTCTGGGTGCTAACACTTAACCGTGTCAGAAAAAAGATCCTTCAAGAAAAACACTATGGTGGAACCCGTTCAGAACTACAATGACAAAATCAGTGGCAAACCACCAGTGTTCGACGGTGAAAATTTTGATTACTGGAAAAACTTAATCGAAAGTTTCTTTCTGGCTCATGACGGCGATCTCTGGGATATGGTAACTAATGGTTACACTCATCCTGTTGGAAAAGACGGTCAGAAGATTGAAAGGAAAAATATGACGGATCAACAAAAGAAAGACTTCAGAAATCATCACAAGGCCGGAACGATTCTCCTAAGTGCAATCTCTCACACAGAATATGAGAAGATCACAAACAGAGAATCAGCCAAACACATATTTGATTCTCTAAGAATGACGCATGAAGGCAAGACTCAAGTCAAAGAGACCAAAGCTATGGCACTCATCCAGAAGTATGAAGCCTTCAAAATGGAAGAAGATGAAACAATTGAGAAAATGTTCTCAAGGTTTCAAATTCTGGTTGCTGGATTAAAAGTTCTGAATAAAGGGTACTCAACAGCAGATCATGTCAAGAAGATCATCAGAAGCTTACCATAGGTGTGGAGACCCATGGTCACAGCACTAAAGCTCTCCAAGAACCTCAACGAAATATCTCTTGAAGAACTGATCAGCTCTCTAAGAAGTTACGAGATAGAACTAGAAGAAGATGAACCCCAGAAGAAAGGTAAGTCTGTTGCTCTTAAATCTAAATATAAATATGAAACTAAAGCTTTTCAGGCAGAAGAAGAAAGCTCTGGTGGCTCCTCAGAAGAAGATGAACTATCACTCCTTTCTAGAAGAGTCCAACAACTATGGAGAAATAGGCAAAGGAAATTCAGAAACTCTAGAAGATCAAGCAGTCATTCTGAACCATCTTCTGGACACAAAAAGTCAAGAAACAAAGAGGTGGTGTGTTACGAATGCAAGGAACCTGGACACTACAAAAGTGATTGTCCTAAGCTGCAGAAAGAAAAGCCAAATAAGAAGTTTAACAAGGAAAGAAAGAAAAGTCTTATGGCTACCTGGGATGACTCGGAATCTTCTGAAGCAGAATCCGAATCAGAAAATGAACACGCCAACATTGCCCTAATGGCCAACATATCAGATGACTCCAACTCATCAGAATCAGACTCTGGCTCAGAAACTAAAGAGGTATTCTCTAAATTTTCTAGATCTCAATTAGAAGATAGTCTATCTGAAATTCTTTAAAATTATCAGAAACTTCAGCTCAAATATAAGAATCTGAAACATGATCTGGTATCTGAGTCTGAAGAGAACAAAAAACTGAAAGCACAAAATTCTGAGTTAAAAGAAACCATTTCAAAACTCAACTCCTTTGAATCTCAAAAATCTCAGAAAAAATCTGACTCAGTAGTTCCCACTAGTTCTGATAACATTTTAAAACATTACGACTATGATTTTCAAAAATTTCGAGCTAAAAACATAGACAGAAGCAAAATGGCTTCAATGATCTATGGAGTTAGTAGAAATGGGAGAAAAGGCATAGGATATGTTAATCCTAGAGGAGAAGCTCCATATAAACCTAAACAAGTTGATGATATGATCATAAAATACGCTCCTTTAAACTCTCACTTCACATATGGACACAAACATGATATAAAATATACTAGTGAATCTTACTCTTCAAATTCTATTGAGAAACCAAAACTCAATCAGAATTCTGTGAACACTAACAAACAAGAACCCAAAGAAATATGGGTACCTAAGGATAAAATCCTATATGTTGTAGATGTCTTTAACAGCAAGATTGAAACACCAATCATGGTACCTGGACTCTGGATGCTCGCGACACATGACAGGAAGAAAGCATATGTTCCAAAGTCTGGAACTTAAAGTTGGAGGGTATGTAGGTTTCGGAGGCAATCAGAAAGGAAAAATCATTGGCTCGGGAACCATAGGTAACGGTACTCTACCTTCTATATCTAATGTTTTATTAGTAGATGGATTAATGCATAACTTGTTATCCATAAGTCAATTAAGTGATAACGGTTATGATATAATCTTCAATCAAAAGTCCTGCAAGGCAGTTAGTCAGAAAGATGGAACAATCCTCTTTAATGGAAAGAGAAAGAACAACATTTATAAAATAAAGCTTTTTGAACTAAAAAGTCAGAATGTAAAATGTCTTTTGTCTGCTGACGACGAGCAATGAGTCTGGCACAGAAGATTGGGGCATGTTAGTATGAGAAGAATATCTCAGATTAACAAACTCAATCTGGTCAGAGGACTTCCTAACTTGAAGTTCAGCTCAGATGTTCTGTGTGAAGCATGTCAAAAAGGCAAGTTTTCTAAACCCTCTTTTAAACCAAAAAATGTTGTTTCTACCTCCAGACCATTAGAACTTCTACATATAGATCTGTTTGGACCAGTGAAAACTGCATCCATCAGTGGTAAGAAGTATGGATTAGTGATCGTAGATGACTATAGCAGATGGACATGGGTAAAGTTCTTAAAACACAAGGACGAGTCACTCTCTGTATTCTCTACTTTCTGTAACCAAATTCAAAATGAAAAAAAAAGTTTAGAATTGTAAAAGTCAGAAGTGATCATGGTGGGGAATTTGAAAACAAAAATTTGGAAATATTTTTTAATGAAAATGGAATTTCTCATGATTTCTCTTGTCCTAGAACTCCACAACAAAATGGAGTTGTAGAACGCAAAAATAGAACTCTACAAGAAATTGCCAGAACTATGATCAATGAGACTAACATGGCTAAACACTTTTGGGCAGAAGCAGTTAATACAGCGTGTTACATTCAGAATAGAATCTCTTTAAGACCTATTCTGGAAAAGACTCCATATGAAGTATGGAAGAACAGAAAGCCCAACATTTCATACTTTCATCCATTTGGATGTACTTGCTTTATTTTAAACACTAATGATCCTCTGAACAAGTTTGATTCTAAGGCACAAAAGTGTTTCATGTTAGGATACTCTGAACGTTCAAAAGGATACAGAGTATATAACATAGAAACACGAAATGTGGTAGAATCCATTTGTGTCAGATTTGATGATAAGCTTGGCCTTCAAAAGCCAAAGCATGATGAATCTCTTGCAGAAATAGAAGTTCAAATTACAGGCACTGAAACCAGATCATCAGAAAAACAGTCAAACACTACAGAAGGAAATCCAAACGTCACTACAATTTCTGAAGAACCCATCCAAAAAAGACAATCGAGAAGTACACTAACACATCCCGAAGACAAAATTCTGGGAAAGAAAGATGACCCAATCATAACTAGATCCTCATTCAAAAAGACTGAAGAATCTCTCATGGGATTAGTCTCTCTGGTTGAACCCACTTCTATTGACGAAGCACTCTCAGACAATGATTGGATACTCGCAATGCAGGAAGAATTGAATCAGTTCACCAAAAACGATGTATGGGATCTAGTCCCTAAACCCAAAGGCTTCAACATCATTGGAACCAAATGGGTCTTCAGAAACAAACTGAATGAACAAGGAGAAGTGGTCAGAAACAAAGCACGACTGGTTGCACAAGGTTATAGTCAGCAAGAAGGGATAGACTATACAGAAACCTTTGCTCCAGTCGCTAGGTTAGAATCTATCAGACTTTTAATTTCATTTGCTGTAAATAATGACATCACTCTTTATCAGATGGATGTCAAAAGTGCGTTTTTAAATGGTTACATTGATGAAGAAGTTTACGTACATCAACCCCTTGGTTTTGAAAACACAAAACATCCAGAATATGTTTATAAACTTAAGAAATCGTTATATGGTCTAAAACAAGCTCCCAGAGCTTGGTATGAGAGACTAAGTAACTTTCTCTTAGAAAATGATTTTACCAGAGGGAAGGTGGACACAACTCTATTCTGTAAGTCATTTAAAAATCACATTCTGATCTGTCAAATATACGTATATGATATAATTTTTGGATCCACTAAAAGCTCCTTGGGCAAAGAATTTGCTAAGACTATGCAGGCAAAATTTGAAATGAGCTTAATGGGAGAACTCAAGTTTTTCTTGGGAATTCAAATCAATCAAACTCCAGAAGGAACTTACATACATCAAAGCAAGTATGTCAGAGATCTTCTGAAGAAATTTGACATGTCAGAAAGTAAGCCTTCCAAAACTCCTATGCATCCCACATGCATTCTGGAAAAGGATGAGGTAAGTAAGAAAGTAGACCAGAAGCTCTACAGAGGTATGATTGGTTCTCTCCTTTATTTAACTGCTTCAAGACCTGATATTCTCTATAGCGTCTGTCTTTGTGCTAGATTCCAATCAGGTCCTAGAGAATCTCACTTAACAGCAGTTAAGTGAATTTTCAGATATCTCAAAGGTACTACTAATCTTGGTCTTTTCTATAGAAAGTACAGAGAATACAAATTGGTAGGATACTGTGACGCTGACTTTGCTGGAGATAAAATAGAAAGAAAAAGTACCTCTGGAAGCTGCCAACTTCTGGGAGACAACTTAATCTCTTGGTCCAGCAAAAGACAATCCATCATTGCATTATCAACTGCTGAAGCTAAATATATAGCTGCAGCTGGATGCAGTACTCAGATGCTCTGGATGAAGAATCAGGTTGAATATTTTCACATTTACGAGAGTAACATCCCTATCCTCTGTGACAATACTTCTGCCATCTGTCTTTCTAAAAATCCTATTTTGCATTCTAGGGCTAAACATATAGAAATTAAACATCACTTCATTATGGACTATACTCAGAAGGGAATTCTTTGTTTAAAATTTATAGACACAGACCATCAATGGGCTGATGTTTTCACCAAACCCCTTGCTGAAGATAGATTTAATTTCATTCTGAAAAATCTCTGTATGGAATTATGTCCAGAATAAAAATGTAATTTCTATATTTTTAACTCTCAGAATTTCTTTTTGTGAACATCTGACCAATAATTCTTCAGAAGTGGGAAGAAAGATTGCCTCAGAATCTATTCAGAAGATCTGAACTTTTCATTTTAAGGATAGATCACTAAGTTCACTCTAGCAAACACGTGTCAAACTATGGAAAACTGAAACGTCTGTGTTGACATATCGAGGCGCCAAGTCACATCGGTAACTGTTCCCAAAAATTTTCACGTTATCTCCCTTGTCAAAAATCATTACAGCTATTAATCATTATGTTTATTGTCTTTAATTGCTATTTATTTCTTGGTCACTCTTATATATATGTCACTTCTAACACCCTCACACGCTCACTATCACTCACTTAGCTCTCTATCGCTTTCTCCTTCTTATTTGCAATTCTTGTTTTGGTTTCTACATTTCTTGTTCCTCTGTGTTCTACAAAACCCTAAATCTGTGAACAATGGCCTTCTGCTCTCAACAAATCTCTCAACAAGCAATATCTCAAGAATCTGCTGACCAAATCATTGAAGAAAGGTACGTTGAGCCCTCAAGAACTCTTCTCACTCCCATTGCCTCTCTTGAAGTTCTCTGTGAACTCATCGTGGATTTTGAAAGCATGAAAGAAAATGGGTATGACCTTACTCCTGAGGTTGAGTTTCAAGGATGGACCAAATACTTTAATCGCTTAATGGGTCCAGTTTTTCCCCAACTCATTAAGGAATTTTGGATTTTTGCATCGGTCTCTAATCATCAAGTAACTTCGTATGTAATGGGAAAGAAGATTGTCATCACTGAAGATCTTATTGGTAAACTGATTGATCATGATGGATCAGGAATTAGATGCAGTGAGATGGAAAAGAGCTCTGACCTAAAAACTATCTCAAAGGAAATCTTCACCTCCGGACAACACTCCAACAAAATCAAAGACCTAAAGGATCGTCACAGAATTTGGGCCAGAATCATTCTTGGTTGTATCTATCACAGGAAACCTACAAGCTCTTCTGACTACATCAACAACGATCAACAGTACCTTCTATGCCTCATCTCCACATTTACCAAAGTGAATCTTCCTCACAGTCTATTCAATCATCTGAAGAACAATGTCAAGGAAACAAGAGAAGACGAAAGAACCAAGAGAGATTGGATCCCTCTAGGTAGACTTATCTCAGATATTCTAACAGAAAATAAGCTGATAGAACACCTAACTGAAGCTCAGAAAATCTCTGATCTAGAAACTATTGCTGGAAGACCACTCAATGCAAAGAACCTCAAGAAGATGAAAATCATTGAGACCATCAAGAAGGATCCAACCCAAATCACTAAGGAAGTCATCACCACCAGGAAAATACCTCTGAAAGATTTTCCTCTCTTCTCAGTAGATACTCATCCAGAAATTGTTCTCAGATATCTGGATGCGTGTAAATCTGATGGAACCATTCCAGAAGTTTCTTTGCAACAGCTCAGGCAAGCACCTCCAGAAGTTGCCATCAGAACATCAAGAAAAAGGAAAGCCTCTGAAGGAACCCCTCAGAAAACCCCCAAAGCTGCTAAAAAGAAAGATAACTCTTCTTTCATTTCTGTCGTCGAATCCATATTGGTATCCACATCTGAAACCTCATTTTCTCCTAAACCTTCTGAAAATTCATCACCTTCACCACAAACCCTTGACGATTTTGACATCGACATTGACCCCACTCCTTCTGATTTTATTGACCCACAACCAGAACTTGCACAAGTTCTGTCTGACATTGATCTTGAACCTCTCTTCACTTCTTCCCAACCAGAACATCAAATTCAAAACTCTGACACCTCTATTCCTTGTATCACCTGTCCTCTTAACTTCTTTCAACCCTCACCTAATTTCACCAGTCCCCCACAAGATGTCATCTCTTCAGAAATTACATCACCTACCTCTCTCATTCTCATTTCTGACTCTCCTCCAACAAATCTCTCAGAAGATCCCCTTAGAACTATAATTGACTTAGAAGCTCTAGACAAACTTACCTCAACCTCTCTCAAAATAGCCATTCCAAAACCAAAACCAAAAACCTCCAAAACAGATGTTGGTAACTCTTTATTGGCATTCGAGGTGGAAATGCAGAAATGGTTTAACTTTCTAAAGCAGGGTTGTATGGATAATCTGAATCCAGCTGCTTCTGACTACATTTGGACCAAATTCAGAAAGTGGTTTAATTCTGAATCTCAGAAGATGAAGGAACTAAGCTATGATATAGCTCAACAGAACTTCTGTGACCATATGAAGATCTTCAATGAGCAGGTTCTAGATTCTGGGAAAAGAAACCCATTCTTCATCTAGGCTGGAAAGCTGCTATGGTTTTAGAACCTCAGGAAGAAATCTCTGAACATCAAACTCTGGTAATTGCTGAAGTCGAAGAAAAATCACCTGAAGCCTCTCCAAAGAAAGATTCTGCTAAAAGCTCTAAGGATTTGGTATCTTCTGTAGAGTGCTCTAGTGCTGAAAACTCTGGATGAGTTGAAGAAAGAGAATGAGGCAATAAGAAAAAGATTGGAAAAACAGGATGAAACAAACGCAGAAATTAAAGGGATGCTTGGCAAGCAAGAAGAATCCGCTAATCAGATCAAAGGCCTTCTGGAAGCTTTGTTCACAAGACTTCCACCTGCTCCTCAACCTTAGATTCTTTTATGTTTCTATTATCTTGCTTATTTTGTGTTATTATCTTGCTCATGTTGCTTACTTGTGCTCTCATGTATTTTTTTCGCTTTTTGATTAATGACAAAGGGGGAGAACGTAGAATATTTTGAAATATAACAGTGCACCGGGACTATGTCTCGAACATTTTAACCTCTCTGTTTCCACATATTGTTAATAAAGCAAGAAAATGGCAATCAGAACTTCTTGGAAATCTTAAATCAAAACATTTTCAAGGAAATCTTCAACTCATGGGGAGTCCTCTATACTCCATACTCTTTTAATTAATTATCAAAATATAAGTTTTTGTCAGCATCAAAAAGGGGGAGATTGTTAGAACAAGAATTGATTCTACATTCCTAATAGTTTTGATGATAACAAATACTATATTATTTAGAACTTGATGCTCCTTAATTTAGTTTTTATGTTATGTAGGAAAGTTCTAAAGTAAAGAAATTATGATTCAGAAGCAAGCTCATTCTGCGCTAACATTTCTATCAAGTGAAGTTCTGATATAGAAGCATCACAAGATCTAGACTAGCGAAGTTCTAATCCAGCGAAGTTCTGATATAGAAGCATCACAAGATCTAAACTAGCGAAGTTCTGATGAAGAATGTGTCACGCTTTCAGCAACAAAGCTGCCTTGATCCAGAAACTCTGATAACTCAACAATTCAACATGGAATCTGATACGATATCCTTTATATTTATGAGTATCTCAAAGTAACGGTTTGGGCCAGACAAAATCTGTATTTTTGGAAAGAGCATTCAATGGCATTTTATCATCCTCCAAAAATAGCTCTCACGTCTCCAACGGATCAAAATAATTTCATCTATTTAAAGGAGCCCTTGCAGATGACAAATATACTTGCGCGCATACACCTTACAATTCATCAAGTTGCATCAGTTTTCAAATTCGATCAAAATATTGTGTAAACATCACAGTTGTGATATAGCTTATTAGAAGCACCTTATACACACTTGTTCATTTACATTTGTAATTTCTTGAGATAACCGAGATGTGGTTAAAACTCAAGAAGACATTGACAGTTGTCTCTGTGATTGTGTAATCCTTACTATTTAGAGGATTAGGTCCTCAAGAGAGAGAGGCGAAATCACCTTGGCGGGTGGACTGGAGTAGTTTGAGTTCAAACGAACCAGGATAACCAACGTGTCATTTTTTGCTTTAACTTTTGAAAACCCCAATTCAAACCCCTTTTCTTGTGTTTTTCGTTTCTTCAGCTTCCTCTTCGACAAAGGCAAAATTTTCATCCTCAAACAGATATGTTTTTAGTTGCTAAAGTTTGAGGGTAACAGAAGCATCCATTTCCAGCGTAGGATTCAGAGTCGAGCCAGAGATCTGAGCGCCAGCTGGCACCTGTCGAAGTCTTTGAAGTCTTCGCAAAGTCTCAGCTGGGTTCTTCTGCTTCATAGCCAGAATTTCTTCCTGACTAAGGGAGCTGTTGGAACTAGTGTCTTGCAAGAGTGAGTTGGGGCATCTCCTGCAGAAGCTTGTGGATTCGAATTGCCTTCGCCAGGCATGTTACCAGCAACAGCAGTCGAAGGCTCCTGATTTACATCATTGCGCGTGTCAGGATCCAGATTATCTTTGGTCGAAAAGCCTTGAAAATCATCATGTTTTGGGGGACTCAAGGGGTTTAAAGTCTCCGTCAGATTCTCAACAGGTGGTCCCTATAGAAAGAATTCAAAGTCAATATCGAGGAATAACTCACGAAGTTAGACAACGAAAATGTTCAACACCTCAAGAGTTATGTGTTTGGGAGGAGAAGTTGGAGTTGTATTTTCATGAACAATAAATTTGGAGGCCGAAGTGAGATTGTCGAGGCCAGAGGTTTTGGCACTCAAAGAGACGGCTTTCGAAGTCGGTTTCTTAAGAAAGTGATTTTTATCTTCTTAGCTCGAGTGGCCTTAGTGGGCGTCGAAGCCTTCATATTAGAAAAGATTTGGGAGTGAGTGTTGCTATTAGAAGCTTCACCTTTAATAAATGGCGCCTCTTCGGAAACCTAAGCAGTAAGAGACATAAGAGATCCGTCGAAGTAAACATCATAAGACACCAAAACACATCATACTTGTGGTTTCAAAATTAAAGATGCCTTTGTCTTCTTTGGAGGTTTGTTTGGGGATGGTGTCAAAGTCGGAGCACACTTTCGACCCTAGAGGACAAGTATGAAAAACATTCAGTTCATTGTGCTTCTAAATTAAAGAAATTCGATGAAACAATGTTTACCTTCTTTGGCGGAGCCTCATCGACGTCAGTAGTTTGGATAGTTTCGACGGAAGCATCTGTTGTCGGCTTTGCAGTTGATAGTTTGCTTTCCAAAGCGGAAAAAGCTTCAATTATATTTTGGAGGAAAATGGAGCTGGAAAAATACTGGCGCTGGTATTCAGACCACCATTTGTCGAATTCCTTGGTGGTAAAGAAGGAATGTTGAAACTTGAACACAGGAAGTTCAAGGTGCAGGGTCGTCTTGTGAAACTTGAGGCAGGCCACGTGGCTGTCAGCGTTTAGCTGTCGACCAGCCCACACAATGTTAGTTGAATGGGACACTAAGGACTTTGGCAATATTTGGCTCAGACTAAATTGTCGAGCCACCAAGTTGGGTTAGTAGTTCATGAACTTGTACCCCTTCGAACCATATTTGATTCTGAAAGACAACATCGTAGGAGTCAGAAACGCTCTCCATACAGCATTCGACTGCGCTGCATATTTTGGAGAAACACCAGGAAAAGGGTCCTTGAACCAAGTCGGACCAAAGCTTCGATCCATGAAGGGAGCCATGGTCGAAACAAAAGTGATGGCTTCGACAAACATATTAATATACTTCATAAAAATGAACCTGTTGGGGGTTTCTTGACGGGTAGTTAAGGAAAGCCTCATGCCTTCAATAGGTCGACTCTGTGTAAAATGAATAATATGCTCTGACACAGGAGCGCCTAGTTGATACTCAAAGGTGGAATTCAGCCAATGTTGCAGCAGCCATATGGGGCCTGATAGATCCAAGGCTTTAAGAGTGGCGTGAAGGAGTTTTTGCTTCAGAGAAGAAATGCCCAAAGAATGATAAAGGGACGCCAGCAGTAGTTTTCCCAAGGAAACCTGTCGACCCTCATGTATCTGGGTCGCTAAACTAATAAAGCTCTTAGCTATCTACAAAGAGCCAGGACATAACACATAGTAGGAGAGCCAAAGAGTTAAGAATGCAATGCGTTCCCTATCGAAAAATTCTTCAGAATCTTGGACATGGTGGACTTCGATATAATGTTTGAGACTTGCACGATTGAAAGAAAAAGTGTTTTCATTCGAAAGTTTTGCCAAAAAGTGATAGGCCAGTAATGGCTGCCACGTTGAAAAAAGTAGGCGTTAATATACCACAAGGAAGTTGAAAGGTGTTAGTCGAACCTTCCCATAAGTAAATCGAAGCAAGCCGCATACAGGGATTGACTTTGTGGGCATGTCTCGATATCTGGATGGCGTCGAATATGCCAGTTGTTTTCCATTGTTCTTGAAGTTTGCTTTGAACCCTGTCGAGCCAGGCCAAGTAATCCTTGTTTCCTGGAGTAGGCATCGACCGAAAAACCCTAGCATTTGGATCCATGAACTTCAAGTCAAGAGAACCATTATTTTCGAAAACAGGTGGAATGGCGGAAGTATAACAAGGAAAGTATTCTTGAACCTTTTTGGGGTGTGTCATTTCATCTGGATATGGCCCATGGAAAGCAACAAGTTTTTCAGCAACAATGAAAGAAATAAGCATTTGTCGCTGCCAGTTCTCCACCTTAGATTTGTCAGTTGACAGTGGTTGAGGAATGGTTTTTAGACCCTCTTCTTCAGTAAGGATAAATGTTACATGATTGTTACCAGTGTTGTGAGTAGTAGAAGCCATGTCAATGTGAGGGGAAAGAAGAAAAGCAAAGAAAGTTGGATTTCTCTAAAAGTTGCAGAAAACAGGCGCGAAGAAGAAGAAAGAAAGAAACGAATGATATGGAAAAAGTATTTATAGGTGTAAAATTCAAAAATTAATGATAGCCAAGTGGCAGTCGAGGGCAGCTTGTGACTGTTCCGTTCCACTGTAGTGGGAAAGCTAGTGGGAGTAGCTGGGAAACTCATGACCTAGGGAATAGACGAAATCATGAAAAGTGATGGAGTGTTTCCTTGAAAATCGTGACATACAAAGTTGTTATCATTACGCGTGATGTCAGTAGATTGGATATAGAGTCAAAATTTGGCAAGAATAAAACGCCAGATTTCTCAGTCGAAGATAATCTTGGTCGAAATTGGCCTTTTAGGGGAAAATTTGTTAGCTGGAAAATTTCGACTAGGGGGAAAGAAGTGAACCAAAGAGAGAAACTTTAATTCACAAACAAAGAAGCGTCGAGAAAGGTCGACGTCGCCGAATAGGCTCGACGGGCAAGACAGGAAAAAGGACGTATGGGCCCAGTCGAAGCAAGATCGACGGACAACCACACAGACAGATCGAAGTCGAAGCCAAGCTCACACATGCAAGTTTTGGAAGCAAGTGACGAGAACGTGGGGAAAATACAAACAAAGTGGGTGTGCATGGTTGGATGTGTGGCAAGTTGTGAATAGTCGACAACAAAACAACAATTATTTTTTATGCTTATTTAAGTAGAATTTAGTTTCAGTTCAAGGGGTCGTATTTTATAACATTGCAAAGAAAACACTCAAAGTACCAGCGTCTAAGAGAAACGAGTTACTTCTACACAAATGTATGCATGCGTCCAACTTATATTCAAGCAATTTACATTATAAGTTTCTTTTTCAGTTCACTTTCTTTTCTAGTTTTTGTCTTGTTTTTTCTCATTTATTTATCGTAGTTGCACGAATGCAAATTCGTCCAATTCCTTGTCTACTATTTCAAACCTAAAACACCTAAATAAACATTCCATACTTAACACTAAGTCTAGGATTTTGTAGTTGATCCTTCAAGTAACCTTTAATAAGAGGTTAGAGATTGTTCGCCAGAAATCTGGTCGAACACTCCTCAACAGCCTCCCGAGCAACCTCATCGACAACCTCCCGAACAACCACCAGCTCAACTACTTGAGCAACCACCGACTCAACCATTGGCTCAACTACCGGCTCAACCACCGACTCAACCACTGGTTCAACCAACGACTCAACTATAAGAACATCTGTCAGCACCTCATATGTATCCTGCTTTGTTGATTGAACTTCACGGCGGCGAGTGGTACGAGGTGCCCGGAAATGCCCCCGCTCCTCCATCCGCTTTCGATGGGGACCACTCGTTCTGCCCGTAAATGGGAAGACTCGCCATCAGCACCACTAGTTGCCCTACCCTGATCTAATCCTCGATCCGCAGCTCTCCCTGCAATAGTACCGTCTCTGCCTCTGATTTTCACTGCAAAAGAAGAAAAAAACAAAGGCAACAACTACCGAAAATTTTAAAATTTCCGGTATAAAAGTAAATTTTTATAACTACCAAAAATTTTGAAATTTCCGGTATAAAACTAAATTTTTATAACTACCGAAATTTTGAAATTTCCTATAAGATACAAAACTAGTTTTCTAAACTATCGGAGATTTGAAATTTCTGGTAACAAAAATTGAGGTTTGCACCAGAAATTTTGAAATTTCCGGTAAAAATTACCTAAAATTATGAAATTTCAGGTAAAAAATATCGGAACTTTTAAAATTTCCGGTACAAAATACCGTAAATAATAGAATTTCCGGTAAAAACTTACTATTTTGAAAAATGTGGAAAATATTTTTGCAATGATACTTTGGTCTTTTCATACAAGTTGGAGGATGTGAAGTTTAATTGTGGGAGTGACATGTAGAATCCTCCAACTCCAAACTCCATCATCCTCATTTTTTTTGATAAAGAGGCCACAAATATGAAACATGGCCATGGTGCTAAATTCTAATAGACTCGAGAAAGATTAGTTTGACTCTTGTTCGACTATGTTTGAGTTTGCCTGATTTTTTTTCAATTGGGAACTAATGGATAATCCTAAAATCGACTGTTTATCGGTATCAACTAATAATTTATTTATTTTTAGATATAAACAAAAATGAAAGAGGGTATAATATGTCATTGTGCATTCTATTGATTACTGCATTATCGTTTTAAAAAATAATCTTATCATACCTCTGGTGATTTAAATAAAAAGAATAGTAATAATTGAAGAAAAATCATCTTTTAAAATTTAAACAACAAGGGTTATTATACAATTAAATTGTAAGAGGTCGGGGTAAAGTTTATAGAGACAAAGAAATGCAATTAAATTGTAAGAGGTCAGGTAAAGTTTATAGGGACAAAGAAATACAATTAAGTTGAAAATTATATAAGAAAAAGTTATAACTGAAATACTTGTCACATTTTTTAAATTAATGTGTCAAAGTTATAACTTAGAGTTGTAGAGTGTCATTTTTTAATAAGATAATTAATATAAAATTTGTTTTAACTATATTGATATAAATATGATACAAATTAACAGTTGTAAGTTTAGACAAACAACACAAAACAACTTACACATGAGTGTTTCTTCTCAATTAAAATTTAAACATCAATTCACAAACTTGAGTTTTTCTTAATTAAAATTTAAACATCAATTCACCATGTTGTGAGAGACATTCACTTTCCCTTAGATTCAACAACCTTTTCCGAAAGAAAAAAAAAATTCAGATCATAATCTAAAACGAACTAACTTTTATTAGTGAGGGATGCCACTAGTTTGTGTAATTTAAATACAAGTGAACTGGTTACGTTTTATGATGGAAAAAACAACCATGTGTTCGATTCTAGGAAGAGTTATGTAATATTTGTCATTTCTTATCTATACCATAAGTAGGCTATAAATGGGGTTAAAATTGCTAAAATTTGAGTCATGCTAGATTCAATCCTTAGACCTGATACATCTATAAAAACGCAAAACCGCTGCGCCACTGTTTACAATTTGGTAGTTAAGTGCGGATCATTTTATATATAATAAAATACGAAAATCAAAAATAGAAAACTAGACGCAGTAGTCCTGGAGCATATGGCCAGCTATGGAAAACGATAATCCATGAAGAGAACCAAATTCTTCATTTTTTTCAGGTCAATCTCTTCTTTCATAATAATCCATGAAGAATAGTTTCCAGAACATTTTCAAACATAATTTCCATAACAATCATGCTAACTCATCTCTCTTTTTAATGCACTCCTTTCATCTTCATTTTCATCAGCCTTACTGATACAGTCGTTAATTTTGTAATGACTCCAAGACACTCTCTTCCTTCCTTTACAAACCCCGTTCATCATATTCATATTCATACCCAACCCAATCTGTTTCTCTTCCTCCTTTCCAATTTTAAACTTCACCCTGCCTCTTCCCTTTGCCAACTCCGTCGCGGTGTCTTTCTCTTCTTTTTTGTTTATGTCATTGCTCTTTAACATGTCACTGTTTTCCTCTTTATTACCAGTACAAGCTTCCATTGCAAGCGAATGCTCCCACAATTTCTCCCCACATTTCCTCTCCTTTACTAAACCCCCTTCAGACTTTTTATATAAGCTTTCCTTAGGAAAATCTGGGAGCCAACTCGGTATATGCAAACCTTTTGGTTTTGCTTCCTCTAAGCAACATGTTGATGTGCCAGAATCAGTGGTTACTTCGGGATTTTTTGATGGAATTGGTTTGGAAAATGGCACTTCTTTGGAGAACTTGACAAAACTCATTATATCTTTTAGAGCTCCAGAGCTCAGCAGGTTACCTGTATGCATTTTTGAACCACCGGGAACTCCACGAACAGAACACATATCATGAATGCTGTTGATGAGGTCAAAGAGATTAGATTCAGTACGGTTGGATGCATTGGCAAAAGAGGCAGCTGATCTTGCAATGGCTTCGAGATATTTTGTGGTAACATTAGTTAAGGCTTCAAGGGCATCATATTTGGATCTTTTGTAGCCAATTGATTGGCAGATCTGAGAAACTGCAACTTTGGCTATATCAAATGAGAATTCTGAGGGTGTTTCTGCTACTTTAATGTCTTTTACTCGTAGCCCCTTTTTCTTTTTGCCTTTTGCCCTTCGGGGTAGCTTTGATGTGCTTCCCCCTTGCATAGAGTTCATGGGCCGAATGAAAGGCAAAAAGAAGGAAGATATAACTCAGAACCCTATGCAAAGCCCCCTAGAGTTGGGATTTGTCCCTAATATGTAAGCAAAGATGCAAACAAGCTCCTTTCCTGCCATAATAAAATACACTGAAGATGGAAAAGCATATAAAAAAAGACTATTAACTGAGTGAAACAGATGACCAAAGACATTGAATATATACCAACTTTATAAAATTGTAGTGAAAAATAGAGAAGGAAAAAACAATATACAGAAAATTATGCAGTCATTGCTCTGACAAATGTGGAAACAAAATATACAAACAAGACCGGTAGGATAGTGCTTTTAAACCAGATTCCTTAAAATGGGCATCTGCATATAGTAGATAGACTAAAAAACTAAAACTCTGTTCACATATCCAAAAGTGTTTTTAGTTTGCTATCCAAGTAATTTATATCTCCAAAAGAAAACTCCTGTAGTTTCTTCTCTTCATTATTTCTGCATATTCATGATTTAATGGCTCAACTTCAGCATCTATTCTCATCCCATCAATATTTCCTTCCCCAAATACATAGAACACTATACCTGCTTTCTTCTCGCATCTCTCTTTCCACAGTCTACTTTTGCTTCTATATTTCTTTAACTTCATGTATATCAGCCCTTTTCCTCATTTACCAATATGAATTGGTATTCAATTCAACGGTATATACTCAAAACAGTGAATCCAAACCTCCAATTCAATGACATTCCCCATCAAAGATTAAAATATTAATTGCCTTACATGAACCCTTCTAGCTTTTAAATAGCTCATAATAAGAAGCCTAAAACAGCACCCAAATAATAATTCATTACAAAGTAAAGCAAAAGAAGATGATCCTAGTGAAACGTCTATCCAAACGTGTTCGTTCACTCCTATTTAGAGATATTCACATAGGGTAAAAATAGTAGTAATAACAACCATGTATTACACCATTCCCCAATAGGGCACCTTGTTCCCAGGCACAAAAGAGAATAAGCAAAAACTACAATTTCCTTGCAGCGGCACTTTAACAGCAGACTAAAACCAACATATCCTCAAACAGCTTATTAGCATTATTCATAAGTAAAACATTGTAGATCAGTATACTAATTCTTCATTCAAAAATTACTCTAGTTATAAAGAATGTAGCTCGGACACCTCTCAAAAAGGTGAGTCCGTGTCCGTGTCGGACACCTGCCCCGGCACTTGTGCTTACATTTAATTCATTATTTTTTAAAATTATTATCGGTGTGTCCGTGCTTCATAGGCTCTATACAAGAGTTCAACAACAAATCATTCATTCAAAAAACTAGTATCATTAATAATGTATAAACATTTTGAGTAATCATGATAAATAAGTCTTCAGTTTTGAGTAATTTCATTTCAGGCATCAAGATGAAAACAAACGCACATTAACATAACCAATAAGCATGCAAACAAAAAGATTAACTAATCAATACAAAATAAGCACACACAAAAAAATACACATGAAACGCAGTGATTTTACGGTCATATAAAGAACGTTAATCAGAGGAGCAGAGTAATAGTGCAGAGAAATTAGGCATTACCTAGTTCAGCAATTCGTAGAAGACGTAGCGAGAGTGAGTGAAGAATCGTAGGGTTTTTCTTCAAAAATAAAAATCCGTTAGTGATTTCAGTTACAGAGAAAAGGGACGAAACGAGAAGGAAGCGGGCCGGTGGAGACCCTAAACGAGGCGTCGCGTTGAATGGAGCAGCGATGAGGAAAAGCGATTGTTGGTGGAATGTGAGAAGAAACGGTCTCCGTCGCTTGTGCCGTCGCCGCAAGCGTTGTTGAGAGGAGGAAGTGGAATAAAAAGGAAGTAGAACGGCACAGGGAGAAGTTTGAAGAGTGGGAGATGAATCCACCTAAGCTAGCTTAATATTGAAGTGGTCCTATGCATAGGAAAGTAGAATTTGGGCTTTAAATGTGATAGGGCACTCTCTCCTACCATTATTGTGTAAAGTTGAAATTTCCTTCATTTTATAAAAGAAACTATTAGAAGTCCGCACGGGTAAGCTCATTCATATTTTAGATCATTGATATGGGTTGATCGTTGATAATATATAATTGGTTTTATAAAATTATTAATAACTGCAAATATTTAAAATAAATATGTAAAAAATCACCAATATATTAAATAATAAATTCAATATGTTTAATAACTATAAAGATTTACAAATATCATTGAGCAACTATAAATATTTACAAATACTTTGCTTATTAAAATTATAAAAAAAAAAGTATTGTGGTGATAGTGTCCCGTGAAAATAATGAACTTCAATGATAAAAGTTACAAGAGTTGGCAGCTTGGTGTTTTCACTGCAATCTAACAGATACGTCATACTCCCTTTAAGATTTCACATTTAACAATATAAATATTTTATAAAATTTATTGTGTGTGACTTATTTTATTATATCATACTATGTTATGTTAAAAATTATTGTTATGTAATTAAAATTTTAAAAGTAGTTTATATTCTATAACATAGCAATTTAAAAGTAGTTTATATTCTATAATAACATAGCAATTGAATTTTACCTTGTGTTAAATTAGAACTAAGGTAGTTTTGCCAAATATATTTGTAAAAGAATTATTATGCCAAATTTATACATTTATAAATATATTTAGTAGGATCCCTCCTTAAACCTAAAGTTTATTGGATAAATTATTAGAATTGGGTCTAAATATTTAGTAGGATCTGTTCTTAAAATTAGAACCGGACCTCTAATTCTTTTGAGACGACCCTGTTTTCACGTCTTCATATGGATTCAATTTTTATCTCACAAAGTTAACAACTACAATAAAACTATTATATAGCAAGAAAAGATGTTTAGGGAAAGAGAATTGAAAAATAAATATATTTTTGCAAATAGAAACAGATGAAAATACATTTTCTTGTAGTACAAACCAATAATCACTCAACTCTATATAGATACTACATTAACACCAATATGGATTAATGTGTCCGGATCCGTAGTCGAATGGAGTTGTTTGAGTTCCATTTGGATCTCTTCCTATGAGGTGGTTTGTGTTATCAATTAATGTTGCTGCAACATCATAACAAAGGCATCATAAGAGTTTTTGTTTTTCATATTTCAAACATAGACGATAAAAAACTATCTGTTGTCATAATTGCGGACATTATAGCTGCAGGAGACCTAGTCGGGTGGTAAGATTTGATAATTGCTGCAACAGCGGATATATGTGGACAAGACATTGATGTTCCGGAAATGATGTTATAGTCGACAGATCGTTGTTCAACTGTGGCTTCCGTAGCCACCGGAGACCATGCTGCCAGAATATTTAGTCCAGGTCTTGTGATATCCGGCTGCATTTTCGATAAACAAAAGTATTTATAGCTTGGATTAATCATAAGTTGTTTTCAACTTATTGTATAAGCACTTAGTGAAATTGTTTATCCAAAGAAAACATAGTAGAATGTGTAAACTTGTCTTGATAATATCTGGTGTAATTATATTCGGCCTCATGGAAGAGAAAGCTACTGCTTCTGGAGCAGGTTTAGTACCAACAACAGTTAGTGTTGGGTAGATTTTAGCGACGGGGTTCCTAAAAATAGAAAAAGCATTAGAACCAAAGTTTCACTAATCAGTTTTTTAACATCATCAAAGTGTGACTAACTTTCCATATTGTAGATTTTTTTCAAAACTCACTTATCTGTGTTTATGTAGGCTTGAAGCTCTTTTACAGCATCTTGGCCAATAATAGTGCTTGGGATGACAAAATGAAAACCGACTTCTTTGGCATTATGGTCTATAAGAATCATTCCAACGCCACCACCTTACTTTACTATTATGGATTTTTCTTCTCTTTTGTCGGTGAAGTTTTCAATTGTGCAGATAACAATTTTTCCGTTGATTAAGGAAGGATCTAGAGTATTGTTCTTGGAGAAGCTGGTAACGAAACAGATCAAAGAGAAGAAAGATGAAATGCTAGATAGAGAAGTGAAAATGTAATCAAATCAAAAGAATTTTAGAAAGATAAAATGCTTGAAAAAGTAGTTTGACAATCATTTTATCTAAAAATAAATATATAACACTAAAAGAGGGACCAAATAACTTTATTTTGTCAATATATTAGATAGAATTGAATTGGATGTACACACAACAACACCAAGTAGGTAACCATGAACAGCAGAGTGTCCAAAAGGATCAATTTGCCAACCAGCTTTAGGGGTTGCATTAAAAATGTCCTTTATAAAGCGATGTCCTAAAGTTGTTTGGTCTATCATGTCTATATAGTGCACTGCCGCTTCATCATGCATACACCAACCACCATTTCTGCCGACACATTACCATAAATACTATAGTCATAGTAAAAAAAACATGTATAACTATGTTCCGTCAATTTAACTTAGTTGATAGTTGCATAGACATTCGATATATATTAGGACGCGAGTTTGAATCTGACAAATTTTTTCAAACTTAAATTATGTTCATTTACACGAATTCTAGTTGACCAGTGGCCACAAGCTTCTTCACTTGTTCTTGTGTTTCCGGACTTTGTTCTACCCACCATCGATGGAAAAACGCCTATAAAAAACTTATAATTTAAGTTAATACTAAAATTGTTTATAAAAAAACACAAATGTAAGTCATGTTGTAACATATTGTCTATAATCAAAGTTTTGAGGTTAAGTTTAGAAGTTTACTATCTCTGCAAACACAAACTTTCTATTAGGATCCTTCTGAAGGGACCAAACCACTGAGTCCAACACATTTTCGACTCACGCTCCCTACAAAAACAAAATCAAACCTATGAAAAACATTTTAACTGAATCCAAACATATGAATGAGTATGATTCAAACCTGAATTGTGTTGTTGGAACCAACATAGTACTGATCAACGGTCTTAAGCCAGCCAACATCGTCGTGGGAGTGTGGAACCAAGTGAACATTCAATTTTCCTTCAACAACAATAGCTCTGGTGTTGTACTTTGTGTATGTAGAAATAAGTGTTCTATAGAAACATATGAAAAGAAGAACTAAAGTTCTTGTGTTTCCCATTTTATCTGCCCAGACTCTGCTGAGTCTGCGAATATGATGATATAATGATTTTGTTTTTGTTTACTTGTTTAAATTATTTTGTTTATAAACCAAAGGTGATCTAGAGTATTGTTCTTTTCATATTGTAGATTTTTTCAAAACTCACTTATCTGTGTTTATGATATATATATATATACCTAGCATATTTGTAGCTGAAACTCCAGACGCTGCGGCTGAACTTCCATGTATCAAACCATGTGAATGCTCCATTTTTATTGGATTTACAGAAGACAAATGAAACAAAAGCCCCAAATTCAAAGTGCATTATACCTGCATAATGGTGTCAGCATGTCAGCCCCAAAGAGTCTCATTAAGCTATAAAACACAAAGACATAGAATTGGTCAACTGTTATTTCTACCTTTTTGTTTAGATTGGTTATGTTTAATTCAACCTCAAAAAACTGATCTGGTATTTTCTCTTGTTGGATGGTCGAATGGGACTTCAATATGCAGAACAGACATAGATAAATCATTAACATCATAAGTTGATGTGTGCGGCATAATTTCCAAACATGAAATTACATAACAAACTTCAAGTTGTTTGAGTAATGGAAATAGATGGTGAGTGAGTGAGATGGTTGTGCAAGACGTATATATTTAAAATCCTTCAGATTTGGTAAGCATGACAGTAAATTGTTTCCTCTTCTTTTCCTAAAGATGACATAATTGGTGAAAGGTGTGTTAAATTTAGGAATGGCATACTCACCAGTGAAAGATGACATAATATTATTGCTCATTTTAAACATTGCAGTGAACCAACTCACCAATGTTCTTCTCCTGCTGACAAAATTGATAGGATTGGCTTACATTTGAAATTCGGTTATACATTGTTGCTTTGAAAATAAACTTGATTCAAGACTATTACCTTTCAAGACTATTACCTTTTACAAACCTTCACACGATGGCTACAACCTTCCAGTCTTCTCGATCTTTCCGCTACCACTCTCTCTTCTACTTCACTACAGCTTCTTCCTTCAACAACCATGCCATTAGCAAAAATGATGATAATGTGCTCACCATTCACAACATGAATTGTCTCCGCAAACCTGCACGAAATTCCAGCGACAAAACTCGTCAAAAGAAATTATCCGCAACATATTTGTAAAAGGGAAATGCCATTCAAAGACCATTGCATATTCAAATTCCATCCAAGTTTTGCATACAATTCACTCGAACATAGCATGTTATCTTTCAAACATTTCAAACCAGAATTCATTAGTTCATTCATCACATCCTAATTCACATTTTAATGGAAAGTTGATTTGAACAGGTTTGTTGTAAAATACTGACCATTGCAGTAGTCTTGTAAATTAGCAACTGCAACTTCTAATCCCCGGCTAGCAGTTGCATTTCCCACCGCTGATGGGACATTTATACCATGTCTTCCAATATCTTCTTCAGCAAATGACCCATTGCAGTAGTCCTGTAAATTAGCATTAAAAATGAAACATAAACATCATCTATCAATAAAAAAATAACAAATTATTTCATAGAGAGTAAAGTGAAGAGAAAGAAATACCTCATCTTCGATACCAGAGACTTGGCAACGATAAATCTTGTACCTATTAACGAAATTAATAATAGAAAATTATGTTACAGCAATAAGATTGAAGCAATGATGAAAAAACAAAGAGGAATGAGTATAATGAGAGAAGAACGATGATTACCAGCAAAGAGAGTAAGAGTGAAAAGAGATGGAGAGAAGGGGGCGGCGGTGGTAGTGTTAGGGTTTGAGGGGGGAAAGAGGGAGAAGAAAGAATCGTGAGAGAAAGAGAGAGAAATGTGGAAGATGAGTGTTTTGTTGGAGGGAAGAATATTATTTTAATTGGGACCAGTATGTTGTGAACATGTGGCTTCTTGTTAGGGAAAAGAAGTGAAGCTTTTTGTTGAATTAGGTAGTTACAGAAAAGTCCTTCGTGTAGTGTTATTTTTTTAGTGAAAAAGGCAATTTGAGGAGTTTGGCCAACCTATTAGTAATGGGTAGATAGTTGATACACACGTTGTAAGTTTAGTTTAGTTTTTAGAAGAGGTAGCAATAATTTTAAAAAGGAGTATAATCCAAACAGATTTATGTTTGGATATATTTATTTAAAAGTAAGTTGAAGAACAAATTTTAATATAAAAATAATGTTTAAATTTAAAAGTTACAAATTGCAACTTTAAGTAGTATCAAATATGAAGGCAGAATCAATTTTACTATACAAAAACTAAACATCTCAAAATCATTTCATAATCAATTATAGGTTCTAGAAGTCGTTTGCCTCTTTCAAAAATTAAACTAAACAAGTATATGATTAGTTTAGCTTTTGAAATAGTCAAAAGTAATTTCAAAGATGTAAAATTGATTTTTGAATGATTTTAAAGTGTTTGATTTTCTTAAAGTATAATTTATTGCCTCCATAATTGATTTTATTTAAACGTAATTTTTACATTAAAATTTTTATTTAATTCAAATTTGCATAAAATTATCATGAATATAAACTACTTTACATTTAAGTCACTTTTAATCAAAATCAAATTTACATAAACAATGTATTTAAAATCTTTTTTTTTTAGCGCATAATCAAACTTACGCTAAAAAATTAAGAATGATAAGATTCATTTTTGTTTTATTTATCTTTCTTCTAACGAATTTTTTATTTTATTTTAAAATTTTGAATTTAATCTTTTAGCCCCTGAATGATATTGATATTGTAATAATAAAATTTTAAAATAAAAAATATATTTTAGAAGTTAAAATTTAAAAAATAGTAATACATATATAAATAAATATTGTCGTTGAACCATGGACTGCCAGTTTAGACCGTTAATAGAACGGGAAGGAAACAAATTTTACCTTCTCTAAACTCAAACCTGAATTCCCTACTAATTTACTTGTCTAACCAACTTCATATATCTCGATCGTGGTTATTTTTTATCATCTCATATTGTCATACCCTCATTTTTCACCCTAGCATTCTCAGCATCTATTCATCATACCATTTCATTAGTGTATCTCTTGATCATTGATTTCACCAGCATGGTTGTTCATCAATTTGTGTATGAAGGATGAGGATTAGGGTTTCTCTTGATTGCCCTCCTAAGGCTTTACCTTTTGTTTTATATCCTTAGTTGTTGTTTCATGCTTGTTGCCTTCATGAATGAGGTTTGATACTTGTCACGTGTCATCTAACAAAAAATACCAAGGATATGTGATACTTGTTTTGTTCTTCTTTATGTTTAACTAGGTTTGCAAAGGTGGGATCAAAATGTTCATTATCAAGGCCAATTGAGAATGTTAATGCTTTTGTAATTAAGTGGAGGCTCATTTGTTGTGGTTCATGATTTTGTCATCAAATGTGAATTCTTGGCTAATCATTTTCTCAAGTGGAAAAGTTATCATTCATGTCTAAATGCTCTTGCAAGATTGATTCAAGTATGTTCAACATGGAATCAAGATTTTGTATCCATCCTAAGGTAGTTTTGTGGTGAATTGATCCAAATATGATTTAAAATGTGTTCTATATTGGCTTTGGATGCAAATTTATATGTTGCACTATTCTTGCAATCAACATGGAAACAAGGTCGTCCAATCCAAAGTCATGCATCATGGTTCAATGACCAAATTTGTTTGGATTCACTCTTAAGTGTGGTACATGGCTTTAACAAGCAACCATCATTCATGCAATGCAAGTTAAGGATCAAATATGGAAGTTATGAACATGGTGGTTTCATACCCTAATTTTTACCCCTAAGATCCCACCTCATTTACATCTTTGCAATGCATCAAGATCACAAACTTAGTTTTCTCTTAACCCTTTCATTTTTGGGTTTGCCTTTGCAGAGATCATCAAGCACCTCTTTGTGTATCTTTTACATTTTTTGTACTTATATGCTTTATAATTCACTAACCATTAATCAAAATACAAAAAATATGTTTTATCCCTTTTGTTTCTTTTGTAAGGTATGGTTTGGAATCAAGTGCATCAAGTGATTGTCTCCTCAGCTAGGGTTTGAGTTCCTCAAGTCAAAGTGTGGTCAGCCAATGATTTTCAAAGGCTATTCATCAAAGCATGATCTCTAATCTCAAATCATATGGTCTCAAGCATTATTCAACTTCATTTGATCAAAGATGTTTCAAAGTTTGATAGCTTATTTCTCAGGAAACTGCAAAGTTTCATGTGTTTATTTCCATGCCTTCATCAACAAGTTTCCTCAAGCCATTGCAAGTTTCATCAAAGGACAATCAAGAGTACATCATTTTGAGTTCATATGTGCATCAAAGTGCCTTGAAATGCAAGAAAAAATCCAAGGTTGCAAGTTCATTCAAAGAAACATTCTAAGTCCAACTTCCAAATATCATAACTTCTTCATACTTCAACATTTTTTAGTACTTTTTTGGGCAAATGACTCTTCTTGACATCCCCTACAACTTCTCTTTAAAAGCCAAGAGCCAATTATGCTTGAAAGATCATCAAAAATTTGGAAACATTAGAGGTCACTTTGTGGACTTAATGAAATTTGATCTAAATTCAAGTGATATTTTCCTAACTTCCAAAGATCATAACTTTCTCAATTTTCAACTTTTATGGGCAGTTCTTTTTGCTAATTATCCTATTTGATTCCCTCTACAAGTTTGTTTCAGGGATTAAAGGCCAATTATGCTTGGAAAGCCATGAAAAGTTTGAAGACATTATAGGTCATTTTAGACTTAGAATTATCCCGGCTTCTAATCACAGGTCATGGTGCCAACTTCACAAGGATATAACTTTTTGCTCAGGCATCCAAATGAAACCTTTCTTTTTGAATTGTATTATTTGTTATGATGTGATCATTTTGCAAAAAGAATGAGCATTAAAGGTCAAGTGTACAAGATTTCCCATTGGTTTGAAATGGGCCTCATGGAACTGAAAATTGCTCATGGTCAAAATTTGCAAATCACAAATTACTCCAAATTGAGCCAATTTTTGCACGTGCTTTGTCCATGATGATGTTAAGTGATACCTGAGGATAACAAATGACTCAAAATTAGAAGGATTGAGTTGCGTTTTGGTGACTTCATAACCAAGAATGATCATATTTTTTGTGCACATGATTTCACACGGTTTACAACCAAATCTCACACGTATTCCATTCATTCACCTCAGTTATAAATAGAGGAAGCTTATTTACTCAATTTCAAGTTTGGATAGCCCCTAGAACCTCTGCTCGAGCTCACACTTTTCACTGAAATTTTGAGATTTCGTTTTCAAATTCTAAGCAATTTCAACTCCATTTCTTGATTCCATTAGCACCTTCGGCATCCTCTGAAGCTAAAGCAACAAGAACCAAGCATTGAGAGCCTCTGAATCGTGCTAACCAAATCCACCTTGCAGCATCTTCCGATCATATTTGGACAAGGTAGTTAGAAGCTTCGTTTTCACTCAAACAAGTTATCACAATGTAGTCTGATACTCTTTGATGCTTTCCTATAACTTATCTTATTTTGGTTGATTATGTACGACACTTGATTTTTCTTTTCGTGTTTTGCTTTTCTCTGAGTTTTCTCCAAAATTCTCCATGCTCACTTTCAATAAATGAAAGTGAAGCATATGGTTGAGTTTGCATCACAATGGCATAGGTTTCATGATCTAACTTTGCCATTTGCCAAGCTCCGTTGAGCAAGCCACCGGAGAAAATGCTGAAGGTGTTTGTTTTTAAAATTTGATCTGATGTGTGTTTTAAGTAAGGTCCACCATATGCCTTTACTCAGATCCCTTTGATGCGCGTACTTTGGCCAAATGACTTCAATCTAATGGCACTCTTTCTTTCTCTTATATTTTATTTTGTTTATTTTGTTTTATTTTTCTTTTATTTTATAAAATTCATTTTAATTCAGATTTTCACTAAAAAATTATCAAAAAAAATTCTTAAAAATATTTCTTCTCATTTCACAATTTGTGTGATTTTTTTGAGATTTTTATTTTCATTTTTGCTTTTTCTTTTAATTTTCTCTTATTTGCCTTGTTTTAATTGGTTTAAAAATACTTTTCTGTTTTAAAAAATAATCCAAAAATTCCTAAAGATATTTTAAGTCATTTCTGATTTTTCTATATTTTTGTTTGCCATTTATTTGATAGTTTGATATCACCTTGTTATTTTCCCTTTTATTTTAATTTTAAAATCATTTTAATGCATTTTATTTGTATATTATTGCATTTTGTATTTTGTTTGACTTCTGTTGACTTGGATTAGGGCTTGATTGATCAAAATCTCCCTCAATCTCAATGAACTTTGGGTGTTGATGAGTTTGGATGAATCTTCATTAATTCAAACTTATTATTAAATGATCATTTGGATCATTTTTAGTACTTTGGGTTGATGATAAGTATAGTACCTTAATCCACCAAAAGAGGTGATTGAAATTGATTATAGATGAACCTCAAGTCATGGTTCAATTTGGTTTGTCTCTTCATCTCCTTCTCCTTCTTTTTCTTTTTCTTTTCTCTTGATCAATTGGATGATTAAGAGTTCATCTTGTTCATGAAGTTTGGATTGATGCTTGATGAAATTTTATCATTTCAAATCTACCTTCCAATTGATCATGGATCATTTGAGGTACTTTAGATTGATGCATAAGTTTGTCCTAAGTGGTTATGAAGAATGATTGATGTAATGGACCAATCTCCTTGCCTTAGTGCTTGATCCCTTCTTGGTTTTTACTTGTGCTACAAGTTTTAGGAGTATGATTTCTACCACACCTCTAACATGTATGGTACATAAATTGTTATTGACCGACCTCCCATAGTATGATCTTCCTAATAGATTGTGCTACAATTGCTTAACATAGCGCTAAATTTATCCTGAATCGATTCATTAACTCTAACGTCAATACTAACATTATTATTGTGCTAACTTTACTTTATGTCATTTACTTTTCTTGCCATTTACTTTTCTTGTCATTTAACTTCTTTCTCTTTACTTTTATGCCTTTATTTTTAGCATTACATTTCATATTGTTTATGTTTATGCTTCTTTTTCCTTTTGTCCATTGGGCGGTTTCTTTTGCTTTTAAAGACATTAATAAAGGAAAAACCCTAAAAAACTTGGTTTTCTAATTTTTAGACAAATGGTTATTATCCTTAGCTTGACTTGGAGTTTGAATTTTAGACTTATGGACCCTGGTTACTTTTTCCTATGCTATTGGATTAATATGATACTTGAGACTTTTGGTTAACCTTTGAAGACTTGGCTCTGATACATAGGTTTGACCTTATAGCTTGAGTTCTTCTTTCAACTGATGCTTGTCTTATTTTCTACTTATTGCTTATGACTTACTCCAAAGGCATGGAATCTTTGTTTGACTCTAGTCAAGTGCTTGCTTTCTCCTGGTTAGTTCATAATGCACACACAAAGGTTTCCTCTTTGGTTACCTTACAATGAGACCTTTTATTTCTTGCTATTTACTTTATGCATTAGGATAGTCTCTTCATCTCCTTCCCTTCTTAAATGTTCAAAATCTTCTCCCTTTTTCAAAACTTTCTTGTTTTCAAACTTGAACCACTTTCTCAATAAACCTTGACTTTGTCAAGTGATTTTCAAAACCTTTTTCTTAAATAAATGATAAGATATCTTAAGCATATCAAAACAATTTCAAAAGGCTTAAAAAACACAAAACTCATTCAAATCTTTTGTGCCTTTGTGCACTTTTTCCTTTTAAAACATTTTCTTAAGGATAGTCATTAGTTGTGCACTTGTAGTGATGCAACTCCTATACATCCAAAATAATGTAGATAAGTGATGGCATTTTCCACTTAGATGTTGAATGACAGACTTGTTGATTTGAGTCCAAGCAAAAATCATCCCTCTTAATATGATGCAAGTGCTCTTTCCTCATTAATTATGGGTAGTAAGTTGAGTTTCCTCTAGAATCTGACGAAATGTCTATTCATTTAAAATTAATCAAAATAAACACTTTTGTTATTGTTACCACAAACTACGAGGTTTTGATCCTTCATTGCACTTTGTGGGTACGTAGGCACGTGGCTCAGGAAGTATTGTCAAACAAAAATCTTAAAAAATATATTTCTCTTCTCATTTCCACAATCTTTTTGTAAACAACCCGGTTTTAAGCCAAACACAGATTTTCAAGAGGTTCATATGGAGTACTATAGATGTTTTGGGTGCTAACACCTTTCCTTTGCATAACCAACCCCGTACTCTTATTTCTTTGTTTTATTAGTTTTGTTTTTATAACTTCTGTGGGTTTTATTCATTCTTTTCCGATTCCTTTGGAAACAATAAAGAGTGGTGGCAACTCTTGCTTTGTGAGTTAAGTTAATCAATAGTTTAACCTCAATTTTTCACCGCTACAGGAAAGTGGCGACTTTGCTAGGGAATCATATCTCTAAGTGGGTTTAGCCTAACTTGTTTATTATGTTTTATTATTATCTGATTGTTTGCTTTTGTTTTTTGGGGTGCTTTGTGATCTCTGAGTGGTGAGATAAGTCTTATACCCGAACTTGAGTGCACTTAAGATAGGATGATAGTATAGTCGTGTTTGGCTTACATGGAGTTAATCCTTAATAAGCTGACTTGAGATCCCCAATTCAGTAGAGGCCTCCTTGAGGATAATAATCCTGAACAAGTGAATTGTGAAGGCATTTTACTTTCGACCTGAGAGCCTAAGAAGTTGAGGACCTTAGAACCCTTTAACCTATCTTGTCCTTTTAGGATATAGTGCGGTGTCTATCCAGGTGTAGACTTGGATTAGTTATTACACGATACTACACTCAGACGAGTTTCTATTGAGACTATTATTGGCTGACGAGTAGTCGTTTAAGTCGGTAATATCCGAAAGATGGAATCACGACTATGGGAACTTTGTAGAACCTTGTTGTGCATGTGAATTACCCTTAGTACATACCTTGTGGGTGGTTTTTACCCTTAACTCCATGCTCGTGACTTTGAACCCTTGAACCTTGTTTGTGATCTTGTTTGTGATTGTTGCATAATCATGCACTCGTGCATTCATGAACGTCCTTTTTCACTTAGTTTTCAAGGAACTTGGAGATTCTCTTTGAAAACATCGCAGACATTATGATCATGGATATTGGAAGGAGGAACACTCAGAAGTATAGTTTCAGAGTTCTTGAAATAAAAGAGTTGAGAAAGTTAGCATCTTTAGTGGTTAATCCTATGGATCTCAAAGATCGCTATGGAAGACTTTTGGCTATTCTATTCACCAATGTTGAAGATGGAATTCTTATTACTCTAGTTCGATTTTAAGATCATGTCTACCGGTGTTTCACATTTCCAGATTATCAGTTTATGCCTACCTTGCACTACTACGAAAAACCCATTTAACGACGCCAGGTTTACCACGGATTCGTATCCCAACATTGTAATATGTTAAAAAAATTATAATGCCATATTTAACGACGGTTGTACTAAATAATCATTGTAATACAAGCTGTGTAACAAGCTTCGATTCCCAACTACTAACTTTTTTCCATATTTTTACATTTTAAACACACTTGTATTAAAACACTGTTGTAATACATGTAACAAGCTTCGATTCTCAGCAACTATATTTTTTGTCATATTTTTATATTTTAAACATATATTTTATTTCTTTTGTTAGTGTTACGGGGATTTAACCTCAAAACTCAAAATTCATCATTGTTTTTCTTTTAAACATATATTTTATTTCTTTTCTTAGTGTTTTTAAGTGCAAGAGAATAGTATATATAACTTTAAAAATAAAACTGTAAGAGATGAGCATATATAAAATAACATTTTATTAAAATTCCACTAAGAAGAGTACATTGATAATCATATTACATATATTTGTCAATGTCAGAGCCCATAGCTGCAAATGCATCTTCATAATCCAGACATCTCTCCTCTCTCCCCTCATCGGAATCATAATAAATAGTCCTCCTTTTCTTCTTTATCTTTTTCTTCTTCAACTTCTTCTTATTCTTCTTATCCTTCTTCACCCTTAAGGCATCCCCGACGTTGGCCGCTGGTTGGACCTCCTCAATTGGCGTCTGACGTTCCTCATTGGTGATGTTTCTAGCATTCTCATTTGTAAAACTCATTGTTACGAAGAATATATTATGAAGAAATGTAAAGCTGTCTATTTATAGATGAGGTTGAAGATGAAAATTCTGATAGTTTAATGCTTGCAATGATGATAACTTGTAAATGGTTGATATTCTGGAACGATATTTTTTGAAAAACGGGGAAAATTTTAAATCATTATGGCCAGAGTGTTCTCTACTCCGGGAAGAGTAAGGGTTATAATATTACAACGGTTAGTAATAATAACCGTAGTGATACCTCTTATACTTGGTACAAGGTTCGACTCCAGGCAACAACATTTTTCTATTTTACGTAATTATAGAAAAATGTTGTTGCCTGGAGTTGAACCTTGTACTAATTATAAGGGGTATCGCTACGGTTAATATAACTAACCGTTGTGATATTATTAAAATAATATATATACTTATCATTACGGTTATTTTAGAAAACTGTTGTGAAATATTTACCTATATAAGGGAATTAACTTTCTATTATTGACAGTAGCGTCGTTTCCTTCACAGCGAAACCCTAGCACCCATTTTTGGCAGCAAACTTCATCTTTTTATAGAATCCGCGAAAATAAATACAAGAAGTATGAAGCTTTTAATTTAAGCTTCTTCCTCCTTGTATTTGTTCTTGCAGAATCTAAAACTAGATGAACATGGTGATGATGTTGGCGGTAGCAAGCGTAATGTACATATTGTTTATGGAAATTAAGGTATTCTTCTATTTCAATCTTTTAGTTAGATAGTTCCCATTATCTTGTTTGCTTCATGTTGTTTTTGTTGATTGTTTTCATTTTGTGGAGATTCGACTTCAATGCTTCACAAGCAAGGTGAACTTCATTGTAATGGTACAGTCCCACTTTTTAGGGTTTTGTTTCAACTTTTGGTTATTTTGTTTTGAATACTAACTAATTTTTTCCCACTTCTTAGGGTTTGTTTCACATGGTGATGATGATGGTGGTACATATATATGAATTCATTCTGATAAGGTACATATACATGAATTCATTCTGATATTGTATATGAAATTTAGTTTATTATATACCATGCATATTATTTGTTTCACTATCCTTTTATTGAAAATGCAATCAGTTAAATTGATATAGAACATTAGTTTATTATATACTATGTATATTGTATATAGTTAAATTGAATACTAATTAATTTTCTTCATTGCTTCCCACTTCTTAGGGTTTATTTCACAAGGTGATGATGATGGTGGTACATATATATGAATTCATTCTGATAAGGTACAAATATATGAATTCATTCTGATATTGTGTATGAAATTTAGTTTATTATATACTATGTATATTGTTTGTTTCACAATCCTTTTATTGAAAATGCAATCAGTTAAATTGATATAGAAACTTATAATCTGAAAATTAAGATGTATTTGAAAACCAACCTTTATCATGTCAATGTTTTCCGAATTGCATCCATTTCATGCAGCACATTGTATGTTCCTTAACATAAAATTTATGGTTCAATGGTCTGTTTGCTTCAATTCATCGATATCTACAATTCTACTTTACCTCATCGTCGTCACTAATCATCGTGGTTGTTAAGATCATGATTGTTATGATGATAAAATCGCGATGATTTGTGGCGATGATGAGGTAAACTATAATAAAAGATATCGATGGATTGAAGGAAACCGACCATTGAACCATAAATTTTATGTTAAGGAACATAAAATGTGCGGAATGAAATGGATGCAATTCGGAAAACAGTGGTGTGTTTAAGTTGGTTTTCAAGAACAGTTTAATTTTCAGATTATATAGTTCTTTGCCAATTTTAATGGTTGTATTTCTTTAATTGGTGTATGGTAAAACAAGCAATATACATTTTTATTTAATAAACTAAGGGTACATTCCACAACGGTTGAGACTCATAACCGTTGTGATAGTTAATATATATTACAACGGTTGAAATACCTAACCGTTGCAATATAACGCGCGCTTTCCAGAATACAACAACGGTTTCCAGACCATTGTAGAAACCGCGAACTTACAACGACAATCTACATAATAACGCCTTCGCCCACGTCATTATATGTCATTCCCAACCGTTGTTAAATGGGTTTTTCGTAATAGTGTTGTAAGAGTATGCCTATCTTATGGGTGTGCCAATTTATGATAAGGTTCCTTTTAATGGTTTGGATGAGGTTCCTAAATCACAAGTCATTGTAGTACCTATTCACCTAAGGAAATTTGATGTATATGCCAATCTTATTGTCAAAGGAGGTATTCAAGGGTTGACTTCAAAATTATTGATTGAGAAAGCTTCTTCTCTTGCTAGTGCTGGTGGCATGGTGGCTTTTTAGTCTATCTTAGCCTTACTCATTTATGGATTGGTCTTATTCCCTAACATTGACAACTTTATTGCTGTCACTACTATGAAAAACCCATTTAACAACGGTTGGGAATGACATATAATGACGCGGATGAAGGCGTTGTTATGTAGATTGTCGTTGAAAGTTTGCGGTTTCTACAACGGTCTGGAAACCGTTGTTGTATTCTGGAAAGCGCGCGTTATATTGCAACGGTTAGGTATTTCAACCGTTGTAATATATATTAACTATCACAACGGTTATGAGTCTCAACCGTTGTGGAATGTACCCTTAGTTTATTAAATAAAATGTATATTGCTTTTTTTACCATACACCAATTAAAGAAATACAACCATTAAAATTGGTAAAGAACTATATAATCTAAAAATTAAACTGTTCTTGAAAACCAACTTAAACACACCACTGTTTTCCGAATTGCATCCATCTCATTCCGCGCATTTTATGTTCCTTAACATAAAATTTATGGTTCAATGGTCAGTTTCCTTCAATCCATCGATATCTTTTATTATAGTTTACCTCATCATCGCCACAAATCATCGCGATTTTATCATCATAACAATCAAGATTTTAAAAACCACGATGATTAGTGACGACGGTGAGGTAAAGTAGAATTGTAGATATCGATGAATTGAAGCAAACGGACCATTGAACCATAAATTTTATGTTAAGGAACATATAATGTGCTGAATGAAATGGATGCAATTCGGAAAACATTGACATGATAAAGGTTGGCTTTCAAATACATCTTAATTTTCAGATTATAAGTTTCTATATCAATTTAACTGATTGCATTTTCAATAAAAGGATAGTGAAACAAAAAATATACATAGTATATAATAAACTAAATTTCATATATAATATCAGAATGAATTCATAAATATGTAACTTATCAGAATGAATTCATATATATGTACCACCATCATCATCACCATGTGAAACAAACCCTAAGAAGTGGGAAGCAATGAAGAAAATTAGTTAGTATTTAATTTAAATATATATACAATATACATAGTATATAATAAACTAATGTTCTATATCAATTTAACTTATTGCATTTTCAATAAAAGGATAGTGAAACAAACAATATACATAGTATATAATAAACTAAATTTCATATACAATATCAGAATGAATTCATATATATGTACCTTATCAGAATGAATTCATATATATATATATATATATGTACCACCATCATCATCACCATGTGAAACAAACCCTAAGAAGTGGGAAAAATAGTTAGTATTCAAAACAAAACAACCAAAAGTTGAAACAAAATCCTAAGAAGTGGGATTGTACCATTACAATAAAGTTCACCTTGCTTGTGAAGCATTGAAGTCGAATCTGCACAAAATGAGAACAATCAACAAAAACAACATGAAGCAAACGAGATAATGGGAACTATCTAACAAAAAGATTGAAGTAGAAGAATACCTTACTTTCCATAAACAATATGTACATTACGCTTGCTACCGCCAGCATCATCACCATGTTCATCTAGTTTTAGATTCTGCAAGAAGAAATACAAGGAGGAAGAAGCTTAAATTAAAAGCTTCATACTTCTTGTATTTCTTTTCGCGGATTCTATAAAAAGATGAAGTTTGCTGCCAAAAATGGGTCCTAGGGTTTCGCTGTGAAGGAAATGGCGCTACTGTCAATAATATAAAGTTAATTAACTTATATAGGTAAATATTTCACAACGGTTTTCTAAAATAATCGTAATGATAAGTATATATATTATTTTAATAATATCACAACGGTTAGTTATATTAACCCGTAGCGATACCCCTTATAATTGGTACAAGGTTCGACTCCAGGCAACAACATTTTTCTATAATTACGTAAAATAGAAAAATGTTGTTGCCTAGAGTCGAACCTTGTACCAAGTATAAGGGGTATCGCTACGGTTATTATTACTAACCGTTGTAATATTATAACCCTTGTTATTCCCGAAGTAGAGAACACTCTGCCCATAATGATTTAAAATTTTCTCCGTTTTTCAAAAAATATCGTTCCAAAATATCAACCATTTATAAGTTATCATCATTGCAAGCATTAAACTATCAGACTTTTCATCTTCAACCTCATCTATAAATAGACAACTTTACATTTCTTCATAATATATTCTTCGTAACAATGAGTTCTACAAATGAGAATGCTAGAAAAATCACCGATGAGGAACGTCAAGGGCCAATTGAGGAGGTCCAACCAGCGGCCAACGTCAGGGATGCCTTAGGGGTGAGGAAGGATAAGAAGAAGAAGAAGAAGAAGCTGAAGAAGAAAAAGATAAAGAAGAAAAGGAGGACTGTTTATTATGATTCCGATGAGGGGATTGAGGAGAGATGTCTGGATTATGAAGATGCATTTGCAGCTATGGGCTCTGACATTGATAAATATATGTAATATGATTATCAATGTATTCTTCTTAATGGAATCTTAATAAAATGTTATTTTATATATGCTCATCTCTTACAGTTTTATTTTTAAAGTTATATATACTATTCTCTTGCACTCAAAAACACTAACAAAAGAAATAAAATATATGTTTAAAAGAAAAACAATGATGTAAAAATATGGAGAAAAAAATGTAGTAGGTGGGAATCGAAGCTTGTTACACAGCTTGTATTACAACGGTTATTTAGTACAACCGTCATTAAATATGGCGTTATAAATTTTTTAACCTATTACAACGGTAGGATACGAATCTGTGGTAAACCTGGCGTCGTTAAATGGGTTTTTCGTAGTAGTGTGTTAATGCTATCTGGATCTTCTTGATTAGGAATCCTATTCCAACCTTACTTAGCGATACTTATTTCTTTATCCATCATAGGACCTCTAAGGGAAATGGAACTTTTGTATGTTGTGTACCTCTACTGCACAAGTGGTTTATTTCGCCCTTGCCACAGTCTCCTATCTTCAAGGAAAATAAGAGTTGTTTGAGGTGGTCTCAAAGGATCATGTCTCTTACCAATGCTGACATCACTTGATATTCTCCCGTATATGATAATGTTAAGATTATTGATAGTTGTGGGGAGTTCTCTGATGTACCTCTTCTTGGTACACAGGGTGGTATCAACTACAATCTAATTTTAACAAGACGTCAGTTTGGGTATGCCTTAAAAGACAAACCTAGTATCATTTTGTTAGAGGGTTTATTTTTCCAAGAAGGGAAGGATACTCAAGGTTTGAAGAAGGGAATGATGCATGCTTGGCACGATATCCATAGAAAGGGGAAGGGTGAGCTTGGAAAGTAAAATTGTGTAGCTTTGGAACCTTATACTCATTGGGTGAAGGAGAGAGGAAGGGAGCTCAAGATGCCATATGCTTATGAGAAGCCCATGTTTATAGTGGTCGCCAAACCACCTACCATTCCTATTAAAAACATGGAAGAATTTCAAGAAGCTTTAGCCAAGATAAAGCAAGAGAGGGATACTTGGGAAGGCAAGTTTCATGCTTCAAATCTTGAGAAGATAGAATTGCAGAAGCAATTGAAAGAAAATGATGATTTAATAGAGTTGCTTGAGCAACATGCTGCGAAGAGGTAGAGAGAGCAAGATGATTTATTTTCCTCTAGCATTTCACCATCTCAAAGTATTCATCTTCCTACTTCAGGTGCTTGGAAAGGCATTGTAGATCAGTTTGTGATAGATAAAGCTACCATGAATAGTACTTATGAGATAGAGATCAAGAGGCTTAGGAGGAAGTGTCAGCATGGAGTTGGATCATCTTCAGATGTGGTTCCTTAGGACCCTTAGGATCTAGTTATTTCCTCTTGTATTTAGGATCTTTTGAAACTTGTACTTCAAATTGTAATCCTTCCAATTATTAATGAAATGAGGATTTTAAGTATTTCAAAAGTGTTATTTATTTATGATGTTTGCAATTGCTTTATGATATCTTAAAGTTCCTTGAAAACTAATAATAAAAATAAAACATTTTTATTGCATATCATGCATAATTTTTCATTTGGTCTTGCTTTTTGAGAGTTTAACAAGGGTCTTATTTTCTTTCTCTTGGTTTTCTCAGAAGACAAGTTGTCTCATCGGTACAATACTTGAGCTAATTATCAGAGGAAGATGGATCATCTTGAACAAGAAAACAGAAAACTCCTTGAAGATATGGCTACACTAATAGCTGGAATGGAAAGACTGAATGCTCTAGTTGAATCTTTGGTTGCTATCCATAATCAACTTCCTCATCCTCCTCCTTCTCCTCATACAACTTAGACTCAGCCTCAAGTGACTGTGATTTCCGAGATCATATCAACTTCTGTTTTGTGGTTCCAGTCAGTGCTCCACAACACCAGATGCCCAATGGTTTCCCTTGGGGCATGCCTCTGAATTTTGTGCCTGAAGGTTATCAGCCTGCTGTTAAGGTTCCTACTGATACATAGCTTTGACCTTGTAGCTTGAGTTCTTATTTTAACTAATTCTTGTCTTATTTTGTGCTTGTTGCTTATGGCTTACTCCAAAGGCATGGAATCTTGGTTTGACTCTTGTCAAGTGCTTGTTTTCTCCTGGTTAGTTCACAATGCACACACAAAGGCTTCCTCTTGGGCTACCTTACAATGAGACCTTTTATTTCTTGCTATTTACTTTATGCATTAGGATGGTCTCTTCATCTCCTCCCCTTCGTAAAATTTCTAAATCTTCTCCCTTTTTCAAAACCTTATTGTTTTTAAACTTGAACCACTTTCTCAATAAACCTTGACTTTGTCAAATGTTTTTTAAAACCTTTTTCTTAAATAAATGCTAAGACATCTTAAGCATATCAAAACAATTTCAAAAGACTTAAAAAAACAAAACTCATTCAAATCTTTTGTGCCTTATGCACGTTTTCTTTTTAAAACTTTTTCTTAAGGATAGTCATTAGTTGTGCTCTTGTAGTGATGCAACTCCTATACTTCCACAATAATGTTGAGAAGTGATGACATTTTCCACATAGATGTTGAGTGATATACTTTTTTTATTTAAATTCAAGAAAAAAAATTCTCCATCTTAAGATGATGCAAATGCTCATTCCTCATTAATTGTGGGTAGTAAGTTGAGTTTCCACTCGAATCTGACGAAATGTCTACTCATTTAAAATCAATCAAAGCAAACACTTTTGTTATTGTTACCACAACTACGAGGTTTTGATCCTCCATTTCACTTTGTGGGTACGTAGGCACGAGGCTCAGGAAGTCTTGTAAAACAAAAATCTTAAAAAATATATTTCTCTTCTCATCTCCAAAATCTTTTTTGCAAACAACCCGGTTTTTAGCCAAACGCAGATTTTCAAGAGGTTCTTATAAAGTACTATAGATGTTTTGGCTGCTAACACCTTCCCTTTGCATAACCAACCCCCGTGCCATTATCTCTTTGTTTTATTAGTTTTGATTTTAAAACTTCTGTGGGTTTTATTCGTTCTTTTCCCATTCCTTTGGAAACAATAAAGAGTGGTGACGACTCTTGCTCTGTGAGTTAAGTTAATCAATAGCTTAACCTCAAATTTTTATCGCTACAGTGGGCACTAAGATCGCAACTCGAGCAAGAGGGTGCATGGAATCACCATTTCCATGAACCAAAAAACTGCAGCAATTGTTATCACCATCAACATTAGACAAGCATGGACACGACGAGCAAGCTCCACTTCCTGACAAGCCAAAACATGCCAGTAAATACAAGGTACAAGCATGAAAATTTAAGCACGCAGGACATGTGTTAAGAGTAATCAGTTATCCATGACCAAGTAAGTTGGGGTACACAAGAAATAAACCAATTTGCAGCAAATACAGAGTCCAAATACAAGGCAATACGATTCAAATATGCAGCTGTACAAAAAATCTAAAAAAATACAAAATGAAAGACCTTCTAGAACAGTTAGGGACCACCACTCATTGCCAAAAATTGCTCATGCGTTTGGAGGGTATTTGCATTAAAATTATAAAGGGTTAGCTCAAGAAATTCATAACAAACTCCAATTCAATTCCCTTCCCTCACTCTATAAATCTGGTTCATCCTTCACATTTGGATCAACACGTTTTTTCTCACAAAAAATCCCTACTGCATTCTCTTCTCGTTTCCATTTCTACCTCAACTCATACATTGCACTCCTCATAATCTTCTTCACCTTCAACTTCAATTCATTCAAGCTTTGCACAATTCAATTCTGCAATTCTTCATACAACAAGAACAACAATCAGAATGCACAATCGTTGCATATGAATTAGAAGGAGATGAGAGCAACAATTTTCATACCTAAACGCTTCTTCAATCTCATTCCATTGTTGCTGCTAAGTTGTCATTAAAGGTTGTCTTATCCTCCACATTTAATTTGTGTTGTAATCTTAAGGTTTAAATAAATTCGGGTTGGGTTCATGTGTTTAAGGAGAAAGTAGTAGAAGGCGAGAATGGATTTGATTTGAGCAAGTCATAACAAGTTTGGCGATGTAAAGTTGGTGGTGTATAGTGCTCCGTCGCCGCCAGAGATTAGCTCTGGCACAGCGAAGGTAGGCTTTGTCGGCGTGATGATTTTGAGAGAGAGAGAGAGAGGGGGGAGAAACATGTGGTTGAAATGATAAAATTCTGGGGGTGTTCATTGGTTCGGGAAAATCCAAAGCAAACTAGAATCCAACCCAAACCAATGTGTTTAGGTTGGACATTTTTTCAGTTCGGACAAAATCCGAACCAAACTAATTAAGACCGATGTTAATTGGTTCAGGCAACGAATTTCTAACTTGCTACCCGTAAACCCGAACCAAACCAATAATAATCAACATAACTAATTTATATAATAAATTATTAATTTTAATTAAGTTATTACTTATTAATTGAATGAAGAGAAAAGTTGTTATAGCAATTACCAAGTACAAACCATAATGAAAGAAACAAAAAGGTATAGTCACTGGACATTTCCAATGAAAAACGGAACGACATCTTTCAAATTATCACAAGCATATCAATCAATGATGAAATATAGAGAAACCAAAAATTACAACCATTATAAATCAAACTCACAAATTGCAAACTATAAGTATCCTTAAACCACAACCTTCTTCCTAAATCACAAAACCTCTAATCACAAGTATCTGCAAACTGCAAACTGCAAACCTTCAATTTTATACTATGGAATGGAGTATGAGTACGCAATAAAAATTGTTTTAAGTTACTGAATATTTAAGTGAAATACAACAACTGTATGACTAAGGTGGCCATAACTTGTTTAAAAATATTTGTGTCATGTGTTCAATATTTATTTTCATAGCGTGTAAACGAATAATTAAAAAAAATAGTTTTGTATATTTATATTTAATTTATCTGATCAATCCAATCAAAACCAACCCATTGTTTTTTGGAACGGTTTGGTTTGGGTTTTATTGCAAAAATATAGAAATCCAATCCAAACCAATCCATTTATTTTTCATTGGTTCAGTATCAGATTCTCTCAAAACCGAATCAAACCGACCCGTGAACACCCCTAGCTGAAGTTATTTTCTGAATCACTTATGTCATGTTGCTTGGGCCTCTAAGTCCATTAGAATTTTCTTTTGACACTCCCAGCTCGTAAAGCACCCCCTGGCCATTGATTATTATTGTTACTTTGGGCCTCTGAGCCCATCAAACTACTACTTGCACCCTGGATCTGACTCACACCTCTCTCATTTTTTTTGTTTATTTTCTTTTTATTTCTAAATAACTTTTACTTGAAATTTATTTTCAATTAATTTTTAAACTTTTGATTCTTTTTCAAATCATTTTACATAATGTAATTTTCTTTTAAAAACTTATCGTTTCTCTATTTTCCAATTAATTTCACTTTTCAATTAGTTTTTTCTATTATATGATTTATTGATTTTTAATCATTTTGATTCTATTTTCTTTCTTTTTCTATTACATTTCGTATGTTAAGAGATTAATTTGTATTAATTCCCTAATACATTGACTCGTAGATTTTATTGTCCGACCTCCCATAGTATGATCTCCATAAAGATCAGGCTACGATTGCTTAACATAGCACTAAATTTTCCTGATTCGATTAATTGATCATTTGATCATTAACCACTAACTATTGACTTCTAATCCATCTAACTTCTAACTTTTACATTCTTGCACTTTATTTTCTCGCCATTTAATTCTTGCAATTTACTTTTGTTGCTAATTTCTCATTCATTTTATTTCATGCACTTTGTTTTATGTCCTTGTATTCTTTTTAATATTTTTTCTTTATCTTGTTAAAAAGAACAAAAAACATGATAAAATGAAAAAGACCTAAAAGACCCCAGATCAGTGGCGTCGTCGGTGGGAAACATCGCTTCCCCGTTTTTTTGAACCAAGATCCCTCATCTTTTCAACCTTTCAACCTAAAGACCAAAGCTTATTCTCTAAAAAATTTCCTTGATCATCATGGCCTCTAACCATAACGATGATGTCCATCAAGATTCTGCCGTCGCCGTCACTTTGGATAACGTCGACCACCTCAACCCTGGAGCTATGGTCTATGTGACCGACCACAGGGACGGGTAGGGGTGTGCAAAAAAATTGGTTATGCTTAACCAAATTGGTATCCAAATTGTTCCATTTTTAAAAATCCAAACCAAATTGCAAAATATAAATATGGGTATCCATTTCGTTATCCAAATATAAACCGGTACCCATAATAATAATATGGTTTAGTTATTGGATATCCAAATTTCATTATGTTTTAAATTCATATGTTTGCCTTTTTTCATGTTTATGTTTCATCATAATATGTTTGTCTTATTAATTTTTCATAATAATTAATAACAAAGTTGGAAAATATATTTTTTTCAGATTTTTTTCACTCGTTTGTAAATGCAATACGTCATGTATATAACTAAATAAAAATGCTATTTTATAAATTCTAAACCCACAGCAATATATTATAAATTGCAAATTCTTTTAAAATGTGATTTTTATCATACTTTTCTTCCTATTTTTCTTAAATAACTATATTGTTCTATTTATAAAGTTAGACTCAAATTATAATAAACTGGAAATAAGTGAAATAAGGAAATTTTAGTAATAAAATGATGTACAATTTACTTATAATTATTTCAGTTATCCTTTATTTAAACAAATTTTTCTTTGAAGTTAATAGTCAGTGGAATTAGAAGAAAAGGGTAGTTGTGCTATATAGCAGTATTAAGCTACACAAATTCAAGAAATTCTAGTGGTAAAATGATATACAATTTCCTTTCAAAATAGTTTTTATTAAAAACCGGTTTAAACCGGTTTTAAACTGAATTGAAACCATTTTACATTTTAAAACCAGTTTTTATAAAAAATGGTCTGGTTTTAGAACTTAAACCAATAAAATGGATTGGTTCTTGTAATTTGGTAACCATGCACACCCCTAGGGACGGAAAGACCGCATCCCCTTCCTCCGACGACGTAAAACCACGCGTGCAGACTTCTGGTCACGTCTTTGAACCCATACCTGTTCCTCAAGACGCTCCCCAGCACTGCGGCCCTCATTGCCCCCCTCAACAAATCCAACTACTTGATCTTCCAACAGGGCGAGAAGATCCACATGCTGGAACATGCCCTTCAAGAGTGACCTCCTTCACAAAGGCCTCACATTCCATCTCCACGCCCTCGTTCTCCCCCTCAGAAACGTAAGTAGGACAAGTCCCGGAGCATTTCCCCCGTCAGGGGACGATCGAAATCGGAAGAGTCTGAGCAAGAGGTCACTAAGAGACAACATGTACCCCTCCTCGGGGCTCCAGACGTTCTCCTGCCCCAAAGAGGACCAAGCCTTCTGAAAAACATCGCGAACATCATCGTCAACGCGGACACTCTCCTCGATGCAACAGAAGTCGTGGGGCGCAGTCACTCCCCATGCAAGTCATCAAGCACGAGCGATGAGGACGACATCCATGGACCTCTATCCCAAGAGATCATGGACACCCGTATCCCTCACGGGCTGGAGAAGCCTCCCCCTCTAGCTATCTATGATGGTACCACAGATCTTGGCGACCACATAGAAAACATTGAAGTCATGCTCCATTATCACAACATGAGCAGAGCCATCAAGTGCAGGTTGTTCCCCATCACCCTCAGAAAGGGAGCCATGACCTGGTATAAGAGTTTTCCCCGAGGCTCAGTCACCTCGTGGAAGGACCTAAAAAACCAGTTTGCCTAACACTTCACTGGTTCCAGACGTCATCCCAAGTCGGAAGCCACTCTCGAAGGCATTATTCAGAGCAAGGATGAGCCCTTGTGTGCCTATATTGAGAGATTCAACAAGGAAGCTATAGAGGTCCACACAACAGACCACGTGAAGAAATACCTCCTCGAGAAGGGGCTGAGGCTGAAAAGTGAGTTCCGCAAAGCAGTGGGCATCGAGACACCTCGTACTCTGGCCGAACTCCTCCATAAGGCCCAAGCTTATATATAATACGAGGAAAAAGAGGCCGCCTACAAGGCCCGATATTCAAGGGACCAGGAGAATTCCAGGGCAACAAAAAAAGACGAGTCAGAAGCTCCCTGATGCGACAAGGAGAGACGACGAGATGATCGCCCTCGCGAGCATAAAGGACCTGATGGTCGCATCACGGAGTACACCTTGCTAACAGTTCCCCGCGAGCGTATTATCTTCGAATGCATTAACGCAAAGTTTAAGCAAGGGGGTGTTCGTTTCCCCAAACCAACAGCATTGAAAGGCAACACGGACAAGAGCAAATACTGCCGCTTCCATCACAATCATGGCTACATGGCCGAAGATTGCATTCATCTAAAGGACACCATCGAGATCCTCATCAAGGAGGGTCACTTTAAACAGTACACGAAGAAGGGAGAAGCTTCCCGACAAGAGACATCCGAGTCTAAGAAGGAAATAGAAGCTTTGCCATCTAGTCCTCCCCCGCAAGTTTCCATGTCTGTCACGCGGCCAGAGGACTTCTTTTACCCTGACTACCTCGAGGATCCTCCCCATTTTGCCACACACAGTTCCTGGGAGGCCTTCCTTACTGCGATGGTCATCTTCTGTGGCAGGTACAATGAACTCACTGTAGGGTCAGTCAAAAGGAAGTTCGATCAGCTGATTGATTGCAGCCCTGACCGACTGTCCACCCTCGAGAAGTTTCGAGGACGTTCTCATTCCATCACGTTCTATCGTGAAGAACTTCCTGGAGGTTCCCCAAACTCACATATCTCTCTACTCATCAGGGCCAGACTGGCTAGCACAGATGTCCGACAAATCCTGGTTGACCAGGGCAGTTCGGTGGATATTATGTACACTAGTTTGTTCCGTGCCCTGAAACCCGACCAGAATAATTTATCTCCGTACATGGGATGAGACCTGCAAGGATTCAATGCGGCTACCACCAGGCCTTGGGGGTACGTGGAACTCCTAGTCACATTCAGGGAGGATGAGGCCTCCAAGACGATCAAAACATAATTCCTAGTCATTGACTGTCCATCGTTGTACCAATGTATTCTAGGGAGACCAACCCTCGCCGAGATAATCACCGTTCCTTCAATAGTTTATCTCAAGATGGAATATTACACGGAGAGGGGTTATGTCGCCACCTTGCATGGAGATATAAAGGCTGCAAGGAGATGCTTTGAAGCAGCTACCAGAGGGTAAAACTCGATTGGTGCAACACCAAAAGCCATCAAACAGGCAAGGGACAAAGATCTTCCCAGTGAAGAGAGCCAACCTGACAAAAATCTAGCTCTCCCAGTGCACACCATTGACCTCGACACCCGAATCTCTGAAGAAGGCTATTAGGACAGCAGTGAAGACACTTCAGCAGTGACAGGAAGCTCCCCTGTATCAACCATCATGCGTCTTATACCGGATGGGGACTTCGAAGTGATCACCTTCGGGTACAACCCTAACAGAGGAGTCAAGATAGGCGGAGGACTGCCCGAAGAGGCAAAAAAGTAGCTGAAGATATGCCTGAGAGACAACGCAAACTTATTTGCTTAGAGCGTCGCGGACATGCCCGACCTCGACCCTGAAACTGCCTGCCATTAACTCACCATCGACCCAGCAGCTCGAGCGGTAGCGCAGCGCAGACACAAACAGTCTGAAGAAGAGGCAAAGGCTGTCGAAAAACTTGTAAAAGACCTCTTAGAGGCGAAATTTATCTCGGAGCCCAGGTATACAACCTGGCTGTCCAATATTGTATTAGTAAAAAAACATAATGGAAAGTGGAGGATGTTCATTGATTACACTGATCTCAATCGGGCTTGCCTGAATGATGCTTATCCTTTGCCTAACATTGATAAGTTAGTAGATAATCTGCAGGTTTCAAACTCTTGTCCTTCATGGATGCCTACTCGGGATACAACCAAATTCCCATGGCCAAAAAGTACAAGAGATATACCGCTTTCATGACTTCGTCAGGGAACTATTACTACAACGTAATGCCCTTAAGTCTGAAAAACATTAGGGCCACGTACCAGTGCATGATGAATAAAGTCTTCCGATCAGAAATTGGAGACATGCTCGAATTATATATGGACGACATGATCGTGAAATCCCAAAAGGAATCCGATCATACGATCCACTTGCAAAAGGTCTTCGACCAAGCAAGGAAATGCAAAATGTGATTTAACCCGGAAAAATGCACCTTCAGCGTGCGAGCAAGGAAATTCCTCGGCTTCTACCTCACCGAGAGGGGGATCGAGGCCAACCCTGATAAATGTCGAGCGTTTACTGAATTCCCCACACCAAAGTCGAAGAAATCCATACAATCCCTCAACGGGATGCTCGCCTCGTTATCTCGCTTCGTGGCCAAGTCGGCCCAACACGCTCTGCCCTTCTTCAAGCTTCTACGAAAAGAGGCAACGTTCGATTGGACAAAGGAATATGAGCTGGCTCTACTCCACCTCAAGCAAGCCTTGTCTAAACCACCAGTTATATCATGACCAGACAGCGGGGAGACGTTGTACCTATACCTCTCTGTGACTAACGAGGCCATTAGTGCCGCCCTCATTCGAGAAACCCTCAATGGGCAGAAGCCAATATACTTCAACAGCAAGGCCTTGCAAGGACCAGAACTCAGATATCAGCAAATCGAGAAAGTTGCCCCGACCCTCATCAATGCTGCAAGGAGACTAAGGAACTACTTCCTGGCCCACATGATAGTGGTTCGAACAGACCAGCCCATAAGACAACTGCTTGGCCGGCCATACATGGCCGATAAAATTCTCAAGTGGTCTTTGGAGCTGTCAGAATTTGACATCCATTACGAAAGTCAGAAAGCCCTTAAAGCACAATTCCTGGCCGATTTTAGGGCAGAAATGACACCTCTAGCGTCCCCATCAAGCAGAGCACACAAATGGACCATCTTCGTCAATGGAGCTTCCAGCCCCACAGGTAGTGGTGCATGCATCATCCTCGAGAACGAAGAAGGGATCCTAATTGAAGTGTCATTAGTCTCATCCTTCCCAACCTCGAACAATCAAGCCGAGTACGAAGCATTCCTCGCAGGCTTACGATTGGCCGAGGACCTGGGCTCTAAGGAAGTGAAAATCTTCACGGACTCCCAACTCGTGGCCTCCCAAGTACGAGGAGAGTATCAGGCCAAAAATGACCATCTCGTCGAATACCTGACGCTGGTAAAAGAGAAGATAACTAGGTTTGACGTGTGGGAAGTCCAGCACATTCCCCTCGAACGAAACACTCGAGCAGACGTCCTGTCAAAATTGGCCAGCACCAGAAAGAAAGGTGGCAATAAGTCTGTTATACAAGAGATATTTCCCCGCTCAAGTATCAAAAACCATCGGGGCTGCTTGACATCAACGCCATTGGCGATAGCAGCTGCTAAATGACCCCAATTTACAACTTCCTCACCATAGGGGAGTTTCCCGAAGACAATAAAAAGGCCAGCATAACTAAGCGAAGGGTCTGCTCATACGTCCTGGTCGATCACAAACTCTACCGACGAGGATTCTCCATCCCTTCCTAAAATGTTTTGAGGAAGACAAGGTCCCCGACGTTCTCCAAGAAACTCATGACGGGATTAACGCGTAACACTTGAGAGGGAGATCCTTGGCACGAAAGGCCCTGCGAGCACGATACTAAGGAGCATGTCAAGAAATGTGACAAATGTCAGCGCCACGGGGACATGCACTTGGCACCCCCTAACGAGTTGAAGACTTTGTCCTTCCCACGGCCCTTCGCCTGGTGGGGATGGACATTCTCGGCCCCTTCACAATAGGATCCTATCAGAATAAATTTCTAATGTGGCTGTCGATTACTTTACAAAATGGATCGAAGCCAAAGCTCTCGCCAAGATCATAGCCTTCAACATACTTCGTTTTTACAAAAGAAACGTCCTCACACGATTCGGGTTGCCCCATGCCTTTATCACCGACAACGAGACCCAATTCATGGACAGGAAGTTTCAAAACTTCGTCGCTAAACTAGGTACCAAGCAACACTTCACATCTGTCAAACATCCCCAGACTAACGGGAAAGCAGAGGCTGCGAACAGGGTGATCCTTCGAGGTCTAAAACGAATACTAGACGAAGCTAAAAAGAGATAGGTCAAGGAGCTACATAGCATACTCTGGGCCTATAGAACAACCCCAGACTCAACCACCGAGGAGCCTCATTTCCGACTAGCGTACGTAACCGAGACAGTAATCTTGATGGAGATTAGGGAGCCCTCCAGACAAACAGAAGCTCCTCTGGAAGAGGAACTTAACGACGAAGCTTTAAGAGAAGAACTTGACCTGGTCGAAGAGATCCGATCAGGGGAAGCTCTCAGTGAAGCTTCACTGAAACAAAAAATAACTTTGTGCCACGACAGCAAAGTCATAAAGCGCGACTTCCAAGTTGGCAGCCCGGTCCTACGCAGAAATCAAAAGGATTCATGCGAGGGCAAGCTAGGAGCAAACTGGGAAGGACTGTACAGGGTCAAATAAAAAACAGGGAATGACGCCTACTACCTCGAACAGCTGGACGGAGAACCATTTACTCGACCATGGAATGTTGAAAAGCTTAAACAATATACAATTAGGAACAACAATCAGTCAGAACGAACTGTCGACAAGCTCCTCATACTACGAAGAGGTTGCTCGGCCACGGGAGCGTGCCCTGGTGCAAGCACAGTCCTTAAAATTACAATGAAGGCAAGTTTCTGCTCATGGAACGGGTAGACTCCGTGCCCAACGGGGATATCTCAATCGAGCTCCGCCGTTGTCGTACCAGCGTGGCAGGACACCCAGTTCGCGATGGGAATAGTCCAAGCCCTGTGTGATCAGGACCTCGACCGAGATCCTAGTCCCACGACTAGAGAAACTACTTCGCCTCCTCGACAAGTTCCCTAAACTGTCAAGCATCATATCGAGTCGAGCAAACTCCTACAATTAACGAGCACAACTCGCAAATATCAACAAAGCATACACAAAAAATAAGATGCAAGGAATATAATGTCGAAGACACACACACACGCACACACACACACACACACACACATATATATATATATATAAGTCCGACCACAAGGTCGAAAAATTGTCAATATATTACAAAGCACGGGCCAAGCCCAATCATCAATTACAATCAAAACGGCATGCAGGCCAACAAAATGCTAAGGTATAAAGAAGCTAAACTTCATCGGCAAGAAGCTCAGGAGGAACCACATAGCCATCAATAACTTGGTGCAAAACGCTCATCTCCTCAGTGACCAGCTGGACGTCAGAATTCAAGGCCTTCATCAACTCCACAACGTTAAATCCGAACTCGGCTGCCCCCAGGTTATCCTGCTCGAGGACGCGGATTTTCCTGATCAGGTCTGCCCGGGTCTTATAAGCTCTCTACTCCTCAGTCTCATCTTGGCCAACAGCCGAGGAGCCCTCCAGCCCAGCAATCTTCGCCTTCAGCTTGGCGTTCTCCTCCTTCAAGCATTGCATCTCCTCCCTGGTCTGGTTCATCTCCTTTAGAAGCTCAACCTTGGCCTCGTAATTGCCCTGAAGGGTCATCAGCTTATTGAACAACTCAGCAGTTTCCAGCTCGAGCTTGGTTTCCCTTCCCTTGACTTTCTTAAACTCCACGTCCAGAATTGTCTCCACGTCCCCAAGGGCCAGCACTCTCATCACATCCGCTTCATCCTGGCACAAGAGTTTCCTCCTCACCTTAGGATCAACAGACAGAATGACCGATGCATCAAGGTTGGGGATGACCACTGACCCTTCCCCGTCAAATATCTTTCCTTGCAGATAACAGGGCGGTAGAACAAAATTGCCCCCGACAAAGTCGCTCAAACCATCAGTCAGAGGAGAGCTAAGATTGTCCCACTTCCTTTTCTTCTGAGTATTCGGGGTAGGGGGATTCTACGTGCTTCCCGGAAAGGAGGTAGAACCGCCGATGAACTTCTCCAGCGTCGCCTGCTGCTTAGTCGCGTCAACCTTCGGCATCAGCGCCTTCTTAAGATTCTTGGTCGCTGCGGACCTGACCAGGCGCTCACGCATGTTTGAAATTTTCCCTGCAAAAATAAAAAAGGATTAACACATTGCATAAGACATTAACAGTACGGGCAAAAGGTTAATCTATCCCAAGAAGCTCGAACGCGACATCCTCGTTCTCACATTCGAGGAAGGCCTTGGTATTTATGTAGCGGGACGCTCGCGCAGGCTCCCCGTCCTCCCCGTACAACACGTTGTTGTCCTTGTCCACTAGGGCTGGACACCGGATCGGATATGATCGGATTCGGGCTCAAAACACTAAACCAAACCAATTCTCGGGTGAAAATTATAGACCCAATTTCGACCCTTTTGACTATCGGTTTTTTTGGGATTCGGTTTAAAGTGGTTCGGTTTTTTATGTCGGTTTTTTTCGGTTAAACTTTAAAAATTTATTTTTTATTTTATTAAATCTGGAATATTCAAACCCATTTTATGCAACAAAAACAAATGATTTTTTCCAGATTTATGAAACAAAAACAAATAATAAAAGTGAATCCCATTATTGCAATAAAAGTGAAACCCATTTTTTCCCAGATTTTTTAGCTCGTCTTAGTTGTGTTTCACTCAACTTCTCCTCACAACAAGCATCCCATTATTTATGATTGATTCGGTTGATATCCTACCCCTTTGTCTGCTTATGAAAAGATGTTAATATTCTACCCCTTTGTCTGCTTCTACAGTTCAGATGAGAAGAAAAAGTAATAAACATAAATGAGGGTAGATAGGTGGTGTAGAAATAGAGGGAGGAGACATGGAGATGAGTAGAAAGTGTGGATGTAGGTGTGAGAGAGAACGACTGAAAAAAGGAATGTGAGTTAGGGTTAGGTTTGCATTTCCTTTTAATTTGAGATTGAAAAAATAGTGAGATTGGATCTTGTTTTGGGCTAGAGTTTAATTATTGGGCCTGTCTAATAATTAAAAAATAATAATTAGTTTTTAATTCGGTCGAAATTAGATTTTTTTGGTTGAGTTGAACCATCCGAACCGACCCACCACTATCCATTAAAATCTGTTTTAAGCAACCGGCTGACCCAACAACCCGATTTTGACCTGACCGACTGCATTCGGATAGCATGGGCCGAATGGGTTTGGTCGGATGGTTATTTTTTGTCCACCCCTACTTGTCCACTACAAAAGCAGGGATAAAGCTCTCCACGGACGTTTTCAACGCTCGAAAGGATTTCTTATCCTCAGTGCTCAGCTGGTCATGCTTAATGAGGAACTGGTCGGTCCTATATCTAAAATGAGCAAACACTCATTCTAGTGGGAATTTTGGCATCGGTCTCATTACTTCCCGACCATTTATCAGTGCATTTTAATGCACATTCTCTTATGTTTGTACTTAGGCATTTCCTTAGTTTATTTTGTTTATTTTACTGTTTTAATATGTTTTTATAATTAAGTATTTGTTTACCGTTAATCTATTTTCGCAACTTATTTCCAGCTTTAGTTGTTATTTGATACATGTCCACTATTCAGATCATAACTTGAGCTATGAGAATCGGATTTACGCGTTCTACCAGGCGTTGGAAAGCTGAGACAAAGAAATACAACGTTCGTGTTGTACCAAGATGCTGATTCGGAGTGTAGCAGGCTCTAATAATTCGTTGAAGTCAGGACCCGAATTCTGCCTTTAGAATTATTTAGTTGTGGGCCGGTTTTTTATGTTTTTCGACCCAGTTGGGTTAGAACCGAATTTTGTTATGCTTCCCTATACCTAGTAGCAGCCTTGCTACTGTACATTATGTTCTTTTCACTATTCACAATTTTACTTTGCTTTTTACGGTTGTAATAGAGAACTAATTTCTGGAGGCAAAATTTTGCTGTGTACGGTTCCATCACTTTGAGGTTATTCTAATACCAATTTAAATTTGATTCCTTTCAATCCTTTTCTATGAAGTCATTTGCTTAATTTGATTGCAATTGTTTGCTTAATTCAATTTTTATTCATAGGATAAAATTGATGAAATTCGACTGTTTGCATGTTCCTAAATTCAATTGCGTGTTATCGTTTGATTAATTCGTTAACTCGTCATATTCTTAACCGTTTGCTTAATTCGGTAACAGAAACATAATTCATTTGATTTTGATAAGCGCTTGTCTAATTGATCTCATAATCGAATAGGATCGAAATCGCTTAGGAATTGGTGTTATAATTGTCGATGGTAAGTCGGAATCTGAATTAGTAGGATTAGCCGTTTTAGCTTAATTGATAATCACTTAATTTTAATCACTTTTTCTCTTGTTTTATAGATATAAACTTAAACCCCCATAAACCGTTACTATAGTTGGTTAAATTCAATACAAGAATCCTTGCGATGCGACATCCGAGTGTCGCTTCCCTTTACTACTTTTTCAAAAATACTCGTTTTTTATCCGTGCGCGACAGCGGATCAAATTGGCGTGTTGCCAGGGATTCTTGTCGTTTTTAACCGTTAGTTGAGTCATAGGTGTCGATTAGTGTGTTTTGAACTTTCGTTTTGTTGCTTTACCGATTTCCCGTCCGGACGTCCGTCTTGCATCTGACCTAGTAAAAAAATCGATTTTTAGGAAAATCGTCTCAGATTTGTCTGATTCTTGGTCGATTCATTAAAAAAATTAGGGATCAAAAGCCTTTATTTAGGAACTAAATAGTGGACGCCAACCTAAAAATCCAAAATTCATCATTGTTCTATTTTTTATGATTTTTTTTACTGTTTTTATAGTTTCAGAAAAATCCGTAAAAATTCCCAAATTTCTTATTTTACCTAATTAGATAAAATTTCGTGTTTTTAGATTTTTGTGAATTTATTTTAATTGTTTTTATTCTTTGATTTTGTTTCTACCTCTTTAGGGACATTGTCGGTATTTTCTTAGTTGTTACTGCATTGCTTGTTTGATTTTGATCTTAATCTTGATCTTGTATTTTCTCATTCATTGGGTGATTCTTATTTTGAGGTTATCATGGCTGATCAAAGAGCTCTGAGAGAAGTGGCCGCACTTGTGAATTATAATGCTTTATGTATTGAATATCCTGATGTTGATGTACCTTTTGAATTCAAATATGGTTTAATACACTTGTTGCCTGAAATTCTGGCACAGATATCAGATGTCCTACACAGATGTTAAGACACTGATATCCAACACAATGAACAAGATAACAATAATAACAGTGCAGAAAGTAAAGAACACAGTGATATGTTTACCCAGTTCGGATCAACAATCCTACTCTGGGGGCTGCCAAGCCAGGGACGAAACCAATATACGATAATATCAATTCACATATCATATAATAACCAAACCCTGTTATAATCTGCTCACTTAATCACTACCCTTCCTATGACTTCTACCTAAGACTCACCTAGGTATGAGGCCCTCCTCAAATCCCTCTACAACCACAACCCGTCATTGGTTCCTTTCAACACAAGTAACAAATCAAAAGTCACACTTTCAAAACACACAATTCTCAATACTTTAAAGCTTATAAGAATTGACACACAAGAAACTCAATGCTTAAAAGCTCATGAGTAACTGACAGAACTTACAACACAAAAACCAGTCCTTATACTGTTATCAGAAAGATACCGGTTAGGCTCACAAAATACACTCGAAAACCCTAACAAAAACACACGTAAGTTCCACACCTAAACTAGGATTACACCAGTCAATATATAACATTAAATCTGGACTAGATTGGGCTTCAAAAACGCAGCAAAGAGACTGCTCACAAATCTGCAAAATAAACTCCAACAAAATAGGTCTTCAATCTAAAGTTTCCTAATATGTCTCCATAATTAGAAAGCGCTGAAAATCCGAAAACCAACACAAAAACACAATCCAAAAATACTTTGGATGCCACATAGGATAACCAAATATTCACAGAATATTCAGTAACAATTAACAGCAACAGAATCTTCTTTTAAACTGAATTCAGACGCGATGTCCTATGAGCCAGTATGGGACATATTCATTCGACATGTTGAATGCAGCAAATTAGAACATCTTGTTACAACATCTTGCTGCTAGAAAAGTTTTTGCAAAATAAATGCCAACCACAAAATCAACGAAATAACAATCTCCCCCTTTGGCTTATTTTGGCTAAAACTACACACCAAATAAGTCTTGCACAGAAGACAAGTAAAAAAAATATCCATATCAGAGACAGCAGCGAAATACCAACACACAACAAAACAGCAGCAAAAAAAATCCAGCAAAGCAGCGAAAAAACACAACACCCTTTCAACTGCAGCAACACAAAACTCCCCCTCAACTGCAGCAACACAACCATACCACATTCTCCCCCTCAGCTGCAGCACCAGCCCAAGCACACCACACACAAGCACACTACTCCCCCTTTTTAGCCAGAAATATGACAAAGACAAGTAGAACAGTTATTAAAATTTGAGAAATGGTCAAGTCATAGACCAGAATAAACAGCATCAGAGTGTAGATGCCCACCACATCACATGACCAAGTGTCATGTACAAACTTCAGTATTTTCCCCTTTATAACCTCATGCACACACTGCACTACCAGAACCTCCTTTAATCTTTCCAATCTGGCAGCCAGAAGGAACATTAATTGCTATAGTTCCTCATGAATACAAACCCCAAGTCTGCTCCTCAGGTTTTCAAACTGAACTGCATCCAGAGCCTTGGTAAATATGTCAGCAAGCTGATTTTCTGTGCTCACATGCTCAAGAGTTATGACTTTGTCCTCCACAAGTTCTCTGATGAAGTGATGTCTGATATCAATGTGCTTAGTCCTGCTATGTTGAATAGGATTTTTAGAAATATTAATATCACTCAGGTTGTCACAAAATAATGTCATGACATCTTGTGTGACATTATACTCAGATAGCATTTGCTTCATCCACACCAGTTGAGCACAACTACTTCCAGCTGCTATGTACTCAGCTTCAGAAGTAGAAAGAGAAACATAATTTTGCTTCTTACTAAACCATGAAATAAGATTATTTCCCAAAAAGAAACATCCTCCAGAGGTACTCTTCCTATCATCAGCACTTCCAGCCCAATCAGCATCACAGTATCCTACTAAAATGGGACTTGAGTCATGGGAGTACAACAACCCATAATCACATGTACCACTCACATACTTAAGAATTCTCTTAACTTGATTTATGTGACTGACCTTGGGTTCTGCTTGGTATCTTGCATACACGCCAACAACAAAGGTTATGTCTGGCCTACTTGCTGTAAGATACAGCAGACTTCCAATCATGCTTCTGTATAAACTTTGTTCAACATTCACTCCCTTTTTATCTTTGGATAACTTCAAGTGAGTAGGAGCAGGAGTTCTCTTATGCTTGGCATTATCCAGTCCAAACTTCTTCACAATGTTCCTCGCATATTTCCTCTGACAAATAAAAATGGAATCTTCCATCTGCTTGACTTGTAATCCAAGGAAGTAGGTCAATTCACCTACCAAGCTCATCTCAAATTCAGACTGCATTTGGTTGACAAAATGTTGGACCATTTCATCCGACATCCCACCAAACAGAATATCATCTACATAAATCTGAGCAATCATTAGTTTCCCATCCTTCTCCTTGACAAAAAGTGTTTTATCAATACCACCCTTCCTGTATCCATGGTTGACTAAAAACTCAGTCAGCCTTTCATACCAAGCTCGTGGAGCTTGTTTCAACCCATACAAAGCCTTCTTTAGCTTGAAAACATGATCAGGAAAATTTGGATCCACAAACCCTTTAGGCTGCTCAACATAGACTTCCTTATTAAGATAGCCATTCAGAAAGGCACTCTTGACATCCATTTGAAATAATCTGAATTTCAACAAACATGCCACTCCTAGCAGCAATCTGATGGATTCCAATCGAGCCACAGGAGCAAATGTTTCATCGAAGTCTACTCCTTTAATCTGTGTGTATCCTTGAGCAACTAATCTGGATTTATTCCTGGTAACAACTCCTTGTTCATCAGACTTATTCTTATAAACCCATTTTGTTCCAATCACATTTGTTCCTGCTGGTCGTGGTACTAGTTCCCAGACTTCATTCCTCTTGAATTGACAAAGCTTATCTTGCATAGCACTTATCCAGAACTCATCTGTCAATGCTTCAGACTCTTTGACACAACTCTTTGAAGGCTGCAAATACTTCAGACTTTTCTCTGATAAAGCTTATCCAGGTGAATATGGAGTAATCAACAACGACAACATAGGCATACTTTTTCCCACCAAGACTTTCAACCTGCATAGGTCCCATTAAGTCCATGTGAAGCAGTTCCAGAACTCTAGAATTTGTGGTAAGATGTTGAAGCCTCTTGTGTGACACCCTTGTTTGCTTCCCAACTTGACATTCACCACATATTCTATCCTCATCAATCTTCAACTTGGGAATACCTCTAACATCTTTACTTGACATAACTTTCTTCATCCCTTTCAAGTGTAAGTGACCCAATTTCTGATGCCAGAGTTTGGTTTCATCTTCCTTTGACATCAAACAGGTAGACACACTTTCCAATTCTTGAGGATTCCACAGATAGCAGTTATCCTTAGACCTGGTTCCCTTCATAACAACTTCATCTTTCTCATTGGTTACTAGACATTCAGATTTTATGAAATTTACTTTGAGTCCTACATCACACAGTTGGCTTACACTGATCAAATTTGCGGTCAGCCCTTTGACAAATAGAACACGATCCATATTTGGTTGTCCTGTGTAGTCCAACTTTCCAACACCTTTTATTTCACCTTTTGATCCATCCCCAAAAGTGACATAATTGGTGGAGTGAGGCTTGATATCTGACAAGAATTTCTTCACACCAATCATGTGTCTTTAACAACCACTGTCAAAGTACCAATCTTCCCTTGCAGATGCTCTAAGAGAGGTATGTGTTATGAGGCCGACCATAATATTTCTAGGAGTCCATCTTCTCTTCACTTTATCCCAACTCTGTCCTTTATTTTGTTGATGAGCAGTTTTGGGATAGCCGTGCAACTTGTAGCAAAAAGACTTTAAGTGACCAATCTTTCCACAGTAATGACATCTCCATGGTTTATACTTTGAACTACAAACTCTTTTCTGATGCTTCCTCTGATGTTGAAACATGTGATTTGACATCCCCTCTTCTTGCTTTATTTTTTGAGGGACAAACTTTAATACAGGCTTCTTGTAAGCCTCTGCTTGATTGTTAAAACCAAGGCCTTGCACATTTCCAGCATCTTTCCCAGTCTGAAGAATCTCATCCAGCTGCTTGGTACCATTGTTCAGTATTCTTATAGATTTGGTCATATTGTCAAGTTTTGACTTTTGCCATACAACCTCCTCTTTCAGATCAGCAATGATTGATAGATGTTCTTCCTTCTCAGCTTCTAGTTGAGCTATCAGAACTTTCTGTTCTAATATTATCTGGCACCTTTCTTCATTCTTGATACACAACTCTGAGAACCCGGTGAAGACTTATTCCTTAGTGAGTTCTCCAATATAAGATTCTTTGTCAAAGTCAGACTCACAAGTAGTTTCTCCATCAGCCTTACATATCCCGGTCAAGGCTGTCACCAATTTTGCTGATTCTTCTTCAAGATCACTCTCAGACTCTCATTCTGACCAAGACACAGATAAGCCCGTCTTCTGCCTTTTGAGATACGTGGGACACTCAGTCTTTATGTGCCCATATCCCTCACATTCAAAACACTGAACTCTCTTCCCTTGATTGGAGTCTTCTTCAGTTCTGGACCTTCTGTCTCCATCCTGGTTTTTACTGATGTCGAGTGACTTGTTATGAGCATTTGCTCTCGACTTCCAGTCAATCCTTTTCAACACTTTGTTAAATTGTTTTCCAAGCAATACCAAATCTTTAGACACCCCTTCATCTCTGACCAGGTCACCTTCATCTTCTGAGTCACCAGCATTTGACACAAAAGTTATGCTCTTCTTCTTTTCAGACTTTTCACTGATCCCTAATTCAAATGTTTGAAGAGATCCCACAAGTTCATCCACTTTCATCTTGTCTATATCCTGAGCTTCCTCTATAGCAGTCATTTTCATGTCAAATCTCTTAGGTAGAGATCTGAGGATTTTTCTGACCAGTTTGCTGTCAGACATCTTTTCACCTAGGGCAATTGAGGCATTAGTTATCTCAATAATGTTCATGTGAAAATCATGAATGCTCTCATCCTCCTTCATCTTCAAACTCTCAAACTTGCTAGTGAGAAGCTGAAGTTTTGACATCTTCACCTTTGAAGTCCCTTCATGAGCAACCTTCAAGACCTCTCATGCCTCTTTTGCAATGGTGTAATGTTCAATCAACCTGAAGATATTCTTATTGACACCATTAAACAATGCATTCATGGCTTTGGAATTTCCCATGGACCCTTTGTAGTCTGCATCATCCCAGTCTTCCTCTTCCTTCACCACAACAGTAGGGGTACCTTTTCCATCTTTAACCTTTAGGGGTTCCCATCCTTTTATAACAGCTTTCCATGCTTGATCATCCATGGATTTTATGAATGTTATCATCCTTGGTTTCCAATAGTCATAGTTGAAACCATCAAGCAGAGGTGGTTTGTTCAAAAATCCTTCATCCTTGTCCATTGTACCAGAAAGTACCTTCCCTGAATCTCACCCAGAACCAAACAAGGGTGCAAGCTCTTGATGCCAATTGAAATTCTGGCACAGATATCAGATGTCCTACACAGATGTTGAGACACTGATATCCAACACAATGAACAAGATAACAATAATAACAGTGCAGAAAGTAAAAAACACAGTGATATGTTTACCCAGTTCGGATCAACAATCCTACTCTGGGGGCTACCAAGCCAGGGACAAAACCAATATACGATAGTATCAATTCACAGATCATATAATAACCAAACCCTGTTATAATCTGCTCACTTAATCACTACCCTTCCTATGACTTCTACCTAAGACTCACCTAGGTATGAGGCCCTCCTCAAATCCCTCTACAACCACAACCCGTGATTGGTTCCTTTCAACACAAGTAACAAATCGAAAGTTACACTTTCAAAACACACAATTCTTAATACTTCAAAGCTTATGAGAATTGACACACAAGAAACTCAATGCTTAAAAGCTTATGAGTAACTGACAGAACTTACAACACAAAAACCAATCCTTATACTGTTATCAAAAAGATACCAGTTAGGCTCACAAAATACACTCAAAAACCCTAACAAAAACACACGTAAGTTCCACACCTAAACTAGGTTTACACCAGTCAATATATAACATTAAATCTGGACTGGATTGGGCTTCAAAAACGCAGCAAAGAGTCTGCTCACAAATCTGCAAAATAAACTCCAACAAAATAGGTCTTCAATCTAAAGATTCCTAATATGTCTCCATAATTAGAAAGCGCTGAAAATCCGAAAACCAACACAAAAACACAATCCAAAAATACTTTGGATGCCACATAGGATAACCAAATATTCACAGAATATTCAGTAACAATTAACAGCAACAGAATCTTCTTTTAAACTGATTTCAGACGCGATGTCCTATGAGCCAGTATGGGACATCTTCATTCGACATGTTGAATGCAGCAAATTAGAACATCTTGCTGCTAGAATAGTTTTATCAAAATAAATGTCAACCACAAAATCAACGAAATAACATTGCCAAGGTTTAATGGTCTTGCAGGTGAGGATCCACATAAGCATATGAAGGAATTAGAAGTTATGTGCTCTGCACCTTCCGAACCTTCACTAGAGGACCTTGTCAACCAAATGGCTATAAATAATATCAAGTTTCAACAACAAATAGATTCTAATATTCAGACTTTGGAAATACAGATTGGATAACTTGCCACTTCAATGAATGCCATGCAGCAAGCTCAAGGATTAAACCAATAGCCCTTGGAAGAGCATTATGTTTTTCAAATAGAGTTGCCTTTAGATACTATTGATTATACTTGTACTGCTTTATTTGCAGCTGATTTTCCATCATTGTCTGATTTTGATGATGTTTACACTTGTGATGTTTGTACTGACACTAAAATTTGCTCTGTTTGTGCTGAAATTGAGGTTGCCTTGCAAGTTGATATTCTTACTGCATATGAGATTGCAAATGAAGTTGTTCATGTAGATGAAGCTCTCGACATCCCGGCTGCCCGGAACAAACCATCCATTGAGAAACCACCCTCCTTAGAGCTGAAACCACTTCCTAATAATTTATTTGAATTTGTGCAGGAAGAGAAATCATTGCAGGAACATAAGAAGGGCATTGGATGGACCTTGGTTAGCATTCTTAAGTTTAGGCAGCCCCAAAAGCGATTTAATTGGATGAACCACGTTTTCACTTTTCTAGGATCATTATTTGATCCCGGAATACAAAGCGAAAGCGAGAGCTCTGATAATAACTTTAAATTTCACCGCATAAAAGAGAGCCCCACATTGATGGAAGAGGAAAGCATAAAAAATCTCTCTTTATGAAAGGCTGCTTATGTGATCACCTATCCACTTTGACTGCTCGGGTGTGTTCTTTCCTTTCTCTCACTCTTATTTAATGGTTATGTCCTTTCGTTGAGGACAATGCATGTTTTAAGTGTGGGGGAGGGAACCATTTCTTTATTTTGTTTTCTTTTAGTTTTCTTCGTTTTTGTGTTTGTTTTCTTTAAGTGAAAAAAAGTTACACTTAGAAGCAATGCATCTTTTGAAATTTTTAGGTTATAGATTAGTTTGAGGTTAGACTGTGGAGACTTGGGAAAAGTTCATAAGATTGGTACCATTTTAACACCTTAAGTCCGTCGAATATGGAAATAGATTTAAATACTTGTTATGACATAGCCTTGAGTTATCATCCTTTAATATCTCTTAAGTAGTTTATCTAGTAGTCAGCACCATCTAGAAATCACACAATAAGTAATTAAGTTGATGCAAATAAGTGAATGATCATGTGCGTAATAAGAAATCTAAATAGGAATCCGCATTTTAAGTTAGGTAACCCTCACCCGGTCACTTAGGCTAACAGTTGTGAAACCTTCAAAAAAAGAAAAAAATATTGTTGTTGCTAAAGTGGTTAATTTTGAATTGTTGACAAGATATGGATCATAGTCACTAACAGACTTATTTACCATGTGTGTGAATAGATAACAGGCTTAATGTGATTGCATTAGAATGAAAGAGAGCAAAAAGGAGGATGAGTAAGTTAGGCTTAAGCATAGTAAGATGATTCAGATTGGTTTGTATAAGAGGGAGGTTTATGACCATACAATTGCGGAATTATGTTCTTACGATATCCTTAGTGTGCAAAATTAGTATCTATCGATGCAATCTTGGCCGAAGAAGAGTTTGTAGCCTAGAATGAGTATCCGAATGTTATTGTTTTTCATGAGTCTTGATACTATTTTGCTCGGAGTGCAAAAGTTCAAGTGTAGGGAAATTTGATTAGTGCATTTTAATGCACATTCTCTTATGTTTGTACTTAGGCATTTACTTAGTTTGTTTTGTTAATTTTACTGTTTTAATATGTTTTTATAATTAAGTCTTTGTTTGCCGTTAATCTATTTTCGCAACTTATTTTCAGCTTTAGCGGTTATTTGATACTTGTCCACTGTTTGGATCATAACTGGAGCTACGAGAATCGAATTTACACGTTCTACTAGGTGTTGGAAATCTGAGACAACGAGCTACAACTTTCATGTTGTACGAAGAAGCTGATTCAGAGTGTAGCAGGCTCTAATAATTTGTTGAAGTCAGGACCCGAATTCTGCCTTTAGAATTATTTAGTTTTGGGCCGGGTTTTTTATGTTTTTCGACCCAGTTGGGTTAGAACCGTATTTTGTTATGCTTTCCTATACCTAGTAGCATCCTTGCTATTGTACGTTATGTTCTTTTCACTATTCACAATTTTACTTTGCTCTTTACAGTTGTAACGGAGAACTAATTTCCGGAGGCAAAATCCTGCTGTGTACGGTTCCATCACTTTGAGGTTATTCTAATACCAATTTAAATTTGATTCCTTTCAATCCTTTTCTATGAAGTCATTTGCTTAATTTGATTGCAATTGTTTGCTTAATTCGATTGCTATTCATAGGATAAAATTGATTAAATTCTATTGTATGCATGTTCCTAAATTCAATTGCGTGTTATCGTTGGCTTAATTCGTTAACTCATCATATTCTTAACCGTTATCTTAATTCGTTAACAGGAACACAATTCATTTGATTTTAATAAGGGCTTGTCTAATTGATCTCTTAATCGAATAGGATCGAAGCCGTTTAGAGATTGGTGTTATAATAGTCGATGATAAGTCAAAATCTGAATTAGTAGGATTAGCCGTTTTAGCTTAATTGATAATCACTTATTTTAATCACTTTTTCTATTGTTTTATAAATCTAAACTTAAACTCCCATAAATCGTTACAATAGTTGGTTAAATTCAATACAAGAATCCTTGCGATACGACATCCGAGTGTCGCTTCCCTTTACTACATTTTCAAAAATACTCATTTTTTATCCGTGTGCGACAGCGGATCAACCATCTTCCTCCACGGCTTCCATGGTGGCCAGAGATTCCTTGGGCGCCTCCAAGACAGGCTTCACGACCAAGAACCTAATTTTAAAGTTTCAGACAGACTCCGAATATGGCCAGAATAACCTGTTCTGTTATTTGAAAGATACCCAGCTCTGCTTTTGACCAACCGTGCTCCTCTGAATCTGGAAGATGCAGAAAAAGAGCTTCACTGTAGCCTCGATCTTCAGATACCGGCACACCAGCTCGAAGGCCCAAATAAACGCCAAAGCATTCGGGTGAAGCTGGGCAGGACACAACTCGAGGTGACAAAAAATAGCCCCTTGAAAATCAATAAAAGGCAGACAATACCCTGCCTCCTTGAAAGCAAATTCGTACATCGAAAATCTCATCCCCAGATACACCGAGCATATCCGGTCATCCTCTGTAGGGCAAATCGCTTTCTAGCCCGCGGGTGTACCCTCTGCCCGGTCTTCAAGGAAAGGGAACGAGCGAGCCTCCTCCTCGGTAAAGGTCGACCTCATCACCAATGGCTCATGGGCGATCCATCTAAGATCCCCTTCAGCTACCCTGACGTTGGCATGCTCGACAAGTTACGCAACCTCCCCGTTAGCAATCCCAATGTCAGGGACGACTTCCTCGTTCCTACCGGCCATTTCACCTAAAAAGTAGAGGAAGCAAAAGTGAATTCGACGACAGAGATCAAATCCACTCTTCCACCACAAATCAAGTGAATGGGCGAGGAATAAATACGAGGATGCCCTCAAGCCCTAGTCGACAGTACCGGGACATGGCGAAATCCTCTCCCCGGAGAACAGGGACGAGTATTCGCGACTCTACGCAAGGCTCATACGCTGACGTGTTTCCTCAATAATTGAAACTTACGTTAAAATCGGTTCTCGCGTCGAGGAGGCCTAATGCCCGACTACAAACATGACATACTTCTAACCAGAAACCTAGGAAGATCTACACAGTTCTACGCAACATGCAAAAACATTCATCCTAGGTTCATCATGTTCTTCAGGATCTTCATGAATTTCCTAGAAAATTCATGTGTTCATCGAAGAACACATGAACTTCAACCGGAAAATTCATGCGTTACCGGGAAATTCAAACTAATTTCCAGAAAACCAAGAACTATCCTAAGGCTAATAAGTAAGGATGAAGAACTTACTTGAATCTGGAGGTTGAAGATGAAGCTCTGGAGGTAAAAGATGAAGTTTGACGGCGGCAAGATGAACTCTGGCGAAGAGACAAATTGCAGAGCAAAAGAGGTTGGGGATGAAATTTGCGTGAAGTGTGCAAATGAATCCTCGTTCCCCATTTTATAAGCAGTTACTCGCATGGAGAAGCACAAAAAGCAGAAGCCATCATTGCCTAGCTATCCTAGACCTCCTAGGCCTTAACAAAAAATAATTACGCCGCCACGTGTTAGAAGGGAATCTTTCGTTTGGCCTTCTCAGGGCTGAAATGTTACATTCCCCAAGGCAAGTCCTCTCCAGTTCTCCGCGGGCATATTCTCCTCGACAATTCACACAAATTACATCCTCGACAAGCCTGGTCGACACAAAGTGTCCTTTCCGCGGGCACATCCTCACCAAGCCTGGTCGACACAAAAACGCCTTTTTCACGAGCACGCCCTCACATCCTAAGGAATTGCCAGGCTCATAAGCGACCAACTGTCGACCACACTTACCATAGACAAGCGAAGGGCATGTCCTCGAACATTTTCATTCGAAACTAACGACCTAGAAAAGCTTCCCTGTGTCGCAACTCTTGCCCCTCGGTCGACCAGCAAGGTTATCTCAAGTCATTACTCTTCACCTTAGAGCAAAGACTTGGGGGGCTCCTGTTCTTGACTGGGTAGACACATGGCCCACAGTAGGGCAAGGCCTAACCCAGTCTAGCTTTTGGCAAGGCCCAATAACGAGATTAGGTCAATCTAGCCGTCGGGCACAATATAGTCGTTAGGCACGATATAGCCGTTATGGAGAATATAATCGTTGGGGACGTCCACCTCACGCGCTTAATAATTCACGCGACCAACTGCCCCTCCGGAGTTCACGGGGACCGTTGGACCAGGTCATAAGGTCACGCGCTAGACCTTCCACCTGGCAATCTCTCATTGGTCGACCAGATATTTCGGCCACATGAGAGACTTTGGCCCCGCGCTGGGGGTTTTCTATAAATACCCTCTCACTTAAGAGGGTCAGGTTTTTTCAATATCCAATATTCACTAACTCATACCTAAACATTTTGTACTTGCTTTCTCTATCCCAAAAACTTACTTTGGCATCGGAGTATCTTGCATGTACACCCCCTCCTCTCCTGCAACCATCATTGCTGCCCTACACGGAAGGCCACGGGGATTCATTCTGATCACCCCAGATCATAACCTTTCCCAAGTTCCAATAAAAAAGAGAGAGGATGTGTGTGAAATTCTTGTAGAGGATGAGATAGAGAGAGGTGTTAAAAATTGAGATCCTTTCTTTTTCGAATGATTATATCTTTTAGTTAAGGGATGATGTGACAGTGATGGTGATGTTCTAGAAAGAAAAAAAATTCGATGTCAAAGTTGCTGAAACAAACATGAGAGAGATAAACAGTAGAGTGAGATGATGTGGAAAGTATTATAAGAGATAAGTTACACATGTTCTATTTTTTATTCTAACAAATCTAAACCTTTAATTATATGTGCAATTGATCTAATGATGTATAAAAATACTGCATCATTGGTGAATCATCTAATTGATGGCTCACTTTAGAATTGACCTATTTTATAATATAAATATAAAAAAATATAATAAAAATTACCATCACATCCTATTGACGCCCCTTTGAATATCAAAGAGGTCACACTAATTGAATTAATAGTATGACCGTTAAAAAAATTATGAATTGAATCGAACCGGCGAACTAAACTGAACTAACGTTAAAATAATTAAATTGTTATGTTTGGTTAGTGAATCAAACTATATTTCACAAAACAATAATTAAACTGTATCGAAGCTTAAGCCAAATCGAACCGAAACTAAAATCAAACCAAACTAAAAATGAAAATGAAAAATACTAAAAACATGTTTTAAACTTTTTTTTTTCAAAAAATTTGAAAAACAGTTGAATTATTTAGTTCTTTAATAAACGACTCAGTTCGAGAAAAATTATCTTCTAACGGTTCAGAATTTCTAAATGGTACTTCCTTCGTTTTTTATTATAAGTCATTTTGAAAAAAAAAATTGTACCACAATATAAGTCAGTTTATATTAACAATGAATAATTAATGTTATTTTTTCTATTACACTCTTAAACATTTATTATTATCTCCCATTCCAATTATGTAAATTTATCTTTCCTATGTTAATAATGAAGGACAATTTTGTAAGAACATTCATAATTTCTCATTTTCATTCAACAATTATTATTTTTCTTAATACGTGTGAAAAATAAAAAATGACTTATAATAAAAAAAACGGAGGTAGTACACCAAACCAACAATTTTGGTTTAGTTCGATTTTGAATAAATTAAAACAATTCAGTTTAATTCAAGTGAACTTTTACTATAATTTGATTTGATTCAATTCTGTTTTCTCATTGAACCCTAATAGTAAGATGCACTAATTGACCTAAAGGGTGTGTTTGGTATATGTGAAATAAGTGAGAGAGAAGTTGAGAGGAGAGAAGTTGAGAAGAAACACTAGATTTTGTTTGTTTGGTTTAAAAAAGAGAGATTGAAGAGAGTGAGAAAAGTGTGGGGGTCCATCTCTGATTTCAATCTTCTCAAAATAGAGAAGAAAGGGGAAAGAGAAGAAGTTATTCTCTTAAATAACATTGATGTCCTGTGTGTCAATACATGTTTATTTCTTAGCCTTTTTTTTTCTGTTTTATTCTTATAATAATTATTTAACTGGGTAAAATTATGCATGTTCCTTTTTAAAATATTTACATAATGAAATTACATAAGGATTAAAAACCATCTAAAATTGTATAAAGGTATTTATAAAATTCATTATATTAAAATAAAAATTTATTTATAATAAAATTAATAATTTTTTAAAAAGAAATATTAAATAAACATTAAAAAATTTATTAATAAAGTCATATAGTTTATTTAGCATAGATTATCCATTAAAAATTAATTAGTAAAATTAGAAAAATAAATATTTAATCAATAAAATTATTAAATTAATTTAATTAAACCAAGGACATTTATGTCTTTGTGATAAATTGAAACACTTCTTTCTCTTATATTTCTCTTTTTTTTCGTTTATAATAAACAATACCTCAAATATACTCTATTTCTCACTCATTTCTCCCTTTTCACACTCTTTCTCACATCTTTCTCTCTTTTCAACCTCTTCTCTCAACCAAACACGCCAAAAGTGTTCTATTTCTTTGTGGTACATGTGCCATTAGCCTAACAATGTGTTTGTTTTAGGTGATTTGCATGTGAGAGAAGTACAAGAGAGAGAGAGAGAGAGAATATGATGAGAAATGCATTACTTCTTCTGCTTGGATGATACTACCTCCATTCCTTTTTATATGAGACAACTTACTTTTTAGGTTCATTGAATAATCAATGTATCTAGTCTTTAAACTAGCCAAATACATTGATTATTCAATGAACCTAAAAAGTGAGTTGTCTCTTATAAAAAGGAACGAAGGTGGTATGAGAATTAGAGACGAGTGATAACTTCTGATGGGTCCCATGCCCTTTTGTTTTCTCTTCATACATGAGAAGAAATACAAATGTAGCTATTGTTTTTTTTCTTTTCCAAGTATACCCTTTATCTCGTTATGGGTGAATAAATGGTCACAATTAAATATATTTTATGTAAATGCATACTTTTTTAACGTATAATAATATTTTTTTTAATCAACAAAATTTATATTAATTCAAAGGACGTCAGAAATACACGACGATCGCTCGAATCCAGCCAACAAAAAGGACAAAGCAAAACAAAAATGGGAAATTAAAACATCATTAACTTAACAACATGAGTTATAGACCTCCTCTATACCACCCCCTATAAACTATCATATCCAAAATGTTCCCAAATCCCAACTATCTTAGTATTATCTACAATATTATTGTAACTAATGTCGTTACAGTATTTCCAAACTCCATAAAGGGTCTCCGTTGCAGCAAACTTAAGCAAGAAGACCTTCCATCCTTTCCCTTTCATATTATGGATCAACCATTCAAGTTCTCTATCCCAACAGAGGGGTATGTGCTTCACACGAATCCAATCAAGAACTTGAGACCAAATCAATTTGAGCTTCTCACAGCCATAAAACAAATGGTTCAAGGTTTCCTCATTGGTACAAAAACTGCATTTGTTGTTATCCAGCAATCTGAACTGACAAAGTCGGGATTTTGTGGCCCAACACCTATGGCATGCAAGCCATAAAGTCATAACCGCTTTAGGCCTTGTAGCATTACCACGAAGTAATCTGTATCACGATACTTTAGGAACCTTAGACCTCATCTGAATGTAAACTCTTTTCATGCTAAACTTGTCTTTGGTTTACATCTCAACCCACACTTGCTGAACAATGCTAATACTCTCTCTACTTTTCATAATCTTTTGCATGATCCAGGACTGAGTTGGGGTAGTACTAATTGTCATGAGATGAATATGTTTGAAATAATACATATGGATCCATTTCACCCATAAACTATCTGATTTACCACTAAGATTCCTGAGGAGCTTCAACATCGTTATCTTATTCCAGGTTTTCAGGTAAATGATGTTGAGCCCTCCACGGTCTCTAGGCCGACACACCATGTCCCACGAGACAGGGATTTTCCTACCAGCATCCTTCTCACAAGTCCATAGAAAAGATCTATAAATGGATTCAATTTTGCGCAAGACATGAAAGGGGATAAGGAAGCATTGCATCCAGAAGTTCGCGATGGAAAAAGTTACACTCTTTATAAGTTGAACATGTCTTGTATAACTTAAGAGCTTAGTACTCAAATGTCTTATCCTGCTTACAATCTTGTTAATTAAGGGCATGTAATGGTGAACAAGGAGATTTTTGCAGGTCAAAGGCACCCCCAAATATTTGAAATGGAGGGAACCTTCAGTAAAGTTTGTGAGCTTGATGATGCCCTGCTTGGTATTGGTATCCACCCCTCCAAAGAGCATATTATACTTGCTTAGGTTGATCCCTAATCCAGTTGACTGTTAGATGTTAAACATGCTACATATTTATATTCAATACTTGGCATTTTTCAATACTTTCTATGTTTAACTTGTTGATTTTAGTGGTGAATTGTTGTTGTTCTTCACACATTGTAATCTACTTTTGGTGCTTGTAATTTGTGTGCTATTGTGCAGAAATAGGCATGAAATGATCAAGAAAGTAAGACACAAGGAGTTGATGCAAGCTACCAAAGAATCAAGAAAGCAACAGCATGGTTCACTAGGCGAATCCTGGCGAACTCACGAGCGAATGTTCGCCTAGCGAACGGTGGTGAATCTTCCAGCGAGGAGGCCCAAAAAGAGTCAGTAGGAAAAGGGGGTAAAATTCTCTTAGCAAAGTGCCAGCGAGTGTTTCCTGCTTTGCTCGTTGGGCGAAGGGCCTGACGAAGGACCCTTGGCTGAGGCAGGGGCTAAAGGACCCAAAATTCGTTGGGGCGAAGGTTTTGGCGAATGGCTCACTTAGCGAATGAAACATTCACCTAGCGAACCCGCGATAACATCTGAGGGCGGTTTAAGTTTCTAAGGCACTTAAAGTGCCATTTTTTTATCCATTCGCTAGGCGAGTGAATCCTTCGCTAGGCGAAGTCTGCAGAATTTTAGTATCTTTTAAATAGATTTTTACTTTTCCTGGAAAAAGGAGACTTGCTATTTTTCACACAAAAAACATAGTTTTCTGAACTTTGATCATCCAAGAGTGAATTTTCACATATAGAAGCTGAAGTCACATCCAATCTCGATTATTCGACTCAGATGTTCTTTCATCTTCTCTTGAAACTTATCATCCAAGCTACCATGAGAATGAGTAGCTAAACACTTTTGTGTTAAGGTTAGATGTAGTTGATCTTGATCATATGTATTTCTTTTGATCTTTTGTATATGAACAAGGTTATTGATCAACATAAATGAAGTTATTTGTTCTTAATAATGTATGTGTGGTTTGTATTACTCTAGACTTAGATTTTACAAATCATGACCTACTATTTTCATCTCTTAAAAACCAAACTCTAGACATAGATTTGGGATTTGTTATTCGCTTTGTGTTGATCTTAATGGTTGTTGTTTCGATTGTTAGCATGAGACATCATCTAACGATCTAAACAACGACATTCACGAATTTGCCTTAGACATAAACTTATTCGAGAGGATACGCGATTGTATTGGTCGGAACTGAGTTCATATGCTTGATTACGGATATGTATGAAAAGGATTAGCGAAACCTAATCTTGACACGCTTTTCTAAAACCCTTACAAACTCTTTGCTACAAATTTATGTTAAACAAAACCAATAACCATTTGAAACTCTTTAACTTAAAACATTGCGACTATTGAACGGCAAGAATCAAAATATCGCACAATCCCTGCGGATACGATAAACCCCCCCAAAATACTATTCAACAAAATGGCGCCGTTGCCGGGGATTGTTGTTTGATATTGCAAGCATTGCAATAGTTGTTTTGTTTTAAGCCTGTTAACTTTTTCTTGAGCTTGTTGATTTGTTTGGTTTAGTGTGCAGACTTTGTTTTATGCGAGGGAAGTTACCTGCGGACCAACTTCTGTTCGATCCCGAGATTGAAAGAACCGCTCGTAAAATCAATAGTAGAACAAGGCGAAGAAGGCAACTTGCCAAAGAAAGACGAGAGCGAGACGGAAGTTCAACTTCGACGCAAATTCCACAGTTACTTCCAACTATGGATCCACCACCACCTGCTTCTAGACCTTGTACAAATAGTCCAAGACATAATGCACAGTTTGCTCGCAATGCTCATAATGGTCGACATTCTGAAATGAAGAATGGTATTCTCTCGCTTCTATATCAGAGTCCATTTACTGGTATGGATCATGAGGATCCTTATACACATCTAACAGAGTTCTATGAGATTGTGGGGGCAACTGGTGCGCCCGAAGCTGAAGAGGAATCTCTGTTTAAGAGACTATTCCCGCATTCCCTCATTAGGAAGGCCAAGGAATGGTATCTTGACCAATCGACGTCAATAATGACGGATTTGAATTTACTTGAAGAAAAAATTTTGGAACTATTTTTTCCACATAACCGTTTCATGGAGGCAAAGACCGCAATAGCAGTTTTCACCCAAGGTACAAACGAATCTCTCAACGAAGCGTGGGAGAGATTCAAATATATGTTGAGAAAATGTAAGGGGCATGGTTTTGACGAATCTCTCAACAAGGATACCAACCCCGACCTCCAAAAGGCGATTTTAGTAAATAACCAAATATAATGCTTGGACTAAGGGTTAAGTTGGTAATTTTTCTTACATCTCCCCCTCCCGGAGCTCAGGTATCATATATACCCCCAAAATAAAAAGCCTTCAATACTAGAAGAAAAGCCCCTATACCTAACAAAATTAAGTGAATACCTAAAACCTTATCAACAAGGCAACCAAGGTTACCAACAAAGAGGTAATCAAGGTTATCAACAACCGTGGAGACCGCAAGAAGCCGGACCGTCAAACCGTCAACAATACCAAAATTACACTCAACCTCCGCAAGCTCCCATTGGAAATACAAAGATGGAAGACACTCTCACGCAATTTATGCAAATGTCAATGTCAAATCAGAAGAATACCGACGCGGCCATAAGGAATCTTGAAACTCAAGTCGGACAATTATCAAAGCAATTGGCCGACCAACAAAAAGGAAACTTTACGGCGAATACTCTACCAAATCCTAAAGAGTGTTGTAAGGCTATTCTAACAAGAAGTGGAAGAGAAATTGACATGGGTGTAGGTGAAGTTGTAGTGGAGGAGGAGGTTGTAGTTGAAAAAGAAAAAGATAGCGATGAGATTGAAGTAGAAAAAAATGTTGAGGGTGATTTAGTTGAAAATGAAATGAGAAAAAGTGAGGAAAAAGGAAAAAGAAAGAGAGAAGAAAACTTGAAAAAACTAGGAAGGGGAAGGAACCGTTGAATAATATTTCAATCCAATATTTACCATATCCTCATGCTCCTTCAAAGAAAGATAGTGCGAGGCACTATGCTCGGTTTATGGATATTTTCAAACAATTGCAAATAAACATTCCATTTTCCAAAGCTTTGGAGCCAATGCCAAAATATACGAAATTTATGAAGGATATTCTCATAAAAAAGAAGAGGTATACGGATCAAGAGACTGTCATGGTGGATGCTAGTTGTAGCGCTATCATTCAACGTACTCTCCCGAGGAAAGAAAGTGATCCGGGACGAGTCACCTTGCCGGTTACTATAGGTAATATCTATGTGGGCAACGGGTTGATTGATTTGGGCTCTAGTATCAATTTGATACCTTTGTTGATTGTGAAACGGTTGGGACACATGGAATTGAGATCCACTCAAATGACATTGCAACTCGCCGATAAATCCACTACACATCCTCATGGTGTAGCGGAAGATGTATTGGTTAAAGTGGACAAATTCTTATTTCCTATTGATTTGGTGGTGATTGAAATGGAGGAAGATGAAGACGCTCCATTGATTCTTGGAAGACCATTTATGAAAATTGCTAGAATGGCAATTGATATGGACGACGATCTTATGAAGGTTAGAGTCCAAGATGAGGAGGTTTGTTTTAATCTATTTGAGGCCATGAAACACAAGAATGACAAAAGTGACTGTTTTAGAATAGACACTACAGAAGAAGCGATAACGGATGTCACAAAGCAAGTTTATGTAGTGTCCCCTTTGCAAAGAGCTCTTGATGATTCCTTTGAAGTATTCTCCGATGAAGAAGAAAGAGCACTTGAAGAATGTTTAATGGAACTTTAATCTTTAGAGGAGTTGCAACCATGGGAGAGTGAAGAGTAAGTGTTAAAAAAAGAGGCAGGTGATGCGAAATCTCAACTTGAATTGAAGGTGTTGCCTTCCAATTTAAAATATCCTTTCCTTGATGACGGTTGTAACAAATTGGTTATCATTAGCAACATTTTATCTGACAATGAGGAAAACCGGTTAATTCAAGTTTTGAAGAAAAATCAAGAAGAAATAGGATGTACTCTTTCTGATCTTAAAGGCATAAGTCCCTCTTATTGTATGCATCGCATATTCATGGAAGAGGATTTCAAACCGGTCGCTCAACCGCAACGCCGTTTGAATCCAACGATGAAAGAAGTAGTGAGAAAAGGGGTTGTCAAGCTCTTGGATGCCGGTATGATTTACCCGATTTTCGATAGTCCTTGGGTAAGTCTGGTCCATGTTGTGCCTAAAAAAGGAGGAATGACCGTGATCCAAAATGAAAAAAATGAGTTGATTCCGATAAAAACAGTAACGGGTTGGAGGATGTGTATAGATTATAGGAGGCTAAACACCGCTACAAGAAAATACCATTTTCCACTTCCGTTTATGGACCAAATGTTAGAGAGATTGTCGGGCCAATAATTCTATTGCTTTTTGGATGGTTATTTCGGGTATAACCAAATTTAGGTGGACCCGGATGACCATGAGAAGACGGCATTCACTTGTCCTTTTGGGATTTTTGCCTACCGAAAGATGTCGTTTGGTTTATGCAACGCACCGACAACGTTTCAACGTTGTGTTCAAGCAATTTTCTCCGATCTTATTGAAAAGACGATGGAGGTATTCATGGACGAATTCTCCTTTTTCTGAGCATCTTTTGATCTTTGTTTGAGAAATTTGGAGGTTGTTCTTGAACGGTGTGTTGAGACGAATTTGGTATTGAACTGGGAGAAGTACAATTTTATGTTTACGGAGGGGATTGTGCTTGGCCACAAAGTCTCCTCTAAAGGTCTTGAGGTTGATCAAGAAAAAATTGAAGTGATTGAAAAGTTGCCTCCTCCAACTAATGTCAAAGGCATCAGAAGTTTTCTCGGACATGCGGGATTCTATCAGAGGTTCATCAAGGATTTCGCGAAGATTGCAAAGCCTTTGAGCAACTTGCTCAACAAAGATAAGTCCTTTGATTTTGATGAATCTTGCAGGTTTGCTTTTAATGTTTTAAAGAAAAGTTTGACTACCTCACCCATAATCGTCGCACCTAATTGGAAAATGGATTTTGAACTCATGTGTGATGCGAGTGATTATGCGGTGGGTGCAGTTTTGGGTCAACGGGAAACAAATTTTTTCATGCTATACACTATGCGAGCAAAGTCTTAAATGAAGCTCAAATAAACTATGCAACAACTGAAAAAGAGTTGCTTGCGATAGTGTATGCATTGGAAAAATTTTGTTCCTATTTGATTGGTTCGCGAGTTGTCGTTTACAAGGATCACACGACGATTAAATATTTGCTCACCAAGCCCGATTCTAAACAAAGGCTAATTCGTTGGATCCTCTTGTTGCAAGAATTTGATTTGGAAATTCGTGACAAGAAAGGATCTGAGAATTTGGTGGCATATCACTTGTCTCGTCTTGTAAATGTAGACGTGACCAAAAAGGAATTAGAGGTCAAAGAGGAATTTCTGGATGAAAAATTGTATATGGTGCAAGTTAGACCATGGTTCGCCGACATGGCTAATCACAAAGCCGCCAGATTAATACCGGATGGTCTAACTCACCATCAAAAAAATAATTTTTTGTCGGATGCCAAGTCTTTTGTTTGGGATGAACCATATTTGTTTAAGCTTGGTGTCGACAACCTTTTGCGAAGATGTGTGTCAATTAATGAAGCCACGAGCATACTTTGGTATTCTCACAACTCTCCGTATGGAGGACATTTTAACGGGTTAAGAACGACAACGAAAGTCCTTCAATCGAGCTTTTATTGGCCTTCTTTATTCAAAGATGCACATGCGCATGCCCAAAGTTGTGACAAGTGTCAAAGAAGTGGTGGAATTTCAAAGCGGCATGAAATGCCTTTACAAAACATGTTGAAAATTGAAGTGTTTGATTGTTAGGGAATTAACTTTGTTGGACCTTTTCCATCTTCATTTACCAGCGAGTATATTTTGGTCGCAGTTGATTACGTTTCCAAATGGGTAGAGGCAATAACATGTGCTAAGGCCGACGGAAAAACTGTGATAAAATTTTTGAAAAGAAACATTTTTGCTCGATTTGGTACTCCGCGAGTGTTGATAAGTGACGGAGGATCCCACTTTTGCAACACTCAGCTTGAAAAAGCCTTGGAGCAATATGGTGTTAAGCACAATGTTGCAACACCATATCATCCTCAGGCCAATGGGAAAGCGGAGGTATCGAACCAGGAAATTAAAAGAATTTTGGAAAAAACGGTGTCATCCTCAAGGAAGGATTGGTCAAATAAGCTAGACGATGCTTTGTGGGCTTATCAGACGGCTTTTAAAGCTCCGATTGGTCTTACACCTTTTAAAATAGTCTATGGTAAGAATTGTCATTTACCGGTCAAGTTGGAGCATAAGGCGTTTTGGGCCTTGAAATTTCTGAATTTTAAGCCAACTTTGAGCAGTGATAGAAGAAAAATGCAATTGCATGAATTGGATGAATTGCGTCTCCAAGCGTATGATTCCAATAAGCTTTACAAAGATCAAGTCAAAACTTACCATGACAAGAAAATAGTGACCAAACAGTTTGAAGTATGGCAGCTGGTCCTACTCTTCAATTCTCGATTAAAATTGTTCCCAAGTAAATTGAAATCAAAGTGGTCTGGTCCATTTCGGATTCGGGAGATTAAGTCATATGGGGCAATAGTCATTGAAGACGCAAAGACAAATGAGAGTTGGACAATTAATGGTCAGAGGTTGAAAATTTATCTTGGAGGTGATTTCGAGCGAAATCCTGCCGTTGTTCCTTTTTGTGATCCTTGAGGTTGCATTGGACCGTCGAGCTTAGCCGACGTTAAACAAGCGCTTGTTGGGAGGCACCCCAACATTGTAAGTATTTACTACTTTGTTTACTATTTTTAAGTATTTGTGAAGTTTTGAGATGTTGGTAAAGGTCGCAGAGTGCAGGAAATTTTGAAAAAAAATCTGTCATGTTAGCTGGCGTTCGCCTGGCGAACCTGGGGCGAGCATTCGCTGGCTCCTTCGCTTAGCGAACCCAGCGAGACATGTCATGTTGTTCTACCACATCAGTTAAAAAAGAGTGTAAATTTTGGGTGGGCCATACATTTGAGCCCATGACCCAACTCGTTTCTGAGAATTTTGAGAGGGAAATCCTAGTCTCCTTGTTCACTCTTTGCCTCTCCAACATTTTCAAAACTTTCTCTCCTCTCAAGAACTCTTTGCACGAATTGTCTCTGCAAGCACATTTCACCAAGTTCTTCCTTTTTCACTTGCAAAGTTCAGGTTTAAACATCCTTTTCATTTTTATTTCTGTTTGACAGTAGGTTAGGGACTGGATTGGATTTTAGATGTAAATCACTTAGGTTTTCAAAGTTCATGTACCTCTATTCATAATGTTTATGTGCTACATGTTGTAAATTAATCAAGCATTATGAATAGGGTTCTGTTTTAAAAGTGAGTTTGTTGTTGGACTGATTGTTTGAGATTGTTTTTCTGCATTTTCGTGGGTTCGCTGCCGTGTTCGCTTCGCGATCCTGGGCGAATTCGCCAGCATTCGCTTAGCGAACCTGGGGCGAATGTTCGCCAGCCTTCTCCTAACGACCCCTGGAGTGAACAAAACTAAATTTAATTATTTTTTTTATGAAGTTTGAGTCTCTTGCTGTGTTGGCTCTTTTCACTAATGTGTTGGTTTGCTGCTTGTTGTGTTTTATTGGTTGTTTTGTGCAGATGGCACCTAAGATGGCAACTAATCCTGCAAAGAAGAGAAAATCCACAACTTCGCGGAAAATACCAATTTGGTTCGATGACGCTAGATTTAGAGGAGCCAAGCAGGTTGCACGTTACGAGACCTTGGAAAAGAAACGTATTTTGGCAGAGAAGAGGTTTAATCTAAGCGACCATGGAAGTTATAGAACGGTGGATGCACTTTTGGCAGCAAAGAAGTGGGATCACTTAATGACACCTCTTAATGGTTATAACGCGGAGATTATCCGTGAATTTTATGCAAATGCGCTTCCCGAAGATAGGGAGCTTTTTAGTTGGACGTCTCTAGTGAGGGGGGTTGTGGTGAGGTTTGATAGGAGGACTATAAACACGGTTCTTGGTGATCCGTTGCCATTGGTAGGTACTCGGTTGGATGCTTATCATAAAGATCTTCATCTTCATCATGACATTCAGAAGATGACCAGTGATCTGCTCGTTCCGGGTAAAGATGTGGAATTCAACCCATCCGGGGTTGCGATTAGATACCGGAGAGTGGATATGCAACCCTTGGTCCAACTCATTTTACTTTTTGTGCTTACAAACATCAAGCCAAGGTCACATCATAGCACCACCCCTATACAGTTGACCCACCTTATCTATAGCATTCTTACGAATGTAGAGATTGACGTGGCCCGCATTATTGCTGATGAGATCAAGGCAATTGTTCTGAGTGGTCTTGGAGGTACTGCTGCTCGGGCGAATGCCCCGCTTGCTTTCCCGTGTCTCATAATGTCGTTGTGTGCTCATGCTGGGGTTGATATACCTGCACGCCGACAAGTCACGATTCCTTCAGCTATAGATGATCGTTATGTGGGCAAATATTGTAAGCCCATAGGGGCAATTGGTGATACGTCTGGTGCTGGTACTGATGCTAGCACAGGGGATGGTGGAGCTTCTGGTTCGGGGTCACATGCATTTTATCCTTTTCAGCATGAAATCTGTCAGTACAACTGGGATTGAATAGCTGCTTCTCAGTGCGCCATGACTGACTTACATGATTCCATACAGGTTCTTCAGTTGCAGATTCGCGATCTTGCCGGTGAGCATTCTTTGATGTCTAGGGAGCAGTTCCTAACATATGCTGGTTGGCCTGAGGTCAGGCCAGTACTCGGAGGGGAGGAGGATGCAGTTGATGATGTTGCTGAGGAGGCTGATGATGATGATGAGGCGACTGGTTTGGCCCGTGGTTCAGAGGAGGAGGATATTGAGTTGTCCGAGGAGGACTGATTTTGGAGTTCAGATTTTGTACTTCCTTTGTGCTACAAAGTGAAGTTTTATCATGTTTTATGTATTTTGTTTTATTTCAGTTTATTATTGATGTACTTTATCCACTATGTTGGATTATTTTGGGTTGTATGATGTATTTGTGCCCTTGGTGGTATTTTTCTTTGACTTTGTAGGTGTGTTTACACCATTACATTCCTATTATTATTGGTATTATGTTTGAAATTTAATGTTGTTTTATGTTAACTTTAGTTTAGTTTTTTTTTAGTAGTGGTTGAATGGTGCTTGTGAATATTTAATGTTTCCTTCATTTATTGATGAAACTTGGGGAATTTTAGGTTGGCGATTCTTGATCTTAAAAGAAGATTCTTCCAAGTTGGATGGCGATGATAGTAATTTAAGCATGATATTGTCGGCAAGGTACATAGTTACCTAGTTCTAGAATTTAAAATGTGTTAGAATTTGTGTCTTTGTACAAATGAAAATTGTGTTTCTTGTTACAACTTTATTGATTGCTTATGTCATTTAGGTCCAAAAATCACAAAAGAGAGAAACCTCCAGGTTATACTATATGCTTTGGATTGATGATAGATTTTGTTTTATACTTTTAATTCATGCTTTATCTTGTGATTTGTGTGATTTTGTGGAAGTATTAGAAAGGATAAAGACACTTGTTGATATTGAGCACAACCATTTCCAAACAGTAATTTACCCGTGAGTAGAAAGAATTTGTTAGCCCCTTTGCGCCTAAATTGTTTAGATCTCTTTTAGTGATGAACTTTGTGTTGTACATATTTTGAAAATCAAGTTCATCATTGAATTTTTGTGAGCTTCTAAAAATTTTTCTTCTTGAACCTTGGAACTTTTGTTTTAATTGACTTCCTTGCCTTAAAAAGCAAGGAAAATTCACGTAAGGTTGAGTCGAAAATAAGTTGGGGAGAATGAAAAAGAAGATTGGTGAATTACTCAAAATTGTCAAAACATTTAAGCAAGCATGAAAAGAAAAGAGTATGTGAATATTTGTGTACAAAAGAGAAAAAGAATGCTTGCTTGAATGAAAAAAATAGATCCAATAATTGTGCAAGGAAGTTTGAGAATGTGTGATAAAGAAAAAATGGGTGAATGAAGTTGAGATGTTGTGAATACCTTGTAGAGTGAATGTTCTTTTGCATCGGCAATTTCGATTCAATGGCCTTTAGAAATGTCCCTTTATTGTTAACCCGACCAAGCTATAACCTTGAAGCCCTTAGTGATCTTTTGCTTCCATGATTTCTTTTGTGATCATTTAGATATTGTATGAATTGCTTAGTATTTGCATCATTTGTCATTTGAGTGAAATTTTCTCGTGCTTGTGTGCGCGTTTTCCTTCAATCCTTTTTCGAAGAGGAGTGTTAGAATGACATGTGCATGATGATTTAGTTGTCTCTTGAAACATCGTTTGAAAGTTGTTTAAGAGTCAAGTTCTTTTACATTGTCAATTCTAGGATTGTGTAATTGTTGCCTTGTTGTAATTGTTGTTTATTTGAGCCGTTTATCTTGTCTTGGTTGCATTTTATACTCGAGAAAATCCTCTTGTTTTCAATGAGAGGCATACTTTGCTTGAGGACAAACAAAGAGTTAGTTGGGGAGAGTATGTTAGATGTCAAACATGCTACATATTTGTATTCAATACTTGGCATTTTTCAATACTTTCTATGTTTAACTTGTTGATTTTAGTGGTGAATTGTTGTTGTTCTTCACACATTATAATCTATTTTTGATGCTTGTAATTTGTGTGCTATTGTGCAGAAATAGGCATGAAATGATCAAGAAAGTAAGACACAAGGAGTTGATGTAAGCTGCCAAAGAATCAAGAAAGCAACAGCAGGGTTCGCTAGGTGAATCCTGGCGAACTCACCAGCGAACGTTCGCCTAGCGAACGGTGGCGAATCTTCCAGCGAGGAGGCCCAAAAAGAGTCAGTAGGAAAAGGGGGTAAAATTCTCTTAGCAAAGTGCTAGTGAGTGTTCGCTGCTTTGCTCGCTGGGCGAAGGTCCTGGCGAAGGACCCTTGGGTGAGGCAGGGGCTAAAGGACCCAAAATTCGCTGGGGAGAAGGTTTTGGCGAATGGCTCGCTTAGCAAATGAAACGTTCGCCTAGCACACCCGCGATAACAACTGAGGGCGGTTTAAGTTTCTGATGCACTTAAAGTGCCATTTTTTTGATCCATTCGCTAGGCGAGTGAATCCTTCGCTAGGCGAAGTTTGCAGAATTTTAGTATCTTTTAAATAGATTTTTACTTTTCCTGGAAAAAGGATACTTGCTATTTTTCACACAAAAAACATAGTTTTCTGAACTTTGATAATCCAAGAGTGAATTTTCACATAGAGAAGCTAAAGTCACATCCAATCTCGATTATTCGACTCGGATGTTCTTTCATCTCCTCTTGAAACTTGTCATTCAAGCTACCATGAGAATGAGTAGCTAAACACTTTTGTGTTAAGGTTAGATATAGTTGATCTTGATCATATGTATTTCTTTTGATCTTTTGTATATGAACAAGGTTATTGATCAATATAGATGACGTTATTTGTTCTTAATGATGTATGTGTGGTTTGTATTACTCTAGACATAGATTTTACAAATCATGACCTAATATTTTCATCTCTTAAAAACCAAACTCTAGACATAGATTTGGGATTTGTTATTCGCTTTGTGTTGATCTTAACGGTTGTTGTTTCGATTGTTAGCATGAGACATCATCTAACGGTCTAAACAACGACACTCACGAATTTGCTTTAGACATAAACTTATTCGAGAGGATACGCGGTTGTATTGGTCAGAACTGAGTTCATATGCTTGATTAATCGGATATGTATGAAAGGGATTAGCGAAACCTAATCTTGACATGCTTTTCTAAAACCCTTACAAACTCTTTGCTACAAATTTACTCTTTGCTACAAATTTACGTTAAACAAAATCAAGAACCATTTGAAACTCTTTAACTTAAAACGTTGCGACTATTGAACGGCAAGCATCAAAATATCGCACAATCCATGCGGATACGATAACCCCCCGAAATACTGTTCAACATTGACGCAGTAAACCTATCAAAGGCATTCATCATAAGAGCAATGGAACCAATATCTCCTTGAGAAAACAATAAAATTTCATCTGGAAAAGATAAGTTAGTGAGGTTGAATTTCTCGCATTTGGCATGGTGGTTAAAGTTCATATTCAGTTGCATCCTATACAAAACTCTGTTTAAGTATTCCATGACGATCACAAATAACATGGGTGACATTTGGTCCCCCCTGCCTGGCCTGCATACTAGTCTATCGATGACCATTAATGTTGAAAGTATAAGAAACCGAGGATACATCAAGCATGATCCATCTTATGAAATGGCAAGGTATTCTTATTTCCTTCAAGATGCACTCCAGGGCATTCTAATCGACCATGTCGTAAGATTTTTGGAGGTCAATCTATATCATGCATCTAGGTGTTCCATTTTTCCGAGTGTAGCCCTTAATAAATTCACAGCCTAACAGAGTATGATTATGTATTTGCTGAATCAGGACAAAAACGTCTTGAGATTTGCTAACAATGGTTCCAAGCACCTTACTTAATCTAGTTGTGATGATTTTGGAGATAATTTTGTAAACTGTTGTGTAGACAATTATGGGCATGTAATCCTTGATAGTCATAACCTCACCACTTTAAGGAATAAGCGTGACTAACGTATTGTTAAAGGTCTTAAAAAACTTTTCATTCTGTAGCGAGCGATTTTGGACGCGGTTCTTAAGCGCTGGTCGCTCTCTGCGGTTGAGCTTAAACTACAGGTCGATTCATTTTTTATCCTATTGTGAGCTGAATAAGGAAGGGAAATAGATGTCTCCAATTAACCCTGCTTTGCATACTGAGTTTAAACAGCGGTTTGTTAGGTTACGAATGCTATCAATGTGGGGGGGCCTTTGTACTGGTTATTTGTATTTTCGCCAATACGGTTTTCTTTCTTTCTAGGACTTTCTAGCGGGGAACAAGGGTTAGGATGTTAGGACTGATGCTTTTGAATTACTGCTTTTGATTGATGGAGATATGGGATTTGGGTTTTTTGTTGATTGCGCTCGCTAAGATCTTTTCTTTCGATCTTATGCCTACGTATTCCCGTTTACCGAAACAGGGAAATCAGAGCGTTCGTAGTTCCTCCTATTCTATGGGAGGAAATGGGTGTTTTTGGTGTCTTATTCAAAGCCCAAGACGTGAAGCGAAAGGTGGTTTGTATCTTGTTCAAAGCCCAAGATGTGAAGCTGAAGGGTCTATTTGTGTCTTGTTCAAAGCCCAAGACGTGAAGCTGAAAAGTCTATTTGTGTCTTGTTCAAAGCCCAAGACGTGAAGCTGAAGGATCTCGACTTTAGAGAGAATTTGTCATCTCTAAAGAAGGGTTTGTCTGTCCCAACTGTTGGGTGACTGGTTATAAAGGAGAATTACTTTAACCGGGATACGCGGATCCTAGCAATGCCATAATTTCCTTTAAAGGGGATTTTAACCTGAAGGAGAAGACTTTAACTCAGTGTAAAGCAATGCTATCTTTCCTTAGGAATTTCTCATGCTAAAAGAGGGACAGTGGCATGGATGTAGATGATCCAAAGGCTTGCCGCTTACAGCGATTAGATGAAGGGGAAAGGAGTTGTTGATGTTTGTATACTGTGAACGAGGCACAACTTTGATGCTAAAAGGTTGATTGGATCAACCAGTGGTTTTCTTATACAAAGCCTAAGAGGAGGCTATTGGCCCAACAAGAGGGAGTTTTTATGTGTCTCGTACGAAGCCCAAGAGAGAGGCTAAAAGGGTTGACTCAACAGGAGAATCTTTTATACTCAACAAGAGAGTCTTTTATATCTCGTACGAAGCCCGAGATGGAGGCTAAAAGGTTTTTGACTCAACGAGGGAGTCTTTTGGTATCTCGTATAAAGCCCGAGATGGAGACTATTTGACTCAACAAGAGAGTTTTTGTATCTCGTACAAAGCCCGAGATGGAGGCTGTTGTTTGTTTGGCTCAATAAGAACCTTTTTGTATCTCGTATAAAGCCCGAGATGGAGGCGAAAGGGGTAATTGACTCAATGAGGGAGCTTTTTATATGTCTCGTACAAAGCCCGAGAGAGAGGCTAAACATTGTTTGACTCCGCTGGGGAGAATTTTGGTATCTCGTACGAAGCCCGAGATGGAGGCTAAACGTTTGCTTCGCTGGGAAGAATCATTGAACAAAGCCCAAGAGGAGGCTATGGTAACTATTTTAGTTGAGTGACAGATCCAATATACTGATTTTAAAAGAGAAAATCAGTTCTTATATGAGTAACACTGTACTCAGGGATTTGATTTGAGGATCAGGGATATTTCCCTCTCTTTGAGGAAACGGGAAATCCAAAGGGTATTGAGACTGTCCGAGTCTACGGGTTTCCTTCCTATTTAACGAAGGGGTAACTTGAGAATGTCTTTGAGACTCAAGGAGATTAGACTGTCCAAGTCTAGAGTTTTTATCTTTGGTACTATGCTTTGAGAAACAGTAGTAGACTCTATGAAAGGACTGTTCTATGAGGATGACTAGGTTCTGTTCCTATACCTCTAGGAGGTCGTCGGGACAATTTGTACGAAGCCCAAGAGGAGGCTGGAAACTTTTAAGAAGCCGACGGGTCCTTGTACTAAGCCAAAGAGGAGGCTATCATTCCCGGAGGAAGAGATCATTATACGAAGCCTAAGAGGAGGCTGTGAATACTTCTAAGAAGCCGTAGGGTCCTTGTACGAAGCCCAAGAGGAGGCGGGGTTGCTTTTAGGAAGCCTGTGGGTCCTTGTACGATGCCCAAGAGGAGGCCGATGCTTTTAAGAAGCCCGTGGGTCCCCAAACCCCGAGAAATTCAAGGCAAGCTATTCACAAGGAATAGATCAAGTCAGGAAAGTTCGAGAATTTGGAAGAAACTCAAAGATGCCATTCACGGAGAAGACATTCATCTTGGGGAGTAGAGTTTCTTGACAATTCCTAATGAGGACAGCCGAAGAGAAGACTGTATCTGGTGATCCTATTGGGGATCTAGTTGTCTATTTCTACGAATAAACGAAACGGCGTCACCTAGTTCTAGACGTAGTTGCCGGGGAAACTCTAAATATCTATACTATTATTACACAGTTGATATGAGTTTATGAAAGAAGACTTACAGCGAAACAGCCCCACAATACAGTTATATATATATATGAGTTTGTGAAAGGAGACTTACAGTGAAACAGCCCCACAATACAGTTATATACATATGAAAGCGGTAAATGAAAGCGGGTAAACACTTACTCGGTTGTAGAGCTTCCATGCTGTTTGGTTAGTTGTTCAACAATGAAAGATTGAAAACAACAGTATATTCAAAATCAAAGGAGAAAGTGCTTTGAAAAAGAAAGATTTGGGGCTTACAGCTCAAGGAGAGGCCCAGAGTTTTATCAGTGAGCGCACTGTTTAATTTGTACATAGGGACTTATACAAGTGACTGAGGCCCAAGAAAGGTTTTATGTACAAAGGGATGGGTCTTACACTCTATTAGAGGCCCAAGTGAGTTTTAAGAAAAGAAATGGGTCTTACTACTCGAGGGTAGGCCCAATGGTTAGTTTTGAAAAGGGCGACGGTCGCGCCGAGGTTTTGGAAACACCGTGGGACTTATACAAGTGACTGAGGCCCAAAATTTTGGTATTTACAAAGGGATTAGGTCTTACACTCTAATAGAGGCCCAAGGAGTTTAAAGAAAAGAAATGGGGCTTACAACACGAGGGGAGATCCATAGTCTTTATTTTCAAGATGAATATTCACTTTTAAAATGCTTAAAAATAATTAAAAATGAATTTATTTACAAAAATACCAACTATATTAAATAAATAATATAAATTTGATTTTTTTGTAGAATAAAATATTTTACTATTTTTGTGATTTTTCAGAAAAAGAACCAATAAAAAATAATCAAAATTGAAGGAGTTATTAATTTTCCAAATTATTAAAAAATAATAAGAAAAATGAGAAAATATAAAAAAAGAGGGGTTGGGTCTTACACTCTATTAGAGGCCCAAAGTGTATTTTTGTACAAAAGATGGGGCTTACAACTCAGGGAGAGGCCCAAAATATTTTCAGTTTGAAAATGACGATCGTGCCGAGATTTTTAACGTATCGGGACTTATACAATAGCTGAGGCCCAAAATTGTTTTGGTTAAAAGGGGATTGGGTCTTACACTCTAATAGAGGCCCAAAAGTTTTGAATGGGTCTTATAGCTCGAGGAGAGGCCCAAGGTTATTTCTTAAAAAGGCGACGATCGCGCCGTTTGTTTTTTACGGTATCAGGTAGAGCTGTCAAAATGGGCCGAAGCCCATGGGCCGGCCCGCCGAGCCCGAAAAAAGTTAGGGCTTGGGCCTTATTTTTGGAGCCCATATTATTCCGGGCCTTTTTGAGCCCGGCCGGAAAAAGCCCGAAAAAAAATGGGCCGGCCCGTATGAGCTATGGGTAGCCCGTCAGCCCGACAACTTTTTTTAAAAGAATTAATTTAACTATTTGGCCCATATATAAATTAATAAATATATATAATTGGACCTAAAAAATAAATTTGGCCCAAGAAACATTTGGATACAATGTGTTAGTGCTTCTTTGGTTTGGTCCACACACACTTCAGTGACTACCAGAACATTAATTTCTATTACATTATATTACATTACAGTATTCTAAAATGAATACATTACATTAAGATCATTAAAATGAGTATTAATTTCTATAACATTATATATTAAAATGAGTATTAATTTCTATTACATTATATATTACTTAAAAAATGAATTTTTAAATTTTTTTTTTAAAATGGGCCCGTTTAGGGCTGGGTAGCCCGCAGCCCAGACAGGGCTGGGCCTGGGTAGTAAAAAAGGAGCCCGTATTCAAAATGGGCTTTTTGAGCCCGGCCCGGAAAAGCCCGAGGCCCGCCAGGGCCGGCCCGTTTAGGGCCGGGCTACCCGTTTTGACAGCTCTAGTATCGGGGCTTATACAATGAATGAGACCCAAAAATGATTTGGTCAAAAAAGGATTTGGTCTTACACTCTATTAGAGGCCCAAGTGTTTAAAAAAGATTTGTTAGGGTGAAAATCAAAGAAAACCCCAATTTCATTTTTTAGGCATTTTTTCAAGAAAAATTAAGTAAAAAATGATAAAATATCAAATAAAATCATTAAATAATGATTAAAGTTTATGAAAAAAATATTTTATCAACATAAATATTTAAAATCATTTTGGTTTTAAAAATCAAGAAAAAAAAGAAATCATTTTAAAAGCATTTAAAACAATTTAAAACACTATTTTTAAATATATTAAAAATAATACTTTTTTTTATTTTTTTTGTATTAAAATATTATGGGGTACGAATTGGAAAATGATGATTTTTTGCTATGTGAAAAAAATTGGTTGAGTTTTGAAAATAAAAAGTAAGAAAAAAAGAAAAGATATCAAAATATCATTTTCGACATTTTTTTGGGGTAAAAACGACTACCGAAACTTTAATTTTCAACACGTTTTTATCAAATTTCAAACACTCATAACTCTCTCAATTTTTATCGGAATCAAAACCCGGAAATACCTGCCTGACCGATTTTTCGCAAGGAATCCGATGATATTACTCACGCGCAAGGAAAATCGACGTATAAAACGCAGAAAAAACTGCTATCGATTAAAAAATATCGTTCCGCGCCGAATTTCCAACACGCGTAACTCTCTCGATTTTTATCGGAATCAAAATTCGGAAGTACCTACCTGACTGATTTTTTGCAAGGAATCCGATGGTATTACTCACGCACGCGGAAAATCGACGTATAAAACGCAGAAATTAAAAAACAAAAACTGCTATCGATTAAAAACATCGTTCCGCGTTGAATTTCAAACACGCGTAACTCTCTCGATTTTTAACCGAATCAAGATCCGCAAAAGCCTATCCTGACCAATTTTTCTCAAGGAATCCAATGGTATCGCTCACGCACGCCGAAACTCAACGTATAAAACGCAGCGATAAAAAAACCAGAGCTGCTGCGTGTAAAAACATCGTTTCGCGTAAAATTTTCAACGCGCGTAACTCTCTCGATTTTTAACCGAATCAAGATCCGCAAGAGCCTATCTTGACCGATTTTTCGCAAGGAATCCAATGGTATTACTCACGCACACGGAAAATCGACGCACAAAACGCAGAAATTAAAAAACAAAAACTGCTATCATTGTTTTCGACGCTGTTTCGCGTAAAATTTCCAACGCGCGTAACTCTCTCAATTTTCATCGGAATTGAAATCCGTAAAAACCTATCTTGACCGATTTTTCGTAAGGAATCCAATGGTGTTATTCACGCACTCGGAAACTCACTTACAAAGCGAAAAAAACAGATCCGCTATCGTTAATTCGACGCCGTTTCGCGTAAAATTTCCAACGCGCGTAACTCTCTCAATTTTCATCGGAATTGAAATCCGTAAAAACCTATCTTGACCGATTTTTCGTAAGGAATCCAATGGTGTTTCTCATGCAAACTAAAACTTAATGTATAGAATACACCAATGAAGAAAAGACAGAACTGAACATGGTTTCAAAACAACCAAAATTCCACATAAAAACATGTCAAAATGCAAACAGTGGGAGGATCACAACATACACATTAAGGACTACATATTTACCTCAAGAATTGTTCAATATGATGCATGTATGTGGACAACAAAGGAAAGCATGATTCAAAGAATTCAAGTTGTGGATTTTACCTCTTTTTTGGAGATTTTGGGCAACCTTCCAAGTGCTTTGTTCCAGAAATGATTTGATGCTTTGGACAACCTCAAATGACCTCTTAGAAGCTTTTAGGATGGTTGGAATTGGCTGGAAACCTCTGGAGCAAGTTTGTGCACTTTCTCGCGAAATGGTCAAAAACGGCCAAAATGCCAACTCTCTCAAATGGTGTTCCAGATGTGTGGCACCATTTGGGATAGTTCAAAGATGATATTTAGAGTGTGTTTGAGGTTTTATCTGGTTTGGAAAGTGACTAAATCAAGACATGGCTTGAAAAATGCAAAAAAGTGTCATTTTGAGGTTTTGAGGGGTGACTTTGTGATGTTGTGATTACAGGTCACTTTTGATGGTTTGCACAGCTTACATATGATATATATGAGGTGTGTGTGTGATTAGTTTGAGTGGAATTGCTCTCTAGCTCAAAAACTCAGAATTTCCTTACTAATGAAGGCATTTTGGAGTGAAAGAGAGAATTTGAGGAAAGCATCTGTTTGATGGCTTTGGTGTACTCAAACTGAGCACAAATGAGCTCTATTTATAGTAGAGCAAGTTTGTTTTGGGATCCACAGTGAATGGCAACTGCAGCAGGTGTTTGTTCCATGTTGGCCAATGGAAATGCAAGTCTCCTCTAGCCATTGACTAGAGGTTAGGGCACAGGCTGTTGGTTCCCTTGGTCTTGGATAAGTCTTGACTAATTTCAGATGAGAATGGCTCAGTACATGCCACCTCTAAGCATCCATTAAATGCTCCAAACCAAAATTGGAGTTTTGTCCCTCTTTTAGGGATTTCTAGGCTTTGACATGCTTTTCTTTGTTCCTTGGACTTGGGAGGTTCATGGATCAGATCATCCCACTTGGATTTGATCCTTAGATGTGTCCAAACTGATGACAAGGCTTGAAAATTCGTGTGGCACAAAAAATGTGCAAACTGCCTTGAAAAATTCAGCTTCAGCAAGCCATTTTGTAAGATCCATAACTCCCTGTTCGAGTATGCTATATGGACGTTCTAGGACTTTTCGGAAAGCTTAGATGACGTACTTCAACTTTGATGTTTAACATTAGACCTGGTTCAACATGGATCATGGAGAAAAACAACCTTGAAGTTGGGACATTGTGCTAAAAAATGTCAATTTTAACTTTTTAGCCATTTTGATCCAAGCATAACTCAAAATCCTTAATGAATTGGACTTAGGTCTAGTTGAAGTTTTTGTAGAGGGTAATGAGGGCTACAAATCAAGCTTTGGATGGGGAAAAATGGCTTTGTGGTTTAGGAGTTATGATCCTCCAAAGTTGGTACCCTTGCTCTTTTTTTCATAACTTAGAAAAATTTCTAAGTTTTTATGGTTACCCCTTTTACAAGTTATCCCACTTTCTTTGATTTTTCTTGATGAATGATGATTCCAATCTCACATTAATATCATTTTAGGGTTAAAAACCATTTTTATGAAAAATCTCAAAAAGTCAAAGTTTGACTTTTGTGCACAGTTGACTTTTTATCAGATGAATTCCAAACCGTGCGATTCTTCAGGAAATCATGTCCTTGACCTAAATCAAAATTGATGGACATGTTCCAAGGGTGTTATAGGGTATATTTAATCGTGTCCCACGGCTTGGGAGCATGTCCTGGTCAAAAGTCAAAGCTACAGTTGACTTTTCTCGCGAAACCCCAACTGTGGTTCAGATGAAATTGAAACTTGTTGCTCAAGCTTCTTGGGTCAATCCATTGTTGCAAATGGATCAACGTGGTATGTTGGAGACCCTCAAATCATGTCTTGAGGTCTTGGCTCATGATTTGTCCCAAAAGTCAACTTAGGGGTGAATTAGGTCAAGAAACCCTAATTCCTGATTTTTGATGTATGCATCCCCTGAGGCTAAATTGACTTGATGATGGGGTTTATGATGTTTCATGGAGCATTTTAGGTTATGCTTTGAAGCATTGGCTCATGCCCAGAGGAAAATTTCCATCTGGAGGCCCTAGTCGACCAAACCCTAATTTGGTGACATTGGCGATCCTGAAGCTTGATCCACCTAGAAGGGAGCAGCCTTGTGCTTAATCCTTGAAGTGGGAGTCCTCTTGATCCATTGCGGATATTTGAAAGGCTAGACAAGTTAAAGATCATGTCATTCCTTGATTGATCCTTTGTCTAAGAGCTCTGCGAGGACTTGAAACCCTAAATCCTGTTTGTAGTGAATGCTTACCCACCTTTGGGGAGACTAATGAGGTACAAAGGTACATCCATATTGTGCTGATGATTTGCACAATGATGGGAAATCTTAGTGGTCAAAATTTGGGGTATGACACATTCACAAGGAAATCAAGGACAATAACAACCACATCATTCTTGACAGTCAGCCAACTGGACTTAAAATTTTTTGCTCAGAATCCATCAATTCCTGGAATCTTTAGATCCCCAATGGAATTCATGGCTGCAAAGATTTTGGGTTCTGTAACATCACTCACCAAAGTTTCTTTCTGCTCCATGGATAAATGAGGTCCATCCTTCATGGCCTGAACATCAAAGTCATTAGAGGCTCCCATCAAATTTGTATAATAGTTTAGAATTTCCTCTTCAATATCAGTTTGGGAAGAAACAATCGTGGCATCCTCTTTGTACAACATATTCATCTTCTTTGCATTATTTTCTGCCCTTATGGATGCGCGGAAATGAGAGTTGTTACCGTCCCACAGCCTGAGCCAGTCCAACTTCGATTTTTGATGTAGGGTCTGTTCCTCTAACTCATTCTAGTGGATAACCACTTCAATGTATCTCTTAACCTCCTCAATTTTGGTTCTATTCATTTTATCACTAATGGGAGCAGCTTGAGCACTATTGAGATCAACCCTAGCTTTGACAATGTTTTGGTGGATGTTGAAGACTGGTTTGCTGAAATTCTTCAAAACAAGTTGAATTCTCTTCAATTTCTGCCAAATAATATACATCGGTATGCCTTTAATATGCTGGTTCCAGTTATTCCTAACAGCTTCCTCATAACCATGTAACTCAACCACAAAATTAAGGAACTTAAAATGAGGTTTGCTAATCATCAGTTTCTCCTGCCCAGACAAATACAGTAGAGCATGATCTGAGACATTTGGAGGAATAATGTTTAGATTAGAACCAATGTTGGCTTGGAGCCATTCCACATTCCCCAAAATTCTATCAATTATAGAATATATTGTCCCTTCAATTTGTTTGTTCGACCATGTATATTAGTCACCCATACTTTCTTTTTCAAGCAACCCAACTTTGCTCATCATGTTGGTTAAATTAATATATTCAGCCTCAATCACTAATTTGCCTCTGATATGGCATTTGGTTTAAATCACATTGTTAAAGTCACCTATTAAACACAAGCTCCATGTTGGTTCTCATGGATTTCCTTAATATCCTTCCATAATCGCTTCCTTTGTTCAAGCTTATTGAGAGCGTAGATTGCCGTTAGCCAGTACAAAAATTTTCCAGTTAAATCAAATACTCCACAATAAATTATTTGGCTAGTGTTTGAGATGAGTTTAACATCTACCTCATTGTGATCCCAGTGCATCCAAATCCTTCCATTGTCATGAGAATCATAGTTGCCCACATAATTTTCCTTCCATTTGAGTTTCCTTCTAATAACAACAGACTTGTCTTTTTTCACCCTTGTTTCAAGTAGAATTCTAATAGCAGGTCGAAACTCTAGGAGACGAGAGCTAACCTCCCTAAGCTTACCTGTATTGTTTAGCCCACAAACGTTTCATGCGACTAACATGGGTCACCATCATGAATCACTGGGGAGTCATTCAAAACTTCTGGTTATTCAAACACATTGACACATTGAAGCCTACTTGTGTTGCCTTTAATACTTGTACCTTTACTTTTGTCCCTCCCATTTTTGTTGACTCTTGTCCAATCTAATTTGGGAGCTTCAATCTCTTTAGCATAGGCAGTAAATGCAGAAGAAACATGTTTGGCTTATTGTGGTGTGTTGTCTTCTGCCAGTTGTTTAGCTTTCGGTATCCACACCTTCTTGGTCTTCATGTCATCACACTTGTGTCCAAATTTGTGACATCTATCACAAAACAATGACTTCCATTTGTACTCCATAGGCTATTTCAGAATTTTCCCTTCTCGATCCTTGATGGTAATATCCTTAGCTATCTCTTGTATTACATCTACTTCCACTAAATTTCTGGCATAGGAGACACACAATTTGTTAGCAATACACTCGTATGTAACTAGAGGATTTTGAATTGCACTTCTAATTTTGCTAAGGCTCTTTGCTCCCCAAAGATGAAGAGGCAGTTGAGGGAGCTTAATTCATATCGGTAATGTTTGCAGCATGTCCTTCTTGAGGTTAAAATCTGGCTTCCATTCTCTGAGCAACATTGACATGTTTCGAATGGTGTAGGGGCCCTTCATCATCAATGTGTTCATATCCTTATGTGATCTAAACTTGAGGAGAAAGAAACCCTCCTTATGGTAGAATAAATCCGACAATTGTACAAAGTTCCAAGTTTTCACCATAAATTGTTTCACCATATTCATACTCAAGTCTCCTCCAAGAACATACATTATCAGAAAGATTCCCAAAACTTCAGTTCAGATTCGACATCTTCGTCTTCAATTTCGATTTCTATTTCCTCGTTAACTAAGGTTGGAGCAACATATTCAATCACCATTCCATTGCCCGAATTTCTGTTGTCGCCGAGTACATCGACCCATAACTTCCTTTCTGTTGAAGATTTTGATCCAATTTTAACAATCCCCATTTTCTAAGGTTCCATTTTTTGCCCTAGTTTCCTCAATATTATCCGACTTTTCAATGTCGCCTGAGTTGGTTTTGGTACTAAAACTTTCATGGTGAGTGTCTTCAGATTGTTGCACAGGCGTTACACGTATCTCTGGTGACGGTGGCATCGTCTTCTTCGACCTCCCACGCCCCCTCGTGCTCCCATTCTTGTGTGTAAAATTTCCTCTAGAAAACTTTTATTTTTAGTCTCTAAAATTTTTTAAATAATAATTATTAATAATAATTAAATTATAAAATTAAACTAATTTATAAAATGAATTTGATTAGAGTGTATTAATGATTCACACATATTAAAATTTAGAAATTAAAACTAAATAATTAAAATTTTACAAATACATTAGTTTAAGAGTATTTTTGTCATTTTAAAAAACTAACACACTTCTTTCTTTTCTATTTATTCTCTTTTTCTCTTATAACAAACAATACAAAAAAATCTATTCTCTTTCTCACCATTTTCTCTCTTTTACTCTTTCTCCCATTTTTCTCTCTTTACAACTTCTCCTCCCAGCCTAACTGACTTGTAGGACTGATTTTTTATTTTTTTTTGTTAAATTTTAAATATGAGTATATTGAAAAATATGGAAAAAAGTAGATATTTTACGGTATTAAAGTGGGAGGAGTTGGTTATCAACTAACTACATATAATTGGAAACTACCACCATTCTCCCTAATATACCCTTTCATTTAATCACACTTTCCACTAATAATAACCTTTAAATTGTAATTTACTAACTATTAATTCACCATCCAATCAAATTCACCCTTATTGCCAAGTGGCAAAAAAAAATTGAAATTTTCTTACCCTTTCCCTCTTTCAATCCCCAATTTCCCTCTCTTTCTCCCTCTTTCTTGTCTGCCTCTTTTCTCTCTCTTCCCTTCTTTCTCGTCTCCGATCTCTCTCTTTCCCTCTCTTTCTCGGCGTCCCTCCCCCTTCTCCCTCGTCTCTCTATCGTAGCTTCATTTCACCCTTTTCTCTTTTCTCTTTATTTTCTCCGCAAACCCTCGCACAGCCGCGGCTTTCACCGCCTTCTTTAAGTTCCGTCAACGATTTCACGAATCGGTTGTGCTGCTCAAGAATCGGTTGTGATGCAAAGTGGAGCAACTGATGAGAAGGTAAGTTGTATGGTGTTAACGGTTAACCATCCTCTCTGCATTTACTCATGCTTCCATATTTTGGCATTTTCTTTTTCGATACATGATGTTACACAGTTCCGGATTTGATTTTTTTTGAAGTTCTAACTTGAATGAGATTTATTTTTGAAATCAATTTATTCTGATATGGTTTGGTGAGATCTGGAAATCAGAATCAGATGTTGGATATATGGTTTAAGTTGACATAGTTTTTTTCCATGTAACAATGATATTTAATTCAAAACTTGAACTTTTTCTATACAATATATTCATGGTTTGGCTGCAACAGGGGTTCATTATTTACATATGTCTGACCCTACTTTACAGGATAGTTTTGGAACCGACGGGTGTGGAGTCGAGATGAAACATATTCAGCCATTGAAAGAGGTTACTGGTGTGCCTTTGGTTGATAAAACATTGTTAAAAATGAATTCAAATTTCCTCAGATTAAAGCCCACCCATGACACAAGGTTAGTAGCTGTTTACTCCCTAATTTCCTCTGATTCTCATGATTTGTAATCGATAAATATTAATACTTATGTAATATCCAGATCTTTCACAAAAGTTGAAGCAGTGGATCTTGTATCGAGGATGCTTCAGTATTCGCCAAATCTACGTTGCACTGCTGTAAGAAAGCTCTATTGTTTATTCAGTCACAGTACAGTTCTGTTTAGTTATTGTATTCAACAGAAGTGATGATTATATTTTGTTTACAGTTGGATGCATATGCCCATTTCTTCTTTGACGATCTTCGGGACCCAAATGTACGCTTACCGAATGGGCAAAAACTTCATCCTTTGTTTGATTTCACAGCTCAAGGTAACATGGTGATAAACTAAACATGATTGATCAAATGAAATTTTGTATGACTGCTTACATAAATAAATAATAAAATGTTGCATCTGATGAGTTGCGTCGGCGTCTCATTGTAAATTGGTTTTTGGATGAATAGATAACCAGGCCAGCAATGCTTCCTTCGCTAACAGTCCAGGTCTGTTAAGAACAACCAGCAAGATGATGGGGATAATGACGCTAAAATATGAAACAATGTCTGTCAAACTTGAATCTTAATAGATGCAATATTTCTGACAGAAGGTATGAAAAGTTTTCAAGTAAGTTGTTAAAAATTCTATAGCTAATTCTTCCAGGCTATAATTAAATATTTTGCAGGATGCTTATTAGGTTCTATGCTTTTGACTCAATAACAATTATCATGGAATGTTATTGGTAACATTTCCTTGATTTTTTTACAGGACTGGAAATGTTGAAAGTATTTAACTTGGGATTTATGGACATAGGAGATACATGTTTAGCTCATTTGAAAGGTAATTTAAAATATTGACTCAATTATATCTTCCTCTCTTCAATCCCCCCACCCACACGCTTTATGGCCAGCTAGGGAGCAAACTATCACCTTGTCTATAGAGTGCATGATGTGAAATCATAATTTAATGCCAAATGCCCCAAATCTGTTCAAAATAAATGTATAAAATGTAATTATATAAGTATGACTATTTCAGTAAAAAAAGTTGCTCACAAATGAAAGTTTACTCGATTTGATGTAAATACTTCGATCAAATATATTTATATTGGATTGATAATGTGGACCTGCTGATTGGAAATGTCATCTTCTAGATCAATAACTCTGTTGCAACTTTTGAAATATGTAGTGTCATACACGACTCATCGTGACAAACCTACCTTTCTATAATTTATGTAGACATGTCCTAATATCTGGTTCAAAACATATATAGTGTTACCATCTTGTGGAGTTTCATGGTTATAATCTTGTTTTCAGCTATTTGTCTTGTATTAACTTGTTTTGTACAGACTAGGAACTTCTGTGTGTAAAATGTCTGCACTGGTAAAAGAAATAACAGAAAAATGTAAAGGCTATTTGTTAGAGCAGAATAAAAATAATTATTATATTTGAAAGAGGATGATTGCATTTAAAAATTTTGTCACTTATGCATACTTTTGATTAACATTGTCAAAGTTGGAAAGCTTGAACCTTGATTCATGTAAGATTGGTGATGAAGAATTGGTGAACTTGGCAAGTAAATGCTTGAATTCACTCACATTTCCTTTTCTTGTACACTTAGTTTGGATTATGAAAGAGATAGAAAGCTATCTTCTTGTGCAAGGAGAAACAAGACACGGCTAGAAATGCACCAGACACACCCAACGGGAGATCGTATGTTATCCGAAACCAACCTGCAAATGACAAAGCTCAGGTATACTCATAACACCTGTTCATTAAGATGTAATAAGTTGTGTCCCCATTTTGATACTTCATTGTTTTTCTTTTCCAGGGTTGTTGCTTTTTCTGGGGCAGAAAATGATTATTGAAAGTGCAAATATGCTGCTATTGTGCGCTAAAATATGCTGCTACGGGTCAGTTATCCTCAAAAATAGGTATCTATAGTTTTGGTATAGTGTTTTTGGAAATTATCTCTGGTAGACCAGTCATTGGCCCTGCAAGATCTGCAGAAGAACAAATCTTAATTATTTGGGCATGTCACATTTCTATCCTCTTACTTATACTCTTCAATAACTATTCTTGGTCAGTTTGTAATAAATTCTTTGAGTTTATATACTGACATAAGCATTTGTCATTATGAGATTGTTCTTGAAAGCATATCAAATGGTTGTCTTTGTATATGATTTGGCAGGCACAACCTTTGTTCAATGACCGAAAAAAGTTCACCTTAATGTCCGATCCTTTTCTTAAAGGCCTGTTCCCAGTGAAGGGTATTATTGATTCTTCTTTATATTCACTTGGATTTTTAAGGTTGTGTTGCTCAATATTTTGTTCATTTTTTCTAGAAGGAAATAGTTCATATGAATTCTTGTGTGACATACTAACTTTGTTTGATGTTCTCATTCTGCTTCTTCCATAGCTTTTTGTTTTAATTCTTAATTAACTGCTTCTTTTCTTAGGTAATTTTGTGTCTTTTAATTGTATTATATGTAGTTTTATGCTTATTACAATTCTGAAATGGAAGCTGAAACAGTGGTGGTGCATAATGGAGGTTGTCATTGTAAGAGTGTAAGATGGAAAGTGATTGCTCCATCCATATCTAAAGTAAATTTGTCATCAACAAAGTCAAAAGGTAGATATTTGCATTACGTAATTGATGCTCATCCATTGTTTGATTTAATGGAAATTACCCTAGAAAATATTTTTTGTGGTGTTGTTGGTAAATCAACCATTGGATCATTGACTGTCCTTGCTCGAACACTCACGGATAAAGAATACAAATGAAGTGTCTTGAATTTCTGATATTGGTTCCTTTGTGTTGACTATATGCTCCTTTCAGAAACAAAGGAAGTTGTTTCTGATCAATGACTTTGTTACAGGTGAAAGAATTCTCTGCCCATGCTTCTGTTGTGAATGCTTCTGTTTTGATATTGTGCCATTGGTCTGTGCAATCTGATTTTATAATTAGTATGTACATTCATTGCTGTTTTTATTACATTGATTCATGTTGCAGTGATGCATGGAAAATTGCCGAGTTTGATTTTTTACTCTCTCTTTCACAGTTGCTGGGAGATATGTTACTTGATCGTTCAAATTCAGCCGTAATGACCCGATATGTGAGCTCAAGAGAAAATTTGAGGATTTTGATGAATCTTCTAAGAGTATGATCCTTTACATAAAACTAAATTACCTTCTTGCCTTTATTGTGTGCTTCCCGTACTCCCTCTTTTCTGTGTATGATGTATTCCTTTCCTCTATCCTTTGCTGTCTTTAGCATATAAAAGTGTATTAGATATACCAAAATATGTAGCCTGTCACTACTCTGGGTATAGTCACAGTTTTTCTCAAAAAATCAATATAAAAAATCCAAACACATTTTAGTTTAGTTTTAGATGATAATATGTTTAATAAAGAAAGATAATTAATAATTTATATATATGTGCAAAATGAGTGCATGATTGGTCATTGTTGATTTCACTATGCAGGAGTCAAGCAAAAGCATACAGATAAAAGCATTTCACGTTTTCAAGGTATTATTACAGTTATGTTATGTTACTATATAGTACACATTTGGAGGTGAATATTCTTGATCCGCGCAGTTATTAATGTTTCCTTGTCAAAACAGCTTTTTGCTGCTAACCAAAATAAACCACCTCATGAAATTCTTGGACCCAATCATGAAATTCTCATCAAGTTTGCAGCTTAGTCCTATTAGAGATTTACAGGAACTTTGTCAATCTGATTTGAAAGAGGTCCACTTTTTCCCCTCTCCATTGAACTTCAAAGACCTCGTATATATGAATTTTGTTGGAATGATGCTGCATTGTTGTAGTTCCTTTTTCTGTAGTATGTGTAGTGTAGCACTTGCAAAAGTATAGTTTCATTATTGAATCGTTTATTTGATTTCCATTCATGCAGATCACTGAGTTGAGATCTAAGCTACCGATTGCATCTTACAAGGATATAATCACATCAACAGTTGATTCTCACCAGGTTGATTTTATATTTTTCTTTGCAAATGTGTCTTTGAACATGTATCTACATGGTAGCTTGGTTAAAGATTGTAATGTAGTCAAGTTTGTTTGATATCAAATTGACATGTTAAATATGTCTGAACACGATTTAGAAAGATTTTTGTTGTTACTCCAATTTCAACACTCTAAGATTGAATATTTGCATATGTTTTGATCTTAATATTTCTTGCATATGTTTCAAAACAGGCAGTTCTCATATCTGGCGAAACTGGTTTGTGGAAAGACTACACATGTTACCAATTTCATTATGTTTTTGTTGATGCTTCAGCGCCTAGGTATTGTATTTTTCCTTTTTCATGACATAGTTATTTCTTGGTTCATACTTATATTTATCATCACTGTTAGTGATGTGTTTTGAATCTAATATGCATATGACAATGTTTAATAGATATAAAATCCTTAAATCTTTGTCAAAGAGAATAATAGTAATTAATAGTAGAAATATAAGCTCTAAAAGCTGAAGCATTCACCTCTCTTTCCAGATGCTAATGATGCATTGAGAACTTCTCCTGCTGATTTTGTTATCATCACAACAGGAATTGCAACATTTGCCTCGGTGCTATTGGAGCAAACCATCTCAGCAAGATCTGAGAAAAATAAATAAATAGTTAGATATCAGAAAAAATATTACAACATTAAATTTATTGACTATACAAAGCAGATAAAAGAATATTATCATCATAGGCAAAATGAATTTGGTTTCCAAAGATGAACGCAGTGGTGAAATCATTGCAAACAGTTAGCTTAAAATTCAACAAATTATACTTAATGCTTGGTCACCTCTTATCTATATTGTGTAGTAAAAATTAGCTACCTTCTGCAGAACACAACTTAAGTCAATGTTAATATTTTCAAATCTGTGACTACAAAATGCATAAAATTCATCATAGCAGAAAACAAAAAGGACTTTTTTTAATCAAATGAATAGGAAAAAAAAAGTAAAAAATTTGGTGAGATGACAATCTAACTGATAAATATTTGGTATCCACAATATTTCAATGTGTTTGTGCTTGCCTTACTATTTCCACTTCATTTTTCCCGTCTATTGAAAAATGCATTCAGATTTTAATATACATGAATATGCTAGAGTCTTATGCTAAGCAAAGGGTCGGTAACTTTAAATATTTAAATGTTTCTAATCATCTTTTGGTATTTCAATCAGGATTTAGAATGTACTTAAATATGCATACCATCTTAGTTGTTTAATCATAACAATGCTTCCACTGTTATGTAGGAATGCTACGATGCCTACTGTCCAGGAAAAACACAGCAGTGTTCAAAGGAAGCAGCCTGCTTTATCGGTGAAGCAGCCTGCTTTATCGTGTCCAATTTTTACACCAACCGTCAATCTAGATTTTAATACTGACGATGACGATGATTCTGACTACGATCCTTTTGCAAGTTAGTAGACTAATTTATGCATTATTATGTTAACCAAAATAGTCTTTTCCAGAATTTTTACAGTACATCATTATACTTTGTAGCACATCAATCTGAAGATGATACGTGTTCAGAATTCGACGATCAAGATGCAGCTTTTGTTATTGGTGAACATCAAACAGGAACAACAGAAGGTTTGGAATTTTTACATTACATATCTGAACATTAACTTTCTTATACTATTATAACCCTATCCTGGTTTATGTAGAATATTACGATATCGGGGATCCTTTAATCGAATGTCGTTATTGTCAAGCCATGATGTGGTATCAAGAGAGGATGAACAAAAGTTGCCATTCAGCTAATCCCAAATTTATGCTATGTTGTGGGAATGGAAAGGTTGAACTTCCGTTACTAAAATAACCTCCTGATATACTCTCACGTCTCCTGTTTGATCAACAAAGTTTAGCTAGCCGGAAGTTTCAACAACAGATTCGAATTTACAATATGATGTTTGCCTTCACATCACCCGACGCAAAGTTGGATAATCGTTTTAACAATGGTGGTGGACCACCAACACTTCGGATTCATGGTCAATCGTGTCATCGAATTGGAAGTTTGTTACCACCTGAAGGTCAACCTCCTAAATTTGCCCAACTTTATATTTATGACACTGAAAACGAGGTCCAAAATAGAATGCAAGGTCTAAGGTATATTTAAACTACGTCATTTATTTTACCTTTACATTACCACATTCATGCAGCATATCCCTTCACATCACATTTCTTAAATTTCTATATTAAATCCATATATACAATGTTAACACATTTTGTATTCTGTTCTTTTTTAGGAACACCAAAAACATTGATCCCTTGATTGTACATCAATTGTCTGAAATGCTTTATGAACATAACCCTCATGCAAAAAGTTTTCAGATGGCCAAACAATGGTTAAGTGATGGAAATACCCAAAACTTGAAATTGAGGTTAATTTCTGATAGAACAATCGATGGTCGATTGATTCTGGTTCTACAAATTCTCTTTTTTTCTTCTTCTTCATCAATTAGTTCCTCCGCACTCTCACTGCAAATAAGTGCTTCACCACCATTTTGATCATGATAAATTTGCCTCCGACCTAAAATTGATTGATTCTCTGTCATTCTTTGATTTCTGCACACAAATTATCACAACAGATCTTCAAAAGATCAAACTATTTATGAGTTTTTGTTGGGTAACGATGATTTTATACAAATTCTATTTAAAATTTTAATTTATTTTAAATTATATTATAAAAAAATGAAATAACATTTCATAAATGGACTTACTTTGCGCATTGGTGTAAAAATTGTGATTAAGTCGGTCAATTTGAGAAAATAAAACAAATTTCAATAAGCCAAATTCAATTGAAAAATATCCAGACCAATTCGTATTTGATATAATTAATGTGCATTACACAATTAAATTTATCGATTCATATTCATACATGCATACAAATATATTATATACCAATTAAAGTTATTGGACCCGTGCGGACGCACGAGTCTTCTACTAGTTTGTGTAAAAAAAAATCGAATTTGGCACATTCACGTGCTACAGTATCAACGTTAAATATGGACGGAAAGTTACACACCGTTAAAATCAACTGGAAGAAACATAACGACGTCACCAAACTAAACCCCCAAAACCCTTCGTCCGTTTCTTCTCTCTCCTCTACCTCACTTCAGAGCTGCCACAAATCAATACAACAAAATGGCATCAAAAAAACCATGGAGAATCATTCCAAGACCACTCCTCGAAACAATCCTCAACAACCACGCGCAGCACCACCGAGTCCATCAACCACTCCTCCTTCACGGACCTCGCGGCGTCGGAAAAACCACCCTCATTCTAGAACGTTTACTCAACGACTGGAACAAAGGTCCTCACATCACCGGTTACGTCGATTTCGCTGAATCCATTAAACCCCAAACCGGTCCATCTTTTCCATGGGCCTCATGGTCCAACTCCCCTCCTCCCACTCTATCCGATTGCCGGAAGAGCCTCGACCAATGTCTAGAAGCCATGGCCGAGAAAGCTCTCCGAATGGGAGCCATTACTTCTCGCCAGATATTCACTTCGCTCAATAAATGGCACGGTCTCACTTCATCGCTTCGACGCGTGTTGAACACTCCTGCCTCTAATAAAGGCTCCCCGGCCGCGCTGTGGGACCGTGCGGTTATGACGATGTCGAGTCAGTGTAATGCGGAGGAGATCGATAGGGTTTTGGGATTTGGGGAAAATGAGAAGAATGTTTTGTCTGTTGAAGAGGCTTCGTATTTCAAGGAATCTGTGGTTGCGTTGAAGCTCGCCAAGAAAGTTATTGAGATGCAGCAAGGGTGGAGAGCTAATGCCATTGCTCATATGAATCGAAATGGAGGGTTTTCTAGGACTCTCACTCATTCTTCAACTGATTGGCCTTTGTTGTTGTTGGATTTGTTATCACAGGCTGCTGAAATTCATCATTTTCAGGTACTTTTATCACCAATTGCAAATAATGTGAATTAATTAAACGTAATCACAAGCGCCGGTTTTTGACACTGACACATACATGCATTTTTCATAGGTGTCTGTACTACAATGAATTTTAATCTAGTATTAATCAGGGAGTGTTTATTTTGTCAGGCGATGCGCTATATGCCTCTTTTAGTTAGGCCATGCGTGTATAAACAACTTAGTTAAGTGTTTATGTATAAAAAATTTCTATAATAAAAGATATGAATCTGTTAAGATTGACTTATTTGTATTTATCTATTGGCATAAACATTTGTGAGATTGTTTGAAAGAATTTTTGAAAATAGCTTATGACATGTTTATAAGATGTTTTCAACTTATTTTAATTAGCTCTTCAAGATAACTTATGAAAATAGCTTATATAAAAACGATTTAACTTTAGTTGCTTATCCAGACGGAGCCAACACCAATAAAGTCTGACTGTTCTTAAATTAGTTATAAATTGGTTACATAAACTGTTTTGGAGGGCTTATGGAAATAAGTCGAAAAGAGCTAATGGACATGTCATAGCTTGTTTCCATAAGCTCTCTTAAACAATTTCACAAGAGCTTATAGTTATGTTAATATATGAACTCAAATAAGACAATCCAAACGAATCCTTAGTTTTGGGCAAATCAACTTGGATATCATATTTTTGTATTGCATGTTGTGGTAATTCAAATTATAAAGTATTGGAGTTGCTTGCAGCCGAAGCTGGTACTTAACAATATTGAAGTTCTAAAGCATGCTACTGTAAATGATGAGTTTTCAGTCACTGGTCCACTCTACCATGATAGCTTGATATGGAGAATAATTGCTTTGGGTGCTAACGAACAGTTTCTTCCTATTATCCTCGTCACATCTGATGGGTTATTTTCTTCATTTAAAGCTTCATTTTCTTCCCCATTTATATATTTTACTATATAAAGTTCTTGTTAACTGCCATTGGAATGCAATTCAATTTGTCTAGCATCAAAATATCATACTTTTATGTCTATTGAGGTTATTTCGTTTACAATGATATAATTCATAATTTGTTTATGCATTGGTTTCATTTGACTCGTGAAGCGAGGGCCTGAAATATGACAAGCTTATAGCCTATGTACTGTGAAGTATTCATTGCCTTTTCTCTGAAAATTGTTGGGCAACTTTATGTTTGTAGCTATTGAAATTATGGGAGGTTTGGAGTCTTGTTGTCACTGTATACTTTATAGTTTCATATTTTCAGAAGAGCAAACAGCACTTTTTTCATACACACATTTAAATTTATGAATTTATAATAATACAATATAGGGGAAGCTATTTGAAACAAATGATGGGAAGTCCACTACTAAATATCAGGACCAGGATAAGTAAAATATTTATTGTATTTTTTTCTGTAGCAGTTCACAACTTTTGCAGGAAACATATTTTGCGGCGATTACAAGTAGTAGATTCTTTTTTCTGTAGTATTGCAGTATATCAATCATTTTCCTGTACACTCGATTTTGATAATTTGCTTGTATGTTGGTCCATGTGATCTATATTCAACATACTTGGTCCTTTGCTTTTTATGGTCTTATTACACTGCATGTCTTTGGTTGTTCTTAGTGTTTTCATCTATTTCATTAAACCTTATATATCTTTCCTCTCGCTCCATGGTTTCTGAATTATTGAATTCTTAGGCAACATTTTCACCAACTGGAATATTTGGCGTCACCCTTTCTACGAATTCTAATACCCCTCTGTTTTCTCCAGCTATTATTCATATGAAGCTTTCTTGGATTTTGGATATATGGAGATATTCATCTCACGTGAGGTACTTGAATAACTTCCACCCCTCTCCTCCCTCTCTCTATGCTCACAGCCACAGATGGATCTTGAGATATTATGTGCAAACTGGGGTCAAAAGCATGAACTGACATAGTCTTGTATGCGGTCCTCATTAATCTACAACTGTTTTATTTAGAATTCCTCTCTGCTTTTTTTGCAGACGGAGGAAAGCAAATGTAATACAATTAGAAATAGAGTAAAATACACTTTACCTCCAAAATCAAGTCTCCTAGGCTTGGAAGTATAAAGGGGAAAACATTAGTTAATCTATGTCAGTGTCCTCTCTGCATTCAAAAGGGTTAGCTAATGTTTAACAAGGTTTACTAGAGAGTTAGCAGCCTGATATTTATAAAATTGTGTGATGACAGTAAGTGTCATTTTTACAGCATTGACAGTAAGTGTCAGTGAAAGATGATAAGCGTCCCTGCTTCTCCATCTTATAAAGGACTGCACTTTGGAAACATTTGCCTCATATCCACTTTCCACATATATTCCTGTATTTTCAGGTCATCAATATGTCTGTAGCAAGTCATGAAATTCAGCCCGACAGAAATCTCCAACTCTATTTGGGGTTCTATTCTAGGTAAAAACCCATTATGCGGGTCTATCATATGCAGCTTTACCTTGCATTTTGCATGAGCCTAATTCAGGACATATACTTGTAAGTTGTGACCCCTAGGCAAACTGTTAAGAACTCCAACTATGACGAGAAGACTTGTTTTCTAGTAGCTAGACGCGAATTGAAGAGTAACATCAAGAAATAGCGTCATCACTGTACTTCCTTTGATTGGCAAAGTACTCTTGACTATTGAGGGGAGGGGAACACAAGTCTAACAAAATTCATTATATAGTTTCAATGATAAGCTCGTTTTTTAGAATCCATTTAAGACTCGTAACATATGTAGCACCGACACCTCTGAAAAATGGCATGTCCGTGTTGGTGTCAGACACCGACACATGTGATAATCTTTAATTTATTCATATTTTCAAATTATAACCGGTGTCACTGTGTCGGTGTCGGTATCGTGTTCGGGGTGTCCGTGCTTCATAGCTCGTACCAATATAGGGTAATTTTATCATTTTCACCAAACACCAATGCAGTGACTAAATAGTCTGTGTAAGAGGTACTACTCTTGCTGAAATTGTAATGAATATGCATGTTGGGGAATATTACAAAGGTCACAAAGGGTGATTATCCATTTCTGTTTCACTTCGAGTGCTGCTCAGTCCCAGCGTTTAATACTCTTTTTGGGCATATGCAAAACATATGTGTTGAGTTTGCGATTATGTGTAAAAGATGAGAGAAAAATATTATTGATAATGACTATTGATCTAATACAAGAGACTCAATACTAATTCCTATTTATGGGAGTACAGAGACGCAATCCTAAATTAATAATAAATCATTATAATAATAACTAGTATCAAATCTGATACTAAGAGATACTCTAAGATACTTTGAATCAATATAAAAGATATTATAACATATTTTATAATATTCTAATAATATTTACTTAATTTGAAGAACGATGCAACAAATGCATGTTTGTAAACTAACTAGGCAAATGCTTCCATTCTATTCTTTCCTCTGTGGCTGTGCCTCTGTTTTCTTTTGTCCTTGACCATTACATTTTTGTGGCCTTGAAACTTTGGTTAAAAATGCATTTAGAATTAAAAAATGCAAGAATTAAAAGTACTAGTTTGGCTGACCAATGGCCAATCCAATGTAAGACAAGCAATGTGAAAAAACGAGTTCTACTTGTCTCTTTGATTGCACTAAACCATTTGTTGGCATATGGTTTTAATGCTACAACCCCTTCAAAAAACATGCCTAGAGTAGCTTAATTATGGCAATGGCAACTATGATGAGAAAGTGCCACTATAGAGAGGTGGGAGAACTATTTGAGAGATTATACTGGGGTGGTGGTGGTTATTTGTCTTGTGTAGATATTCCTTAGATTAGGTTTAAGTTAGCTGATGATTTCACCTAGGATAGGGTTCTATTGTCTTAAAATATATTTCAATCTAACTAATTTAATGCTGATTTTTATGCTAAACACATCATAAGTATACTACAGGCAACTTGTAGTTCGGAACAATGTTACTGTTTATATATTTGCCTTTACCTGCAATGAAAATTCATCAAGACGGTAGATGTCCACTTAATTTTGATTACATCTTGAAGTGATTGCCTCTTGAATTTGGTCATGAAGTCAAGATAATTTTGTGATACTTTGTCCTTTTGCATGTATGCAACTGCATAATGAAGACGGGTGTCTGTCTTAGACTTTTTTATTAGCTATTGGTTTAGTTTATGTTATTTATCTAACAACTTTTGTCTGGCAGACCTTTGGGTGGACTCCACAAGAAGCTCAAATGCATATGGTCACAGACTATTTTAGTCACTCAGAAGTATGGATATTATCTTGAAACAAATTTTAGTTTATTTATGTACTTATTTTAGCTCCTTGCAATTTCTGTTACTTTTAACTATTAGTTTTTAAATTTCAGTGGAAAGTGATTGTTGAGGTTCTTGGGCCAAACCCTCGACATCTATTTGAGCTTTATGCACTTAAACAAAACAATTATCTGCACAAGTAAGATTTATTTATTTTGGATTCTTTTATTACTCTTACGTCTCATCTATGACGTGAGGGTTGTATAATACACTCAAGATCTTTGCATTATCGTAGGGGTTGTATAATCCTTACAAATTATTGGTATTGTATTTCTTACTGGCTGATGCTTTTATTTAACTGCAGGACAACAGCAGATCGAGCTAGTACATTCGAAGACATTGTAGATGCTTATCTAGCATATTTGCAGGTAAGTTTCAAAGACTTTCTCATTCTAGATCCTATTATCATCTTCAAACTATAATCAAGGGCATCAATTGATTTTTGGAGAACTAGCATCTTTTACCCATGCATTGTACATGTGTAATTATAAAAATACGGGTGGATAATATAATTAAAAGAAAAAAAATTGACCCAAAAAAATGCACCATGTCAATATCCAGTTAACAAAATGCAACAAAATAACGTATATATATACATACTTCACTTTATACAACTTTTGTTCTTTTCGATTTGTAGTTTGAGCGACTCGTTATGTTAGATTCAGTTATACGCGTAACCGCCTTCCAAAGTTAACCCACATATGATCTTCACATAATCTGATAACCAACACGATGAGAACTATTATAATTAACACTCCTTTGTCCAAAGCTGCAAATCTCCTTTATGATATTCCTCTCAATGATTGGAGTGTCCTTCAACTGAAACTGCCATATGGACACTTTTAGGGAAGTCTTAAAATAAAGTAAATAGCTGACCCCACCTAGTGGGATAAGACTTTTTTTTTTGTTTGTCTTGAGATTAGGCAAATATCTCAGGCAGCATGACAAAAAGTAGTAGTACATTTTTTCATCACCTAATTTTTCTCCCAAGTGCTCAATTGCATTCCTTTGCCAGAATCCAATGCTACTACATAGAATATAGAGCTTAATGTATAAATACATAACTACACAGAATAAATAGAAGTACTTTATGGAAGTTTTTGACTCTTAAGCTTTGAAACAAGAGCATGCAAACTCAACACACTGGGATTCAGTGATAGCTCAATGTTTTTTTCCTCCCCTTCTTGGATTTTGAACGAAAAAAAAGGGTTCGACTTTGACAATATTTATATTATGGATGTAGAAGGGTTTGTGACAGTGGTCTAAAGTTTTGAATGGATGCATTTTATTTTTGGGGAGAGATTCTTACTTTTGAGAACAATAATTTGAATTAATATATATGTATCTCTCTAAGTATGGAGATAGTACCAATTTATTATTAAATTTTTAGATATCTTGTTTAAGGAATTCAATTAGTAAGGTTTTGGTTTATTCTAGGACTTAAAGGAGATTTGCAGCAGTAAAGGTGGTGGTAGGAGTGATCAATATTCAGTTGAGCCAAGAAGAATTGTGTGACTTGTATTTGGCCGAGTAAACAAGAAATAAAAGTTATTGGATGCTCAATATATCTTGTTTTCCACCCTTATTTATCTTTTAGTGTCTTCTTTTCTCATCACCAATTTAATGTTCATACATTCACTTCTTGATGCACACACATATTTTCACCATAGAAAGAAAATCCTATTTACTGAATACATTATCAAATTGCAGTAAATTTTTGACAGCCTAACTAAATTTTTGATAACCTAGAAAAATATAATATTCTAGTTTTTATACCAAGAGTTAAAACTGTTAGCTGTACAAGATTCAAAAGTTAAAAACCATAGGCACACATCAACATTCATTTTAGTGATTTCTTTATATTAGCGGTATACATCCGCAAGAAAGAGGTTCCTATTCCCTTGCCTCTCTCTTGTGGAGGAAATATTTGTGATTTTTGTTGTGTTTTTTCATATTCTTAGGGATTACGTGTTTCATTCTTTTTTGGTTAAATTATTTATGTATTAGTCTTCTCACTTCTGCATGTATGACTAATGGTGTGTGAAATTATCAAACTTTGTATAGATTTCTGTCGTGAATCCTGCGTTGGATGGAGCGTTGGAGATCTTGCAAAAATTTGCAATTGATGTGCGCAATGGAAAGGTTTCTGATGACAGATTGCGTTTTGGTGCACCTTGGAGGCATCCACCAAAGGTTGATGACCCTAAGTTGCGCATGAAATGGGCAAAGCTTCAATTGATGGATTTTGTTGAATCTCTGGTCAATGCAGACTTTGGGGTAAATGTGCTTATCTTTTTCAGTTTTTAAATTGTCTTAGTGGAAAACAGTTCTATCGGAAAAAAGAAGCATACACATATGCATGTATATGATAGTGCAAAATTATAGGACGACATCTCTGCTCTTCTGAGTTGTGTGTTGAAGGTTTTGTTAGCCCCTCCTGGTTTAAGTCACCAAATGTCTCCAAAATTTCCATTAGCCTCTCTCATTCCCTTTCACCTCCACTTTATTCATCCTTTTATTATTCTTTCTCTTCATTACCAAGTTTCACTTACAGTCTATTAGTCTTTGTCCAACATTTCTTCTTAACTCATCAAAACAGTAGTTTGCCTGCTCCTTTCATTCACCAGAACCAGCCAATTTCCTCTTTTCGTATAAACATGATAAAGGTCCATCACATCCCCTCCACAAATGTGGTACATAGGTGTTCTTTTTGGTGAAGAAAGCGTAGCAAGCATGGGGAGTGAAGGCAATATGATGTGGAGGGAACTGGACCAAAAGGGCATTGAGTTTGTGAGGGAGTATGTATGTGTTCTGTGAGGTTAGAAAGAGTATCAAGCTTGTTTCTCTGAGTCTATCTCTACTCTTCCTTTTTCCTTTTTTTAATTCTTCCTGTTTTCTGTTACTGTTATAAGATTATTGTTCTATAAATTTTCCTTGTAATTCCAGAATCCATCTAGATACTTCTATTGTTTGAAAATTTATTTGGAAGATTTACTTTTTCAGATACTATATTTTGTTGTATTAAAAAAGTTCGGATAAAATTTTCATTACTTGGTGAGATCCCATGTTGTCCCCTCTAAAAAACCTAAGTCAGCTTAGGTTATTTGTTACTGAGTGTCGAAGATTGTGTTGGTAGTATTTCTCTTTATGTGGAAGTAGTATCAAGTACTATAATTAGATATTTATAGCGCTGAGGGTAGCATTATTTTGTTCACTTACAGACTATGTAAAGTTTTGCTTGGATTGTAATCTCTGCTCTCACTGATCATTATCATTGTCTTCATGTCAGGTCAATTATCGAATTGAATATAGTGAAGAAATATTTGATGATCCTTCTGCTGTTGCATTACTGCAGGTATATTATCTCTGTTTTCTAAATTCTTTTCCAGAAACCCAATGACCCTTTAGGTTATCCCTTGCCACTTTATGTATTACTACCTCCGTCCCTAATTATAAGACCCTGTTGAGTTTTTTTCTTGTCCCTTTTTATAAGACCCTCTTCAACTTTCAAAGTGTATTAATTACTTTTTTCCACACATACCCCTAATTATATTACATCTTTTTTTGCACTCTGTAATAAATACAGTTACATACACATTAACTATTTCTCTCTCCTAAGGATAAATTTGTAAAATTATACAAAATAGTCAATAAATTTAATACTCTAACCAACTTTCTTAATTCCCGTAATTTTCTCAACGGGGTCTTATATTTAGGGACGGAGGTAGTACTAAATAGTAACTAGGTCATTCAGTCTGAACTTTTAAGATGTTTGAGATGATAGTTAGCATTAGCAGTTACATTTGCAGTCACATCTTTCAATAAGTTTATTTAATTTTATTTTTTTGGTCTTAAAATGTTTTTTGGTTTCAATCCCGCAAAATATAATAAATTGCCACTTATGGCCTTACTTACCATCAATGGAGTCCCAAAACATATCTAACCCGTTTGGTTATTATTGCTGGACTTTTATTTTGAATTCAGTAGTATTAAACATTAGATAGGCGAATCGCTGATTTTCTTACAGCAGAACTTCAAAAAATTGCAACCTAGCTTATCTTTTAGGCGGGGTCAGCTAAATGCATTGAACGATAACTTCAGTAAATTTGGAAATAAAACTCGTGTTATTTTATTATTCAACAATAGCATACAGCAACTACAAGTATTAAAAAAAACCTTTTCCCAACATGTAGGACTAGCTTTTAATATTCAGTATTGAAGGCTTTGAATTACTTTAACTATGTTAGTAAACTAATCTATTGACATCATGTCCCTTCAAACATTGTATATAGAAATATTTACTTTTTTTAACTGATTAGTGGTCTATGGCAGGTGGGGTTGCTTTATGCTCAACGGGATCCACCCTTCTTTCGTCCCATATCTAGAGGAATTCAGAGGTGTCTAGTAAGATGGTAAGTGGTTTTCTTTCTTTTCAGTGTGCTGGTAATAAACTGCAGAGGATTAAAGTACTTATTTAAACCAACATTTTGTCGCAGGCTTGTCCAGCAGCGGATGCAGCTCAGGTTCCCCCAGTTGATTCAATTTTATTGGCACAGAATAATACGGGGACGTTATTATCGCCATTTGATGGTACAAGTAGACAATAAGTACTAGGCAGAGCATCAGAATAGGTATAATGCTTACTCAATACTTTTCATTATTTTTTTGACTATTGAAATTAATGTAGCAACATTAATTATTGATCCGTGGCAAATGCTGTGTTAATAGATACGTGAAATAGAATGTTCATTGTGTTGAGCATTGATTGCACTTCTGTTGCACCTGTAGCGCTTAAGAGAGGTTTAAATAACTGTCAAAACTTGGAATGTAGAAAGTATGTAATATAATCAATAACTGTCAAACTTAGTATGTAGAGAGGTGTATAAAGTGTGAAATATGAAGGAAGCCTGTTAGGGGTGGGTGGTGTATAAAGTGTGAAATATGAAGGAAGTCTGTTAGGTGGATTTTGGACACAACTATTCTTGTATGTATTCAATATCCTTTGGTTAATGGTCTTAATCGCCTGTTTTCTCTGTGCATTGGTCCTATTTTATTTGATTTATTAAATTTTTTACTTCTAGGTTTAAGAAAATGATTTGAGTGAAAAGATTCAAATTTCTTAGCTATGGTTTCTTATTCAGGTTCACCTTGGAAAACGACAGTGAGGCAAACATTATACTGATCCCATGAAAAGGTGTGTTAGTACTCCCTCCGGTCACTATTATAAGCAAAAAAAAAATAACCTTAACTTTTGGTCACCATTATAGCAAAAGTCATTAATTTAAAATCTAATTAATGCTTGTATTACCATTATACCCATGATTTAATTCAAAAGCATTTAATGTTGGTAGTTGATTCATCAAATATAAGTAAGGATATTATAGTAAAGTTTACGTTGATTGTACATGAAATCAAGAAAATTAATTACACATTTAGTAGTGTGAAATTAGTTATTTTTGCTTATAATTGTTACATAGATCTCTGTTAAATTGTTTTGGGCATATAGATTTTTCGTTCATTATATTCAAGATGAAATGCATTTAAAATGGCACATTGCATAATGCCCGATGTAACTTTCTGGTACAGTTTTCTGAGTTAAAGCCCTGCCATTTTTTACAGCCAGCAGATGTGTGCCAACTGTTCCTTGGCATTATTACACAAAAGTGAAACGTTTGTCCTTATCTTATATTAGAAGCTCTTTTCATTGTTCATATGTTTCTTGATAATATTTCTATCTGTTTTTAGACGAACATAGCCAATATTGATGAGTAACTTGTTGTCTACTTTTCTTCTATGAAGTAAATATTGACGAGTAATTTGTTGTTGTCTACTTTTCTTCTATGAAGTAAATACATTATGTTGCTTTTGCAAATCTGTTGTCTACTTTTCTTCTATGAAGTAAATACATTATGTTGCTTTTGCAAATCTATCTCCTGTTTGTGCTATGATTTTAGATTTATACAGTTCAAGTATTTCATCCTCAAGAGTTTATTTCTATTATCAATGTTTCTTCAATGACGCCGATCAATGTTTCTGACTGCTTCTAAGACACATTTTTCTGATCTAGAATATGTGCCTAATTTTCAGATAAATAAATTTTTGTATGATACGAGGCTACAATACGAATATGCTTTTGAAGTAGAACATGTCAAGGACCCAGCAATTCAGATTGATGGATTTCTGTGTGCCCGTTTCTAATCTGAAGTTTAACAATATTGAACCACACTATCATTTGTACAAGTTAAAGCATGTTTCTCACAAATCACTGAGCTCGTGGGCTTCCAAATAGGTTTATTTATAAAAAGGAAGTTCTATATACAGGGAAAAATATCTTAATATGGATATTGCGAATCAGATAGATTAGTTTACATGTTGTACAGCGAGCTGGCCAGTTTGGACATTGTTTATTTGATTAGCACGTGTACTGGTTATAACAGTAATTACGGTGCTTTCTGTTGAATAAATAGTTATTGTGTGCAACTTAGATACTGATTATTTCCTAATTTGCACCTTGATTGATTGTAAACTATGATACCGGTTTTCAGATTATACACAAATTTCATTTTGTCTATCAGATTCAAATCCATGCATCCAATATCCTGATGTGGGACATGTCTCCAAGATTGCTTCTATTGACATGGTACCTCCCAACTAAACTCAAAACAAATTTGTGGAGTTTAGTTATCTTGAAGTAAATACTCTTATATATCTTCTTTTTCTTTCTCATATCTCGTTTTGAAACTCATTTTTGCATCATTCTCTGCTAATATTGATGTTATTTGAAACCATGACTGATGCATCAGTTATGTAGCTCCAATTAATTGGAGAATATTAGGAGTAGCATTAGGTAAATATATGAACAACTGTGATCATGGCAATTGCAACCAATTCGTAGGTGTTTGGTTTCTTTCTGTTTAACTCCTAATTTGTCAAGTCCCACACACAGATTACCTATAGGACAAAACTTACAAACAGTTCTCTACTGTTTTTGCTTTTGCCAATAAAAACATGACACATGGATACATATTATACACCAGAGCCTAGGGTACTCACTAGGTAATAACCGCAAGTTTGCTACGTTAGCCTTTCTCCTCCTCAACTATTGTGATGATCTTAGTCATTGAAAAAATTAGAAAATTATAGTGCTTTTTGCTTTAAATATGATAAATGTTTCTTGCAATAACTTCAAAGAGTGGACGACTATATATAATTCTCTCTTTTCGTAACGTTTTTGAAATTCCCATCTTGAAGTATATTCTTTTGTTAAAAGAAAAGGAATACGACAATTTATTGGTGTATAATACACAGATAATATATGGTGTTTTTTTTTAGGATTTCTTTTTCCACCCTATATATCTTATATGTTTTTTAATCATTTTGCGAATTTTTAAAAATGTCCTCTGTTTTTTTAGTTAGACTTCCAATTTCATGAATACATTTATTCTGGAAATATAACTCCGAAAAAATTTCAGAAATATATTTCCGAAATCTATTAAATTAGTTAAGTACTGTAGTGTTCATCTTCTTCAAACCTCATGTAATACAAGTTGAATTATAAGTTGAATACATCACACAGGGATTTTCATAATAATAATTAGTTTGTTGTAATGAGCTAAAATCGCTCTACATTGCTAAATTATAGAATCATACTCTAATTGATTTGTTTTATAATTGAACACATCATTAACATGACTTTTACAAAGTAATTAAAAAAAAAGACAATAGCCTATCATTAACATGACTAATTGGCTGTATAAAGGTGCAAATATTAGTTGATGGAGGAAGTTTAGATGATTTTTTACAACCAAGAACAAGTCGATTTCTCAAGTTACCAATTGAGCTAATTCCATGCTTTAAAGTCAGTTTTTGACAGCTGAATGATTCATCCAATCACTAACAATCAGAAGGAAGGGTCAGGAATTGGCGATACATGTGTATCTACTTCCAGTAACCGGTGTTGATGTGATATTAGTTAGCTAATTGGAAGTCCTGTTAAATTTGAAAAAGATGAATAGTGCAGTACTTAGCTAATTTAACTGATTTCAGAAATATATTTCTGGAATAAATATAGTCATAAAATTGGAGTCTGACTAAAAAACGAATAAAATGTGTATTAGGATACATCCGGAGATATATCTCTAGAAACGGGAGATATTTTTAAAAATTCTCGAAGTGACTAAAAAACATATAGGGTGGAAAAAGAATTCTTTTTTTTTTTTTACACAAATAATATACGGGGTTTTAAAGAGTAGAAAAGGGATAAGCTGCAATTGTTTGAAAATTAATATATTAAATTGACTTAAATAGTTTTTTTGTTTGCCTCATGTAAGTTGGCGGGTTTTTAGGTTTTGATACCTAACTTTATTTTGTCAAAATTCCTACATTTTACTTTTTTTTTGTTGGCGTTAGTCTCTGAAATCAAAGTTTAGTTAAAAAAAAATCCTACGTACGTTTTTGAGTTGACTTTTCTTTTTAAATTTTCATCATGACACATATTATTACACGTGGTTCAAATATTTTCCACAAAAAATAAAGACATAAAATTGTATTTTACAGTTTTAGTTTTAGTCCTTGTAAATTAGGGTTTTACAAGAATAAACATTTGTGAGTTATGTGGAAGGTGGGAGGCGATTGTGAGGAAGACGAGGTCTGTGGGCGGCGAAAGTGGTAGACACATCAAAGAAGCGTTTGTGCTAGATGATTGATGCAACAAGATATGATTTTTAATCCAAACTTTCATTACAGGGTTAAATTTGTTAACGACAATGTAATATATTACCTAGGTGGGCATGAACATATAGTAGACATTGATTTTGATAAGTGGAGCATCTTTGAAGCTACTGATATCGTGAAAGACCTATATCAGTGTTGATATTTGTAAATATATAGTGTTAAGAATATTTGTATATAGAATAGTCGCACCATTGAATATATCATGTAAGTAGTTATAATCCCTCAATATATAATAAAGTCTCCGTAGTGCTTTTTAAAGCACACGGTTTATTCAAATGCCTCTTAGTCTCTCACATTTCAACATGGTATCTCGATCCTACTGAGAGGCAACCCTACATCGTGCTTTACCCGGCTGACGCACTGTCTTCCAGTGATAAAAGTTTTTGGTAAACCGTGTCATCACTCCGGTTTGTCTTTCTGACATCAAATTTTGGTCAACCTCCATCCACCACCACCTGCCGCCACCGGCGCCACTGATTCTGGTGACTTTTCGACAAACCACCCCCGCAAACAGGAGCATCTGCCCCGATCCGCCCATCCCCAGATATGTGCCTCCAAACACCTCACCACGCGTCCCCACGCACTATCTACACCTCCGGGCGTGGGATTCATGTGCCACTATTTGAAGCGTGTATGCCAGCGCGCACGACGTTGTTTTCCAGTGCCGTTTTCGCCGTCCCGGTCGCCTGCCAGCCCTGATTCCAAATCGGGCCCCAATTTTTATTTTCCAAATCAGGATTTCATATTTGCCTTCCAATATTTTTTCCCATATGCGAAAATACGATTCTCTGATATTTTCAAGCAATGAGAGCCTCGTTTACCAAAGTTCCGCTTATCCCATGTGAAAAACTGACAAGAACAACCAACTACAACATATGGGTTGATGATGTCTATATGTGGTTTCACAGTCAAGGGTTTGAAAATCACATAACTACAAAATTGGATGTTGTTGCCGCCGACAAACTCACTTAATGGAAACAAATCAATGACTCTCTATGCGTTGTGTTATGATATTCCATATCACCTAATCTCCAAGCCTAATATCAAGCCTTCACCATTTGCTATGAGGTATGGGAAAAAGCTAAGAAAGTATTCTCCAAAGATGTTCATTGTCTATACAGTGTCATCCTCAAACTCATCTCTCTGAAGTTGGAGAATATGGATATGCAAGCCTACCTGAGTAAGCTTAATGCCTTGAAAGCAAATTACACAACCATAATGCATTACACAAAAGATGAACAACTCATGTCGAACAACAAAGTAAGTTTTTCATGATCATGGCACTTACCGTACTACCATCAGAACTCGAGTCAGTTCAATACCAGATTTTATCTGGTACTACTGTTCCTAATTATAACACAGTTAGTGAACAACTGTTGCGCTTGAATACACCTCATTCTTTTGACTCAGTCTCCCCTCAATCTATTGCTGCCCAAACCCCAGGTGACACATAAGCCCTTGCGTACCTTGGCAAAAATCAAAATCACTTTCGAGGAGGGTCATCCAACTCAAAACCTCGTCCCAAGTGTGAACATTGTAACCGGCTTAGACATACTATTGACCATTGTTGGAATGGAAAACCTTCACGACAGGTGAATGTAGCTCAAATCGATCATTCAGACACTTTGCAAACCTCACCTTCTCTTTAGAGCTCTACACCAAGCTATGATGATTTTCTCATGTAATGTCAGACTAATAAGAACTCTAGTTCCATGGCTTCGGTTGCATACATTGGTAATTCATCATTTTGCTTCTCTCAATCATCTCCTTCTGGCCTTTGGGTCCTTGATTCTGGTGCGTCTGATCATGTTATCGGTACTAAAGGTCTTTTCTCTTTCCTCTCTACCTCTGGTTTCTTACCTAGTATAACGGCTGCAAATGGTTCTCAAACCCGATCCCAAGAAATTGGTATTGTTCAAATTCTACCATCTGTCTCTATTACCTTTGTTCTATATGTACCTAATTGCCCATTTAATTTACTTTTAGTCAATCGTTTAACTCGTTCCCTTAATTGTTCTATCACATTTACTAACATTAATCTTACGAAACATACATTTTGTTTAACAATATCAAAAAGAGTTTTTAATTTTTAGCTTTTATCTTTTCATATCACCTTAATAAGAAAACTTTTTTGGTACACATTGTTTATCTTTTAGTTTGTAAATTTTTATATTACCTTATAGTTTTTTTTCAAAATCTATTTAAAGTAGTTATTGAGTTTATAACATTTAGACTGTTACTTTTATCACCAGTCATATCCTTATTATTTTAATAAAAACACCTTCTTATCCTTTAATGTGTACCATCTCATATTTAAAAAAGAAGCAATGTTTAATATTTTTGACCAACATTCAAATTACAAACCTCATGATGAATTTAGAGAAAATGTTGATAATTATCAAGTTAGTGAAATATTGGAGGGGATTAAAGAAGATCAGTCAAGAAAAAAGAAATTTATAATAACATTGAAGTTTTATTGTAGAATATTAGACAATGAATTTATTTTGGGTTAATAGTATTTATCCCCTGCAATATAGGCGAGTTTTGATTTACCCCCTTTAAAAAAAGTTTTTTTGGATTATCTCCTGAAATTTTAAAATTCTAAGTCTTTTGTCCCCCAGGTAGAAAAATTACCCCCCGTAAAATATTTTTTTTTTATTTACCCCCTGGTTTTTACACGCTTAGGGATAGCATCCACCATGATGATCTCTTGATCCTGGTACCTCTTCTTTTTCGTAAGAATATCCTCTAAATTTCAGGGGGTAATCCAAAATTATTTTTTTAAAGGGGGTAAATCAAAACTTGCCTATATTGCAGGGAGGTAAATGACTATTAACCCATTTATTTTTATTATATTTTAAATAAATATAATTAAATTCAAAATTACAATATTATTTCATGTACATCTTTAAATTTCATTATAAAATTTTATATATAAATTTTAAATATATTTTAATGTTATCTTTAATTTTACATATATATATATATATATATATATGTATTAAAAAAATTCATGTATTTGAACTTGTTTCAAACTTGCCAAAGAACGAGTTTGAGAAAGCTTGTTGTACCACAAGACTTGAATCTGATTCAATTAAAAGTTTGTCACATCCCTTTTCCATCGCAATTTCCATGGTTTTGAGGACTACACAAAATTTTGCAAGAGTTGAAGATGGCCAGGTTACATGATCAGCAAAAGCAAGAGTTAAAGTGCCGCAATTGTCTCGAAAAGTTCCAACCTATCCGACATTGGGGGAGTTATGAGGATAAGAACCATTACAATTTCACTTTATCCAATCAAGAGGAGGAGGGTTCCAAAGGACTTATATGATTTGAGGAGCTTTTGGAGGATTGATTTTGATTTTGAAAGCTTTGATGACCTTGAAGTCATATAAAAAGGAAGAAGAGGAGTTGTAGAGTTATTGCCAGCCAAACAAACCCGAATTTTTATTTTATGAATTAAATGTGATATGTTTGAATAATAATTCCTCAACCTGGTCCAGTTTCGGGCTTCCCACAAGTTATTGATGATGAAGGTGATGGGAGCTTTCAAAACAACAGAACATTGCTCTGATCTGTTAGTAGTGCAAAGAGCCCACCAATCTTCCAAGGTTGATGGAAGGTTGATGATGTTGATTGTGTTGTAGAACCAACACTAGATCTGCTTGGAAATGGACAGTAAAAAATTGGTGTTTTTCGTTTTCTCCCTCTTTGCTACAGAGACTGTACATTGAGGATAGGATGCAACCTCAATGCTTTAACTTATCATTTGTTGGGCCAAATATATTAGGAAGGGAGTTTTGTATCTATAAGCATCCTTGGAAGAAAGCGACTCCCATAGATATCATAGAGGCCAAATGTTTATGTCTTCAAGTGTGATGATGTTCAAAAAAGATTGTTGCAGTCTCTGATGAAGGAAAGAAAAAGATGTGTTCCAATTGCTAGGGATTTCCCATTGGCCATCAACAATAAAATCATAAACTTTAAAATTTTCATGGATACCTTGAGATTGAAGAAACTCTAAGGTGATGCTTTGGATGAAAGGTGTGCCACACCAAGAATCTTGTCGAAAGTTGATAGAAGTCCCTTTTACAAGATTCCAAGGGGAGATGTTTTTGATGTTGTGGTATTCAATTTTGATGGCAAACCAAAGGGTATAATAGATATGGTGTCTGATTATGCCATAAGGTTTGATGACTCTTGACTTGAGAATTCTGGCCCAGGATTCTTGACTGAAATTAAGTCCCAACTAAGCTTGAGATTACAAGTTTCATCAAGTCTTTTTAGATATATAAGGTTAAGACCTCCATGAGATAGAGATTTTCACATTTTGTTCCAGGCCACCATAACAAGTTCCTCTTATCCACCACCAAATGAAATTCCTTATAGCACTTTAAGGGCCCATTTGGCGCGCTGGATAAGGAGACAGGGTATGATAAAACTATCCTATCCTACTTTAATTTGTTGTTTGGTGCACCAATAGAAAATGATAATTTAAACATATTACTAATCATATCCTATTATCCCTTTGTTATTCTAATCCTTATTTTAAGTTGGGTTAGCAAACTGATAGGATAATTAAAACAAAAATACATGCTTCTTCTAACCTTCCCTCTCACGTTCCCTCTCATCTTTACCATTCCATCATCTCTGCCGTCACAAACTCAACTGCGTTTTCTGCTACGGTAATGTTTTTTCCGTTCCATTTTCTTTATAATAATGGTTTCTTCTTCTTGAATATTGATTTTTCTCAAAACCTTAATTTGTTTCTTATTCATTTTTAATGTTTTCTTCTTCTTTTGTGTTTCCTTTGTTGTTTTTATTTATGTTCCTACTATTTTGATATCCATTATGTTAAAAAGTTTTTTTTTCTTCCGAATACCCGTTGTTTTCTTTTTCTGCTATTCACCGTATCTTCCGCTCCTCATTGTTTTTTCTGGTTTTTCCTGTTTTAAATATATTATATGGTTATTATATCTATATTAGTGCCCTCATACTACTTGTTCATGTTATAGGTTAATATGAATTCTTAGGATCAAGATAAGATATGGTGCTATATCTACTTTTAGAACAATCTTTTTTAGAGATGGTTGAACTTTGTTTTACAATTTTAATGATAGTTAGTCATTCTTCATTATGATTTTATGAAAATCATTGCGTTAGGCAACAACCGATGGATAGAGAAGGATTAAGGGGGAATTTTTAGGGTCTTTGATCAAGGGAGATAATGTGTTATGTGTTAATCAATTTTGCATGGACATTAGATCATTTCGATTATTATATTGTCTCCTCCGTAATGAAGGTCAATTGAAAGAAGATGGACTAGTATGTGGTGAAGAACAAGTGGCTATGTTCTTACACATATTGGCACATCATTCTAAAAATCATGTAATTAAATTCTTATTTAAGTGATTTGGGAGAAACAGTTAGTAGGTTTTTTAATTTAGTCTTGAATGGGGTTTTAAGATTATCTTGTTGCTTTCTTGTTGTTTTGTTGCTACTTTTGTATATGACAGTTTAAATTTGATACAATTTTAATTTTAATGATATTTTTATTTATAATTATTTACTTATTTTAGTGCTACTTATGTGTATGAAAAATTTAATTTGATATTAATTTTAGTATTGTTATTTTTAATTTTTTTTAATATAGTTATATGAAGATATATATATTATTATCCTGTAACTATAAAGTGCGTCCAAACACATGACAAGATAAAATAATGTTATCTAGTTTCTTATCCTATGGCACCAAACACATGACAGGATAAACATCTATCTTGTCACTATCCTATCCCGTCTCTATGCATCACTCTATCCTATTTATATCCTATCATGCGCATCAAACGGGCTCTAAATGGTTTTATGGAAGGTAGCTAGCCAAGAGTGAGCATACTATGAACTATGGACTTGATAAACATTACTCTACCAGCCATAGCGAGGATGAAGCCTTTCCAAGCAATCATTTTGGATATGATTGTCATATATAGGTTGCAAGTAGGGTGTCTTAACTCTACCTTTATAAAGAGGAACACCTAAGTAGTTGAAGGGCATGGAGCCCCAAGAGAAACCAATCACGTGGAGAAAGTGTGACATCCTACCATTAGGGATGGATCCAAAGTAAATGAAAGATTTGGATGTGCTGAGTACTTGTCCATAAGCAAGAGAGTAATTTTTAAAGAGCTTAATTAGGGCCTGAATGCTTGATACTTTTCCCTTGCAAAAAAGAAGAATGTCATCAACATGCATGATGCGAGAAGATATGTAAATATTCTTGGTACTTTTGATGAGGCTCAAGGAACCCTCCACAACCAGGTTGCATATACTTCTACTCAGGACATCTTGTGAAAGACAAAAAATAGGGGGAGATAATGGATCTCCTTTCCCGACCCCTTTTGTGCAGTTGAAGAATCCATGTTGAACACCATTGATGGAAACTAAGAGATAGGCTGTGCCAAGGATGGTCTGAATCCAATGACAAAATGTGGTGTTGAAGACAAAATTCTCAAGGACATGAAAAAGGAAACTCCAAGATATGATATGAAAAGCTTTGGTTATGTCTATCTTAAGGGCCAGATTTCCACCAAATGAAGTGTTGTCAAGATGGTTAATTGCTTCAAAAGCAAGACATATGCAATCTTGAATGCATCTACCTTGTATGAAGGCTCTTTGTTCTTTGGAGACTTAAGTAGGCATGAAGATGGCTAACATATCAGCTAGAATTTTGGCGATAATTTTAAATTTGAAGTTGGCTAAGGAAATAGGTCTAAATTGGTACATTGAATCAGCTTCCTTGAATTTAGGTATCAAAATGATTGTGTTGGAAATATACTTGGGAAGGATCCAATCTTTTTTGAAGAAATGGAGAATCGCATTGCAGTCATCATAATTGATAATGGTCTAGTAGGTCTGGTAAAAGGCACCTCCAAAGCCATCAGAGCTAAGAACACTATCATTATTGAGATTTAAAACAACCATTCTACTCTCATCAGTAGAAGGGATTCTAGTGATTATACTATTCATGTTGGAATCCACAAAATGAGGAATGACACCATCCACTATAGCCAAGTCTTGAGGAGAATCTGCAAAACAATAAATGTTAGTAAAATAAGAAATTGCATACCTTGCTAAGTCTCCAGCGTCATGAATAAGGCCATCCCCATTCCTAAAGACAGTAATTGTGTTTTTGGAGTTCTTTATTTTAGACACTCTATGGAAGAAGGAAGTATCACTATCTCTCTCTAGATACCACTTGATTTTGGATTTATCCAACCAAAAACTCTCTTCCTTTGCTAAGGCCTGCTCAAGGTCCTGCTGAGCTAATAGTTCCTGAGCTTTGAGATAAGGACTGCTATCCTCCAGCAATCTGGTCTTGTATTGCAGATAACTTATCATTTGAGTTCCTAACCATGAAATGGATGTTTCCAAAAATATCTCTGTTCTTAATCTTGAAAGAGTAGAAACATTCACTATTGAATTAGTGGTAAGCCAAAAATGGTTCCCAAAAGCTCTATCAAATATTCTCTCTACTAAACCATTGCCATGCCTACCATTTTACCAAGTGTAAAATGAGTCATTTATAGGAAAATCAATAAGATTGTTTTGATCTGACCAATTCTTAAAATCCTCTACATGAACTTTGTTTGGAGTATAGCTTCCTTTGTGCTCATGAGAGCCAGTTATTGCATTAAAATCACCGATAATGCACCATGGCATTGTGTTATTAGCCAAAGAAAAGGAGAGTTCCAACCAAAGTCTTCTTCTATTGATGTGACAAGTAAAAGCATAAGCAGTTGTTAAACCAATTTGGATAGTCTTGTATTATTTGTAAAGGAAACATGATGTGGAGACAATTTGAGGATCCTAATCTTTTTTGCAAAGACACCAAAGATTGGACATCAAGTTAGGTATGAGATTATGCTTAGGTTTTGAATATTTTTTTCAGTAGTTTAGGTTTAGGCTTGACAAAACCTAACTTAACCTATTAAGTGTGTGCACATTTTTAATTTTTCTATCATATTTTAATCTCTAGAAGATGAACTAAATCAATAAGAATAAAATTTAAAAAAATGATTTTTTTAAAAAGAAAAGAAAATATTAAGTGTGTGCACATTTTTAATTTATTTCCTTTTATTCTGTACAAATTCACTCCACCAAAGATGTTCTAGACACTCATAAATACTAAATATAAACTATGAGAATTAATCCTTAATTTGTAATGCTAAATAAGATCACATTCATATTGGTATATTTATTTATTTTTAGTTTTAAATAAATATTTTAATTAAATTTATTACAAAATATACTTATTGGTAAAGTAATAATAATATAAATACAATTTCACATTTTAGTAGAAAAAATATTTATAAATCAAGATAAAATTGGAATATTAATTTTTCAATATTAAAAAATTCTAGTTCTTTTTATTAAATATAAAATATAGAAAAAATTTACAAGTCAAGATAAAATTTATATTTATCTACTAGAATATTTTTATTATTTTAAATTATTAAATTAATTTTTATTGGTAAAAATAAATGTATTAATAAATACATGAATTTTTTTAATCAAAAGAACTAAATTTTTTTATTCTAGTAGGTAAATACAAAATGACATAAAAGACTTTCACATTAATTTTAATAAAAAATAATTAGAATATTAATTTTTATTCTAGTCATTTTGTATTTAATAATATAAATACAATTTCACATTTTAATAGAAAACATATTTATAAATCAAGATAAAATTTGAATATTAATTTGCAATATTAAAAAATTAAACTTCTTTTTATTAAATATAACAGATATAAAATATTTATAAATCAAGATAAAATTTGTATTTATCTACTATAATATTTTTATCTACTAGAATATTTTTATTATTTTATAAATATTAAATTAATTTTTATTTGATAAAAATAAATATATTAATAAACACATGATTTTTTTAATAGAAAGAACTAGAATTTTTTTATCTTAGTAGATAAATACAAAATAATATATTTTAGTAGAATATTAATTTTCATTCTAGTCATTTTGTATTTAATTATATAAATACAATTTATATTTTAATAGAAAAAATATTTATAAATCAAAATAAAATTTGAATATTAATTTGCAATATTTATTCACGAGTTTATTAAACTTAATTTCACTGAATGTAAATTCATTTTAACTAAATTATCTTTTCGAATTTAAATTAGTGCTTCATTCATTCATTTGTAATAACATTATGTGTACTAGAGAAAAAAAAACATTATTTGTAAAAATAATAGAAAATCTAAATTACAATGAAAAAACTAAAAACAAAATAGATTAAAAATCAATAAAATTATATTTTATTTTCTCTAATCCTATTCATAAGAAAAAAATTATTTTTAAAATTTATTGAATAAATAATATATCTGATCTATTATATAGATCATATATATTAATTGTTTAATAAATTAAAAAAATGAATTTTCTCTCTTCAAAATAACTTTTTTTAGCCTAAAGAAAATGTTGAATGCTGGACAAACTCTCACGGGCACATTATCCATTTTAAACTCTCTTATGAACCCTCACTTTGAACCCACCCTTCATATGAGCAGTAAGATAAGGTAGATACACTGGTTGGTCATCTAACACAGGCCCAATTTCAAACCGGTTGAGAATTGAAGCCACAACATACTCCATTTGAATAAAAGCCATTTCTTTCCCAAGACAAATTCTCGGACCAGCATGAAAAACCGGAAACTTATAAGGACTCACATATTTCAAAACTCCATTAGTATCCCCTTCTTTCACTGCTTCCTCAAACCACCGATCTGGTTTAAACTCATTCCAGTCTTTTCCCCATAACGCCTCCATCCTCCCCATCCCATAAGCAAAATAAGTCACCTTATCACCTTTCCCCACCTTAGTCCCGTCCGGCAACACGTCATCGTCGGCAGCATACTTCGAATCCCACGCCACCGGTGGATACAACCTCATTGACTCACACAAGCAAGCTTTCAAATACTTCATCTCTTTCAAATCATCATAATCAAAAGACCTCATCAACTCAATATTATTCTTGTTATTCTTTCCTCCAAAAGCTTCCCTCACTCCCTTCACTATTAGTTCCTCTTTGCTACGATTTCTCGACAACAGCCAAAAGAACCATGTCATTGCTGCTGACGTCGTGTCTCTCCCTGCCAGGACGATACTAGTAATCATATCTCTCACCATGATTTCATCATGCCCTGCCTCCAACAACTTTGTCAACAAATCACTCCCACTTACATATTTTTTCTCATTAATTTCTTTTTTCTTCTTTCTTATTATCTCCATCATCGATTCATGGACGACTTTAACAGCCTCTTTAAGTGATTTCTCTGATCCAACATTAAACATCCTCTTGATCTTCCAAACCAAAGGAATCGGAGAAGCTGCGCGCATTGCACATATTTCCGTAGCTTTGTCGAACGCGGACAAAAGAGGTGGAAAAGGTTTAGATAAATCTAAACAACAAGGATCATAGCCAAGTGAAACTTGACACACCATTTCAAACGTGAGCCTCGTCAAGATATCCTGCATGTCAATTACAAGGTTACCATTAGAAGCCAACTCAAGCAATGGAATAAGTCTATGCTGAACTTCATCTTCAAGACTCTTGGCAACGAAATCTTTGAGAGATCTCGTGGTGAATTCATGGCTGAGTTGTTTGCGCTGATCTGACCATAATTTTCCGTCTACAATGAAAATGCCAGAACCTAGAAGGTCGTAAAGGAGTTCATTTAAGGGTTTTCCTTTAGGGTAGTTTTTGAAATTGGTTTTGAGCATGTATTCGACGTCGAGAGGGTTTGCGGTTAAGATGGTTCGGTGGGCGCCGAGACGGTTAATGAGGATAGTTTGAGTTGGAGATTGGGAGAGGTAGTGGATATAGAAATCTAGAAGACGGTGGCGGTTTTTGTAAAAAGAGATAAGGCAACCTATGATTGGATATGAAGGAAGAGTATGGATGGGAGTGTTACGAAATCTTGTTATACTTCTCTGAAAGAGATATAAAAGAATGGGAAGAGCCAAGAAAATGTAGTTCCACCACATAGCGGCTAGCTGAGAGGTTATCAGTCTTTGAGTTGAGAGGATATATGGTTGAACTTGAGGGCAATATGCAAGGCATATATATATATAACAATGATAAATATATTACTAAAGTTTTTGGTATTCTTATTATATAAGAAAGTTTACCTTTTAAATGTAATAAATACATAATGTATCTAGATAGTACATAGATAGATACATTTATTATTTAATAATAAAAAAAAATTATCAAATATTTCTATAAAATGAAAAAATATTTATAAATATTTACAATTTCTTTATATTAATATATAAATATAAATAAAATTACCGCTAAAAATTAAACTCTCTATTACGGATTATACATATTTAGCTTAATTATTACATATTATTTGAGCTATTCCATCCATCATAAATATGAAAGAAAGACGATTTTTTACATTATTAATATTTGATTTTATAGGTTAATGTTTCTTTAAATTCCATATGAGATTAATAAAATTACATTTTTGGCTTTTGATTTTTGACTTTTAATTGAATTAATAATAACTTTTTTTTTCTAATTCTTCAAAAAAAAAAAAGACTCTAAAACTTAATTCATAAAGTGACTAAACTTTTATTTTAGCTAAATGCAAATGATTTTCTAGAATATTTAGGATGGAAATTTAGTAGGACTAATACAATAATATAATTTAATTGACTAGGTTGTAAGCTTTAAATATTCTTATAGTTTATAAAAATATGTAAAATAATAAAATAACTTTTATTATTATTATTATTATTATTATTATTATTTTTATTATTATTATTATTATTATTATTATTATTTTGAAATGAAAGAAATATATTAATTTCAAAAAAACATTACAAGCACAAGAAAGGCGACCAAAAACGGTCCAGCCACAGCCAAAAGACTCAGTATCACATCCTAAACAAAGGTTACATAAGTAAATTGGCTAGATGAATTCTAAACTTAACTTTTTGCCAGACTCTATGAACTACACAATCTTTGATGTCCCTAATGACTACATCTTTATCAACATGACCATAAAAAATTGTTCTATTTCTAAAACTCCAAATTCCATAAACCACTTCTGTAAAAACAGTCTTCAACATTTCTTTTTTCCAGCCTTTGCCTTTAGTAGCCTGCACTATCCATGACAGTTCCTCATCCCATCTTTTAGGTCTATGGGGTATCTCTAGCCACTCAAGGAAGTGTTCCCATATGTCCCTTGTACCACTGGAGTCAAAGAGTAAGTGTTCAATGGTCTCAGCCTCATTATTACATAATCTACATCCGTCATCATTGAGTAATCCAAGCTTATGCAACCTTGCTTTTGTAGGCAAACGACCATGGCAAGCCAGCCACAAGTTTTGTACTGCTCGGGGTCTGGCTATGTTGTGGTAGAGCAAAGATTTCCAGCCAGTATCATTATTATCTTCAATGAGCAAAAGATAAGTTTTCATCATGTAGAACTTCTTGTTCATAATCATATAGTCCCATAGATTTTGAATCTTCGCAATCAATTGCCTTTGCTGCAAAATATTAATTAAAATCCAAGAGCATCTACTGCTATCCTCTGTACAGTTGAAAACATCACCACCTTTTAAATAATAGATGTGAACCCATTTTACCCAAAGGTTGTCACTTTTAAGACAAATGCACCACAAACATTTTAGCAGGGCAACAATATTCCAAATCTCAAGATTAATAACATTCAAACCTCCATTTTTGATAGGGCTACATACCTTTTTCCATGAAACAGAGCTTTTTCTACTAATCGTATCCTTTCCTGTCCAAATGAAAGAGCGACAAATTGCATCAATCTTGTGTAAAACCATTTTTGGCAGAGGAAGACAACTCATCCAATAGTGTGCTATGGCTTGAGAAATACTCTTGACAAGCTGAACTCTCCCTGCAGCACTTAGCAGATGAGCAGACCAGTGTTTACATCTTGCAGTTATCTTATCTATCAGCGGCATATAATGATCTACTTTCAACCTTTTACTAGATAGAGGCACCCCCAGGTATCTAATAGGTAACCTACCTTTTTCAAAACCAGTTTGTGCCTTGATAGCTTGAACAATGTCATCTGCCATACCTCCACAAAACGTTTTACATTTGGCTGGATTAATGATCAGACCTGTAGAATCAGAAAATAGTTGGAAAGCTTCAAGGATCATCTCAATGGATGTTTTATCTCCTCTGCTAAACAATAATATGTCATCTGCAAAAGAAAGGTGAGTCAGACCAAGTTTTTCACATTTACTGTGATGATTAAAGTTTGAATTTTCTGCATCTTCACCATGATTCTGTTCAAATATTCCATCATTATCACGAACAACAATGGGGAGATAGGGTCTCCCTGTCTAATACCTCTTTTAGCATTCAAAATCTCAGTCAATTCTCCACTAACATTGAATCTGTAGCTGACAGAACTAACTACATTCATGATCCAAGCAGTAAATCTGTTAGGTATCCCTATCTCATTTAGGACAAGCTCCAAAGCATTCCAATCAATCATATCATATGCTTTTTAAAGATCTAATTGAAGCATACAGCTAGGAGTCCCCCCTTGTCTATCATAGCCTCTCATCAGTTCAAAAGCCAGAAGAATGTGATTATGAACAATTTGCCCTGGGATGAAAGCAGCTTGACTTTGATGGATAACCTTATGTAACACCTTACCTAGTCTATTAGTCATTATTTTAGAAATGACCTTATAGAAGGTAGTGCATCCTGCTATAGGTCTATAGTCCTTTACATACTTTGCATTCTCATTTTTAGGGATAAGGGTCACAATAGTGCAATTGAAGTCTTTGGCCAATAGTCCTCCAGCAAAGAACTCATGAACAACCTTAATAAAGTCTTCCCTTATAATTGACCAACTTGCCTTGAATTTTTTTGCCCCAAAGCCATCAATACCAAGAGACTTCAAATCACCTATGTCTTTCAAAGCATCTGTTATTTCCTTTTCTGATATCTGAGCAATCAGTCTATCACCATCCTCCTTAGATATTTGTACCCCTTTTCTCATTGCATCTACATCAATGTGTCTAGTAGTGTTGACTTTAGTACCATCAGCCCTCTGTAGTAGTCCAAAATCTCTTGGTGGATCTCATTCTGATTATCAATGCAAGTGTCATCAGCCTTGTATAGAGTAGTCAAATTATTAGCATGATGTGTAGCCTTGATAGTTGCATGGAAATATGCTTTATTCCCATCACCCAATCTAAGCCAGTCAATCTTTGCCCTTTGGACCAGAATTCTCTCTTCAATATCATTCCAGTGCATTACCTTAAGTGTACAACTTCTTACCTTCTCAATCAAGTGACTATCCATTCTATTATGAATAAGATCCTTTTGAGCCTTCTCCAATTCATTTCTAGCATTTTCCAACTGATACCTCACTTTAAAATTCTGCTTACTAAACATGCTCAAGTCTCTTTGAAGTCTTTTCAATTTCTTCCATAGCACAATCATGGGATTACCATAAACATGTTTACTCCAGCTTCTTTTGACAACATCATCATAACCCATCATCTCAACTAAATAGTTGTTGAATCTAAATATGCTTTTTCTCTTCTGAGTATGAGTAGTATCTTCCACATATAACATTGCATGATCAGACACATTGGGGGGGGGGGATCTTCAGCTGTTTATCAATATTCTCTTGGAACCATGTTGCATTACCAATAAGTCTATCTATTCTAGAGTAAATAGTCCCATGAGTATGCTTATTACTCCAAGTATAGTAATCACCAGAGCTGACCATTTCACTTAGACCAGTGTGGTTCATCATATCTACTAGATCTTTATACTCAGTTTCAATCACCAGTCTACCCCCTATTCTATCAATAGCTTTAGTTACATTATTAAAGTCACCTATCACACACCATGGGCCCTGTTGATTATGACGCAGATGAGTCAAATCCTTCCACAAGCACTTCATATTCTCCAACTGGTTATGAGCATAAACTGCAGTTAGCCAATACTTAAAACCTCCTAGATTATCAAAATATCCACAGTGGATGAGTTGATCAGTGCTTTTCACAAACTGAATGTTAAGTTTATTGTCATTCCAAGACAACCATATCCTACAATTATAGTGATTCTGGTAGTTATCTAAATACTTCCTATAAATTTTGAGCTTGTTTCTAATAGTATCAGCTTTTTCCTTCTTTACTCTTGTTTCTATAAGTATCACAATATATGGCTTTAACTTGTAGAGACGGGAGCTTATCTCTCTAAGTTTGCCAGCATTATTCAGCCCCTTAATGTTCCAAGAGATGATCATGGTCCCTTATCATGGGGCACAATAGGGTCATTCAAAACCCTAAGGGCATCAAATCCGTTCATACAATTCACTATAGGAGTATTATTACCAGTCATAGCTTTCTTACCATTATCTCTAGCAGCTCTGTTAACTGTATTATTATTATTATTATTATTATTTAAGTTAAAAAATATTATTATTAAAAAGAGAGGGCAAAAATAAGAGAATTTCTTATCCCATCCCTTGGTCTTCTTAGGCACCATGCGCTCTGCCTAAAATACCCCTGATTTCGGAGATGTATCTCCGAACGCACATTTTTTCAATATTTTTTTAATTAGTTTCGTAGATGCATCTACAGAATATTTCCGTATGCGTATTTACGGAAGAAAACCAGATATAGAATACCAGAAAATCAACATTGCAACGATAAAATCAACATTGATAAAATAAAATCGACGTTACATTGATGATTTTGACAGAACTTTAAATACTACATTTCAATAGCCCGGTGGACGCTTGCACATCTCTAAGACGTCATCGACCGTTCTTCGGACCGTTGCCTCCCACTCGAGCAGAATTTTCTCTTCAAAATCGAAATACGTTCACCACATCGTGTAACACCCCCAATCTATACCCTGAGTAATTAAAGCGATAACAAAATAATCAGAGTATAATTAAAACATTCATGGCATAGACGGGAGCGTCACATCAAAGTAACGAAATATAACAACCTGCTCATATAGATATGCAACAATCAGGTAGCAACATAAACAGAGGAACTCGGTTCCTAACACCCACAATTCAGATACAGAATAAAAGCGGAAAATCTGCAACTGAAATCTCATATATAAACATAAAAGTTTGTCTGTCATATACAGAGTCATACATGTACAATCCAAAAAGATATATATACACATAATTCCATAACGATCTCCCCGACTACCCGATGCTACATATCAGAGCCGACCGACAAAAGAATGAAGACATAATCTTCACAAAAAGACCTCCAGCATCTAATCTACAATGCCACATAGAGCATTCAAAATAGCAGAAGGGTGAGAAACACAATTATAATATAATTGCATACAATTATATAATAACACGAAATACGCATGCAAAACATTCTCACCACAACGTACACCATAGTTCAAATACAAAACAAAACAATTCATAACTCATACATCCATCACAAAGGCATATCAATCATGCTCAATACATTTATCACCAATATATATATATATATATATATATATATATATATATATATATATATATATATATATATATATATATCCACTCATCAATCCCATTCACCAATTCCCACACATAATCAATCCATTCATGACTTATGTAAATGCACAGAGACGGACACAACGACTCTATGCATGCGGTACCATTCCATCCATCATTCACATCATCATTAATTCACTCAGGAATTATTGGAATCATCGTTTGTTACCTAGTGTAACTCCCCGTCGGGCAAACGATGTTCCCCATCGCTTTAGGTCCTCTTTGTATAAGGCACACGATGTTTATGGATCGCTTTAGGTCCTCTTTGTATAAGGCACACGATCCGACCGCTTTAGGTCCTCTTTGTATAAGGCACACGATCGTCTATAACGTCGCTTTAGGTCCTCTTTGTATAAGGCACACGATCGTTATATCAGATTCCCTCTGGAATCATTTCGTCGCTCACACCCCACAAGGGCACACGACATTACAAGATGTATAACACGATGCATGGAATACTAATGACTCATGACAATCAAATGCATATACATATATAACCATGTGAACCATCTCAACATCCATAATCATGCATTGTAATCAAACCCAAAACAATGCATTTATTTGCCATAAGGCCACAAACCATCATCACAACATTTCAACACATGCATTCATATCATATAACAACACACAAGCTATACGTTATATATCAAAAACATATTGCATGATAACACATCAATCGCACACAATTACGACAATAAAAGTCGACAAAAGGACGCGTTTCCAAATTCCTGACACAATTAAATCGACCACTAATCTCAAAACCATTTTTATAAGAAAGAACATCTCATTAGCTTTTCAACGGTACTAAGAACGTCTCGATCCGAGTTACAGATCAAAAGTTATGGATTTTAGAAAAACAGTTTTTTTTTGCTCCAGGTCGTGCTAAGTGGGCTCCACCCCGCGCTAAGCGCGCTCCTCACTGCCTGGAGAGGTTGCAAATTCTTCAGACCGCGCTAAGCGGGCGTCTGCGCGCTAAGCGCGCACTGCGATTTCCAGAAAAATAACCCTTCGACAGTCCTTCCCAAAATCACCATTTACATCTCGAATCATTTCCAAACAACATAACAAGTATCAACAAATGTTCATATGCATAGTGTGATCATTCAACACAGTTTATATCGATTTCTGACCGTGAAAACATCGATTTCTATTCATTTTTCTCATTTCAACCTAGAATTGAAAAACTATGAAAAGCAAGAGAACATTCAAACACACACATACATATTCATACACAAGCATATAGTAATCGAGTTTCGCACCCTTACCCGATTAATCGTGCTTTGAAGTGTCGGTTGAATCGATTTCTTCCACTCCAAGTTTTTCCTCTTTTTCTTCTTCTCACTCTCTTTTTCTCTTCTCTTTCTTTTCTCTCTTTCTAGTCTCTATGTTTCTATTTTATGAAAAACAATAATATCTAACCAAGCAAAATGACCAAAATACCCCTACACTCAATTCCTCGCAAACGTTCCCAAAACGCGATAAAACATAATAACGATAAACATAACATATTTACCAAATAAAAACCAAGAATAAAATAATATAAAAATAAAAATAATTAAATTGACTCAATTAAATAAATCTAACAAAAACCAGGGCGTTACAACTCTCCACCACTTTGAAATTTTCGTCCTCGAAAATATTACCTGAGACGAACAACTCCGGATACGATTCCCGCATCCGACTCTCCAACTCCCAAGTCAAATTGCCCTCAGCAGCGCCTCCCCACGCTACTTTCACAAGCGCAATATCTTTGCCTCTTAACCGCTTCAACTCGCGATCCAAAACCCTCACTGATAATGCCTCAACTGTAAGGTTCTCCCTTTCCTCAACCTCATCCATCATAATCACATGCGACAGATCCGGAACATACTTCCGAAGCTGTGAAACATGGAACACATCATGTAAATTCGAAAGATTCGGTGGCAACGCCACCCAATAAGCCACAACACCCACTCTCACAGATATCTGATAAGGACCAATAAACCAAGAAGTAAGCTTCTTCGACTTCAATGCACGTCCAACACCCGTCACCGGCGTAACTCTAAAAAATACATGATCGTCTTCTCGAAACTCAAGATCTTTCCTCCTTCGATCATGATAACTCTTCTGCCTACTCTGAGAAGCCTTCATCTTCTCACGAATAAGTTTCACCTTTTCCGTAGTTTGTTGAACTAACTCCGGTCCAACCACCGAACTCTTACCAGATTCATGCCAACACAAAGGTGTTCGACATCTTCTTCCATACAACGCTTCAAAAGGTGCCATTCCAATACTCGAATGGAAACTATTGTTATACTTGAACTCAACCAACGAAAGATAACTATCCCAAGCACCACCTTGCTCAAGAACACAAGCTCTCAGCAAATCTTCTAATGACTGAATAGTTCTCTCGATCTGACCATCCGTCTGAGGATGATAAGTAGAACTCAATCTCAACTTAGAACCTAACGCCTTTTGCAAACTTTCCCAAAATCTAGAAATAAACCTCGGGTCTCGATCTGAAACAATACACAACAGAACACCATGAAATCTCACAATCACACGGATATAAATCTCAACCAACCTCTCCAAAGAAAAACTGATGTCAATCGGAATGAAATGCGCCGATTTAGTCAGCCTATCCACAATTACCCAAATGGAATTATGTCCCCTCTGAGTATTCGGAAACCCAGTCACAAAATCCATAGAAATGCTGTCCCATTTCCACTCAGGAATATACAACGGTTGCAATAATCCACTAGGCTTCTGATGTTCTACCTTTGACTTCTGACACGTCAAACACACATAAATAAACTGAGCCACATCCCTCTTCAATCCAGACCACCAAAAGATCTTCTTCAAATCTTGATACATCTTATTAGCTCCCGATGTATACTCAAACTACTCCGGTGTCCTCCCTCTAAAATCATCTTTTTCAATTCCAAATCATCAGGAATACAGATTCTACCACGGAATCTCAAAACACCCTGATCATCCACTTTAAAGTCACCATTCACACCTTTACCTCTAACCGTCATCAAATAAACAAATTTCACGTCCAACCTCTGTTTCTCGCTAACGGTCAACAGAAAATCATTAGTGACTTTTAACATACCAAGCCTCACGCTATCAGATGTCAATTCACACACCAAACTCAAATCTCTAAATTGTTCCAAAAGTTCCCACTCTTTAACCATTAAAGCAGACATATGCAAAGATTTCTAGCTTAACGCATCGGCTACCACATTAGCCTTACCAGGATGGTAATGCAAGCTAAAATCGTAGTCCTTCAAAAATTCCAACCATCTCTGTTGCCTCATATTCAACTCTTTCTGATCAAACAAGTATTTTAAACTCTTATGATCACTAAAGACTTCGAATCTTGCACCGTAGAGATAATGTCTCCAAATTTTCAATACAAAAACCATCGCAGCTAATTCCAAATCATGAGTAGGATAATTCTTCTCATGAACCCTCAATTATCTCGAAGCATAAGCCACAACCTTACCTTCTTGCATCAACACTCCACCTAAACCACTCAAAGACGCATCACAATACACCACAAACGGTTCACTAGGATTCGGTAAGATCAAAATCGGAGCAGTAATAAACCTGTTAAAGGTTTGATTTTGTGCCTCCAACTGGTTTGAGAGGGTCGTATACTTGTCTTCTTGTGTGGTCATGAAACTTTCTTGCTGCAGCTGCATTGATCGTAACATGTCGAGGATTTCCTTGTTGTTCTGTTGTGGTGGCTGTGTAGGTGTAGGGATAGAATATTCGAGCTGGTGCCATTCATATTCTTCATGTTGTTGCCAGCCATGATTTGGAGGAACATAAGATGAACCAAGTGAGGTCTATCCGGTGTGCAGCCATTCACCCCATCCCTGATTTTCATATGGATCTTGAGGTGAAGAGTATCCCATCTATTCAACATTGTCATCTTCCACAGTATTCACCTCAACTTGCATGTTGTTACCAGTTTGTCCTTCTTGTGCATTCTCTTCTGCATCCTCTTCTTCATTTGGAACATCATACTGAGTATCTTAATATGTTGTTCAGTGCCGAAATTTGATTCCTCGTCTTCAGAGTCCCAAAAGTAACCCATCATAGTAAGAGTCTTATGAGTAAACTCTTGATCGGTAGTGAATGTCACGTAAGGAATGCCTGGGACCGTTACGTCAGCCTTTTTCAAGAGACACTGAATAAAAGAGGCATAACATAAAGTCGTACCTCTAGTAAAGTCGCGTAGTGCAAACATCCGACTTGTAAAGTAATGCAGCCATTTAATGCACTTTTTGTTCCAAACAGATGCATTGACAGAGTACTTTTTACCACCAACCATATATTGAAAATTAGTACCTTCAAACTTGCCCAAAATCCCAGTGTAAAACAACTTGACTAAGTCTTCATTATACTTGGTATCACATTCTAGAAATTCATCAAACTTTTGAACATTTAGAATTTCAATAATTTCAGATAGATGATAATCTTCAGCCCCTAATGGATAGTACACGAATTGTTTAACCACGGAACGGTTTCGAAAATCTTTGTTGAACGTCTCAGATAAATCATCAGACAGTAAGGAAAGAGCATTTACCGGCATTGTCGATGTACCTACCCTTGAAGTTGATGCTCTGGAGGTCCTCTTTCCGATAACTCTTTGTGAAGCCATTGAAGAACAATCTGTAAACTCGGATGAACAACGATCACCTTGTAGATGAAGATGAAGAGTATTGAATCTTGATGAAAAGGATGGATAGACTGAAAAACCTTAGTTCTTATGTAGATAAAAACCTTTGAACACCTATTGGATTGTGAAATTTGTTGGATTTGAAGAGATTAGTGGCAATGGGTTTTTAGGGTTTGAGAGTTTTGAAGGAAAGGAGAGGAGAGAGATGAGGAGACAATATAATCAATGTATTATGACATGTAATTGGAAAATGAAACAAAGAAAATTAATGTAGTCAATTTTCTCAACAATGAAGCGGCGCACGTCTTCCCGAAGAAAAGAGAATCATAGTTCGTCAGCGATGCGTCGACCGAAATAGGTCATGCGTCAGCGCACACTGAACGAATTTTAACAATTTCAAAAGTTTAATGCGATGCGTCGACCATAGGTCGGCCTGCACTGACCCGCTCCCACATATGAGAAAAATGACATTTCTTGAGTCGACCCATGCCATGTTTTGGTCGACTCAAACCAGCATAACATGGAAAATGTATATTTTGAGCTACTTATGCAACAAGTAATAATAAACAACACACCATACACATGCCAATACTAAAAAATGGATCAAAAATACATTTAATCATGAATTAAACATCAATTCAAACCACATTTTGGCCATAATAGTTCACAAACATAATTGATCAAGAATAGTATTTCTAAGAAGGAATGATATTACCTCCGACGATTGATGATGGATGCCCTCATATATAGCTTAATTTTATCACTTATTGTTAGTTAAAAGAAATTAAGACAAGCAAAGGAATAGAGCATGCAATCATATGATCAAACTCGATCCGAGATATCGAGAACAGCAAGTTCCCTACGGATATTAAAGAAAGGATCCGTCGCAAGAGGTTTAGTGAAAATGTCTGCAAGTTAATTCTTAGAATCAACATGCTCAAATACCACACCGCCTTTCTCTACATGATCCCTAAGAAAATGATGTCTTACTTCTATATATTTTGTACGAGAATGTAATACCGATTTTTTGGTTAGGTTAATGGCACTTGTATTATCACACAAAATAGGAATACGTTCAAGTTAAACATTGTAGTCGAGTAATTATTGCTTAAGCCATAAGACTTGAGCGCAACAACTACCGGCCGCAACGTATTCCGCCTCGGCTGTTGACATAGCAACGGAAACTTGCTTTTTGCTATGCTATCTCACTAAGGAATTCGAGAAAAAGTGACAAGTACCACTAGTACTTTTCCTATCCAATTTACAACTGGCAAAGTCAGAATCGGAATAGCCAACCAAAGAGCAATCGCTTCCTTTGGAGTACCAAATCCCATACTTTGGAGTACCACGTAGGTACCTAAGTATGCGCTTCACATCTTTTAAATAAGACTCCTTAGGACAAGATTGGTACCTCGCACACATGCAGACACTAAACATGATATCTGGTTGTGATGCGGTAAGATAGAGTAGAGAGCCAATCATACCTCTATATCTCTTGACATCTACATCCTTATCATTTTCATCTCGACTCAACTTGACATACGTAGGCATCGGAGTGTCAATAGCCTTTGAGCTAGCCATGTCGAAGCGTTTGAGTAACTCAAGACAATACTTCACCTGGCTCACGAATGTCCCTTCATCGAGTTGCTTGATTTGCAATCCAAGGAAATAGTTAAGCTCCCCCATCATGCTCATCTCGAACTCTCTCTGCATTAACTTAGAAAACTCCTTGACCATGTTTGTGTTAGCAGAACCAAATATAATATCGTCTACATATACTTGTACCAAAATTTGGTGTTTTCCTTGATGTTTAATGAAAAAAGTTGTGTCAACCTTTCCTCTAGAGTACCCTTGATCAAGTAGAAATTTTCTAAGACGCTCATACCAAGCCCTAAGGGCTTGTTTGAGACCGTACAAAGCACGTTTTAATTTGTAAATGTGATCGGGATACTCATGGGACTCAAATCCAGGAGGTTAGGCAACATAAACCTCTTCATTAATGTAACCGTTAATGAAATAATTTGAAGTTTTTCGCACATGCATAGGCAAGCAAGAGGTGTATATCCTCGAGTCGGGCAACAGGCATATAAGTTTCCTCATAGTCTATGCCTCCCTCTTGGTTATACCCTTGCGTAACCAAGCGCGCTTTATTCCTAGTTATAACTCCATTTTTCGTCGAGCTTGTTCCTAAACACCCATTGGGTGCCGATTACTCGATGGCCTCGCGGAGGGGGGACAAGGTCCCAAACCTAATTTATTTTAAATTGATTTAACTCCTCTTGCATTGACAAATGCCAATGTTCATCGAGTAAGGCCTCTTTTGAGTTTTTAGGCTCAACTTGCGAAACGAAAGCGGAGTAATAACAGAAGTTACTTAGCTTGGAACGAGTTGTTACTCCCTTTGAGATGTCATCGAGAATGTTGTCGATGGGATTGTCTTTGGAAGACTTCCAAGCTGGAGGAAGATCTTCTTTATTAGTCGGATGATCCTCATCACTCTTTACTGGTTGGTGATCTTTTTCCTCCTCAACATGCACTGCTTCAGGTTGATCAGTTCCCTTATCAGCGTCCTTGAGTATGTCTTCAGAAGATACACCTGCACCATGAAAAAACTACCTTTTCCGACATTTTTCGGATAAGACTCATCAAAAGTAACATGAACCGACTCCTAAAAAATAAGTAACCTCTTATTGTAAACCTTATATGCCTTACTAGACTGAGAGTATCCAAGAAAAATACCCTCGTCGGCCTTAGCATCAAACTTACCAAGTGTCTCTTTACCATTATTCAACACGGAACACTTACAACTAAAAAACCTGAAGGTGAGATACATTGGGCTTTCTTCCTTTTAAAAGCTCATACGGTGTCTTGTTTAGAATAGCGGATGAGCACCCTATTCAAAAGGTGACAAGCCGTACTTATGGTGTCGACCCAAAAGTATTTTGGAAGTCCGCTCTCATTGATCATTGTCCTTCCTAATTCTTTCAAAATTCTGTTTTTACGTTCCACAACCCCGTTTTGTTGAGGGGTGCGTGGTGCTAAAAAATTATGATCAATCCCATGGCTTTCACAAAATGCTTCAAAAAGATGATTTTCGAACTCACCCCCATGATCACTTCTAATTGATATGATGTTTGTGTTCAATTTGTTTTGGGATAACTTGGCAAATCTTTCAAAGGTCGAAAAGTATCGCTCTTGCTTGCTAAGAAAATAGTCCAGTAAAACCTAGAAAAGTCATCAACTATCACAAAACCATAATAGTTACCACCTAGGCTTTTAATCCTAGATGGTCTAAAGAGGTCCATATGGAGGAGCTCAAGGGGTCTTGTAGTTGAAACAATGTTTTTAGATTTAAACGAGATCCTTGTTTGCTTCCCCATTTGACACACATCTCATAAGTGATCCTTTGTGAATTTGATTTTGGGCAAGCCGATCACTAGGTCTTTAGAAACTATTTTATTAAGCAACTCAAAATTGACACGCACCAATCGTCTATGCCATAACCATGAATCTTCACTCATGGTGACTAGACACTTGTCGCTACTCAACGATACCTCATTCAAGTTTAGCATATAGACGTTATTCACCCTCAAGCCTTTAGACACATACTTTTTATCACTATTCTCAATTATGCAACAATCCTTTGAAAAAGATACTTTATAGTCCTTGTCACATAATTGACTAATGCTTAAAAGTTTATGTTTAAGGCCTTCAACAAGAAGCACATCAGAGATAGTAGTAGATGAGGGGTTACCTACACTACCTTTGCCAAGTATTTGTCCCTTGTTGTTGTCTCCGTAGGTAACAAACCCCTTTTTCTTTGCCACAAAGTCAATGAAAAGAGATATGTCTCCTGTCATATGTCTTGAGCAGCCATTATCTAGAACCCATCTTCTTTCTGTGGTCTCAAGATGTTGTACCTACATAGTCAATCAAGGGAAATAGGTACCCAATTCTTATTGGGCCCTTGGTTGTGAGTGAAAACAAGATTGCATTTGGGCAACCATTGATAGAAGCCTTTAGGAACCAAAAGCCTCCTAAAGCGACACTTAGCAATGGTATGACCCCTTTTGCAACAATATAAGCATGTGAGGTTAACATGAGAATCCCTTTTTTCTAGGTTGATTTCTAATCACATAAGTATATTTTTGATATGTATTAATCATGCTTTTCTTAAAGTGTGATTTATCAATAGCAAAAGTCATTTTTGGTTCTAGAGCCTTGTCAAGCTTGGCCTTAAGAGTTCTAACCTCTTTTTGCCAAATGTGACAAGTATCGCAACCAAAATTTAACCACTTACTTTTGTCTTCCACAACATCTACTTTTGTTACTTCCACCATGGACTTTTTGAGAGCCTCTAATTCCTTTTCGGAATCGAAGATCTTTTTCTCCAAATGAGAAAATATTAGTTTATTTGAAGCTAAAGGCTTCCTTGGCCTCATGGTGTAGAGTATCAAACGAACGTTGTAGTTCAGAATAAGACTTTGAATTAGAGTTATCGTACTTAAAGTGTCTTACCTTTTTCTCCTTTTTCCTTTGGTGAGCGGAAAGGCAAAGGTTGACGGATTCTCCTTCGTCACTTGAACTTTCAGCACTAGATGATTCACTATCGCTTCCCCAAGCGATATAGGCTTAATTGTTTCTTCCCGTGACGACTTTTGTCCTTACCTTTGTCCTTCTTCAACAATGGACAATCCGGCTTATAGTGACCGACTTTCCCACAGTTATAGCAAGAACCCTTAGTTTTCCACTCTTTTTGTCTTCATTCTTGGAAGACTTTGATTGTTTACGAAAGTTGACGAGGTTTTTCTCCGAATATTGGATACCATTTTTCTTGATATAGCGATTGTATCGCTTCACAAATAATCCCATGTCTTCATTCGAACCCTCTTCCTCGTCATCACTGGGTTTACTCTCACTTAGCTCGTATGCGGATGACTTTAAACTAGAAGTCTTTAGAGCTATCGACTTCTTTTCTGCTTCTTTGGTCTTGTTCTTTTCCTTCTTCTCTCTTTTCTCAAATTGGTCTATGCTTATGAGTATTTGCTCATGTTTCTCGAGCTTCCCAAACAATGTTGTGATGTCAAACGTCATTAGGTCGTTGGCTTCTTTGATGGCGGTCATCTTCGGTTGCCAATCCCTAGTCAAACACCTCAAGATTATGTTAGTAGCAACCTCATTAAAAATTGGCCTACCAAGTGAGCGAAGTCTATTGATTAAATGAGTGAACCTCTTTTGCATGTCAGCAATGGTTTCCCTTTGCTTCATGTGAAAGAGGTGAAACTCTTGAGTCAATGTATTGATTCTAGCTAGCTTGACGTCGTTAGTACCCTTATGGGCAACTTGTAACGCGTCCCACATAGCTTTAACACTCGTACAATGTGAAACTCTATAATATTCATCAACTCCCAATGAGGAGATCAGAATATTTCTAGCCTTCCAATCGTAGTTATACTTTTTCTCGTCTTCTTCATTCCATTGTGCTTCAGACTTAGGCACTACCACGTTATTCGCATCGGTCATGGTTATTTCCATTGGATCATTTTGGATAACGCTCCATACCTTGCTATCAATAGAATTAATGTGAACACGCATACAATCCATCCAGTAACTATAAATCTCACCATTAAAAACAGGTGCTCTATTATAAGCCACTTTCGGTTCGTTTTCCACTTTCTAAAAGTTATACTTGAAGCACTAGAGTTAACCGGTGCTCCTGATACCACTTGTTAGACGAAGGCAACTGATAAGGGGGGGGGGGGGGTTGAATAGATCACTTCTTTTTAAATGCGAATCGGCGCTAAAATTTGATTTTAAAATTATTTTGCGGAAGCGGCCGAGGATAATTCATCTACACAAACCGAGTTACTGAGAGGATCAAATATACGTAAGCCAAATGGAATGATAGGCTCGAAGAGAAAAATAGAAACGCAACTTAACACTTAATCAATTTTTCCAAAAGCACTTAATAAGGAGCAATCTCCAATGAGCAGTAAAAAATTAAACCAAACTTGATAATATATCAAACACCTTGCACGCGTTTAATTTATCGAGCACTTGGAGTGTATAAAACTCCAAGCTAAACCTTCTAAGATAGTTGATGCAGAATTTTCACTAAGCACAATCCAAAAATGATTGTGCAATGGTTTTCAAATTAATTTTCTACACAAAACTATACCAGAATTTTTATCGATCAATTGAACGATTACAAGCGTAAACAGTTCAAAATATAAATGAGATAAGAAAAAGGAAATGACACCAGGTTTGTTTAGGCAGTTCCCCTTTCGTCCTCGCTTCGGGTACGACTGCCCCCAATTCAAAAACTAGAATTGAGATATCTATAACCTGTTTGCAAATGTTTTTACATGAGAAAACTTAGCTATCCCACACTCAAGAACTTCGTTAATGCAGAAACTTTGTCTTCTCTTCCCTTGATTCGAGTCGAATTAAGTGCCTCGAACTTGTTGGAAGAACCTACGTATACCGTTACTAGATTGGAAGAACACAAGGTCTTCAATCACCTTCACTCAGCTGATTCTGATCCACACACAGTTCGAACCTCAAACCTTGTTGTACAATCCTCCGGTTAACGCTACTAGATCGACAAAACCCTCTGTTCTTCGATCACCTTCGCTCGGCTGAATTCAATGCACACAAGATCTGATCCAAAAACCCCCAAATCCAATTTATCTTGGAGGACAAAACCCTAGAGGTTTTATTCAAGAAAAAACCCACTGAAACACTTACCCTAAACCAAGATACAACTTTATGCTTTGGACGTTATGACTTCATGATGCAGAAAATCAACAAAAATGATTATGTGTATTTGTTGAAAAAGATGCAAGATGAAGATGAAGGTGATGAGAGAAAAGTTTCAATGTATCTCTTTCACTTGTTCTTGTTTTGTGTAAAAAAAGAGGAACCATATATATATATATATATATATATATATATATATATATATATATATATGATACAAGGACCAACAGTAAATAATAACAACATTTTGAACAAAGAGAAAAAGTGAAAAATTGGTTACTAACTACGAGCGGTCGACCACTCATTAAAGAGGGTTAGCCTGCGCTGACCCGTGGAGCAATTTGTGCATGTTGGAAGACCATGCGTCGACCGCTGCAGGGGCCATGCATCGACGCATGGCTGAGAAAAATGGACAATCAGAAATTCCAGTAGCATGCGTCGATCGCAGGGTAGGCGTGCGCTTACCCGAGCGAAACGCACACAATGTCAACCCATCATGAGTCTACCGGACCTCAACTTAGGTCGACTCAAGCTTCAAAAACACTCAAAAATTGTTTTTCCAACACATTTTCATCTATTTAGGCACAGTTTATGCATGCCTAATACTAATACCATGATCACCCACATTTAAGGGATATGCAAGACTCCACCATATGTTTAGACTCATGATTGTGCAATGAAAAATTTGAATGTCGACACCAATGAGATGACATCGTCTAAATTACAAACTACTAGCTAGTATACATTTTGACATCATTAAAATAAAGCTCAAATGAGAGACACCTTGCCCTCACATACTCCCTCTTTTTGATAATGGCAAAATCTTCATCTTGTTTTGTAATTTGAATCTCATCTTCCCCCAAACTATGTGAATTCTTCTAAGATTCAATCTTTGCTGTCTGTAGATGTCCTTTCTTCCCCTAAAGACTCATAGAGGTTGGCCAGGATCATTTTGCTGAGACAGAGGTTATGTCCAACATGAAGTTGGTTCGCTATTGTAAGATACCTCTTCGCCACTTGAAAGGATCTCGAGCAGAACACACAACGAGATAACCATAGAACAAGGAAAGCAATGTGCTCTTGATCAGAGACTTCGTCAGATTCCTTGTCGTGATAATATACAATATAGGTTGTGAAGGCAGCCTTAGTGGTGTCGAAACCTATAGAGTCTTTAGCCAAGAAGTTTGGGTTATAGGTTTCCCCAACTGGTTTGAGCTCAGTAATGGTAGCAATGTCAAAGAGGGTGGGTGGTACCATTCCATCAGGAAGGTGGAAGTTATTATAGGTGCTATCCAAGAAATACAAAGAAGCAACTAACATAGATTGGCAATAGCCAGGTTCAACTTTTGACAGCTGGACATGTCGAAGATACCCATATTTTTCCAGACTTGGGATTTTGCTTTTTCTATCTTCTCTAACCAGACAAGGTAATCTGATGGATCTTTAAATAAGGGGCATGATCGAAATACCCTAAAACTATTGTTCATATATTTTATATTTATGGGTTCTTTAGAGGCCTTAGTCGAAGGTGAGCCTTGGTTATCAATTTTTCAGTTTTTCATCAGCTTCAACATCTTCACTATCCCTAGGTCTTTTTCCATTAGCTATGGGTTTTTAGCGGTGGTATGTTGGGAAAAATTCCTTAAGTCTATTGGAGTTAGCAGAAAGATCTGGTAGGGGACCTAACACAACATACGTTTTACCAGTAACGGAGATATCGATTAGTACCTGAGATTGATAGATTCTTCTCTTTTCTTCTTCAAGATAAGGTTTAGGTATGTACTGTTGTTGGTTACCCATAACTGTTGGGCCCAAGATCTTGTGAACTGGAGCAAGTTCCGTGGATTTCTTGGATTATTTGGTGTTCTTGCTTGAATCTTTGGAAGTTTTAGTAGAAGACACCATTGATGCAGCAGAGATTGAGGAAAAAGGGTTTGCGTTTGGGAAAGATGAAGAGTTGAAGTGAAATATTATTCTTCCTAAAAGAGATTCAGAAGATGGAAAAGTTGAAAAAATGGTAGTGTTTCACTATTTATAGGTTGATGAAATGGAAGCGGTTCACTTCACACATTGATGGTAGAAAAGAAAGTGGGACACGTACCAGTCGAAGAACAAGTGATGAGACGATGGCAGTTAAGTTATCCCACGATCTCCTAGGAACTAGGAGCGTGATGATTGTAAAAAAGATTCGTGCATGGGTTTGAGGAGACGTTTGGGAAAAGTGTCATGATGACTATGACATCATAGCAGACAAAGAATTTGTGGCGTCGAAAAAAGATTTCAAAAAATGCCATTTTCTCCATGTTAGTCGAAAAAGACATTTTTGGGGGGCAATTTGTTGGCTGGGAATTTCGACGCCATTATTTGATGGAGTATGATAAGAAAAAGAAATGGTTTTTATTTGTTTTGGAATTCGATAGGAGCATGAGTAAAGGTCTTGTTAGAAGAGGTCCTTGTAAGAAGGATACACTGGATAAAGACTTAGAAATATTTTCTGAGTTTAGATTGCCACTTTGACGGAGGCAATGCTGAAGGTTACGTTCGACGAAGAGTTTGAATTTTGAATAAGGATAATAACTAAATTTTGTCCTTATCCGTTTCTCAAAAGTGACGCGTGTAAAGCTGTGGCAAATTGGAGACATGCAAGTGAAACGTGTCATTTTCTGGAGAAATGACAGTTGATAGCGGTTATTTTCGATATATTATAAATATGAGTCTTAGTGGATAGGATTTCGTGTGTTCATTTATTGTACAAATACTCACAAATTACTCTAAGCATCTAAGTCTAATTGAGAAACGAGTTTGTTGAGAATGTACGTCTGAAACACTATATTTTCATTTTAATTGAAGTTATTTTCAGTTTATCAAATTACTTTTCCATTGCAATTTATTTTGAAGTTCTTTATTGCCATTCCTTTACAAATTCTTCATTTTACTTTTAACCTTTCAAAACTTTAAACAACATTCTCTAATCATGAACATTATCTAAGTGTTCATAGACTTAGAGAAATAATTTTAAGAAAAGCATGTGTCCTAGGATTCACTAGTTGATCCTGTAAAGTAAACCATTTTTTGGAGACCAGTGGCTGTTTACCAATTTTCATGGTAAACAACAAGCAACAAACTAAGTTTGGGGTTGTGATCAGTAACCATTTATGCAGTATTTATCATCATTTGAACATTAAAAATATGTGATTTATCTTCAGTTTTTATACAATTTGAGTCATTTAATGGTCAGTTTCTTTAATTCTGTAAATATGGATGTTTTAATTATTCCTGGTATTTTTTATCTGTTTGGGAAGCTTTTCACGTGTTTTGCAGGTTTGGAGAAAAAGAGAAAAGCGATATGATCAACATCTAAGGCAAAACACAAATGTTGAAGCCTAAGGAGAAAAATACAAGGCACGTGTGCCCATAGCGTATGACAGGCCCAACACGCTTATGTAGAATCTTTGCAAGCCCCCATATGTTGCCTTACGCGTATCAGGCTAAAAGGAAGCACCTTCTGCCAATACACATATGAGTGAGGCAATACGTGTATCACATGACAAATCCAACCGGCCAATACGCTGCCAATATGTTGTCATATGCGTATAGGGTGCTGGAAGTGAAGTCATATGCGTATGTCAGGGATCAATAAGCATATGGGAACCCAGAATTGCAAAAAGCCCAGTTTCGAATTATTAAACGCCAGGAAGTGAATTTTTGAGGTTTGGACGACAAAGTATGAATTGAAGACTGAAGAATGTGGTACATAAAGGCCGAGCATCATCTTCAATGGATTTTCACCATTGAAGACTCTTCATCTTCCTCTTTGTGTAATGTTTGACAATTTTATGATGTTTACTATTATTACTATAAGTAGCTAAATCCCCAATGCTAGGGGGTGGTCCTTGTTCTTGAATTTGTTGGCTTTTCTGAATTGAACCTTGTAGTGACTTATATTTTATCTTTATCTGATTTACTTTTGTCTGAGTTTAATGCTTTCTCTTTCGAACAAATTGAGAATTTATTAACGGCTATCTTTAAGGATGGACTTTCAACAGTAACACTTGATTGTAGTATTCTACTCCCTCCGGTCCTATTTATAAGAGACAAATTACTTTTTAAATTCATTCAACAATCAATGTATCTGGTCTAATAATATACTAAATACATTGATTATTCAATGAATCTAATTAGTAACTTGTTTCTTATAAATAGGACCGAAGGGAATATATTATGTTGGTTTCAATATGGAGTAATTTGTCTATAAGGGGGGTGGGTTGAATAGACAATTAAAAATCCCTTCTTTTCAATTTAAAAATCAGATTATGCAAGTGAAAACTTATTTTGAAAAGGTTTTATGATATTGGAAGAAGATTTATTCTATACATAAACCAAAGGTTTTTAATGAGGTAAAAGACAATGTGATGTCTAATGGTTAAAGTTTCAACGAGATGCTTATATAATTTAAATATTCTTTGATTAGAAAGCAACTCTTATTTTAATTCTCACACAATAATCAGTTAACAAGATTTTTTCTAAGAACAATTCTAATCAAACCTAAAATTTTGCAAATCAAGACTATGAACGCAATGAATCTAAACAGTTAACACATGCATTCAATTTTAAATGATATATATATATATATATATATATATATATATATATATATATATATATATATATATATATATATATATATATATCTGTGTGTGTGTGTGTGTGTGTGTGTGTGTAGAGGGAGAGAGAGAGAGCACTAGGATTTATATTAGTTTAGAGTTATCGTGCTCGCAGACACCTACGTCTAGTCTTCGATGGAGAGCCACCGAAAATTTCTTTCTTCCATTAATATGATATTTGAGTTCGGTTCATGTTATAACAATTCATATAAACAAAAGATAAACTATAACAATCCAATATGTCTTCTTTCTTGCTTCTTGATAGAACTTGTTTGCCACGGGCTACCACCACTAAACTTTGATCTTTACCCAAGATCTTAATCTTCAACTTTTAATGGATTTCAATCTTGATAAATTTTCCAATCTTCACTCAATCTCGAAATTACAATCCTTGAATCCTTCTCTTCAATAAGTTGACAGACCCACAGAAAACTCCACTACAAGGGAGAAAATCTCCTTCTTCTTTTTCCTTCAAGAAATTTCAAGCCTTTGAAATTTCCAAGATCAAAATACCTCTTTGCAAAAATATACACACTTTAATGAACAATTTGATCTCTAATGTTTCCCTGTAATTAATCATCACACACACAAGAAATTTTTTCAATGAGCATGATTAAGATGAAGATTTGAGAGATAAAAAGTTGTGTTTACAAAGTTTTTTCTAACTGAAAATATTTGAGCTCTCTTTTGAAATGAATAAATGAAACCCATATTTATAGGTACAAGAGATAATGTCAAGAAATGAGTAAAAAAGAACTAAATGAATTAATTCAGTGTTTCCATGACTCAATTCAATTAGGGTAGTTGACATGAGTCGAGTCTGAAATAAATCAATTCAAATTAGCATCTCAAATCAAGTTACGACCTTACTGAATCAATTTAATTTGGAATACAAAGCCCTAACTCGATTCAAATTTGCTCCTGACTCGATTCACGCAAACAAAGCAAAAAATGACTTTAAAGGAACATTCATGAATTGATTCATGAAGTCATTGACTCGATTCAGAAGCCAAAAAAATCTTTGAATCTCATTAAGAAAGCTTGTGAATCAATTCAAACAACTATGACTTTTAGTCAGCTTAACATATTGCATGAACACGCTTCTTTAGCATGTGTTTGATGATTAATAAGCAAGGAAACTCCAAATAAACAATAAACATAAAACAAAACATCAAAATAACGAAATAACTGATACGATGATAAAGGGAAATTTCAGTCCCCCCTTTTTGTTGCTTGGAAACTTGATTAATTTTGAGTTACACGGAGGCATGCTCCCCTCGTGTTAAAGACTTAATCACACAAATCACAATTTCTAAACGGGAATCCTTTGTCCCCCTTTGAAAAAATAAAAAATGAAGAGGGAAAAAAAACAAGAAAAATGTACAACACATAAACATCAACTGAAGCTTAATTCAGCAAAAAAAACTCATAATGCATAAAATGACATTTAAAGCGATAGGTAATTTCAGGAAGGAAAAGACCAAGATGAGGCTAAATAGCATATATCAAGTAATCATAGTCAACAGAAAAAATAATTCGAGATGCACCTAAAATATAATATAATAGGAATAGTTAAATGCGCAGATGCAAGATGCAATATGTATGTGAAATGATATCTAAGGATACAGTCTATCTAACTGTCAAAAGCTGAAACTTGCTAAGTTGAACACCAAAAAAATCACATTTGAGCATAATTGAGCATAAAAAAAACCAAAATCAAACCACAACTTGAAAAACCTTAGTCACTAAATGATCCAAAATACGAATCTAAACTGAATCATACATATATGGAACAACCAAAACAGAGTGACTTCAAAAGCTGAAAATGAGGTAACCAAGTTTCTATACGAATCCATGATGAAACAATACAAACTTAAGTTCGAAACAACTTGAAACAACATCGCAAATGAACAAGTCGTAGAATCAATATCAACTTGAATCTGAATTGTTAAGTATAACAAGTGTGAGTAGTATGTGTAATAGTCCCACATTGGCTAGAAATGTGGAGACTTGATCATTTATAAGTGGGAGAACCCATATACCTATCACCTTAAGGTTTTGGGTGAATATGTGGTGTGTCTCTCACAATGGTGTGTTGCTCTAAGAAGGATGTCCCACAATGTAAAATTCTCCCTAGTGAAAAACCCCCCAATAGTGGTATCAGAGCCTTTGGTTTGAGTGGAGGACCGAATCAATTGTATCAAAAGTATCCCCACAGACGGTGGATTGAGTGTCCAATTGAAGAGTGTTAACGGCGGTACAAATATATGTGGATGAAAAATAACTTCCACTTAAGGGGGAGCATTGTGGAAGCATTATGGATAGACTCACACTTGAGGGGGAATGTTAAGTATAACAAGTGTGAGTAGTATGTGTAATAGTCCCACATTGGCTAGAAATATGGAGAATTGAGCATTTATAAGTGGGAGAACCCATACACCTATCACCTTAAGGTTTTGGGTGAATATGTGGTGTGTCTCTCACAAAGGTGTGTTGCTCTAAGAAGGATGTCCCAAAATGTTCAATTCTCCCTAGTGAAAAACTTCCCAACATGAATCACATATGAAACAAAGTGTGAACCCAAGAAACCGGAACCTGCGGAACCCAGTAGAACGAAACTAAACCTACGTAACTAAGAAGTGAACTGGAACTTGTAGCTTTCGAACGGAAAATTAGAGCTTGAAGAAACTGAATTGGTAGCCTTTTTAAAATAATGGAATTGTCCCAAAATGAAAGATTGGGTATACTTTTGAAACCGGATCGAAACAACCCTTGTTGAGTGCTTGAAGGTTTCTAACAAAATCAGAAACATGATGGAGGATATGGGTTTATGTTATGTGAGTGATATGAATGTAAACAATGTTATGAGTTTTGATGAAATGAAAAGGTAGAAGTATGAAATGAAGAAACGTGAAGAACATTTGATTATCACAAAAAAATGTAATGAGTATATTATTATTATTATTATTATTATTATTATCATTATTATTAATGTATGATTTATGAATAGCAAAAGATGGATGTAGAAAAATATAGTTCGGGATGGTGATGGGATGTATGATACTAATTTGATGAAATTTTGAAATAAAGCACACATGTCACATGCTGTAAGAAAAAAACGTGACCTAAACATGTGATATCAATATCATGTGATGAATGGTGATGTGATGTGTTAGGACAAAGTAGATAAAACAAAGCAGAAAAAATGCAGTAAAAGTGTGATGTATGATTGATGAGTGAAGAGCAAAACGCAGGTACTATTGCAAGCAACATAAGTCAATTCAAAATGAAATGATCTGATTCATTGCAAGCATGATCCAATTCGAGCAAAAAGAATGTAAATCAACTTTCTAGACACTTTTACTAATTGATTCATGATCTGATTCAAGAAAACAACTTTAATGAAAAATAATTTAAAAAGATTTTAATGCAAAATAAAATGGTTTTAATGAAAAATAAAATGTTTTCAATGTAAAATAAAATAATTTTGATGAAAATATTTTTTTTAAATGCATGAAATGCGGTGATTAAATGAATAAATGTGATAGTAAAAAAATTAATGAATGTGATAAATGGATAAATGCTATGCGAATAAATTTAAATGCAATGTTAATTTATACAAGCATTCGATGAAAAATAATAGAGAATAAACACACATGCGAAAAAATATTTAAATGTAAACGCGTGCTTACTCCCCTTTTGATGTATCCTAATATGTTATCCAACAGATGGTCCTTTGTGGAGATCCAATCTTGAGGATGTTAGTTTGATTTCTCTTCTTTACTATCCTCTTGTTCACTTTCCTCTTCATCATCTTTAATGTCCTCATCTTTTGGAGGATCTACTTTTGGAACGTCATCGTCGACTTTATCATCCGTGTTAGCACCTTTGTTGTTGTCTTCATACGTAACGAAGTCTTGCTCTTTCTTGACTAAGCCAATGAATAACAACCGATATTCTGTCATATACCTTGAACAACTACTATCTAGAAACCGCATCTTATTTACAGTTGTAAGACATTCCTATAGGAAAATCAACACTGAAATTTTGGTCCCCAACTAGTGTTGGGTACTTGGGGGTTAGCGCTATGAGTCTTAGATTTCTATGCCATGAGATCATTTGTATTTTTTACATTCCTAATGTGATATTTAGGCCTATTGTGTCCCTTTTCACCATAATAATGGCACAAGTAACACCCTAAAACCCCACATATAAATTATTGCATAATTTAATAAAAAGTACAACCACACAGGGTCTCACACAAATTAAACATATCCTGCTCCATAACACAGGTTAAGATAATTCACATAAAACGTGTCATCGCATGCTAACCTTCACTTAGGGTATCATCGCATCAGAATCATTATTAAATAACTATTAATGGTATAACATCTCATGACCATTAGTCTCAGACTCCAACTTTCATAACATAAAAAAAGAGTGGTATGAATCAACCTGAACGAATCAATCGAAATCTCCGCGAAACAAAAATAATATTTAACTTCAACATAAGCAACACAATAAGTAAAACAAGCATTCCTAGCCCGATGTTACATAATCAGAGCAAGAAACCACTAATCAAAACGATAAACTAAGTAAGTACTCCAAGATCTAGCTTCCACTTACTTCAGCGAGATCTACTCCTGAGTATCTGCACGATACCCATGTAAATGCAACATTCAAATAGAAGGGGTGAGAAATACATTCAAATAATTAACGGGGCATAAATAATCAGAGTAGTTCACTACATACAGATTCACATAGAAATCAATCATGCACCATATCCACACGTATTCATAACTCACCCATATCACCATCATATGCATATATCCATGGAATGCAACTCACAACACATTAATAGCTCATATGAATGCGGTACTTGTGAGAGCAAGAATTGTCTCTACAAGTCAATCTATGTTTTGATGATAACAATACGTATTTGTGAAAGAACTATTTTATGTTCTAACGTGTGTTGTGTGCAGATCATAATTATAGAAGATATCAGATCCAACAAGCACCAGCCAGATGCGCGTAAATGATTATATGCGAAGTTACTATGTGTGACACAAGTCGCAAGAAGCAATAATGCTTCTATATCTGATCATGATCAGTTAGATCCAAGGATGCCGATATTGGTGTTGCAATGCTCTTGTGGATGCTCGCTGAAAGTGGTTGTGATTCTGAAGATTGCGAAGCTTCTGAAGAAGACAATGTTATAGAGAACCAAAGTGCTGAAGACTCTCATGACTTAAAGTTCTGAAGGCGGAAGGCTCTGAAGACCAAGTGCAGAAAGACTCTGAAAACTTATGTGTTATGAATATTATAGTTCCAAAGGTCAAGTGCTGAAGACTCTAAAAATGGATTCCTAATGGACGAGTTCTGAAGTTTTGGAAGACTTGAAGTAGTAAAGGATAATGTTCTTAAAGATAAGTGCTGAAGTTCTGAAGACTGATTCCTAATGGACTTCTTCAAAAGACTGAAGACTTGACGTATCAGATATCCTATCAAGAAGGCTCTACTCATACTTCATCAAATTACCATCAGAAGCCTCTGAAGTTTGGAAGTCAAATGTTACTGTTGTCAACAACTGTACACACTGCTCAAGAAGATATCCCGTCACTTCTCCCACAACAAAAAGGAGATGTGTCAGTATAGCTAATTATTACACAACGTCTCTTTTCCAATACCCAACAGTATTTCAAACGGCTATATTTCTACTGGGCTATTTAAAGGAAAGAGTTCTCGCTTTTGAAGGTATCGATTCAGTCCATGAATAGAGAATTGATCAAAGTCATTGTGTGAAGATAACAACAACAATGAGTTCTCGTTGTAACACTTAAATATCAAAAGCTATCACCATTTACACATGGCAATTGTTGTTGGAGCTTAAGATCAACATTCAACACAACAACAATAAATTAGAACAGAAGCTGTTGATGAAGAAGACAACATTGAAAATCAGTCAAGTCATCAACCACCTTCTCGTCAGTGCTACATTGAAGATCTGAAGCAAGGAGTTGTTGCTCAAAGCTTGCTCGCCCAAGATGACGAAGAAGAAGAAGATCTACAAGATGTTAAAAACTGTCAAATCATTATACCTCTTTGTAGTTTCTTAGGATAGCAAGGAGTTGTTGCTCATATCTTGCTTGAACACTTATGTGTTCTTTGTACTTAAACTTAGGAGTAATCTGCTTGTTAAGAAGCATCATTGTAATCTCATGTATAACTAATTCTTGGTGAATTAGGATTCCTTGAGTGGTCAGTGTGACTGGAGACTCGAGAAGACAATGATGAGATGTCATTGTGGGAAATTATCAAATAGGGTCAGTAGCGGTATATTCATTGCGATGAATCCCTGAACGCCTAGCTGTGAAAGCCTAGCAGTAGATCTTGCGAGATTGGAACCTGCAGGTCAATGTTCGTTATATTCATTAAGCTGAATCCATGAACGGTTCATTGCATGTTAGTCACAGTGCGGCTGTGCAGTTTGTTAGTCACCAGCTATGTGCTCGTGCATCTGTAATCAAGATTGATTATAGTGGATTAAGACCTTGTGTTTAAGGCGAAATCACCTGAGGAGGGTGGACTGGATTAGCCTTTGTGGTGAACCAGGATATATCGTGTGTTCTTTACTTTTATGCTTAAGATCTTTGTTTATGTTTCTATATTGAGGATCCGAACCTTACATAAGCAAGTCAGAACCTTGCAACTCTAATAAGCTTCCGCTCTGCAAGTTATGAATGATGTACATAGTGTTCAGACTCTTATTGGTTCTCATGCTCCAAGCATTGTCAAGTCTGAATATAACTTCTCAAGTCAGAGTTTCTTAACGAACTCTGATGTAACGTAAAGTGTCTTATTAACAAGACGCGAAAAGTTGTTAAAAGAGTAAATACACAATTCAAACCCCCTTTCTTGTGTCTTTCTCGTACCTTCAATTGGTATCAGAGCTCCGGTTCTATTATTGATGGATATCAAACACTTAACAGTGTCAGAAAAAGATCCAGATGCAGTGCGTAGAAATACTCTGGGTGAGATTGAAATCCACTTACAATTTTTGTAACAGTTCGGAAGATGACTGTGTACAAAATTGTAATCAATCTAAGTACTTGAGCAAATCACTGATTCTGGAAGTTTTTGCAGGTGTCAAATAACTAAATCTTCCTCACTTAAGTTTTAATAAAGATTGAAGAATCAGCTGATAAGATAGATTCATCAGATAAGAAGTAGTATCTGTTGAATGCTTATCTTGGAAGATACGTGTGGATGAACCACGTATTTGCTCAAAGTTGAATCATCAGAAAACAAGAAGTCTTGTTTACTGAAGATTATTTCTTTATGAGTTTTTGGGATGTTTTCAAGAAACGGATTAGGTCCACCCTTTACTTTCTCGTTTAAAGCTCATTCAGAACTTCTTCATGTAAAGAAGAAAGATTGTTGTTATATGATTTTGAACTTTAGGGTTAAGTCTGATGAAGTCAGAAATCTGATAAGTTCAAACTCTTAGAAATGATTCAACATCTGAATCTTGATTAATCAAGAAGTTGAAAGATTCAATGAAGTATTGAATATTGTTATCTTGGAAAGCATAAACCGAAAGAATATTCAGGAAGAAGAAATTAAATGATTCATCAAGTACTTGATTAGAATATATTCTATGTCTTGGTTGAATAAACTCAGATGATTAAGTTCTGTTAAACTTGAGATTCTATCTTAGTTAAAACATATGTTATTTGTCAGATTCTATCTGATAAGTTTCTCAGAACCTCATTAATCCGAAATCAAAAAATGTTTAATTTGATGCATCATCTCTTGAAGTCAAAAGGATTTAAGCTGCTAAAGTTTTCAGAATGAAGAAATCAGTTGACATTCTTTTAGGAAAATATATGCTGTTGATATTTGATGGACTAAGTCTATAGTCAAGTTAAATTAGCATTGTGAGATCAAGAAGTGTCATGCAAATTATATGTTGTACTACACACATGTTTGATGATACTTGTATCTGAACATGATCTGCATTTGTTGAAGAAACATAGTAATAAGATGTCAATCAATTCTCCTTAGCTCATAACCTCGCAAGTAGTCTATGATTAAGCTAAGCTTTTACTGATCTTCTGGAAATAGGAAAACTTGTTGAAAGACAGTTTTTCTGATGTTCAAATTAAGAACCTCTGATTGGCTGTTCTAAAAAATCAGATGAATATGTCTGAACGGGAGAAATGAAAAGATCATCTGAAGAGGAGATTCAATCTAGCTCTCAGACTAGTGATCACAATTAAGAATATACTCATCAACATCAGAATAAGAATATTTGGAGAAAATGAGAAACTTAAAGAAACTCAGTCAGAGTCTCTGATAGATCACTCTGAAGAAAGCAGATGCAGAACAAGGCTGATCAAAAGCCTTATTAAGGACAATCTTATCAGATACATGAGAAACCAGAATGCAAGTGAATCGTTAAGAATCCAAGAACCCACAGCAGTTCTCTCATAAGAAGGCAGAAGCAAAAAGTTTTTGATCAGAAGCTCAGAAGTCAGAATGAAAAGCACTTAATGAGACTCCTTCTAAGGTACGACTCTCCTTATCAAAAGATTGATTAAAACTAAAAATTATCTGGTAGGTAAAAACATTAATGAGACTCATTCTTTTAAGAAAAATCTTTTGATCAGATCTCTGGATAATGTGTTTACTCATTATAACGTCTGTCATAATTGCATATCTTGAGTAATTATGATATATCCTTAGGAACATAGGTTCTAGTGAAAAATATACTAAAGATTTTCCGTCTGACAACATAATCTCATTTAAAATATTATTAAAATCTTTTCGTACCTGATCTACGTTTTCCCTAGACTAGGCACAACTCATCCTATCTATTTATGTGTATAAAAATTGCTTCTCCCCGTCAAATAAGTTCATACTTAAATCCTTATTTCATAAAACATAAGGGTCAAAACTCCGTTGTCCATCCATTATCATGCCTCCACTAACCCTTCTAGGAAACCAAGATCTTCTTGAAATTATTCCTGAAAAAAAGTTTGTAATCAACACCCATCCTTTTCCGAGTTACATTGCTTGCAGTCTAGCAGATCTGTTATACACTCAACAATGGACTAGGTACTCCATGATGCTAGAAAAACCTATCTACGTAAATTTAGTTAAGGATTTCTGGAAACATGCTGATCTAGATCTTGAAAGCAAGTGCATCACCTCCTTTGTTTTTGAAATCCCAATCACCATCAACCCGTTCTCAGTCACTCTTGCAACTGGGTGTGAGAATGTTGGAATCCCTGTTGACTTTGACAAAAACAAATTTTTCGCTGCTAAAAATTTTACATCCCTTTATGATCTAACTTTAGAATACATACCCTTCAATCCTGAAAATCTCCTACCCATTCCCAAAGCTTGGTACAAGCTCATGGTGTCAAATTTCCTTCCCAGAGGAGAAAGCCATGACATACTTAGATTCCATGACCATGAATTCATTTATTTACTAATGAATAATTTTCAGATAAACCTTCCACTCACTATCTTCAACTGTCTCTGGAAATCCATCTCTGAGTCCAGAAACCTCACGAAGTCTTACATTCCTTATGGAAGAGTTTTGTCTGAGATTTTCTTTAGAGATGGAATTGTGGACATGATCAAAGAGAAAATTGAAGAAGTTGGTCCTGAAAGCCTTCCAGATAAATGCTTGTTGAAGACTAAGTGTGAAATATTTAGTAACTAGGAAAACTAAATCTATCTATGTTTTAACTATGTATGCGGAGTGCAGGTTTGAAATCGTAGTTGTTCTAAGTTGTTTCAATAGTGGCAGTTGCCCTAAGTTATTTAAGATTAATAAACTGTGCCCGTGAAATCATTTTGATTATTGAACTCTTAATTCTAAAAAATTATAAAATGTCTGACAATATCTAATGATAGATTGATTTCTTTAAAAAGTTATCTGAAAGATATTTGAGTGGCACAAGAAACCATTATTGTTCAAAATGAATCTGTCCCAGCAGCCACTTGCCATCGAATAGTTAATATTCATAACCGATCAAGTTTTCAAAGTAAATTAGTAACTGCTCCGTTTCTTTTCCCACACAGTTACACCCTTTAGGATTCTTTAAAGCAATCATGATCACCTAGGAAACAGCAAACCCAAATCCTCGAGTACCCATTCAATTATTACTCTTGGCTCTCATTCGCCTATAAATATTAGGATCTTGCTTCATCCTCTTTCATCCTCAAAACCTAAATCGTCACTCTCTCAAAACTCCTATTTCAACGAAGATGATGAATTCCCACAGAAATGGTCCAACCTTTCTAGGGAGAAAAGAAAATTTAGATATCATTGCTGAGAAAAGGCCAAACCTTGCTCGTCTCAGAAACGATGGTTTGGAAATAATCAGAAGCATGTAAGCTTAGTCTTGGCAGTGCTATTACTCTCTCCTGTATGGTTCCATCTTTAAAAACCTTGTTAAAGAGTTCTGGAACTACGCAAGAGTCAGCAATGATGGAAAAACTATCTGGTCTGAAGTCCACTATTAACCCATCGCTATCTTTGTCTCCTCGATAGAGAGAATCACGGGATGTGTATCCTCTGGAGCCACAATTGATGACTATCAATCAGACTTCAGCATGGTTGAAAGATTCAGAATTCTGTTTAACAATTCAGTTCCTTATGAACCGAACAACCCAGAGAAGCTTCTCCCTTCTCCAAAAACCTGATTTAAGTTTTCCTTAACCAACCTTCGTCCGCGTGCTTCTTCAAGAAGCACTATGACTCATGACGACAGAATCTTCGTCTTTCTCTTAACACATCACGTTACAATAGACCTTCCTAAGACCATCTTTAACCACATGAGACATTCTATCAGGGTCTCACGAAATAAGATACATGCCTTCATTCCATATGCAAGAATAATATCTGAAATACTTCTTAAAGAAAAGGCCTAGGGACTGATCAGCAGGCTTGAACCAGGATCTGCGCCTGTTGAAACCAGGTGTCAGAGTGTGGACAATGTTGAGGATTTTGATGATTAAGTTTTTAAACCCTATTGTCTCTCAAATAGTTGTTGTGTGGATCTCAGAGGAAATTGTGAAGAGCTAGAGGCTAGCAATTACTCAAGCAGAAGAAAAGCCGCATACTTCAAGAACTGATGATTCTGAAAGCTTACTCTCATCTTCCTCATCATCCTTAGGCTCCTTTTAGTCTAACCCCTAGGAACCCATTCTCATTAAGTCTATGTTTTGATATGTTAGGATTAAGATCAATCTATGCCTTAAATTATGAAACTAGTTTGCAGCTCTATCTTATGGTTAATCAATGATAATGTTTTATCTGATCTCTAAAAATGTTGTATTGTCATATTGGTCTATATTTGCTTGATGCTTAAATGATAATATCTTTTGAATCTATCTTTTCAATCTAATGCTTTATGCTTAAATGCTCAAATGCTCTAAAACTTTTTGATGATGTCAAAAAGGGGGAGAAATATAAAATGATTTTGATTGGAAAGAAAAATCTTAAAACAAGAAAGAATGCAACTCAAACAAGTAATCAATCATATAAAATGCGTTACTACTAATGTTTGTTGTTTGATGTTTATCCGAGGAACTCTAAACAAGTTCACTAGGCATTCTAAGACAGGTTAAGAAAGAAGAACTCTGTTAGAAGTTCTTATGAATTGTTGGTCATATGATAAAAGTTGTAAATTTCATGAACATGTGTTCAGAATCAGATCTACCCAGTACTATTCAGAAGTTGAGAACTGTCTGAAAGTCAAAGTTTATCTTGGTCTCTGTCTCAGTTGGTTCAGAAGCTGTAAGCTGTCTAAGAATACGAGATTCAGAACGTAAGAATTAGAAGAAGAAAACTCTAAAAGTAGTCAAGACAAAGTCTACATCTCAAGATGCTTATTCAGAAGATCTGTGCAAATCAGAAGTCAAGAACTGTCTGAAGATCCGGATTGAAGATCCAAGAACAAGTAGTTCTGATGTCTACCAAGAACCTATTAAGAAGAAAATGATTTGGTATCAGACTAAATCAATAAATAGTAATCAGACTCAGTATACATAAAGATTGGTATCATACTCAGTCTGCAGTAATATCAATCAGAGCTAAGCTGTGAAATATTCTCTATACCTTCATTGGTATCAATCTCAGCACACTAAGGAAATACCCTTCAAGTGGTATGAAAAGAATTCTTTCAGATGAAATCAAACACAACATACTCTGGTATAACTCAGTATCAGACTAAAGATTAAAACATATGTACCAAATTCAGAATCAAGCGTTGATTGATCACAATAATTAAACCTTTAATTGGTATCTGATCAAAAATCAAGCTTTGATGAACCACTGAGTTGTGACAGTAACAAGGTTCTGAAATGAAAACCTGTGTTCAAAAGTCAAACTCTGAAAAAGTCATGATCCATATTGGTGATTAAAAACTCATATCTCTGAATTACTATTCTGAAGATCCCAATATCTGACTTATGGAAATTAGGGGGAGACTACCCAGAAGATTCAATTGCAAAGTCTAAAATCTTCACAAAGTCTGAAACTCAGGGGGAGTTTCTCAAAAGACAATGTCTGTCTCTGATGAATAACGATGTTATGTTATTAGATAAGAACTGTTCTATTTATGCTTAAATGAATCTGCTAAAAAGTAGAAATGCTTCAGATGTCTCTGAAGATTATAAGCTCTGATACAACTACAAAGGAACTGAGTTCTGAAGATCTGAAGATGAAAGTTCTGATGAATTAGTCCAGATGCTAAAGACTCTATGTTTTCTTATAGACAAGATAGAGAAGTAATCCTTTTCTATTCTTTGTTCTGGCAATTCAAGTTGTTATTCGGTATATCTTTGGATCATATAAGATTCTAGATGATCACAGATAAAACTTTGAGGATAACACATTCAGGGGGAGCTGTTGTTCCAGACTCTGAATATGTTTGTTTGGTGATTACCTTGTATAAAATGTTCAATCAAAATACTTGATTTTGTCATCATCAAAAAGGGGGAGATTGTGAGAGCAAGAATTGTCTCTACAAGTCAATCTATGTTTTGATGATAACAATACGTATTTGTGAAAGAACTATTTTATGTTCTAACGTGTGTTATGTATAGATCATAATTATAAAAGATATCATTTCTAACAAGCACCAGCCACATGCGCGTAAATGATTATATGCGAAGTTACTATGTGTGACACAAGTCGCAAGAAGCAAGAATGCTTCTGTATCTGATCATGATCAGTCAGATCCAAGGATGCCGATATTGCTATTGCAATGCTCTTGTGGATGCTCGCTGAAAGTGGTTGTGATTGTGAAGATTACGAAGCTTCTGAAGAAGACAATGTTATAGAGAACCAAAGTGCTGAAGACTCTCATGACTTGAAGTTCTAAAGGCGGAAGGCTCTGAAGACCAAGTGCAGAAAGACTCTGAAGACTTATGTGTTCAGAAGATTACAGTTCCAAAGGTCAAGTGCTGAAGACTCTGAAGACGGATTCCTAATGGACGAGTTCTGAAGTTTCGGAAGACTTGAAGTAGTAAAGGATAATGTTCTTAAAGACAAGTGCTGAAGTTCTGAAGACTGATTCCTAATGGACTTCTTCAAAAGACTGAAGACTTGACGTATCAGATATCCTATCAAGAAGGCTCTACTCATGCTTCATCAAATTACCATCAGAAGCCTCTGAAGTTTGGAAGTCAAATGTTACCGTTGTGAACAACTGTACACACTGCTCAAGAAGATATCCCGTCACTTCTCCCACAGCAAAAAGAGATGTGTCAGTACAGCTAATTATTACACAACGTCTCTTTTCCAATAGCCAACAGTATTTCAAATGGCTATATTTCTACTGGGCTATTTAAAGGAAAGAGTTCTTGCTTCTGAAGGTATCGATTCAGTCCATGAATGGAGAATTGATCAAAGTAATTGTGTGAAGATAGCAACAACGATGAGTTCTCGTTGTAACACTTAAATATCAAAAGCTATCACCATTTACACATGGTCATTGTTGTTGGAGCTTAAGATCAACATTCAACACAACAACAACAAATTGGAACAGAAGTTGTTGATGAAGAAGACAACATTGAAAATTAGTCAAGTCATCAACCACCTTCTCGTCAGCGCTACATTGAAGATCTGAAGCAAGGAGTTGTTGCTCAAAGCTTGCTCACCCAAGATGACAAAGAAGAAGAAGATCTACAAGATGTCAACAACTGTCAAATCATTATACAACTTTGTAGTTTCGTAGGAAAGCAAGGAGTTGGTGCTCATATCTTGCTTGAACACTTATGTGTTCTTTGTACTTAAACTTAGGAGTAATTTGCTTGTTAAGAAGCATCATTGTAATCTCCTGTATAACTAGTTCTTGGTGAATTAGGATTCCTTGAGTGGTCAGTGTGACTGGAGACTCAAGAAGACAATGGCGAGATGTCATTGTGGGAAATCCTGAAATAGGGTCAGTAGCGTTATATTCATTGCGATGAATCCCTGAACGTCTTGCTGTGAAAGCCTAGCAGTAGATCTTGCGAGATTGGAACCTGCAGGTCAATGTTTGTTATATTCATTAAGTTGAACCCCTGAACGGTTCATTGCATGTTAGTCACAGTACGACTGTGCAGTTTGTTAGTCACCAACTATGTGCTCGTGCATATGTAATCGAGATTGATTATGGTGGATTAAGACCTTGTGTTCAAGGCGAAATCACCTGAGGAGGGTGGACTGGATTAGCCGTTGTGGTGAACTAGGATATATCGTGTGTTCTTTACTCTTATGCTTAAGATCTTTGTTTATGTTTCTATATTGAGGATCAGAACCTTACATAAGCAAGTCAGAACCTTGCAACTCTGATAAGCTTCCGCTCTGCAAGTTCTGAATGATGTACATAGCGTTCAGACTCTTATTGGTTCTCATGCTCCAAGCATTGTCAAGTCTGAATATAACTTCTTAAGTCAAAGTCTCTCAATGAACTTTGATGTACGTAAATTGTCTTATTGACAAGACACGGAAATTTGTTAAAAGAGTAAATACACAATTCAAACCCCCCTTTCTTGTGTCTTTCTCGTACCTTCAGTACTAATCTCAACAATGGTTCTCATTATGAACTATGTTTCATATGCTGAACCCATGAGCCCCACACCGAGCTCTATGTCCCACACTAAGCTTGGGACAGTCACAAGTTCCCTCATCGAGACCGCCACCTCTTTAACCAATAACAACAATATAAGATGTATGAATGAATGAATGAATGCATCATCACAAAATTTCAACAATAATTAACGGTATTACATCAAACCGTACAATTCCTGTACAACAACCACATGGTAGTTTTCACACCAAAACTACATATCTCAACTCAACATGTTATCATTATATATATAGTAATTCATCTCATAATCACATCAACATTATCACAACAATTACAACAATTCATTAACCGAACATATGAACAAAACTTCACTAACACGACAGGTGTAGGAATAATACTTAAATAATTCACCTATCACTATCATGTTATAGCTTTGAGTGTCAACTTTCTAACACCTCAAACGACACGTAGATTGGATACACAGTTAAAAAGTTATGAGGTAAAACATCAAGGCATGTCATAGTTCAAAATAGAATTTTTTTCTTTCAAAAATGATACAATGAAAACCGATTGACACAAAGTGACAACCTATTGTCACCAAGTCGTCCAGACCCAAAAATCACATTTTTGAAAACATGACAATCGATTGGCCTCTGGCTAGAACCGATTGTCATTAGTGTGCTTTCCAAAATTTACACTAGTGTAATCGGTTGTCATTTGGGAACAACCGATTGTCACTGTGTGTTTTTTCAAAAATCCCAGTTCTGCTGTTACGTGATGATGCCCAGTTTCTAATCACTCAACGCTATACTAGACCCAATTACAGATTTCTAATTTACTCTGATTCATTATCTATGAACAGTAACACACCTATTTCATTCTATAGATCATAAACATATTAAGTTTTTCTTGAATTACTCATTTAGATTCACCATCTAGGGACAACTCAATTCACCATAAAACTCCAGAATTTTACATAACAATAATCACATATCAGCATAATTCAATGGCAGATTCAACAACACATCATAATAATTTAATCACACATATAACCACAAACCACATCGTTATTTATCAAATTCGTCAATATCAAAGAACACAAAAGTCCTAATGGAGGCCAAGGGACACCTCCATACCCTTTCATGATTTATCACCCATAAATGAATAATCTCCCCTTACCTGATTATTCCAGCAAAGATGAAAGAATCCTTGAACTTTTTTCTTAAGCCATCTTCTCCTTCCTCTTGCCCTAACCCTTCTTTTCTCTCTTCCAAGTTTTCATGTACTATGCAAAACTAACTCTTTCTCCACTTCTCTCATTTTTCTAATAACCCTATTCCTCCTAATTATATTTTCTCTATTACCCTTAACTCATCCCCCACCATTTACCAGTTTACCCTCAATTCCTTTACACATCCTTATTTTCATTATTATTTTAATATTCCAATATATTCACCTAATTAAATAAATACTCTTATTATTTAATCACTAAAATAACTCGAAATAATTCCAATAATTTCTACACCACCTAATTATTTTAATTGACCCAACCCATCAATAATTCAAAGCATACAAAAACCCACATAATTCACAACTAATTTGATAAAAACGAATAATTGAAAATGGAGTGTTACAACTCTTCCGCACTTACAGAATTTTCTCCCTAAAAAATAACTTGAGGAAAACAGAGTCAGATACGACTCTCTTATCTGCTCCTCACGCTCCTAAGTCATGCTTCCACCAGCTGGTCCTCCCCAAACTACCTCACCAAGGCAATCTCCTTACGACGAAACTGTTTCACTTCCCAACCAACTATTCGCATAGGTGATGTCTCAACCTCCAGGTTATATCTCACATGCACATCGTCCGCTTGGATCACATGAGACGGATCCGAAATATATTTCCTCAACTGGGATACATGAAATACATCATCAAGATTAACAAGTAGTGGTGGTAATGCAATCTGATAGGACACTTCTTCTATCTTCTGCATACTTTGGTAGGGACCAACAAAACGTGGAATGAGCTTCCTAGATTTCAAAGCCCGAATGATAGTAGTTACCGACGTAACTCTTAAGAACACATGATCCCTTCTTCGAACTCAATGGCCTTCCTTCTTTTATCGTGGTAGCTCTTCTATCGACTCTGAGAAGCTCTCATATTCTCTTGAATCAATTTAAACTTTTCACTCGTCTGTTGAACAATGTCCGGTCCAAGCATAATACTCTTTCCCGATTCGTACCAATACAACAACAATCACATAACTTCAATTCACCACAAAACTTCAGAATTCAACACAACAACAATCACATATCAACATAATTCAATGGCAGATTCAACAACACATCACAATAATTGAATCACGCATATAACCACAAAACACATCGCTATTTATCAAATTCGTCAACATCAAGAACACACAAGTCCTAATGGAGACCGAGGGACAACTCCCTATCCTTTCGTGATATAACACCCATAAATGAATAATCTCCCTCTTACCTAATTATTCCAGCAAAGATGAAAGAATCCTTGAACTTTTTCCTTAAGCTCTTCTTCTCCTTCCTCTTTCCCTAACCCTTCTTTTCTCTCTTCCAAGTTTTCACGTACTATGAAAAACTGACTCTTTCTCTACTTCTCTCCTATTTCTAAAAACACTATTCCTCATAATTATGTTTTCTCTCTATTACCCCCAACTCATCCCACAAATTATCAGGTTACCCTCAATTCCCCTACACATCCTTATTTTTATTATTATTTTAATATTCTAATATATTCACCTAATTAAATAAATACTCTTATTTTTAAATCACTGAAAGAACTCTAAATAATTCTATTAATTTCTACACCACCTAATTATTTTAATTGACCCAACACGTCAATAAATCAAAGCCCACAAAAATACACATAATTCGCAAATAATTCGATAAAAACAAATAATTGAAAATGAGGTGTTATAGCACATAACTCTAGGGAAAATGTTTTTTCTATTCTTTCTAGTAACATGAGTGTTTTTCTTACTCTGTTTTCTAAAACTTTGCTCATCGTCACTTGAACTAATAAATGTAACAATAACTGTTTTAGTAAATTGTGTTATTTGTCCCTTTAGATCTTCTATTTCAATTTTCAAAATAGGGCAAGTGACACACTCAACTAAATTTTTATTTTCATCTTGAGTTGGAGAAATGCATAATTGGTTGTTTACTAAAGAAGCATGGTCCTCTTTCAAGGATTCCAGAGCATTTTGAAGTTTTAAGATTTCTCCCTCAAGTTTCAAAATCTTTTTCTTTTGAGAGGATATTCTCTTAAAAGATTTGAATGCATCATCATGCATCTCATGGAACGCCTCAGATAACTCACTACGAAGGTAAATAATGAGAATCAAAGTCACTTGCATTAGAGTCCTTTTGCTTGTTTCAAAGAGGATGATGATGAGTCTTCATCTTCTTCCCAAGAGAAGTACGCGCGACATCCCTTGCCTTGGCTTTTGGACTTGTGGTAATGTTACTTTCCTTTGCGCTATGCCAAATTTGGACAATCACTTTTATAGTGACCGATTTTTCCGCATTTGAAGCAAATGATTTGTTTTTATTCTTTCTTTTTCTCATCCCGTTTCTTTGAGTGATTTGATTTTATGAACTTTATTAGGTTCTTGTCTGAGTGTTTTAGACCTTCATACATAGATTAGCTACTTCTTCATCTGAAATCGAAGAGGATGATGATGAGTCTTCATCTTCTTCCCAAGAGATGTACGCATGGCATCCACTGCCTTGGCTTTTGGACTTGTGGTAATGCTGCTTTCCTTTGTACTATGCCAAATTTGGACAATCACTTTTGTAGTGACCGATTTTTACGCATTTGAAACACGTGATTTGTTTTTCTTCTTTCTTTTTCTCATCCCATTTCTTTGAGTGATTTGATTTTATGAACTTTATTAGGTTCTTGTCTGAGTGTTTTAGACCATTTCTCCTCATATACTTGTTGTAATGCCTAATAAACGATCCCATCTCTTCTTCTTTCGAAAAGCCACTCGAGTCCTCTTCATCTTCCTCTACTTTGACCTTGGAGGTGGAGGCCTTTAGAGAGATGTTATTTTTCTCTTCTTTACCCTTATCTTTTCACTTAGCATTACTTTCACCCGCTTCAAGTCTCTTCAATTCATGCTCGTGTTCGGCGAGCTTAGCAAAGAGAGTTGACATGTCTAAAGTCTTTAGGTCATGAGATTCTTTGATATCCGTGACTTTTGGCTGCCATTCCCTGCACATAGACCTCAAAATCTTATTAGCACAATCTTGATTAGAAGTGGTCTTACCCAAATTCTCAACTGTATTGATTATATGGGAAAATCTCATCTGCATGGATGCCATGGTTTCACCTAGTTCCATGCAGAAAAGTTTGAATTCCTCTGTTAGAGTATTGATCTTATATTGATTAATGTCTTTGGTTCCCTCATAGAGAACTCGAATAGTGTTCCACATTTCCTGAGCCGTCTTACAATGTGATATAGAAAAATATACGTTTATGCTCAATGATGAGATGAGTATATTTCTCGCCTTCAAATCATAAGACGCCTTTTTAATTTCAGCCTTATTCCAATCCTTAGGTGGTTTTGGAACCGATTCACCATCAACAAATTTTTGAGGAACAAAAGGTCCGTCTTCGATGGCTAACCAATATTGTATATCCATGGACATAAGGTGTATGTACATCCAATCCTTACAATAGGCATAGTTTTCACCCGTGAAAATCGGGGCTCTATTGTACGCTTCCTTCAGATTAATTTGCGACATATTCTATAACTTTTTAGGTTGTTAAAACTTATCAAAAGAACCATCTCTTGAGGTCAATTGTTGGTTTGAATATGGAGTAATTTGCCTAAAAGGGGGGGGGGGGGGGGGGGGGTTGAATAGACAATTAAAAATCCCTTCTTTTCGATTTGAAAATAAGATTACTCAAGCGGAAACGAATATGGTGAAAACTTGTTTTGAAAAAGTTTTATTATATTGAAAGAAGATTTATGCTATACATACACCAAAGGTTTCTAATGAGGTAAAAGACAATGTAATGACTAAAGGTTAAAGTTTCAACGAGATGCTTAATGACATTAACTATTATTCAATTAGAAAGAAACTCTAATTTCAACTCAAACACAATAATCAATTAACAAGACTCTTTCAAAGAACAATTATAATCAAACCTAAACTTTTGCAAATCAAGACTATGAACGTAATGAATCTAAACAGCTAACACAAGTGTGCAATTTTAAACGAGAGAGAGAGAGAGAGAGAGAGAGAGAGCACCAGGATTTATACTAGTTCGGTGCTATCGTCCTCTTCCTCTTGGCAAAATATTCATACTTCAATGAACAATTAGATCTCTAATGTTTCCCCACAATTAATAATTACACAAACACACAAGAAAAGATTTTCCATGAGCATGATGTCATACCCCAATTTTGTCCGAAGATTTTACTATTATATGGGTTTAAGTCGTTTTTCATCTTTAATAAATGAGATAGCTTATTTGGTAGTGAAATGCGATTTAAGGAGTTACATTCATAAGGTCCTGGACTCGAATTCTACATTCCCCATCTTTTTGCATTTTGCCCTTTCTATTTTTTTAAAACTTTATTTATAGTTTTTATTTTTTTGCATTACTTTCAAAATTACAAAAATCACAAAAATGCATTTTTTAATGTTTTATTATTAATTTTTGTTTTTTATTATTAGGAATTTTTTAAAATATCCTTTTTTCATTAAAATTGTGATTTTATGCATTTTTAGCCAAAAAGAAAATGAAAGTTTTAAATCTAATTTGTTGTTTTTAGCACTTTTTTTTATATCTTAGTGATCAAGCAATGAACCTGGATCTCCTTTTTTTTTTTTGTTATATTCGTCATACAAAAATATTTGATTTGATTTCTAATTTGCTACAATTTAATTCTCTTTTCTATTTTGTTAACCTAGTTATTAGTATAAATATGGTCTTTTCCACACTAATTTAAAAAAAATGAATTATAGAGTTTTACATAGTCTCAAACACTGAGTCTTAAACTTTTTCCAAGGGACTCAATTTTTAAATAGTTTTTTATGCTTTAATTTATTTTAATTTGTTTTCGTAAACTACATGATGATTATCTGAAAGTTTTTTGTGTCGCATTATTTTCTTTTTTTGATAATTGTAATTTAAATTATTTATTAGAACATATTAGAACATACGCTTTGTGTATAATTTTTTACTAATAATTTACAATTTTTTAAAATGATTTCCACACACATTCTATCACTTTTGTACATATTCACAAAGAACCATGGAATATCCACTAACCCCTCTAACACTCTCTCACACGTACAATAAATACACACAAAGAAAAGGCCAAAGTCAAATCATCTTTCTCTCAATTTTTGTCAACACATAAACCCCTTATGTTTATAGAAAAAATACCTTCAATCACCCTCCATCACACTGTCACAAACACCATCACATGTAAATCCATTTTTTTCACCAACCAGTAGAAACAATCATTCATCATCAAAATACAAAACAAGAGAAAATTGAATCAAAAGGAAAAGTCTCACACATTATCCTTGATTAACCTAACTTCAATCACCAAAACCATTGTTTCCACTGTAAATACAAACATAACTCTATCACAACAATTCCCTTCAACCAAATTCATCAACCAAACCATTCATAAATTACCACAATAACAACACCTTCACAAAGATCAAAACACAACCACATTTTGAATTTATTAGAAATTCAGAAAAACAAAATCTTCAACCACAACTCCAACGTCTCTAAACCACTATCATAGTCTATACCTTCAACAACCATCACAAATTACACACACACTTTTTCATCAACAAATAACAAAAACAAAAGAAAAGAGGAAGAGGAATTTTTTAGTACTCCGAACCCGATTTGAAATAAAAAATCACGTCACCGAAAATTACTTGCTGCTGGAAACACACTTCAACCCCCACCACTCATATATGAACTGAATTTAGTGAATCTCCGACGAAAGCACCACCGCACCTTCAAAACAACAATAGACCACCATCGTTGTTCCGCCTCCGCGCTGCCACTCTCTGCCCCGTAACCACCTTGTTGCCCTCCGCTGAAACTGCCGCCGAAGACCACGCTTCGCTTCCCTCCCGTCGGTACCCCCCTTCTTCTTTTCATCGATTTTAATTTCTGTTTAGATTTTGGTAGAAGATAACAGATTGTGTGTTGTGTGTAGTCTTGTTAAATATAGAAAATATAAGAATATGAAGGAGTGAGAGAGTGAGATCGATGAAGATGAGCGATGCATGATTGAGAGAGAAGAGGATTTCTTCTCTTGTTTCCGCGTTTGCACGTATTTTGAGAGAGAGAGAGTGTGTAAGCGGGTGGGGATTGTTTTACTAAGTCTTATGTGAATTCTTTTTATTTTATTTTATTTTTTTTAAATTTTAATTCATTTACTTTCCTTTGCCACATGTCACAAATTCGGTGGATGAAATGTTAGACTAAAATCTATAATTAGGGCTGAACAACGGGCCGGGTTGGGCGGGTTCGGGCCCCAAAGTATCACCCAACCCAAACCGCGGTTGAATATTAGTAACCCATTTCCGTCCAATTTTGAAATCAGTTTTCGCGGTTTGGGTCCAAACGGGTTGCGGGTGGCTGCAAATGGTTTTTTCGGGTTGTTACATTAATCACATTTGATACCCGTGCGCCCGCACGGGTAAAATTATTTGATATGATATAAAAATATTATATTTAAATGTATATATAAACTTGGTTTGATATAAAATATATTTATATATGTATTCAAATTTGAAATGAACTATTAATTTTAAAATAAACAATAATTATATAAATTCAATTGTATTAAAAAAAAAAAGTGACTCGTAAGATAAAAAAAGAATATTTAATATTTGAAAAGTAAGAATTTTATCTTTTAAATTAAGGTAATTATTGGTTAAAATAAAATATGTATTGTACTGCTAATAATGACCGGTGAAATAGAAAATTTATTTGATATAATATAAATGTATTTATATTCTGGTGTAAATTTGAAATTAGTTACTTAATTGTAAAATGAAAAATAATTATATAAACTCAATTGTATTAAATAGTTATGCAAAGAGAAAACAAAAGACTCGTGACATGAAGAAAGACAAAAAATAAAATTTTAATAATTTGAAATAAAGATTTTGTCTTTCAAATCAAGATAAATTGTTGATAAAAATAAAATAAACATTTTGCTAATAATAACTTGTGTATTTATTGTGATATAAAATGTATTTAGATACAAATGTAAAATTTAAAATGATTTACTTAATTATAAAATGAACGATAATCATATAAATTTAATTATATTAAATAATTATATTAAAAAGGATTTTGTCTCACATATTAATATAATTGTTGGTTAAAATAAAATAGATATTGTGTTGATAGTGACCCGTGATATAAATAAAATTTTAATTTTATTAAAATTAAAAAAATAGATTATTAGCATTTTTAGTGATAACAAATAATTAGAAAAAGAAATTAAAATGAAAGTGAGAAAGTGTGGGAAAAAGTGTGAGAGAGATTTAAATTTTAATGAAGAGAGAGAATGAGTGCCACTTGTCATATTGTAGTAGATGAGAATGGAAAAAAGTAAATATTAGTTAATTACTAAAATGTCATTTTAGTAATGTAAATAATTTTTTATAAAAGGGTAATTTAGGAAGTTCATACAATTAAGTTTGTATACATAGTTAGTAGATTACCTCTTAAAGATTTTTTTATATAAATATTAATTTTTTTAAATACTTTAAATTTCAAATTTAATATTGGTCCAAACATTCAAATTGGACATACATTTTTTCTTATGACTTAGTTGAAAAATATGTTGATGAATTCAAAATACATCACTTACAGTGACATTATAATAAACTGCTTCCTGAATGAAAAAAAAGTTAATTACACCACCACCTACATCTTGCATATAATGAGTACGTTTTTTCATAGTGTTCCGGAGGTGCTGAATAAATTACATATGGCCAGAATTTTACAGTGGATAAGAAATCCTTATGGAAAGATGAGGCAATGCAACAAGAGTAACCTGTAGAATCAAATGGCATAATAGATGAGTTCTATCCCCGGTCTAGTAAATATATATGCTGTGCATACATGTTAATTGTAACAGAGAGTAGTGTGTTTTTAGCTAACCTCATAAGTAGTATCACATAGTCTGGGGTTTTCATGTGACATGCAAAGATAATGTAAGTGCGTAAAGTTTTAATTGTGATCCTTCGTATTACATGCAAATATAATGTGTGACATACAAAAGCATTCAATCTACACTATAAATAGCCTTAAAGATATAGATTCAGTTACCCATATCACAGGACATCACAACACATCAAAATAGTTTCATAATAAAAAGAATGCAATAATAAAGTGAAGCTAATGCAGATTGAGAAGTGTTGATTGTTCCATATTCATTATTTATTTCCATACCTTTGATATTTTTTAAATCCTTAAGTTTTAGAGATTCCTTTTAATACACTTGTGTGGGAGAGCGTAACAACAATTAAATTATAAGATTAAAATTCATTAATTACTGCTTTTTCAACCATAATAATGACCCCAGATTTCTTTAGTCTTAATCATCCAAAACAAAGATCAAATTTGAGCTTCAGCATTTTTTCAACAACCATAATGTTGCGGTGAAAATCGGATAACAAGCTATTAATTAACTTGCATCATATTTCTTTTACAACCGAATTTGATTTATCCAAAGGAAAGGTTCAAGATCGAAGAAAACCTAAGGGGGGGGGGGGGAAGATCTAAGGTTCGGGGGTTGGTTACGCCTAGGGAAGGTATTAGCACCCTAAATGTCCGTAGTACTCTACGGGAACCTCTTGTTTTATGTTATCTTAAGTTTGCTAAAGGTTCTATACTAAAGGTTGAAAACCCTAGGGGTTAGTATCTAAGTATACTCGACAAAGCATCGCACTTTGCGCCTACGTATCCTCGGGAGTAGAATCAGAGTATGTGTAATTCTACTTCTACTGAATGATTGACTGTGGCCAATATTCAGAGGGGAAATGAGTACAAGCTCATTGTAGAGTTCAATAACTCTCTAGATCTAGTTAAAATGGTCTTATGTTATGTTTTAGTCAGTAGGGAAAGTGATAATTCATTAGGATGAATATCACTAAGAGTTTAAGAACTCTCTCCTAAAGCTAGTTGTGATTTCTATGGCTCTGATGAGGCCAAGAAATGAAGTTTTCTCCGAAGAGGTTACTAAGGTTAAGGTGGGGGCTATGACTTTAAGAGTCAATATATTTCACCTTCATTTGGAATGGGGAAAAGATAACAGTTGTAGGATAATATAACAATAGATAAAGACATGATAAAAGATAAAACATTTATACAATATGATGAGAGGAAAGCAACACAAGCATAAGGATGGCAAGATGCTTTATGATAAAGTATGGATAAGAGTGAACATAATCATCACAAAGACATATCAATATGTTTCAATCTTAAGGAAGACAAACATAAAGAACACTCACAAGATAAAAAGAATGATATTAATTAAGGATGACATTTAATAAAATTCACATTAAAGTCAAATATATGATAAATCACGCATGGATGGATTAGTTCAAAATCTAAACAAATCATTAGTGAATAACACTCATAAGATCAATAAAGATGCTCATAAATAAATGTTAACCATTAATCCAAAGGTGATAATCAATTAACAATTAACAATTAATGATACAATTAAAATTAACAATTAACAATTAAAATACAATTAACATACATATTGATGATTAAAATTTAAAAGTTAACAATTAACAACTAAATACAATTAACAATTAACAATTAACATTAAAATTAACGCAACAATTGACAATTAGAATAAATTGCTAATTAAAAATAAAGATTAAAAATATTTTTGGAGTTTTTGAAATAAAGAAAATGTTTTTAAATAAAATAAATAAAATAAATAAGTTTTTTAAAAAAAGATTTGAAAAGAAAATAGTTGAAGATAGAAAAAAAAAGGCGCAGGGGGTGTAAAGAGTAAACCAGAACTAGTAAAAAATGAAAAGGAAGTTAATGGGCCAGGAAGGGGTGGTGCGAATATTAATGCGGTCAAGGCCCAAAGTGAGTGGATCTGCGTGATCTAGTGAGATGAGTCTAAGGAGGTCTTCCGTGCGCCTGTGAAACAAAACCGTCAGATCCTGAGATCTGACCAAGTCAAACCATCTTACAGTTGAAACGAAAAGCAAAAGGGATGGATGATGGCCGTATGATGAAGATCACATGGATATGATGGTGACACGCGCTACGTTGTTTTTTAAAAAGAATTTTAAGAAAACGAAACGGTAGAAAGGGAATCCTTAGTCATTAAATGTCAATAAATCAAATTAATTTCAGATAATGATGAAATAAAAAGGGGTCTCTCTCTCAAATACACTGGTTCGTCGTAACCCTAAAAAAGCGCCGACGAAGAAGATTCACGGCGGAATAAAATCCTCCGGCGAAGGCGATCATGAAACCAAAACAAAACCTATCCTATTTCCTTTCATCGTCACCCTCTCGTCTCCCCTTTTTCGTTCACAATTCATCGCTCTTCGCAACCTCTTTACACCGTCCACCTTTCAAACACCACCTACATACCAACGACGTCCCCCTTCGTTCCCGGTTCTTTCATCCCAGAAATCAATCCTAACCTCAAAAACCTTAACAAGAACAAATTCCCCCAAATCGAAACCCTAATCGCTATAGGTGGAAACCGGAGCTCAAAACACACAAATGAAGTTATACTAATCAGCAATTGAGAAACAAAAGTGAGCATGTATTAAAAGTGACAGCAAAGGAAATCTAGGATTACCTATCGGAGTCACTCCGATGGCTCTTCTCGGCGGCGAAAACGGAGATTAGAGAGCTTGCTTCTTTCGGGTAATGATTCCTTCACCTCTTTTCAAATGCGTATATGTGACTTTCAGTGGTGTGTGTGTTGATACCATAACCCTCGCTTTGATTCAATTCTCACTGATTGACTTTGTTCATTGTAAGGATAGGTACATGATACCTTCCAGGAACCGGGTTAGCCGAAAAGTTGAAAACGAACGGGAACGCGACCGCATCATTCCCTTTGAGATAAGTTCCACCCTTTAATGTTCCTCTTCTGTTTTGCTCTTCGTGAACATGTGTGTTTCACTTCTATTATCAATTATGTTCTGTAGTGATTTGAATTTGGTTTGATGATATATGTATTGAACTGAGATGATGGTGTTGTGAATCTGGTTTTTTCTGTGTGTTGAAATGAAGTTTTTTTTTGTTCAACTGAAAATGGTTTCTGAATTGAGATTTATGATGTTTTGAATTTGGAGGCTGGTTTTGATTTTCTGAACTTCTTCTGGTGTTTTGTATTGAACTGAGCTCAGGTTTTTGAACGATTTGAAATTTGTGTTCTGGTTTGTATGTTGAACTGAACTTGATTTGTGTTGAGGACTAAAAATGGTTTTGTGTTCAGGTTTGTATGAATTTGTGTTAGAAATGATGGTTTAGAACTGAAATGGTTTTGGTTTTCCTTTTTGGTTTTTTTTTTCTTTTTCTCTCTCGATTTCTCTTCTCCTTCTTGGAACTACAATGTTGTTGGTTTGTTGTTCAAGGCTCATCGTTCGCCCCCTCCACTCCTCTCTCCTTTCTTCTGCTATTTAACTTCTCAAAAAAAAGATCCGTTTCTTTAATTTCAATTTGAGTTTTTGACCGTTGGTGGATTGTCACTTTCATGGTTTGCAGGAGGAGCAGCTCGTACGGTTGAGCAGAGCCTAGCAATATGCGTAGTTGCTGTTGCTTTAAAAATGTCTTGATTCTGCTGTGTTGGTTCGTACGGTTCTTATAGGTTTTAGAGAAAGTTTGGCTTTTGTTACATTGTCTGCAGCATAGCAGGTTTACACAGAATGGTAGTAGAAATAGCTTGTATAGGCAGGTCTGTGGCTGTCAAAACAACTGTAGGTGATATAGCCTTAGTAAAGAGGTTGGGTTTGTACGATTGTGGCAAAAAGTTGGCAGCACTTTAGAGGCATATTGTAGCTCATGGTGTCACACTTGAACACTAATGTATCAGGTGGTTTGTATATTATGGATGAAGATGAATTTGGTTATGGTTTAAATTTCTGGTTGTAAACAAATTCAAGCATTAATAATTGAAATAGAGCATGTAAAAATAGTGCCTTCATTTTTCTTGAAAATTTGTAATGTTACTGATGAAGATCTGCTTTTTGAATGGCCTTGAAATGTATTTGAAACTTTGAACACGATGTTTGAATTTGACCGTGGAACTTGAACTTTGAAATTTAAAAAAAATGGAATTTTGGAAAGAAATTTGAATTAATGACATGATTAATAAAATAACAATAAATTAATTAATACTTTATATTAAAATTAGTTAGAAAAATAAACTAAATGAATAAATAATCTAATTATTAAACTACTTATTAAAATTGAATAAAATTACGATTAATTTAAATTAAAAGAAAAACAACTTAAATGTAAATGAAATAAAAAAAGGCCACATCGAATATAGTTTAAAATAAAGACAGATTAAAATAAATATTAAGTTAAATAGAGACCAATAAATAAAACATCAACTAGCAGAAAAAAATGAGGGTAAAATTTGGGGTACAACAGTTGCCCCTATTTAAATATCTTCACCGGATGACATGAGAGATGAAGATCTTCATGGAATCAAAGGTGAAAGATATTTAAATACAGATAACCGAAAATTTTACCGTCAGATGCGCAGACATGCAATGCAACAAACATGATACCGAAGAAGATGCAAAGATGCAGACACAACAAGGCGCCAAAAGGCAGACAGGAAGCAAACACAAGATAAGCTTCACTGGGGAAGGACGAAGGTTAGTATCCATGAGAAACACCTCACTAGGGATACAAGCTAACCAACAGAAGAGACCCACCGGGGAGACTCCAAAGAAACACTGGGGAAAAGGCCATAGACAATCTCACAGCGGAAAGATCCAGGGAGATAGACCACTGGGGACAAAACAAACCCACATTCTTCCTGGGCATGAAACCAGAAAGAAGAACCTGATCACTAGGGATCGGTCCAAAGGACAGACAACCAAGCAAAGACTTCCTGGGGATCTTATACTGAAGAGTTCAAAATAGGATCTTCAAGAACAACCAGGAAAACAGAGACAAACCCTGCGCACCAACTAGGAGTCTTGTAAGGTTGAAGAAATTTGTTCCAAGAAGCTTAGCTTAAAGCAAGTTTTCAAAAATCCAAGGTAAGGGTTCAATGTCCGACACGATCCGAACAAGAACGGTTTTAAAACGAGAAGACAGTGCTTGACAAAATCTTTAACGTTAAAGTTCTTGGGGAACAGCAAAAGGTTTAAAGATTCAAATCTGGCGCACAAGGGTTAAGACCGAACAAGCACGACACAAAGCAAACCGGGAATATCTTTACTTCACTGGAGAAATAAAGACAGGCACAAACAAAAGACCACAAGCAAAACAAAGCACAAAGATGCAAAAATCTGGCACTCAAAGGTGGTGACCGAACGTAAGCCTAACTTAGGTGAAGATTTTGGATATACCGGGAATGTTTTTACTCCACTGGGGAAGTAAAGGTTCACATCGTCAAAGGATAGATGGTAAGGGATAAAAACAGGAATCACATCATCAAGAAGCTTGATGGATAGAAAACCAGAATAGGGATCACATCAAACAGGTTGATGGAAAGGAAACCAGAAATCCGAGGGTATGGAACCTGAACTCCGAACACCTCATCAAACAGATTGACGGAAAGGAAATAACACAAATTCGAGGGTACGGAACCTGAACTCGGAACACCTCATCAAACAGATTGATGGAAAGGAGATAACACAAATCCGAGGGTACGGAACCTGAACTCGGAACACCTCATCAAACAGATTGATGGAAAGGAGATAACACAAATCCGAGGGTACGGAACCTGAACTCGGAACACCTCATCAAACAGATTGATGGAAAGGAAAGACTAAAGGTGACACCATTGGTAACCGTAGAAGTATGAATAAGACCAAGGACGAATAAGCTTCTCGTGAGAGAGATTGCCACTTGTCGTTGTATAGCAAAACAAGCTTATAAAGGAGATTATCACTTGCTATTGGGTATAAATTCCAGAGATATGTTGGTATTACAACACTGCTGGAGAAATAACTTTGTCTTCAATGGGGATTCGTAAAAGAATCTTCCTGCGAGACACGGTGCAAAATAAATGCACTATCAAAAGTAGGTCCGAAAACCACACCTGCCAGGGACCAAAGTTCAATCTAGGAACAAGCTAGAAAGAAACGGCCAAACAAGACTCCAATTGAGGAATGAACTCAAATGGGGACTTATCTTATCCAAATGTGGAAAATATAACTGAAATAACCATCATCCACGAGGATATAACTCTGTGGGGAATTCAGAAAAGATGGGCACTTTATGCCTAGGGCTGACTTTCTACTGGAGAGAATAGACACACCCAGTCACTTGGGGAGAAATGCCAAAGTGAACCAAAGACAGGAAAACACCAGAAAAGGAAGATGAAATGCAAAAAAAATGCTATGCATACGAGTGCTTATGCCATGCTTATGCTTATGCTGACAAAACAGACAAAAAGCGAAACCGGAGACGAAGAAAACGTCTCGACAAAGAACACCCAGCCAAACTCAACAGATTGGACCAATACTGGGGGTGAAAAAGAAGAGTCAACAACTTCGTTGGTGAAAAGAGTATTCCACTTGAGGTATGACGTCATGACAACTGCCATCATGGGATTGCTCTCTTTGTTGGTAGAGAATCCATGGAGAATTTGTCAAGATTTGCTGAAGTAGCAATTTACTGGAAAGCTAGCAAAAGATATCACAAGAACAGAGTAATCCTGAATTCTGACTTATATGATGATCATCTTCGAATCTTATCTGCCCTATACTATACGGTCTATACGGTAACAAGGGGATTTTATAGAAGAATTGGCATATAGGGTGTTTCAATATCTTCAAACTCTTGGAGAGATCTCGGCATAACTGCCCCAGATTAGGGGATGAATAATCAAAAGAATTTTACAGAAGGATTGAAATACCAGATACTTCAATATCTTCCAACTTGAACAATCAAAAGAATTTTACGGAAGGATTGAAATACCAGATACTTCAATATCTTCCAACTTGAACAATCAAAAGAATTTTACGGAAGGATTGAAATACCAGATACTTCAATATCTTCCAACTCGAACAATCAAAAGAATTTTACGGAAGGATTGAAATACCAGATACTTCAATATCTTCCAACTTGAACAATCAAAAGAATTTTACGGAAGGATTGAAATACCAGATACTTCAATATCTTCCAACTTTTGTATCTTGACGTAGCTGTTTCTGTTCAGTTATACTCAAGATGCTCAAACCGTAGTAGAAATTACCGGGGAACGGATTTGCCCCTGCTGATGGGTTGCTGAAGTCAAAACTAGTCATAAGATGATCTCAAGAATATTTGCCCCAATTTTCTAAATTTGCAGAATTCTGCCTCTGATTTGTCAACTCACACTTGGTTGCCCCTGACTGAGTCAAATTCCTTTATCAAGTTCAATTCTTTGACTGACCGCGTTTGTTGGGATTCCTTGATATCGAATGGTATTGCAAACAAGTGTTGTTCATTAAAATTGGCAAAATTTAATGCAAAGTTTAATGCAAAGTTTGAAAACAAAGCTTTGATAAAAAATGCACAGTGAAATGATTAAATAGTCAAAAACAAAGATGTGTCTAGTCATTAAGGAAGTGACCAACGCACGCGAGTAACAAAGATTATTAGGAGTCAGGTTACTCAACCTTGCTGTAGTATGCCTTTCCAAACAACCTTACCTCAATTAGGTCTTTTAGGGGTTGTAATGTGGTATGGTTCATGGTTTATGAAACAAAGGATAAAGGCTCAAATCCTACGCTCAGTTAACTCAAGATATACGTTCAAGTCTCCAAGAATAGGAAGTCATTTGATTTGAAAGCTGACTGGCGCCTTATGTGAAACGCTCGTGTTTGAATGCATAACCGAGTTAAACTGAGAACTACCCTGCCCCAAGGTTGAGATTATGGTTTTTTTTTGTATAAAGAAAGAAAACTCCCACTTCTAGGCTCGAAGGGGTTAACAAGGGATGAATTGAAACAATGCCTTACATCCTCGGCGACGTTAATTTGAAAGTATACCACAACAATTATGAACATGAGGTTTTCATCATCCTCCCTAATCTTTGCTTTAACTAAAGGTTTGAAAAAGGAGTGAAAAAGATATATATCTCATTTTCATGAAAATAAAACGAGTGAAACGAATGGATTTAACCAAAATGTGCACAAACGTTTCATTAATCTTGCCAATTTGAAAAGACAATAACTCATAAGCAAATACAATTTCAATCATACAAAGAAAAATACAACAAAATGCTGAAACAGTCTAAAGTTTGCCAGCCTCAGGGAACTGGGCTTTCCTTCTTGACTTGCCAAACTGAGATAGTCATCTTCAAAACTGATTGTCGAAATCCGTGTGAGAATTATCTTCACATCCACTCTCGACAATTTCTTCCTCTTCAGGGTCTGATGAATCTGCTTGATTAGGTAAAAGACTGTTGATTTGAATGCCTTGATGCGTGAACGAGAACATATTGGAGTCAAGCAGAGTCTGAACCTTGTCTCTGAATACTCTACAATCTTCAGTTGAATGCCTTTGTGCCCCAGTATGGTAGTCACAACGGACGTCGGTGTCAAAGCCCGACAAGTCTGGAAAAGACGTTGGATCCATCTCTTCTGGCACTATCAATCCACCTTTTATTAAATCTGGTAAGAACTGACTGTATGGTATTGGAAATGGAGTGAAATTCCTTTTTGGCTTTCTTGGCCTTTGTCGTGCATGCTGACGCGACTGACGGCGGTAGGGCCGTGGATACGGAGGAGGTCTTTGATTTGGAGAAGAAGATTGCCCACGTGGAGAGATTGGTGTCTGATGCAGAGACCCAAAAGGTTGCTGACGCTGAACACTTGAGTTGTAGAAGCGCTGAGGTATTTGGGATTCCCACATAGAATTACTTTCCTTCTCCCATTCTTCTTGAGAACTGACAACTGATTTATTCTCACTGGCCGGGACATTCGAGATGCCTCGAATCTTTCCTTTCTGGAGACCACTCTCAATGCGTTCTCCAGTTTTTACCAATTCAGCAAAGTTTGACGTCACAGTGCTAAACAACTTTTCTCGGTATATACCTTGCAAAGTATCCACGAACCAGTAAACCAATTCCTTGTCCGAAAGTGGTGGTTGAACATGAGCAACTACTTCTCTCCACCTCTGAGCATACTTTCTGAAGGACTCATTTTCTTCTTGAGATAAGTCTAGCAAATGTAGGCGGCTGGGAGCCAAATCAAGATTGTAGTTGTATTGCTTCACAAAGGCACTGGCTAGGTCTGACCATGATTGGACATGACTACTCTCTAGCTGCATATACCAATGCAGTGATGCTCCACTTAGACTGTTTTGGAAACAATGGATCATGAGTTTGTCATTGAGGACATGTGAAGTCATTCCTCTGCAAAACATCACCAAATGCTGCTTTGGACAGCTATCCCCTTTATACTTCTCAAACTTCGGTGCTTTAAACTTAGGAGGTATCACGAGGTCGGGTACCAAACACATGTTCAAAGCATTCAGATCAGCAGTGTCACGGCCTGCAATGGCATCAAGCTTCTTTTCCAAGGCACGAAATTTTTCCATTAGCTCAATGTCCCGTGGATCCCGGGTTTTCATCACAGGGACCAATTCTTGGGAATCTTAATTGGAGAATGCAAAACTGCGATATTCCATAGCATTAATAGAAGAAGAATGTCCATCTCGGACAATGGCATGTTCTTGTATAAACTGATTCCCAACAGGAATCTGCACAGGTTGAGCTTGGGCAACATTGTTCCCAAACATACCCTGAATATTAGGATCTCTTTTTGCCAAGGCTGCCATAACCCGACCCAACTGGTTTCTTAACTAGTCGAAATCTGCTCTGGTCACAAACTGATTCTGCTCCTCTGAATTCACGATCCCTCAAAAGCTTCTTCAAGTCCAATGCTGGCTTCAGGAAGGTTAGCTGCGTTACAGACAAAGGACGGAGGAGACTCAAGACCGAGAAATGCAAATGCAATGCTAATGCGAATGCAATGAGAATGCAAGCCAAATGGTTTCAAGGAACTTGAAAGGAGAACTGCAAACATTTTCGGGAAAACTGAAAAGTTTTGTTTTAAAATCTAAGATCCCGATTGATCTTTGCAAAGAAAAGAACGTCTGAGTTCATTGAAACCAAATGGTTATCATGAGATGTATGCAATGCACAAAACATGGGCACACAAAAACACAAACATGCACACACAACAGCACACAAGTCCTAGGTTTAGGGGCCACGAGCATGGAGCCAAGGTCTACCCATCCCAAAAGGTATGTACTACTAGTTTTCACCTTCCGAACAAGGTTCTAAAGAGTTCCCAGAGTCTACAATCCATCTTTCGAATTTTAAGGATTTCCCAGATGACTTGGTAATTAATAAAATTCTCAAGAGGATCTCGTCTGAGTGTAGTATCGCGTGACAACCAGTTCAGAAATAGACTCCATCATGGTCTCTGCACTACATCCTAAAAGGCTTAGTGGGGTTTGGTAACTATGGTTCTCAATATCACGGGCTCCTAGGTCGAGAGTAGCACGCTTTCACGAACGAATTCGTTTAACATAACTAGACTCTCGAGAGGGCCTCAATTGAGTAATGGTGTTATCAATTCAACTTTTCAGGATCCGACTCCCTCAAAGCCTCCTTGAATACCATCGTCCTATAGTAAGTGTACGCTCAAATCCGGGTATAGGATTTATCTCACTCATAGATATCATGTCAACCCAAATTAAACAGAAAAAGTCAAGCAAGAACAGATATACAGATATATAAGCAAGTATGACATACATAAGCATATACAAGTAAATAAGCAAACATGGATAACATAAAAACAAGATAGGCTTAACCCTCTTAGGAAAGGACCAGCAATAGGTCTAACTTTCCCCAGTGAAGTCGCCATTTCTGTTGCGGTGAAAATCGGATAACAAGCTATTAATTAACTTGCATCATATTTCTTTTACAACCGACTTTGATTTATCCAAAGGAAAGGTTCAAGATCGAAGAAAACCTAAAGGGGGGGGGGGGGGAAGATCTAAGGTTCGGGGGTTGGTTACGCCTAGGGAAGGTATTAGCACCCTAAACGTCCGTAGTACTCTACGGGAACCTCTTGTTTTATGTTATCTTAAGTTTGCTAAAGGTTCTATACTAAAGGTTGAAAACCCTAGGGGTTAGTATCTAAGTATACTCGACAAAGCATCACACTTTGCGCCTACGTATCCTCGGGAGTAGAATCAGAGTATGCGTAGTTCTACTTCTACTGAATGATTGACTGTGGCCAATATTCAGAGGGAAAATGAGTACAAGCTCATTGTAGAGTTCAAGAACTCTCTATATCTAGTTAAAATGGTCCTATGTTATGTTTTAGTCAGTAGGGAAAGTGATAATTCATTAGGATGAATATCACTAAGAGTTTAAGAACTCTCTCCTAAAGCTAGTTGTGATTTCTATGGCTCTGATGAGGCCAAGAAATGAAATTTTCTCCTAAGAGGTTACTAAGGTTAAGGTGGGGGCTATGACTTTAAGAGTCAATATATTTCACCTTCCTTTGGAATTGGGGAAAGATAACAGTTGTAGGATAATATAGCAATAGATAAAGACATGATAAAAGATAAAACATTTATACAATATGATGAGAGGAAAGCAACACAAGCATAAGGATGGCAAGATGCTTTATGATAAAGTATGGATAAGAGTGGACATAATCATCACAAAGACATATCAATATGTTTCAATCTTAAGGAAGACAAACATAAAGAACACTCACAAGATAAAAAGAATGATATTAATTAAGGATGACATTTAATAAAATTCACATTAAAGTCAAATATATGATAAATCAAGCATGGATGGATTAGTTCAAAATCTAAACAAACCATTAGTGAATAACACTCAAAAGATCAATAAAGATGCTCATAAATAAATGTTAACCATTAATCCAAAGGTGATAATCAATTAACAATTAACAATTAATGATACAATTAAAATTAACAATTAACAATTAAAATACAATTAACAACTAAATGCAATTAACAATTAACAACTAAATGCAATTAACAATTAACAATTAACATTAAAATTAACGCAACAATTGACAATTAGAATAAATTGCTAATTAAAAATAAAGATTAAAAATATTTTTGGAGTTTTTGAAATAAAGAAAATGTTTTTAAATAAAATAAATAAGTTTTTTAAAAAAAGATTTGAAAAGAAAATAGTTGAAGATAGAAAAAAAAAAGAAAATAAGGCGCAGGGGGTGTATAAAGTAAACCAGAACTAGTAAAAAATGAAAAGGAAGTTAATGGGCCAGGAAGGGGTGGTGCGAATATTAATGCGGTCAAGGCCCAAAGTGAGTGGATCTGCGTGATCCAGTGAGATGAGTCTAAGGAGGTCTTCCGTGCGCCTCTGAAACGAAACCGTCAGATCCTGAGATCTGACCAAGTCAAACCATCTTACGGTTGAAACGAAAAGCAAAATGGATGGATGATGGTCGTATGATGAAGATCACATTGATATGATGGTGACACGCGCTATGTTGTTTTTTAAAAAGAATTTTAAGAAAACGAAACGGTAGAAAGGGAATCCTTAGTCATTAAATGTCAATAAATCAAATTAATTTCAGATAATGATGAAATAAAAAGGGGTCTCTCTCTCAAATACACTGGTTCGTCGTAACCCTAAAAAAGCGCCGACAAAGAAGATTCACGGCGGAATAAAATCCTCCGGCGAAGGCGATCATGAAACCAAAACAAAACCTATCCTATTTCCTTTCATCGTCACCCTCTCGTCTCCCCTTTTTCGTTCGCAATTCATCGCTCTTCGCAACCTCTTTACACCGTCCACCTTTCAAACACCACCTACATACCAACGTCGTCCCCCTTCGTTCCCGGTTCTTTCATCCCAGAAATCAATCCTAACCTCAAAAACCTTAACAAGAACAAATTCCCCCAAATCGAAACCCTAATCGCTATAGGTGGAAACCGGAGCTCAAAACACACAGATGAAGTTATACTAATCAGCAATTGAGAAACAAAAGTGAGCATGTATTAAAAGTGACAGCAAAGGAAATCTAGGATTACCTATCGGAGTCGCTCTGATGGCTCTTCTCGGCGGCAAAAACGGAGATTAGAGAGCTTGCTTCTTTCGGGTAATGATTCCTTCACCTCTTTTCAAATGCGTATATGTGACTTTCGGTGGTGTGTGCGTTGATACCATAACCCTCGCTTTGATTCAATTCTCACTGATTGACTTTGTTCATTGTAAGGATAGGTACATGATACCTTCCTAGAACCGGGTTAGCCGAAAAGTTGGAAACGAACGGGAACGCGACCGCATCATTCTCTTGGAGATAAGTTCCACCCTCTAATGTTCCTCTTCTGTTTTGCTCTTCGTGAACATGTGTGTTTCACTTCTATTATCAGTTATGTTCTGTAGTGATTTGAATTTGGTTTGATGATATATGTATTGAACTGAGATGATGGTGTTGTAAATCTGGTGTTTTCTGTGTGTCAAAATGAAGTTTTTTTTGTTGAACTGAAAATGGTTTATGAATTGAGATTTATGATGTTTTGAATTTGGAGGCAGGTTTTGATTTTCTGAACTTCTTCTGGTGTTTTGTATTGAACTGAGCTCAGGTTTTTGAATGATTTGAAACTTGTGTTCTGGTTTGTATGTTGAACTGAACTTGATTTGTGTTGAGGACTAAAAATGGTTTTGTGTTCAGGTTTGTATGAATTTGTGTTAGAACTGATGGTTTAGAACTGAAATGGTTTTGGTTTTCCTTTCTGGTTTTTTTTTCTTTTTCTCTCTCGATTTCTCTTCTCCTTCTTGGAACTACAATGTTGTTGGTTTGTTGTACAAGGCTCATCGTTCGCCCCCTCCCCTCCTCTCTCCTTTCTTCTGCTATTTAACTTCTAAAAAAAAAGATCCGTTTCTTCAATTTCAATTTGAGTTTTTGACCGTTGGTGGATTGTCACTTTCATGGTTTGCAGGAGGAGCAGGTCGTACGGTTGAGCAGAGCCTAGCAGCATGTGTAGTTGCTGTTGCTTTTAAAATGTCTTGATTCTGTTGTGTTGGTTCGTACGGTTCTTGTAGGTTTTAGAGAAAGTTTGGCTTTTGTTGTATTGTCTGCAGCATAGCAGGTTTACACAGAATGGTAGTAGAAATAGCTTGTATAGGGCAGGTATGTGGCTGTCAATACAACTGTAGGTGATACAACCTTAGTAAAGAGGTTGGGTTTGTACGATTGTGGCAAAAAGTTGGCTGTACTTTAGAGGCATATTGTAGCTCATGGTGTCACACTTGAACACTAATGTATCAGGTGGTTTGTATATTATGGATGAAGATGAATTTGGTTATGGTTTAAATTTCTGGTTGTAAACAAATTCAAGCATTAATAATTGAAATAGAGCATGTAAAAACAGTGCCTTCATTTTTCTTGAAAATTTGTAATGTTACTGATGAAGATCTGCTTTTTGAATGGCCTTGAAATGTATTTGAAACTTTGAACACAATGTTTGAATTTGACCGTGGAACTTGAACTTTAAAATTTAAAAAAAAAAGGAATTTTGGAAAGAAATTTGAATTAATGATATGATTAATAAAAATAACAATAAACTAATTAATACTCTAAATTAAAATAAGTTAGAAAAATAAACTAAATGAATAAATAATCTAATTATTAAACTAATTATTAAAATTGAATAAAATTACGATTAATTTAAATTAAAAGAAAAACAACTTAAATGTAAATGAAATTAAAAAAAAGGCCACATCGAATATAAATTAAAATAAAGACAGATTAAAATAAATATTAAGTTAAATAGAGACCAATAAATAAAACATCAACTAGTAGAAAAAAAATTAGGGTAAAATTTGGGGTACAACACATAACATTGGCTAAAACAAGAGCATTTAAACTATTGATTACTAAGAACTTAATAGTATCATTTTCTATGATACCTTATTTGTTTAATTCTTCTTATTATATCAATGTTAAATGGGATGGCAATCCCTAGATGCAGTTATACCAGAAACTCCAACAAAGACATGATTCTATACTTGAATGTCATCCTACAACAATGACATTGTTAACGTTATCAATAAAAACAATGACATTATAAGTGGCAATTGTATGGTTGATTTGAAACATTATTTTCAAGTAAATACTCATGTTTCATGTACGGAAACCCACAAAGGTAACTACATTCACCCAATACAAACAGAAAATAAAACCAGAAATTTAAAACAACAAAGACTTACAGTTATAATGCCCTCCACTTTGACCTTGATCAATCTACCCAAATCACAACAACAAATCAGAAAGATGTCAGCTTCAGTTCAAAGAAAGTCACAAAATACAGAACAAGCGAGAAAACACAAGCCACAAAATCATACAGAACAAGGCAGGCATGGCAAATGATTACCCGTGTCGACGTATCAGTGTCGTCTCTAGGCTTCATAGATAGAAACAAAATAAATAGTTTATAAACATTATCAGAGTTAATCTCTGAACTATCACTCTCTCTTCTATTGTTAGAAGAAAACTAATGAAAGGAATTGACAATAGTTTAAGCACTATTTATTATATTTCTATAGTTCATAGACCAAATTGAAGTTCCACACATGATTGAATTATAAATAACGAGAACAAACAAAAAAACTCACTTTAGATTTGGGGGTTTTATGGTTCACCAGATTGTGGATTCCTGCAAAACACAAAAACAAAAAGGAAAAAATTTAAACAAATAGAACCTGCCCAAAAGAAAATTTAAGAAACCCAATAGTCACCTTTAACTGAAAAAGATGTCACCTTCATTTTAACCTTCCAAAAGTCTTCTAACCTATATAAGGAACACAAAGATGAGTCAGAAGAGAAGTAAAAGGGGTCGGTGGTGATTGATGAGAAGAGGGTGAGGTGGTGGTAATTGATGAGAAAAGAGTAAGGGACGGTGGTGATTGATGAGAAGAGGGTGAGAGACAGTGAGGCGCTAGGTTTCCCGTTCATGTCTTCATGTTATAGAGAGAGAAAGTGGAATGAAATGAATGTTGGCTGGTTGAGTATTACCCCTATTGCTAAAACAAGAAGGTTTAGTCATTCTATTGTATTCGGGCGGGTAAGGGTACTTGTGGGTAAGCATTTGGCACCCGGCCCGCCCATATCAACCCTGTTAAAATCGGATTTTCAAACTGCATGACCCGTTGGACCGAACTAACCCGCCCAATTTCTCTTTTTTTAACGGTTTCAATTGGGTTGGACCGGGTGGACGGTTCCTGTCCACCCCTATCTATAATATAAGAAGATAGATTGTCCTAGTTAATACAAACATAACCCTTGATTAAATGCTACCACATCACAAATCTGGGGGCATTATGTGTCTAAAACTAACTAAACCGAACTAAAATGAAGCATAATTACTTTCCAACAAGTGTTTAGCTGCAAACATAAGCCATTATATGGGGTAAATGAAACTGGACTGTGTAATAAAGTTGCAACAATGGCTAAAAGGAAAACAAAAAGAAAAAACAAGTGGGGTGGGGGGTAAGCGCATAAAGTTGAAACTGATGGATGGGAACAGTTTCCCAAGTATGCGCTGTAGGGGATACTACACATGCTGTAACCGTAACTCTCTATCTTCTTCTTCTTCCTTCACTCTCTCTTCTTCTTCCTCCTTCTTCTTCTTTGTTCTCCCTCTTCTTCCGCCAAATCTTATGAAGAAACTTTTTTCCCATTGCAGCAGAACATGGGAACCTACACTTAAACAAATCTTCATCTCACACCCACTTCCTCTGTCTCCAACGAAAAACCCTTTTCTCCATTTGAACTTTTGGTGAACTGTTGATACAGCGAAGATGGCGAAGATGACATAACAAGTTTTGTTATCATTTATTTTGTACATATTAACATTAGTATTTCTTAGGTAAAATTTTTTCTCTAAACTCCATTGTTTTTTCTTCAACAATCATTTGTTATGCAGAACAAAATCAGAATACAGGAAATGGCGGCGGATCTGGCATTTTTGACGGTTTTAGATCTGTCTTAGATCTGTGGTGGTGGCAAGTAAATGCTGAAAATCTGAATTTGAAATCAGAGGTGAAAAGTAAATATTGTAATAATAATTTTTTTCCATTCATCCCTCTAATATTCAAAACTTTTGTTATGCCGAATATTAATGTTTTGGATATGAAAAAGCTTCTGCTTTAACATGATTATTTGATGGATATGCTTGTGCCCTGATTATTTAATGGTTATTTCTTAAATGTTTTATTTGAAAATCATTTTACAGTATGTATGGATGAGTATGCAATGCTTCTAAAACTAAAGTCTGATTATACAGGAGATATGATTTATGGTGTTCAATGTCACATCTTATGCATTTTATGAATCTACTAATTTTTAACACACTGGTTTTCTTTTAATACGAACGTTGGACATCTACAAGAAGAAACAATGGATTAACACTACAACAATTCCTTTGAGATTGCGGCTGCGGAGCGGTGCTGAGAAGAAACAAATCCAAAGGGTTTTGTGTTCCAACAAAAATCCAAAGGGTTTTTCTCCATTTTCTTTGACTATATTTTACTCTCATATTTATATTTTGATTATTTATTTTTTTCAATAATGAAAATGGTTTTTGTTTTGTTTATCTCCCTTTTCTTTTACTAAGCTTGACATTGTTGCTTTTGAATATTATTATTGTAGATTTGAGTACAAATCATCTCCAACTCTGGTGAATTTGTGTATCAATTATGATTTATTTTTCCAGCTGCTAAGATGTTTGGACAACATAATGGTGTCGGTTTTTGCAGAAGTTTGCAATCTGGAAATCTGAAGTTGAAGTCATAGGTGAAAATTAAATATTGTAATAATGATTTTTTTTTCATTCATTGGCAGCCATTTTGGTGATGGTTACTAAGGTTTCTGTTGTTCTGAATGTTCTGATTTGGGTGTTAACATTCTGTTTTACTTTTTGAGTTTATTCAAGGGATAAAAAAAAAAAAATCAAATTTGCAGTTTATTTGGGATAAGAAAATTATCCAATTTGACAGCATATATCACTTTGAATTTTATATTTTACTAAACCTCTTCTTTAGTATAAAAGGTTTTTTTTAAGGAATCAAGTGAAGAGGAAAGAGAACATGCTGAGAAGTTAATGGAATATCAGGTTATATATATGATATGAGAATTTGTGTTAACAATGTCTATACAATGTGTATAGAAATTAATGGAATATCAGATTATATATATATATATATATATATATATATATATAGGAAACGTATCATATGAGAATATCATTTTTATGTGAGAACATGAGAATGATTCTGAACCATTAGATTTTAAAATAAATGGTGAAGATAATGTGTCAGTTTTTTTTCTCTCTCCTCCATCATTTATTTTAATAATGGAGGAGAGAGAAAAACAAAAACCACACACGATCTTGACCATTTATTTTAAAATCTAATGATTCAGATTCATTCTCATGTTCTTACATAAAAATGACATTCTCATAGGATATGAACCCCATATATATATATATATATATATATATATATATATATTAGGTTATATCTATTCACTGAATGTGTGTCATTTTTTGCTTAATAATTCACTGTTGTAGTCCATTTCACATGTTGTAGCTATGACTAGAGCTGCTGACACTGAAATTGCATTCACTGAGAATGTTGATTAACGTTTTAAGGCACTTGGATGACATGTAATTTGGGTAAAGAACAAAAGTATCGGGTATGATGAAATTTGTGCATCCATTAAGAAGCAAAGGCTGTCACAAACATATTGTCTTTATATTTTTATAGTTCTGAAATATTGATTCTTACAATATCGTCTCCGAATCATATCTTTTACAATAATATTGATTCTTACAATATCGTCTTTATTTTACAGTTCTAGAATATTGATTCTTAGAGTTGCAGTTGGAATTACTATATTAGTTTCTAAATAATTAACCAACAAAGCTAGACTATATCAATTAGCTTGCATATGATTTATTTTTTTGAAAGAATTTGTTACCATTCTACATGATTTGTACATGTCAAGAAGGGCATCATCCTTGAAAGCTGTTCGTAGCTAATACAAGCAGAACAAGGTGATTCTTTTGACTGATAATATATCCTTTCATGTAGTTTATTCATATCATTGCAAAGTGATTATTTTGAAATCATTATCTGTAACAGTTCAAACGTGTAGCGAACTTGCCTTCCATGCCGGAGCTGCGAGACCATTACTTTGAAGAAGCTCATGGCTGACAACTGTATTTTCATATAACAGTATGAAGAAAAACAAACTCTCGAGATGCATTGAGGGTGCTTAATTTAATTGACCGATATTTTGTTGTATCTTTCTATTCATTTGATTTGTGTTGGTACAATTTTGATGTTAAAATTATTTTTGTTGTAAATGCAGGCTGAACCTATTGAAAATGATAAATTGTACTCGTAGTATATTATATTCAACATGGCTTCGAATCAATTAGCAACTTAGTAATGCTGATGAATTTTTCACTCTGATCCCTTTTTAGATGTCAGGAAAATGTGATTGGCACTCTAAACATGCTTGGACTTGCAAAACGAGTTGGAGCAAGGTTAGAAATTTGTCTTGGGAATAAGATTTATAACTTCAGCTTCCACCATCAGCTGGCCTTTGTTCTGTTTTTCTTGGCGGACTCTTGGTTCAAATGGTGGTTTCAATGAATACTCATGAGAAATGCTGCATATTATATAGACGACCGTGCTCCTTTGTTTGTATTAATAATATCTTAGGTACATGATCAGAATATTTAGAAAATCAGAGTTAAGAATGAGCCATGATTTTGTAAAATCTTAATTTTAATGTTTATCTTCTATGATTTACTATGGAAAATATTGATTTCTTACTTTTCATCCAGATTGATTTCTTACTTTTCCAAAATATTAATTAGAGTTATGTTCTATCAAGCATATTGATTTCTTACTTTTCCTTGATTTTCTATGGAAACTATTGGAATATCTGCTTTCTGTCATGATATTGGTTGAATGTATCTTGAATTTGTGTATGGCACGTCGTTGTTATATCACATTAATTATTATCTTTATCTTAGTAGCTATAGCCACTATGGAAGTCAAAACAGTGTTACATTTCACTGTATAGTTTTGATAATGTTGGAAAGCTTTAAAATACCCTTTATATTTTAGGCTAATCACATGTTTCTAGATGAATAATATATCCATATTATAATGGATCCACATTATCATCCTATTTTAGGCTATCCTAATTTTTTTTACAACTTCTAAATAATATGCTTTAGAAATTTAGGTTAATATTTTTATAATTAATACATGTTTATCTTAACACATTAAATACCCCCAATCAACCGGTTTTACCATTCCATTTTAGTAGTGGGATGATAAGGATCTTGAATTGCAGGCTGATTCAAATTGAATGCATTATATTTAATGAATTTTTTATTTATTTTATTATTTGATTCAAATTAAATGCATTATATTTAATGACTTTTTATTTATTTTATTATTTGTATATGTCTTACAAATCATAAAGAAAACATAATCACAAGTTAATCATTAATAAATGATTTTTTTTTTTTTATTTCAAAATATTTTTTTTTATAAAAATAGTAATCTAAATAGATTATACTAAATGGGTGATACAATATTTGTTAAGATAATACATGGAAATATATATTGATCCAAATATTTGTATATATGAAAAAACTATATTTTTTTCCTTTTATACAATAATTTTTTTTGTCAATTCTCATTTCTTACAAATATTAAACTAAATTGGAGACACAGGCGCTTACCGGACTAGTGCTCATGCGAACGCACAGGTAACCAAACCAAAATTCGTGCGAGCGCATGGGTTATTATATTTTTTGTATAATTAAATAAAATAAAAATAAATATCTTTAAAATAATGTATGAATTCAAACACGAAAAAATTGTGTTGTTCTTTAATTATTTCTCTTACTAATATTTTTACTTTAAATTTATTTTTAATTTAACATACAACATTTGTTAACATAATACATGGAAAAATATATTGATCCAAATATTTGTATATATAGAAAAACTATATTTATTATTTTTTTCTTTTATACAATAATTTTTTTTGTCAATTCTCATTTCTTACTAATATTAAACCAAATTGGAGACACAGATGCTTACCGGACCAATGCCCGTGCGAACACACGGGTAATCAGACCAAAATTCATGTGAGTGCACAGATTATTATATTTTTTTATACAATTAAATAAAGTAAAAGTAAATATCTTTAAAATAATATATGAATCCAAACACGGGAAAATTGTGTTGTTTTTAAATTTTTTATTTACTAATATTTTTAAATTAAAATAACTTTTAATTTAAGATACATCATTTATTAAGATGATACATGGAAAAATATCTTGATCCAAATATTTGTATCTATGGAAAATTCATATTTTGGACAATTCATATTTTTTTTGGATTTATTTTTCTCCTATTATATAATAACTTTTTAGTCAATTCTTGTTGAAAAACTATATATATGCTCCAAATATAAATAAAGTTACATTTTTCTTATAAAAATAATAAGCTTTCTTTATTAAATAATTTTGTATTTGTGTATTTTCATTCTTATTATATTTTAGAAACAAATGAGTCTAACACATCAATAATCATGTGAACCCACGGGTATTCAAACAAGAATCCGTGCGAACATACGAGTTATTACATTTTTTGTATAATTAAAGAAAAAAAAGAAATATATTTAAAATAATGTATGAATCCAAACATGATAAATATGTGTTTATTTATGTTACTAATATTTATTTATACAATTAAAACAATATTTACAAATACTATGTTATTAGTTGATATTTATACAACTAAATGATTAGATAAATATTTTTATAAATAATGTTAAAACAAAATTAATAATTACATACGGGAAAATATATCGTTGATCCAAATATTTGTATATATGGAAAAATTATACTTATGCTCCAAATATAAATTAAAATATATTTTTCTTTTGAAAATAATAAACTTTCTTAGTTAAATAATTTAGTCTTTCTGTTTTTTCATTTTTATTATATTTTAGAAAAATGCGCGTACCATACCAGTACCCGTGCGAATGCACGAATATCCCACTAGTTTTTAAAGAATCAGCCAAGTGAATCAGGGGCGGCGCCCCTTTGCTTCCATTAGTTTTTTTTTTAAAATTTTTCTTTTTTAATTTATTTATTCAAAATTAGGGTTCTTTTAACTATGAGCTTTGGGCCCTTTCAGCCTGGCTACTAACAACTCACTCTCTTGGTCTAACCATACCCCCTCAGGTTGTGTTATTGTTAATTAACTTTGATTAATCATCTGAAATCTAAAATTTTAAAGTTAGTAATTCTAGCCTATTGATCAACTTATTTAAATTTTATTTTAGCTAATTTATTATTAAATAAAAACAATACAAAAATACTTTCTCATTTAAAAATACTTGTTCTTTATTTTAATTAAAAAAAACCAAAATACTCCTTTTATTTTAAGTCTAAAAATGCAAAATATTCCCTTTTCCCTTTTAAGTACAAAAAAAATACCACAATGAATCTTATTTCAGGTAAATTCGAAAATACAAGAATAAAATCTTTTTCACTTGTAAATATTTCACCCTTGTACATAATCATACAAATTTTTTCCTAATAAAAAATTAACTAACCTTTTTCACAATTTAAAATACCTAAAATCCATCAAAACTCATCAAATCATTTTTTTTGCCTCGAGCGACAAATCAATATTTTTTGCCCCCAGTGCATCTAATTCGAAACCAAGACAAATCATTTTCATAAGTTAAAATCAACCAACCAACAAACCTACGAACTACGGTGACTCTGACTTTTCTCATCACTCAATGAGAAATACATAAGCACAAGGTTGCGAAACCAAGGCGAGTCCCCTATTTTAAAACTAACATTTTACATATTTAATTTATTTTGTAAATATCAAGTAAATAAAAGCGAGTAGAAATAATACATGCAAACATCCCCTTAGACAAACAAACTTAACCCTAGGTTAGAAAAGGTTCATGTTGAGTACAATGGAGTGTGAGGTGCCTAACACCTTCCCCTCACTTAACCGACTCCTGAACCCTTATTTGGTTGCAATGACCGTCTTATCCTTTCCTTTAGGGTTTTATCTATATTTCCCCTATTCCTTAGGAATGAATAAAATATGGTGGTGACTATGTGATTTTTCCCGTCGCGACACATGATTAAGATAAAGATTTGAGAGATAAAGAAGTTGTGTTAATAATTCTTTTTCTAACTGAAAATATTTGAGCTCTATTTTGAAATGAAGAAATAAAACCCATATTTATAGGTCCAAGAGATAATGCACAAGAAATGAGTAAAAAAGATCAAAATGAATCAATTTAGTGTTTCCATGACTCAACTCAATTAGGACAATTGACATGAGTCGAGTCTGAAATGAATCAATTCAAATCGGCATCCTAAATCAAGTCACGACCTTACTGAATCAATTCAATTTGGAATACAAAGCCCTAACTCGATTCAAATTTGCCCCTGCCTCGATTCGCGCAAACAAACCCAAAAATGACTTTATAAGCACATTCATTAGTCGATTCATGAAGTCCTTGACTCGAATCAGAAGCCAAAAAAATCTATGAATCAAATCAAGAAAGCTTGTGAATCAATTCTAACAGCTATCGCTTTTAGTCAACTTAACATAATGCATGGACAAACTTCTTTAGCATGTGTTTGATGATTAATAAGCAAGGAAACTCAAAACAAGCAATAAATGTAAAACAAAACATCAAAATAACAAAATAATCAATGCGTTGATAGAGGGAAATTTCATATTAGATATCGCCTAGGACTAGGGATACAATATAGAGACTAAGATGTTCTTGGAAATACAATGCTTAATATCATCTTTAATTCACTATAGACATATGAGTAAATTTGAATGTATAAAGGTTTGTTCACTAAGAACTTAGGAAAAAACACTCTTGAGAACCGGTAATTAGTAGGGATAAAGGAAGTTGTTAAATAATTCAGGCTCAAACCATTATTCCTAGCAAGCTTTGCTCATAATATTTTCTACCCTATTACATTTCTCTGAATTACTCTTATTTACTATTTATTTACTCTTTTGAAACAAAACCCCAATCAAAACCCCCAATTACTTTCGTTTAATTGTAGTGAAACTTGAACCCTATATCACCATGCAGTCCTTGAGATCGATACTTTGGCATTTCCCGTTATTATTATTTTGGCAGAATAATACACTTGCTAATTTATCGATTAGTGCACTTTGAAAATACAAAAATGCAGTTGATGAGGATCGAACTCATTACCAATAAATTTTTCCTTTGCACATTATTCCAATTGAGGGAAAATGTGGCGCCTTTTCTATGACAGACTTCTTTACCTCGGCCAACAAACTGAGGTAAAACACCTTAACAAACTGAGGTAAATGAACTAATTATTAGTAGTGAACACACCATAACGACATCAAATACAAATAACAAATATGTCCAGATATTAAAATTCAAATATTTAAATTCGTAGGTACACACCATATCTATCTATCTATCTATATATATATATATATATATATATATATATATATATATATATATATATATATATATATATATATATTGAAATTCGGAGGTACTTTATATTACAAGATAACTCAAGTTCATTAGAAATAATGCACCACAAATAACTTAGTCCATATTTTGAAATTCAAATATTTAACTGAGATTTTTTTTTTTAATTTGTGGGAATTTTTAACCTCCTCAATAGGGATGGAAATTATACCCAAGCCCATTGGGCACCCGCAAACATTACCCACAATGGGTAGGGTAAATATCCGCCTTGTTGGGTATGGACGCGAGCTCGGATAATTACCTACAAATTAAATAGGTATGGGTGTGGGTACGAACACTCTAGTATCCAGCCCGCCCCAACCCGAAAGTATATATATTTATAATTTTATTTAATATTATAATTATAATTGGTACATTAAACTATTGTTATAAATATTAAAACCTAAACCTATAAGTTTCTTTTAAGACAAATATATGTTCACTACCGCTGCGGAACCCTGTTGTAAAATGTCGTCACATTTTCAATCAATTTGAAGCATCTAACACAGCAGATATTACCTTTCTTTATAAGCGTTGTTCTATTATTAGTATTATTATTAGAATGTTCTTGCTAGTGTTGTTATATCAACTCATTTTTAATTGCAAACTATATTGAAATTTTTAGATTATGTACTACACCTATGTTGTACGGATGTCGAACATTTTCAATATTAAAAAATCCATTCTTTCCAACGTCCATCCAAATTTTTTCTTCAAAAACACTCCTTCGCCTAACTAACATTAACATATTTCATAATTCATCTAGTTAATTCTAGCTAACTATGATGGTAATATATATATATATATATATATATATATATATATATATATATATATATATATATATATATATAAAATTTTTTAGATTATATATCACTTTAATTTCTAATATAATTTTTTTTTCAATTTAATGTGGATTAGTATTAAACTTCTTACTTTCTTCTAAACAAAAACAATTTAAATTGCATAACAACAAGAATTTGCTTATTTAATTTTTTTTGTGAGATATTGGATCGAATTCTAGTATGGTCGAAGGGTAGCTTCTGGTTCGACAGGAATTAATAGCATGAGGTCGAAGACTGTTCGCGTGCTGCTGTCGGAGTAATGCGTGTTGTAGTCGAAGTTTGTTCAAACATGCATTAGTCAATATTGCTAGGTTTGTTAGCATGTTGAATTGCGCCTTGTGTTAAGGATCCAATTGTTTAAGTTAGCTTGTACCCTAAGTTAGCTTGTAATGGGTAATTGTTAAAAAGCCCATTAGGTTAGTGTGTTAGTTTTCTTATAAATAACATGCTAGTCTCTCATCTTGAACATAAGGAAAAATAGAAAGATAAAATCCTAATTCAAGTGAGAAAGGTTATTTGTTATTCTTGTATACTTGTAACCTTGTTTGAAGGAGAAAGGAAAGAATAGCAGTTTATAACCAATCCTTGTTGTTTCCGCTTGTTGTTTTTCCCTTGTATTTCCTTTAACCCTAACCCTTGTGTGTTTCTTGATCATAAAGAAACTGTTTATACTTTGTTTAAAGACATCCTAATTCTCAACAAATTGGTGCGGTGAGCGTGGAGAAAATGCCTTCAACAAAGTATGAGGTTGAAAAGTTCACCGGAGTGAATGATTTCGTTCTGTGGCACTTGAAGATGAAAGCCTTCAAGAAAAGAGAGTATTATGGATTCAGGTTGCACTTGGCACATGACTCCAAAAAGAGAATTGTTCGAGGAGCTATGTGATCAAGATGGTGGATCGGTGCTGCTGGGAAACAACAAATCCTGCAATTTGCAGGTATTGGATCTGTGAGATTCAAGCTCCATGATGAGTCAATAAGATTATTGACTGAAGTCAGGTATGTACTTGATTTGAAGAGAAATTTAATTTCTCTTGGTGAATTCGACATGAAGGGATATGTTTTCCAAGGAGAGAAAAGTATCCTAAGAGTCATGAAGGGGTCGAAGGAAGTCTTGAGAGGCGTGAAGAAATAAGGCTTGTATACCCTTGAGGCTGAAGTTGTAAGTGGTTCGACAAATATTGCATCCACGAAACCTGTGTCAAAGATAAAATTATGGCACATGAGATTGGGCCATGTCAGCGAAAGAGTCTTGGTCGAATTGGGGAAGCAGAACCTGCTAGGTGGTGACAAAGTAAAATAGTTGGAGTTTTGTGAATCTTGTGTATTTGGTAAATCCTGTAGGGCGAAGTTTAACAAAGGCAAGCAAAGAACACACGGATCCCTGGATTACATTGATGCTGATCTTTGGGGGCCTGCAACGAATCCTTCACACTCAGGTGCAAGGTATTTTCTATCCGTCGTTGATGACTATTCCAGAAAGTTATGGGTATTCATTCAGAAGACGAAGGATGAAACTTTTGAGAATTTCAAAAGTTGGAAGGTTCTGGTCGAAACTCAAACTGGCAGAAAGGTTAAGAGGTTGAGAACCGACAATGGCCTTGAGTTCTGCAACGAAGCGTTCGACAGTTACTGTGTTGAGTCTGGGATTGCAAGGCATAAGACTGTAACAGGAACTCCTCAATAAAATGGCTTAGCTGAGAGATTCAATCGAGCAATCGAGCATGTTGGTTAGTGCTGGATTGAAGAAGGTGTTTTGGGCAGAGGCTGTTTCGACAACAACTTATCTGATAAATAGATGTCCCTCGACTGCCTTGGGAATGAAGACACCTGGAGAAGTTTGGTTGGGACATCCACCTAGTCTCGACAGACTGAGAGTATTTCGATGTGTGGCCTATGCTCATATTAGGCAAGACAAGGTCAAACCTAGAGCTCTGAAATGCATGTTCATGGGATACCCTGAAGAAGTCAAAGCTTATAGACTATGGTGCATGAAGAAATCTAGTTTGTACCTTGATGTTATAGAGTATGTTTCAAGGTGGAGATTTGTGAGATATTGGATCGAACTCTAGTATGGTCGAAGGGTAGCTTCTGGTTCGACAGGAATTAAGCATGAGGTCGAAGACTGTTCGCATGCTGCTGTCGGAGTAATGCGTGTTGTAGTCGAAGTTTGTTCTAACATGCATTAGTCAATATTGCTAAGTTTGTTAGCATGTTGAATTGGGCCTTGTGTTAAGGATCCAATTGTTTAAGTTAGCTTGTACCCTAAGTTAGCTTGTAATGGGTAATTGTTAAAAAGCCCATTAGGTTAGTGTGTTAGTTTTCTTATAAATAGCATGCTAGTCTCTCATCTTGAACATAAGGAAAAATAGGAAGATAAAATCCTAATTCAAGTGAGAAAGGTTATTTGTTATTCTTGTATACTTGTAACCTTGTTTGAAGGAGAAATGAAAGAATAGCAGTTTATAATCAATCCTTGTTGTTTCCTCTTGTTGTTTTTACCTTGTATTTCCTTTAACCCTAACCTTTGTGTGTTTCTTGATCATAAAGAAACTGTTTATACTTTGTTTAAAGACATCCTAATTCACAACATTTTTAATTTGATATAAGTAAATTATTTTTTTAGTTTTGGTCTTCATGAATATATTTTTGTTTATATGACAGCTAAAACGTAATATCAATTATTCGTGATTGTTTATTTTTAGATGGAAATTCTTTCGGTATCATCCGATCAAGAGAATTGGAAATCAGCTCTTCTCCCATACAACCTGAAAACACTCATATTAATAGTGTAGGCAATTCTGAAAAAGATTAATCTCAACCCGCATCTGATAGTGTTCCTTCTATTACTGGTGATGTTGATGCTTATGAATTGACCAAAGATGGAAAAAGAAAACTGGCGTCGTTTGCTTGGAATCACTTCAAAATAAAAACAATTAATGGAGAGGAAAAAGTTGTGTGTAATTATTGCAACAAAGCTTTGACAGGTAGAAGAAATAATGGAACTAAGCATTTGAGTAGAGATTTTGATGGTTGTAAAAGAATTCCATATAAAGATATAAGACAATCAATCTTGGTGAGAGGACATAAAAAGGTAGATGGGTCATCTAGTTATATGAGTAACTACCATTTTGATCCAGAGAAATCAAGAAAAGTCCTTGCTTCTATGATAATAATTCATGAGTATCCACTTTCAATAGTTGATCATTTGGGGTTTAGAGCATATTCAGAAGGTCTTCAAAGTTCCTAGTCGAAATACGGTTAAAAATGATATTATCAAAATATATGAAAATGAAAAGTCGAAAACTATGGGACTTTTAGACATGATTGAGATTAAAATTGCTTTAACATCAGATATGTGGACTACTAGCAACCAAAAGAAAGGGTATATGACCATTACAGCTAACTACATTGATGATGATTGAGATATGCAAAGTCGTATTTTAAGGTATGATATTTATAATATTTTTGTTAACTTTATCTTACACGTAGAATTTTAAAGTGTATTAATATCAAATAATAAATTGTATTGCATAATAGGTTTGTGTATGTAGAATGTCTACATACAACTGAAGTTATCTCAAGCAAGTTGTTTAAATGTGTAATAACTTGGAATATTGATAGAAAGTTGTCAACCATCACTTTAATTGTAACACTAATGATTGTGTTGTTGGTATGTTGCTAAACAAGCTTGATAGTTATACTCTTATGCTTGATGGTCAGTTATTTCATATGAGATGTTGCGCTCATATTTTAAATTTAATTGCTCAAGATGGTTTGAGTGTTCTTGGAGATGGTATAGTGAAGGTTAGAAATAGTGTGGCTTTTTGGATAGCTACACCTAAGAGATAACAAACTTTTAGAGAAGCAGCACGCCAAAAAAAAGTTTCAATCACAAAGAAATTAATTCTTGATTGCAAAACTAGGTGGAATTCTACTTATCACATGCTTGTTGTTGCATTGGCTTATAAGGATGTTTTTGTTCGTTTAAAAATAAGAGAGAATTTGTATACATATTTACCTACAAAAATCGAGTGCAAAACTGCAAAAGAAATTTGTAATAGATTAGAAATTTTTAATCGTGTAATTGAGATGTTTTCAGGTACACAATATCCCACAACAAACATATTTTTTTCCATTAGTTTGTGAAATAAAACTATCTTTGAAGAAGTGGGTGACTTGCACTATCGAGGCAATTAAAAACATTCCTAAAAAAATGATAGGTAAGCTTAACAAGTATTGGTAGGTTATTCATGGAATTATGGGCATTGCAATTATTTTGGATCCAAGATATAAAATGAAGTTATTAGAGTACTTCATTCCTTTACTTTATGGAAGTACATCTTCAATTGAAATTAACAACATCAAACAATTATGCTTTTCATTGTTTGAAGAATATCAAGCAAAAATTCACAGGGTGGTTGAAACTTCAGCAGAAAAGCCAAATGACATTGATTCATATTTAGATAATGTTTCTAATAACAATTATCTTAGTGGTTATGACTCATTTGTCAATGATAATAGTGATATACAAGTAAAGTCTGAACTAGATATCTACTTGGAAGATAAGGTATTGCCTAGGAGTGTTACATTTGATATACTTGGATGGTGAAAAACAAATGGGATTAAGTATCTGACCTTGCAAAAAATTTCTAAGGATATTTTGGCCATCCCAATTTCAACAGTTGCTTCAGAATATGCTTTTAGCACAGGTGGCAGGTTATTGTGTCCTCATCGTTCTAAGCTTCATGAAGATAGTTTGGAGGAACTTATGTGTGCACAAAGTTGGATGAAGAATGAAAAGAAAAGGTAAAAATTTTTACATTTATATATTTATTCAATGAAACTTTTGTTTAGTCTTTTTATTTTCTTTTCCGCTTCTATTAGTATGATCGGACCAAAGCAATATTTGCATGTGAAAGACAAGCGATTGCATTCTTTTCAAGATTCTGATTGTAAAAAAAAGGTAAATTAATTTTTAAAATATTATTATGACTACAGTTTTTATTATTTACTACAACCTTTTAATAAAAAGTATTTTATTTTTTCAGGACATGGAGAACACAAGTTTAGGAGTCACAAATTATTGACTATATTCTATTTTTTTTTATAATTATTACATAATTCTATTAAGTTTCATATTTTCGCAACATATATTTTTATTTACATATTTGGTATGAGTTTTATTTTTCTAAATATTATGGTTTGTAATATTTTATTAGTTGATTTGAAAGTTTTGAATCACATTTAAATTCAATTGTGATGTTTTTATTTATTTATTTATTTGTTGTTAAACTGCGGGTAATGGGTACATGTATGAGCACTCAGTTGTCCAAAGGGTATGAAGACGGACTTTAAAATTATTGCCTATGAGAGTATAGGCTCGGGCACAGACGCTTTTTTTAAATATTGGTATGAGGATGGACACTATAGTACCCTGCCCAAAGGATATTCATTGCCATCCCTACTCCTCAAATTAATTTCATAAAAAAATTATAACACATAAAACTAAAATATTATAAATTGAAAACTTCATTCAACTTGACATCAAAGCTTTGACCAACTAAATTAGAAAATAAGGAAACAATTACTTTAACAAAAACCACATGATATAGTCCAAACAGATAACTAAAAAAAAGCAAGGCAAACATGAAAGAATAACTTATGATAAATTCTTTCTAAAATTAATTTGAGGAGGTTAAAAACTTCCACAAATTTAAAAAAAAAAATTGATAAATATTCAAATTTCAATTTCAAAATTCGAACGACCTGAGTTTTAATATTTGTATTGTGTGTATTCAAATTTCGAATCTATACATTTTTTTTACTAATATTTAACGTAATTTTAAAATTGAATTTATTATTATCTCTAATTTTTAATATAAAAAAAAATTACTTTTTTAAATTAATTAAAAAATCAATATATTTGAACTATATGTAATTCAAATAATTGATTATAATTGATTTTTCAGTTAATCTAAAAAATAAACTTTTTTTATAAGAAGGAAAGTATATTTTAATGCGTTTAGATTTCAAAATGTAGATGATCCAAACGACTAATTTTGAATTTTTATAGAGATAATGAGCACTTGCATAGAACGTAAGGAACACCACTCCTCTCCAGAGGAGAAACACCCACCTACATGTCATACTGTTACGTAAGTGGCTTTAGGATATAGCAAGACATTCCTCAAAATGTTGTTATTGTCAACGTCACCGACCGCAATGTTTTAATGGAAACATGTTTTGCCTCTTTTTTTTCTTCTTTTTGATCGACTGAACTGAATAAGCACGTTTGCTTTATTCTTGCCGTTTACTTTTCTGACAATGTTGCTACGTACCCTACATTTGTTAGGGGGATTCGGCCAAATAAATGAAATGTTACTTTTTCCTTCCAATAGAGTCAAGTAATCGAAGAAGTTTGTATTTGATACAGTCGAATAAAGTATGTATTAATTGTATTAGACAAAAAGTCGAATATAACTTGTGTTAAATAGGTAATTCTCAGTGTCAAGGATAAGAGTGTGTTCGACTGAGTTAAAGTAGTTTGTGTTCACGGTAAAGTCGAACAAAGTTAATATTAATTGTATATGACAGAAAGTCAAATACAATTTGTTGAAATAATCTCATAGTGAATGTCATGGTGTGCAAGTAATCTCTGTTGGGTGATAAGTGCAAATTTTGACTTAAAATGAACTATCTTTCTTGACACTTTTCAACTCAATTCTCATGTTTTCTTAGATTTTATTCTTGAATTGTTGTCATTCTTCAACATTATGAAAATACCTTTGGTGCTTGTAATATGTGTGTTATTGTGTAGAAAAAGACATAAATTCATCAAAGAAGTAAGACACAAGAAAGTGATCCAAGTTGCCAAAGAAATGAAGAAACTTCAGGAAGTTCGCTTTGCGAACATCTGGCGAAGCTCCAGCGAACAGTCCCAGACTTTGGGCAGTAAGAAAAGGCACCAAAGCTCGCTTTGCGAACTTTCCAGTGAATATTCGCATTGCGAACTTATGCAGAAACTCAGAGGCAGTTTAACTTATCAGAGGCACCTCAGGTGCCTAATTTTGGTGTTCGCTGGGTGAATAAATAGTTCGCAGTGCGAACTTGGCAGATTTCAAGTAATGTATAAATACACTTTTTGTTATTTTTCAGCAAGAACTTGTAATATTTGGATCAGAACTTTATCTCTCTTCAATTCCAAATATATTCTAGGGAGAGAAACTCAAACCATAAGAGGAAGAAGGTAAGATCTTTGATCTCTTGTTGGGGTTTAGATGTAATCTTTTGATACCTTATGTATTTCATCTAATGTATGTTTATGAACTAGTTTTAATTCTCTATTGTTGATTGTCTTTGATTGTTTATTTGTGGGTCTTCACAAAACCTTTTTCAAATCTTTGGTCTTAGATTTTCATCTATCAATGAGTAAACTTTTGACATGGTTTTGTGAGTTGATATTCATTTGCATCATATTTATTTTATTGTGTTGATTAAGTAGCATGAGTAGGATCAATACGGTAAAGATCACGATAACGCTTGACAAACGGTATTGCGAGGATGCGTGATAATATTGATGAAGAACGATATTCACATACATTTGGCAAATTAGTTGAATACATGTAGAAAGGGTTAAGCATATGTACGTATTCTGATCATTGCATTTAATATGAAGCAGTCATTTATCTGATATGGGGCTCATCTTTGTTTACCTATTTATCTTTGATTTGAACTGATATAGACATATACTCTTCAGATCTGGATCTAGGATGATTACCTGTTAGGTTCTAAACTCTAGACATAGATTTAGGCTTAACATTTGCGTGAGTATCAGTTCTTAATGCTTTGTGTTGTCGAGTTGCGTGAGACATCACCAATGAGATAATACGGTTGTTCTCTCGACGTCGCGTTAGACATAACCTCTGTTGTAAGTGATACGTGAGAATATTAGGCGAATGTTTGATTTGTGTTTACTTGATTAGAAGAATGCATGTGTTATCAATTGATGAGATCCAATCCCAACAAGGCCCCGTTTATAATTCAGTCTTTACTTTATATTTTCAGTTTTTATATTTTATGCCTTTATTTTTGGTTCCTTACATCTTTTAAACCAAACCTTTTGCACCACAAGCTTAGAAATATAGAGACCGTTGAACGACATTCTTTCCCTCGCACTGATCCCTGTGGCGACGACAAAACTGGGTACTTAACTAATTTTTGCTTGCTGCTTTACCGCACTAACAAAGTGACGCCGTTGCCGGCGATTGGTTTTGATATTGAATCGCATTGCGATAATTTCTATATTTTTGAGCTTTGTACATTTGTTTATATTGTATATATTTGTTTTCTTTTATGTTTTCTCTAGTGTGACTAGGAATGATGAGAACTCCTTTTAGATTGGTTGCCATTTGTATAAAAGTATTCAATGAAGCTTTGACCAAGTCTGGATGGTGATGATAGGATGGTGAGCATTGAATGTCTGTAAGGTAAATTGTACTGCTTTATAGAATGTTAGATTGATTTAAGAATTTTGTGCTTTGTGCAAATGTGTATTCTTGTTTCATTTTGCAACTTGTTTGAATGCTTGTTTCACTTAGGTCCGAAAGCCACAAATTGTGAGAAACCTCCATTGTTTATTATATGCTAGGATGACTGATAACTTTGTTTAATTCGTTTGATTCATGTTTTATCTTTTGATTATTGTGATTTTGTGGAAGCATTAGAAATGATCAAGGCATTTGTTTATATTGAGCACAACCGGATCCAAAAATATCTTGTGAGTAGTGAGAGTTTGTTAACCCCTTTGAGTCTAAACAGTTTAGATCTCATTTTAGTGATGAACTTGGTTTATGTACATAATTTGAAAGTATAGTTCATTATTGAATTTTGTGAGATTCTAAAAATTTCTTCTTGAACCTTTGAACATTCTTGTAATTTGATTTCCTTGCCATAAAAAGCAAGGAACATTCACTTGAGGTTTGGTTGAATTCAAGTTGGGGAGAATGAAAAAGAAGAACGGTAGGTTGCTAAAACTTTTGAAAATTTTCAAACAAGCTTGAAAAGAAAAAGTGTGAATGTGAATGTGAAAAACAAAAGAAAAAGAATGCTTGTTTGAATGAGAAAAATAGAGAATGAAATAATTGTGCATAAGGAAGTTTGAGAAGGTTTGTGGTAAAGGAATGAAAATGGTGAATGAAGTTGAGATGTGTGAATATCTTGTATAGTAAATGTTCTTTTGCATCAGAAATTTCAATTCAATGGCCTTTAGAAATGTCCCTTTATTGTTAACCCGACCAAGCTACAACCTTTAAAGCCCTTAGTGATCTTTTTGCTTTCATGATTTCATTTTTTGATTGTTAGATGGATGTATGAATTAGATTGCTATTAGCATTGTTCGTCAGGTGAGTGAAATTGCCCCGCGGTTGCAAACGCGTTAATTTCTTCATTCTTATTTTAAAGAGGAGTGTTAGAGTGATTCAAGTATGAAAATTTAGTTGTTATTTGAAACATTCCATGATATTTGTTTAAGAACTAAATTCTTTGTCATTGTTCGATTCTATTGAGTGGTAAACGTTGCTTGTGCGCATTTTCATGCTTGGCTAAATCCTCCTTTTTGAGAAAATTTCTCTTGTTTAAAGTTGAATCGTTAATCTTTTCTTGGTTGAATTAAATGTTTGAGCAAATCCTCTTGTTTTAATGAGGGGCATACTTTGCTTGAGGACAAACAAAAATCTAGTTGGGGAGAGTTTGATAAGTGCAAATTTTGACTTAAAATGAACTATCTTTCTTGGCACTTTTCAACTCAATTCTCATGTTTTCTTAGATTTTATTCTTGAATTGTTGTCATTCTTCAACATTATGAAAATACCTTTGGTGATTATTATATGTGTGTTATTATGCATAAAAAGGCATAAATTCATCAAAGAAGTAAGACACAAGAAAGTGATCCAAGTTGCTAAAGAAATGAAGAAACTTCAGGAAGTTCGCTTTGCGAACATGCCAGCGAATGTTCGCTTTGCGAACATCTGGCGAAGCTCCAGCGAACAGTCCCAGACTTTGGGCAGTAAGAAAAGGCACCAAAGTTCGCTTTGCGAACTTTCCAGCGAATATTCGCTTTGCGAATAATTATTCGCATTGCGAACTTATGCAGAAACTCAGAGACAGTTTAACTTATCAGAAACACCTCAGGTAATATTTGGATCAAAACTTTATCTCTCTTAAATTCCAATATATATTCTAGGGATAGAAACTCAAACCATAAGAGGGAAAAGGTAAGATCTTTGATCTCTTGTTGGGGTTTGGATGTAATCTTTTGATACCTTATGTATTTCATCTAATGTATGTTTGTGAACTAGTTTTAATTCTCTATTGTTGATTGTCTTTGATTGTTTATTTGTGGGTCTTGATAAAACCTTTTTCAAATCTTTGGTCTTAGATTTTCATCTATCAATGAGTAAACTTTTGACATGGTTTTGTGAGTTGATATTCATTTGCATCTTATTTATTTTATTGTGTTGATTAAGTAGCATGAGTAGGATCAATACGGTAAAGACCGCGACAACGCTTGACAAACGGTATTGCGAGGATGCGTGATAATAGTGATGAAGAACGATATTCCCATACATTTGGCAAATTAGTTGAATACATGTAAAAAGGGTTAAACGTATGTACGTATTCTGATCATTGCATTTAATATGAAGCCGTCATTTATCTGATATGGGGGTCATCTTTGTTTACCTGTTTATCTTTGATTTGAACCGCTATAGACATATATTCTTCAGATCTGGATCTAGGATGATTACCTGTTAGGTTCTAAACTCTAGATATAGATTTAGGCTTAACATTTGCGTGAGTATCAGTTCTTAATGCTCTGTGTTGTTGAGTTGCGTGAGACATTGTAGCATGCGATTTTTGTCGGTGACGCGACCACCTTATCGCCATTGGTTGAAATTGGGTGCTACTTTCTGATTTCTTATTTATCCTATGAAGATGGAAATGAAAGGGAAGTTATCTAAAACTAACCTTGCACACAAATGTTTTCTTTAACAAATGCTTAAGAGATTGGGGGGTCCGGGGTCAGGTTATACAATGGGGAGTTGTCAATTACCCATCCTATATATGGTTATCCATAGATCGTTTAGCAAATTCTACTGTTATCTACTTACTGGTGTTTATCTGTCATGGGTTGGGAAAGTTTCTCCTTTGGGAATGTTTGAGAGAGAGTATTTTTGTTGTTTTCGGGGTTTCTCGATGTTTTTGGTAAGGTATTGGAGCTAAGGTTTTTGATACGTGTGCTCGCTAAGATTTCACAATCTTATGCCTACGTATTCCCGTTAAAGAAAACAGGGAAATCAGAGAAATCGTAGTTCCTCATATTCTATGGGAGGAAAAAGATGTTTTGTGTCTTGTTCAAAGCCCAAAATTGAAGCTAAAAGTTATTTGTGTCTTGTTCAAAGCCCAAGATTGAAGCTAAAAGTTTTGACTGAGAGAGAATTTGTCATCTCTAAAGGGAGATATCTCATCTGTTTATCACAGTTGTTGGGTGACTGATTATAAAGGAGAATACTTTAACTGGAATATATGGAATCCAGCAATGCCATAATTTCCTTTATAGGGGGTTTGTCCTGAAGGAGAAAACTTTAACTCAGTGTTGAGCAATGCCATTTTTCCTTAGGAATCTTTCATGCTAAGAGAGGGACATTGGCTTGGATGTAAATAATCCAGAGGCTTGCCACTTACAACAATTAGATGAAGGAAAAGGGATTTACCAGGATAAGAGATGGACTACAGCTTGGATTTTTGAATCGACAAGTGTGCCACTTACAGCAGTTATCTGGGATTAGGGTTTGTTTTGATTATATGTTTTGATCTGTAATTGTATAGAGAAATGTTCTTCCTACAGAGAGATTTTTGATTTCCTCTGAGGGGATATTGATTTTTTGCGTGCCTTTATCAAAGCCCAAGGTTGAAGCTAAAGGTTGACTCTATTAGGGAGTTTTATATTTGTCTTTTACAAAGCCCAAGATTGAGGCTGAAAAGAGAGTGACTCTTTTGGGGAGATCATTATACAAAGGCTAAGAGGAGGCTGGAATGAATTGACTCTTCCGGGGAATATTTTGTCTGTCTTGTACAAAGCCCAAGATTGAGGCTAAAAGAGATTAACTCTACTGGTGAGAGATTTTATCTGTCTTGTACAAAGCCTAAGATTGAGGCTAAAAGAGGATTGACTCCACTGGGGAGGTTCCATATGTGTCTTGTACAAAACCCAAGATTGAGGCTAAAAAGGGTTTAACTGACTTAGCTGGAGAATATTTATAGGTGTCTTGTACAAAGCCCATTATTGAGGCAAAAAGGTGCTGAGGTATGATCATTATACAAAGCCTAAGAGGATGCTGGTTAGGGGAATTTCTTATATAAAGCCTAAGAGGAGGCAAACTTTTGCTGAGGATTGTTGAAATCCAGAGGTAGGTCCAAATTGGGGAATCAACTCTTGCTGAGGATTACCGAAGAGTTGAAATATTAGATGCCTTGAGGTTCTTATTGAGGGTTTATGGGTTGTAATTTGTCCCTAGCTGGGAAAAAATAAAGTGAGAGTTTAGATTGAGTTTTTAAAACCTATAGAGGTTTTAACTCTGTTGATGATTGATCAGGGTTTTTCCTGTATTTTTAGGACACTTGAGGGTTTCTTTTGAGATCCAAAAGGAGGTGAGACTGTCCAAGTCTATTGGTATGAAGAGGTTTATCTTTGTATGATACCCAAGAGGAGGCCGGTGTTTTAAGGGATGAGAATCAACCCTAAAATGGTTTAATGTTTTGAGATTCTGACTCTATGGAGGATTGAACTATCAAAAGATGACTAAGTTCTGTCCTATACCTGTAGGAGGTCTTTGGGTCCTTGTACTAAGCCCAAGAGGAAGCATGAGAACTTCTAAGAAGCCTGAGGGTCCTTGTACAAAGCCCAAGAGGAGGTTGGGGATGCTTTTAGGAAGCCCGTGGGTCCAAACCTAAGAAAAGTTCAAGAAAGGTTTCACCGGGAATAATCCTTTCTTTAGTGAACAGTTCTAAGGTTTGAAGAAATTCAAGAGAGGTTTCACCGGGAATTAATCCTCTCTGGGGGAAATGAACTTCTTGACAAATTTCTAGTAGTGACAGTCTTGAGAAAAGTTTCACCGGGAATAGTGCCTTTCGTTGTTCCATATTGTATAAGCCCAAGAGGAGGCAAAATTGTATCTAGAATTTCCTATGGGGAACTAGTTTTGACTGTGTTGAAAGAGTGACCACTGATTTGATCTAAATCTAGACCTATTTGTCGGGGAAAACTCTAAGCAAGATAATATACCGGCATATATATACAGATGAAATATATACAAGTATGTAAAAGAAAACTGATAAAACTTACAGGTGACCAAGCTTCCAGTACTACAGCTGTATGGTTAGTTATTCAAGAGATTAAAGAAAGTTTTGATAACAACTATGAGTTTGAATCCAAATCAAAAGGGAAGTTGTTTTGAAAAGAAGATTGAGGCTTATACTTAAGGGGAGGCCCAAAAAAATAACAGTGATCGCACCGTTGTTTTGAAAACTGTATCGGGACTTATACAATGACTGAGACCCAAATTTATTTTATGTACAAAATAATGGGTCTTACACTCTATTAGAGGCCCAAATTTATTTGAAAAAAAGAAGAAAAATGGGACTTATAACACAAGGGAAAGCCCAGATGAAAATGTTTTGAAAACGACGATCGCGCCGAGATTTTTTTAACGTACTGGGACTTATACAATGATTGAGGCTAAAAAATGTTTTATTTACAAGGGATGGATCTTACACTCTATTAGAGGCTCAAAAATATTTTAAAAAAGAAGGATGGGACTTACAACACAGGATGCCCAGAATGATTTTGTTTAAAAGGCGACGATCGCGCCGCGATTTTAGAAACACAGTGGGATTTATACAATGACTGAGGCCCAAAAAGATTTTTATTTACAAAGGGGTGGGCCTTACACTCTATTAGAAGCCCAAAGTGTTCTTGAAAAAGATTTGTGAGGGTGTGAATGATCAAAACCCTAATTCGATAAAAATGTATTTTTATTTGAATAAAAAATCAAATAAAATTGATCAAAATTAACAAATATGTGTAAAAACAAATTATGATCTAGGATAAATGTTTGAAAAATCATGTTTTATCCCTAGAATGATTTAAAAATCAACTGAGTTTAAAAAATCAAGAAAACAAATATTTTTAAAATGTTAAAAACAAATAAAAAATAAATTCTTTATGAAAATATTAAATATATCAAATAAATAATATTTTTGTGAAATTTTTGTAGAATAAAATATTTTATCATTTTTATGAAATTTGAAAAAAATAATTAATCCAAAAACATAAAAATTCATAGAGAAATTAATTTTTGAATCAATTAAATAAATTAACAAAAATTCAAAAATTCAAAAGTTTGAAAAAGAGCGCCAAGAACAACTTGTTCTTGCCCGCGTGCCCTGTTTTGCTCTAATTTTCATTTTCTCACTTTTCTCTTTGATTACTCAATGGTTTTGCACGATTCAAACACCAATCTTGCTCGTTTTTGAACAAGGATCACAACCATATAGATTAATTGCATTTATATTAAGTGTGGAGTGAGAAATCAGAGGATAACCTCAAGAACCCTAATTTCAGCATGAACACAATAAAATTCCATACACGATTGATTCATGACAATTGATTGAGGGTTATTACTCTACATACATGCAGAAACAAGATGGTAACTAAAAAAATTCATTTATGATGCATGTAATATAGAGTTTGAAGGCTTCAGGCTTACCTCTTATAGCTGGTGATCGAACTTGATGATGGAGGTGCTACATATGTGTTGTAAGGACCTGGACAGCTTCACTATATCCTATGGAGTGTGTTGGGATGCCTAGCCTTGGTTGGAGATGCTTGGATCACCTTCTGGTACCTCAACTACAACCTTGTCAAAAGCTTGAGCAACTGACTGGTGATTTTGTGATTCAAGTGTTTCAGATGTGTTTCAAGGCCATGGATCACTCATATATGATGTATATGAGGTGTTGGCATGATTGGTTTGGTTTGAATCACTTCCAATTTCAAAACCCGATAGTGACTTGAAATGGAAGGCAAATTTGGAGTGAAAGAGAGATTTTGAGGAAATCATCAGTTTGGGTGCTTTGGTGTCCTCAAACTGATAACAAATGAGCTCTATTTATAGTAGAGCAAGTTTGTTTTATAAGCAATAGTGAATGGCAACTGGTACAGGTCTGTGGCCAATGGTGATCAAATGGAATCTCAAGTCTCCTCTAGCCATTGACTTGATATTAGAGCACAGGCCTATGGCCCTCTGTTGCATGAGTTTATCTTAACTCATTTGGTTGATCATGGACTGATACATGCCAGCTCTATGCATCCTTTAAATGCTCCAGGACAAATTTAAAAGTTTTGGATTTTGAACTTTGAATGCTATTTGCCAAATGATGAGGTTCTTGACTTGCAAGGCTCTATGATGTTGTAGCTCTGCAGAGATCAGGTTTACTGTACTTTAGAAACTTGTCTTGTATGATGACAAGGCTTGACAAGTCATGAAAATGCCAAAATCGTGTGGCATGTATAAAGCTGTCTTGTGAAGAACAGTTTTGGAGGTATCATGTTTCCATGCTTGTAACTCCCTACTCAAGTTGAATTAGGATGAGTTCTTGTACATTTTGGAAAGCTCTCGTGACATACTTTAACTTTGTTGTTCACCAATGGACCTGGTTCAACTTGGATCAATGTGAAAAATGGTCCAAAAGTTGGTGAAAAACTTAAACAGATTATGTCTAAAAAAATTTCTAAGTATTGGAAAAAGTGATCATTTTCATGTTTTTGTGATTTTAATCAATCCATAACTCAAAATCCACAAGGATTTGGAATCTTTTGTAGTTGACACTTTTGAAGTATGTAAGATGACCTTTCATTTGAGCTTTGGATGGGAGAAAAAGGCCTTGTAGTTTAGGAGTTATGACCATGCAAAGTTGGTACAAAACCACTTTTGTTCCATAACTTAGAAAAAATTTGGTTTCTCAAGGTTGCCCCTTTTGCAAGAAACCTCACTTTTCTTGATTTTTCTTGATAAATGATGACCAAAATCATACATTAACATTGTTTTTGACTTAAGGGAACCATATTTGTGAAAAATTCTAGAAAGTCAAACTTTATTTTGGGTACAGTTGACTTTTTGTCAGATGAAATCCAAACTGTGTGATTCTTTGTGCAATCAAGTTCTTGACATAATTCAAACCTAATAGATGGATTCCATAGGTGTTTTAGGGTGTCTTGAATCATGTCCCAAGATCTGGGAGCATGTCTTGGTCAAAAGTCAAAGATACAGTTGACTTTTTCTTCAAAACCCTAATTGTGGTCCAGATGAAATTGAAACTTGTTAATCAAGCTTCTTGGATCAATCCATTGTTTTAAATGGATCAATGTAGTGTATTTGAGGTCCTCAAATCATGTCTTGATGTCTTGGCTCATGCTTTGCTCCAAAATTCAACTTAGGGGTGAATTAGATCAAGAAACCCTAATTCCTGATTTTTGATGAATGCATCCCCTGAGGTTATTTTGACTTGATGATTTGGTCCATGAGGTCCCTTTGAGCATCTTGGGTTCTGCTTTGAAGCATTGACTCATGCTCAGAAGAAAATTTTCATCGAGAGGTCTTGGTCGATCAAAACCCTAATTTGATGACACTAGCGATCTCGAGGCTTGATCCACTTGGAATGTTGCACTCCTGTGCCTGATTCTTGATGTGGGAGTCCTCTTGATCCCTTATGGGTGTTTAAAAGGTTAGACAGGTTGAAGATCATTTCATTTCTTGATTGATCTTTTGTCTAAGTGCTCTGAGAAGGCTGAAAACCCTAATTCTTGATTGTAGTGAATGCTTAACAATCCTTGAGGAGATTGATGAGACATGATGGTACATCCATATTGTGGTGATGATTCTCATAATGATGGGAAATCTTGGTGGTCAAAATTTGGGGTATGACAGACATCACCAATGAGATAATACGGTTGTTCTCTCGACGTCGTGTTAGACATAACCTCTGTTGTGAGTGATACGTGAGAATATTAGGCGAATGTTTGATTTGTGTTTACTTGATTAGAAGAATGCATGTGTTATCAACTGATGAGATCTAATCCCAATAAGGCCCCGTTTATAATTCAGTCTTTACTTTATATTTTCAGTTTTTATATTTTATGCCTTTAATATTGGTTTCATACATCTTTTAAACCAAAACTTTTGCACCACAAGCTTAGAAATGTAGAGACCGTTGAACGACATTCTTTCCCTCGCACTGATCCCTGTGGAGACGGCAAAACTGGGTACTTAATTAATTTTTTCTTGCTGCTTTACTGTACCAACATTGGGTCATGAGGAAAAGCATCAACATTGGGGTAAAAGCAACACAAGTGAGGGAGACATCACATATTCACCCAAAACCTTAAGGTGATAGGTGTATAGGTTCATCCACTTATAAATACTCAACTATCCACATTTATAATCAATGTGGGACTCCAACTCACACTTGTTATATTATTCTCAACACTCTCCCTCAAGTGTGAGTCCACAATGCTCCCCACTCATGTGGAAATTCTTTTGTCCATATATATTTATACCGCTGTTGACACCAATTACTAGGCACCTCTTACTAGGCATTTTGATACACCTCTTTCTGCGCATTCGATTTCAACGGGACACCTCTTCCTGGGCATTTTGATACAAGTAAGTCGGTCCCTTTCTCGAACCAAAGGCTCATGATACCATTTGTTAGGTCATGAGGATGAGCATCAATATTGGGTCAAGAGCAACACAAGTGAGAGAGACACCACATATTCACCCAAAACCTTAAGGTTTTGGGTAAATATGTGGTGTCTTTCTCACTTGTGTTGCTCTTGACCCAATGTTCAATGCTAAAGTAGAATAATTTTCCAAAATCCTTATGGGGAGAAGTTGTTTCGAATGCTGTTTATATTTTGAACAGGTGCCCTACCAAAAATCTAAAAATCAAGGTTCCTGAAGAAGTGTGGAGTGGCAAACAACCATCAGTGAGTCATCTGAAGGTGTTTGGCTCTATTTGCTACAAGCATATTCCTGATGCTAGGAGAATGAAGCTTTATGATAAGAGTGAACATATGATTCTGGTAGGATATCATAATGTAGCGAGCGATTTTGGACGCGGTTCTTAAGCGCTGGTCGCTCTCTGCAGTTTGAGCTTTAAACTACAGGTCGATTCATTTTTTATCCTATTGTGAGCTGAATAAGGAAGGGAAATAGATGTCTCCAATTAACCCTGCTTTGCATACTGAGTTTAAATAGCGGTCTGTTAGGTTACAGATGCTATCAATGTGGGGGGGCCTTTGTACTGGTTATTTGTATTTTCGCCAATACTATTTTCTTTCTTTTTATCTAGGCAGAAGGTTTCTGGCGGGGAATAAGGATTAGGATATTAGGACTGGTGCTTTTGAATTACTGCTTTTGATTGACGGAGATATGGGATTTGGTTTTTTTGTTGATTGCGCTCGCTAAGATCTTTTCTTTCGATCTTATGCCTACGTATTCCCGTTTACCGAAACAGGGAAATTAGAGCATTCGTAGTTCCTCCTATTCTATGGGAGGAAAGGGGTGTTTTGGTTTGTGCAGAATTGCTCTCAAACTCAAAACCCGATAGCTACCTTGCTAAGAAAGGCAATTTTGCCAAGAGAAAGAGATTTTGAGGAAAGCATCTGTTAGATGGCTTTGGTGTACTTAAACTGACCACAATTGAGCTCTATTTATAGTAGAGCAAGTTTGTTTTGCAAGGAATAGTGCATGGCAGCTGGTAAGTAGGTTTGGCCAATGTTGGCAAATGAAAATCCAAGTCTCCTCTAGCCATTGACTAGAGGTTAGGGCACAGAGCTTTGGTTCCCTTGGTCTTGGATAAGTCTTGACTGATTTCAGATGAGAATGGCTCAATCCATGCCACCTTGATGGTTCCATTGAATGCCTCATTCCAAATTTGAAGTCTTGTCCCTATTTTGGCCATTCTAGGTTCAACATGCTATTTCTTGTTCCATGGACTTTGGAGGCTTGGCTCTGTGATTGTCCCCTTTAGATTCAATCCTCTGAGGTGTCCAAGTGGATTGGAGCAATTGAATTTGGCTGATTTTGGCAAATCGACCAAAGTTGCAAATTCTGCCTTGCCTTGACAGATTTCAGCAAGGCAACTTGGCAATGTTGTATCTCATGGTGTAGGTTGAATTTGGCAATGTTCTTGGCCATTTTGGAAAGCTCTTACATGATACAACAACTGTTTGAACAAGTTTGGTTTTGATCTCTTTTGAATCCAAGTGAAAAATCCCCCTACATTTGGCAAAAAGTGAGGCAGAATCTGACTTAGTGAAAATTTCACTAAGTGTTGGAAAAAGTGACATTTTCACTTTTCAGCCACTTTGATCACTCCATAACTCAAAATCCTTAATGAATTGGAATGACTTGTAGTTGAAGTTTTTGTAGGTGATAATGAGGGATACAAATCCATCTTTGGATGAGAAAAAATGGCCTTGTGGTTTAGGAGTTATGGTCCTCCAAAGTTGGTACCTTTGCCACTTTATTTTTAACTTAGAAAAATTTCTAAGTTTTATGGTTACCCCTTTTACAAGTTATCTCACTTTTCTTGATGAATGATGATTCAAATCATACATTAACATCATTTTAAGGTTAAAAATCCATTTTGGTGAAAAATCTCAAAAAGTCAAAGTTGACTTTTGTACACAGTTGACTTTTTATCAGATGAATTACAAACTGTGCAATTCTTCAGGAAATCATGTCCTTGACCTAAATCAAACTTGATGGACATGTTCCATGGGTGTCATAGGGTATATTCAATCATGTATTAGGGTTTGGGAGCATGTCTTGGTCAAAAGTCAAAGTTACAGTTGACTTTTCCCTTAAAACCCTAATTGTGGTGCAGATGAAAATGAGACTTGTTGCTCAAGCTTCTTGGATCAATCCATTGTTCCAAATGGATCAATATGGTGTATTAGAGACCCTCAAATCATCTCTTGAGGTCTTGGCTCATGGTTTGTCCTAAAAGTCAACTTAGGGGTGAATTAGGTCAAGAAACCCTAATTCCTGATTTTTGATGAATGCATCCCCTGAGGCAAAATTGACTTGATGCATGGGTTCATGAGGTTCCATGAAGCATATTAGGTCATGTTTTGGATCATTGCCTTGTTCCCAGATGAAAATTTCCATCTGTAGGCCCTGGTCGACCAAAACCCTAATTTGGTGACACTGTCGATCTTGAGACTTGATCCACCTAGAAGGGAGCAGCCTTGTGCTTAATCCTTGAAGTGGGAGTCCTTTTTGATACATTGTGGATGTTTGAGAGATTAGAAAAGTTGAAGATCATGTCATTTCTTGATTGATCCTTTGTCTAAGCACTCAGAGAGGGCTTGAAACCCTAATTTTGATTATATTGGATGCTCACCCATCTTTGGGGAGACTGATGAAGCATAAAGGTACATCCATATTGTGATGATGATTTTCACAATGATGGGAAATCTAAGTGGTCAAAATTTGGGGTATTACAGATGCCCCTATTTAATCTTCTTGGACCCGAAGGTATGAATGACGAAGGTATTCGGGCATTCGGGGTGCAAGAGGATTAAATATCGGAATATCCGAAATTTTGATGGTGGTTATGAATGGTAGCTTACGCATTCATCTTCTTTAGCTAAGCGATGATGCTTAGAAAAGGTAAACTTCCCCTCGATCCTGGTTTCCTACCAAGAACTGGTCTCAGTCTCTTTTGAAATAAACTTCCCCTCGATCCTGGTTTCCTACCAAGGAACTGGTCTTAGTTTCTGATTTAAACTTCCCCTCGATCCTGGTTTCCTACCAAGAACTGGTCTTAGTTTCTGATTTAAACTTCCCCTCGATCCTGGTTTCCTACCAAGAACTGGTCTCAGTCTCTTTTGAAATAAACTTCCCCTCGATCCTGGTTTCCTACCAAGAACTGGTCTTAGTTTCTTTTGTCAATAAACTTTCTTGACAAGGGACGCTATTCATAGCGGCTTTCCTCAAACTTCTCGCCGAATTTTCCTGGGGAGATGCCATTTGAGTGGAAAAAGTTTTGATGTCAGACCTGCTGGGGAACCCAGTCGTCTGAGTTGTAGAGTTGTACAAACTTCTCTGTTTTGGAGACGCCATTTGTTTCTACTGGGGAAAGCGAGTCTCTTGAGAGACTGTTTTCGTTTGGGATCTTTCATCATACTTTTCTCGGGATCTTCCCGGAGAAACGCCATATGGTGGGGTCTAATTTTGAGGTGTCGATGACCTTTTCATCAACGAATTTTCGGAGAAATACTGATGTACTGCCGAATCTCTGATCACGAGGCTTTCTCTGTGGATTTTCTTTAATCCGGGAAAGCTAGGATATCATCTTCAATGGCGAAGAGTGATGTTTATTGAGAGTTTTCTCTGGCTTTTCAGAGGTTCAAGTTATCAAAGTGGCCAAGTGCCGACTCTGATCTAAAGATACACTGGTGGCGAGATTGTGCAGACGTAACACTTCCTGACGAGGAAAGAACTGACAAACTCTATTGAGAAAACTGTTTATCACTAGGGGACAAGACCGACTCAAGTGATAGTGATGCAATATGAAATGTAAATGCAAATAAAAAATGCATGAAGTATGTATGTATATGCTGACAAAACAGACGCGACATACAAACTAATGGATGAACACAATTGGATACTCGGCCATCGCGGGGCGAAGAAGTACCGTTGATTCAAAATAGCAATTCCACCTTGCTTAGGCGAGATAGTCCCGTTGGGAGCTATGTTGATCGGGCTTAGGAGATGAGAACTCGGCCGAGGATGTCAGACGAAACAAGGTCTCTGACACAGTTGATCCCTTCATTCAGGAGTACTGGCTTAGAAGGAGTACTTTGATTCTGCACTTTGAAGTTCGCTTACTTCGGGAGAAGCAATCGATGTTCTTCTGATGTTCAACAGTCAAAAGAAATTGCCATCTTTATTTTAAAAGCAGAAAAAGTTTTAACAAGTAAATTCATTTTTGTTTTATTTCAAGAATCGCTGATTAAGTTTAAACAACGTCGTTCTGTAAAGCTAAAACAAGCAAGAATTACAAACAAAAGCACAAGGGCTCAAATTTTATTGATAAGATGGAGATTAGCCAAATGCGTGATTCCAAAGAGTATATACAAAGTTAGAAAATGGTAATTTACAGGGAAAAGGGCTACGTTGAAACATAACGACCACTATCCTTCTACCAACTTTGAATTTGGGGCATCCTGGGCTTCTGTCGAAGATGACCTTTGACTGATGATTTCCTTCGATAGATGATGTAACTACTGCTGCTGAGGGACTTGCCTCTGTTGAACATAGTTACTTGCCATTATCCCTAATTTTTGCCTGGATTGTACTATGAGATTTCCAATCCATCGGGATGATTTTTTTTCATGTCTCTAACTTTTGCCTGGACCGCCCTTTCGGGTTTTCAATCCACCGAGACGTTTTTTTTTAATTTTAGGCGAAGTATTTCTTGACTACATCAACATTCGTGGGGTAGGAAAATTCCTCTCCGTCCATGGTTGCAAGTCTCAAGGCGCCGCCTGAGAAAGCTTTCGTGACCACATAGGGGCCATCATAACTTGGGGTCCATTTGCCCCGAGAGTCAGTGAGAAATGATTGTATCTTCTTGAGCACGAGGTCTCCTTTTCTGAAAATACGAGGTCGGACCTTTTTGTCGAACGCCCTCTTCATTCTTTGTTGATACAACTGACCGTGGCATAGTGCCGTGATTCACTTCTCTTCGACCAGATTCAGTTCGTCGTGTCGACTTTGACACCATTCAGCTTCGGTGAGCTTAGCTTCCATCAATACCCGGATTGATGGGATCTCTACTTCTATGGGGAGCACTGCTTCCATGCCATATACTAGAGAGAAAGGGGTTGCCCCTGTTGAAGTGCGGACAGATGTGCGATAACCGTGAAGAACAAAGGGGAGCATCTCGTGCCAATCTTTGTAGGTTACAACCATCTTTTGAACAATCTTCTTGATGTTCTTGTTAGCCGCTTCTACCGCTCTGTTCATCTTGGGTCGGTAGGGAGATGAGTTATGGTGTTCGATCTTGAACTCTGCGCATAACTCTTTCATCATCTTATTGTTCAAGTTAGATCCATTATCAGTAATGATCTCGCTTGGAACACCATAACGGCAGATGATATTGTTTTTGATAAATCGGACCACCACTTGTCGGGTTACATTGGCGAATGACGCTGCTTCGACCCACTTGGTGAAATAGTCAATGGCTACCAGGATGAACCGATGTCCGTTTGAAGCCTTGGGCTCAATCATGCCAATCATGTCAATTCCCCATATGGAAAAAGGCCACGGGGAAGAAAGAACTTTGAGATGTGATGGTGGTACATGAATTTTGTCGGAGTATATCTGACACTTGTGACACCTCCTCATGTACTTGTAGCAGTCGGATTCCATGGTCAACCAATAGCCCGGCCCTGAGAATTTTTCTCGCCATTGTGTGTCTGTTGCATTAGTGCCAAAGGATCCTTCATGAATTTCTTTCATGAGCATGTCTGCTTCTGGTCTGTCGATGCATCGGAGCAAGACCATGTCAAAATTTCTCTTATAAAGAGTGTCACCGCTCAGGAAGAAGTTTCCAGCCAATCTTCTGAGGGTTTTCCTGTCTTTTCTGAGTGCCCCAGATGGGTACTCTTGTTTCTGAAGGAAGCATTTGATATCGTGATACCAAGGTCTGTCGTCTATGACTGCTTCAATCGTGAAGATGTAAGCGGGCCGTTCAAGGCGCATAACGTCAATCTTAGGTATGTCATTCCATCGACCTACACCAATCATGGAAGAGAGAGTGGCCAATGCATTAGCCATGTGATTCTCATCACGAGGGATGTGATGAAAGTCGACTCTGTTGAAGAAGGGTAACAACCTCCTTACATAGTCTTTGTAAGGAATTAATCCTGATTGGTATGTGTTCCAATCTCCTTTTATCTGATTGATAACCAAGGCTGAGTCGCCGTATACGTCCAAGTTTTTGATCCTTAAATCAATCGCTTCTTCGAGACCCATAATACAAGCTTCGTATTCGGCCTCGTTGTTCGTACATTTGAACGTAAGTCTGGCAGTGAAAGGAATGTGGGAACCCTGAGGGGTAACAATGATTGCCCCAATTCCGTTTCCATAATGATTGACTGCTCCGTCAAAGATAAGTCCCCACTGGGAACCTGGTTCTGGCCCTTCACTGGGTAGCGGTTCATTGTAATATTTCATCTTTAGATACATGACATCTTTGTCTGGGAAGTCAAACCCGATTGATTCTTGATCGTCAATCGGTTGATGAGCCAAATGATCGGCTAAAATACTTCCCTTAACGGCTTTCTGAGCGTGGTACTCTATGTCATATTCTGATAGTAACATCTGCCAACGAGCAATCCTTCCCGTGAGAGCAGGTTTTTCGAAAACGTACTTGATTGGATCCATTTCGGAAACCAACCAAGTAGTATGACGAATCATGTACTGGCGAAGACGTTTGGCTGCCCAAGCCAAAGCGCAACAAGTTTTCTCAAGCATTGTGTACCGAGTCTCGCAGTCGGTGAATTTCTTGCTTAGATAGTAAATGGCAGACTCTTTCCGTTTAGTTTCGTCTTGTTGGCCAAGTACACATCCCATTGAGTCCTCTAGGACTGTGAGGTAAATGATCAGTGGTCTTCCTTCCACTGGAGGTGATAGAATCGGAGGATTCAACAAATATTCCTTAATACTGTCGAAGGCAGTTTGGCAGTCTTCTGACCAAACCAATCCTGGTTCTTTTTCAATAGCTTGAAAATCGGCGCACAAGTGGCGGTCATAAGGAATATGAATCTGGAGATGTAGTTCAAACGTCCCAGGAATCCTCTGACTTGTTTTTTAGTTTTCGGAGAAGGCATTTCTTGAATGGCCTTGACCTTGTCAGGATCAACCTCAATCCCTTTCTGGCAGACGATGAACCCTAGTAGTTTCCCTGAATGGACACCGAAGGTGCACTTGTTGGGATTCAAGCGGAGCTTGAATTTTCTTAGACGTTCGAATAATTTTGACAGATGTTCAACGTGCTCATCCTCTGTTCTTGATTTTGCAATCAAATCATCGACATATACCTCGATATCTTTGTGTATCATGTCATGAAACAGAGTAGTCATGGCCCTTTGATAGGTTGCCCCGGCAATCTTCAAACCGAACGGCATTACCTTGTAACAAAAGGTACCCCATGGGGTAATGAACGAATTTTTCTCCATGTCTTTCGGCGCCATTTTGATCTGATTATAGCCCGAGAATCCATCCATGAAGGAGAATACTTTGAACTTTGCTGTGCTGTCAACCAGCATGTCAATGTGTGGTAAAGGAAAGTCGTCCTTTGGACTTGCCTTGTTCAGATCTCTGTAATCAACACACATTCTGACCCTTCCGTCCTTTTTGGGAACGGGTACGATGTTGGCTAACCATTGAGGATATTCAGATGTAGCGAGGAAACCCGCATCGATCTGTTTCTGTACCTCCTCTTTGATTTTGATGGCCATGTCCGGGTGAGTGCGTCTCAACCTTTGCTTTACTGGCGGACATTCCGATCTTAGCGGTAAGTGATGTTCCACGATGCTGGTATCCAACCCTGGCATATCCCGATAGAACCAAGCGAACACATCGGGGAATTCTTTGAGAAGCTTTATCAAACCCTCTCTGGCAGTTGGACTGAGCAATGCTCCGATCCTGATTTCTTTTCTCTCTTTTTCTGAACCCAAGTTTACCGTTTCCAACGGCTCTTTGTGAGGTTCAATGGACCTTTCCTCTTGTCTGAGTAGTCGGGAGATCTCTTCTGGAATTTCGTTGTCATTTTCTTCTTCAGCCTCGAATACCGGGAACTCAAAGTTGGAAGAAAGCATCGGATCGTATGTTTCAACGGGGTATAAAACAAGCAATCTGCATGACGTGATGATTCGTGTTTAGAAGAGATAGAGAAAATGTAAGTGTGTGCAGTGTATTTGTTTTACTGCTTGTTTTTATTATTGAATTGTTTTTTAGGATTACCATTTTCTGAAAAAGCAAAAAGAGAAAACAACAATTAATGCGGAAATTACAGAACGACGTTATTTTATTAATGAACAAGTCGAATCTTGAAACTACAGCCCTATAAAACAAAACTCTGTCGCTTTGGGCAAAGCGAAGAGGGAAATTTACAGAAAACGAGCCCTATCAAAATATTCGTTTCACCTGGGCAGGGTGAAAGGTTTAAAGATGGCAATTACTTTGACTGACGAACGACCTTCGGAACCTTGACGGTAACCCATTGGCGGCGAACTCCTCGGTGAATCACAAAGTCTGGCACCTTCCTTGATTTGTCTTCAGAAATGACGCTGATTTCTGGTGGAGCAGGATCGTCGGAATCTGTTGTATTTTGCATAGCGTTTGTGCTCTCAGCTGTATCTCCCCATCCAGTTGGCTGGATGTCTTCGAGCCTGATACGAGAGCTTTCGGGAGCGGTGTACTTGACCATATAGTCGAATTTTCCACTTAGTTGTCCCAGAGTGTCCCAAACTTCTTTGGAACTGGAGGAGTCACCTCTCTCGATGACGTTGACCTCGGGAAAAGCATAGTTGATGAATTCTAGTCCTGCAAACGTTGCGTATTCATCTTCATGTTGAGTAGTTTCCGAATGACCTGAGTGTTGATCCCATGACATGGCGGGGACACAGGTATTCTATTCAATGATGCTCAGCTGAGTTTCATTATTCGGCTGACTTTCTTGCCCCAAGTTTCCTAGGTAAGGCTGCCACATTGGCAGACCATCCATCGGGCCATAGTAATTGCGGTCAAAGTTGTCTTTCATCATAGTGTCTTCCTCTAATGAATTTGGCGGAGCACGACATCCTTCTGGATCACCATCTCCGTAGATCATTTCGACATCTGATCTTGGTATAAATCTCAGACTTTCTGTAGGAAAGCAAAAAGGCATAGGCACCTCTTCCTGAGACATATAGCCGTCCTTGTTAAGGTAGGACTTCCATTCTTCATCTGTGTCAGAGGGATCTTCCTCATTGATAGCATGAACTGTCTGAGACACTGGGTGAAGAAAACCTCCACTGTGGAAGAAGTTTTGAAGGGGATGAAGACTTTCATCGTTAGCAGCTGTCTGGGTACAGGTTGCAGAAAAACCAAGACCCTTCTTTGTTTTATTGTCAATAGGAATGACAAGCCGTCCCTATCCTTTTGTATCGGTACTCTCGACCGCTTTGATAGCATCTTTGTATGAAGAAATTGAAGTTCCTTCTTCGGATTGATCGTTCTTGCTCACCGATAGTGCTTGGAACTGAGTTCCAATAACCTCCTCGGGTTCTACACAAGTAGATGATGATAGATTACTCACAAGCAAGGCTTGTTCCCCACAAACCGTGACAAGTTGATCGTTCTCGACGAACTTTAGCTTTTGGTGAAGGGTTGACGTAACCGCTCCAGCCTGATGTATCCAAGGTCTTCCTAATAAACAACTGTATGTTGCCCGGATGTCCATGACCTGGAAAGTGATTTGGAAAGTGTGAGGACCAATAGTTATGGGAAGATCAACTTCGCCGATAACTGTTTTTCTGGATCCGTCGAATGCTTTGACGACGACCTCGCTGACTCTCATCGGAGGGCCCTTGAATGATAATTGCGTCAAAGTGGACTTCGGCATAACATTCAGGGCTGACCCTGTGTCTACTAGTACGTTGGCTAAAGCATCGCCCTGGCAGTTAACTGTGATATTGAGCGCCATGTTATGACGGCGACCCTCTTCAGGTAATTCCTCATCACTAAATCCCAAATTATTGCAGGAAGTGATGTTAGAGACAATGCTATCGAATTGTCTGATTGTTACATCCTGTTCCACAAAGGCTTGCTCCAAGACTTTCTGTAGAGCCTCTCTGTGTGCTTCTGAACTGAGTAACAGTGATAATACTGAGATCTTTGAAGGAGTCTGTAACAGTTGATCAACAATGTTATATTCACTCCTTTGGATGAGCTTTAGCATCTCATCTTTGTCTTTTGAAAAGTCGGGATTACCAGATTGACCGACTGGTGGATCAGGAATTTCTGCCTGAAGTTCCTCTTCTTTGTTGGATTCTCCAACCCCTCGGTTGAAGATTCTACCACTCCGTGTTACACGACTGACGTCTGCAATATTCACGACGGAGGGTAATGGAATTTCCTTTCCATTCTCAATTGTTGTTGCACCGTATTTGTAAGGGATCGCCTTAGCTGATTCATACGGTAGTGGCCCCGGTAGATAGATGACTATGGGAACCTTCTGATTTTTCTGACCATCATAAGTAATCTCGATCCGTTCCTGGTTGGGAACTCTAGATTCGTCAAGTAGAGGGACGATGGCAAAAACATCCCTGATCTGGTGATGACCAGAGATCGTGACAACATCCTCAACTTGATCGGCAAGGTAGTTCGGCGACCAAATGATGGGTCCTGAACCTGGATATGGACGAATTTCTCCATGATCGACCTGACCCTGAAGAGCGGCTCTCACAAGGTAACACCCTTGGTTACTTTCTGAACAGACTCTACAACTGTCATAGTTGTGTGGTGGCACCTGGCCATGCCCACTTTGAATACAATGTAACCTCACTAGGTTAGCTTCCACTGATCGGACATCCTGACTTTGACGCCGAGTAGGATTCCTGTTATTAATACTAATTTGCTGAGTATCTTCGTCCATATAGATTGGCATCCACCAGTGATTTAACAAGTGCTGAAGTGCCTCCTGGACAAGGGTACAACCTCGATCGTTTTCACAACCTGCTTTACAGTTTTGATAATCATGTGATATTAAGAATCCGAGTCGGACTTGCTCAGCATGTAACTCTACCAGATTGGTATTCATCACGCGGATGTCGAAGATCTGAACCATGTTGATTTGATAGGAGTTCCTATCATGGTAGTCTTAGATCCATCCAAGATCCATCTGACGCTGGAGGGCCTCTTGTATGAAAGAGCATCCCTGTTTGTTTATCGAGCAAATCAGACAGGAACTGTAATTGTGCCGCGGCAGATTATGATATTGGCTTTGCCTTGAGTGCATCGCCACCAAGTTGACATTCATCGCACGTGTAGCGTGGTTTTGAATGACGTTGGAATTCGTAGAGACCATGTTAACTCCACGAACTCGGTGCTCCTGGATCCATCCGAGATCCATTTGTTCCTGTAGAGCTGCTTGCACTACAGAACATCCTTGGTTGTCTTTAGAGCAGATATCACACTAGTGATAATTATGAGGTGGCACATGGCCATATCCACTCTGTCTACAATGCATCTTGACCAGATTGGTCCCCAATAAGAGTACATCGTGAATTTGATAGACATTGTTAGTCTCTTTCTCAATCAGATTGACTGCAGCTTTCTTGTGTTGAGGCAGCGGGTTCGTAAGAATATTAGGATTCATATCTTTGAAAGATAAGAGCCCGCTCCTAACAAGATTTTGCACGTCGGATTTGAAATTGAGACAAGTCTCAATGTTATGCCCTGAACCTCCTTGATGATAAGGGCATGTTTGATCCACCTTAAACCAGAAAGACGGATTTTCCGGAACTGAAAGGGGAGACTTAGTCTGGATGTGCCCCTTGGCTAGCAGTAACGGAAAATGTTATGCGTACAACATGGGTATAGGATCAAATCCTGGTGGCCGTGTTGTACGGTTGTTGTTATATGGAGGACGAGCCTGCTGAAGAGGCTGTTGTGTCCTTTGTTGGTCAGGTTGGCTCTGCGCAACCTGAGGTTGATACGTAGGAACAAGCGCGGGGCCGATAGCAGGAGTAACAGCTGCTACTAGCTGATAACGTCGCCTTTGCTTTCCAAGAGAGATATTCCCAATATCTTGCTCTTTTTTCTTAGGGAGAGCACTACCGTATTTTTTAGTACCGCTCGTTGATCCAGTGTCTTTTACCAAACGTCCTTCTCGGACGGCTTCCTCAAGACGTACACCCATGCCGACCATTTCGGTGAAATCACTGGGCGCACTGGCAACCATTCGGTCATAGTAAAATGAGCTTAAGGTCTTTAAGAAGATTTTTGTCATTTCTTTTTCCTCAAGAGGTGGACAAATTTGAGCGGCAATTTCACGCCACCTTTGAGCATACTCCTTAAAGGTTTCCTTGTCCTTTTGCGACATTGATCTGAGTTGATCTCTGTCGGGTGCCATGTCCAAATTGTACTTGTATTGTTGGACGAAGGCAGTACCAAGATCTCTGAATGTACTGATCGTAGTACGGTTTAAACCCATGTACCATTTGAGTGCAGCACCGGTTAAACTATACTGGAAGTAGTGAATCAGCAGGTCCCGATTCTCCATCTGGGCTGACATCCGCCGAGCGTACATCACCAGATGGCTTTGAGGGCAAGAGTTACCCCTGTATTTTTCAAAGTCGGGCACTTGGAACTTGTGCGGGACTTTCACATTTGGGACCAAGCAGAGGTCTGCGGCGTCCTTTCCAAATAGATCCTGACCGCGAATGGCTTGCAGCTCTTTCTGCATTTCCAAGAACTGCTCCTGGAATTCATCCATTCTGTCAAACATAGTTTCCTTCTTACCAGAAGGTGTCTGTGGAATCTATCCTTCCGGGACAGTGTGCACCACAGGGGGTGGTACCGTGACTACGGCAGTAAGTCTTGGCGCCTCCCGAAGTTTGTAACCTTCAGGAGTCTTGAGTATGCCCCTGGCATCTTCGCTTTCCCGAAGTTTGTAACCTTCAGGCCCAGCAGCTTCTGTTGCGATTCCCTGATCTTCAGTGATCGGTGGAACATATCCTTCCGGGATATAGTTAACAGGCATGCCCCAAGGACGATCTTTCGGCATCTGATACCTAGGATCATACTTTTCTATGATGGGCATTGAGGTGATCTCTGAGATCACAGTTCTTTGTAGCTGAGCTTCTGCCATGGCTTGCATGTCGTTACGAAGCTTTCTCATATCCTCTCTCAGAGCGTCGATCTCTTCTTTTAACTCTCTGTTTTCTTCCTCAAGATCATCCATCTTTTTCTGACGATTGGCCCGAGTATTATACGAATGAGACAGTTTGACTCTAGAATCGAGACACAAACGTGAGATTCGTAGGTAAGGAGAATACGCGATGTGAGAATGATGAATGCAATGATTATATTAATTGTTTTTAGGTTTAATTAAAATAAACTTCGACAATTAGATTGCAAATATCAAACAGTGGGGAAACCCTTTTTTATTGAATTCCAAAGGATTACAGAAATGGAAATACAGTAGATTACAAAGTGCAGAAACAGAAACCTAAACTAATGGGTCCCGAGTCCTCTTCTTTGACCGGGGCGCTTGGGCCGTTGTCGGGTTGTCATTCCTTTGCTAGGTGAAAGGAGCGAGCAAATTCCTTTGGTCATCTTGATTCTCTACAGCATGCTGCTCCAAAATTTCAATAAGAGCATCTTTCTCTTTTAGTAGTTGCTGTATTTTGATGCACTCTACGTCGAGGGTGCGGTACTTGTTCTTCCAAGATCTTCTTTCCTTTTGAACTTTGTTGAGAGTAACCTGAAGCCTTTCAGTTTCCGTCATGAAGTACATGACAATTTCCCTCGGCGGAAGAATTCCGTAACGAGGATAAGGCATCTTTAGCTTGAGAGCTCTAGTTTGTACCCAATGGAGATAAGGCTCCACCGAGACACAGTCCAGTTTTCCCAGAGACTCTCGTCCTTTCTTATGAACATGTTTCCAAGCTTGCACTATTTCCATCTTTAGTGCTCTGTCACTTTCTCCTTCTTTGAAGAAAAGACCTTCCAGATGAACACCCAGTGGGATGTGTCTCATCGGGTATCCAAATTGACGAAGAACTAACATCGGATGATAGTTGATTCCTTCTTTAGTTCCTATGAGGGGTACGCTGGGGAAGTTTCCACAACGGTCAATGACTCTGATTCCCTCATAAATCCTATTACACCAATCTATATCAGAGTTGGTGAGGGACATGATCTTCTGCGACCAACGTAAGACACTCTTGCAATCCCAAAAAGCGGCAGACTTGGGCAAGTGCGAGATAAACCATTTGTAGAGCAAAGGTACACAGCATGTGATCTCCCCTCCGCTGTACAAATTTCCCAAGTGTACATAATGATACGCATCTGCGAGCAAAGTCGGCACAGGGTTTCCAATGAGAAAAACCTTAATAGCGTTGATATTGACGAAGTTATTGATGTTGGGAAAAAAAAATAACCCGTAGGTGAGCAAGACAAAGATGCTTTCAAAAGCAGTCATGTTCCCTATACTAGCAAAGTACAGAGCTTTCTTGGTCAGGAACTGGGCTGGAAAACCTTGGGTGCCACCCTTAGTGGTCATGTGAGTCTTGACCTCAGACTCGTCCAAATGAATTGCTCTTGCAATGGTCTGATTCTTTGGAATTTCTTCCAGTCCAGAAAATGGAGCTCGATCTGTGATATGTAAATCAGCCAGATGAGAATACTTCTCCAGCGTTGGTGATAGCTGGTAATCCGGGAATGTGAAACAATGATAAACCGGATCGTAGAATTGAATGAGCGCGTCCATGATCCCCTTAATCGCATGGACTCTTAACAGTGGTAGCAAACCACCGTGCTTGGCTCTGAAAGCCTCTGGGTTAACGATCATCCTCGCTAACTTTCTCAAATTCCCTAGTTTTGGAACCTTGAAGGTATACTGGTGAGTTCTCCTTCTACCGAAATCCATTAATGCAATCTTTTTCTCTGATATTTGCAATCACAGTCTTAGTTTAATTTGAAAAACAGAAAGACTAGAAGAGTAATTTTTTTGAATGTTTTAATGTTTTATTAAATGGATGCATGAATGCAGCACACAAAGACATAGAAAAAACATGGGGTCAAAGGGTCGTTGTCATGAAGTCAAGGCTCTACCCATCCCCAAAGGTTTATACTAGGGTGATTTTTATACCTGTACTCATTATCATCAGCTCCTCCCAGGAAGGCAGACAACAAGCGGATCGCCAGCAAGTTGTGTGCAATCTTAGAGTAAGTGCTATTCACCGAGAATAGATCACCAGCCTCAAATGAGGGTATTATCGCGTAACAGCTATTTCCGATAGCTTCCGCACTACGAAAGGGTTTGGCTTTTCTAGGTGTATACTCAATCTTTCCACATACGGCATCACCCGCATTCCCATTAGCAGAAAAATAAACACGTATAGCAATTAGGAAAAGCAGTATATATATTTGTCCTAATCATCCTAGACTTATAAAGCTAAGAATCTTAAGTTCCTGACAGAAAATGGGTTCCCCGGCGGAAGCCCCAATTTGTGGTTCCCTGCCTAAGAGATGGACCAGCATAGGTCAATCTTTCTCATTGGTAGAGTTCCCATTTTCCGTAGAAAACGGGGATGATGCCCTAAGGCAGAAAAGGAGACTCCCCAACAGAGTCGCCATTTTACAAGGAAAACAGAAAGAAAGAAAAACAAGGGCCCCACGGTGGGCGCCACTTTTCTGTAGCGAGCGATTTTGGACGCGGTTCTTAAGCGCTGGTCGCTCTCTGCGGTTTGAGCTTTAAACTACAGGTCGATTCATTTTTATTCTATTGTGAGCTGAATAAGGAAGGGAAATAGATGTCTCCAATTAACCCTGCTTTGCATACTGAGTTTAAACAGCGGTCTGTTAGGTTACTGATGCTATCAATGTGGGGGGGCCTTTGTACTGGTTATTTGTATTTTCGCCAATACTGTTTTCTTTCTTTTTATCTAGGCAGAAGGTTTCTGGCGGGGAATAAGGATTAGGATATCAGGACTGGTGCTTTTGAATTACTGCTTTTGATTGACGGAGATATGGGATTTGGTTTTTTTGTTGATTGCGCTCGCTAAGATCTTTTCTTTCGATCTTATGCCTACGTATTCCCATTTACCGAAACAGGGAAATCAGAGCATTCGTAGTTCCTCATATTCTATGGGAGGAAAGGGGTGTTTTGGTTTGTGCAGAATTGCTCTCAAACTCAAAACCCGATAGCTACCTTGCTAAGAAAGGCAATTTTACCAAGAGAAAGAGATTTTGAGGAAAGCATCTGTTAGATGGCTTTGGTGTACTTAAACTGACCACAATTGAGCTCTATTTATAGTAGAGCAAGTTTGTTTTGCAAGGAATAGTGCATGGCAGCTGGTAAGTAGGTTTGGCCAATGTTGGCAAATGAAAATCCAAGTCTCCTCTAGCCATTGACTAGAGGTTAGGGCACAGAGCTTTGGTTCCCTTGGTCTTGGATAAGTCTTGACTGATTTCAGATGAGAATGGCTCAGTCCATGCCACCTTGATGGTTCCATTGAATGCCTCATTCCAAATTTGAAGTCTTGTCCCTATTTTGGCCATTCTAGGTTCAACATGCTATTTCTTGTTCCATGGACTTTGGAGGCTTGGCTCTGTGATTGTCCCCTTTAGATTCAATCCTCTGAGGTATCCAAGTGTATTGGAGCAATTGAATTTGGCTGATTTTGGCAAATCGACCAAAGTTGCAAATTCTGCCTTGCCTTGACAGATTTCAGCAAGGCAACTTGGCAATGTTGTATCTCATGGTGTAGGTTGAATTTGGCAATGTTCTTGGCCATTTTGGAAAGCTCTTACATGATACAACAACTGTTTGAACAAGTTTGGTTTTGATCTCTTTTGAATCCAAGTGAAAAATCCCCCTACATTTGGCAAAAAGTGAGGCAGAATCTGACTTAGTGAAAATTTCACTAAGTGTTGGAAAAAGTGACATTTTCACTTTTCAGCCACTTTGATCACTCCATAACTCAAAATCCTTAATGAATTGGAATGACTTGTAGTTGAAGTTTTTGTAGGTGATAATGAGGGCTACAAATCCATCTTTGGATGAGAAAAAATGGCCTTGTGGTTTAGGAGTTATGGTCCTCCAAAGTTGGTACCTTTGCCACTTTATTTTTAACTTAGAAAAATTTCTAAGTTTTATGGTTACCCCTTTTACAAGTTATCTCACTTTTCTTGATGAATGATGATTCAAATCATACATTAACATCATTTTAGGGTTAAAAATCCATTTTGGTGAAAAATCTCAAAAAGTCAAAGTTGACTTTTGTGCACAGTTGACTTTTTATCAGATGAATTCCAAACTGTGCAATTCTTCAGGAAATCATGTCCTTGACCTAAATCAAACTTGATGGACATGTTCCATGGGTGTCATAGGGTATATTCAATCATATATTAGGGTTTGGGAGCATGTCTTGGTCAAAAGTCAAAGTTACAGTTGACTTTTCCCTTAAAACCCTAATTGTGGTGCAGATGAAAATGAGACTTGTTGCTCAAGCTTCTTGGATCAATCCATTGTTCCAAATGGATCAATATGGTGTATTAGAGACCCTCAAATCATCTCTTGAGGTCTTGGCTCATGGTTTGTCCCAAAAGTCAACTTAGGGGTGAATTAGGTCAAGAAACCCTAATTCCTGATTTTTGATGAATGCATCCCCTGAGGAAAAATTGACTTGATGCATGGGTTCATGAGGTTCCATGAAGCATATTAGGTCATGTTTTGGATCATTGCCTTGTGCCCTGATGAAAATTTCCATCTGGAGGCCCTGGTCGACCAAAACCCTAATTTGGTGACACTGTCGATCTTGAGACTTGATCCACCTAGAAGGGAGCAGCCTTGTGCTTAATCCTTGAAGTGGGAGTCCTTTTTGATACATTGTGGATGTTTGAGAGATTAGACAAGTTGAAGATCATGTCATTTCTTGATTGATCCTTTGTCTAAGCACTCAGAGAGGGCTTGAAACCCTAATTTTGATTGTATTGGATGCTCACCCATCTTTGGGGAGACTGATGAAGCATAAAGGTACATCCATATTGTGATGATGATTTTCACAATGATGGGAAATCTAAGTGGTCAAAATTTGGGGTATTACATATAAGACTGAAGCATACAGGCTGTTTAATCCAATTAATCAGAAGATTGTGATGCGTCGAGACATTGTGATTGATGAAAATTTTGCCTGGGATTGGAATTCTAGTAATGCAATTGACAAGCCACTGATGAGCTATAATTTCGATGAAGCAAGTAATGATGTCGAAGTCGAATATTTTGTTGATACTCCAGTCGAAGAAGAAGTCGAAGTAGTTGCTAACATTCTCGACACAGTCGAAGTCGAAGAGGATATGTCTGGCACAAGTCAGAGACCTCAAAGAACTAGAGCTTGTCCAGCAAGAATTTAAGACTATGAAGTGGTTGGTGATGATGAAGTCACAATAGATGGGGAACTATTCCATATTACTTGCAGGTGCTGAACCAATCAACTCTATGGTCGAAATGTTACAAGCAATTGAAAGAAACAACACATGGGAGTTGGTCGAACTGCCAACTCATACAAAAGCTATCGAAGTAAAGTGGGTGTTCAAGTTGAAGCACAATGCTAATGGGTTGATAGCAAGGCATAAGGCGAGATTGGTAGCTTGAGGATTTCTCCAGAGAGCAGAACTCGACTACTATGAAGTATTTGCACCTGTCGCAAGATTGGAAACTGTTCGACTAGTGGTGGCCTTGGCATGCAAGCAAGGCTGGTCAACATTTCACTTAGATATGAAATTAACATTTTTGAATGAACCTTTAGAAGAAGAGGTGCATGTCACACAATCTCCCGGGTTTGTGATTCAGGAGGAAGCAAGTATATACTTGGTTGAATTGGGATTCGTAAAATAAACAACTGAGTATGGTGTCTATGTTCAAGTTGTGGCACAAGATATAAAAATAATCTACTTATATGTCGATGACTTACTAGTAGCTGGAAATAGCCTGAAGAATTTGTCGAAGTTCAAAGAGCTAATGAAGAAGGAATTTGAAATGTCGGATCTGCGAAAGTTGTCATACTTCCTAGGCATGGAATTTAAAATTTCGAAGCAAGGCATGATGATACATTAAAGAAAGTATGTCAAAGAGATACTCAAGAGGTTCAGAATGAATGATTCGACTCCTGCATCTTCGCATATTGAACCAAATTTAAAGTTGGAGAAAGCATGGAGAGGAAGACAAAGTCGATGCAACTTTGTTCAAACAGATTGTCGGATCTCTAACATATGTGTGCAACAGTCGACCTGATATATGTTTCTCAGTCAGATTAGTGAGCAAATACATGAGTGAACCAAGGGTGTCACACATGAAGGCTGCAAGAAAAATCCTGTTAAAAGGATCGACAAACTATGGAATTTTATTTCGACGAGACTCTGAAAGCAAATAAGCTATGATTAATTGTTATTTAGATGCTGACTGGTGCAGAGATAAGGAAGATCGAAGAAGCACTACTGGATATTTCTTTCAAGTATTTGGTGCCCCAATTTCATGGTGCTCAAGAAAGCAACCTGTGGTGGCAGTATCATCATGTGAAGTGGAATATATAGCAGGATCCTATGCTGCATGTCAAGCAATTTGGATCAGATCGGTACTTGAAGAAATGGAGGTCGAAGTGAAGAAACCTCTTGTGTTGCAAATCGACAACAAGTCTGCAATAAATCTGGCAAAGAATCCAGTTCTACATGGAAGAAGTAAGCATATCGAAGCTAGATTTCACTTCTTAAGGGAAAAAGTAAATCGAGGTGAACTTGAAGTTAGGCACTGCTCAAGTGAAGCACAGTTGGCCGACATTTTCACCAAAGATTGAAGATCGACAGATTCCTGAATTTGAGAAAGAAATTAAGAATAGTTCAGATCAACTATGATTAGCATAGGTTCGACAACTTGGATTATGGGGGGTATGTTGAAATATTAGATTTGATTTGATTTGATTTGATTAGATTTAATATTTAAATATAATCCAAGTTGTATTAGCCTAAGCCCAACTAGGGTTGTATATAAATCGTCATAGTATGCATCATTATTTGTAACAATTCATTCAATAAATCATTATTTCCTTATTCTCTCTCTTTCTCTCCTTACTAAAGGTGCCTCACACACACTAAAAAATTGGTATCTAGAGCTCCGATTAGATTCTTGATCGTATTTTCAAGAATTACACGTCAGAGAGCGTGTTTCCGGGATCGTGGTTTATTGTTGATCAATCGATGTAAAGATGAATGGTAACGGAAATTTACCAAACTCCCTTCCAACTCTTGACGACAAGAATTGACTTCGATGGAGAAAACAGATGCAATCTCTATTTGGCTTTCATGAAACCCTAGAAGTGGTTACTAATGGCGTTCATACGCTTGGTGAAGATGCAACTGAAGCACAGAGAACCGCTCACAAGGATGCCAAGAAGAAGGATTGCAAGGTGGCTTTCTGCATCCAATCGGCAGTTGATGCAGATAACTTTGACATAATCGCTCATGAAATTCTGGTTAAGAAGATCACAAATATGTCAGACGGGATGTCGAGACACTTGATCTCTGCTCCACACAAGGATAATGAAGAACAGAATAAACAACAAAAAGAAAACAACACACAAGAATTGTTAACCCAGTTCGGTGATCAACAACACCTACGTCTGGGGGCTACCAAGCCAGGAATGAAATCAACTAAGTAGAATTGGTTCTAAGCTAAACTCCAACGTTTACAACTTAGCACCTAGAAACTACCCTTCCTAGATTTCTACCTAAGACACTCCTAGGTATGAGACCCTTCTCAATTCCCTTTCAACCACAGCAGTGACTGAAAAATTACAACTCAGTAAACTGTCCTACTCAGGTATTGACGCAATACAAGAGAGGCTCACACAAGTACAAACCCTAGTACCCTATAACAACTATAAACTTCCACACCTATTCTAGGTTAAATCCATCCTATTTATATTGCAAAATAGAACTGGATTTGGGCCTCAAAATCGTAGCAATCCAGCTCCATAGAGTCTGCGACCTATTCTTCTTTAGAATAGTTTCTTCAATCCTAAGTTTCCAAAAATGTCTCCTTACATGGAAACTGCATATTCTTTTTAGAATCAGAATCCCTGATTCCTCAATCTCACATGCCACCTAGGACCAAATCATATTCCAATCACACCTGGAAAACAAAAACATTTATTTCAAACTGTAACAGACAATGATGTCGAATCAACATGATAGGACATCTTGTCTGACACTTTAACCTGCAGTTAGTTCATCATGTCAAGACATATTGTCCAACATCTATCTGCTAAGTTAGTTTTACCAAAATTGATGCCAACCTCAAAGGCTTGGACTCATCAATCTCCCCCTTTGGCAGATTTTGGCTAAAACTAACTGCACTTGACCTGCAAACAGAATTATACAAAACAGGGAGACCAAAACATCATCAGAACAACATCGGAACAAACACAACTTTGTCTCCCCCTCAACCAGTACCTTCTGCAAGCAGCACCAACACTACTCCCCCTCAATGGTTAGTAGCATATCAGCAGTAATGGTTATTAAAGTTAGTATTACTCCCCCTTTTTAGCCATAATATGACAAAGGCATAAAGACTAACTTAAAAACCAAATAAACAATATAGAGTAATTAAAGTACACACCAAAACAAAAGTAAAAATTATCATGGGCATTCAGCCCTTACACATCCAAAAATTAAACTAAAACTTGAGAGAATGCTTGACAATCCTCTCATCTCTAATGGAATACATATTCAGATATTTGAATAGCATTCCCATATCCAATGGAATGTTATGCCTCTTCAGATAGGCAAACTCCAAGCTTGCCTCTCAATACTTCAAATTGATTCGCGTCCAAAGCTTTAGTAAAAATGTCAGCTAGTTGATTTTCTGTGGCAACATGTTCCTGGGTTATGATTTTGTCCTCCATAAGGTCTCGAATGAAGTGGTGCCTGATGTCAATGTGTTTAGTTCGGCTGTGCTGAATGTGATTCTTTGAAATATTTATTGTACTCAAGTTGTCACAGAAGAGTGTCATAACATCTTGCGTGACATTATATTCAGTCAACATTTGCTTCATCCACATCATTTACGAACAGCTACTCCTTATTGCAATGTATTCAGCTTCAGCAGTAGACAAGGTGACACAATTTTGCTTTTTACTGAACCAGGAGATTAAATTGTTCCCTAGAAAGAAGCATCCACTAGAAGTGTTTTTTCTATCGTCTGCATTTCCAGCCCAATTAGCATCACAATATCCTACTAATACAGAGTCAGAGTTGTGTGTATAGAGTAGTCCATAGTCACATATACCATTTACATACTTCAGAATTCTTTTGACCTAATTAATATGGCTAACTTTGGGTTTAGCTTGATACCTTGCACAAACCCCTACAACGAATGTTATATCGGGTCTGATGGCTGTAAGGTATAAAACACTTATTGCTTTTTCGTCTTTAGACAGTTTCATGTGAGTAGGAGCATGTGCCCTCTTGTGTTTTGCATTCTCCAAACCAAACTTTTTAACAATATTTTTGGTATATTTACCTTGACAGAGAAATATAGAATCTTCCATTTGTTTGACTTGGAGACCAAGGAAGTAAGTTAATTCTCCAACTAGGTTCATTTCAAACTCAGATTACATTTTCTTAGCGAAGTGTTGAACCATCTCTTCTGACATTCCACCAAAGAAAATATCATCGACATAAATTTGTGCTATCATGAGTTTGCCTTCTCTTTCTCTGACAAAAAGGGTTTTATCAATTCCTACATTTTTGTAGCCATTTGTAACAAGAAAGTCAGTTAGCCTTTCATACCAGGCCCTTGGAGCTTGTGTCAACCCATATAACGCTTTCTTTAGCTTGTATACATGATCTGGGAATGTAGGATCAACAAAACCTTTGGGTTGTTCCACATAGACTTCTTCGTTCAGGTATCCGTTTAGAAAGGCGCTCTTGACATCCATTTGAAAAAGCTTGAATTTTAGCAGACATGTTATTCTAAGTAGTTGTCTCACAGACTCCATTCTGGCTACAGGAGAAAAAGTTTCGTCAAAATCCAACCCCTCTATCTGAGTGTACCCTTGAGCAACAAGTCTAGCCTTGTTTATTGTGACTACACCTACACCATGTTCATCAGAATTGTTCTTAAACACCCACTTTGTACCAATCACATTTGATCCTTCTGGACGGGGTATGAGATCTCAGACATCATGCTTCTTGAACTGCCATAGTTATTCTTACATCGCATTAATCCAGAATTCATCCGTCAAGGCCTCTTTGACATTCTTGGGTTCCATTTTTGACACAAAACAGACACTTGCAACAACATCTAGTGATCTGGTCTTTCTTCCTCCATTTGGGTCCCCTATTATGAGTTCCTTGGGTTGATGTTTCTGAATTCTAATAGAGGGGTCTTTGTCAATCCTCTCAGTCACTGTAGGTTCATGATTGTCATTATTGGTTTCTGCAGCACCCTCAGAGTTATCTTGGGGTGTTTCAACATCCTCTGTGACATCTTTCTCCCCCATGGGAAAGAATGCTCCAATATCATTTGTAGCTTCGACTTCTACAGGTGAGTCATCAACCACAACATTTATGGATTCCTGTACCACTTGAGTTCTTGAATTGTAGACTCTGTAGGCTCTGCTATTGGTAGAGTATCCTAGGAAGATTCCTTTTTCACTCTTGGGATCCATCTTCCTTCTCTGCTCACGGTCTGCCAGGATGTTGCATTTGCTTGCAAAGACATGAAAGTACTTTACAGTTGGCTTTCTACCATTCCATAATTCATACAGTGTGGGAGATGTTCCAAACCTGATGGTTACACTGTTTACGATGTAGCAAGCCGTGTTCATTGCTTCAGCCCAAAAGTAATAAGGAAGTCTATTCTTTCTCTCAACCACACCATTCTGTTGAGGCGTGATGGGTGAAGAGAACTCATGACTGATTCCTTCTGATGAGCAGAACTCATTAAACTTACTATTTTCAAACTCCTTCCCATGATCGCTTCTGATTCAGACAATGCCATAATCCTTCTCTCTTTGTAGTTTCTAACTCAGTGCTTTGAAGACTTCAAATACCTCTGACTTCTCTTTGATAAAATGCACCCAGGTGTACCTTGAGAAATCATCTACTACAATATACGCATACCTTTTTCCACCAAGGCTTTCAATCTGCATAGGTCCCATTAAGTCCATATGGAGAAGCTCTAAGTTTTTAGAGGTGGTATGATGTTGAAGCCTTTTATGTGACATTCTAGTTTGTTTGCCAATTTGGCATTCCCCACATATCTTGCCTTCATCTATCTTCAAATTGGAAATACCTCTGACAGCCTCATTGGATATGACTTCTTTCATTCCTTTTAGGTGCAAATGACCAAGTTTCTGATGCCATATCTTCACTTCATCTTCCCTTGACACCAGGCAAGTGGATGGACACTTAGTTTCACGAGGAGCCTATAGGTAACCGTTATCCTTAGATCTGGTACCTTTAATGATAAGTTGCTCTTTATCGTTTGTTACCAGGCACTCAGATTCAGAGAATTTAACCTTAAGACCCTGATCACACAATTGGCTAATACTTATCAGATTTGCTGTCAATCATTTGACATACATAACCTTATCAAGACTGGGCTGACCATCATACTTTAACTTGCCAACCCCTTTTATCTCTCCTTTTGAACCATCTCCAAAGGTGACATGACCAGTGGAATGAGGTTTGATGTCCACCAAGAACTTCTTGACACCTGCATGTGTCTAGAACACCCACTGTCAAAATACCAGTCTTCTTTAGCAGAGGCTCTCAAGAAGGTATGAGCTATGAAGGCGACAATTTGTTCCTTAGGGACCCACTTCTTCTTTCCTTTAGGAACATTCTTCCTTTTTCTGGATCGAGTTGATGATTTAGGATAACCATTCAACTTGTAGCAGTGAGCCTTTAGGTGACCGTACTTGCCACAGTAATAGCACTGCTTGTCCTGTTTTGTTCTTCCTTGAGAGATGTTATGAGGTCTTTGTTGATGTTCAGACATTCTTCTTGACATAACTTGAGCTGAGTTTCCTCCAGTTCTCTGTCCTTTGATCTCAACCTGATCATTGTAGCCGAGACCTCTTCCACTTCCAGTATTTCTTCCTGGCATAAAGATTTCATCTAACACATATGAGCTATTGTTTATCATCCTTATATACTTGGTCATTGTCATACCCCAAATTTTGACCACTAAGATTTCCCATCATTGTGTAAATCAACATCATAATATGGATGTACCTTTATGCCTCATCAATCTCCTCAAGGAATTGTTGAACATTCACCACAATCAAAATTAGGGTTTCAAGCCCTCTCTGAGTGCTTAGACAAAGGATCAATCATGGAATGACATGATCTTCAACTTGTCTAACCTCTCAAACATCCACAATGGATCAAGAGGACTCCCACTTCAAGGATTAAGCACAAAGCTGCTCCCTTCTAGGTGGATCAAGCTTCAAGATCGCCAGTGTCACTAAATTAGAGTTTTGGTCGGCCAGGGACTCCAGATGGAAATTTTCATCTGGGCATGAGCCAATGCTTCAAAGCATATCCTAATATACTCCATGGAACCTCATGGACCCAATCATCAAGTCAATTTGGCCTCAAGGGATGCATACATCAAAAATCAGAAATTAGGGTTTCTTGACCTAATTCATCCCTAAGTTGACTTTTGGGACAAATCATGAACCAAGACCTCAATACATTATTTGAGGGTCTCTAATATACCATATTGATCCATTTGGAACAATGGATTGATCCAAGAAGCTTGAGCAACAAGTTTCAATTTCATCTGAACCATAGTTAAGGTTTTACGAGAAAAGTCAACTGTAACTTTGACTTTTGACCAGGACATGCTCCCAAGCCCTAAGACATGATTCAATACACCCTATAACACCCATGGAACATGTCCATCAAGTTTGATTTAGGTCAAGGACATGATTTCATAGAGGATCGCACAGTTTGGAATTCATCGGATAAAAAGTTAACTGTGCACAAAAGTCAACTTTGACTTTTTGAGATTTTTAACCCTAAATGATGTTAATGTATGATTTGAATCATCATTCATCAATAAAAATCAAAGAAAGTGGGATAACTTGTAAAAGGGGTAACCATAAAAACTTAGAAAATTTTCTAAGTTATGAAATAAAGTGACAAAGGTACCAACTTTGGAGGATCATAACTCCTAAACCACAAAGCCATTTTTCCCCATCCAAAGCTTGATTTGTAGATCTCATTGCCCTCTACAAAAGCTTCATACAGATCTATGTCCAAATTCCTCATGGATTTTGAGTTATGGAGTGATCAAAATCAAGAAAAGTCACTTTGTTCCAACACAGTGAAAATTTCACTAAGTCAGAATCTGCCTTACTTTTTTCCAAATGTAGGGGGATTTTTCACTTGGATCCAAAAGGTATCAAAACCAAATGTGATCAGACAGTTGTTGTATCATATAAGGGATTTCAAAAATGGCCAAGAACATCACCAAATTCAATTTGAGCTTTGAGATATGGTAGTGGCAAGATGCCTTGCTGAAATCTGCCAAGGCAAGGCAGATTTTTGCACTTTTGGTCGATTTGCCAAAATCAGCCAATTCCAAGCCTTGTCATCACTTTGGACACATCTGAGGATTGAATCTAAAGGGGACAATCACTGAGCCAAGCCTCCAAAGTCCTTGGAACAAGAAATAGCATGCCAAACCTAGAATTGCCTAAAATAGGGACAAGACTCCAATTTTGGATTGGAGCATTCAATGGAAGCACCAAGGTGGCATGGACTGAGTTATTAGCAACTGAATTCAGTCAAGACTTATCCAAGACCAAGGGGACCAGAAGCCTGTGCCCTAACCTCTAGTCAATGGCTAGAGGAAACTTGGATTTTCATTTGCCAACATTGGCTAACCCTACTCAGCAGTTGCCATTCACTATTTCTTGCAAAACAAACTTGCTCTACTATAAATAGAGCTCAATTGTGATCAGTTTAAGTACACCAAAGGCCTACAACACTTGCCTTTCTCAAAATCCACTTCTTACTCTAAAAAATGCCTTTCTTAGCAAGTCACTATCGAGTTTTTCAGTAGAGAGCAATTCCACTCAAACCAACCACCCACACACCTCACATACATCATATGTGAGTTAATCAAACACTTAAACAACATCTGGAACACTGATTTCTCAGAATCACCAGTCAATTGCTCAAGGTTTTAACCAAGTTGCAGTTGAGATGCCATGAAGTGATCCAACCAATTTCCATCAAGTCCAAGCATTCAAACACACTCCATAGGGTGTAGGGAAGCGGTTCAGATCATCACAACTCATCTGTAACACCTCCAACTCAGAAATCACTTTGAACTTGCTGCCACGACCTAGATGTAAGCCTAAACTTAGTCATCTCTCAATCTATGTATATTTCCTCGCACAATACTTTTGCCAAATGTTCATAATCATGCATGGAATGTTTCCCCTCAATTAATTGCTTTGTTTGAATCGTGTATCAAAATTCTCAGCCTTCATGTAGAAATTAGGGTTCTTGAGGTTTTGTCTTGATTTTTTATTCCATGTTTAATATAAATGAAATTAATTACCATAGATATGATCGTGAGGTTGAGACGAGCAGATTGGTATGTGGATTGCATGATATAATCAAGTATTCAGTGAGATTGGAGAGAAAATGCAAATCTGGGCAAAACCCAAAACTCACGCGTGTTCTTGGGGTGTTCTTGGCGCCCTTTTTGAAAATTCAAATATTTGAATTTTGTGATTTTATTTAATTGATTCAAAAATTAATTTCTCTCTGAGTTTTAATGATTTTGAGTTGATTCTTTTTTTAATAATCCACAAAAATGTTAAAATATTTTATTTTCCCAAAAAATCCCAAAAATATTATTTATTTCATATAATTGATATTTTTGCAAAGAATTAATGTTTTAATTGTTTTTGACATTTAAAATATTTTTTCCTTATTGATTTTGCAAATTTTAATGATTTCTAATCATTTTGTAGGGCAAAACTTGATTTATGAAGCATTAATCCAAGATCACAACTTGTTTTCCACATGTTAAACAATTTTGATCATTTTAATTGAATATTTTATTCAATTAAAATACATTTTGAAAATAAATTAGGGTTTTTGATTAATTCAACCCTCATAAATCATTTTCAAAACCTTTTGGGCCTCTTGAGAGAGTGTAAGACCCAAACCCCCTTGTACAAACAATTTTGGGCCTCACTTATTGTATAAGTCCCTCTGTACAAGTAAACGGCGCGATCGACGCCTTTGAAAAATCAATTGGGCCTCTCCTCGAGCTATAAGACCCATTCAAAACTCTTTGGGCCTCTAATAGAGTGTAAGACCCAATCCCCTTTTAACCAAAACAACTTTGGGCCTCAGATATTGTATAAGCCCCTTTGCGTTAAAAGAAAATCTCGGCGCGATCGCCATTTCAAACGAAAAATCATCTGAGCCTACCCTCGTCTTATAAGCCCCACTCTTTTTTTTAAACCTTTTGGGCCTCTTGAGAGAGTGTAAGACCCATCCCATTGTACAACAAACAATTTTTGGGCCTCAGTCACTCGTATAAGTCCCTCTGTACAAATTCAACAGTGCGATCACTGATAAAACCCAGGGCCTCTCCTTGAGCTGTAAGCCCCAAATCTTTATTTTTCAAAGCACTCTCTCCTTTGATTTTTGAATTATATTGTTGTTTTCAATCTTTCTTTGTTGAACAACTAACCAAACAACATGGAAGCTATACAACCGAGTAAGTGTTTATCCGTTTTCATTTACCGCTTTCATATACATATAACTGTATTGTGGGGCTGTTTCACTGTAAGTCTTCTTTCATAAACTCATATCGACTGTGTAATAATAGTATAGATATTTAGAGTTTCCCCGGCAACTACGTCTAGCATTAAGCCCGTTGATCACTCTTAAATAGTCAAAACTAGATCCCCATAGGATTACCAGACACAGTCTTCCCTCCTCTTGGGGTTAAACAATATGGAGATGTGAAAGGCAGATTCTTTTTGAACCCTTTCTCAGACTGTCACTCGTAGAAGTTGTCAAAGAAACTCTACTCCCCAGAGATGATCTCTTCTCCGTGAATTGCATCCCTTGAGTTTCTTCCAAATTCTTGAACGTTCCTGGCTTGATTTATTCTTTGTGAATAGCTTGTCTTGAACTTCTCGGGGTTTGGGGACCCACAAGCTTCTTAAAAGCACCCTTAGGAATTGTCAAGAAACTCTACTCCCCAGAGATGATCTCTTCTCCGTGAATTGCATCCCTTGAGTTTCTTCCAAATTCTCGAACTTTCCTGGCTTGATCTATTCTTTGTGAATAGCCTATCTTGAACTTCTCGGGGTTTGGGGACCCACAGGCTTCCTAAAAGCATCCCCGCCTCCTCTTGGGCGTTGTACAAGGACCCGTCGGCTTCTTAGAAGTATTCACAGCCTCCTCTTAGGCTTCGTATAAATGATTTCTTCCTCTGGGAATGATAGCCTCCTCTTGGGTTTAGTACAAATTGTCCCTCGGCTTCTTAAGAGTTTCCAGCCTCCTCTTGGGCTTTATACAAATTGTCCCGACGACCTCCTAAAGGTATAGGAACAGAAATTAGTCATCTTAATAGAACAGTCTTTCCAAGAGTCTACTACTATTTCTCAAAGCATAGTACAAAAGATGAAACTCTAGAATTGGACAGTCTAATTTCCTTGAGTCTTAAAGACATTCTCAAGCACCCTTCAAGAATAGGAAGGAACCCCGTAGACTTGGACAATCTCAATACCCTTTGGATTTCCCATTTCCTCAAAGAAAAGGAAATATCCCTGATCCTCGAATCAAAATCCTTGATTACAGTGTTACTCATATAAGAACTGATTTTCTCTTTGAACCCATATACTGGTCACTCAACTGAAACAGTACCCTCTTTCGCCTCCATCTCGGGCTTTGTACGAGATACAAAAAGGTTCTTATTGAATCAACACTTTAGCCTCCATCTCGGGCTTCGTACGAGATATTAAAAGACTCTCTTGTTGAGTCAAACACCTTTTAGCCTCCGTCTTGGGCTTTGTACAAGACACAAATCACTCCCTTGTTGATTATAAAATAACCCTTTTAGCCTCTTTCTCGGGCTTTGTACGAGACACATAAAAACACCCTCTTGTTGGGCCAATAGCCTCCTCTTAGGCTTTGTATAAGAAAACCACTGGTTAATCCAATCAACCTTTTAGCATCAAAGCTATGCCTCGTTCACAGTACACAAACAACAACAACTCCTTCCCCTTCATCTAATCACTGTAAGCGGCAAGCCTCTGGATCATCTACATCCATGCCACTGTCCCTCTTTTAGCATGAGAAATTCCTAAGGAAAGATGGCATTGCTCTACACTGAGTTAAAGTCTTCTCCTTCAGGTTGGAAATCCCCTATAAAGGAAATTATGGCATTGCCGGATTCACACATCCCGGTTAAAGTAATTCTCCTTTATAAACAGTTGTGACAGACAAACCCCTCTTTAGAGGTGACAAATTCTCTCTAAAGTCAAACACTTTTAGCTTCACATCTTGGGCTTCGAACAAGATACAAATAGACCCTTCAGCTTCATGTCTTGGGCTTTGAACAAGACACCCAAACACCATTTCCTCCCGTAGAATAGGAGGAACTACGATCGCTCTGATTTCCCTATTTTGGAAAAACGGGAATACGTAGGCATAAGATTGAAAGAAAAATCTTAGCGAGCACACTAAACACAAACCCAAAATCCCGTATATCAGTCAAAACATCCTAGTCCGTATTCCCTGCTAAAAGTTTAAAATTCCTGAAAATAACCTAAGAGAGGCCCCCCCACATTGATAGCATCCGTAACCTAACAGACCGCTGTTTTAACTCAGTATGCAAGCAGGGTTAATTGGAGACATCTATTTCCATTCCTTAGTCAGCTCATAATAGGATAAAAAATGAATCGACCTGTAGTAACCCCCAAGGAGCGACAATGCTTAAGAAACACGTCCAGTTTCGCTCGCTACAGAAAAATGGCGCCCACCGTGGGGCTTCCAGCTGTTTTCATATCTTAGGTAGAAGAAAAGGGATTTCGCTGGGATAGGACTTTTTGTTGACTTCACTAGGATCTTAGGTCAAAACCCTTTAAGTGGGGAAGGAACCACAGAATGGCGACTCCGTCGGGGAGCCATTTTCTGTCAGGAACATAAGATTCATAGCTTTTAAAAAAAAGTCTAGGACATTAGGACAAATATATATACTGCTTTTCCTAATTGATATCTGTCTTTATTTTTCTGCTAATGAGAATGCGTGTGATGCCGCATGTGGAAAGATTGAGTATACATTTAAGATAAGTGATGGCGACGAGGTCGACCATCAACCTCAGTGGAGGCTTCCCAATGCAACCCATTCCCTCTCACAGGAAATGGGTCAATTGTGACGTCTGAGAAGCTGAGGAGCCAACCCTTTTGTAGTGCGGAAACTATCGGAAATAATTGTCACGCGATACTACCCTCATTTGAGGCTGATGATCTATTCTCGGTGAATAGCATTTACTCTAAGATTTCATACAGCTCGCTGGCGATCCGCTTGCTGTTTGTTATCCTAGGAGGAGCTGATGATTTTAAGTACAGGTACAAAAATCACCCTACTATAAACCTTTGGGGATGGGTAGAGCCTTGACTCCATGACAACGACCCTTTGACCCCATGTTTTTTCTATGTTTTTGTGTGCTGCATTCATGCATTCATTTAAAAAACATTAAAACATTCAAAAAAAATTTCTCTTCTAGTCTCTCTGTCTTTTCAAAATAAATTAAGACTGTGATTGCAAATATCAGAGAAAAGGATTGCGCTAATGGATTTCGGTAGAAGGAGAACTCATAAGTACACCTTCAGGATTCCAAAACTAGAGGATTTAAGAGGTTTGGCGAGGATGATCACAAACCAAGAGGCTTTCAGAGCCAAGTATGGAGGTTTGCTATCTCTGCTAAGAGTCCATGTGATTGAGGGAATCATGGATGCGCTCGTTCAGTTCTACGATCTGGTCTATCATTGTTTCACATTCCCGGATTACCAGCTAGCACCAACACTGGAGGAATATTCTCATCTGATTGATCTACACATTACCGATCAAGCTCCATTTTCTGGACTGGAAGAAACTCCAAAGAATCAGACCATTGCAAGAGCAATTCATTTGGACGAGTCTGAGGTCAGGACTCACATGACCACTAAGGGTGGCATACAAGGTTTTCCAGCCCAGTTCTTGACAAAGAAAGCCCTGTACTTCGCCAGTATCGGGAACGTGACTGCTTTTGAAAGCATCTTTGTTTACTCACCTATGGGTTATTTTTGTTGCCCAACATTAATAACTTCATCGATATTAACTCCATTAAGGTTTTTCTCATTGGAAACCCTGTGCCAAATTTGCTCGCAGATGCGTATCATTCTGTACACTTGGGGAATTTGTATAGTGGAGGGGAGATCACATGCTGTGTACCTCTGCTTTATAAATGGTTTATCTCCCATTTGCCTAAGTCTGCTGCTTTTTGGGATCACAAGAGTGCCTTACGTTGGTCGCAGAAAATCATGTCTCTTACCAACTCGGACATTGATTGGTGTAATAGGGTTTATGATGGGATCAGGATCATTGACCGTTGTGGAAACTTCCCTAACGTACCCCTTATGGTAACTAAGGGAGGAATCAATTACCATCCAGTTCTCGTTCATCGTCAATTTGGATACCCGATGAGGCACGTCCCACGAGGTGTTCATCTGGAAGGTCTTTTCTTCAAGGAAGGAGAAAATGACAGAGCACTAAAGACAGAAATAGTGCACGCTTGTAAATATGTTCATAAGAAAGGACGGGAGTCTCTAGGAAAACCCGACTGTGTCTCGGTGGAGCCTTATCTCCACTGGGTACAAACTAGAGCTCTCAAGCTAAAGATGCCTTATCCTCGTCACGGAGTTCTTCCACCGAGGGAGTCTGTCATGTACTTCATGACTGAGACTGAAAAGCTTCAGGTTACTCTCAACAAAGTTCAACGGGAGAGGAGGTCTTGGAAAAACAAGTACCGCACCCTCAACGTGGAGTGCATCAAAATACAGCAACTACTGAAAGATAAGGACGCTCTGATTGAAATTTTGGAGCAACATGCTGTAGAGAATCAAGATGACCAAAGGAATTTGCTCACTCCTTTCACCTGGCAAAGGAATGACAACCCGACAACGGCCCAAGAGCCCCGGTCAAAGAAAAGGAAAGTACCAGAGTCAGCACCCGATTTCTTTTTAGAGAGGACTCGGGACCCATTAGCTTAGGTTTCTGTTTCTGCACCTTGTAATCTACTGTATTTCCATGTCTGTAATCCTTTGAATTCAATAAAAAGGGGTTTCCCCACTGTTTGATATTTGCAATCTAATTATCGAAGTTTATTTTGATTAAACCAAAAAACAATTAATATAATCATTGCATTCATCATTCTCACATCGCGTATTCTTCTTACCTATGAATCTCACATTTGTGTCTCGGTTCTAGAGTCAAACTGTCTCATTCGTACAATACTAGGGCCAATCGTCAGAGAAAGATGGATGATCTTGAGGAAGAGAACAGAGAGTTGAAAGAAGAGATCGACGCTCTGAGAGAGGATATGAGAAAGCTTCGTAACGACATGCAAGCCATGGTAGAAGCTCAGCTACAAAGGACTGTGATCTCAGAGATCACCTCAACGCCCATAGTGGAGAAGTATGATCCTAGGTATCAAATGCCGAAAGATCGTCCTTGGGGCATGCCTGTTAACTATATCCCGGAAGGATATGTTCCGCCGATCACTGAAGATCAGGGAATCATAACAGAAGCCGTTGGGCCTGAAGGTTACAAAATTCAGGAAAGCGAAGATGCCAGGGGTATACTGAGGACTCCTGAAGGTTACAAACTTCGAGAAACGCCAAGATTCACTGCCGTAGTCACGGTACCACCCCCTGTGGTGCACACTGTCCCGAAAGGACAGATTCCACCAATACCTTCTGGTAAGAAGGAAACTATGTTCGATAGAATGGATGAATTCCAGGAACAGTTCCTGGAAATGCAGAAGGAACTGCAAGCCATCCGCGGTCAGGATTTATTTGGAAAGGATGCCGCAGACCTTTGTCTGGTCCCCAATGTGAAAGTTCCGCACAAATTTCAAGTGCCCGACTTTGAAAAATACAAGGGTAACTCTTACCCTCAGAGTCATTTGGTGATGTACGCTCGGCGAATGTCAGTTCAGACGGAGAATCAGGACCTGCTGATTCACTACTTTCAGGATAGTTTAACCGGTGCCGCACTCAAATGGTACATGGGTTAAACCATACTACGATTAGCACATTCAGAGATCTTGGTACTACCTTCGTCCAACAATACAAATACAATTTGGACATGGCACCGGACAGAGATCAACTCAGATCAATGTCACAAAAGGACAAGGAAACCTTTAAGGAATACGCTCAGAGATGGCATGAAATTGCCGCTCAGATTTGTCCACCTCCTGAGGAAAAAGAGATGACAAAGATCTTCTTAAAGACCTTAAGCTCATTTTACTATGACAGAATGGTTGCCAGTGCGCCCAGTGACTTCACCGAGATGGTGGGCATGAGAGTTCGTCTTGAGGAAGCCGTCCGAGAAGGACGTTTGGTAAAAGACGCTGGATCATCGAGTAGTACAAAACGATACGGTAGTGCTCTCCATAAGAAAAAAGAGCAAGATATTGGGAATATCTCTCTCGGAAAGCAAAGGCGACGGTACCAACCGGTAGCAGCTGTAACTCCTGCTATCAGTCCTGCGCCTATTCCTACGTATCAGCCTCAGGTTGCACAGAGCCAACTTAATCAGCAAAGGACACAACAACCTCTTCAGCAGGCTCGTCCTCCATACACTAACAACCGTACAACGCGGCCACCAGGGTTTGATCCTATACCCATGTTGTACGCAGAAATATTTCCGTTACTACTGGCTAAGGGGCACATCCAGACTAAGTCTCCTCTTACAGTGCTGGAAAATCCGCCTTTTTGGTTTAAGGTGGATCAGACATGCCCTTATCATCAAGGAGGTCCAGGGCATAACATAGAGAACTGTCTCAATTTTAAATCTGACATGAAAAAGCTTGTTAGGAGCGGGCTCTTATCATTCAAAGATACGAATCCCAATGTTCTCACAAACCCGCTGCCTCAACATGAGAAAGCTATAGTCAACCTAATTGAGAAAGAATTTAACAACGTCTATCAAATTCATGATGTACTCTTGTTAAGGACCAATCTGGTCAAGATGAATTGTAGACAGAGTGGGTATGGCCATGTGCCACCTCATAATTATCACCAGTGTAATATCTGCTCTAAAAGCAATCAAGGGTGTTCTGTGGTGCAATCAGCTCTACAGGAACAGATGGATCTCAACTGGATCCAAGAGCACCGAGTTCGTGGAGTTAACATGGTCTATACGAATTCCAAAGTCATTCAGAACCACGACATCCGTGTGATGAATGTCAACCTGGTGGCAATGCATTTAAGGCAAAGCCAGTATCATAATCTGCCGCGGCACGATTACAGTTCTTGTCTGACTTGCTCGGTAAACAAACAGGGATGCTCTTTCATACAGGAGGCCCTCCAGCGTCAGATGGATCTTGGATGGATCCAAGACTACCATGATAGGAATCCCTATCAGATCAATATGGTTCAGATCTTCGACATTCGCTTGATGAATACCAACTTGGTAGAGTTGCATGCTGAGCAGGTCCGACTCGGATTCCTGATATCACATAATTATCACAGCTGTAAAGCGGGTTGCGAAAACGATCAGGGATGTGCCCTTGTCAAGGAGGCACTTCAGCACTTGTTAAATCATTGGTGGATGCCAATCTACATGGATGAAGATACTCAACAAATTAGTATCAATAAAAGAAACCCCACTCGGCGTCAAAGTCAGGATGTCCGACCCGTGGAAGCTAACCTAGTGAGGTTACATTGTATTCAAAGTGGGCGTGGCCAGGTGCCACCACACAATTATGAACGTTGTGGAGTCTGTTCGGAAAGTAACCAAGGGTGCTACCTTGTGCGAGCAGCTCTCTAGGGGCAGGTGGATCGTGGAGAGATTCGCCCATATCCAGGTTTCGGACCCATCAATTGGTCGCCGAACTACCTTGCCAATCAGATTGAGGACGTTGTCGTCATCTATGATCATCAGAGGACCAGGAATGTTTTTGCCATTACCCCTCTGCTTGACGAATCAAGAATTCCCAATTGGGAACGGATCGAGATTACTTATGATGGTCAGAAAAACCAGAAGGTTCCCATAGTCATCTATCTGCCGGGACCACTGCTGTATAAAACAGCTAAGGCAATCCCTTACAAATACGGTGCAACAACAATTGAAAATGGAAAGGAAATTCCATTGCCCTCCGTCATGAATATTGCAGACATCAGTCGAGTAACACGGAGTGGTAGAATCTTCAACAGAGGAGTTGGAGAGTCCAACAAAGAAAAGGAACTTCAGACAGAAGCTCCCGATCCATCAGTCGGTCAATCCAGTAATCCCGACCTTTCGAAAAACAATGATGAGATGTTGAAGCTCATCCAAAGGAGTGAATACAACATTGTTGATCAGCTATTACAAACTCCTTCAAAGATCTCTGTGTTGTCACTGCTACTTAGTTCAGAAGCGCACAGGGAGGCTCTACAGAAAGCCTTGGAGCAAGCCTTTGTGGAACAGGATGTAACAATCAGACAGTTCGATAGTATTGTCTCTAACATCACTTCTTGCAATAATTTGGGATTTAGTGATGAGGAATTACCGGAAGAGGGTCGCCGTCATAACATGGCACTCAATATCACGGTCAACTGCCAGGACGATGCTTTAGCCAGCGTACTGGTAGACACAGGGTCAGCCCTGAATGTTATGTCGAAGTCCACTTTGATGCAATTATCATTCAAAAGCCCTCCGATGAGAACCAGCGAGGTCTTCATCAAAGCGTTCGACGGATCCAGAAAAATGGTTATCGGCGAAGTTGACCTTCCCATAACTATTGGTCCTCACACTTTCCAAGTCACCTTCCAGGTCATGGACATCCGGGCAACGTACAGTTGTTTATTAGGAAGACCTTGGATACATCAGGCTGGGGCGGTCACTTTAACCCTCCACCAAAAGCTAAAGTTCGTCCAGAGCGGCCAACTCATCACAGTATGTGGGGAACAGGTTTTGCTCGTCAGCAATTTATCGTCATCCACTTGTGTGGAACCAGAAGGGATAATCGGAACCCAGTTCCAAGCGCTTTCGCTACACAAGGATGATCAACCCGGAGGAGGAACTTCGATTTTCTCATACAAAGATGCTATTAAAGCAGTCGAGAGTACCGACACAATAGGATGGGGACAACTTGTCATTCCTACTAGCAATACAACAAAGAAGGGTCTTGGTTTTTCTGCGACCTGTATCCGGACAGCTGCTAATGATGAAATTCTTCATCCCATTCGAAACTTCTTCCACAGTGGAGGGTTCCTTCACCCAGTGCCTCAGGCAATCCATGCTATCAATGAGGAGGATCCCTCCGACACAGATGAAGAATGGAAGTCCTATCTTAACGAGGACGGTTATATGTCTCAGGAAGAGGTGCCTACGCCATTTTGCTATCCCGCACAGAGTCTGAGATTTATACCATGGTCAGATGTTGAAATGATATACGGAGGTTGTGTTCCGGAAGGATGTCGTGCTCCGCCAAATTCATTAGAGGAGGACACTATAATGAAAGACAACTTTGACCACAATTACTATGGCCCGATGGATGGCCTACCAATGTGGCAGCCTTACCCAGGAGACTTGGGGCCAGAAAGTCAGCCGAGTAATGAAACTCAGCTGAGCATCATTGAACAGAATACATGTGTCCCCACTGTAACACCCCAAAATTTGCTCTTTTGTTTTGAAACTTTTTCTGGCTTATGCTTCTTTCTCATTTGCATCTTCATTAGGTCATATAACTCATATTCATTCATCTGCATTGGCATGGGATCAAGGTATCATGTGCCAGCTCAGGATTCTCGTATGTTGTGAGGTTCTCATTCTCAGTCAGGGTTGAACTCACATTATCATGAGTGACTTTTTATTCAGAGGTTTACCAAGATCCAAGGTTTTCCTCATTCAGAGGATTCATCAGAAGTATTGGGTTAGGGTTTCATTGGTGTGAATCAGGGTGTACGTCTCAAGGATAGTTAGGGTTCTTGTTCAAGGTTGAGCTTGTGGACTGTTTGTCGGTTGAGATTCTTCAGTGGAGGTGTGGATTCATTTGATCAGAGATTCAGAATATGTTTAATTCATATGTTTTGTTTTAGTGGCAAGATTGTTCAGTGGTAGCTGTGACCATTTTATCAGAGGCTTGTGAAAAGTTTGTGATTAGTTTTGAATTCATTTGGTTATCCATTTTCCATCCATGGTCCATATCCATTTCCATTTTTATTCAAAATCATTTTTCTTTAAACCATATCCAAACTCATTATTTTTAATCCATGTCTAACCAAAATCCATAAACCATATCCAATCCATTTGTCCATTTTCATTTGACTCCATTCTCATTCATTTTTCTATCCAAATTTTAATCCACTTATCTTTTTCTTTTATTCATTTTCTAAACTTCAACTCCATGTCCATTTTCATTCAATTTCAATTTCAATACAAACTTTTTTTTTTTAAGTTCACTTCTATGTCATATCCATTTTAAGAACCACATCCAAGCGACATGGTCCAAAATATTGAGTAGTAGGTCATCTCTTGATAAACAACAAAAAAATAATAACAGGAAAAATAAAATGCAAGCCAAGGAAACAATTCATGACAGCGAGTCATAGTGGCACGAAACTTGTGAGAATTACAAGGAAATGAAGCAAGTCATAATAGCCAAATGACAAGTTCAAATTCAAAAAGTAATAACTGAAAATACAAAACTTGAGATGTAAACCGCGTGACTCTTTTCACCGCCATTTTTCACAACAGAATTTCAGTTGCAAAACCAATTCTACCCCTCTCTATTTCGCATATAAAGCCGCTCCTCCTTCACACCTTTTCACCACGCATACATTCCTTAGCAGAACCTCACCTCACTCTTCCAATTCAAAAAAAAAAACCAGCAAAACCAAAATTGCAACAAAAGCTGCAATTCTTCTGCTGAAAAAGAGTTCGCTAACCACCGTAAATTCAACCTTCATTAGTCTCCATGTCCAAATTCATAATCTGCAGAAAATCAGGACACAATTAAGTCACTGCAGTTTCATGCACTTGAATTCATATCCGATCATGATCATCATCAATGATCGCTAATCGAATAAACATCATAAGCAGCAATGTGAAGAAGAAGAAGAAGACGCAAGGAGCAGAAGTAGATTCAAAGAACAAAAAGTGATTCGCAGCAGAACAAAGCAGTAAAAGGAAGAAGAAGAAGACAGAAGCGAGAACGTGAAGTACGTGAACCTGAAGTCGCAGATTGAAGCGCCATCGGAGCGACTCCGATAGGTACTTTGAATCTCTTTCTCTTTACTGATTGCTATTGAATTTGTTTATTGGAGCAAGTTGTGTTGTTGAATTACTTGCATTTCGGTGATATTGAACGTGCTGTGAATCCTGGTGCGTGTTCTTCCTTTTGCCTCTGCATTTTGTTCTTCAGTGCTTGGTAGAGATCCTTTTCTGTGAGAAATAAATTGCGGTGAGGGAAGGTACGCGGAGAAGCTTGAGAACTGGATACGAATCCAGAAACGGAGCCGGATCTACGAGCTTGGATTTCTGCCTCCGTTTCTTCTGGTGATTCGCCGAAAATGACGAAAGAGAGGAGCATTGGAGAGGTTTACGGCGTGGCGTTGAACCTTTTCTGGCGAGCACGCGGTGAGAATTGAGGAGTGTTGTGTAGGGAGGAATTTCATGGTGGTTTTTTGGTGAGACGAAGGCGATGGCAGTGTGAACAGAAGGAAGTGGTGGCGGAGTGAAAGAAGGTTGCCATGTAGTGTTTTGTTTCCGGCGCCATTTGGGAAAAGAAGGGGATGCAGAGAACAGAGGTGGAAGAAGGTTAATAGAAGGAGGCGAGTTATGGGGCTAGTTTTGTCTAACCTAATAGGGCTCTTAAGCCCCAAGTTTGTTTACTTTTCACACCACCTGATAACACTCCACACCCTCCCCGTGGCTTCATAAGGATCTGGGCCTCATAGCCCATTTGTTTTCATTCTAACCGCACCTCTCTAGTTTCTGTTCACACATCCCCTTGGCTGCATAAGTAAGAAGAGTCTTGGGCCAGACACCAAGGCCTACACGCCCAGACTCCTGGTCATACACCCCAGATGCAACTCGCACCCCTCCTCTGTGGCTGTGAAGAGGCCATTGGGCCATTGATCTCAGGCGCATGCGCCTGGGTGTTATTTGCACCACCACAAACACTGACTGTACCCCTTTTGATTAATCGTTTTTTTTTGTTTTAGTTAATTAGGTTTAGATAATTAGTTTTATTAACCATTAATTTTGACTTAAGACAATTATATTAGTTATTATTATTTTAATTGGATATCAATCTTGATTTGAATATTAGTTTTAACTTTTAGTTCTATTAATTAGATTAGAGGTTTTTATTAGAAATTAATTTGAATTAACACTAGTTTAGATATTAACTTTATATTTAATTTTAGAATTAGTTTTAATTTTCGACTAACTTTTTTCTTAGAATTTACTCTTGATTTTAATTAGCACTTTAATTTTAACTTGGATATTTTGAGTCATTGTTGAGCTTGATTTTGGATGTCTATTTTGATTAATTCCTGATTAAATACTTGACTGCCTCTTGTTTGATTTTCTCTTTGTGATTGAGCTGTCTGGTGTTTACTTGTTGATTACTCTGTATTCACATGCTCCCTTAAGGCTCCTAGTCCGACTTAATTTTTGATTAAGCTCGGAGTAGGATAGACATTAGGCTCTCAATCCAAGCATGATAACACTAGGTTAGCTCCCTCCTAAGCCTCACTAACCATAGTTCACCCATGCATGATAACATTAGGACTCTTAATTTCCCTTTAGAGTTTCCTTTGGGTATTCTCTCTTCTCATCTCAAAACTTCTTGAAAACACTTAATAAAGATAAAGTGTATTGCGCACGAGCCTTAAGCACGGGGAATGAGAAATGAGGGGCTTCCTCTCATCTTTCTAGAGTGCTTAGCGGGCGTCCTGTCTTGGGACGATTCGTTAAGTATTCGTCTCTGTGCCCTAGACTTTGGTGCAATGCAAGTTATGAATTAACTTAAGAAAACACTTCTGTCTAAAAAAACACAAAACCAATTCAAATCTTTTTATCCTTCGGGATTGTTGGGTTTCAAACTTCATTTTCAGAAAAGAGCTCGTCGCTCACGTAAAAAACACTTACCCATTCGTGGTCGTACCCACGAACTACATTAGCTTTGATTCCTCTCTCTCTCGTCCGATTGAGGATATGTAGGCACAAGACAACGATTCTGACGTGCGTGTCTTGCGCATTTTAGGTTGTTGATCTAGAGAGCTGCCGACTCTGGTGACTGTTTCTCCGATACCTCAGTTGCGCCTCTCCTCCTGACCTGTGATAATAGCAGACCAGAAATGGCAAACCCGTTACACTTGTCGATCCGAGGACCCAATGCTGAGGGACTCGCATAGGATGACCTTATTTTTGAGGGGAATCAGTTGAGGCATCCTCGATTGATGATGATGCCAAACCAGAAATGGTGAACGTATCATCATTTCTCGACCTGAGAGCCTGGGATATTGAGGATCCTCGGTTTTCTAGAACCCACATGTGAGAGGGGATGGGTGTTTGCAGGTCTGCAGGTAACCGAAACCTTCAACCTACCCGGTTTTCTAGTTATCTCAGTGGTTCGGTATTATGGAATTCTGGTTTTCTGGGTTGTGGTTCTCGTTCAGTTAACAGCACAGCACATCCAGCAGTGATCCCATGCTTGCATGTGCATATCATTTTCTTGCATTCTAATATGTTTGACATTTTTCAGGGCTTGCATCTTACTCTTGATTCTGGTTTTCTGAGGTTGCCTTAGCATGGATGTCCAGAGAAAGAAGACTGTTGCTTATTCGCTCCCAGACCCGACCTTGATGTTGATTCACAAGCTGATTAGTATGGCTGGTCCCGGAGTTCGTACAGATTTCGGTGGAGAGTATAGGAGACTTCTGAAGTTTGTCTACAGTATCTCCAAGTATGAGAAGGATGCCATTCATACACTTCTTCAGTTCTATGATCCGTCTTTGCGTTGCTTCACTTTCCCAGACTATATCTTGGCTCCAACGTTGAAGGAGTTCTCATTTATTTTGGGAATCCCCATCAGGCATGACATAGTATTCTTTTCTGGAGAACGCCCCGGGATAAAAGAAATGGCCATTGCTCTTCATATTGGTGAATCCGCTCTGAGCAGTAATATTGTGGAGAAACAAGGAGCTAAGGGTTTCTTATTGAAGTTCTTGTTTGGTCAAGCTTGCATACATGTTAAGGAGAGGAATTGGACTTCTTTCCAAGCTATTCTGGCTATGTGCATCTATGGGATTGTCCTGTTTCCCAATATTCCTGATTTGGTGGATATGCATGCTGTCAGAATCTTTATGTCAAAGAATCCTATACCTACCTTGCTAGGTGATGTGTATCACTCGGTCCACTACAAGAATGAAAATAGGCGTGGAAAAACTGTGAGTTGCTGTGCACCACTCTTATCTACTTGGTTTCTGAGTCATCTCCCCGAAGCTGGCACTTTCGTTGATACGAGAGATTCTCTGAAGTGGTCAAAGAGGTTAATGGGCTTGACTGCTGACAACATTGTTTGGTTCAACCATGACTTGCTAGGGATGGAGATTATTTGCATGTGCGGGGAATTCCCTAATGTACCCTTGATAGGGAGAAGAGGTGGAATTAACTATAATCCGTCCCTTGTTATCAGGCAGTTTGGTTATCCTTTGAGAGGTCCACCTGAAGAGCGAGATATCAGAGAGTCCTTATTCTTCAATGGTACTGGGGATCAAGAGATGGTAAAGAAGATTGTGAATGCTTGGAAGCAGGTGACCAAGAAGGGAAAAAATTCATTCGGGAAATGTAATAACCAGGCTTTTCCCTCCTATGAAGAGTGGATTAAGAAAAGAGCAGAAGAGGAGCTTCTTCCTTTCCCGGTGGGACCACCTTTGTATCCTTTGATGATCGAGGCTCCCACGACTGTTGATATAGAGAAGTATTATAAGTTATGGGCTGAGAAGGAGAAACTCTGAGAGGAGAATCGTGAGCTGGGCAGAGAGGTTGGTCAGTTGAAGCACGAAAAAGGCAAAGCTATCCATGTTGCCAGGTTGAAATCAGATCTTTTGGCTGTGAAGGAGAAAGAATTGTCTAAAGAAGCCACCACCAGAGAGAAAGTGGCTCAAGCGTTGAAAAGTGTCAGCAAGGTCATTTCGTCCAAAAAGAAATAGTTGGCTTATGCTATGTCAAGAATTCACAGGTTCCGTGACCTTCGGAATACAACAATTACTGCCAACAGGTTTAAAGAGGACAAGTATCTGGAGCAGATTGAAGACTTGAAGACAAAGCTTCAGAAAAAGGATAAGGAGATTTTATCAGGGATCTTTGAGAGGAGAGCAATTGAGGAAAAGCTCAAGGAAACCATGGCAGATATGGAGTAGCTGAACATCCAAGCCGAAGTGAAAAGAGCCAGAAGCAAAGGTCCAAGTTCAGGTGGAGCTTCTGGAGAAGATGATTGGGAATTGCATAGTCGTTATTTAACAGGGATCTTGCACAGGAGGGATATTTTGATTCAGGAGTTGATCCAGAGACCAGAGCATCCTAATACCAAGAAGCTTCTCAAGGAAGTGCAGAATTGGTGCAAAAAGAATGACGAATGGGGAATTCTAGCACGGCTGAGTCTTGATGATATGCCTTAGTTTCCTTGCTGCTGTTTTCTTTGTGTTTTCGGGATCACCGCCAGGCTTGTTGGTCGGGGTCTTTGTTTATGCTTATTCAGACTTGTGTCATAACAGATGGTTATTCTCTTTATATGATCAGGAATTCAGTTCTCTTCTGTTATTAAAACTGGAATCAAGGGATAGATCGCCTTGATAATGTTCATACATGTTTGCATTTGCATTTGCATATTCATCTCATTTTGCATAGAAGGTTATCTCGGATTCTCTGGTTTTCTTATGTTCTCTTTTTGACAGTCAGGATTGATCAACCAGCTCATCGGTATTCTACCAGACTTAATTAAAGCAGAGTCATGGAACAAATTCGTGCAGAGGTGACTGAAATGAAGATTCAGATGAGGCAATTTGGGGAAGATATGCTGGTCATATCCCAAGAACAGAAATTGCTAAGAGAGGAAGTCAATCAGATGAGGACTCAGATGGGTCTGGTCATGGAAATCTTGAATAAGGTGTTAAAGAAGGAAAACAATCCTGTGCTCACATCTGCAACAGAAATCCTTACTCCTCTCATCTCTTTGGGGCCTTTTCTAGATCATGGAGTGTCTCGTGAATCCCCTCTACAATCTGAAGTTTCTGAGCTTTCTCCTCGGCAATCACTCCCTGCTCCCCAAGAGGATCCTAGGCTAGAGAGGCCTAGGAAGAAGTTTGATCCCCCTCCGGTGCCGTATGGGCAATTGCTTCCTTATCTACTCGAGCTCAAACTAGTCGAGCGTGTCACTCTAGGACCAACTCCGACAAGGTTTTCTTTAGGTTCCAATATGAATGCTAGGTGTGACTTCCATTCTAGGGCACCTGGTCACAATGTTGAGAATTGTACAAGGTTCAAGCATGAGGTCCAAGAACTCATTGATTCAGGGACAATCAAGTTCTCATCAGAAGTGGAGACTCCTCCCCTCTTTGCAGGATTCACCTCATGTCATGGACTTTCTCCACAACCTTTTGCTGCAGAAGCTCTACGTCAGCAACCTTTGTTTGTGCCTCATCCAAATGTGGAAAGGAAAGTGCAAGCGCAGGTGAGGCGCCCAAATCAGCATCGACAGCAGAGTTATCAGCAGCAGGGGCAACCGAGACCAAGAAGGCCCAAAAGGATATTTGATCCTATTCCTATCCCTTATAGTCAGTTGTTTGCTCGTCTGCTCAAGAACTCTCTGATTCAAACGAGGAGTACCAAGCCGGTACCGTACCCTATTCCTCCGGATTATGACATGAATGCTAGGTGCGAGTTCCACTCGGGAACGTTTGGGCATACAATTGACGACTGTAACACATTCCAACACAAGGTGCAAGACTTGATCGACTCAAAGGTCATCACGCCAGATGGTACCCCTTTGGATTAAAGCTTCTTTGTCAGAGTAAGCACCAGATTGCAAGAGCGTCATCAGAAGCAATAAGTACAGATGGAGTCAAGTCTTCCTCTACGTGGCAATCATTAGTTTCTTTATTGCATTTTCATATGTAGCTTTCATTTGTTTGTTTAAACATTGCTTGCATGTAAGAACTCGTTTGTTTCTGAATGACAATCATAACGCAATGAGTATGTTTTTCTTGAAGAATTCCATTCGTGTTCACTCATTTTAAATGCTTGTATGCACTGCAATACTATCTTTCTTGCCTAAACTCTTGGAGGGAGGATGACTAAATAAGAACGCAGATTTCTAATGGTACGCTTTTGGATAAAACCCTGTTAAGGATGTATAGGTATTGTTTCCAATTCACAAACACTGGAGAGATAAGGAGATAGACCTTTGTCAACCCCTTTGAGCCTAGTAGTAGGAGTTCTTTCTGAAAACGAAAAAACCCTCAATTTTAACCCAGGGGCAGGGTAGGCGTCAGTTAGTTTGACCAAGTGTTCAACTTTCAGAAGGAGTGTACATATGAGGATCCATTACCTTCCATTCCACTATCAAGAGGTTAAGAGGTGTAGAACCACAATGGTTACTCCTCACCAACCGAAGAGTGAAACAGTCACAGCCCTTTCAAACAAGTCAGGCAAAGCGGTGTCACACGACTTGTTCAAAAAAAAAAAGAAAGAAGAGAAAAAAGAGAAACAGAAAAAGCCTGCTAAGTCAAAAAACTTGAAAGCAAGTGACTTAGGCAAAAGTTAAGGCATCCCGCTGGACTTCAAAATTGAAAACTCAAAAGAGTCAGTCCAGGCAAAAATTAGGGAACAAAAAGCAAAAGAATGAGAAAGCGAAAAGCCAAAAGGATTACAAAGAAAATCCTCGATAAGAACAAAGTCGTGTGACTATAGACACAAAAGACAAAAAGGGGCGACTATTAGTCCAAAACCTCGTCAGGTGTCGAATCACCAGTTGCATGGATTCCCTAGAAATCGGGAAACCTTTTGAGAGACGAGCACTTGTGTCAAATTAGCTGAACATAGGACTGGAGAATATCATGAAGAGTGGGTGGGTACCAATAAACTTTGAGCCATAAATCCTTTTTTCCCAAACCGCGAACCAGGCCACGCTACAACCCTTAAAAGTCCTAATTGAAACAGGGTTTAGTCTGAAGGCGTACTTCAACGAGATAGCGTTCCTGACTCCCATGAGTTGTGCTAATAAGATTTTTGTTGGTGTTGCATGTGCGTATTGCTTTCCTTTCAAAAATAAGTGTCGTAACTCGGTTGTGTGACATATTTTCAATAAGGACTTCAAGATTAACATATGTGTTACATTTGAATAATCATTCTCAGAATAAATATTTTCTGCTTGCATACATTTGTTTGACATCAAAGAAGCTTACACGATGAACGTCAGTCGAGAAGCTTAAACTGGCCAAGTTGAGGTGCCTGAGACTCCAGAGGACATGTTGCTGAAAGATTATGTGGGAAAAAGGCATTCCCAACTATTTGTGTTGAGATGTAACCAATCTGGGACAATCACACTGGGAAATCTCTTCAAAATGTAGCCAAGCTGGGGCATTCAAGTTGAGAAGGTCTTTTCAGAGTACAATAAACCATGGGGCAATTATGTCGAGATCCGATAAATCTCTCCACAAGCGTGTAAACTGGGGCAATCACGTCGAGATTCGGTAAATCTCTCGAAGACTAATCGGTCAGAGACAAATGTACCGCAAGGCTTGTACTGGGACAGGTCACTTCAAGGGCGCGAGAAGTTTTTCCCTTCAGAACACAGTCAATCGATAGCACCTTCGCAAGGTTCAGAATACTGTGGCAGAACATTTCAGGTCATTACGAACCCTCTCGAGTTGGTTTACTTCATGAATCATGAAGTATGGGACAGTTATGTCCAGACCGGATACATATCTAAGAGTTTGAAGACCCTGGGGCATTGTTGAACGCCAGGTTTTCTGTAAAATCCTCTTAAGACGATTGCTTCAAGTAGACCCTGTGGTCTGGGGCAAGGTGGAGATTTAAAGGAACTGTGTTTCGCTCTTGACAGTCAATATGCAGAAACTTGAAGCACTGAGTTGTTCCCAGTGTGGGACTTTTGGAGTCTTTTCCCTCCAGCGAAGAGCCAGAGGGTATCTTTGTCCAGTAAGGTGTGGGAATTGTTATTCTTCCTCAAGCAGAGAATTGTCCTATGTTCAAAAAGGGCTTTTATGAAGGTTTCTTATCTCTAGCAGTACATATGGAATCCTCGCTCTCAGCAAGGTAAGACGGTAGAATATCGTCAAGAAGATGATGAGGAGTCAGAGTGTTCTCTTCCTCAACGGTCAGATCTAGTCATCTCAAGTAATTCAAAGTCCAATCTTCATTGGTACCTCCCCAGTTTGTTGCTCTCCCCAGTCAGAGTATCGAGGATCGTCTTCCTCAACAGAGTATAAAGAGGTAATTCCCCAAGCGGAGTCGTTGAGGATCGTCCCCCTCAGCAGGATATAAGAGGTTTACCCCTAGCCAGAGTTATAATTTGGCTCATCTTTCCTCAGCAGGTAGCCAGAAGTTGTTATTTTTACAGCCTCTCTAGCAAGAGATTGATGGACCATCCTCTTTGATCAAAGATGGTGTTTCCCCACAGAATATGGGGAAGTCGTTTTTCCTCAGCTAGTCAGGAAACATTTGTTTATCCCCTAGCAGAGTGGATGTTGACAACTACTATTTTCCCAGCAGACGAGCCGATGATGATTAATACTCTTCAGCAGGATACAAGTGCTCATATCCCCAAGCAAAGTCTGGTGGTGATTGGCATCCCCAGCAGGTCTTAAGTCCAATCGTTTTTGGCAGGCGTCAAATCCAAGTTCTGAAGTATTTGGTGATCCCCAGCGGAGGAGTTTCCATTTTCAGTATTTGGTTTCCATACCCAAGTAGAGTTTGTTGGCGATTAGTATGCCCAGCAGGTTTTGAATCCAGGTTCTGAAACATTTGGTCATCCCCGGCGGAGGAGTTTCCATCTTCAGTTTTCAGTTCCTCCCCGATTGAGTGGGTTTTCTCTCGGAGATTCGTCCATCTCCAGTAGAATTGGTGATTGTGATCTTCCCCAGCAGGGTGAAGTTTTCCTCATCGTGTTCTTTGGTTTGATGACATTGTAGTTTGTCGTCCTCGGCGGAGCTGCTTCTGTTCTCAGCGTTTATTTCGCTGGGACGGTCTTTTTGCATTGCATAAGCATTTTTTGCATGGCATCCTCCTAAATGCGTAGCATTTCCACTTCGTGTGGAGCATTACGGCAAAATTCAAACATATGCATCCGAAGCATAAGTCAGGTTTGAGTTTTCTTTCGTCAGGAAAATTGGATTTCAGGAAGATATCATTCGACTTTACTCCATAAGTGTTGGGATTAGTCATTCGAAGCAATATTTGACAGTCCCACGACAGAGTGTTTTGCCAAGATTATGAACCCATGATCTCTTTTCACCTCCTTTCGTCCAGGTGGTCTTTTGATTCATCCCTTAAAGGGTTTTACCATGACACTCGTCCGTGTTCCCTTCAGCACCTGTCCGTGTTTGAACCTTTTTTTCGATACCCGTCCGTATTGAACCCTTCTACACCCGTCCATGTATCTTTTCGATACCCGTCTGTATTGAACCCTTTTACACCCGTCCGTGTATCTTTTCGATACCCGTCCGTGTTCCCTTCAACACCCGTCCGTGTTTGAACCTTTTTTCGCTACCCGTCCGTGTTGAACCCTTTTACACCCGTCCGTGTATATTTCGATACCCGTCTGTGTTCCCTTCAGCACCCGTCCGTGTTTGAACCTTTTTTTCGATACCCGTTTGTATTGAACCCTTTTACACCTGTCCGTGTATCTTTTCGATACCCGTCCGTATTGAACCCTTTTACACCCGTCCGTGTACCTTTTCAGTACCCGTCCATATTGAAACTCTTTACACCCGTCCGTGTACCTTTTTCGATACCCGTCCGTATTGAAACTCTTTACACCCGTCCGTGTATTTTCTCGATACCCGTCCGTATTGAACCTTTTGACACCCGTCCGTGTACCTTTTCGATACTTGTCCGTATTGAACCCTTTTACACCCGTCCGTGTATCTTTTCGATACCCGTCCGTGTTCCCTTCAGCACCCGTTCGTGTTTGAACCTTTTTTTCGATACCCATCCGTATTGAACCCTTTTACACCCGTCCGTGTATCTTTTCGATACCCGTCCGTATTGAACCCTTTTACACCCGTCCATGTACCTTTTCAGTACCCGTTCGTATTGAAACTCTTTACACCCGTCCGTGTACCTTTTTCGATACCCGTCCGTATTGAAACTCTTTACACCCGTCAGTGTATTTTCTCGATACCCGTCCGTATTGAAACCTCTTTACACCCGTCCATGTATCTTTTCGATACCCGTCCGTATTGAACCCTTTTTACACCCGTCCGTGTATCTTTTCGATACCCGTCCGTATTGAACCTCTTTACACCCGTCCGTGTATCTTTTCGATACCCGTCCGTATTGAACCATTTTTACACCCGTCCGTGTATCTTTTCGATACCCGTCCGTATTGAACCTTTCTACACCCGTCCGTGTATCTTTTTGATACCCGTCCGTATTGAACCTCTTTACACCCTTCCGTGTATCTTTTCGATACCCGTCCGTATTGAACCCTTTTTACACCCGTCCGTGTATCTTTTCGATACCCGTCCGTATTGAACCCTTTTACACCTATCCTTGTATCTTTTCGATACCCGTCCATATCTAATATCTTTGATTCCTTGACACCCGTCCGTGTTTATCCTCAGCATAGCTAACACTCGTCCGTGTTGTGATAGTGCATCATTTATTGCTTGTTCCCCAGTGGAGTCGTCCCTCTGAGGATTGCAAATTTCAGGTTTCTTTTGGTATTCAATCTCCGTGAATCCTTTGAACGCATGACAGCCGTCGCTATCATGCCTTCAGGACCAAGTTGATTGAATAGGGGCAGCTGTAACACCCCAAAATTTGCTCTTTTGTTTTGAAACTTTTTCTGGCTTATGCTTCTTTCTCATTTGTATCTTCATTAGGTCATATAACTCATATTCATTCATCTGCATTGGCGTGGGATCAAGGTATCATGTGCCAGCTCGGGATTCTCGTATGTTGTGAGGTTCTCATTCTCAGTCAGGGTTGAACTCACATTATCATGAGTGACTTTTTATTCAGAGGTTTACCAAGATCCAAGGTTTTCCTCATTCAGAGGATTCATCAGAAGTATTGGGTTAGGGTTTCATTGGTGTGAATCAGGGTGTACGTCTCAAGAATAGTTAGGGTTCTTATTCAAGGTTGAGCTTGTGGACTGTTTATCGGTTGAGATTCTTCAGTGGAGGTGTGGATTCATTTGATCAGAGATTCAGAGGATGTTTGATTCAGATGTTTTGTTTTAGTGGCAAGATTGTTCAGTGGTAGCTGTGACCATTTTATCAGAGGCTTGTGAAAAGTTTGTGATTAGTTTTGAATTCATTTGGTTATCCATTTTCCATCCATGGTCCATATCCATTTCCATTTTTATTCAAAATTCATTTTTCTTTAAACCATATCCAAACTCATTATTTTTAATCCATGTCTAACCAAAATCCATAAACCATATCCAATCCATTTGTCCATTTTCATTTGACTCCATTCTCATTCATTTTTCTATCCAAATTTTAATCCACTTATCTTTTTCTTTTATTCATAAACCATTTTCATTTTATAAACTTCAACTCCATGTCCATTTTCATTCAATTTCAATTTCAATACAAACCATTTTTTTAAGTTCACTTCTATGTCATATCCATTTTAAGAACAACATCCAAGCCACATGGTCCAAAATACTGAGTAGCAGGTCATCTCTTGATAAACAACAGAAAAATAATAACAGGAAAAATAAAATGCAAGCCAAGGAAACAATTCATGACAGCGACGTGCACGTCATAGTGGCACGAAACTTATGAGAATTACAAGGAAATGAAGCAAGTCGTAATAGCCAAATGACAAGTTCAAATTCAAAAAGTAATAACTGAAAATACAAAACTTGAGATGCAAATCGCGTGACTCTTTTCACCGCCATTTTTCACAACAGAATTTCAGTTGCAAAACCAATTCTACCCCTCTCTATTTCGCATATAAAGCTGCTCCTCCTTCACACCTTTTCACCATGCATACATTCCTCAGCAGAACCTCACCTCACTCTTCCAATTCAAAAAAAAACCAGCAAAACCAAAATTGCAACAGAAGCTGCAATTCTTCTGCTGAAAAAGAGTTCGCTAACCACCGTAAATTCAACCTTCATCAGTGTCCATGTCCAAATTCATAATCTGCAGAAAATCAGGACACAATTAAGTCACTGCAGTTTCATGCACTTGAATTCATATCCGATCATCATCATCATCAATGATCGTTAATCGAATAAACATCATAAGCAGCAATGTGAAGAAGAAAAAGACGCAAGGAGCAGAAGTAGATTCAAAGAAGAAAAAGTGATTCGCAGCAGAACAAAAGCAATAGTAGGAAGAAGAAGACAGAAGCGAGAACGTGAAGTACGTGTACCCGAAGTCGCAGATTGAAGCGCCATCGAAGCGACTCCGATAGGTACTCTGAATCTCTTTCTCTTTACTGATTACTATTGAATTTGTTTATTGGAGCAAGTTGTGTTGTTGAATTACTTGCATTTCGGTGATATTGAACGTGCTGTGAATCCTGGTACGTGTTCTTGCTTTTGCCTCTGCATTTTGTTCTTCAGTGCTTGGTAGAGATCCTTTTCTGTGAGAAATAAATTGCGGTGAGGGAAGGTACGCGGAGAAGCTTGAGAACTGGATACGGATCCGGAAACGGAGCCGGATCTACGAGCTTGGATTTTGGCCTCTATTTCTTCTGGTGATTCGCCGAAAATGACGAAAGAGAGGAGCATTGGAGAGGTTTACGGCGTAGCGTTGAACCTTTTCTGGCGAGCACGCGGTGAGAATTGAGGAGTGTTGTGTAGGGAGGAATTTCATGGCGGTTGTTTGGTGAGACGAAGGCGATGGCGGTGTGAACAAAAGGAAGTGGTGGCGGAGTGAAAGAAGGTTGCCGTGTAGTGTTTTGTTTCCGGCGCCGTTTGGGAGAAGAAGGAGATGCAGAGAACAGAGGTGGAAGAAGGTTAATAGAAGGAGGCGAGTTATGGGGCTAGTTTTGTCTAACCTAATGGGGCTCTTAAGCCCCATGTTTTTTTTACTTTTCACACCACCTGATAACACTCCACACCCTCCCTGTGGCTTCATAAGGATCTGGGCCTCATAGCCCATTTGTTTTCATTCTAACCGCACCTCCCTAGTTTCTGTTCACACATCCCCTTGGCTGCATAAGTAAAAAGAGTCTTGGGCCAGACACCAAGGCCCACACGCCCAGACTCCTGGTCATACACCCCAGATGCAACTCACACCCCTCCTCTGTGGCTGTGAAGAGGCCATTGGGCCATTGATCTCAGGCCCATGCGCCTGGGTGTTATTTTCACCACCACAAACACTGACTGTACCCCTTTTGATTAATCGTTTTTTTTTGTTTTAGTTAATTAGGTTTAGATAATTAGTTTTATTAACCATTAATTTTGACTTAAGACAATTATATTAGTTATTATTTTTTTAATTGGATATCAATCTTGAATTTAATATTAGTTTTAACTTTTAGTTCTATTAATTAGATTAAAGGTTTTTATTAGAAATTAATTTGAATTAACACTAGTTTAGATATTAATTTTAGATATAATTTTAGAATTAGTTTTAATTTTCGACTAACTTTTTTCTTAGAATTTACTCTTGATTTTAATTAGCACTTTAATTTTAACTTGGATATTTTGAGTCATTGTTGAGCTTGATTTTGGATGTCTATTTTGATTAATTCCTGATTAAATACTTGACTGCCTCTTGTTTGATTTTCTCTTTGTGATTGAGCTGTCTGGTGTTTACTTGTTGATTACTCTGTATTCACATGCTCCCTTAAGGCTCCTAGTCCGACTTAATTTTTGATTAAGCTCGGAGTAGGATAGACATTAGGCTCTCAATCCAAGCATGATAACACTAGGTTAGCTCCCTCCTAAGCCTCACTAACCATAGTTCACCCATGCATGATAACATTAGGACTCTTAGTTTCCCTTTAGAGTTTCCTTTGGGTCTTCTCTCTTCTCATCTCAAAACTTCTTGAAAACACTTAATAAAGATAAAGTGTATTGCGCACGAGCCTTAAGCGTGGGGAATAAGAAATGAGGGGCTTCCTCTCATCTTTCTAGAGTGCTTACCGGGCATCCTGTCTTGGGATGATTCATTAAGTATTCGTCCCTGTGCCCTAGACTTTGGTGCAATGCAAGTTATGAATTAACTTAAGAAAACACTTCTGTCTAAAAAAACACAAAACCAATTCAAATATTTTTATCCTTCAGGATTGTTGGGTTTCAAACTTCATTTTCAGAAAAGAGCTCGTCGTTCACGTAAAAAACACTTACCGATCCGTGGTCGTACCCACGAACTACATTAGCTCTGATTCCTCTCTCTCGTCCGATTGAGGATATGTAGGCACAAGACAGCGATTGTCTTGGCGAGCAACCTTCCCCCACAGTTCCCGTCCGAACTACGTTGACTCTGACTTTCCCATTGCACTGAGGGAGTACATAGGCCTAGGGCATCGAATATGTCCTACCGAGTCCGTCTTAGTCACCCCCATCCCCGTTTTTTTTTGTTCAGCCATAGATAGTAGGATAGCTCACCCTCCGTTTAGACAACAAGCGTGGATCCCATCGAGTACGATGGATGCGTGGTGCGCTAACACCTTCCCCTCGCATAACCGACTCCCGAACCCAGACTATGGTTACGATGACCATGTCTTTCCCCCTTTCTCTTTAGGTTTATGCAGTGTTTCCTTTCCCTCTCTCGGGATAAATACACATTGCTGGCGAATCTGTGTTTTCTGCACCACTCTCGCGTTTGTACCGTTGGATGCGAATATTTCGGGAGCGACACCCACCATGTCATGGGATCAACACTCAGGTCATTCAGAAACTACTCAACATGACGATGAATTTATAACGTTTGCAGGACTAGAATTCATTAATTATGCCTTTCCCGAGGTCAACGTCATCGAGAGGGATGACTCCTCTAGTGCCAAAGAAGTGTGGGACACCTTGGGACAACCGAGTGGAAAATACGACTATATGGTCAAGTACACCGCTCCCGAAAGCTCTCGTATCAGGCTCAAAGATATCCAGCCAACTGGATGGGAAGATACAGTTGAGAGCATAAAAGCTATGCAAAATACAACTGAGGAATCCTCCTACGACAATTCTGCCTGGGAGACAGATTCCAATGATCCTGCTCCACCAGAAATTAGCGTTATTTCTGAAGACAAATCAAGGAAAGTGCCAGACTTTGTGATTCATCGAGGAGTTTGCCGCCAATGGGTTGCTGTCGATGTTCCAAGGATTGTTCATAAGTCAAAGTAATTGCTATCTTTAACCTTTCACCCTGCCCAGGTGAAACGAATGTTTTGATAGGGATCGCTTTCTGTAAATTTCCATCTTTGCTTTGCCCAAAGTGACAGAGTTTTGTCTTATAGGGCTGTAGTTTCAAGAATCTACTTGTTCATTAATAAAATAATGTCGTTCTATAATTTTCGCATTAATTGCTGTTTTCTCTTTTTGCTTTTTCTCAGAAAATGGTAATCCTAAAAAACAATTCAATAATAAAAACAAGCAGTAATAAAAAAATACACTGCACACACTTTTGCATTCTCTCTATCTCTTCTAAACACGAATCATCACGTCATGCAGATTGCTTGTTTTAAACCCCGTTGAAACATACGATCCGATGCCTTCTCCCAACTTTGAGTTCCCGGTATTTGGGGCTGAAGAATAAGTTGACAACGAAATTCCAGAAGAGATCTCCCGATTACTCAGACAAGAGGAAAGGTCCATTGAACCTCACAAAGAGCCGTTGGAAACGGTAAACTTGGGTTCAAAAAAAGAGAGAAAAGAAATCAGGATTGAGGCACTGCTCAGTCCAACTGCCAAAGAGAGTTTGATAAAGCTTCTCAAAGAATTCCCCGATGTATTCTCTTGGTCCTATCAGGACATGCCAGGGTTGGATACCAGCATCATGGAACATCACTTACCGTTAAGATCGAAATGTCCGCCAGTAAAGCAGAGGTTGAGACGCACTCACCCGGACATGGCCATCAAAATCAAAGAGGATGTACAAAAATAGATTGACGCGGGTTTCCTCGCCACATCAGAATATCGTCAATGGTTGCCAATATCGTACCCGTTCCAAAAAAGGACGGAAGGATCAGAATGTGTGTCGATTACAGGGACCTGAACAAGGCAAGTCCAAAGGAAGACTTTCCTTTACCGCACATTGACATGCTGGTTGACAGCACAACAAAGTTCAAAGTTTTCTCCTTCATGGATGGATTCTCGGGCTACAACCAGATTAAAATGGCACCGAGAGACATGGAGAAAATTTCGTTCATTACCCCATGGGGTACCTTTTGTTACAAGGTAATGCCGTTCGGTTTGAAGAACGCTGAGGCAACCTATCAAAGGGCCATGACTACTCTGTTTCATGACATGATACACAAGGAAATTGAGGTATATGTCGATGATATGATTGCAAAATCCAAGACAGAAGAGGAGCATGTGACGACCTGTCAAAACTATTCGAGCGTCTGAGAAAATACAAACTCCGCTTGAATCCCAACAAGTGCACCTTCGGTGTCTGCTCGGGGAAATTCTTAGGGTTCATCGTCAGCCAGAAAGGAATTGAGGTTGATCCTGACAAGGTCAAGGCCATTCAAGAAATGCCTTCTCTGAAAACTGAAAAACAAGTTAGAGGATTCCTGGGACGTTTGAACTACATCTCCAGATTCATATTCCTCATGACTGCCACATGTGCGCCGATTTTCAAGTTACTCAAAAAGAACCAGGACTACGTTTGGACAGAAGATTGCCAAACCGCCTTCGACAGTATTAAGGAATATCTGTTGAATCCTCCGATTCTATCACCTCCAGTGGAAGGAAGACCACTGATCATCTACCTCACAGTCTTGGAAGACTCAATGGGGTGTGTACTTGGCCAACAGGACGAAACCAAAAGGAAAGAGTCTGCCATCTACTATCTAAGCAAGAAGTTCACCGACTGCGAGACTCGGTACACTATGTTTAAGAAAACTTATTGCGCTTTGGCTTGGGCAGCCAAACGTCTTCGCCAGTACATGATCCGTCACACTACTTGGTTGATCTCTGAAATGGATCTAATCAAGTATGTCTTTGAAAAGCCTGCTTTCACGGGAAGGATTGCCCGTTGGCAGATGTTGTTATCAGAATATGACATAGAGTACCACGCTCAGAAATCCGTTAAGGGGAGTGTTTTAGCCGATCATTTGGCTCATCAACCGATTGACGATCAAGAATTAATCGGGTTTGACTTCCCAGACGAAGATGTCATGTATCTAAAAATGAAAGACTGCGATGAACTGCTACCCAGTGAAGGGTCAGAACCAGGTTCCCAGTGGGGACTTATCTTTGACGGAGCAGTTAATCATTATGGAAACGGAATTGGGGCAATAATTGTTACCCCTCAGGGTACCCACATTCCTTTCACTGCTCGACTTACGTTCAAATGTACAAACAACGAGGCCGAATACGAAGCTTGTATTATGGGTCTCAAGGAAGCAATTGATTTAAGGATCAAAAACTTGGACGTATATGGCGACTCAGCCCTGGTTATCAATCAGATAAAAGGAGATTGGAACACATACCAATCAGGACTGATTCCTTACAAAGATTATGAAAGAAGGTTGTTACCTTTCTTCAACAGAATCGAGTTTCATCACATCCCTCATGATGAGAATCACATGGCTGACGCCTTAGCCACTCTCTCTTCTATGATTAGTGTATGTCAATGGACTGACCTACCTAAGATCGATATAATGCGCCTTGAAAGGCCCGCTTACATCTTCATGATTGAAGCAGTCATAGATGACAAACCTTGGTATCACGATATCAAATGCTTCCTTCAAAAATAAGAGTACCCTCCTGGGGCATTAAAAAAGGATAGAAAGACCCTCAGAAGACTAGCAGATAGTTTCTTCCTGAGCGGTGATACTCTCTATAAGATAAATTTTGACATGGTCTTGCTCTGATGCGTAGACAGACCAGAGGCAGACATGCTGATGAAAGAAATTCACGAAGGATCCTTTGGCACTCATGCCAACGGACACACAATGGCGAGAAAAATTCTAAAAGCAGGGTACTATTGGCTGACAATGGAATCCGACTGCTACAAGTACATGAGGAGGTGTTACAAGTGTCAGATATACTCTGACAAAATTCATGTACCGCCAATGTATCTCTAAGTTCTTTCTTCCCCATGGCCTTTTTCCATATGGGGAATCGACATGATTGGTATGATTGAGCCCAAGGCTTCAAACGGACATCGGTTCATTCTGGTAGCCATTGATTACTTCACTAAGTGGGTCGAAGCAGCGTCGTACGCTAATGTAACCCGACAAGTGGTGGTCCGATTTATCAAAAACAATGTCATCTGCCGTTATGGTGTTCCGAGCCAGATCATTACTGATAATGGATCTAACTTGAACAATAAGATGATGAAAGAGTTGTGCGCAGAGTTCAAGATCAAACACCATAACTCATCTCCCTACCGACCCAAGATGAACGAAGCAGTAGAAGCGGATAACAAAAATATCAAGAGGATTGTTCAGAAGATGGTCGTAACCTACAAAGACTGGCACGAGATGTTACCCTTTGCGCTTCACGGTTATCGCACGTCTGTCTGTACTTCAACAGGGGCAACCCCTTTATCTCTAGTTTATTGCATGAAAGCAGTGCTCCCCATCGAAGTAGAGATCCCATCAATCCGGGTATTGATGGAAGCTAAGCTAACAGAAGCTGAATGGTGTCAAAGTTGACACGACGAACTGAATCTGATCGAAGAAAAGCGAATCACGGCAATATGCCATGGTCAGTTGTATCAGCAAAGAATGAAGAAGGCATTCGACAAAAAGGTCCGACCTCGCGTCTTCAGGAAAGGAGACCTCGTGCTCAAGAAGATACAATCATTTCTCACTGATTCTCGGGGCAAATGGACTCCGAATTATGACGGCCCCTATGTGGTCAAGAAAGCTTTCTCAGACGGCGCCTTGAGACTTGCAACCATGGACGAAGAGGAATTTGCCTACTCCACAAACGTTGATGTAGTCAAGAAATACTTCGCCTAAAAAAACGTCTCGGTGGATTGAAACCCCGAAAGGGCGGTCCAGGCAAAAGTTAGAGACAAAATAAAAAAAATCATCCCGGTGGATTGGAAACATCACAGTACAATCCAGGCAAAAGTTAGGGATAATGGCAAGTAACTATGTTCAACAGAGGCAAGTCCTTCAGCAGCAGTTACATCATCGGAGGAAAACTCCAGTCAAGGTCATCTTCGACAGAAGCTCAGGATGTCCCGAATTCAAAGTTGGTAGAAGGATAGTGGTCGTTATGTTTCAACGTAGCCCTCTTCCCTATAAATTACCATTTTCGAACTTTGTAAATACTCTTTGGAATCACGGGTTTGGCTGATCTCCGTCTTATCAATAAAATTTGAGCCCTTGTGCTTCTGAATTGTAATGATTCTTGAAATAAAACAAAAATGAATTTACTTGTAAAACTTTTTCTGCTTTAAAATAAAGATGGCAATTTCTTTTGACTGTTAAACATCAAAAGAACATCAATCGCTTCTCCAGAAGTAAGCGAACTTCAAAGTGCAGGATCAAAGTACTCCTTCTAACCCAGTACGCCTGAATGAAGGGATCAACTGTGTCAGAGACCTTGTTTCGTCTGAGACGCCTCGGCCGAGTTCTTATCTCCTAAGCCCGACCAACATAGTTCCCCGCGAGGACTACTTCTCCTAAGCAAGGTAGAATTGCTACTTTTGGACCAACAGTACTTCTTCGCCCCGCAACGGCCGAGTATCCAGTCGTGTTCATCCTTTAGTTTGTATGTCGCGTCAGTTTTGTCAGCATATACATACATACATCATGCATTATTGATTTGCATTCGCATTCATATTGCATCACTATCACTCTAGTCGGTCTTATCCCTTAGTGATAAAAGTCTTCTCAGTCGAGTTTTCAGTTCTTTCCTTGTCAGGAAACGTCGCGTCTGAACAACCTCTCCTCCAGTTTATTTCTAGATTGAAGTTGGTCCCTTGACCACTTTGATAACTTGAACCTCTGAAAAACCAGAGAGCCCTCAGTCAACATCACTCTTCGCCATTGAAGATGATATCCTTGCTTTCCCGGATTAAGGAAAATCCTGAGAGAAAGCCTCCTAATCAGAGATTCGGTGGTACAACAGTTTTTCTCCAAAAAAACCACTGATGAAAAGGTCATCGGCACCTCAAATTGGATCCCATCATATGGCATTTCTCCGGGAAGATCCCGAGAAAAGTATGATGTAAGACCCCAAACGAAAGCAGTCTTTCAGGAGACTCGTCTTCCCCAGTAGAAACAAATGGCGTCTCCAACAGAGAAGTTTGTGCACCTCTACAACTCAGACGATTGGGCTCCCCAGCAAGTCTGACGTCAACTTTTTCCATCAAATGGCATCTCCCCAGGAAAATTCAGCAAGAAGTTTGAGGAAAACCGCTAAGAATAGCGTCCCTTGTCAATAAAGTTTATTGACAAAAGAAACTAAGACCAGTTCCTTGGTAGGAAACCAGGATCGAGGGGAAGTTTAAATCAGAAACTAAGACCAGTTCCTTGGTAGGAAACCAGGATCGAGGGGAAGTTTAAATCAGAAACTGAGACCAGCTCCTTGGCTGAAGACCAGGATCGAGGGGAAGTTTACCTTTTCTAAGCATCATTGCTTAGCGAAAGAAGATGAATGCGTGAATTACCATTCATAGACGCCGTCAAAATTTCGGATATTCCGATATTTAATCCTTTTGCACCTCGAATGCCCGAATACCTTCGTCATTCACACCTTCGTGTCCAAGAAGATTAAATAGGGGCATCTGTCATACCCCAAATTTTGACCACTAAGATTTCCCATCATTGTGTAAATCATCATCACAATATGGATGTAACTTTATGCCACATCAATCTCCTCAAGGAATTGTTGAACATTCACCACAATCAAAATTAGGGTTTCAAGCCCTCTCTGAGTGCTTAGACAAAGGATCAATCAAGGAATGACATGATCTTCAACTTGTATAACCTCTCAAACATCCACAATGGATCAATAGGACTCCCACTTCAAGGATTAAGCACAAGGCTGCTCCCTTCTAGGTGGATCAAGCTTCAAGATCGCCAGTGTCACCAAATTAGGGTTTTGGTCGACCAGGGCCTCCAGATGGAAATTTTCATCTGGGCATGAGCCAATGCTTCAAAGCATATCCTAATATACTCCATGGAACCTCATGGACCCAATCATCAAATCAATTTAGCCTCAAGGGATGCATACATAAAAAATCAGGAATTAGGGTTTCTTGACCTAATTCACCCCTAAGTTGACTTTTGGGACAAATCATGAACCAAGACCTCAAGAAATGATTTGAGGGTCTCTAATATACCATATTGATCCATTTGGAACAATGGATTGATCCAAGAAGCTTGAGCAACAAGTTTCAATTTCATCTGAACCACAGTTAGGGTTTTACGAGAAAAGTCAACTGTAACTTTGACTTTTGACTAGGACATGCTCCCAAGCCCTAAGACATGATTCAATACACCCTATAACACCCATGGAACATGTCCATCAAGTTTGATTTAGGTCAAGGATATGATTTCATAGAGGATCGCACAGTTTGGAATTCATCGAATAAAAAGTCAACTGTGCACAAAAGTCAACTTTGAGTTTTTGAGATTTTTCACAAAAATGGATTTTTAACCCTAAAATGATGTTAATGTATGATTTGAATCATCATTCATCAATAAAAATCAAAGAAAGTGGGTTAACTTGTAAAAGGGGTAACCATAAAAACTTAGAAAATTTTCTAAGTTATGAAATAAAGTGACAAAGGTACCAACTTTGGAGGATCATAACTCCTAAACCACGAAGCCACTTTTCCCCATCCAAAGCTTGATTTGTAGATCTCATTGACCTCTAAAAAAGCTTCATACTGATCTATGTCCAAATTCCTCATGGATTTTGAGTTATGGAGTGGTCAAAATAAGAAAAGTCACTTTGTTCCAACACTTAGTGAAAATTTCACTAAGTCAGAATCTGCCTTACTTTTTTCCAAATGTAGGGGGATTTTTCACTTGGATCCAAAAGGTATCAAAACCAAATGTGATCAGACAGTTGTTGTATCATATAAGGGTTTTCCAAAATGGCCAAGAACATCACCAAATTCAATTTGAGCTTTGAGATATGGTAGTGGCAAGATGCCTTGCTGAAATCTGCCAAGGCAAGGCAGATTTTTGCACTTTTGGCCGATTTGCCAAAATCAGCCAATTCCAAGCCTTGTCATCACTTTGGACACATCTGAGGATTGAATCTAAAGGGGACAATCACTGAGCCAAGCCTCCAAAGTCCTTGGAACAAGAAATAGCATGCCAAACCTAGAATTGCCTAAAATAGGGACAAGACTCCAATTTTGGATTGGAGCATTCAATGGAAGCACCAAGATGGCATGGACTGAGCTATTAGCAACTGAATTCAGTCAAGACTTATCCAAGACCAAGGGGACCAGCAGCCTGTGCCCTAACCTCTAGTCAATGGCTAGAGGAGACTTGGATTTTCATTTGCCAACATTGGCTAACCCTACTCAGCAGTTGCCATTCACTATTCCTTGCAAAACAAACTTGCTCTACTATAAATAGAGCTCAATTGTGATCAGTTTAAGTACACCAAAGGCCTACAACACTTGCCTTTCTCAAAATCCACTTCTCACTCTAAAAAATGCCTTTCTTAGCAAGTCACTATCGAGTTTTTCAGTAGAGAGCAATTCCACTCAAACCAACCACCCACACACCTCACATACATCATATGCGAGTTGATCAAACACTTAAACAACATCTGGAACACTGATTTCTCAGAATCACCAGTCAATTGCTCAAGGTTTTAACCAAGTTGCAGTTGAGATGCCATGAAGTGATCCAGCCAATTTCCATCAAGTCCAAGTATTCAAACACACTCCATAGGGTGTAGGGAAGCTGTTCAGATCATCACAACTCATCTGTAACACCTCCAACTCAGAAATCACTTTGAACTTGCTGCCACGACCTAGAGGTAAGCCTAAACTTGGTCATTTCTCAATCTATGCATATTTCCTCGCACAATACTTTTGCCAAATGTTCATAATCATGCATGGAATGTTTCCCCTCAATTAATTGCTTTGTTTGAATCGTGTATCAAAATTCTCAACCTTCATGCAGAAATTAGGGTTCTTGAGGTTTTGTCTTGATTTTTTATTCCATGTTTAATATAAATGAAATTAAATACCATAGACATGATCGTGAGGTTGAGACAAGCAGATTGGTATATGGATTGCATGATATAATCAAGTATTCAGTGAGATTGGAGATAAAATGCAAATCTGGGCAAAACCCAGAACACGCGCGTGTTCTTGGGGTGTTCTTGGCGCCCTTTTTGAAAATTTAAATATTTGAATTTTGTGATTTTATTTAATTGATTCAAAAATTAATTTCTCTCTGAGTTTTAATGATTTTGAGTTGATTCTTTTTTTAATAATTCACAAAAATGTTAAAATATTTTATTTTCCCAAAAAATCCCAAAAATATTATTTATGTCATATAATTGATATTTTTGCAAAGAATTAATGTTTTAATTGTTTTTGACATTTAATATATTTTTTCCTTATTGATTTTGCAAATTTTAATGATTTCTAATCATTTTGTAGGGCAAAACTTGATTTATGAAGCATTAATCCAAGATCACAACTTATTTTCCACATGTTAAACAATTTTGATCATTTTAATTGAATATTTTATTCAATTAAAACACATTTTGAAAACAAATTAGGGTTTTTGATTAATTCAACCCTCATAAATCATTTTCAAAACCTTTTGGGCCTCTTGAGAGAGTTTAAGACCCAAACCCCCTTGTACAAACAATTTTGGGTCTCACTTATTGTATAAGTCCCTCTGTACAAGTAAGCGGGGCGATCGTCGCCTTTGAAAAATCAATTGGGCCTCTCCTCGAGCTATAAGACCCATTCAAAACTCTTTGGGCCTCTAATAGAGTGTAAGACCCAATCCCCTTTTAACCAAAACAACTTTGGGCCTCAGATATTGTATAAGCCCCTTTGCATTAAAAGAAAATCTCGACGTGATCGCCATTTCAAACAAAAAATCATCTGGGCCTACCCTCATGTTATAAGCCCCACTCTTTTTTTAAACCTTTTGGGCCTCTTGAGAGAGTGTTAGACCCATCCCTTTGTACAACAAACAATTTTTGGGCCTCAGTCACTCGTATAAGTCCCTCTGTACAAATTCAACAGTGCGATCACTGATAAAACCCTGGGCCTCTCCTTGAGCTGTAAGCCCCAAATCTTTCTTTTTCAAAGCACTCTCTCCTTTGATTTTTGAATTATACTGTTGTTTTCAATCTTTCTTTGTTGAACAACTAACCAAACAGCATGGAAGCTCTACAACCAAGTAAGTGTGTATCCGCTTACATTTACCGCTTTCATATACATATAACTGTATTGTGGGGCTGTTTCGCTGTAAGTCTTCTTTCATAAACTCATATCGACTGTGTAATAATAGTATAGATATTTAGAGTTTCCTCGACAACTACGTCTAGCATTAAGCCCGTTGATCACTCTTAAATAGTCAAAACTAGATCCCCATAGGATTACCAGAGACAGTCTTCCCTCCTCTTGGGGTTAAACAATATGGAGATGTGAAAGGCAGATTCTTTTTGAACCCTTTCTCAGACTGTCACTCGTAGAAGTTGTCAAAGAAACTCTACTCCCCAGAGATGATCTCTTCTCCGTGAATTGCATCCCTTGAGTTTCTTCCAAATTCTCGAACGTTCCTGGCTTGATCTATTCTTTGTGAATAGCCTGTCTTGAACTTCTCGGAGTTTGGGGAGCCACAGGCTTCTTAAAAGCACCCTTAGGAATTTTCAAGAAACTCTACTCCCTAGAGATGATCTCTTCTCCGTGAATTGAATCCCTTGAGTTTCTTCCAAATTCTCGGACTTTCCTGGCTTGATCTATTCTTTGTGAATAGCCTGTCTTGAACTTCTCGGGGTTTGGGGACCCACAGGCTTCCTAAAAGCATCCCTGCCTCCTCTTGGGCATTGTACAAGGACCCGTCGGATTCTTAGAAGTATTCACAGCCTCCTCTTAGGCTTCGTATAAATGATTTCTTCCTCTGGGAATGATAGCCTCCTCTTGGGCTTAGTACAAATTGTCATTAGGCTTCTTAAAAGTTTCCAGCCTCCTCTTGGGCTTCATACAAATTGTCCCGACGACCTCCTAAAGGTATAGGAACAGAAATCAGTCATCTTAATAGAACAGTCTTTCCAAGAGTCTACTACTATTTCTCAAAGCATAGTACAAAAGATGAAACTCTAGACTTGGACAGTCTAATTTCCTTGAGTCTCAAAGACATTCTCAAGCACCCTTCAAGAATAGGAAGGAACCCCGTAGACTCGGACAGTCTCAATACCCTTTGGATTTCCCATTTCCTCAAAGAAAAGGAAATATCCCTGATCCTCTAATCAAAATCCTTGAGTACATCGTTACTCATATAAGAACTGATTTTCTCTTTGAACCCATATACTGGTCACTCAACTGAAACAATACCCTCTTTCACCTCCATCTCGGGCTTTGTACGAGATACAAAAAGGTTCTTATTAAATCAACACTTTAGCCTCCATCTCGGGCTTCGTACGAGATACTAAAAGACTCACTTGTTGAGTCAAACACCTTTTAGCCTCCGTTTTGGGCTTTGTACAAGACGCAAATCACTCCCTTGTTGAGTATAAAACAACCCTTTTAGCCTCTTTCTCGGGCTTTGTACGAGACACATAAAAACACCCTCTTGTTGGGTCAATAGCCTCCTCTTAGGCTTTGTATAAGAAAACCACTGGTTGATCCAATCAACCTTTTAGCATCAAAGTTGTGCCTCGTTCACAGTACACAAACAACAACAACTCCTTCCCCTTCATCTAATCGCTGTAAGCGGCAAGCCTCTGGATCATCTACATCCATGCCACTGTCCCTCTTTTAGCATGAGAAATTCCTAAGGAAAGATGGCATTGCTCTACACTGAGTTAAAGTCTTCTCCTTTGGGTTGGAAATCCCCTATAAAGGAAACTATGGCATTGCCGGATTCACACATCCCGGTTAAAGTAATGCTCCTTTATAAACAGTTGTGACAGACAAACCACTCTTTAGAGGTGACAAATTCTCTCTAAAGTCAAACACTTTTAGCTTCACATCTTGGGCTTCGAACAAGATACAAATAGACCCTTCAGCTTCATGTCTTGGGCTTTGAACAAGACACCAAAACACCATTTCCTCCCGTAGAATAGGAGGAACTACGATCGCTCTGATTTCCCTGTTTTGGAAAAACGGGAATACGTAGGCATAAGATTGAAAGAAAAATCTTAGCGAGCACACTAAACACAAACCCAAAATCCCGTATATCAGTCAAAACATCCTAGTCTGTATTCCACGCTAAAAGTTTAAAATCCCTGAAAATAACCTAAGAGAGGCCCCCCCACATTGATAGCATCCGTAACCTAACAGACCGCTGTTTAAACTCAGTATGCAAGCAGGGTTAATTGGAGACATCTATTTCCCTTCCTTAGTCTGCTCACAATAGGATAAAAAATGAATCGACCTGTAGTAACCCCCAAGGAGCGACAATGCTTAAGAAACACGTCCAGTTTCGCTCGCTACAGTCATGTTGTTGAGTTTGGAGTTTAACAACACCACTTCATCCGCCCAATCAGAGATTGTTCCCAAATGATTTAGTCTTTCATCACAAATTTGAGAAATAAGATTCTGCTGATCTTGTCCTAATTTACACAGTTCAGCACTTCGAATGCATACCTCCTTATATGAGGCAGCAAGGTCACCAGGGTTGAGATTTCCAATATCTGAATCCTTGCCAGAATCATAAACTCTAGTGAGTGCAGACATCTTTTTAGCAGACTCTCCATCGCTTGAGGATTCATCCTCAGACCACGAGGTGGATAGACCTTTTCTCTCCTTCTTGTGGAAGGTGGGACATTCACCTCTTGTGTGTCCAAAACCCCCACACTCAAAGCATTGAATTCCCCTCCTCAGTTTAGTTTCTTATCATAGCTAGGTCTTCTTCCAAAGTTTCTCGTTCTATAGATATCGGAAGTCTGGGCCTTGACATTGTTCTTAGACTTCTCATCTAGTTTCTACACCACTTGGTGATACTTTTTTTCAAGAAACTCCACAACTTTGGACAGGTCCTCATTGGAGTCACCTTCTTCTTGGTTAGTCACTAAGGCCAGACTTTTCTTCTTTTCATCCTTCTAACTAATAGCCATCTCAAAAGTTTGAAGTGACTCCATAAGCTCATCTACTTTCATAGTAGTTATATTCTGAGCTTCTTTTATAGCCGTCACCTTCATATCAAATCTCTGGGGAAGAGACCTTAGAATTTTCTGAACCAACTTGGCTTCAGGAATTTTCTCTCCAAGGTCACTAGATGTGTTGGTAATATCAACAATGTTCATGTGAAATTCATGTATACTTTCATCATCTTTCATCCTCAAGTTCTCAAACTTAATGGTGAGAAGCTGAAGTCTTGATGATTTAACTCGAGAGGTTCCTTCATGAGTAGTCTTCAAGATTTCCCAAGCATCCTTTGCAACAGTGCAGTTCTTGATGATTCTGAAGATGTTCTTGTCCACACCATTGAACAAGGCATTCAAGGCTTTGGAGTTTCCTTGAGCAAGCTTATCATCTTCATCATCCTAGTCTTCCTCAGGTTTCAGCTCATCAGTGAGCTTCCCATCTTTGTCTTTGGTCTTTGGTGGATCTGATCCTTTAACCACAGACTTCCAAGCTTTTCCATTCATGGACTTGATAAACGCCACCATGCGCACTTTCCAATATTCATAATTGGAACTGTCAAGTATGGGTGGTCTATTTATTTAGAATTTCTCCTTCTTTATCCATCGAACCAGAAAGTATCGTCCCTGAATCTCACCCAGATACAGAGCAGGATGCCTGCTCTGATACCAATTGAAATTATGGTTAAGCAGATCATAAAGATGTCGTATGGGATGTCGAGACACTTGATCTCTGCTCCACACAAGGATAATGAAGAACAGAATAAACAGCAGAAAGAAAACAACACACAAGAATTGTTAACCCAGTTCGGTGATCAACAACACCTACGTCTGGGGGCTACCAAGCCAGGAATGAAATCAACTAAGTAGAATTGGTTCTAAGCTAAACTCCAACGTTTACAACTTAGGACCTAGAAACTACCCTTCCAAGATTTCTACCTAAGACACTCCTAGGTATGAGACCCTTCTCAATTCCCTTTCAACTACAGTAGTGACTGAAAAATTAAAACTCAATAAACTATCATACTCAGGTATTCACACAATACAAGAGAGGCTCACACAAGTACAAACCCTAGTACTCTATAACTGCTGTAAACTTCCACACCTATTTTAGGTTAAATCCAGCCTATTTATATTGCAAAACAGAACTGGATTTGGGCCTCAAAATTACAGCAATCCAGCTCCACAGAATCTGCGACCTATTCTTCTTTAGAATAGTTTCGTCAATCCTAAGTTTCCAAAAATGCCTCCTTACATGGAAGCGCATATTCTTTTTAGAATCAGAATCCTTGATCCCTCAATCTCAGATGCCACCTAGGACCAAATCATATTCTAACACACCTGGAAAACATAAACAGTTATTTCAAACTGTAACAGACAATGATGTCGAATCAATATGATATGACATCTTGTCAGACACTTTAACCTGCAGTTAGTTCATCATGTCAGGACATCTTGTCCAACATCTATCTGCTAAGTTAGTTTTACCAAAATTGATCCCAAAATCAAAGGCTTGGACTCATTAGCTCATATTGAATTGGCGAAGGAGGCGTGGGATATTCTTGTCAAGTACTATGAAGGAGGCAAAAAAGTTAAGGTTGTCAAGTTGCAAACTTTGCGGGGACAATATGAATTGTTGTTAATAGGAGAAGATGAAAAAATTGCAGGATATGTGTCAAAAGTGTAGAAACTCATCCATCTCATGAAGGGTTGTGGTGAAACCCTAACTGATAAGATGATAGTTGAGAAGATAATGTGTGCAATGACCTCTAACTTTGATCACATTATCGTAGCTATTCAAGAATCCAACAATCTTAAAACCTTAAAACTGGAAAATTTGGTTGGTTCATTGGAAGCACATGAGATTAGGATTGTCGAAAGGAAAGGAGTTCAAGACTCGATACAAGCACTACAGGCGCAATCGTGGAAGAAGAATGGTGGTTCCAACAAGTTCAAAGGCAAAATCGACAAGACTCGGGGCAAGAAGTCTTGGTCGAATCCTCACAAGAATAAGATTGATGATAGAACTTCTGAATCCTCGAAAAGAGGAGAATGAAATTCCTATCAGAAAGACAAAGTAGAGAAAAAAGGTGTGCAGTGCTATAACTGTGAAAAGTATGGTCATTTGGCCACACATTGTTGGTACAGGAAAGACAAGGGTTCGACAAAAGGCAAGGACAAATGAGCGAACCTTGCACGTCAAGATACAGATGGTTCTGATGATATGGTGGTTATGGCTGCAGTTACAGATGACCATGTTGAATCTAAGATCTGGTTCCTCGACTCAGGATGTTCGAATCATATGACTGGTAAAAAAGCATGGTTAGTTGATTTCGATGAGTCGAAGAAGAGTAAAGTGAAACTTGCTGATAATAGCTCGTTTCCAGTAAAAGGTACTGGCAGCAGAGTTATTCAAATGAGTAATGGAGCAAAAACCTTGATCAAAGATGTACTCGATGTCCATGGAATGAAGTGCAATTTGCTAAGTGTTGGACAACTGGTCGAAAAGGGGTTCTCATTGGTTATGAAAGATGGAGCCTTAGAACTTTTCGACATCCAGAATAACTTGGTCTTGAAATCTCCTCTGTCGAAGAATAAAACATTTAAGACCATGATTAGTTCAACTGAGGTACAATGTCTGAAAATAGTTGTCGACCACAAGAATAGTTGGTTGTGGCATCTGAGGTTTGGCCATCTGAACTTTTGGTCGCTAAATCAACTGATCACTCAAAATATGGTAACTGGTATACCAAGTCTTGAGATGCTCGACAAAATCTAAGAAGGATGTCCAACCATTTAGAATGATCATCGCTTGACTCTGATTTTTACGCTAACAAGTGTATGTGGAAGAAAGAGCTTCCATTTGAGGGGAGATGTTGAAAAAGAATTACAAGTGTGAGTAGTGTGGATAATAGTCCAACATTGGATAGGAATGTGGTGACTTGAGCATTTATAAGAACCCACCCACATATTACCTTAAGGTTTTGGGTGAATATGTGGTGTCTCTGTCACTTGTGTTGCTCCTGGCCCAATGTTGATACTCCTTCTCATGCCCCAACAATCTCATCTATAAACAGGGAGGTACCCTACTATTGTAAGAAGTGTGGAATAAGAGAAATTCAGTAAGAATAAACGCATAGTGATTGTCTGCAGAATTTGATCCATCTTCTTCCCTTTATCCTAAAACGCGGATTTCTCTTTTCTTCCCTAATTCACTTTCACAAATTTATTTTCTTCTCAAATCATTGTGTGGCAGAATCATCTTGCAACAAATGAGTGGTTGAATCACTCAAGTGAAGAGTGAGTTACGTAGCGGAATGATCAATAAAAAGAATGATTCTCGTTCAATTAAGATTGATTCAGATTATCTCCAAGATTGGGGTTAATTTAAACATTTGGTATTTAGAGCACTGACTGTGATTCTGAGAAGCATGGTGCAATGACTTCTCATCCAAACGAGAATTTTTTTAGCAAATCTTCCAATCTGGAATGGTATGAATTATGAGAATTAATGTAATAGATGAAGGTTGTCTTCTGTTTTCAAGATCTTTAGGATCTTGGGAAGAATGGAGTAACACTAATTGGAGAGAATGCTACATATGAACAAAAGGTTGCACACAACGATTTGAAGAAGAAAGATTTTAAAGCTCTCTTTAAAATCCATCAATGTGTTGATCCATACAACTTTGAGAAAGTTGGGGATATAGACTCAGCAAAGGAGACATGGGACATCCTGGAGAAATCATTTGGAGGCGCTGAGAAGGTGGAAGAGGTGAGGTTACAAACTCATAAAAGAACCTATGGTTTGTTTCAGATGGAAAAAGTGAAAGCATCGCTGATTTCTTCATTAGGGTAAAAAGACTGGTAAATCAAATCAAGATGTGTGGAGAAGTGTTGACATCAAGATCAGTAGTTACAAATATCTTGAGGTCGTTGACTTCAAAATTTGATCATGTAGTATTAGCCATAGAAGAATCAAAGGATTTGTCAAGCATGGCAAAAGAAGAGCTTCCAGGGACGCTTGAATCTCATGAACAAAGAATGGATAAAAGATCTACAAGCAAGACAAAGAGTGATGTAGCTCTGCAGGCCCATTCAGCAAAAGAAAAGAAAGACAAAGGGAGATGGAATGGTAACAAATGTAGGGGAAGTTACAACAATTCAAATGGTAGATGAAACCAACAATAAGGTATTTCATCAAATCAGAGACAATCTTCAAACCAAAGCAAACACATAGGTGATGTTGCGGATAGAGGAAGAGGTGATGGAAAAAAACTTGATAAAAACCATATCCAGTGTTACAACTGTTAGAAGTATGGACATTATGCAAGTCAATGTCAAGGAGGCAAGAAAGGAAATCAATAAAGTGATGTAAGACTTGCAAAACATGAAGAAGAAAGGATGTTGCTGATGGTCACAACGAAATATGAAGAAAGATTCAAGGACCAATGGTACTTATACACAAGATGCTCATCACACATGACTAGAAGGAAAGATTTGTTTATCAACATGAGTTCCTCGATGAAAAACAAGGTAAATTTTGCAAATGACAATACCTTGTCTGTATAAGGTATTGGTGATGTTTTGATTATGAGGAAAGTTGGTAAAAGTTTAGTAATTTCCATTATACTATACATACCAGGCACAAGCATGTTGGAACAAAAGTGTTCATATCCCTTGGGTTTTGATGATAACAAAGTACTTAGAATTCAACTTTTAATTGACCCTATTAAAATCATATGTGGATAAGCAATGTAACTCAAATTTTGATTGATTAGAATCTGATGACTCTGAACATGTTCATCAGCCTCTGAAGGATCAGACTTGGTTCATGGTATTCCGGCCTTTGGTGACAGCTTAGATTCTGAAGACCTCAGCTAAAGGTTCTCAGCCTCTGATCCATACTTTGTACTAAAAGCATACTAGTCTTGTCAAAACACCGGATTTATGGAGAGAGTCAATGAGGGTTTCGTTTTGCAAGGCTCAAGGAATAGTGATGTGACCTCTTTAGTATGTTCTACCTTTTGGTAGATACCTAGTACTTCAAAAGATGGTGCAAATAATGCTTTTATTCACTGGACAATGTCTCTAACCAGACACATCATCCAACGTCTCTCTTAGTATGCTTCTTCACGAAGAAAATCTCTTATGCTGATCCCTTCCAACAAATCTTTCTATGCCTCTATAAAAGGAAGTTGAAGATTTGAAAGAAGTGGACATCACTACATCAGAACAACTTGAGCATAGTTTTGAACTATTTTTTATAATTGTTAATGCATAAGGTCTTAAGTTTCTTATCTTTGTATATCTTATAAATCTTACGGGTTTAAAACCTTTGTGGTTATTGCATAACTACTATACTTTTAATTGTGTATCAAAGTATAGTTGTTATCTTTTCTACTACACTATTTGTTTAAAGTAGAGGAAATCTCTTGCATGTGTGCTTGAGTAGTGAAGACTCTTGTCGATGTGCTTGAGCAGTGAAGTCTCTTTCTAGTGTGATTGAGCAACAGTCTCTTACTAGGTTGCTTGAGTGAAAGTCTCTTTCTGGATTGATTAAGCAATGAAGTCTCTTGCTAGTTTACTTCAGCAAAGTGTAATCAGCTTGATTATAGTGAAAAGATCTTATTGAGGCAAGGGGACTGGACTACTCTCAGTTTAGGAGATGAACCAGGATAAACTTTGTGTGATTTTTTGCTTATTGCTTCCTATTCATATTCTTTCTGTTGCTATCATTTAATCTCATATCAGACTTTGAACTTTGCTCAGATTCTGAAGTTTCTTTTTAGAAGAAAAACATTTCTTGTAATACATAATTCAACCCCCACCCCTTCTATTGTATATTTTTCTCACCTTTAGTTGGTATCAGAGCTAGGTATGTACTTTTACACTTAACACTGGTGCGGAAAAGATCTTGAGAAAATTATAGCTTCTATCATGCCTGATAGTTCTGAAGTAACTAGTCATGTTGGTTCTCCTCGTGGTAATAATAACCATGATCAAAGTAAAAAATTTGGTTAAAGCAACTATATTGCTATACCACCAACGGTCAGTGGAGACTCCACTGAATTTGAATGGTGTAAGAGCAAGAAGTACACTCACATCATTAGTCTGGATGATGAATTATGGGATATCTTGGAAGATGGAATTAACATTCAAGTCAATGGGGTTGGAATTGTCTCTGACAGAAAGCCTCTCACTCGTGCTCATAAAAGATATACAGAAAATACCATAGAGTGAGAGGAATTCTTGTTGATACCTTGCCTCATTCTGAGTACATAAATATTATTGATAATTCAACTGCCAAAACTATCTTTAAATCTTTATGTGCTACCTATGAAGGTAATCAACAAGTACAAAAATCTAAATCAAATCTTCTGGTTCAACAATATGAGTTGTTCATAATGAAAAATAATGAGAACATTGAAATTAAGTTCTCAAGATTTCATGTTCTTGTGTCTGAACTTCAGGTCTTAAACTAGAGCTACACAAGTAAGTAAATATTTAAACACCTTTAGTATTGAGAGTCTGATTAGAAATCTCCAAAGTCATGAGAAATCTTCTCAGACTAGGAAGCATAAAGAAGCCACTCACGATGAAGCTTCTAATGAAGAATTTGATGATTATGAAATGGATTTTATCATTAAAAGATTTTAACACTTGGCCAAGAAGAAGAAAAAATTCTCTGGTAAAAGAGATGGCTTCAAAAGGGTCAAGCTCTGGAAGTGATAAAGATGATAAGGATGGTTGTTACAACTGCAAGAAGCATGGTCATTTCATTGATGAATGTCCTGATCTTCAACACTTTCAGAGGAACAACTTCAGAAGCAAGTTCAAGAAAATTTCCATGGCAACACGGGAAGAACTTGGTGATGAAGGAGAAGATGATGAAGCCAGTCTTTCTTCGATGGCCTCAACACTTTCAGACTCATAATCAGAAGTTGGTTCTGACTCAAAGTCAGAGGATATATAAGAGGTACTTTCTAAACTTTCTAAATCTGATTTAAGTACACTGTGTCATGATATTATGGAAAGATTCCAGCAGAAAGACAAACACATGAAAATATTAAAGAAGTAATATGATCTTTTAAGAGATGAGCTAAATCTCTAAAGATAAAATTGAAAAAATTGAAAGAGATCAAATTTCTTTAATAAAAATATGTCTGACAAAACTCTAGATAAAAATAAATTAGCTCTTCAAGAGTTTATCATATCTGGGCTTGAAAGAACCAAACTTGCTTCCATGATCTATGGAGTAAGTAAGACCAAAGGAGTAGGTCTTGGTTATAATTAGAAACCTTATAATCCAAGAACTGGTATCTTGATAAAACCATCAGATCCTTCTTTTTCAAGCAGTGCTCAAAAAGGGCTGAATGCTTACTTTATGCTTGTTGCTAAAAATGGAAAAATGAATGAACTAATCAGAATCTGTGATAAATAAATCACGAGTTCTAAATCAATCAAGATCTCAGAACCAAAGGTTAAAATTTCAAAGTAAACTAGAACCTAAGACTCTCAAGTTAGAGGTTTTGAAGAATTCATAACTCAAGGTTGTTGAATCAAAGGTTCCAAGAGGTTCAGAAGTCAAGCTCAAGACCTATCCAAGACAAAATCTTTATAGACAAAAATTCAGAAATTAGTCTAGACCTTACTATAAGGGTAAGTCTCAAATCAAGAGGAAACCCTGTAAAACTAACCTCAGAGGACCCATAAGATTATGGGTACCAAAGAATGATATTGTTTTTGCTGCAGATATGCTAAAGGGAAAGAGAAAAGTAATATTTGCTTCAGGACAGTGGTTGCTTACATCCTACAACAAGAAGAAGGCCTACATTCCAACTCTGAAGGAGGAATGAAATGTGGAATTCGGAAGAAACCAGTGAGACAAGATTACTGGTGCTAGGAAGACTGATGTATTCATGTATTGAACTGGTGCTTCAGACTCTTTGTTATATCTATGAAGTTTATCCATTTATTTTGGGAAGTTTTAGAAGACTTCTATTAGATTTTAGAAGAGCATTGTTAGAACAATTTGTTCCTCGCGGACAATTTCAAAAGCTGATCTAAAACTGCATAAAGAAAGGTATGGCTATCTTTGTGTCTTTATGCAACATTTTCTAATCCTAACATTTTACGAAAGAACTTCATGTTTACGAAAGAAGAATTACACTTCACTGTGATAATTCTACTTCTATCATATGTGAAAACAATCTTAATCTATATCAACGTTTGATGATGTCCAGAAGCTACTTTAATCAAAAGCTCTGAATCATCTTTTGATGAATAAATATCCTTTTAAGCATCTTAGCCTTTGATACTATGAATAAGATTAACTGCCTCTGATATGCACACAAATGGACATATCGTGGTAACTGCCTCTGGCATATGTCCTCTTACAGTCATAAATTTGAAACATCTTCTGACACGTGGATTGTAACTGTTGAGTAAAAACTCCTCATTTCTTGGCTATGTGTCTTTATTACTTGGCTTTGTGGTTTCTTTTTGTCTTTATGTCCTGTTTTGTTTCAAATTCCTTTTTCACTCAAAACACTCTTTTTATATCAGAAGCACACATATCACTCTCCCACTTCCCACACTTTTTCTTTCTATAACCTCCTCTGAAAAACCCCTTTTCAAAAGAACCCTAGAAACCCTAAAAGCTCCTTTCAACAATGGCGCCCTCATCAACTGCTCAACATGCACACACGATCTTCAAATATGGAAAAAGTATGACTATCAAGCCCAAATCCATGGATTTAAATCACGATGATCTAAAGTTGTTGGTGGAACAAATTGTTGATTTTGACTCATTCAATCGAAATTTGTATGATCTTTGGTGCTACTTCAGAGTACAAGAGTGGTCTTTATTCTTTGAGATGTTGAATGGACAAACTTACCCTTGTAACGCCCTAGTCAGTTTTGTCTTTTTAATTTATTGAGTCGTTTTCGATTATTTTATTATTATTTTATTTTATTTATGACTTTTATGTGAAAATATGTTATTTTTCATCGTGATTATATTTTGTCGCGTTTTGGGAACATTTGCGAGATATTTGAGTGTAGGGGTATTTTGGGCATTTTGATTTATTTTGGTTGAGTTAGAATATAAATAGAAAGAAAAAGAGAGAAAATAGGAAGGAGAAGAAGAAAAAGGAGAGAAAGAAGAAAAGAGAGAAAAAAAACTTGAGAAAAAAGAAATCAATCTCCCGACTTTTCTACACGCGATTTTATCGGGTAAGGGTGCGAAACTCGATTATCTTATCATTGTGTATGATTATGTATGTGTGTTTGCATGTTGTATTGCTTTTTTCCATAGTTTTTCGGTTATAGGTCGAAAACGCGGAAACGAGTAGAAATCGATGTTTTCACGGACGAAAATTGATACGAATCTTGTAGTGTGATCATGTGATATGTATGAATAATTGTTGAGGTTTGTGTGGCTATTGGAAATGGTTTGGTGGGGAAAAATGGGGTTTTTGGGGTTATGGAACAGTGTCACACGTAGCAGAATTTTCTACATCTGGTGTGAAGCGCCGGCCGATTTTCTTGTTTCGCCGGGCGATTCGTGATTTCGCCGGGCGGTTTTGGAGAGACGCAGAGGTTACAAGTTCCTGACTCTATTGAGTCATTTTGGTAGAAATGGTGACGCCTCTGCTTCGCCAGGCGAAGTAGCGGCGAAGGGCAAGTGTTGTGCGGTTTAATTGTTTCGCCGGGCGGTTCTTAGGATTTTTCACACTTTTATTTTCTTTTTAATTCCATAACTTTTGATCTGGTTATCCATTTTGAACGTTCTTTATATAGTTGGAAAGCTTATGAAATGTTCTTGCTTATGATGATGGTTTTGAGATTGTTGGCCGATTAAATTAGGTCGGGAATTAGAAAATATGTTGTTTTGTCGACTTTTGTCGTTTCAATTGTGTGAACTTGAAGTGTATATGCAATATGCTGTTGGTGTGGATATTGTATGACCTGTGTACTGTTGTGGGATGAAATTGCATGAAATACATATTGTGATGATGATTGGTGGCCTTAGGACAAGAAAGTGAAATGTGTGGTAATTGATAATTATATGCAGGATTATGGATGTGTATCTGTGTGCATTTTGAATGTCATGAGTCCTTGTATGCCAAGCATCATGATATGCATTGTTGTGACGTCCTGAGTGACGGTTTGGATTCCAGAGGGAATATGCTATAACATCGTGAGCCTTAAAAATAAGAGGTATGAATAGCCTTAAAAATAAGAGGACCGAAAGCGATGGTTATAGACGATCGTGTGCCCATGTGGGGTGTGAGCGATCGGTTCGTGTACCCGTGTGAGGTGTGAGCGATCCATAAACGTCGTGTGCCCGTGTGGGGTATGAGCGACGGGGAACATCGTATGCCCGACGGGGAGTTACAGTGATGTAACGAGCGCTGATTCCAGCAGAGTTCCTGAGTGAACTAGTGATGAGAAACATTGGAAGTCGGTACCGCATGTGCATATGCATAGAGTCGTGCTGTCGGTCTCTTGCATTTGCATAAATCATTAATGGTTGTTTATGTGTGGAATTATGGATAAATTGATATATGGATATGTGTTGGTGATACTTGTATTGTGTGTGGTTAGTATACCTTGGTGATGTATGATTTGTGGTGAGAACCGTATATATGTGTATTTTTGTGTTATATATAATTGTATGCAATTGTATTATGATTGTTTTTCTCACCCTTCTGCTGTTTTAAAATGCTCTATGAGGCATTGCAGATTAGAGTTACTGGAGGTCTTTTTGTGAAGCTTAGGACTTCATTCTTTTGTCGGTCGGCTCTGATATGTGACACCGGGTAGTTAGGGAGACCGTTTGTGATTATTGTGTATTACGTATATACATCTTTTGGCTTGTGCATGTATAACTTGATGTATGACAAAATTTTCATGTGATATATATATATATATATATATATATATATATGATATTCAGTTTTAGATTTTCCGTTTTTATTCTAAAATCTGAATTGTGGGTGTAAGGAACTGAGTTCCTTTGTTGATTGCTACCCCACTTTTGCATATCTTTATGAGCAGGTGTTGTATGATTTGTTTCAATAAAATGTGATTCTCCCCGTCTATGCCATGATAATTTAAATACACTCTGATGAAATTTTGAATTTTCTTTTACTGCTTTATTTAATTGGGGGTATAGATTGGGGGTGTTACATTATGTGGTATTAGAGCCAGTTTGTGTTAGTCCGTGCCAGTCCGTGTCAGTTGTGTCAGTCCTTGTTGGTCGTTGTGGTTGGGTGAGCTGTTTGTTTAACCATAGTTTCTGTTATTGGAAATAAATAGAATATGGCTGGTAGGAATAATGCTGCTTTGGCTGCTGCGATGCAGGCAATGGCTCGTGCTGTGCAGGGTGCACCTAATGCTGCAGGTAATGATGAGTTCAGGAAGAACAAACCGCCTGTCTTTAAGGGAAGATATGATCCTGATGGTGCACAGATTTGGCTGAAAGAGATTGGAAGGATTTTCCGAGTGATGGATTGTGCTGAGGATCAGAAGGTGAGACTGGGTACTCACATGTTACTGGAAGAAGCTGATGATTAGTGGGTTAGTACTCATCGTGTGTTGGAAGCTGCAGAGGAGGAGATCACTTGGGCTGTGTTTAGTATGGAGTTTCTGAGGAGGTATTTTCCTGAAGATGTAAGAGGAAAGAAGGAAATTGAGTTCTTGGAGTTAAAATAAGGTAATATGTCTGTTGTTGATTATACTGCTAAGTTTGTGGAACTTGTGCAGTTTTATCTTCATTATGCTGAAGCGATTGCGGAATTTTCTAAGTGTGTTAAGTTTGAGAACGGCTTGCGTCCTGAGATAAAGCAGGCAATTGGGTATCAAAGGATTCAGAGGTTTTCTGATTTGGTAGACTGTTGTAGGATTTATGAAGAGGATAGTAAGGCTCGTTCTACTCACTATAAGAGTGTGAGCGAGAGGAAAGGGAAGCAACAGTTCCGTGGTGGTCCTTATGTAACACCAGCTGATAAGGGTAAACAAAGGGGTACTTTTGATAAAAGGTCAAGTGGAGGAGGAATGTCTGGTCCGCTGAGGTGTTATAGATGTGGGGAGTTGGGGCATCGTTAGTTTGAGTGCCGGAAAGATATGAGGAAGTGTACTAATTGTGGAGGTTTAGGACATGTTGCAGCTGATTGTGCAAGGAAGAATGTGGTGAAGTGTTACAATTGTGGTGAACCTGGTCATATTAGTACGAAGTGTCCGAAACCGAAGCAGGCTCCATCTGGAGGGAAAGTGTTTGCATTGGCAGGGACTCAGACTTCAAGTGCAGACCGTCTGATCAGAGGTACTTGTTTTATTAATAGTACTCCTTTAGTTGGTATTATTGATACTGGAGCGACTCATTCATTTATTTCGTCTAAGTGCGCGAAGCGTTTGAATCTTGTGTTGTCTTCGATGGGTGGTAAGATGGTTATTGATACTCCAGCAATGGGGTCAGTAACTACTTCTTTGGTTTGTCTAAGTTGTCCTTTGACCATTTATGGTAAAGACTTTGAGATGAATTTGGTGTGTTTACCGTTGGAGGGTTTAGATGTGGTTCTGGGAATGAATTGGTTGCAATTCAATCGGGTTCATATTGATTGTTATCATAAGCTGGTAAGGTTTCCTTCTCTTGAGGAAGACGAAGACTCGAGTTTCTTTTTTACCAAAGAGTTGAAGAGACTTTTGGCAGATGAAGCTCAGTTGTTTGGGTTGTTTGCATCTTTGACTGTGGATAGTCAAGTTTCACTTGATGTGTTTCCTGTTGTGTGTGAATTTCCGGAAGTATTTCCAGAGGATATTTCAGACTTGCCGCTAGAGAGAGAGGTGGAGTTTTCTATAGATCTAGTTCCTGGTACTAAACCTGTTTCTATGGCACCTTATCGTATGTCGGCATCTGAGTTGGTTGAGTTAAAGAAACAGTTGAATGAATTATTGAAGAAGAGGTTTGTGAGACCAAGTGTGTCGCCTTGGGGTGCTCCAGTTTTATTGGTGAAAAAGAAAGATGGAAGTATGCGGTTGTGTATTGATTATCGCCAGTTGAATAAGGTGACGATTAAGAATAAGTATCCTCTTCCAAGGATTGATGATCTGATGGATCAGTTGGTTGGTGCGTGTGTGTTCAGTAAGATTGACTTGAGGTCAGGGTATCATCAGATTAGGGTGAAAGAGGAAGATATTTAGAAGATGGCTTTTAGGACACGTTACGGTCATTATGAATATTCTGTGATGCCGTTCGGGGTTTCTAATGCGCCAGGTGTGTTTATGGAGTACATGAATCGTATTTTTCACGAGCATTTGGATCGATTTTTTGTTGTGTTTATTGATGACATTTTGATTTATTCTAAGTCTCGGGAGGAGCACGCGGAGCATTTGCGTATTGTTTTGCAGGTTTTGAAAGAAAGGAAGCTTTTTGCCAAATTGTCCAAGTGTGAGTTCTGGTTGTCGGAAGTGAGTTTTCTTGGACACGTAATTTCAGGTAATGGTATTTCTGTGGATCCATCTAAAGTAGAAGCAGTTCTACAATGGGAGGCTCCGAGATCTGTTACTGAGATTCGAAGCTTTTTGGGTTTGGCTGGATATTATCGAAGGTTTATTGAAGGTTTTTCTAAGCTAGCACTTCCTTTGACCCAGTTGACTTGTAAAGGGCAAGCGTTCATTTGGGATATTCGGTGTGAGGAAAGTTTTAATGAGCTGAAGAGAAGATTGACGACAGCTCCGATTTTGATTTTGCCGAATCCTAATGAACCATTTGTGGTTTATTGTGATGCTTCTTTGATTGGTCTAGGTGGTGTTTTGATGCAAGAAGGTAAGGTTGTGGCTTATGCTTCAAGGCAGTTGAGAGTGCATGAGAAAAATTATCCTACTCATGATCTTGAATTAGCGGATGTGGTTTTTGTGTTGAAGATTTGGAGGCATTATCTCAATGGTGCAAGGTTTGAAGTCTTTAGTGATCATAAAAGTTTGAAATATTTGTTTGATCAGAAAGAGCTAAATATGAGGCAACGAAAATGGTTGGAATTTTTGAAGGACTACGACTTTAGCTTGAATTACCATCCTGGTAAAGCTAATGTGGTAGCTGATGCATTGAGTCGGAAATTGTTACATATGTCCGCTTTGATGGTTAAGGAGTGGGAACTTTTGGAATCGTTTAGAGACTTGAGTTTGGTTTGTGAATTGACGCCGGATAGTGTAAGGCTTGGTATGTTGAAGGTTACTAATGATTTTCTGATGACTGTTAGTGAGAAACAGAAGTTGGATGTGAAATTTGTGGATTTGATGTTGGTTGGAGAAAAAGATGCGAGTAGTGATTTTTAAGTGGATATTAATGGCGTTTTGAGATTCCGAGGCCGAATTTGTATTCCTGATGATTCGGAGTTGAAACAGATGATTTTGGAGGAAGGACACCGGAGTACTTTGAGTATACATCCGGGAGCGAATAAGATGTACCAAGATTTGAAGAAGATTTTCTGGTGGTCTGGATTGAAAAGAGATGTGGCTCAGTTTGTTTATGCATGTTTGACTTGTCAGAAATCAAAGGTAGAACATCTGAGGCCTAGTGGTTTGTTGCGACCGTTGGATATTCCTGAGTGGAAATGGGATAGCATTTCCATGGATTTTGTGACAGGGTTGCCGAATACACAGCGAGGGCATAATGCTATTTGGGTGGTTGTTGATAGGCTGACTAAATCGGCTCATTTCATTCCGATTGACATCAGTTTTTCTTTGGAGAGGTTGACGGAGATTTACATCAGTGTGATTGTGAAGTTGGATGGGGTTCCGTTAAGTATTGTTTCGGATCGAGATCCTAGGTTTACCTCGAGATTTTGGGAAAGTTTACAGAAGGCATTGGGTTCTAAATTGAGATTGAGTTCGGCTTATCATCCGCAGACGGATGGTCAGACGGAGAGGACGATTCAGTCGTTGAAAGATTTGTTGAGAGCTTGTGTTCTTGAACAAGGTGGTGCGTGGGATAGTTATCTTGCATTGATTGAATTTACGTATAATAACAGTTTCCATTCTAGTATTGGAATGGCACCTTTTGAAGCACTGTATGGATGAAGATGTCGAACACCGTTATGTTGGCACGAATCTGGTGAGAGTGCGGTGGTTGGACCAGAGTTGGTGCAACAGACTACGGAGAAAGTGAAAGTTATTCGTGAGAAAATGAAGGCTTCTCAGAGTAGGAAAAAGAGTTATCATGATCGGAGACGGAAAGATCTTGAGTTCCAAGAGGGCGATCATGTATTTTTGAGAGTTACACCGGTAACGGGTGTGGGTCGTGCATTGAAATCGAAGAAGCTTACTTCTCGGTTTATTGGTCCTTACCAGATATTCGCGAGAGTGGATGCTGTGGCGTATAGGGTGGAGTTGCCGCCGAATCTGTCGAATTTGCACGATGTGTTCCATGTTTCACAGCTTCGGAAGTATGTTCCGGATCCGTCGCATGTGATTCCGATGGATGAGGTTGAGGTAAGGGAGAACCTTACGGTTGAGGCATTACCAGTGAGGATTCTGGATCGCGAGGTGAAGCAGTTGAGAGGCAAGGATATTGCACTTGTGAAAGTGGCGTGGGGAGGCGCTGCTGAGGGCAATTTGACTTGGGAGTTGGAGAGGATGATACGGGAGTCGTATCCAGAGTTGTTCGTCTCAGGTATATTTTCGAGGACGAAAATTTCTAAGTGGGGGAGAGTTGTAACGCCCCAGTCAGTTTTGTCAGTTTTGTCTTTTTAATTTATTGAGTCGTTTTTGATTATTTTATTATTATTTTATTTTATTTCTGAATTTTATGTGAAAATATGTTATTTTTCATCGTGATTATATTTTGTCGCGTTTTGGGATCATTTGCGAGATATTTGAGTGTAGCGGTATTTTGGGCATTTTGATTTATTTTGGTTGAGTTAGAATATAAATAGAAAGAAAAAGAGAGAAAATAGGAAGGAGAAGAAGAGAAAGGAGACAAAGAAGAAAAGAGAGAAAACAAACTTGAGAAAGAAGAAATCAATCTCCCGACTTTTCTACACGCGATTTTATCGGGTAAGGGTGCGAAACTCGATTATCTTATCATTGTGTATGATTATGTATCTGTGTTTGCATGTTGTATTGCTTTTTTCCATAGTTTTTCGGTTATAGGTCGAAAACGCGGAAACGAGTAGAAATTGATGTTTTCACGGACGAAAATTGATACGAATCTTGTAGTATGATCATGTGATATGTATGAATAATTGCTGAGGTTTGTGTGGCTGTTGGAAATGGTTTGGTGGGGAAAAATGGGGTTTTTGGGGTTATGGAACAGTGTCACACGTAGCAGAATTTTCTACATCTGGTGTGAAGCGCTGGCCGATTTTCTTGTTTCGCGGGGCGATTCGTGATTTCGCCGGGCGATTTTGGAGAGGTGCAGAGGTTACAAGTTCCTGACTCTATTGAGTCATTTTGGTAGAAATGGTGACGCCTCTGCTTTGCCGGGCGAAGTAGCGGCGAAGGGCAAGTGTCGGGCAGTTTAATTGTTTCGCCGGGCGGTTCTTAGGATTTTTCACACTTTTATTTTCTTTTTAATTCCATAACTTTTGATCTGGTTATCCGTTTTGAACGTTCTTTATATCGTTGGAAAGCTTATGAAATGTTCTTGCTTATGATGATGGTTTTGAGATTGTTGGCCAATTAAATTAGGTCGGGAATTAGAAAATATGTTATTTTGTCGAATTTTGTCATTTCAATTATGTGAACTTGAAGTGTATATGCAATATGCTGTTGGTGTGGATATTGTATGACGTGTGTACTGTTGTGGGATGAAATTGCATGAAATACATATTGTGATGATGATTGGTGGCCTTAGGAAAAGAAAATGCAATGTGTGGTAATTGATAATTATATGCAGGATTATGGATGTGTATCTGTGTGCATTTTGAATGTCATGAGTCCTTGTATGCCAAGTATCATGATATGCATTGTTGTGACGTCCTGAGTGACGGTTTGGATTCCAGAGGGAATCTGCTATAACATCGTGAGCCTTAAAAATAAGAGGTATGAATAGCCTTAAAAATAAGAGGACCGAAAGCGATGGTTATAGACGATCGTGTGCCCATGTGGGGTGTGAGCGATCAGGTCGTGTGCCCGTGTGAGGTGTGAGCGATCCATAAACGTCGTGTGCCCGTGTGGGGTATGAGCGACGGGGAACATCGTATGCCCGACGGGGAGTTACAGTGATGTAACGACCGCTGATTCCAGCAGAGTTCCTGAGTGAACTAGTGATGAGAAACATTGGAAGTCGGTACCGCATGTGCATATGCATAGAGTCGTGGTGTCGGTCTCTTGCATTTGCATAAATCATTAATGGTTGTTTATGTGTGGAATTGTGGATAAATTGATATATGGATATGTGTTGGTGATACTTGTATTGTGTGTGGTTAGTATACCTTGGTGATGTATGATTTGTGGTGAGAACCGTATATATGTGTATTTTTGTGTTATATATAATTGTATGCAATTGTATTATGATTGTTTTTCTCACCCTTATGCTGTTTTATAATGCTCTATGAGGCATTGCAGATTAGAGTTGCTGGAGGTCTTTTTGTGAAGCTTAGGACTTCATTCTTTTGTCTGTCGGCTCTGATATGTGACACCGGGTAGTTAGGGAGACCGTTTGTGATTATTGTGTATTACGTATATACATCTTTTGGCTTGTGCATGTATAACTTGATGTATGACAAACTTTTCATGTGATATATATATATATATGATATTCAGTTTTAGATTTTCAGCTTTTATTCTAAAATCTGAAATGTGGGTGTAAGGAACTGAGTTCCTCTGTTGATTGCTACCACACTGTTGCATATCTTTATGAGCAGGTGTTGTATGATTTGTTTCAATATAATGTGATTCTCCCCGTCTATGCCATGATAATTTAAATACACTCTGATGAAATTTTGAATTTTCTTTTACTGCTTTATTTAATTGGGGGTATAGATTGGGGGTGTTACAACCCTCATCTTTAAGAGATTTATGGGTTAGGGCAGAAGTCTTTGATGAATATGCTGCATCTGAGGAATTGAGACTATTGGTATAGAATGAGAGTTCTTTGAAAGAAAAGAGTATAGAATAAACGGGTTTGAAGAAGTTGAAATTAGATCAGCAATAATGGATGTTGATGTGATCATCACTCAGAAGATGATTGCTAAACTGTTTAAAGCACTAAACACTGGAAGGTTTTTTATGAACACTAAAGAGAAAAATCCTGAAGTTGATTCCATCAAAAGATGTTTGTTTGATAACACTGGTAATTTGTGATCTTCTGACTTTGAAAAGGTCAAGAACATGCAAAATACTTTCAAGCTTCTGTTTAAAATTCTCATTGGTTGTAAGTATTGATCAAATATCATCGGATCACAAGCACTCCATTTTCTACTTGAAGAATTAAGATAAGATCAATATTTCTACATAAATTTTCAATCATCTGTGTGAAGCTATCAAGGATGACACAAATCTTTGCAAGAATAATGTGTCATATTTGTAGCATGAGTTTTTTGCGTGGTTGTGAAGCACTATTGATTTGGGGTACTACAGCTCGATTCATTTTTTATCCTATTGAAGCTGATGAAGGAAGGGAAATAGATGTCTCCAATTAACCCTGCTTGCATACTGAGTTTAAACAGATGGTTGTTGGTTTACAGATGCTACAAAGATTGTGGGTCTCTCTTAGGTTATTTTGTTAAAACAGTGTCTAGTCTATTGGTAGGATGTTAGGATTGATGCTTTTCGATTGATGTATGAAGGTACGGGATTTTGGGTTTTTGATTAGTGTGCTCGCTAAGATTTTTCAATATTATGCCTACGTATTCCCGTTTAACGAAACAGGGAAATCAGAGCGACCGTAGTTCCTCCTATTCTATGGGAGGAAAAAGGTTGTTTTGGTGTCTTGTTCAAAGCCCAAGACATGAAGCTAAAAGTGGTTTGTATCTTGTTCAAAGCCCAAGATGTGAAGCTGAAGGGTCTATTTGTATCTTGTTCGAAGCCTAATATGTGAAGCTAGAGGGTTTTGACTTTAGAGAGAATTTGTCATCTCTAAAGTGGGGTATTTGGTCTGTTTATCACAACTGTTGGGTGACTAATTATAAAGGAGAATTACTTTAACTGGGATATATGAATCCAACAATGCCATAATTTCCTTTATAGGGGATTTTTAACCTGAAGGAGAAGACTTTAACTCAGTTTAGAGCAATGCCATCTTTCCTTAGGAATTTCTCATGCTAAAAGAGGGACAGTGGCGTGGATGTAAATAATCCAGAGACTTGCCGCTTACAGCAATTAGATGAGGGAAAAGGAGTTGTTGATGTTTGTATACTGTGAGCAAGGCACAGACTGATGCTAAAAGGTTGATTGACTCAACCGGAGTTTCCTTATACAAAGCCTAAGAGGAGGCTATTGTCCCAACAAGAGGGTGCTTTTATGTGTGTCTTGTACGAAGCCCAAGACGGAGGCTAAAGGTTTGACTCAACAAGAGAGTGATTTTTATCTCGTACGAAGCCCAAGATGGAGGCTAAAAGGGGTTTGACTCAACAAGAGAGTCTTTTATACTCAACAAGAGAGTTTTTTTGTATCTCGTACGAAGCCCGAGATGGAGGCTAAAAGGTGTGACTCAACAAGAGAGTCTTTTATACTCAAAAAGAGAGTTTTTTTGTATCTCGTACGAAGCCCGAGATGGAGGCTAAAGGGGTTGTTGACTCAACAAAAGAGTCTTTTATACTCAACAAGAGAGTGTGAAAATGTTAGTTCCACTGGGGAGAATCATTGTACAAAGCCCAAGAGGAGGCTAATGTGCTTGTGACTGTTTCAGTTTAGTGAGAGGTCCAGTATGTTGGATAAAAGAGAAAACCAGTTCTTATGAAGGGATGATTAAAGGTATTGTTGTGCTTTGGTATTGATCAGAGCATCAGGATTATTTCCTGTTCTTTAAGGAAATAGAAAATCCAAAGGGGTATTGAGATTGTCCAAGTCTACTGGTGTTTTGAGAAATCGATTCTCAGGTAGTGAAATGATCTTTGTATGATGCCCAAGAGTAGGCTTGTATGTTAAGGGATGAAGGTCATCCCATTAACTGGTCTAACACTTGACTCAGAAAAACAGCTCTAGCAAATTGATGACTAGGTTCTATTCCTATACCTGTAGAGGTCTTTGGGTCCTTGTACTAAGGCCAAGAGAAGGCATGAGAGCTTTTAAGAAGCCGAGGGGTCCTTGTACAACGCCCAAGAGGAGACGAGGATGATTTTAAGAAGCCTGTGGGTCCCCAAACCCCGAGAAGTTCAAGACATGCCATTCACCGAGAATAGATCAAGCCAGGAAAGTCTGAGAATTTGGAAGAAACTCAAGAGATGCCATTCACGGAGAAAAGATCATCTATGGGGAGTAGAGTCTCTTTGACAATTTCTAAGGGTGACAGTCTGAGAAAGGGTTCACTGAGAATGCTGTCTTTCAGATCTCCATATTGTTTAACCCCAAGAGGAGGGAAGACTGTGTCTGGTAATCCTATGGGGATCTAGTTTTGTTTGTATTTTAAGAGTGACCAACGGGGCTTTACCTAGTGCTAGACGTAGTTGCCGGGGAAAACTCTAAATATCTATACTAGTATTACATAGTGGATATATGACGAGTATATAAAAGTTTGTGAAAGAAGACTTACAGTGAGCAGCCCCACAATATATATATATATATATATATATATATATATGAAAGCGGATAAAGAAAGCGAGTAAACACTTACTCGGTTGTAGAGCTTCCATGTTGTTTGGTTAGTTGTTCAACAAAGAAATCTTTGATAACAATATTATATTCAAAATCAAAGGAGAAAGTGCTTTGAAAAGATTGTTGGGGCTTACAGCTCAAGGAGAGGCCCAAGGTTTTATCAGTGATTGCACTGTTGTTTTGAATTTGTACAGGGACTTATACAAGTGACTGAGGCCCAAAAGGTTTTCTGTACAAAGGGATGGGTTTTACACTCTCTCAAGAGGCCCAAAGGTGTTTAAAGAAAAATAATGGGGCTTATAACACGAGGGTAGGCCCAGATAATTTGTTTTTGAATTGGCGATCCTGCAGAGATTTTTCTTTTAACGCATAGGGACTTATACAATGTCTGAGGCCCAAAAGGTTTAGGTTAAAAGGGGATTGGGTCTTACACTCTATTAGAGGCCCAAAGATTTATTTTTGTACAAGTGATGGGGCTTACAGATCAAGGAGAGGCCCAAAGATTTTTTGTTAAAAAGGCGACGATCACGCCGAACTTTTTGACGGTATCGGGACATACAATACACTGAGGCCCAAATTATTTTGGTTTCTACAAAGGGTTGGGTCTTACACTCTACCAAGAGGCCCAAAGTGTTTGAAAACGTTTGATGAGGGTTGAATTAATCAAAAACCCTAATTTGTTTCCGAAATGTATTTTAATTGAATAAAAAATTCAATTAAAATGATCAAAAATTGTTAAACATGTGGAAAACAAATTGTGATCTTGGATTAATGTTTCAAAAATCAGGGTTTGATCCACAAAATGTTTGGAAATCACTAAAATTTAAAAAATCAAGAAGGAGAAAATATTTTAAATGTCAAAAACAATTAAAATATTAATTCTTTACAAAAATATCAAGTATATGAAATAAATAATATTTTTGGTTTTTTTGGGAAAATAAAATATTTTAACATTTTTGTGAATTATTAAAAAAAGAATCAACTCAAAATCATTAAAACTCAGAGAGAAATTAATTTTTGAATCAATTAAATAAAATCACAAAATTCAAATATTCAAATTTTGAAAAAAGGGCGCTAAGAACAATGGCAAGAACACGCGCCACCGTCTGTTTCTGCAGATTTGCATTTTCTATCCAATCTCACTGAATACTTGATGATATCATGCAATCTACATATCAATCTACTCGTTTTCACCTCACGATCATGTATATGGTCTTTAGTTTCATTTATTTTAACCATGGAATAAGAAATCAAAGAGAAACCTCAAGAACCCTAAAATTTGCATTAAGGTTCAAAAATTCCATACACGATTCAAACAAAGCAATTGATTGAGGGAAAACACTCTATGCATGATTATGAACATATGGCCAAATTATTGTGCAACAAAAAATGCATGGACCATAGAGTTAGAAGAGCTCATGCTTACCTCTTACAGCTGGTGATTGTGTTTTATGTTAGAGGTGTTACAGCTTGGTTCCAAGGATATGGACAGCTTCCCTAGGTGCTATGGAGTGTGTCTGGGTGCTTAGAGTGGATTGAATTGAGCTGGAACTTGATTTGGCACCTCAACTGCAAATCTATCAAAGGCTTGTGCAGATGGCTGGTGATTTTGAGAATCTGGTGTTCCAGATGTTATGTGAGTGTTTGGATCACTTTTATATGATGTTTATGAGGTGTGTGTGTGATTGGTTTGATTGGAATAGCTCTCAATCTCAAAACCCGATAGTGACTTGCTTTGGAAGGTAAATTTGGAAGTGAGAAGGTGATTTTGAGGAAAACATCTGTTTGATGGCTTTGGTGTACTCAAACTGATAACAAATGAGCTCTATTTATAGTAGAGCAAATTTGTTTTGCAAGGAATAGTGAATGGCAACTCCTGCATAGGTTTGGCCAATGTTTATCAATGAGAATCTAAGTCTCCTCTGGCCATTGACTAGAGGTTAGGGCACAGGCTGTTGGTTCCCTTGGTCTTGGATAAGTCTTGACTGAATTCAGTTGGAAATGGCTCAGTCCATGCCACCTTGGTGCATCCATTAAATGCTCCAATCCAAAATTGGAGTCTTGTCCCTCTTTTAGGCATTTCTAGGTTTGGCATGCTACTTTTGGTTCCAAAGACTTGGGAGGCTGATGGATCAGTGTTTGTCCCTCCTTGGTCCCCCCTTGAGGTGTTCAGATGGATAGAGTTGCTTGCCCTTTGCAAAATTTGAGCAAATTGAGCAAAACTCCCAAATTTGCCTTGCCATGACAGTTTGCAGCAAGGCATATTGGCATTGTCATATCTCATGGCTCAAGTGGACTTTGATGAAGTTCTTGGTCATTTTGCAAAGCCCTCATATAATACAACAACTATTTGATCATAATTGGTTTTGATACTTTTTGGATCCAAGTGAAAAATGCCCCTACATTTGAAAAAAGTAAGGCAGATTCTGACTTAGTGAAAATTTCACTAAGTGTTGGAAAAAAGTGACATTTTCACATTTTGTGATTTTGATCATTCCATAACTTAAAATCCACGAGGAATTGGAATGAGTTGTGTTTGAAGCTTTTGTAGAGGCCCATGAGAGATACAAATCCAGCTTTGAATGGGGAAAATGGCCTTGTGGTTTAGGAGTTATGATCCTCCAAAGTTGGTACCCTAGCCATTTTGTTCCATAACTTAGAAAAATTCTAAGTTTTTATGGTTACCCCTTTTACAAGTTATCTCACTTTCTTTGGTTTTTCTTGATGAATGTTGATTCAAATCACACATTAACATCATTTTAGGGTTAAGGAACCATAATTGTGAAAAATCTCAAAAAGTCAAAGTTGACTTTTGTGCACAGTTGACTTTTTGTCAGATGAATTTCAAACTGTGCGATCCTCTATGAAATCAAGTTCTTGACCTAAATCAAACTTGATGGATTGATTTCATAGATGTTATAGGGTGTATCGAATCATGTCTTAGGGTTTAGGAACATGTCCTGGTCAAAAGTCAAAGGTACAGTTGACTTTTCTCGCGAAACCCTAATTGTGGTTCAGATGAACTGAAACTTGGTGATCAAGCTTCTTGGATCAATCCATTGTTGAAAATGGATCAATGTAGTGTGTTAGAGACCCTTAAATCCTCTCTTGAGGTCTTGGCTCATGATTTGTCCCAAAAGTCAACTTAGGGGTGAATTAGGTCAAGAAACCCTAATTCCTGATTTTTAGTGAATATATCCCCTGAGGTTAAATTGACTTGATGATTGGGTCCATGGAGTTTTTTAGGTTATGATTTGAAGCATTGGCTCATTCCCAAAGGAAAATTCCCATCTGGAGGCCCTGGTTGACCAAAACCCTAATTTGGTGACACTGGCGATCCTGAGGTTTGATCCACTCAGAATGTTGCAGCCTTGTGCTTAATCCCTGAGGTGGGAGTCTTCCTGATCCATTGGGGATGTTTGAAAGGTTTAGACAAGTTGAAGATCATGTCATTCCTTGATTGATCCTTTGTCTAAGAACTCTGAGAGGGCTTGAAACCCTAAATTTGATTGTAGTGGATGCTCACCCATCTTTGGGGAGACTAATGAGGTATGATGGTTCATCCACATTGTGATGATGATTTTCCCAATGATGGGAAATCTTAGTGGTCAAAATTTGGGGTATGACAGATGCCCCTTATTAATCTTCTTGGACTCGAAGGTGTGAATGGCGAAGGTATTCGGGCATTCGGGGTGCAAGAGGATTAAATATCGGAATACTCAAAATTTTGATAGTGGTTATGAATGGAAGTTTGCGCATCCTTCTTCTTTTGCTAAGCAATGATGCTTAGAAAAGGTAAGAACTTCCCCTCGATCCTGGTTTTCTACCAAGGAACTGGTCTCAGTTTCTGATGTAAACTCCCCCTCGATCCTGGTTTCCTACCAAGGAACTGGTCTCAGTTTTTGATGTAAACTTCCCCTCGATCCTGGTTTCCTACCAAGGAACTAGTCTCAGTTTCTGATATGAACTTCCCCTCGATCCTGGTTTCCTACCAAGGAACTAGTCTCAGTTTTTGATGTAAACTTCCCCTCGATCCTGGTTTCCTACCAAGGAACTGGTCTCAGTTTCTTTCGTCAATAAACTTTCTTGACAAGGGACGCTATGTGTAGCGATTTTCCTCAAACTTCTCGCCGAATTTTCCTGGGGAGATGCCATTTGACAGAAAAAATTAGATGCCAGACTTGCTGGGGAACCCAGTCGTCTGAGTTGTAGAGGTGCACAAACTTCTCTGTTTGGAGATGCCATTTGTCGACTCTACTGGGGAAAACGAGTCTCTTGAGAGACTGCTTTCAGCTTGGGGATATCACATCATACTTTTCTCGGAGATCTTCTCGGAGAAATGCCATACAACGTGATCTAATTTTGAGGTGCTGATGACTTCAGTGACATGGATTTTCTAGAGAGAAGGACCACTATGTTGCTGAGAGTCTGTAGTTGCGAGGCTTTCTCTGGGGATTTTCCTTAATCCAGGAAAGCGGAGGTGTCATCTTCAATGGCTAAGAGTGACATTTATCATTGATTCTCTGGTCTTTCAGAGGTTCAAGTTATCAAAGTGGTCGAGGACCAACTCCAATCCAGGAATAAACTGGAGAAGAGAGATTGTTCGAACGCAACATTTCCTGGCGAGGAAAGAACTGACAAGTCGATTAAGAAGATTTTTATCACTAGGGGACAAGACCGACTAGGGTGATAGTGATGCAATATGAATATGAATGTAAATCAACAATGCATGATGTATGTATGTTTATGCTGACAAAACTGACAAGACATACAAACTGGTAGATGGACATGACCGGATACTCGGCCACTGCTGGGACGAAGAAGTATCATTGGGTTCAAAATAGTAATTCTGCCTTGCTTAAGAGAAATAGTCCTTGCGGGGAACACCGTTGGTTGAGCTTAGGAGATGAGAACTCGGTCGAGGGTGTTGGACGGAATATTTGCATCCGACACAGCTGATCCTTCATTCAGGCGCACTGGTTTAGAAGGAGTACTTTGATTCTGCACTTTGAGGCTCGAACACTTTTGGAGACGCAATCGATGTTCTTTCGATGTTCAACAGTCAAAAGAATTTTCCATCTTTATTAAAAAGCAGAAAAATTTTACAAGTAAATTCATTTTTGTTTTATTTCAAGAATCGTTGATCATGTTAAAATGTCGTTCTGTAAAGCTAAAACAAATAAGAATTGCAAACAAAAGCACAAGGGCTCAAATTTTATTGATAGGATGGAAATCAGCCAAGCGCGTGATTCCATAGAGTATTTACAAAGTTTGAAAATGGTAATTTAAGGGAAAAGGGCTACATCGAAACATAACGACCATTATCCTTCTACCAGCTTTGAATTCGGGACATCCTGAGCTTCTATCGAAGATGACCTTGACTGGAGTTTTCTTTTGATGGATGGCATTACTGCTGAGGAGTTGAACTGATTAGATGCAGTTACTTGCCATTATCCCTAACTTTTGTCTGGATTGTACTTTGAGATTTCCAATCCATCGGGATGATTTTTGATCATGTCTCTAATTTTTGCCTGGACCGCCCTTTCAGGTTTTCAATCCACCGCAACGTTTTTTTTTTAGTTTAGGCGAAGTATTTCTTGACTACGTCAACATTTGTGGGGTAGGCAAATTCCTCTCCATCCATGGTTGCAAGTCTCAAGGCGCCGCCTGAGAAAGCTTTCTTGACCACATAGGGGCCGTCGTAGTTCGAAGTCCATTTGCCCCGGGAATCTGTGAGAAATAATTGTATCTTTTTTAGCACAAGGTCTCCTTTCCTGAAGACGCGAGGTCGAACCTTTTTGTCGAACGCCTTCTTCATTCGCTGTTGATACAACTGACCATGACATAGTGCTGTTATTTGTTTCTCTTCGATCAGGTTTAATTCGTCGTGTCGACTTTGACACCATTCAACTTCTGTAAGCTTAGCTTCCATCAATACCCGGATTGATGGGATCTCTACTTCTATGGGGAGCACTGCTTCCATGCCATAAACTAGAGAGAAAGGGGTTGCCCCTATTGAAGTGCGGACAGATGTGCGATAACCGTGAAGAGCAAAGGGTAGCATTTCATGCCAGTCTTTGTAGGTTACAACCATCTTCTGAACAATCTTCTTAATGTTCTTGTTTGCTGCTTCTACAGCTCCGTTCATCTTGGGTCGGTAGGGAGATGAGTTATAGTGTTTGATCTTGAACTCTACGCATAACTCTTTCATCATCTTGTTATTCAAGTTAGATCCATTATCCGTAATGATATGGCTTGGAACACCATAACGGAATATGATATTGTTTTTGATAAATCGGACCACCACTTGTTGGGTTACATTAGCGTATGACGATGCTTCGACCCACTTGGTGAAGTAGTCAATGGCTACCAGGATGAACCGATGTCCGTTCGAAGCCTTGGGTTCAATCATGACAATCATGTAGATTCCCCATATGGAAAAAGGCCAAGGGGAAGTGAGAACTTTGAGATGTGTTGGCGGTACATGGATTTTGTCAGCGTATATCTGACACTTGTGACACTTCCTCATGTACTTGTAGCAATCGGATTCCATGGTCAACCAATAGTAGCCTGCTCTCAGAATTTTTTTCGCCATTATGTGTCCGTTGGCATGAGTGCCAAAGGATCCTTCGTGAATTTCCTTTATCAGCATGTCTGCTTCTGGTCTGTCTATGCATCGAAGCAAGACCATGTCGAAGTTTCTCTTATAGAGAGTGTCACCGCTCAGGAAGAAGCTGCCAGCCAGCCTTCTGAGGGTTTTTCTGTCCTCCCTTAGTGCCACAGGTGGGTAGTCTTATTTCTGAAGGAAGCATTTGATATCGTGATGCCAAGGTTTGTCGTTGATGACTGCTTCGATCGTGAATATGTAAGTGGGCCTTTTAAGGCGCATTATGTTGATCTTAGGTAGGTCGATCCATTGACCTACACTAATCATGGAAGAGAGGGCGGCTAAGGCATTAGCCATGTGATTCTCTTCGCGAGGGATGTGATGAAACTCGATTCTGTTGAAGAAAGGTAATAACCTTCTTGCCTAATCTTTGAAAGGAATCAGTCCTAATTGGTATGTGTTCCAATCTCCTTTGATTTGATTGATAACCAGGGCTGAGTTGCCATATACGTCCAAGTTCTTGATCCTTAAATTAATAGTTTCTTCGAGACCCATAATACAAGCTTCGTATTCGGCCTCGTTGTTTGTGCACTTTGTCATACCCCAAATTTTGACCACCAATATTCCCCATCATTGTGCAAATCATCATCACAATATGGATGGACCATCATACCTCATTAGTCTCCCCAAAGATGGGTGAGCATCCACTACAATCAAACTTAGGGTTTCAAGCCCTCTCAAAGCTCTTAGACAAAGGATCAATCAAGAAATGACATGATCTTCAGCTTGTCTAGCCTCTCAAACATCCACAAAGGATTAAGAGGACTCATACTTCAAAGATTAAGCATAAGGCTTCTCCCTTCTAGGTGGATCAAGCCTCACGATCGATAGTGTCACCAAATTAGGGTTTGGTCGACCAGGGCCTCCAGATGGAAATTTTCCTCTGGGCATGAGCCAATGCTTCAAAGCATAACCTATGATGCTCCAAGGGATCTCATGAACCCAATCATCAAGTCAATTTAGCCTCAGGGGATGCATTCATCAAAAAATCAGGAATTAGGGTTTCTTGACCTAATTCACCCCTAAGTTGACTTTTGGGGTAAAACATGAGCCAAGACCTCAAGAGGGGATTTGAGGGTCTCAAATACATCACATTCATCCATTTGCAACAATGGATTGATCCAAGAAGCTTGAGCAACAAGTTTCAATTTCATCAGAACCACAGTTAGGGTTTCGCGGAAAAATTCAACTGTATCTTTGACTTTTGACCAGGACATGCTCCCAAACCCTAAGACATGATCCAATACAACCTATAATGTAACACCCCACTTTCCCATTTATGAAAAATACATAAATTTCTATGAAAATAATCAGAGTTTTTACACCAAAAATAAAGTAGGATGCCACATTCATGAAAACAACATCAAAGCTCCTTTTATTGAATAAAATAAACAGCGGAAAATAATTTATTTATGGAAAAATATCTTTTTTGGTCCCTTAAGTTTATCTCGGGGTCTATTCTGGTCCCTTATCTTTAAAAAGTTCCAAAGTGGTCCTTTAATTGTTCAAAAAGGTCCACGTTAGTCCTTTCCGTCCAATTTTTTGAAACGACGTCAACTTTCGCTTGGGTGGCATCTGACATGACACTTGGTTATACACGTGGCACGTGACTTGGCTTACATTCATCTACAAGGTCATTAAATTCTCAGAAAAATCCTAAAAATATTTGTTGTACTTAGGATTCGAACAAAGTTCACTTGGTTGTTAGAAAACATATCTATCCACTCTGAAATCTCTACCAAACATGGTCAGCAGACACTTCAAACACACCAAAGAAGTAACCACCGAACCAATAGACGGAGTTTCAATCATCATCCTCTGCTCTAGAGTAGACGACACAATTCCTAATCTCTTCACACAATCAACAGAAATGAACGAGTGTGTTGCACCCGTGTCAATGATATCAATCAAAGGAATATCATTAATAAAGCAAGTACCTTTGACGGAATGCTCTTTATAAGTGGATTGAGCTCCCACCAAGGCAAACACTTTCCCACCAGTTTGAGACGCCTGAGACTTCTTCGGCTTCTCACAGTGAGTGCTGATGTGACCCTTCTCTCCACAATTATAACAAGTAGGCATAGTGGCTCTGCAATCTGCTATAACATGACCAGGCTTCCCACATTTGAAACACTTCTTCACTTCATTTGGAGAGTTATTAGTGCGGTGACCTGCACCAGCACATCTGAAGCACTTGAGAGTATCAGAACCTACTCCTTTCTCCTTTGGTTTCTTCCCCACATCAGTTTTCTGTTTCCCCTTATCAGCCGGAGCACTGTAAGCAGTACCTCCAAATCTCTGCTTACCCTTCTTCTCATTCACACGCTTGTAATGAGCAATTCTGGCTCTGTTATCATTATCATAAATTCTGCTTCTACTTACTAGCTCTGGATAGTTTCTTATCTTCTGTCAAGTAATACCCAATTTGATCTCAGGACGCAGCCCGTTCTCAAACTTCAAACACTTCGAAGTCATAGCTTCTTTAGTATTGTAATAAGCACAATACTGAACCAGCTCCTCAAACTTAGCGGCATACTCAGCAATTGTCTTATCACCCTGTTTCAGCTCCAAAAATTCAGTCTCTTTTGCATTATGAATGTCTTCTAGAAAAATAGTTTTCCAGAAACTCAACTTGAAACACAACCCAAGTAATCTCAGTACCCGCAGCTTCCAATCTCTGACGACTATTGTCCCACCAAGCCTCAGCCTCTCCTTCCAGCATATGCGTGCCAAACCGTACCTTCTGAGCATCACTGCATTCCATGGTCCTGAAGATCTTCTCCACAGCCTTCAGCCATTTCTGTGCAGCCTCTGGATCCAAGATACCTCCCTCATAAGTAGGCGGCTTGTTGCTCTGGAACTGTTCTAAGTCACGAAACTGAGCACCTCTAGCCTGATTGGCGTTCTCTACAGCTTGTGCCATGGCTTGCATAGCAGCAGCAAGAGCAGCATCATTCCTTCTTGCCATACTATTCAACAATTAACATATGGTCAGAACACACAAACGACTCCTATACTAAGGACAGACTCAACTACTACACCTGGTCGGACGGACCAACCAGGCTCTGATTCCAATTGTAACACCCCACTTTCCCATTTATGAAAAATACATAAAATTCTATGAAAATAATCAGAGTTTTTACACCAAAAATAAAGTAGGATGCCACATTCATGAAAACAACATCAAAGCTCCTTTTATTGAATGAAATAAATAGCGGAAAATAATTTATTTATTTATTTCACGGCCACATGCCAACAACTCAAGAAAAACTCCACATAACATCGTGGTTCCCCATGAATTCATCAAAAATAAAGATACGTAACCAAAAACAATAACAAATAACAAATAACTGAAATCCCCGTAAATCCCGTGTTACGTATCACAGCGACTCCTACGACTCGAACAAGTAACACGTACTCCAGCAACCTAAGTACCTGGATTATCTGTACTTCCGAAGAAGCACAGACACAACAACAACAAAGGGGTGAGAATCACATTCAATATTAAACGGTGAATAATTACATGATAAGAGTAGTATTCACGTACAATCAAGCAATCAAGACCCACTGGTCACAAATCATCACTATACAACGCACATCCAACAACAAAATGCAATGCGACACAACTATGGACACAATGCATGTGGTACCAACATCATGGTTCATTCAATCGAACCCGGATAGATCATATACACCCCTACTTGGCAATGATCTATCCCCACCATTCTCCATATCGGAGTACATATGAATCACATACGCTCCTCCTGAGCAATGATTCATCCCACCAACACCATGAAATGCATGACACAATATGCATACAAAACACATGTACAACAACATATATATACATGTTCACAATCCTCCTGATCACACCTGAATCACACATCAACATCCAACACCAAACGATTACTTCACGCAACACCAATTAACTATTAATCAATTAATTCTCTAAAAATTATTAAATTAATTATTTTCGTCTCCAATTTTGTGTTTCTCAAGGTCTGACATCTATTCCCAACCTCTCAAACCAAAAGAGACAACTTCGGATGCGAAAACGGGAAAAAAATCACGAAACGGTAAAATTCTGCACTAACTCTGGTCATACGCGTATTGCCCATCCCACTCGCCCATCTATACGAGTATGCCCCACTTGATACGCGTATGGGCAGAGACCTGTTTTAACTCAAAATTCCACTTCAGATCTCCTTACGCGTAATGCCACCCCCTTACGCGTATTGCCCAAGCCTCCATACGCGTACCGTTACGCGTATAGGCAGAGGGTCGTGCCAATCCTCCTTTTGGCCCTCCCATACGCGTAATGACCATAGCCATACGCGTATTACCCTACCTGATACGCGTATGGCCAGATCTATTACGCAAATGCAATTTTCCCACCCAGTCTGGTTTTCTGCTATGGGATCCTTACTTTTCTACTCAAATTCAGTCCTAAACTTGTTTCTACATTAGTTTTAGGACCTATAATCTCATCTTACAACTTCACCTATCATTACTACATTAGAATTACAAGTTTTGGATCTAAATCGTCCTCTCAACCTGCATCAACACCAGATCTGCAATACATGTATTTACACAGCAGCAACACACCATACGATTTATACATGAAATCCAACTATCATCAACAATTCCACACATATCATAAATCAAACATTCATATCATACTCAGAATTTCATCAACCAGAAAACATACGAAAATCCTACGAGGGAAAGGACCCCTCACTACCCTTTCATGTTATTATCACCTGAATTGAACCCATTCTCCCCCCTTACCTCGAATTCTTGATTAATTTCTGCGAAAATTGATGAAGATGGATGCCCTAGCTCTCCCATGTTCTTCCCTTCTCCTTAGCTTTTCTCCTTCTCTCTCTAAAATTCTGATTATGGCTAATCCTCCCCAATTTTCACTAATTAATATCTAATTACCAAACTGCCCTCACTAATTCTATTATCCCATTATCTACTTAATTATATCAGGTTTTATTTTACTGAATAATAATAATAATATGAAATATACTATTAATAATAATAATAATAATTCCATATTACTAACATTACCCCCTACGCACTCAGACACGCACCCTAAGCAAGGCCAACAATTAAAATAAAGCCAGACGATTAAATAAAAAAAATGGGGTGTTACAACTCTCCCCACTTAAATTATTTTCGTCCTCGAAAATGTACCTGATGGAAACAGTTCTGGATACGACTCCCGCATCCTGCTCTCCAATTCCCAGGTCACACTTCCGCCAGCAGCTCCTCCCCAAGCTACTCTCACTAGAGGTATCTCCTTTCCTCTGAGTTGCTTCATCTTGCGATCCTCGATCCTTAAAGGCATCGTCTCCACTGTAAGATTCTCCCAGATTTGCACTTCATCCCTCTGAATAACATGAGACGAATCTGAAACATACTTCCAAAGTTGCGACACGTGAAACACATCATGCAAGTTCGAAAGTTCCGGTGGCAATGCCACTCTATAAGCGACTGTACCAATCCTCTACAAGATCTGATACGGTCCAATAAACTTAGGATCCAACTTCTTAGATTTCAAAGCACGACCCACACCGGTCACTGGGTTAACTCTCAGGAACACGTGATCCCCTTCACTGAATTCCAAATCTTTCTTCCGATTATCATGATAACTTTTCTGCCTACTCTGAGACGCCTTCATCTTTTCATGAATCATTTGAATCGTCTCAGTGGTATATTGCACAATTTCTGTTCAAAGACCTCCTTCTCACCTGTTTCATAGCAACACAGAGGTGTCCTACACCTCCTACTATACAAAGCTTCGAAAGGCGCCATTCCAATGCTAAAATGGTGACTGTTATTGTACGTGAACTCAATCAATGACAAATGAGTATCCCACGCACCACCTTTCTCCAACACACAGGCTCTCAACAAATCTTCCAATGACTGGATAGTCCTTTCTGACTGACCATCGGTTTGTGGATGATAAGCCGAGCTCAACATCAAATTAGAACCCAAGGCTTCCTGCAGACTCCTCCAAAATTCTGAAGTAAACCTCAGATCTCTATCCGACAATATGCTCGACGGAACACCATGTAACTTCACAATTATCCTAATATAAATCTCCGCCAGCTTCGACAACAGAAAACTGATGTTAATTGGTATAAAATGTGCGGACTTCGTAAGTCGATCCACCACTACCCAAATAGCATCAAAGTCCCTCGCCGTATTCGACAAACCAGTCACAAAATCCATCGCAATACTGTCCTATTTCCATTCAGGAATCTCTAATGGTTGCATCAATCCCGAAGGCTTCTAGTGCTCTACTTTTGACTTCTGACATGTCAAACAAGCGTAGACAAACTGGGCTATGTCCCTCTTCATACCGGACCACCAAAACAACTTCTTCAAATCATGGTACATCTTTGTAACTCCCAGATGAATACTCAAGCTACTCCGATGACTTTCTTCTAAGATTGCCTTTTTCAATTCCACATTATCCGGCACACAAATCCTGCCCCGGAATCTCAACACACCAACATTATCCACTTTAAAGTCACTATCAGGATCATCTCCTCCTATAGGCATCAAGTCCACTAATTTCACACCCAGTTTCTGATTTTCCTTAATTACATCCAAAAAGTCATTATTCACTTTCAGCATACCCAATCTGATACTTCCCGGTGTAGTTTCACAAACTATACTCAAATCTCTGAACTGTTCAATCAATTCCATTTCCTTCACCATTAACGCAGACATATGGATTGTCTTCCGACTCAGAGCATCTGTCACAACATTAGCTTTTCCCGGGTGGTAACTCAAATTGAAATCATAATCCTTTAAAAATTCTAACCACCTTCTCTGCCTCATATTCAATTCCTTCTGGTCGAATAAATATTTCAAACTCTTGTGATCACTGAATACTTCAAATCTTGATCCATACAAATAATGCCTCCAGATTTTTAACACGAACACCACTGCAGCTAATTCAAGATCATGAGTAAGATAGTTTCTCTCATGCACCCTTAACTGTCTTGAAGCATAAGCCACTACCTTGCCATCTTGCATCAAGACACCGCCTAATCCCATCTTAGACGCATCACAATACACTACGAAAGAATCATTTGGACTTGGTAGGATTAACACTGGTGCTGTAGTCAATTTCTTCTTCAGTTCCTCAAAACTTTCCTCACAGGCAGCATCCCAGACAAAAGCTTGATTCTTCATGGTTAACTGAGTCAATGGCAATGCCAATTTAGAAAAGCCTTCAATGAATCTTCTATAGTAACCTGCCAAATCCAAAAAGCTTCTAATCTCCATTGCTGTCTTCAGAGCTTCCCATTGAAGTACTGCGCTTACTTTAGATGGATCCACCGCTATACCATCACCAGAAATAACATGACCCAAGAAACTCACAGTCTTCAACCAGAACTCACACTTCGAGAACTTTGCAAACAATTTATTATCTTTCAACACCTGCAATGCAATTCTCAAGTGTCCTGCATGATCTTCGCCAGACTTAGAATAAATCAGTATATCATCAATAAATACCACAATAAACTGATCCAGATAAGAATGGAAAATACGATTCATATATTCCATAAATACACCCGGCGCATTAGACACTCCGAAAGGCATCACTGCGTATTCGTAATGTCCGTAGCGAGTTCTGAAAGTAGTCTTCTGAATATCACCTTCCTTTACTCTAATCTGATGGTAACCCGACCTCAGATCAATTTTGCTGAAAACACGAGCTCCTACCAGCTGATCTATTAAGTCATCAATCCTCGGAAGTGGATACTTATTCTTAATGGTCATTTTATTTAACTGACGGTAATTAATGCACAGACGCATACTACCATCCTTCTTTTTCACCAACAACACTAGAGCTCCCCACGGCAACACACTTGGTCTAATAAACTTCTTATCGAGCAACTCTCCGACCTGAGATTCAACTCTGCCAATTCTGATGCAGACATCCTGTACGGTGCCATAGAGATAGGTCTGGTACCCGGTACAAGATCAATAGTGAATTTAACTTCCCTTGTCGGAGGCAATTCTGTGATGTCATCTGGAAACACTTCAGGAAATTCATTAACCACTGGTAACTCATTAAATGAAGTCTTGCTTTCAACAAATAACAAGGTAAACACCACAAACAGCTTCGCTTCATCCTCCAACAACGCCCTCAACTCCCTACTGGATAGCGAATCAGCTAATGCTTCCTCTTCAGGAGTAAGAAACAGTAACGTCTTCCTGAAGCAATCAATATAAACCCGGTTGAACTCCAACCAGTTCATTCTCAAAATAACATCGAGATTACCGAGTGGCAAACAAATCAAGTCCACTCTAAAATCTCTACCAAACATGGTCAGCGGACACTTCAAACACACCAAAGAAGTAACCACCGAACCAATAGACGGAGTTTCAATCGTCATCCTCTGCTCTAGAGTAGAAGGCACAATTCCTAATCTCTTCACACAATCAACAGAAATGAACGAGTGTGTTGCACCCGTGTCAATGATAGCAATCAAAGGAATATCATTAATAAAGCAAGTACCTTTGACGGAACGCTCTTCATCAGTGGATTGAGCTCCCACCAAGGCAAACACTTTCCCACCAGTTTGAGACACCTGAGACTTCTTCGGCTTCTTACAGTGAGTGCTGATGTGACCCTTCTCTCCACAATTATAACAAGTAGGCATAGTGGCTCTGCAATCTGCTATAACATGACCAGGCTTCCCACATTTGAAACACTTCTTCACTTCATTTGGACAGTTATTAGCGCGGTGACCCGCACCACCACATCTGAAGCACTTGAGAGTATCAAAACCTACTCCTTTCTCCTTTGGTTTCTTCCCCACATAGTTTTCTGTTTCCCCTTATCAGCCGGAGCACTGTAAGGAGTACCTCCAAATCTCTGCTTACCCTTCTTCTCATTCACACGCTTGTAATGAGCAATTCTGGCTCTGTTATCATTATCATAAATTATGCTTCTGCTTACCAGCTCTGGATAGTTTCTTATCTTCTAACAAGTAATACCCAATTTGATCTCGGGACGGAGCCCGTTCTCAAACTTCAAACACTTCGAAGTCATAGCTTCTTTAGTATTGTAATGAGCACAATACTGAACCAGCTCCTCAAACTTAGCGGCATACTCAGCAATTGTCTTATCACCCTGTTTCAGCTCCAAAAATTCAACCTCTTTTGCACTACGAATGTCTTCCGGAAAAATACTTTTCCAGAAACTCAGCTTAAAACACAACCCAAGTAATCTCAGTACCCGCAGCTTCCAAACTCTGACGACTATTGTCCCACCAAGCCTCAGCCTCTCCTTCCAGCATATGCGTGCCAAACCGTACCTTCTAAGCATCACTGCATTCCATGGTCCTGAAGATCTTCTCCACAGCCTTCAGCCATTTCTGTGCAGCCTCTGGATCCAAGATACCTCCCTCATAAGTAGGCGGCTTGTTGCTCTGGAATTGTGCTAAGTCACGAAACTGAGCACCTTCAGCCCGATTGGCGTACTCTACAGCTTGTGCCATGGCTTGCATAGCAGCAGCAAGAGCAGCATCATTCCTTCTTGCACTACTATTTAACAATTAACATATGGTCAGAACACACAAACGACTTCTATACTAAGGACAGACTCAACTACTACACTTGGCCGGACGGACCAACCAGGCTCTGATACCAATTGTAACACCCCACTTTCCCATTTATGAAAAATACATAAAATTCTATGAAAATAATCAGAGTTTTTACACGAAAAATAAAGTAGGATGCCACATTCATGAAAATAACATCAAAGCTCCTTTTATTGAATGAAATAAACAGCGGAAAATAATTTATTTATTTATTTCACGGCCACATGCCAACAACTCAAGAAAAACTCCACATAACATCGTGGTTCCCCATGAATTCATCAAAAATAAAGATACGTAACCAAAAACAATAACAAATAACAAATAACTGAAATCCCCGTAAATCCCGTGTTACGTATCACAGCGGCTCCTACGACTCGAACAAGTAACACGTACTCCAGCAACCTAAGTACCTGAATTATCTGTACTTCCGAACAAGCACAGACACAACAACAACAAAGGGGTGAGAATCACATTCAATATTAAACGGTGAATAATTACATGATAAGAGTAGTATTCACGTACAATCAAGCAATCAAGACCCACTGGTCACCAATCATCACTATACAACGCATATCCAACAATAAAATGCAATGCGACACAACTATGGACACAATGCATGTGGTACCAACATCATGGTTCATTCAATCGAACCCGGATAGATCACATACACCCCTACTTGGCAATGATCTATCCCCACCATTCTCCATATCGGAGTACGGATGAAGCACATATGATCCTCCTGTGCAATGATTCATCCCACCAACACCATGAAATGCATGACACAATATGCATACAAAACACATGTACAACAACATATATATACATGTTCACGATCCTCCTGATCGCACCTGAATCACACATCAACATCCAACACCAAACGATTACTTCACGCAACACCAATTAACTATTAATCAATTAATTCTCTAAAAATTATTAAATTAATTATTTTCGTCTCCAATTTTGTGTTTCTCAAGGTCTGACATCTATTCCCAACCTCTCAAACCAAAAGAGACAACTTCGGATGCGAAAACGGAAAAAAAAATCGCGAAACGGTAAAATTCTGCACTAACCCTGGCCATACGCGTATTGCCCTTGGCCATACGCGTATTGCCCATCCCACTCGCCCATCCATACACGTATTGCCCCACTTGATACGCGTATGGGCAGAGACCTGTTTTCCCTCAAAATTCCACTTCAGATCTCCTTACGCGTAATGCCACTCCCTTACGCGTATTGCCCAAGCCTCCATACGCGTAGCGTTACACGTATAGGCAGAGGGTCGTGCCAATCCTCCTTTTGGCCCTCCCATACGCGTAATGACCATAGCCATACGCGTATTACCCTACCTGATACGCGTATGGCCAGATCTATTACGCAAATGCAATTTTCCCACCCAGTCTGGTTTTCTGCTACGGGATCCTTACTTTTCTACTCAAATTCAGTCCTAAACTTGTTTCTACATTAGTTTTAGGACCTATAATCTCATCTTACAACTTCACCTATCATTACTACATTAGAATTACAAGTTTTGGATCTAAATCGTCCTCTCAACCTGCATCAACACCAGATCTGCAATACATGTATTTACACAACAGCAACACACCATACGATTTATACATGAAATCCAACTATCATCAACAATTCCACACATATCATAAATCAAACATTCATATCATACTCAGAATTTCATCAACCAGAAAACATACGAAAATCCTACGAGGGAAAGGACCCCTCACTACCCTTTCATGTTATTATCACCTGAATTGAACCCATTCTCCCCCCTTACCTCGAATTCTTGATTAATTTCTGCGAAAATTGATGAAGATGGATGCCCTAGCTCTCCCATGTTCTTCCCTTCTCCTTAGCTTTTCTCCTTCTCTCTCTAAAATTCTGATTATGGCTAATCCTCCCCAATTTTCACTAATTAATCTCTAATTACCAAACTGCCCTCACTAATTCTATTATCCCATTATCTACTTAATTATATCAGGTTTTATTTTACTGAATAATAATAAAACCATAATAATAATAATATGAAATATACTATTAATAATAATAATAATAATAATAATAATAATAATAATAATAATAATAATTCCATATTACTAACATTACCCCCTACGCACTCAGACACGCACCCTAAGCAAGGCCAACAATTAAAATAAAACCAGACGATTAAATAAATAAAAAAAATGGGGTGTTACAACTCTCCCCCACTTAAATTATTTTCGTCCTCGAAAATGTACCTGATGGAAATAGTTCTGGATATGACTCTCGCATCCTGCTCTCCAATTCCCAGGTCACACTTCCGCCAGCAGCTCCTCCCCAAGCTACTCTCACTAGAGGTATCTCCTTTCCTCTGAGTTGCTTCATCTTGCGATCCTCGATCCTTATAGGCATCGTCTCCACTGTAAGATTCTCCCAAATTTGCACTTCATCCCTCTGAATAACATGAGACGGATCAGAAACATACTTCCAAAGTTGCGACACGTGAAACACATCATGCAAGTTCGAAAGTTCCGGTGGCAATGCCACTCTATAAGTGACTGTACCAATCCTCTACAAGATCTGATACGGTCCAATAAACTTAGGATCAAACTTCTTAGATTTCAAAGCACGACCCACACCGGTCACTGGGTTAACTCTCAGGAACACGTGATCCCCTTCACTGAATTCCAAATCTTTCTTCCGATTATCATGATAATTTTTCTGCCTACTTTGAGACGCCTTCATCTTTTCACAGATCATATAAATCGTCTCAGTAGTCTGTTGCACAATTTCTGGTCCAAGCACCACATTCTCACCTGTTTCATACCAACTCAGGGGTGTCCTACACCTCCTACTATACAAAGCTTCGAAAGGCGCCATTCCAATGCTAGAATGGTGACTGTTATTGTACGTGAACTCAATCAATGGCAAATGAGTATCCCACGCACCACCTTTCTCCAACACACAGGCTCTCAACAAATCTTCCAACGACTGGATAGTCCTTTCTGACTGACCATCGGTTTGTGGATGATAAGTCGAGCTCAACATCAAATTAGAACCCAAGGCTTCCTGCAGACTCCTCCAAAATTCTGAAGTAAACCTCAGATTTCTATCCGACACTATGCTCGACGGAACACCATGTAACTTCACAATTATCCTAATATAAATCTCCACCAGCTTCGACAACGGAAACCTGATGTTAATTGGTATAAAATGTGCGGACTTCGTAAGTCGATCCACCACTACCGAAATAGCATCAAAGTCCCTCGCCGTATTCGGCAAACCAGTCAAAAAATCCATCGCAATACTGTCCTATTTCCATTCAGGAATCTCTAACGGTTGCATCAATCCCGAAGGCTTCTGGTGCTCTACTTTTGACTTCTGACATGTCAAACAAGCGTAGACAAACTGGGCTATGTCCCTCTTCATACCGGACCACCAAAACAACTTCTTCAAATCATGGTACATCTTTGTAGCTCCCGGATGAATATTCAAGCTACTCCGATGACTTTCTTCTAAGATTGGCTTTTTCAATTCCACATTATCCGGCACACAAATCCTGCCCCGGAATCTCAACACACCAACATTATCCACTTTAAAGTCACTATTAGGATCATCTCCTCCTGTAGGCATCAAGTCCACTAATTTCACATCCAGTTTCTGATTTTCCTTAATTACATCCAAAAAGTCATTATTCACTTTCAGCATACCCAATCTGATACTTCCCGGTGTAGTTTCACAAACTATACTCAAATCTCTGAACTGTTCAATCAATTCCATTTCCTTCACCATTAACGCAGACATATGGATTATCTTCCGACTCAGAGCATCTGCCACAACATTAGCTTTTCTTGGGTGGTAACTCAAATTGAAATCATAATCCTTTAAAAATTCTAACCACCTTCTCTGCCTCATATTCAATTCCTTCTGGTCGAATAAATATTTCAAACTCTTGTGATCACTGAATACTTCAAATCTTGATCCATACAAATAATACCTCCAGATTTTTAACACGAACACCACTGCAGCTAATTCAAGATCATGAGTAAGACAGTTTCTCTCATGCACCCTTAACTGTCGTGAAGCATAAGCCACTACCTTGCCATCTTGCATAAACACACCGCCTAATCCCATCTTAGACGCATCACAATACACTACGAAAGAATCATTTGGACTTGGTAGGATTAACATTGGTGCTGTAGTCAATTTCTTCTTCAGTTCCTCAAAACTTTCCTCACAGGCAGCATCCCAGACAAAAGCTTGATTCTTCCTGGTTAACTGAGTCAATGGCAACGACAATTTAGAAAAGCTTTCAATGAATCTTCTATAGTAACCTGCCAAACCCAAAAAGCTTCTAATATCCGTTGCTGTCTTCAGAGCTTCCCATTGAAGTACTGCGCTTACTTTAGATGGATCCACCGCTATACCATCACCAGAAATAACATGACCCAAGAAACTCACAGTCTTCAACCAGAACTCACACTTCGAGAACTTTGCAAACAATTTATTATCTTTCAACACCTGCAATGCAATTCTCAAGTGTCCTACATGATCTTCGTCAGACTTAGAATAAATCAGTATATCATCAATAAATACCACAATAAACTGATCCAGATAAGAATGGAAAATACGATTCATATATTCCATAAATACACCCGGCACATTAGACACTCCGAAAGGCATCACTGCATATTCGTAATGTCCGTAGCGAGTTCTGAAAGCAGTCTTCTGAATATCACCTTCCTTTACTCTAATCTGATGGTAAATCGACCTCAGATTAATTTTGCTGAAAACACGAGCTCCTACCAGCTGATCCATTAAGTCATCAATCCTCGGAAGTGGATACTTATTCTTTATGGTCACTTTATTCAACTGACGGTAATCAATGCACAGACGCATACTACCATCCTTCTTTTTCACCAACAACACTGGAGCTCCCCACGGCGACACACTTGGTCTAATAAACTTCTTATCGAGCAACTCTCTGACCTGAGATTCAACTCTGCCAATTCTGATGCAGACATCCTGTACGGTGCCATAGAGATAGGTCTGGTACCCGGTACAAGATCAATAGTTAATTCAACTTCCCTTGTCGGAGGCAATTCTGTGATGTCATCTGGAAACACTTCAGGAAATTCATTAACCACTGGTAACTCATTAACTGAAGTCTTGCTTTCAACAAATAACGAGGTAAACACCGCAAACAGCTTCTCTTCATCCTCCAACAACGCCCTCAACTCCCTGCTGGATAGCGAATCTACTAATGATTCCTCTTCAGGAGTAAGAAACAGTAACGTCTTCCTGAAGCAATCAATATAAACCAGGTTGAACTCCAACCAGTTCATTCCCAAAATAACATCGAGATTACCGAGTGGAAAACAAATCAAGTCCACTCTGAAATCTCTACCAAACATGGTCAGTGGACACTTCAAACACACCAAAGAAGTAACGACTGAACCAATAGATGGAGTTTCAATCGTCATCCTCTGCTCTAGAGTAGACGTCACAATTCCTAATCTCTTCACACAATCAACAGAAATGAACGAGTGTGTTGCACCCGTGTCAATGATAGCAATCAAAGGAATATCATTAATAAAGCAAGTACCTTTGACGGAACGCTCTTCATCAGTGGATTGAGCTCCCACCAAGGCAAACACTTTCCCACCAGTTTGAGACGCCTGAGACTTCTTCGGCTTCTTACAGTGAGTGCTGATGTTACCCTTCTCTCCACAATTATAACAAGTAGGCATAGTGGCTCTGCAATCTGCTATAACATGACCAGGCTTCCCACATTTGAAACACTTCTTCACTTCATTTGGACAGTTATTAGCGCGGTGACCCGCACCACCACATCTGAAGCACTTAAGAGTATCAGAACCTACTCCTTTCTCCTTTAGTTTCTTCCCCACATCAATTTTCTGTTTCCCCTTATCAGTCGGAGCACTGTAAGGAGTACCTCCAAATCTCTGCTTACCCTTCTTCTCATTCACACGCTTGTAATGAGCAATTCTGGCTCTGTTATCATTATCATAAATTCTGCTTCTGCTTACCAGCTCTGGATAGTTTCTTATCTTCTGACAAGTAATACCCAATTTGATCTCGGGACGCAGCCCGTTCTCAAACTTCAAACACTTCGAAGTCATAGCTTCTTCAGTATTGTAATGAGCACAATACTGAACCAGCTCCTTAAACTTAGCGGCATACTCAGCAACTGTCTTATCACCCTGTTTCAGCTCTAAAAATTCAGCCTCTTTTGCACTATGAATGTCTTCCGGAAAAATACTTTTCCAGAAACTCAACTTGAAACACAACCCAAGTAATCTCAGTACCCGCAGCTTCCAATCTCTGACGACTATTGTCCCACCAAGCCTCAGCCTCTCCTTCCAGCATATGCGTGCCAAACCGTACCTTCTGAGCATCACTGCATTCCATGGTCCTGAAGATCTTCTCCATAGCCTTCAGCCATTTCTGTGCAGCCTCTGGATCCAAGATACCTCCCTCATAAGTAGGCGGCTTGTTGCTCTGGAACTGTGCTAATTCACGAAACAGAGCACCTCCAGCCTGATTGGCGTTCTCTACAGCTTGTGCCATGGCTTGTATAGCAGCAGCAAGAGCAGCATCATTCCTTCTTGCCATACTATTCAACAATTAACATATGGTCAGAACACACAAACGACTCCTATACTAAGGACAGACTCAACTACTACACCTGGCCGGACGGACCAACCAGGCTCTGATACCAATTGTAACACCCCACTTTCCCATTTATGAAAAATACATAAAATTATATGAAAATAATAAGAGTTTTTACACCAAAAATAAAGTAGGATGCCACATTCATGAAAACAACATCAAAGCTCCTTTTATTGAATGAAATAAACAGCGGAAAATAATTTATTTATTTATTTCACGGCCACATGCCAACAACTCAAGAAAAACTCCACATAACATCATGGTTCCCCATGAATTCATCAAAAATAAAGATACGTAACCAAAAACAATAACAAATAACAAATAACTGAAATCCCCGTAAATCTCGTGTTACGTATCAGAGCGACTCCTACGACTCGAACAAGTAACACGTACTCCAGCAACCTAAGTACCTGGATTATCTGTACTTCCGAACAAGCACAGACACAACAACAACAAAGGGGTGAGAATCACATTCAATATTAAACGGTGAATAATTACATGATAAGAGTAGTATTCATGTACAATCAAGCAATCAAGACCCACTGGTCACCAATCATCACTATACAACGCACATCCAACAACAAAATGCAATGCGACACAACTATGGACACAATGCATGTGGTACCAACATCATGGTTCATTCAATCGAACCCGGATAGATCACATACACCCCTACTTGGCAATGATCTATCCCCACCATTCTCCATATCGGAGTACGGATGAATCACATACGCTCCTCCTGAGTAATGATTCATCCCACCAACACCATGAAATGCATGACACAATATGCATACAAAACACATGTACAACAACATATATATACATGTTCACGATCCTCCTGATCACACCTGAATCACACATCAACATCCAACACCAAAGATTACTTCACGCAACAACAATTAACTATTAATCAATTAATTCTCTAAAAATTATTAAATTAATTATTTTCGTCTCCAATTTTGTGTTTCTCAAGGTCTGACATCTATTCCCAACCTCTCAAACCAAAAGAGACAACTTCGGATGCGAAAACGGGAAAAAATCGTAAAACGGTAAAATTCTGCACTAACCCTGGCCATACGCGTATTGCCCTTGGCCATACGCGTATTGCCCATCCCACTCGCCCATCCATACGCGTATTGCCCCACTTGATACGCGTATGGGCAGAGACCTGTTTTCCCTCAAAATTCCACTTCAGATCTCCTTACGCGTAATACCACTCCCTTATGCGTATTGCCCAAGCCTCCATACGCGTACCGTTACGCGTATGGGCAGAGGGTCGTGCCAATCCTCCTTTTGGCCCTCCTATACGCGTAATGACCATAGCCATACGCGTATTACCCTACCCGATACGCGTATGGCCAGATCTATTACGCAAATGCAATTTTCCCACCCAGTCTGGTTTTCTGCTACGGGATCCTTACTTTTCTACTCAAATTCAGTCCTAAACTTGTTTCTACATTAGTTTTAGGACCTATAATCTCATCTTACAACTTCACCTATCATTACTACATTAGAATTACAAGTTGTGGATCTAAATCGTCCTCTCAACCTGCATCAACACCAGATCTGTAATACATGTATTTACACAGCAGCAACACACCATACGATTTATACATGAAATCCAACTATCATCAACAATTCCACACATATCATAAATCAAACATTCATATCATACTCAGAATTTCATCAACCAGAAAACATACGAAAATCCTACGAGGGAAAGGACCCCTCACTACCCTTTCATGTTATTATCACCTGAATTGAACCCATTCTCCCCCCTTACCTCGAATTCTTGATTAATTTCTGCGAAAATTGATGAAGATGGGTGCCCTAGCTCTCCCTTGTTCTTCCCTTCTTCTTAGCTTTTCTCCTTCTCTCTCTAAAATTCTGATTATGGCTAATCATCCCCAATTTTCACTAATTAATCTCTAATTACCAAACTGCCCTCACTAATTCTATTATCCCATTATCTACTTAATTATATCAGGTTTTATTTTACTGAATAATAATAATAACCATAATAATAATAATATGAAATATACTATTAATAAAAAAAAAAAAATAATTCCGTATTACTAACATTACCCCCTACGCACTCAGACATGCACCCTAAGCAAGGCCAACAATTAAAATAAAACCAGACGATTAAATAAAAAAAAATGGGGTGTTACATATAACACCTATGGAATCAATCCATCAAGTTTGATTTAGGTCAAGGACTTGATTTCATAGAGGATCGCACAGTTTGGAATTCATCTGATAAAAATTCAACTGTGCACAAAAGTCAAACTTTGACTTTTTGAGATTTTTCACAATTATGGTTTTTTAACCCTAAAATGATGTTAATGTGTGATTGGAATCAGCATTCATCAAGAAAAATCAAGAAAAGTGGGTTAACTTGTAAAAGGGGTAACCATAAAAAACTTTGAAAATTTTCTAAGTTATGGAATAAAGTGGCTAGGGTACCAACTTTGGAGGATCATAACTCCTAAACCACAAGGCCATTTTTTCCCATCCAAAGCTGGATTTATAGCTCTCATTACCCTCTACAAAAGCTTCAACTACACCTCATTCCAATTCCCCATGGATTTCAAGTTATGGAATGATCAAAATCAAGAAAAGTGAAAATGTCACTTTTTTCCAACACTTAGTGAAATTTTCACTAAGTCAGAATCTGCCTTCACTTTTTTCCAAATGTAGGGGCATTTTTCACTTGGATCCAAAAAGTATCAAAACCAACTATGATCAAACAGTTGTTGTATCATATAAGGGCTTTCCAAAATGGCCAAGAACTCCATCAAATTCCACTTGAGCCATGAGATATGACAATGGTAACATACCTTGCTGAAAACTGTCAAGGCAAGGCAGATTTTGGGAGTTTTGCTCGATTTGCCAAAATTGTGCAATTCCAAGCAACTCTATCCATCTGAACACCTCAAGGGGGGACAAAGGAGGAACCAACTCTGATCCCAAGCCTCCCAAGTCTTTGGAACCATAAATAGCATGCCAAACTTAGAATTGCCTAAGAGAGGGACAAGACTCCAATTTTGGATTGGAGCATTCAATGCATACACCAAGGTGGCATGGACTGAGCCATTGCCAACTGAATTCAGTCAAGACTTATCCAAGACCAAGGGAACCAGCAGCCTGTGGCCTAACCTCTAGTCAATGGCTAGAGGAGACTTGGATTCTCATTGCTCAACATTGGCCAAACCTATGCAGCAGTTTCCATTCACTATTCCTTGCAAAACAAACTTGCTATACTATAAATAGAGCTGATTTGTGATCAGTTTAAGTACACCAAAGCCATCAAACAGATGCTTTCCTCAAAATCACCTTCTCACTTCCAAATTTGCCTTCCAAAGCAAGTCACTATCGGGTTTTGAGTTTGAGAGCAATTCCAACCAAACCAATCACACACACACCTCATAGACATCATATAGAAGTGATCCAAACACTCACATAACATCAGGAACACCAAAATCACAAAATCACTATCCAATTGCTCAAGCCTTTGACATATTTGCAGTTGGGGTGCCATCTCAAGTTCAAGATCATTTCAATCCATTCCAAGCATCCAGACACACTCCATGGCACTTAGGGAAGCTATCCAGATCATTAGAACCTAACTGTAAACCTCTAACTCAAAACACGATCACCAGCTGCAAGTGGTAAGCATAAGCTCTTCTAACTCTATGATCCATGCAATTTTTGCTGCACAATAATTTGGCCATATGTTCATAATCATGCATAGAGTGTTTACCCTCAATCAATTACTTTGTATGAATCGTGTATGGAATTTCTGAACCTTCATGCAGAATTTAGGGTTCTTGAGGTTTCTCTTTGATTTATTGTTCCATGTGTAAAATAAATGAAATTAAAGACCATAGACATGATCGTGAGGTTGAAACGAGTAGATTGATATGTAGATTGCATGATATAATCAAGTATTCAGTGAGATTGGATGGAACACGCAAATCAGGGAAAACAGAGCACGCGGGCAAGGCCAAGATGTTCTTGGCGCCCTTTTTCAAATATTTGAATTTTTGTGATTTTATTTAATTGATTCAAAAATTAATTTCTCTCTGAGTTTTAATGATTTTGAGTTGATTCTTTTTTTAATAATTCAAAAAAACGTTAAAATATTTTATTTTACCAAAAAAATCCCAAAAATATTATTTATTTCATATAATTGATATTTTTGCAAAGAATTAATATTTTAATTATTATTGACATTTAAAATATTTTTTCCTTCTTGATTTTGCAAATTTTAATGACTTTTAATCATTTTGCAGGTCAAAACTTGATTTTTGAAACATTAATCCAAGATCACAATTTGTTTTCCTCATGTTAAACAATTTTGATCATTTTAATTGAATTTTTATTCAATTAAAATACATTTTGGAAACAAATTAGGGTTTTTGATTAATTCAACCCTCATCAAACTTTTTCAAACTCTTTGGGCCTCTAATAGAGTGTAAGACCCAATCCTTTGTAAATACAAACCTATTTTGGGCCTCAAATGTTGTATAAGTCCCGTTGTATTTCAAAAGTTCGGCGCGATCATCTCCTGTTTAAAACAAACCCTGGGCCTCTCCTTGAGCTGTAAGCCCCATCACATGTACAAAAAACATTTTTGGGCCTCTAATAAAGTGTAAGACCCAATCCCCTTTTGAAATCAAAAACTTTCGGGCCTCAGTCGTTGTATAAGACCCACGGTGTTTTCAAAACCTCGGCGCGATCGTCACCCCTTTCAAAATAAACCCTGGGCTTCTCCTTGACCTATAAGACCCGTCTTTGTTCACTTTCAATCATTATAGGCCTCTTGAGATAGTGTAAGACCCATCCCCTTGTACAAAAAATCTTTCTTGGGCCTCAGTCACTTGTATAAGTCCCTGTACAAAACGACAGTACGATCACTGATTAAACCTTGGGCCTCTCCTTGAGCTGTAAGCCCCAATTTTCCTTTCAAAAGCACTTTCTCCTTTGATTTTGTAACATACTGTTATTTTCAATTTCTTTGTTGAACAACTAACCAAACAGCATGGAAGCTCTACAACCGAGTAAGTGTTTACCCGCTTTCATTTACCACTTTCATATGTATATAACTGTATTGTGGGGCTGTTTCACTGTAAGTCTTCTTTCATAAAATCATATCAACTGTGTAATACTAGTATAGATATTTAGAGTTTCCCCAGCAACTACGGCTAAAACTAGACAAAACATCGTCTCCTTACATCCGACGTTTTCCCGGATATTTCAACATAACCTAAACCATGAGAATTTTCTTTTACAACAATTTTAGATAACTAGATCTAAGAAATCTCACCCTTGAACAGTTCATATACAGAAGGCCAATGTTCCAAGTGAAACCCCTTCTGGAACTATTCATCAGCCTCCTCTTGGGCTTAGTGCAAGGACCCACAGGCTTCCTAAAAGCATCCCCGCCTCCTCTTGGGCGTTGTACAAGGACCCGTCGGCTTCTTAGAAGTTTTCACAACCTCCTCTTAGGCTTCGTATAATGATTCTTCCTCTGGGAAGATAGCCTCCTCTTGGGCTTCGTACAAATTGTCCTGTTGGCTTCTTAAATGTTTTTCTCGCCTCCTCTGGGCTTCGTACAAATTGTCCCGACGACCTCTTTAAGGTATAGGAACATAAATTAGTCATCTTAATAGAACAGTCTTTCAAAGAGTCTAGATCTTTCTACGGCGAACATACTGTCTATTGATCTCTCTTAAGCATACTACAAAAGATAAAACTCTAGACTTGGACAGTCTAACCTCCTTGAGTCTCGAAAACATTCTCAAGTTCCTTTCAAAAATAGGAAAAAAAACACTGTAAACTTGGGCAGTCTCAATACCCTTCGGATTCCCCATTTCCTTAAAGAACAGGAAATAATCCCGGTCCTCAGATCAAATCCATGAGTATGACATTACCCATATAAGAACTAATTTTCTCTTTCAACCAACATACTGGACCTGTCACTCAACAGTAACAATAGCCTCATCTTGGGCTTTGTACAATGATTCTCCCCAGTAGAGTTAACCTTTAGGCTCTATCTCGGGCTTCGTACGAGATACAAATCACTCTCTTGGTGAGTATAAAAGACTCTCTTGTTGAGTCAAGACCCGTTTAGCCTCCGTCTTGGGCGTCGTACAAGACACATATAAAAACACTCTCTTGTTGAGTCAACACTTTTAGCCTCTATCTCGGGCTTCATACGAGACACAAAAGTATCCTCTTGTTGGATCAATAGCCTCCTCTTAGGCCTTGTATAAAGAAATCCCCGTTTGATTCAATCAACCTTTTAGCATCAAATCATGCTTTGGTCACAGTATACAAACATCAACAACTTCCTTTTCCCTCGTCTAATTGCTGTAAGCGGCAAGCCTCTGGATTATTTACATCCACGCCACTGCCCCTCTTTTAGCATGAGAAATTCCTAAGGAAAGATGGCATTGCTCTAAACTGAGTTAAAGTCTTCTCCTTCAGGTTAAAAATCCCCTATAAAGGAAATTATGGCATTGCTGGATTCACATATCCCAGTTAAAGTAATTCTCCTTTATAACTAGTCACCCAACAGTTGTGACAAACAGACCAAATATCCCCTTTAGAGATGACAAATTCTCTCTAAAGTCAACACCCTTTTAGCTTCACATCTTGGGCTTTGAGCAAGATACCAATAGACCCTTTTAGCTTCACATCTTAGGCTTTGAACAAGATACAAAGCACCTTTAGCTTCATGTCTTGGGCTTTGAACAAGACACCAAAACACTATTTCCTCCCATAGAATAGGAGGAACTACGATCGCTCTGATTTCCCTATCCCAGGAATACGTAGGTTTAAGATTGGAAAAGAATCTTAGCGAGCACACTAATCAAAAAACCCAAAGTCCCCTACCTCCAGCCAATCTAGCACAGTATCCCACAACTTCCCCATGAACAGTCCCGGTATTTCGATCTGAACAAAATAAGCAGAGAGAGGCCCACGAACTAAAACCGCATCTGTAAACCAACAGTTTTGACTGTTTAACCTCAGTATGCAAGCAGGGTTAGTTGGAGACATCTATTTCCCTTCCTTCATCAGCTCCAATAGGATTAAAAATGAATCGACCTGTAGTACCCCAGAGCGACAGTGCTTAAGAACCACGTCCAAAATCGCTCGCTACAGGAAAAATGGCGCCCACCGTGGGTCCTTCTCATGTTTCTTTCTTACAATTTAAGGTGAAAACCTTGGACAAGTCATTTTCATGGCGGTGGCCACCACGGAAAAATGGCGCCCACCGTGGGGCCAAACAAAGGAATCTTGTCTCTCTTACCTCTCTGGTTGAAACCTTCTCTTAGGACGAGTCATTGGGTTCACAAGGTATCACCGAATGACGGTTCCATCGGGGAATGTCATTATTGCTAGGATCGGCCCTCACTAGGATCTTAGGTAAAAAAACCTTTAAGTTGGGAAGGTACCACAGAATGGCGACTCCTTCTGGGAGCCATTTTCTGTTAGGATCATAGGATTCATAACTCTTAAAAAGTCTAGGACATTAGGACAAATATATATACTGCTTTTCCTAATTGATATCTGTGTTTATTTTTCTGCTAATGGGAATGCGTGTGATGCCGCATGTGGAAAGATTGAGTATACACCTAGGAAAAACCTCTTTCAGTAGTGCGGAAGCTATCGGAAATAGTTGTCACGCGATACTACCCTCTTCTGAGATTCTTCGAAATACATCACCTAGCACGGTTCCCGGCCCGTTGATGTTATCTCGACAAGAATCAATGATTTTGAGAGACAGGTACAAAAATCACTAGTATAAACCGTTGGGATGGGTAGAGCCTTGACTTCATGACACCGACCCTTTGACCCCATGTTTTTTCTATGTTTTTGTGTGCTACATTCATGCATTTATTTTAAAAAAACATTAAGCAAAAAAAAATTCTCTTCTAGTCTCTCTTTTCCAAATTAAACTAAGACAATGATTGCAAATGTCAGAGAGAAAAGGATTGCGTCATGGATTTCGGTAGACGAAAAACTCACAAGTATACCTTCAAGGTTCCAAAACTAGAGGATTTGAGAGGATTAGCAAGGATGATCACTAACCTTAATGTTTTCAGAGCCAAGTACAGAGGTCTTCTACCTCTGTTAAGGGTCCATGTAATTGAGGGAATCCCGGAGGCATTCATTCAGTTTTACGATCCGGTCTATCACTGTTTCACATTCCCGGATTACCAGCTCGCACCAACGCTGGAGGAGTATTCTCATCTGATTGATCTGCCCATTACTGATCAAGCTCCCTTTTCTGGACTGGAAGAAATTCCAAAGGATCAAACCATTGCAAAAACAATTTATTTGGACGAATCAGAAGTCAGGACTCACCTGACCACCAAGGGAGGAATTCCAGGTTTTCTAGCCAAGTTTTTGGTAAAGAAGGCTCTGTACTTTGCTAGTATAGGGAACGTGACTACTTTCGAGAGCATCTTTGTTTTGCTCACCTACGGGTTATTTTTGTTTCCCAACATTGATAACTTCGTTGATATCAACGCCCTTAAGATTTTCCTGATTGGAAACCCTGTACCGACCTTGCTTGCAGATGTGTATCATTCTGTACACTTAAGGAATTTATACAGCGGAGGAATGATCACGGGTTGTGTACCCCTACTATATAAATGGTTTATCTCCCATTTTCCTAAGTCTTCCGCTTTTTGGGATCATAAGAGTGCCTTACATTGGTCGCAGAAAATCATGTCTCTTACCAATTCTGACATCGATTGGTACAATCTAATATATGACGGGATCATGATCATTGACCGTTGTGGAAACTTCCCCAACGTACCCCTCATAGGAACTAAGGGAGGAATCAATTACCATCCAGTTTTAGTTCGTCGTCAATTTGGATACCCGATGAGGCATGTCCCGCGTAATGCTCATCTGGAAGGTATTTTCTTCAAGGAAGGAGAAAATGACAGGGCACTAAAGATAGAAATAGTGCACGCTTGGAAACATGCTCATAAGAAAGGACGAGAGTCTCTAGGAAAACCGGAATGTGTCTCAGTGGAGCCTTATCTCCACTGGGTACAAACTAGAGCTCTCAAGCTAAAGATGCCTTATCCTCGTCACGGAGTTCTTCCGCCAAGGGAATCTGTCATGTACTTCATGACTGAAATGGAAAAACTTCAGGTTACTCTCAACAAAGTTCAACAGGAGAGGAGGTCTTGGAAGAATAAGTACCATATTCTCAATGTGGAGTGTACTAAAATACAGCGACTGCTGAAAGATAAGGATGCTCTAATTGAGATTTTGGAACAACATGCTGTAGAAAATCAGGATGACTAAAGGAATTTTCTCGCTCCTTTCACTTGGCAAAGGAATGACAACCCGACAACGGCTCAAGAGCCCCAGTCCAAGAAAAGGAAAGTACCAGAATCAGCACCCGAGTTCTCCTCAGAGAGGACTCGGGACCCATTAGCTTAGGTTTCTGTTTCCGCACCTTGTAATTGACTGTATTTCCATTTCCGCAATCCTTTAAATTCAATAAAATGGGGGTGTCCCCACTGTTTGATATTTGCAATCTAACTGTCGAAGTTTATTTTGATTAAACCAAAAAAATAATTAATATAATCATTGCATTCATCATTCTCACGTCACGTATTCTTCTTACCTACGAATCTCACATTTGTGTCTCGGTTCTAGAGTCAAACTGTCTCATTCGTACAATACTCGGGCCAATCGTCAGAAAAAGATGGATGATCTCGAGGAAGAGAACAGAGAGTTGTAAGAAGAGATCGACGCTCTGAGAGAGGATATGAGAAAGCTTTGTAACGACATGCAAGCCATGGCAGAAGCTCAACTACAAAGAACTATGATCTCAGAGATCACCTCAATGCCCATAGTGGAGAAGTATGATCCTAGGTATCAAATGCCGAAAGATCGTCCCTGGGGCATGCTTGTTAACTATATCCCGGAAGGATATGTTCCGCCGATCACTGAAGATCGAGGAACCGTAGCAGGAGCCGATGGGCCTGAAGGTTACAAACTTCGGGAAAGCGAAGATGCCAAGGACATGACAACAACTCCTGAAGGTTAAAAACTTCGGGAGGCACCGAGAGTCTCGTCCATAATGACTATACCACCGCCCGTGGTGCACACTGTCCCGGAAGGATAGATTACATAGATACCTTCGGGTGGAAACAACAGCATATTCAACAGAATGAATGAGTTCTAGGAATAGTTCTTGGAAATACAGAAGGAACTGCAAGATATTTGCGGTCAGGATTTATTTGGAAAGGACGCCGCAGACCTTTGTTTGGTCCCCAATGTGAAAGTCCCGCACAAATTCCAGGTGCCCGACTTTGAAAAATACAAGGGTAATTCTTGCCCTCAGAGTCATCTGGTGATGTACGCTCGGCGAATGTCAGCCCAGACAGAGAACCAGGATCTACTGATTCACTACTTTCAAGATAGTTTAACCGGTGCCGCATTAAAATGGTACATGGGTTTAAACCGCACTACGATTAGCACTTTCAGAGATCTTGGCACGACCTTCGTCCAACAATATAAATACAATTTGGACATGGCACCAGACACAGATCAACTCAGATCAATGTCGCAAAAGGACAAGGAAACCTTTAAGGAATACGCTCAGAGATGGCGTGAAATTGACGCTCAAATTTGTCCACCTCTTGAGGAAAAAGAGATGACAAAGATCTTCTTAAAGACCTTAAGCTCATTTTACTACGCCAGAATGGTTTCCAGTGAGCCCAGTGACTTCACCGAGATGGTAGGCATGGGAGTTCATCTTGAGGAGGCCGTCCGGGAAGGACGTTTAGTAAAAGACGTTGGATCATCAAGTAGTACAAAACGATACGGTAGTGCTCTCCCTAAGAAAAAATAGAAATTTATTAGGAATATCTCTCTCGGAAAACAAAGACGACGGTACCAACCAGTAGCAGCTGTAACTCCTGCTATCAGCCCTGCGCCTGTTTCTACGTATCAATCTCAGGTTGCTCAAAGCCAACCGCATTCGCAGCAATTTCAGCAAAGGACACAACAGCCTCCTCAGCAAGCTCGTCCTCAATACAACAACAACCGTACAATGCGGCCACCAGGATTTGATCCTATACCCGTATCGTACGCAGAACTATTTCCGTTACTACTGGCCAAGGGGCATGTCTGAAGAAACGAAAAAACACAAGAAGGGGGTTAAATTGGGGTTTTTAAAAAAATAAAGCAAAAAGGGACACGCTGGTTATCCTGGTTCGTTTGAACTCAAACTACTCCAGTCCACCCGCCAAGGTGATTTCGCCTCTCTCTCTTGAAGAATTAATCCACTAATCAATTAAGATTACACAGACACAGGGACAATCGTCACTGTCTTCTTGAGTTTTAACCACAACTCGGTTTTCTCAAGGAATTTCAACTGAAAATAATATGCTTCTAATAAGCTTTATCACAACCGTGAGTTTTTACAATATTTTTATCAAATAATGAAAACAGATGAGAAACTTGATGAATTGTGAAAAGTATGCGCGCAAGTATTATATGGTCATCTGCAGGTGCTCCCTTAAATAGATGAAAATAATTGATCCGTTGGAGACGTGAGAGTTATTTTTGGAGATTGACAATAATGCCTTTGAATGCTCTTTCCAAAAATACAGATTTTGTCTGTTTCAATCCGTTGCTTTGTGATACTCATAAATGTGGAGGATAGCGTATCAGAGTCCACGTTGATTTGATGCATTATCAGAGTTTCTGGTTTGATGCAACTTTGGTGCTGAAGCGTGAGACATCCCTCATCAGAACTTAGCTAGTTTAGATCTTGTGATTCTTCCATATCAGAGTTTTGCTTGATTAGAACTTCGCTTTCAACTCGCTTTGCTTAGATCTTGTGAGCTTCGCTTGATTAGAACTTCGCTCAGATTGGATCTTGTGATACTTCTATATAAGAACTTCTTTACATTAGAATTTCCCTACATATCACAAAAAATGAATCAAGGAGCATCAAGTTCTAAATAATATAGTGTTTGTTATCATCAAAACTATTAGGAATGTAGAATCAATTCTTGTTCTAACAATCTCCCCCTTTTTGATGATGACAAAAACTTATATTTTGATGATTAATTAATAGAGTATAGAGTAGAGAATACTCCCCCTGAGTTGAAGATTTCCTTGAAAATGTTGTGATTTAAGACTTCCAAGAATTTAAGACTTCCAAGAAGTTCTGATTGCCATTTTCCTGCTTTCTTAACAAAAATATGGAAGCAGAGGTTAAAATGTTCGAGACATAGTCATGGTGCACTGTTATATTTCAAAATATTCTACGTTATCCCCCTTTGTCATTAATCAAAAAGCAAAAAGATACATGAGAACATAATCAAAAAGAGCAAGATAAAACACAAAGCAAGCAAGGCAACAGAAAAAAAAATCTAAGGTTGAGGAGCAGGTGGCAGTGTTGTGAACAATGCTTCCAGAAGGCCTTTGATCTGATTAGCGGATTCTTCTTGTTTGCCAAGCATCCCTTTAATTTCTGCGTTACTGTCATCCTGTTTGTCCAACCTTTTTCTTCCTGTTTCATTCTCTTTCTTTAACTCATCCAGAGTTTTCAGCACTAGAGTAGATGAGGATGACTCTTCAGAAGGTACCAAATCCTCAGAGCTTTTAGCAGAAACTTTCTTTGGAGAGACTTCAGGTGATTTTTCCTCGACTTCAGTGATGACCAGAGTTTGATGCTGAGAGCATTCTTCCTGAGGTTCTGAAACCATAGGATCTTTCCAGCCTAGAGGAAGAATAGGTTTCTTTTCCCAGAATCTTAGAACTTGCTCATTGAAGATCTTCATATGGTCACAGAAGTTCTGTTGGGCTATGTCATAGCTTAGTTCCTTCATTTTCTGAGATTCAAAATTAAACCACTTTCTGAATTTGGTCCAAAGATAGTCAGAGGCAGCTGGATTCAGATTCTCCAAACAACCCAGCTTCAGAAAGTTAATCCATTCCTGCATTTTTACCTCGAAAGCCAATAAAGAGTTACCAACATCTGATTTGGATACAAATGGTTTTGGTTTGGGAATGGCTATTTTGTGAGAGGTTGAGGTAAGCTTGTCTAGAGCTTCTAGGTCAATTATAGTTCTGAGGGGATCATCTGAGAGATGTGTTGGAGGAGAGTCAGAAATGAGAATAGGAGAGGTAGGTGATATAATTTCTGAAGAGATTTGAGGGTGACTGGTGAAATTAGGTGATGGTTGAAAGAAGTTGAGAGGACAGTTGATATCAGGTATAGAAGTGTCAGGGTTTTGAGTTTGATGTTCTGGTTGTGAAGATGTGAAGAGAGGTTCATGAACAATGTCAGACAGAACTTGTACAAGTTCTGGTTGTGGTTCAATAAAATCAGAAGGAGTGGGGTCAATGTCAATGTCAAAATCATCAAGAGTTTGTGGAGAAGGTGGTGGATTTTCATAAGGTTTAGGAGAAGATGAGGTTTCAGATGTTGATACCATTATGGATTCGACGATAGAAATGAAAGAAGAGTTACCTTTCTTCTTAGCAGCAGCTTTAGCAGCTTTTGGAGTTTTCTGAGGAGTTCCTTCAGAGGATTTTCTTTTTCTTGAAGTTCTGGGGGCAACTTCTAGAGGTGCTTGCCTGAGCTGTTGCAGAGAAACTTCTGGAAGGGTTCCATCAGCTTTACATGCATCCAAATATCTGAGGACAATTTCTGGATGAGTATCTGATGAGAAGAGAGGAAAATCTTTCAGAGGAATTTTCCTGGTGGTGATGACTTCCTTAGAGATTAGGGTTGGATCCTTCTTAATGGTCTCAATGATTTTCATCTTCTTGAGGTTCTTTGCATTGAGAGGTCTTCCAGCAATAGTTTCTAGATCAGAGATTTCCTGAGCTTCAGTTAGGTGTTCTATCAGCTTATTCTCTGTAAGAAATCTGATATTAGTCTACCTAGAGGAATCCAATCTTTGTTGGTTCTTTCGTCTTCTCTTGTTTCCTTCACACTGTTCTTCAGATGATTAAATAGACAGTGAGGAAGATTCGCCTTGGTAAAGGTGGAGATGAGGTACAGAAGATACTGTTGATCGTTGTTGATGTAGTCAGACGAGCTTGAAGGTTTCCTGTGATAGATACACCCAAGAATGATTCTGGCCCAAATTCTGTGACGATCCTTTAGGTCTTTGATTTTGTTGGAGTGTTGTCCGGTGGTGAAGATTTCCTTTGAGATAGTATTTAGATCAGTGCCCTTTTCCATCTCACTGCATCTAATTCCTGATCCATCATGATCAATCAGCTTACCAATAAGATCTTCAGTGATGATAACCTTCTTTCCCATAACATACGAAGTTACTTGATGTTTTGAGACCGATGCAAAGATCCAGAATTCCTTAACGAGTTGGGGAAAACCGGACCCATTAAGCGATTAAAGTATTTGCTCCATCCTTGAAACTCAAACTCAGGAGTAAGGTCATACCCATTGTCTTTCATGCTTTCAAAAACAACAATGAGTTCACAGAGAACTTCAAGAGAGGCAAAGGGGGTGAGGAGAGTTCTTGAGGGCTCAACGTACCTTACTTCAATGACTTGGTCAGCTGATTCTTGAGACATTGCTTGTTGAGAGCTTTGTTGAGAGCAGGAGGCCATTGTTCACAGACTTAGGGTTTTGGGAACACACAGAGAAACAAGAAATGTAGGCAGCAAAACAAGAAATGCAAATAATACGGAGAAGGCGATAGAGAGCAAGTGAGTGATAGTGAACGTGTGAGGGTGTTAGACGTGACATTTATATAAGAGTGACCAAGAATTAAATAGCAATTAAAAATAATAAACATAATGATTAATAGCCGTAATGATTTCTGACAAGGGAGATAGCGTGAGAATTTTTGGGAACAGTTACCGATGTGACTTGGCGCCTCGATATGTCAACACAGACGTTTCAGTTTTCCAGAGTTTGACACGCGTTCATCATCAGAGAAAATCTGGAGCGTAGGTTGACAAGTGTTTGCTAGAGTGAACTTAATGATCTATCCTTGAAATGAAAAGTTCAGATCTTCTGAATAGATTCTGAGGCAATCTTTCTTCTCACTTCTGAAGAGATATTGGTCAGATGTTCACAAAAAGAAATTCTGAGAGTTAAAAATATAGAAATTACATTTTCATTCTGGACATAATTCCATACAGAGATTTTTCAGAATGAAATTAAATCTATCTTCAGCAAGGGGTTTGGTGAAAACATCAGCCCATTGATGGTCTGTGTCTATAAATTTTAAACAAAGAATTCCCTTCTGAGTATAGTCCCTAATGAAGTGATGTTTAATTTCTATATGTTTAGCCCTAGAATGCAAAATAGGATTTTTAGAAAGACAGATGGCAGAAGTATTGTCACAGAGGATAGGGATGTTACTCTCGTAAATGTGAAAGTCCTCAAGCTGATTCTTCATCCAGAGCATCTGAGTACTGCATCCAGCTGCAGCTATGTATTCAGCTTCAGCCGTTGATAGTGCAATGGTGGATTGTCTTTTGCTGGACCAAGAGATTAAGTTGTCTCCCAGAAACTGGCAGCTTCCAGAGGTACTTTTTCTTTCTATTCTGTCTCCAGCAAAGTCAACGTCACAGTATCCTACCAATTTGTATTCTCTGGACTTTCTATAGCAAAGACCAAGATTAGTAGTACCTTTCAAATATCTAAAAATTCGCTTAACTGTTGTTAAGTGAGATTCTCTAGGATCTGATTGGAATCTAGCACAAAGATAAACGCTATAGAGAATATCAGGTCTTGAAGCAGTTAAATAGAGGAGAGAACCGATCATACCTCTGTAGAGCTTCTGTTCTACTTTCTTACTTACCTCATCCTTTTCCAGAATACATGTGGGACGCATAGGAGTTTTGGAAGGCTTACTTTCTGACATTTCAAATTTCTTCAGAAGATCTCTGATATATTTGCTTTGATGGATGTAAGTTCCTTCTGGAGTTTGATTGATTTGAATTCCCAAGAAGAACTTGAGTTCTCCCATTAAGCTCATTTCAAATTCTGCCTGCATAGTCTTAGCAAATTCCTTGCCCAAGGAGCTTTTAGTGGATCCAAAAATTATATCATCTACGTATATTTGACAGATCAGAATGTGATTTTTAAATGACTTACAGAATAAAGTTGTGTCCACCTTCCCTCTGGTAAAATCATTTTCTAAGAGAAAGTTACTTGGTCTGTCATACCAAGCTCTGGGAGCTTGTTTTAGACCATATAACGATTTCTTAAGTTTATAAACATATTCTGGATGTTTTGTGTTTTCAAAACCAGGGGGTTGATGCACATAAACTTCTTCATCAATGTAACCATTTAAAAACGCACTTTTGACATCCATCTGATAAAGAGTGATGTCATTATTTACAGCATATGAAATTAAAAGTCTGGTAGACTCTAACCTTGCGACTGGAGCAAAGGTTTCTGTATAGTCTATCCCTTCTTGCTGACTATAACCTTGTGCAACCAGTCGTGCTTTATTTCTGACCACTTCTCCTTGTTCATTCAGTTTGTTTCTGAAGACCCATTTGGTTCCAATGATGTTGAATCCTTTGGGTTTGGGGACCAGATCCCATACGTCGTTTCTGGTGAACTGATTTAATTCTTCCTGCATTGCAAGTATCCAATTTTTGTCTGAGAGTGCGTCGTCAATAGTAGTGGGTTTGACCAGAGAGACTAATCCCACTAGAGATTCTTCAGTCTTTTTGAATGAGGATCTTGTTCTGATTGGGTCATCCTTCTTTCCCAGAATTTTGTCTTCGGGATGTATTAGAGAACTTCTGGATTGTCTTTTCTGGCTGGGTTCTTCAGAATTAGAGTTTCCTTCTGTTGTGTTCGCCTGTTTTTCTGATGATCTGGTTTCAGTGCCTGTTATTTGAACTTCTATTTCTGCAAGAGATTCATCATGCTTTGGCTTTTAAAGGCCAAGCTTATCATCAAATCTGACACAAATGGATTCTACCACACTTCGTGTTTCTTTGTTATATACTCTGTATCCTTTTGAACGTTCAGAGTATCCTAACATGAAACATTTTTGTGCCTTAGAATCAAACTTGTTCAGAGGATCATTAGTGTTTAAGATAAAGCATGTACATCCAAAAGGATGAAAGTAAGAAATGTTGGGCTTTCTGTTCTTCCACAATTCATATGGAGTCTTTTCCAGAATAGGTCTTATAGAGATTCTATTCTGAATGTAACACGCTGTATTAACTGCTTCTGCCCAAAAGTGTTTAGCCATGTTAGTCTCATTGATCATGGTTCTGGCCATTTCTTGTAGAGTTCTATTCTTGCGCTCTACATCTCCATTTTGTTGTGGAGTTCTAGGACAAGAGAAATCATGAGAAATGCCATTTTCATTAAAAAATGTTTCTAGATTTTTGTTTTCAAATTCCCCACCATGATCACTTCTGACCTTTACAATTCTAAACTCTTTTTCATTCTGAATTTGGTTACAGAAAGTAGAGAATACAGAGAGTGACTCGTCCTTGTGTTTTAAGAACTTTACCCATGTCCATCTGCTATAGTCATCTACGATCACTAATCCATACTTCTTGCCACTGATGGATGCAGTTTTCACTGGTCCAAACAGATCTATATGAAGAAGTTCTAATGGTTTGGAGGTAGAAATAACATTTTTTGGTTTAAAAGAGGGTTTGGAAAACTTGCCTTTTTGACATGCTTCACACAGAACATCTGAACTGAACTTCAGATTAGGAAGTCCTCTGACCAGATTGAGTTTGTTAATCTGAGATATTCTTCTCATACTAACATGCCCCAATCTTCTGTGCCAGACCCATTGCTCGTCGTCAGCAGACAAAAGACATTTTACATTCTGACCTTTTAGTTCAGAAAGTTTTATTTTGTAAATGTTGTTCTTTCTCTTTCCATTAAAGAGGATTGTTCCATCTTTCTGACTAACTGCCTTGCAGGACTTTTGATTGAAGATTATATCATAACCGTTATCACTTAATTGACTTATGGATAACAAGTTATGCATTAATCTTTCTACTAATAAAACATTTGATATAGAGGGTAGAGTACCGTTACCTATGGTTCCCGAGCCAATGATTTTACCTTTCTGATTGCCTCCGAAACCTACATACCCTCCAGCTTTAAGTTCCAGACTTTGGAACATATGCTTTTTTCCCGTCATGTGTCGCGAGCATCCAGAGTCCAGGTACCATGATTGGTGTTTCAATCTTGCTGTTAAAGACATCTGCAACATATAGGATTTTATCCTTAGGTACCTGTAATACCCCAAATTTTGACCACTTAGATTTCCCATCATTGTGAAAATCATCATCACAATATGGATGTACCTTTATGCTTCATTAGTCTCCCCAAAGATGGGTGAGCATCCACTACAATCAAAATTAGGGTTTCAAGCCCTCTCTGAGTGCTTAGACAAAGGATCAATCAAGAAATGACATGATCTTCAACTTGTCTAATCTCTTAAATATCCACAATGGATCAAAAAGGACTCCCACTTCAAGGATTAAGCACAAGGCTGCTCCCTTCTAGGTGGATCAAGTCTCAAGATCGACAGTGTCACCAAATTAGGGTTTTGGTCGACCAGGGCCTCCAGATGGAAATTTTCATCTGGGCACAAGGCAATGATCCAAAACATGACCTAATATGCTTCATGGAACCTCATGAACCCATGCATCAAGTCAATTTTGCCTCAGGGGATGCATTCATCAAAAATCAGGAATTAGGGTTTCTTGACCTAATTCACCCCTAAGTTGACTTTTGGGACAAACCATGAGCCAAGACCTCAAGAGATGATTTGAGGGTCTCTAATACACCATATTGATCCATTTGGAACAATGGATTGATCCAAGAAGCTTGAGCAACAAGTCTCATTTTCATCTGCACCACAATTAGGGTTTTAAGGGAAAAGTCAACTGTAACTTTGACTTTTGACCAAGACATGCTCCCAAACCCTAATACATGATTGAATATACCCTATGACACCCATGGAACATGTCCATCAAGCTTGATTTAGGTCAAGGACATGATTTCCTGAAGAATTGCACAGTTTGGAATTCATCTGATAAAAAGTCAACTGTGCACAAAAGTCAACTTTGACTTTTTGAGATTTTTCACCAAAATGGATTTTTAACCCTAAAATGATGTTAATGTATGATTTGAATCATCATTCATCAAGAAAAATCAAAAAAAGTGAGATAACTTGTAAAAGGGGTAACCATAAAACTTAGAAAATTTTCTAAGTTAAAAATAAAAATAAAGTGGCAAAGGTACCAACTTTGGAGGACCATAACTCCTAAACCACAGGCCATTTTTTCTCATCCAAAGATGGATTTGTAGCCCTCATTATCACCTACAAAAACTTCAACTACAAGTCATTCCAATTCATTAAGGATTTTGAGTTATGGAGTGATCAAAGTGGCTGAAAAGTGAAAATGTCACTTTTTCCAACACTTAGTGAAATTTTCACTAAGTCAGAATTTGCCTTCACTTTTTGCCAAATGTAGGGGGATTTTTCACTTGGAATCAAAAGAGATCAAAACCAAACTTGTTCAAACAGTTGTTGTATCATGTAAGAGCTTTCCAAAATGGCCAAGAACATTGCCAAATTCAACCTACACCATGAGATACAACATTGCCAAGTTGCCTTGCTGAAAACTGTCAAGGCAAGGCAGGATTTGCATTTTGGCTCGATTTGCCAAAATCAGCCAAATTCAATTGCTCCAATCCACTTGGACACCTCAGAGGATTGAATCTAAAGGGGACAATCACTGAGCCAAGCCTCCAAGGTCCAAGGAACAAGGAATAGCATGTTGAACCTAGAGTTGCCAAAATAGGGACAAGACTTCAAATTTGGAATGAGGCATTCAATGGAACCATCAAGGTGGCATGGACTGAGCCATTCTCATCTGACACCAGTCAAGACTTATCCAAGACCAAGGGGACCAAAGCTCTGTGCCCTAACCTTTAGTCAATGGCTAGAGGAGACTTGGATTTTCATTTGCCAACATTGGCCAAACCTACTTACCAGCTGCCATGCACTATTCCTTGCAAAACAAACTTGCTCTACTATAAATAGAGCTCAATTGTGGTCAGTTTAAGTACACCAAAGCCATCTAACAGATGCTTTCCTCAAAATCTCTTTCTCTTGGCAAAAATGCCTTTCTTAGCAAGGTAGCTATCGGGTTTTGAGTTTGAGAGCAATTCTGCACAAACCAATCACTCACACACCTCACATACATCACATATGAGCTGATCAAACACTCACATAACTTCTGAAACATCAATTTCATGAAATCACCAGCTGGTTGCTCAAATTTTCAAACAAGGTGCAGCTGAGGTACACAAAATGATCCAGCCAATTTCAATCAAGTCCAACCATCCAAACACAATCCATAGGGTGTAGGGAAGCTGTTCAGATCATCACTACTCATCTGTAACACCTCCAAATCAAAAATCACTCTGAACTTGCTGTCACGGCTTGGAGGTAAGCACATACTTGGTCATCTCTCAATCTATGCATATTTCCTCGCACAATAATTTGGCCATATGTTCATAATCATGCATGGAATGTTTTCCCTCAATTAATTGCATTGTTTGAATCGTGTATCAAAAATCCTAGCCTTCATGCAGAAATTAGGGTTCTTGAGGTTTCTTCGTGATTTCTTGTTGTATGTTTAATTTAAATGAAATTAAAGTACATAGACATGATCGTGAGGTTGAGACGAGCATAATGATATGTGGATTGCATGATATGATTACGTATTCATGGAGATTGGATAGAAAATGCAAATCTGAGAAACCAAGAACACGCGCGTGTTCTTCAGCTGTTCTTGGCGCCATTTTTGAATAATTCAAATATTTGAATTTTGTGATTTTGTTTAATTGATTCAAAAATTAATTTCTCTCTGAGTTTTAATGATTTTGAGTTGATTCTTTTTTTAATAATTCACAAAAATGTTAAAATATTTTATTTTATCAAAAAATCCCAAAAATATTATTTATTTCATATAATTGATATTTTTGTAAAGAATTAATATTTTGATTGTTTTTGGCATTTTAAATATTTTTTCTACATTGATTTTGCAACTTTTAATGCTTTCTAATTATTTTGTAGGTCAATACTTAATTTTTGAAGCATTAATCCAAGATCACAATTTGTTTTCCATGTGTTAAACAATTTTTGATCATTTTAATTGAATTTTTATTCAATTAAATACATTTTGAAAACAAATTTGGGTTTTGGATTAATTCAACCCTCATAAATCATTTTCAAAACACTTTGGGCCTCTATTAGAGTGTAAGACCCAATCCTTTTTTTGACCAAATCATCTTTGGGCCTCACTTATTGTATAAGTCCCGATACCGTAAAAAAACAAACGGCGCGATCGTCGCCTTTTCAAAAATCATCTGGGCCTACCCTCGAGTAGTAAGACCCATTTATTTTTCTTCAAAACTTTTTAGGCCTCTTGAGAGAGTGTAAGACCCATCCCCCCTTGTACAAAAACTTTTTGGGCCTCACTCATTGTTAAGTCCCTCTGTACAAGTAAACAGCGCGATCGTCGCCCGTTTAAAAATAAAAATCATCTGGGCCTCTCCTTGAGCTATAAGACCCATTCAAAACACTTTGGGCCTCTATTAGAGTGTAAGACCCAATCCCCATTTTAACCAAAACATTTTGGGCCTCACTTATTGTATAAGTCCCTTTGCGTTAAAAGAAAACCTCGGCGCGATCGCCATTTTTAAACGAAAAATCATTTGGGCCTACTCTCGTGTTATAAGCCCCACTCTTTTTCTTTAAACCCTTTTTGGGCCTCTTGAGAGAGTGTAAGACCCATCCCTTTGTACAGAAAACCTTTTTGGGCCCCAGTCACTTGTATAAGTCCCTCTGTACAAATTCAAACAGTGCGCTCACTGATAAAACCCTGGGCGTCTCCTTGAGCTGTAAGCCCCAAATCTTTCTTTTTCAAAGCACTTTCTCCTTTGATTTTGAATATACTGTTGTTTTAAATCTTTCTTTGTTGAACAACTAACCAAACAGCATGGAAGCACTACAACCGAGTAAGTGGTTATCGCTTTCATTTACTGCTTTCATATTATAAACTGTATTGTGGGGCTGCTCACTGTAAGTCTCCTTTCATAAACTCATATCTACTGTGTAATAATAGTATAGATATTTCGAGTTTCCCCGGCTACTACGTCTAGAACTAGGTGACGCCGTTTCACTTATTCGTAGAAATAGACGCCTAGATCACCAATAGGAGCACCAGATACAGTCTTCTCTTCGACTGTTCTCCTTAGGAATCGTCAAGAAGCTCTACTCCCCAAGATGAATGTATTCTCCGTGAATGGCATCTTTGAGTTTCTTCCCAATTCTCGAGCTTTCCTGACTTGATCTATTCCTTGTGGATAGCTTGCCTTGAATGTCTCGGGGTTTGGGTACCCACTACGGTCATAATCTTGGACCTTAACTAAGGAACCCTCTTTAAAAGTTAAAAGTCGCTGGATAGTAAACCTCGCACGTTTACCAGTGGTTTTCATCTTTAAAAGAGTTATCTCTCCTAATGGAAAGGAGATGATAGACCCACGGGCTTCTTAAAAGCATCGGCCTCCTCTTGGGCATTATTCAAGGACCCTACGGCTTCTTAGAAGTATTCACAGCCTCCTCTTAGGCTTCGTATAATGATCTCTTCCTTCGGGAATGATAGCCTCCTCTTGGGCTTCGTACAAGGACCCGTCGGCTTCTTAAAAGTTTCCAGCCTCCTCTTGGGCTTCGTACAAATTGTCCCGACGACCTCCTAGAGGTATAGGAACAGAACCTAGTCATCCTCATAGAACAGTCCTTTCATAGAGTCTACTACTGCTTCTCGAAGCATAGTACAAAAGATAAAACTCTAGACACGGACAGTCTAACTTCCTTGAGTCTCAAAGACATTCTCAAGCACCCTTCGTTAAATAGGAAGGAAACCCGCAGACTCGGATAGTCTCAATACCCTTTGGATTTCCCGTTTCCTCAAAGAGAAGGAAATATCCCTGATCCTCAAATTAAATCCCTGTGTGCAGTGTCGCTCATATAAGAACTGATTTTCTCTTTTAAATCAGTATATTGGATCTGTCACTCAACTGAAACAGTTACAATAGCCTCCATCTCGGGCTTCGTACGAGATACCAAAATTCTCCCCAGTGGAGTCAAAACAACCTTTTCGCCTCTCTCTCAGGCTTTGTACGAGATACAAAAACACTCTATTACTGAGTATAAAAGATTCTCCAACTGAGTCAACTCTTTGCTAGCCTCCTCTTAGGCTTTGTATAACGATATGCCCCACTGGGTCAAAAACTTTTAGCCTCTCTCTCAGGCTTTGTACGAGACATAAAATAGCCTCCTCTTAGGCTTTGTATAATGATTTTCCTAGCGGAAATTAGCCTCCTCTTAGGCTTTGTATAAGAAAACCACTGGTTGATCCAATCGACCTTTTAGCATCAAAGTTGTGCCTCGTTCGCAGTACACAAACATCAACAACTCCTTTCCCTTCATCTAATCGCTGTAAGCGGCAAGCCTCTGGATCATCTATATCCATGCCACTGTCCCTCCTTTAGCATGAGAAATTCCTAAGGAAAGATGGCATTGCTCTACACTGAATTAAAGTCTTCTCCTTCAGGTTAAAACCCTTTCTTCGGAAATTATGGCATTGCTCGGATCCGCGTATCCCAGTTAAAGTAATTCTCCTTCCCCCTCTTTAGAGATGACAAATTCTCTCTAAAGTCGAGGTCTTTCAGCTTCACGTCTTGGGCTTTGAACAAGACACAAATAGGCCTTTTAGCTTCACATCTTGGGCTTTGAACAAGATACAAATCACCTTTCGCTTCATGTCTTGGGCTTTGAACAAGACACCAAAACACCCATTTCCTCCCATAGAATAGGAGGAACTACGAACGCTCTGATTTCCCTGTTTTGGTAAACGGGAATACGTAGGCATAAGATCGAAAGAAAAGATCTTAGCGAGCGCCATCAACAAAAAACCCAAATCCCATATCTCCGTAAATCAAAAGCAGTAATTCAAAAGCACCAGTCCTAACATCCTAATCCTTGTTCCCCTCCAGAAACATTAAGCCCTAGAAAGAAAGAAACCCGTATTGGCGAAAATACAAATAACCAGTACAAGGCCCCCCCCCACATTGATAGCATCCGTAACCTAACAGACCGCTGTTTAAACTCAGTATGCAAGCAGGGTTAATTGGAGACATCTATTTCCCTTCCTTATTCAGCTCACAATAGGATAAAAAATGAATCGACCTGTAGTTTAAAGCTCAAACCGCAGAGAGCGACCAGCGCTTAAGAACCGCGTCCAAAAATCGCTCGCTACAGAAAAGTGGCGCCCACCGTGGGGTCGTTCAAAGTTAGATCTAGGCACGGTCGTCCCTATTTTTCACAGAAAAGTGGCGCCCACCGTGGGGCCCTTGTTTTTCTTTCTGTCTGTTTTCCTTGTAAAATGGCGACTCTGCTGGGGAGTCTCCTTTTCTGCCTTAGGGCATCATCCCCGTTTTCCACGAAAAATGGGAACTCTGCTGAGGAGAAAGATTGACCTATGCTGGTCCATCTCTTAGGCAGGGAACCACAGATTGGGGCTTCCGCCGGGGAACCCATTTCTGTCAGGAACTTAAGAATCGTAGCTTTACAAGTCTAGGATGATTAGGACAAATATATATACTGCTTTTCCTAATTGCTATACGTGTTTATTTTTCTGCTAATGGGAATGCGGGTGATGCCGTATGTGGAAAGATTGAGTATACACCTAGAAAAGCCAACCCTTTCGTAGTGCAGAAACTATCGGAAATAGTTGTTACGCGATACTACCCTCATTTGAGGCTGGTGATCTATTCTCGGTGAATGGCACTTACTCTAAGATTGCTCCACAACTCGCTGGCGATCCGCTTGTTGTTTTGCTTTCCTGGGAGGAGCTGATGATAATGAGTACATGTACAAAAATCACCTTAGTATAAACCTTTGGGGATGGGTAGAGCCTTGACTTCATGACAACGACCCTTTGACCCCATGTTTTTTCTATGTTTTTGTGTGCTGCATTCATGCATTCATTTAATAAAACATTAAAACATTCAAAAAATTTCTCTTCTAGTCTCTCTGTTTTTCAAATTAAACTAAGACTGTGATTGCAAATATCAGAGAAAAAGATTGCATTAATGGATTTCGGTAGAAGGAGAACTCACCAGTATACCTTCAAGGTTCCAAAACTAGGGGATTTGAGAAAGTTAGCGAGGATGATCGTTAACCCAGAGGCTTTCAGAGCCAAGCACAGTGGTTTGCTACCACTGTTAAGAGTCCATGTGATTAAGGGAATCATGGACGCGCTCATTCAGTTCTACGATCCGGTTTATCACTGTTTCACATTCCCGGATTACCAGATATCACCAACGCTGGAGGAGTATTCTCATCTGACTGATTTACATATCACAGATCGAGCTCCATTTTCTGGACTGGAAGAAATTCCAAAGAATCAGACTATTGCAAGAGCAATTCATTTGGACGAGTCTGAGGTCAGGACTCACATGATTACTGTGGGTGGCATCCAAGGTTTGCCAGCCCAGTTCTTGACAAAGAAAGCTCTGTACTTCGCTAGTATAGGGAACGGGACTGCTTTTGAAAACATCTTTGTCTTGCTCACCTACGGGTTATTTTTGTTTCCCAACATCAATAACTTCGTCGATATCAACGCTATTAAGGTTTTTCTCATTGGAAACCCTGTGCCGACTTTGCTCGCAGATGCGTATCATTCTGTACACTTGGGAAATTTGTACAGCGGAGGGGAGATCACATGTTGTGTACCTTTGCTCTACAAATGGTTTATCTCTCACTTGCCCAAGTCTGCTGCTTTTTGGGATTGCAAGAGTGTCTTACGTTGGTCACAGAAGATCATGTCTCTCACCAACTCTGATATAGATTGGTGTAATAGGATTTATGAGGGAATCAGAATCATTGACCGTTGTGGAAACTTCCCCAGCGTACCCCTCATAGGAACTAAATGAGGAATCAACTATCATCCGATATTAGTTCTTCGTCAATTTGGATACCCGATGAGACACATCCCACTGGGTGTTCATCTGGAAGGTCTTTTCTTCAAAGAAGGAGAAAGTGACAGAGCACTAAAGATGGAAATAGTGCAAGCTTGGAAACATGTTCATAAGAAAGGACGAGAGTCATTGGGAAAACCAGACTGTGTCTCGGTGGAGCCTTATCTCCATTGGGTACAGACTAGAGCTCTCAAGCTAAAGATGCCTTATCCTCGTTACGGAATTCTTCCGCCGAGGGAAATTGTCATTTACTTCATGACGGAAACTGAAAGGCTTCAGGTTACTCTAAACAAAGTTCAAAAGGAAAGAAGATCTTGGAAGAACAAGTACCGCACCCTCGACGTAGAGTGTACCCAAATACAGCAATTACTGAAAGAGAAAGATGCTCTGATTGAAATTTTGGAGCAGCATGCTGCAGAGAATCAAGATGACCAAAGGAATTTGCTCGCTCCTTTCACCTGGCAAAGGAATGACAACCCGACAACGGCTTAAGCGCCCCGGTCAAAGAAGAGGACTCGGGACCCATTAGTTTAGGTTTCTGTTTCTGCACTTTGTAATCTACTGTATTTCCATTTCTGTAATCCTTTGGAATTCAATAAAAAGGGGTTTCCCCACTATTTGATATTTACAATCTAATTGTCGAAGTTTTATTTTAATTAAACCTAAAAACAATTAATATAATCATTGCATTCATCATTCTCACATCGCGTATTCTCCTTACCTACGAATCTCACGTTTGTGTCTCGATTCTAGAGTCAAACTGTCTCATTCGTATAATACTCGGGCCAATCGTCAGAAAAGGATGGATGATCTTGAGGAAGAAAATAGAGAGTTGAAAGAAGAGATCGACGCTCTGAGAGAGGATATGAGAAAGCTTCGTAACGACATGCAAGCCATGGCAGAAGCTCAGCTACAAAGAACTGTGATCTCAGAGATCACCTCAACGCCCATCATTGAAAAGTATGATCCTAGGTATCAGATGCCGAAAGATCGTCCTTGGGGCATGCCTGTTAACTATATCCCGGAAGGATATGTTCCGCCGATCACTGAAGATCAGGGAATCGCAACAGAAGCCGCTGGGCCTGAAGGTTACAAACTTCGGGAAAGCGAAGATGCCAGGGGCATACTGAAGACTCCTGAAGGTTACAAACTTTGGGAGGTGCCAAGACTCACTGTCGTAGTCACGGTACCACCGTCTGTGGTGCACACTGTCCCGGAAGGACAGATTCCACAGACACCTTCTGGTAAGAAGGAAACTATGTTTGACAGAATGGATGAATTCCAGGAGCAGTTCTTGGAAATGCAGAAAGATCTGCAAGCCATTCGCGGTCAGGATCTATTTGGAAAGGACGCCGCAGACCTCTGCTTGGTCCCAAATGTGAAAGTCCCACACAAGTTCCAAGTGCCCGACTTTGAAAAATACAAGGGTAACTCTTGCCCTCAGAGCCATCTGGTGATGTATGCTCGGCGGATGTCAGCTCAGACGGAGAATCAGGACCTGCTGATTCACTACTTCTAGGATAGTTTAACCGGTGCTGCACTCAAATGGTACATGGGTTTAAACCGTACTACGATCAGTACATTCAGAGATCTTGGTACTGCCTTCGTCCAACAATACAAGTACAATTTGGACATGGCACCCGACAGAGATCAACTCAGATTAATGTCGCAAAAGGAAAAGGAAACCTTTAAGGAGTATGCTCAAAGGTGGCGTGAAATTGCCGCTCAAATTTGTCCACCTCTTGAGGAAAAAGAGATGACAAAAATCTTCTTAAAGACCTTAAGCTCATTTTACTATGACCGAATGATTGCCAGTGCACCCAGTGATTTCACCGAAATGGTCGGCATGGGTGTACGTCTTGAGGAAGCCGTCCGAGAAGGACGTTTGGTAAAAGACACTGGATCAACGAGCGGTACTAAAAAATACGGTAGTGCTCTCCCTAAGAAAAAAGAGCAAGATATTGGGAATATCTCTCTCGGAAAGCAAAGACGACGTTATCAGCCAGTAGCAGCTGTTACTCCTGCTATCGGCCCCGCGCCTGTTCCTATGTATCAACCTCAGGTTGCGCAGAGCCAACCTGACCAACAAAGAACACAACAACCTCTGCAGCAGGCTCGTCCTCCATATAACAACAACCGTACAACACGGCCACCAGGGTTTGATCCTATACCCATGTTGTACGCAGAACTGTTTTTGTTACTGCTAGCCAAGGGGCACATCCAGACTAAGTCTCCCCTTTCAGTTCCGGAAAATCCGCCTTTCTGGTTTAAAGCGGATCAAACATGCCCTTATCATCAAGGAGGTTCAGGGCATAACATTGAGACTTGTCTCAATTTCAAATCCGACGTGCAAAAGCTTGTTAGGAGCGGGCTCTTATCTTTCAAAGATACGAATCCTAATGTTCTTACGAACCCGCTGCCTCAACATGAGAAGGCTGCAGTCAATCTGATTGAGAAAGAGACTAACAATGTCTATCAAATTCACGATGTACTCTTATTGGGGACCAATCTGGTCAAGATGCATTGTAGACAGAGTAGATATGGCCATGTGCCACCTCATAATTATCACCAGTGTGATATCTGCTCTAAAGACAACCAGGGGTGTTCTGTAGTGCAATCAGCTCTACAGGAACAAATGGATCTTGGATGGATCCAAGAGCACCGAGTTCGTGGAGTTAACATGGTTTACACGAATTCCAACGTCATTCAAAACCACAACATCCGTGTGATGAATGTCAACTTGGTGGCGATGCACTCAAGGCAAAGCCAGTATCATAATCTGCCGCGGCACGATTACAGTTCCTGTCTGATTTGCTCGGTAAATAAACAGGGATGCTCTTTCATACAAGAGGCCCTCCAGCGTCAGATGGATCTTGGATGGATCCAAGACTACCATGATAGGAACTTCTATCAAATCAACATGGTTCAGATCTTCGATATCCGCGTAATGAATACCAATCTGGTAGAGTTACATGCTGAGCAGGTCCGACTTGGATTCTTAATATCACATGACTATCAAAATTGTAAAGCGGGTTGCGAAAATGATCGAGGTTGTACCCTTGTCCAGGAGGCACTTCAGCACTTGTTAAATCACTGGTGGATGCCAATCTATATGGACGAAGATACTCAGCAGATTAGTATCAATCACAGGAATCCAACTCGTCGTCAAAGTCAGGATGTCCGATCAATGGAAGGTAACCTAGTGAGGTTACATTGTATTCAAAGTGGGCGTGGCCAGGTGCCACCACACAACTATGACAGTTGTAGTGTCTGTTCGGAAAGTAACCAAGGGTGTTACCTTGTGAGAGCCGCTCTTCAGGGTCAGGTCGATCATGGAGAAATTCGTCCATATCCAGGTTCAGGACCCATCATTTGGTCGTCGAACTACCTTGCCGATCAAGTTGAGGATGTTGTCACGATCTCTGGTCATCACCAGATTAGGGATGTTTTTGCCATCGTCCCTCTACTTGACGAATCTAGAGTTCTCAACCAGGAACGGATCGAGATTACTTATGATGGTCAGAAAAATCAGAAGGTTCCCATAGTCATCTATCTACCGGGACCATTACCGTATGAATCAGCTAAGGCGATCCCTTACAAATATGGTGCAACAACAATTGAAAATGGAAAGGAAATTCCATTACCCTCCGTCGTGAATATTGCAGACATCAGTCGTGTAACACGGAGCAGCGAATCTTCAACCGAGGGGTTGGAGAATCCAACAAAGAAAAGGAACTTCAGGCAGAAATTCCTGATCCACCAGTCGGTCGATCCAGTAATCCCGACTTTTCAAAAGACAAATATGAGATGCTAAAGCTCATCCAAAGGAGTGAATATAACATCGTTGATCAACTGTTACAGACTCCTTCAAAGATCTCAGTATTATCACTGTTACTCAGTTCAGAAGCACACAGAGATGCTCTACAGAAAGTCTTGGAGCAAGCCTTTGTGGAACAGGATGTAACAATCAGACAATTCGATAGCATTGTCTCTAACATCACTTCCTGCAATAATTTGGGATTTAGTGATGAGGAATTACCTGAAGAGGGTCGCCGTCATAACATGGCGCTCAATATCACAGTTAACTGCCAGGGCAATGCTTTAGCCAACGTACTGGGAGACACAGGGTCAGCCCTGAATGTTATGCCGAAGTCCACTTTGATGCAATTATCATTCAAGGGCCCTCCGATGAGAGTCAGCGAGGTCGTCATCAAAGCATTCGACGGATCCAGAAAAACAGTTATCAGCGAAGTTGATCTTCCCATAACTATTGGTCCTCACACTTTCCAAATCACTTTCCAGGTCATGGACATCCGGGCAACATACAATTGTTTATTAGGAAGACCTTGGATACATCAGGCTGGAGCGGTTACTTCAACCCTCCACCAAAAGCTAAAGTTCGTCAAGAACGATCAACTTGTCACGGTTTGTGGGGAACAAGCCTTGCTTGTGAGTAACCTATCATCATCTGCTTGTGTAGAACCCGATGAGGTTATTGGAACTCAGTTCCAAGCACTATCGGTGAACAAGAACGATCAGTACAAAGAAGGAACTTCAATTTCTTCATACAAAAATGCTATCAAAGCGGTCGAGAGTACCGATACGACAGGATGGGGACGGATTGTCATTCCTATTGACAATAAAACAAAGAAGGGTCTTGGTTTTTCTGCAACCTGTACCCAGACAGCCGCCAACGATGAAAGTCTTCATCCCCTTCAAAACTTCTTCCACAATGGAGGTTTTCTTCACCCAGTGTCTCAGACAGTTCATGCTATCAATGAGGAAGATCCCTCTGCCGTAGATGAAGAATGGAAGTCCTACCTTAACAAAGACGGCTATATGTCTCAGGAAGAGGTGCCTATGCCTTTTTGCTTTCCTACAGAAAGTCCGAGATTTATACCAAGATTAGGTGTCGAAATGATCTACGGAGATTGTGATCCGGAAGGATGCCGTGCTCCGCCAAATTCATTAGAGGAAGACACTCCGATGAAAGACAACTTTGACCGCAATTACTATGGCCCGATGGATGGTCTGCCAATGTGGCAGCCTTACCCAGGAAACTTGGGGCAAGAAAGTCAGCCGAGTAACGAAACTCAGCTGAGCATCATTGAACAGAATACCTGTGTCCCCACCATGTCATGGGATCAACACTCAGGTCATTCGGAAACTACTCAACATAAAGATGAATTCGCAACGTTTGCAGGACTAGAATTCATCAACTATGCTTTTCCCGAGGTCAACGTCATCGAGAGAAGTGACTCCTCCAGTTCCAAAGAAGTTTGGGACACTCTGGGACAACCAAGTGGAAAATACGACTTTATGGTCAAGTACACTGCTCCCGAAAGCTCTCGTATCAGGCTCGAAGATATCCAGTCAACAGGATGGGGAGATACAGCTGAGAGCACCAATGCTATGCAAAATACAACTGAGGAATTCTCCTACGACAATTCTTCCTGGGAGACAGATTCCAATGATCCTGTTCCACCAGAAATCAACGTCATTTCTGAAGACAAATCAAGGAAGGTGCCAGACTTTGTGATTCACCGAGGATTTCGCCGCCAATGGGTTGCCGTCAAGGTTCCGAAGGTCGTTCATCAGTCAAAGTAATTGCCATCTTTAACCTTTCACCCTGCCCAGGTGAAACGGATGTTTTGATAGGGCTCGCTTTTTTAAATTTCCCTCTTCGCTTTGCCCAGAGTGAGTGAGTTTTGTTTTATAGGGTTGTAGTTTCAAGATTTGACTTGTTCATTAATAAAATAACGTCGTTCTGTAATTTCCACATTAATTGCTGTTTTCTCTTTTTGCTTTTTCAGAAAATGGTAATCCTAAAAAACAATTCAATAATAAAAACAAGCAGTAAAATCAAAACACTGCACACACTTACATTTTCTCTATCTCTTCTAAACACGAATCATCACGTCATGCAGATTGCTTGTTTTATACCCCGTTGAAACATACGATCCGATGCCTTCTTCTAACTTTGAGTTCTCGGTATTCGAGGCTGAAGAAGAAAATGACAACGAAATTCCAGAAGAGATCTCCCGACTACTCAGACAAGAGGAAAGGTCCATTGAACCTCACAAAGAGCCGTTGGAAACGGTAAACTTGGGTTCAGAAAAAGAGAGAAAAGAAATCAGGATCGGAGCACTGCTCAGTCCAACTGTCAAAGAAAGTTTGATAAAGCTTCTCAGAGAATTTCCCGATGTGTTCGCTTGGTCCTATCAGGACATGCCAGGGTTGGATACCAGCATCGTGGAACATCACTTACCGCTAAGATCGGAATGTCCGCCAGTAAAGCAAAGGTTGAGACGCACTCACCCGGACATGGCCATCAAAATCAAAGAGGAGGTACAGAAACAGATCGACGCGGGTTTCCTCGCTTCATCTGAATATCCTCAATGGTTAGCCAACATCGTACCCGTTCCCAAAAAGGACGGAAGGGTCAGAATGTGTGTTGATTACAGAGATTTGAACAAGGCAAGTCCAAAGGACGACTTTCCTTTACCACACATTGACATGCTGGTTGACAGCACAGCAAGGTTCAAAGTATTCTCCTTCATGGATGGATTCTCGGGCTATAACCAGATCAAAATGGCGCCGAAAGACATGGAGAAAACTTCGTTCATTACCCCATGGGGTACCTTTTGTTACAAGGTAATGCCGTTCGGTTTGAAGAATGCCGGGGAAACCTATCAAAGGGCCATGACTACTCTGTTTCATGACATGATACACAAAGAAATTGAGGTATATGTCGATGATTTGATTGCAAAATCAAGAACAAAGGATGAGCACGTTGAACATCTGTCAAAATTGTTAGAACGTCTAAGAAAATTCAAGCTCCGCTTGAATCCCAACAAGTGCACCTTTGGTGTCCGTTCGGGGAAATTACTAGGGTTCATCGTCAGCCAGAAAGGAATTAAGGTTGATCCTGACAAGGTCAAGGCCATTCAAGAAATTCCTTCTCCGAAAACTGAAAAACAAGTCAGAGGATTCCTGGGACGTTTGAACTACATCTCCCGATTCATATTCCTTATGACCGCCACTTGTGCGCCGATTTTCAAGTTATTGAAAAAGAACCAGGATTGCGTTTGGTCAGAAGACTGCCAAACTGCCTTCGACAGTATTAAGGAATACCTGTTGAATCCGCCGATTCTATCACCTCCAGTGGAAGGAAGACCACTGATCATTTACCTCACAGTCCTAGAGGACTCGATGGGATGTGTACTTGGCCAACAAGACGAAACTAAAAGGAAAGAGTCTGCCATTTACTATCTAAGCAAGAAATTCACCGACTGCGAGACTCGGTACACAATGCTTGAGAAAACTTGTTGCGCTTTGGCTTGGGCAGCCAAACGTCTTCGCCAGTACATGATTCATCATACTACTTGATTGGTCTCCGAAATGGATCCAATCAAGTACGTTTTCGAAAAACCTGCTCTCACGGGAAGGATTGCCCGTTGGCAGATGTTACTATCAGAATATGACATAGAGTACCATGCTCAGAAAGCCGTTAAAGGAAGTATTTTAGCCGATCATTTGGCTCATCAACCGATTGACGATCAAGAATCAATCGGGTTTGACTTCCCAGACGAAGATGTCATGTATCTAAAAATGAAAGATTGTGATGAACCGCTACCCAGTGAAGGGCCAGAACCAGGTTCCCAGTGGGGACTCATCTTTGACGGAGCAGTTAATCATTATGGAAACGGAATTGGGGCAATCATTGTTACCCCTCAGGGTTCCCACATTCCTTTCACTGCTAGACTTACGTTCAAATGTACGAACAACGAGGCCGAATACGAAGCATGTATCATGGGTCTCGAAGAAGCGATTGATTTAAGGATCAAAAACTTGGACGTATACGGCGACTCAACCCTGGTTATCAATCAGATAAAAGGAGATTGGAACACATACCATCTAGGGCACTCAGAAAAGACAGAAAGACCCTCAGAAGATTGGCTGGAAACTTCTTCCAGAGCGGTGACACTCTTTATAAGAGAAATTTTTACATGGTCTTGCTCCGATGCGTCGACAGACCAGAAGCAGACGTGCTCATGAAAGAAATTCATGAAGGATCCTTTGGCACTCATGCCAACGGACACACAATGGCGAGAAAAATTCTCAGGGCCGGGTACAATTGGTTGACCATGGAATCCGACTGCTACAAGTACATGAGGAGGTGTCACAAGTGTCAGATATACTCCGACAAAATTCATGTACCGCCATCACATCTCAAAGTTCTTTCTTCCCCGTGGCCTTTTTCCATATGGGGAATCGATATGATTGGTATGATTGAGCCCAAGGCTTCAAACGGACATCGGTTCATCCTGGTAGCCATTGACTATTTCACCAAGTGGGTCGAAGCAGCATCATTCACCAATGTAACCCGACAAGTGGTGGTCCGATTTATCAAAAACAATATCATCTGCCGTTATGGTGTTCCAAGCGAGATCATTACTGATAATGGATCTAACTTGAACAATAAGATGATGAAAGAGTTATGCACAGAGTTCAAGATCGAACACCATAACTCATCTCCCTACCGACCCAAGATGAACGGAGCGGTAGAAGCGGCTAACAAGAACATCAAGAAGATTGTTCAAAAGATGGTTGTAACCTACAAAGATTGGCACGAGATGCTCCCCTTTGCTCTTCACGGTTATCGCACATCTGTCCGCACTTCAACAGGGGCAACCCCTTTCTCTCTAGTGTATGGCATGGAGGCAGTTCTCCCCATAGAAGTAGAGATCCCGTCAATCCGAGTATTGATGGAAACGAAGCTCACCGAAGCTGAATGGTGTCAAAGTTGACACGACGAACTGAATCTGATCGAAGAGAAGCGAATCACGGCACTATGCCACGGTCAGTTGTATCAACAAAGAATGAAGAGGGCGTTCGACAAAAAGGTTTGGCCTCGTGTCTTCAGGAAAGGAGACCTCGTGCTCAAGAAGATACAATCATTTCTCTCTGATTCGCGAGGCAAATGGACTCCTAATTATGATGGCCCCTATGTGGTCACGAAAGCTTTCTCAGGCGGCGCCTTGAGACTTGCAACCATGGACGGAGAGTAATTTGCCTACCCCACGAATGTTGATGTAGTCAAGAAATACTTCGCCTAAAATTAAAAAAAAAACGTCTCGGTGGATTGAAAACCCGAAAGGGCGGTCCAGGCAAAAGTTAGAGACATGAAAAAAAATCATCCCGGTGGATTGGAAACATCAAAGTACAATCCAGGCAAAAATTAGGGATAATGGCAAGTAACTATGTTCAACAGAGGCAAGTCCCTTAGCAGCAGTTACATCACCCATCGGAGGAAATCTCCAGTCAACGGTCATCTTCGACGGAAGCTCAGGATGCCCAGAATTCAAAGTTGGTCGAAGGATAGTGGTCGTTATGTTTCAACGTAGCCCTTTTCCCTGTAAATTACCATTTTTAAACTTTGTATATACTCTTTGGAATCACGCGTTTGGCTGATCTCCATCTTATCAATAAAATTTGAGCCCTTGTGCTTTTGTTTGTAATTCTTTACTTGTTTTAGCTTTACAGAACGACGTTGTTTAACTTAATCAGCGATTCTTGAAATAAAACAAAAATGAATTTACTTGTTAAAACTTTTTCTGCTTTTAAAATAAAGATGGCAATTTCTTTTGACTGTTGAACATCAGAAGAACATCGATCGCTTCTCCCGAAGTAAGCGGACTTCAAAGTGCAGAATCAAAGTACTCCTTCTAAGCCAGTACTCCTGAATGAAGGGATCAACTGTGTCAGAGACCTTGTTTCGTCTGACATCCTCGGCCGAGTTCTCATCTCCTAAGCCCGATCAACATAGCTCCCAACGGGACTATCTCGCCTAAGCAAGGTGGAATTGCTATTTTGAATCAACGGTACTTCTTCGCCCCGCGATGGCCGAGTATCCAATTGTGTTCATCCATTAGTCTGTATGTCGCGTCAGTTTTGTCAGCATATACATACATACTTCATGCATTTTTTATTTGTATTTACATTTCATATTGCATCACTATCACTTGAGTCGGTCTTGTCCCCTAGTGATAAACAGTTTTCTCAATCGAGTTTGTCAGTTCTTTCCTCGTCAGAAAGTGTTGCGTCTGCACAATCTCGCCACCAGTGTATCTTTAGATCAGAGTCGGCACTTGGCCACTTTGATAACTTGAACCTCTGAAAAGCCAGAGAAAACTCTCACTAAACATCACTCTTCGCCATTGAAGATGATATCCTTGCTTTCCCGGATTAAGGAAAATCCACAGAGAAAGCCTCGTGATCAGAGATTCGGCAGTACATCAGTATTTCTCCGAAAAGTCGTTGATTAAAAGGTCATCGACAACTCAAAATTGGACCCCATCATATGGCGTTTCTCCGGGAAGATCCCGAGAAAAGTATGATGAAAGATCCCAAATGAAAACAGTCTCTCAAGAGACTCGCTTTCCCCAGTAGAGACAAATGGCGTCTCCAACAGAGAAGTTTGTACAACTCTACAACTCAGACGACTGGGTTCCCCAGTAAGTCTGACATCAAAACTTTTTCCACTCAAATGGTATCTCCCCGGGAAAATTCGGCGAGAAGTTTGAGGAAAGCCGCTACGAATAGCGTCCCTTGTCAGTAAAGTTTATTGACAAAAGAAACTAAGACCAGTTCCTTGGTAGGAAACCAGGATCGAGGGGAAGTTTAAATCAGAAACTAAGACCAGTTCCTTGGTAAGAAACCAGGATCGAGGGGAAGTTTAAATCAAAAACTAAGACCAGTTCCTTGGTAGGAAACCAGGATCGAGGGGAAGTTTATTTCGAAAGAGACTGAGACCAGTTCTTGGTAGGGAACCAGGATCGAGGGGAAGTTTACCTTTTCTAAGCATCATCGCTTAGCTAAAGAAGATGAATGCGTAAGCTACCATTCATAACCACCATCAAAATTTCGGATATTCCGATATTTAATCCTCTTGCACCACGAATGCCCGAATCCCTTCGTCATTCATACCTTCGGGTCCAAGAAGATTAAATAGGGGCATCTGTAATACCCCAAATTTTGACCACTTAGATTTCCCATCATTGTGAAAATCATCATCACAATATGGATGTACCTTTATGCTTCATTAGTCTCCCCAAAGATGGGTGAGCATCCACTACAATCAAAATTAGGGTTTCAAGCCCTCTCTGAGTGCTTAGACAAAGGATCAATCAAGAAATGACATGATCTTCAACTTGTCTAATCTCTTAAATATCCACAATGGATCAAAAAGGACTCCCACTTCAAGGATTAAGCACAAGGCTGCTCCCTTCTAGGTGGATCAAGTCTCAAGATCGACAGTGTCACCAAATTAGGGTTTTGGTCGACCAGGGCCTCCAGATGGAAATTTTCATCTGGGCACAAGGCAATAATCCAAAGCATGACCTAATATGCTTCATGGAACCTCATGAACCCATGCATCAAGTCAATTTTGCCTCAGGGGATGCATTCATCAAAAATCAGGAATTAGGGTTTCTTGACCTAATTCACCCCTAAGTTGACTTTTGGGACAAACCATGAGCCAAGACCTCAAGAGATGATTTGAGGGTCTCTAATACACCATATTGATCCATTTGGAACAATGGATTGATCCAAGAAGCTTGAGCAACAAGTCTCATTTTCATCTGCACCACAATTAGGGTTTTAAGGGAAAAGTCAACTGTAACTTTGACTTTTGACCAAGACATGCTCCCAAACCCTAATACATGATTGAATATACCCTATGACACCCATGGAACATGTCCATCAAGTTTGATTTAGGTCAAGGACATGATTTCCTGAAGAATTGCACAGTTTGGAATTCATCTGATAAAAAGTCAACTGTGCACAGAAGTCAACTTTGACTTTTTGAGATTTTTCACCAAAATGGATTTTTAACCCTAAAATGATGTTAATGTATGATTTGAATCATCATTCATCAAGAAAAATCAAGAAAAGTGAGATAACTTGTAAAAGGGGTAACCATAAAACTTAGAAAATTTTCTAAGTTAAAAATAAAAATAAAGTGGCAAAGGTACCAACTTTGGAGGACCATAACTCCTAAACCACAAGGCCATTTTTTCTCATCCAAATATGGATTTGTAGCCCTCATTATCACCTACAAAAACTTCAACTACAAGTCATTCCAATTCATTAAGGATTTTGAGTTATGGAGTGATCAAAGTGGCTGAAAAGTGAAAATGTCACTTTTTCCAACACTTAGTGAAATTTTCACTAAGTCAGAATTTGCCTTCACTTTTTGCCAAATGTAGGGGGATTTTTCACTTGGAATCAAAAGAGATCAAAACCAAACTTGTTCAAACAGTTGTTGTATCATGTAAGAGCTTTCCAAAATGGCCAAGAACATTGCCAAATTCAACCTACACCATGAGATACAACATTGCCAAGTTGCCTTGCTGAAAACTGTCAACGCAAGGCAGGATTTGCATTTTGGCTCGATTTGCCAAAATCAGCCAAATTCAATTGCTCCAATCCACTTGGACACCTCAGAGGATTGAATCTAAAGGGGACAATCACTGAGCCAAGCCTCCAAGGTCCAAGGAACAAGGAATAGCATGTTGAACCTAGAGTTGCCAAAATAGGGACAAGACTTCAAATTTGGATTGAGGCATTCAATGGAACCATCAAGGTGGCATGGACTGAGCCATTCTCATCTGCAATCAGTCAAGACTTATCCAAGACCAAGGGGACCAAAGCTCTGTGCCCTAACCTCTAGTCAATGGCTAGAGGAGACTTGGATTTTCATTTGCCAACATTGGCCAAACCTACTTACCAGCTGCCATGCACTATTCCTTGCAAAACAAACTTGCTCTACTATAAATAGAGCTCAATTGTGGTCAGTTTAAGTACACCAAAGCCATCTAACAGATGCTTTCCTCAAAATCTCTTTCTCTTGGCAAAAATGCCTTTCTTAGCAAGGTAGCTATCGGGTTTTGAGTTTGAGAGCAATTCTGCACAAACCAATCACTCACACACCTCACATACATCACATATGAGCTGATCAAACACTCACATAACTTCTGAAACATCAATTTCATGAAATCACCAGCTGGTTGCTCAAATTTTCAAACAAGGTGCAGCTGAGGTACCACAAAATGATCCAGCCAATATCAATCAAGTCCAACCATCCAAACACAATCCATAGGGTGTAGGGAAGCTGTTCAGATCATCATCACTCATCTGTAACACCTCCAAATCAAAAATCACTCTGAACTTGCTGTCACGGCTTGGAGGTAAGCACATACTTGGTCATCTCTCAATCTATGCATATTTCTTCGCACAATAATTTGGCCATATGTTCATAATCATGCATGGAATGTTTTCCCTCAATTAATTGCATTGTTTGAATCGTGTATCAAAAATCCTAGCCTTCATGCAGAAATTAGGGTTCTTGAGGTTTCTTCGTGATTTCTTGTTGTATGTTTAATTTAAATGAAATTAAAGTACATAGACATGATCGTGAGGTTGAGACGAGCATAATGATATGTGGATTGCATGATATGATTACGTATTCATGGAGATTGGATAGAAAATGCAAATTTGAGAAACCAAGAACACACGCGTGTTCTTCAGCTGTTCTTGGCGCCATTTTTGAATAATTCAAATATTTGAATTTTGTGATTTTGTTTAATTGATTCAAAAATTAATTTCTCTCTGAGTTTTAATGATTTTGAGTTGATTCTTTTTTTAATAATTCACAAAAATGTTAAAATATTTTATTTTATCAAAAAATCCCAAAAATATTATTTATTTTATATAATTGATATTTTTGTAAAGAATTAATATTTTGATTGTTTTTGGCATTTTAAATATTTTTTCTACATTGATTTTGCAACTTTTAATGCTTTCTAATTATTTTGTAGGTCAATACTTAATTTTTGAAGCATTAATCCAAGATCACAATTTGTTTTCCATGTGTTAAACAATTTTTGATCATTTTAATTGAATTTTTATTCAATTAAATACATTTTGAAAACAAATTAGGGTTTTGAATTAATTCAACCCTCATAAATCATTTTCAAAACACTTTGGGCCTCTATTAGAGTGTAAGACCCAATCATTTTTTTGACCAAATCATCTTTGGGCCTCACTTATTGTATAAGTCCAGATACCGTCAAAAAACAAACGGCGCGATCGTCGCCTTTTCAAAAATCATCTGGGCCTACCCTCGAGTAGTAAGACCCATTTATTTTTCTTCAAAACTTTTTGGGCCTCTTGAGAGAGTGTAAGACCCATCCCCCCTTGTACAAAAACTTTTTGGACCTCACTCATTGTATAAGTCCCTCTGTACAAGTAAACGGCGCGATCGTCGCCCGTTTAAAAATAAAAATCATCTGGGCCTCTCCTTGAGCTATAAGACCCATTCAAAACACTTTCGGCCTCTATTAGAGTGTAAGACCCAATCCCCCTTTTAACCAAAACATTTTGGGCCTCACTTATTGTATAAGTCCCTTTGCGTTAAAAGAAAACCTCGGCGCGATCGCCATTTTTAAACGAAAAATCATTTGGGCCTACCCTCGTGTTATAAGCCCCACTCTTTTTCTTTAAACCCTTTTTGGGCCTCTTGAGAGAGTGTAAGACCCATCCCTTTGTACAGAAAACCTTTTTGGGCCCCAGTCACTTGTATAAGTTCCTCTGTACAAATTCAAACAGTGCGCTCACTGATAAAACCCTGGGCCTCTCCTTGAGCTGTAAGCCCCAAATCTTTCTTTTTCAAAGCACTTTCTCCTTTGATTTTGAATATACTGTTGTTTTCAATCTTTCTTTGTTGAACAACTAACCAAACAACATGGAAGCACTACAACCGAGTAAGTGGTTATATCTTTCATTTACTGCTTTCATATTATAAACTGTATTGTGGGGCTGCTCACTGTAAGTCTCCTTTCATAAACTCATATCTACTGTGTAATAATAGTATAGATATTTCGAGTTTCCCCGGCTACTACGTCTAGAACTAGGTGACGCCGTTTCACTTATTCGTAGAAATAGACGCCTAGATCCCCAATAGGAGCACCAGATACAGTCTTCTCTTCGGCTGTCCTCCTTAGGAATCGTCAAGAAGCTCTACTCCCCAAGATGAATGTATTCTCCGTGAATGGCATCTTTGAGTTTCTTCCCAATTCTCTAGCTTTCCTGAATTGATCTATTCCTTGTGGATAGCTTGCCTTGAATGTCTCGGGGTTTGGGTACCCACTACGGTCATAATCTTGGACCTTAACTAAGGAACCCTCTTTAAAAGTTAAAAGTCGTTGGATAGTAAACCTCGCACGTTTACTAGTGGTTTTCATCTTTAAAAGAGTTATCTCTCCTAATGGAAAGGAGATGATAGACCCACGGGCTTCTTAAAAGCATCGGCCTCCTCTTGGGCATTATTCAAGGACCCTACGGCTTCTTAGAAGTATTCACAGCCTCCTCTTAGGCTTCGTATAATGATCTCTTCCTTCGGGAATGATAGCCTCCTCTTGGGCTTCGTACAAGGACCCGTCGGCTTCTTAAAAGTTTCCAGCCTCCTCTTGGGCTTCGTACAAATTGTCCCGACGACCTCCTAGAGATATAGGAACAGAACCTAGTCATCCTCATAGAACAGTCCTTTCATAGAGTCTACTACTGTTTCTCGAAGCATAGTACAAAAGATAAAACTCTAGACACGGACAGTCTAACTTCCTTGAGTCTCAAAGACATTCTCAAGCACCCTTCGTTAAATAGGAAGGAAACCCGCAGACTCGGATAGTCTCAATACCCTTTGGATTTCCCGTTTCCTCAAAGAGAAGGAAATATCCCTGATCCTCAAATTAAATCCCTGTGTGTAGTGTCGCTCATATAAGAACTGATTTTCTCTTTTAAATCAGTATATTGGATCTGTCACTCAACTGAAACAGTTACAATAGCCTCCATCTCGGGCTTCGTACGAGATACCAAAATTCTCCCCAGTGGAGTCAAAACAACCTTTTCGCCTCTCTCTCGGGCTTTGTACGAGATACAAAAACACTCTATTACTGAGTATAAAAGATTCTCCAACTGAGTCAACTCTTTGCTAGCCTCCTCTTAGGCTTTGTATAACGATATGCCCCACTGGGTCAAAAACTTTTAGCCTCTCTCTCGGGCTTTGTACGATACATAAAATAGCCTCCTCTTAGGCTTTGTATAATGATTTTCCTAGCGGAAATTAGCCTCCTCTTAGGCTTTGTATAAGAAAACCACTGGTTGATCCAATCGACCTTTTAGCATCAAAGTTGTGCCTCGTTCGCAGTACACAAACATCAACAACTCCTTTACCTTCATCTAATCGCTGTAAGCGGCAAGCCTCTGGATCATCTATATCCATGCCACTGTCCCTCTTTTAGCATGAGAAATTCCTAAGGAAAGATGGCATTACTCTACACTGAGTTAAAGTCTTCTCCTTCAGGTTAAAACCCTTTCTTCGGAAATTATGGCATTTCTCGGATCCGCGTATCCCAGTTAAAGTAATTCTCCTTCCCCCTCTTTAGAGATGACAAATTCTCTCTAAAGTCGAGGTCTTTCAGCTTCACGTCTTGGGCTTTGAACAAGACACAAATAGACCTTTTAGCTTCACATCTTGGGCTTTGAACAAGATACAAATCACCTTTCGCTTCATGTCTTAGGCTTTGAACAAGACACTAAAACACCCATTTCCTCCCATAGAATAGGAGGAACTACGAACGCTCTGATTTCCCTGTTTCGGTAAACGGGAATACGTAGGCATAAGATCGAAAGAAAAGATCTTAGCGAGCGCAATCAACAAAAAACCCAAATCCCATATCTCCGTCAATCAAAAGCAGTAATTCAAAAGCACCAGTCCTAACATCCTAATCCTTGTTCCCCGCCAGAAACACTAAGCCCTAGAAAGAAAGAAACCCGTATTGGCGAAAATACAAATAACCAGAACAAGCCCCCCCCCCCCCACATTGATAGCATCCGTAACCTAACAGACCGCTGTTTAAACTCAGTATGCAAGCAGGGTTAATTGGAGACATCTATTTCCCTTCCTTATTCAGCTCACAATAGGATAAAAAATGAATCGACCTGTAGTTTAAAGCTCAAACCGCAGAGAGCGACCAGCGCTTAAGAACTGCGTCCAAAAATCGCTCGCTACAGTACCCACATTTCTTTGGGTCCTTGTTTGTTAGTGTTCCCAGAATTCTGATTGAGTTTAGGTTTCTCAATAGAATTTGAAGAGTATGATTCACTGGTATATTTTATGTCATGTTTGTGTCCATATGTGAAGTGAGAGTTTAAAGGAGCATATTTTATTATTATATCATCAACTGGTTTAGGTTTATATGGAGCTTCTCCTTTAGGATTGACATATCCTATGCCTTTTCTCCCATTTCTACTAACTCCATAGATCATTGAAGCCATTTTGCTTCTGTCTATGTTTTTAGCTAGAAATTTTTGAAAACTATAGTCGTAATTTTTTAAGACGTTATCAGAACTAGTGGAAACTGCTGAGTCAGATTGTTTCTGAGATTTTTGAGATTCAAAAGAGTTGAGTTTTGAAATGGTTTCTTTTAACTCAGAATTTTCTGCTTTCAGCTTTCTGTTCTCTTCAGACTCAGATACCAGATCGTGTTTCAGATTCTTATATTTGAGCTGAAGTTTCTGATAGTTTTCAAGAATTTCTGACAGACTTTCTTCTAATTGAGATCTAGAAAATTTAGAGAATACCTCTTTAGTTTTTGAGTCAGAGTCTGATTCTGATGAGTTTGAATCATCTGATATGTTGGCCATTAGGGCAATGTTGGCGTGTTCATTTTCTGATTCGGATTCTGCTTCAGAAGATTCTGAGTCATCCCAGGTAGCCATAAGACTTTTCTTTCTTTCCTTGTTAAACTTCTTATTTGGCTTTTCTTTCTGCAGCTTAGGACAATCACTTTTGTAGTGTCCAGGTTCCTTGCATTCGTAACATACCACTTCTTTGTTCTTTGACTTTTTGTGTCCAGAAGATGGTTCAGAATGACTGCTTGATCTTTGAGAGTTTCTGAATTTTCTTTGCCTATTTTTCCATAGTTGTTGGATTCTTCTGGAAAGGAGTGATAGTTCATCTTCTTCTAAGGAGCCGCCAAAGCTTTCTTCTTCTGCCTGAAAAGCTTTAGTTTCATATTTATATTTAGATTTAAGAGCAACAGACTTACCTTTCTTCTGAGGCTCATCTTCTTCTAGTTCTATTTCGTGACTTCTCAGAGAGCTGATCAGTTCTTCAAGAGATATTTCGTTGAGGTTCTTGGAGAGCTTTAGTGCTGTGACCATGGGTCTCCATACTTTAGGTAAGCTTCTGATGATCTTCTTGACATGATCTGATGTGGAGTACCCTTTATTCAGAACCTTCAGTCCAGCAACCAGAATTTGAAACCTTGAGAACATTTTCTCAATTGTTTCATCATCTTCCATTTTGAAGGCTTCATACTTCTGGATGAGTGCCAGAGCTTTAGTCTCTTTTACTTGAGTGTTGCCTTCATGCGTCATTCTCAGCGAATCAAATAAGTGTTTGGCTGATTCTCTGTTAGTGATCTTCTCATATTCTGTGTGGGAGATTGCACTAAGGAGAATAGTTTTGGCCTTGTGATGATTTATGAAATCTTTCTTCTGTTGATCCGTCATATTTTTCCTTTCAATCTTCTGATCGACTTTTCCAACAGGGTGAGTGTAACCATCAGTCACCATATCCCAGAGATCGCCGTCGTGAGCCAGAAAGAAACTTTCGATTAGGTCTTTCCAGTAATCAAAGTTTTCACCGTCAAACACTGGTGGTTTGCCACTAATTTTGTCATTGTAGTTCTGAACGGGTTCCGCCATAGTGTTTTTCGTGAAGGATCTTTTATCTGACACGGTTAAGTGTTAACACCCAGAACCAGACGCTCTGATGCCAATTGAAGAAACGAAAAAACACAAGAAGGGGGTTGAATTGGGGTTTTTAAAAAAATAAAGCAAAAAGGGACACGCTGGTTATCCTGGTTCGTTTGAACTCAAACTACTCCAGTCCACCCGCCAAGGTGATTTCGCCTCTCTCTCTTGAGGACTTAATCCACTAATCAATTAAGATTACACAGACACAGGGACAACCGTCACTATCTTCTTGAGTTTTAACCACAACTCAGTTTTCTCAAGGAATTTCAACTGAAAATAATATGCTTCTAATAAGCTTTATCACAACCGTGAGTTTTTACAATATTTTTATCAAATAATGAAAACAGATGAGAAACTTGATGAATTGTGAAAAGTATGCGCGCAAGTATTATATGGTCATCTGCAGGTGCTCCCTTAAATAGATGAAAATAATTTATCCGTTGGAGACGTGAGAGTTATTTTTGGAGATTGACAATAATGTCTTTGAATGCTCTTTCCAAAAATACAGATTTTGTCTGTTTCAATCCGTTGCTTTGTGATACTCATAAATGTGGAGGATAGCGTATTAGAGTCCACGTTGATTTGATGCATTATCAGAGTTTCTGGTTTGATGCAACTTTGGTGCTGAAGCGTGAGACATCCCTCATCAGAACTTAGCTAGTTTAGATCTTGTGATTCTTCCATATCAGAGCTTCGCTTGATTAGAACTTCGCTTTCAACTCGCTTTGCTTAGATCTTGTGAGCTTCGCTTGATTAGAACTTCGCTCAGATTGAATCTTGTGATACTTCTATATCAGAACTTCTTTACATTAGAACTTCCCTACATATCACAAAAAATGAATCAAGGAGCATCAAGTTCTAAATAATATAGTGTTTGTTATCATCAAAACTATTAGGAATGTAGAATCAATTCTTGTTTTAACAATGTCCAGACTAAGTCTCCTCTTATAGTACCAGAAAATCCGCCTTTTTGGTTTAAGGTGGATCAGACTTGCCTTTACCATCAAGGAGGACCAGGGCATAACATAGAGAACTGTCTCAGTTTCAAATCTGACGTGCAAAATCTTGTTAGGAGCGGGGTCTTATATTTCAAAGATACGAATCCGAATGTTCCCACGAACCCGCTGCCTCAACACGAGAAGGCTACAATCAATTTGATAGAGGGAGAGTCTAACAACACCTATCAAATTCACGATGTACTTTTGTTATGGGCCAACCTGGTCAATATGCATTGTAGACAGAGCGGATATGGCCATGTGCCACCTCATAATTATCACCAGTGTGATATCTGCTCTAAACGCACTCAAGGATGTTCTGTGGTGCAATCAGCTCTACAGGAAAAGATGGATCTCGGATGGATCCAAGAGCACCGAGTTCGTGGAGTTAACATGGTTTATACGAATTCCAACATCATTCAAAACCACAATATACGTGCGATGAATGTCAACTTAGTGGCAATGCACTCAAGGCAAAGCCGGTATCATAATCTGCCGTGTCACGATTATAATTCCTGCCTGACTTGCTCAGTAAACAAACAGGGATGCTCTTTTGTACAAGAGGCCCTCCAGCGTCAGATGGATCTTGGATGGATTCAAGACTACCATGATAGGAATCATTATCAAATCAACATGATTCAAATCTTCGATATTCGCTTGATGAATACCAGCCTGGTGGAGTTACATGCTAAACAGGTCCGGCTTGGGTTCCTGGTATCACATTATTATCAGAGCTGTAAAGCGGGTTGCGAAGACGATCAGGGTTGTGCCCTTGTCCAGGAAATACTTCAGCACTTGTTGAACCACTGGTGGCTTCCAATCTATATGGATGAAGACACCCCGCAAATCAGTATCACTAACGGGAATCCTACTAGGTCTCAAAGTCAGGATGAACAGTAGATGGAAACAGATCTAGTAAGGTTACACTGTATTCAAAGCACACGTGGCCAGATGCCACTACATAACTATGAGCGGTGTGGAGTTTGCTCAGTGGATAATCAAGGATGCTACCTCGTGCGAGCAGCCCTTCAAAGTCAGTTGGACCGCAAAGAGATTCAACCATGGTCAAGTTCAGGATCAGTCAACTACTTCACTGATCAAATCGAGGACATTGTCGTAATCTCTGATCATCAGAGGACTAGGGATGTTTGTACCATTATCCCTCTACTTGACGAATCGAGAGTTCCTAACCGGGAACAGATCGAAATTTCTCATGATGGTCAAAAAATCAGAAGGCTCCCATAGTCATCTATCTACCGGGACCACTACCGTATGAATCAACTAAGGTTATCCCTTATAAGTACGGTGCAACAACAATTAAGAATGGAAAGGAAACACCATTACCCTCCGTCGTGAATATTGCAGAAATCAGTCGAGTAACACGGAGCGGTCTGTAATACCCCAAATTTTGACCACTTAGATTTCCCATCATTGTGAAAATCATCATCACAATATGGATGTACCTTTATGCTTCATCAGTCTCCCCAAAGATGGGTGATCATCCAATACAATCAAAATTAGGGTTTCAAGCCCTCTTTGAGCTTTAGACAAAGGATCAATCAAGAAATGACATGATCTTCAACTTGTCTAATCTCTCAAACATCCACAATGGATCAAAAAGGACTCCCACTTCAAGGATTAAGCACAAGGCTGCTCCCTTCTAGGTGGATCAAGTCTCAAGATCGACAGTGTCACCAAATTAGGGTTTTGGTCGACCAGGGCCTCCAGATGGAAATTTTCATCTGGGCACAAGCCCTTGATCCAAAACATAACCTAATATACTCCATGGAACCTCATGAACCCATGCATCAAGTCAATTTTGCCTCAGGGGATGCATTCATCAAAAATCAGGAATTAGGGTTTCTTGACCTAATTCACCCCTAAGTTGACTTTTGGGATAAACCATGAGCCAAGACCTCAAGAGATGATTTGAGGGTCTCTAATACACCATGTTGATCCATTTGGAACAATGGATTGATCCAAGAAGCTTGAGCAACAAGTTTCATTTTCATCTGCACCACAATTAGGGTTTTAAGGGAAAAGTCAACTGTAACTTTGAATTTTGACCAACGCATGCTCCCAAACCCTAATACATGATTGAATATACCCTATGACACCCATGGAACATGTCCATCAAGTTTGATTTAGGTCAAGGACATGATTTCTTGAAGAATTGCACAGTTTGGAATTCATCTGATAAAAAGTCAACTGTGCACAAAAGTCAACTTTGACTTTTTGAGATTTTTCACCAAAATGGATTTTCAACCCTAAAATGATGTTAATGTATGATTTGAATCATCATTCATCAATAAAAATCAAGAAAAGTGAGATAACTTGTAAAAGGGGTAACCATAAAACTTAGAAATTTTTCTAAGTTAAAAATAAAGTGGCAAAGGTACCAACTTTGGAGGACCATAACTCCTAAACCACAAGGCCATTTTTTCTCATCCAAAGATGGATTTGTAGCCCTCACTATCAGCTACAAAAACTTCAACTACAAGTCATTCCAATTCATTAAGGATTTTGAGTTATGGAGTGATCAAAGTGGCTGAAAAGTGAAAATGTCACTTTTTCCAACACTTAGTGAAATTTTCACTAAGTCAGAATTCTGCTTCACTTTTTGCCAAATGTAGGGGGATTTTTCACTTGGAATCAAAAGAGATCGAAACCAAACTTGTTCAAACAGTTGTTGTATCATGTTAGGGCTTTCCAAAATGGCCAAGAACATTGCCAAATTCAACCTACATCATGAGATACAACATTGGCAAGTTGCCTTGCTGAAATCTGTCAAGGCAAGGCAGAATTTGCATTTTGGCTCGATTTGCCAAAATCAGCCAATTGCAATTGCTCCAATCCACTTGGACACCTCAGAGGATTGAATCCAAAGGGGACAATCACTGAGCCAAGCCTCCAAGGTCCAAGGAACAAGGAATAACATGTTGAACCTAGAGTTGTCAAAATAGGGACAAGACTTCAAATTTGGAATGAGGCATTTAATGGAACCGTCAAGGTGGCATGGACTGAGCCATTCTCATCTGAAATCAGTCAAGACTTATCCAAGACCAAGGGGACCAAATCTCTGTTCCCTAACCTCTAGTCAATGGCTAGAGGAGACTTTCATTTCCATTGGCCAACATTGAGGAAACCTACTTACCAGCTGCCATGCACTATTCCTTGCAAAACAAACTTGCTCTACTATAAATAGAGCTCAATTGTGGTCAGTTTAAGTACACCAAAGCCATCTAACAGATGCTTTCCTCAAAATCTCTTTCTCTTGGCAAAAATGCCTTTCTTAGCAAGGTAGCTATCGGGTTTTGAGTTTGAGAGCAATTCCAATCAAACCAATCACTCACACACCTCACATACATCACATATGAGCTGATCAAACACTCACATAACTTCTGAAACATCAAAATCTCAAAATCACTTGCCATCCACACAAGTTTGAAGTGAAGTTGCAGCTGAGATGCCATAAACTGATCCAGTCCATTTCAATTCAATCCAAGTGTTCAAACACACTCCATATGGTGTAGGGAAGCTGTTCAGATCATCACAACTCATCTGTAACACCTCCAACCCAAAATTTGATTTGCTCTTGCTGTCACGACTTGGAGGTAAGCACATACTTGGTCATCTCTCAATCTATGCATATTTCCTCGCACAATAATTTGGCCATATGTTCATAATCATGCATGGAATGTTTTCCCTCAATTAATTGCATTGTTTGAATCGTGTATCAAAAATCCTAGCCTTCATGCAAAAATTAGGGTTCTTGAGGTCTCTTCGTGATTTCATGTTTTATGTTTAATCTAAATGAAATTAAAGTATATAGACGTGATCGTGAGGTTGAGACGAGCATAATGATATGTGGATTGTATGATATGGTTACGTATTCATGGAGATTGGATAGAAAATGCAAATCTGGGCAAACTGAAAAACGCGCGTGTTCTTGGTGTTGTTCTTGGCGCCATTTTCATATATTTGAATATTTGAATTTTGTGATTTTTGTTTAATTGATTCAAAAATTAATTTCTCTCCGAGTTTTAATGATTTTGAGTTGATTCTTTTTTTAATAATTCACAAAAATGTTAAAATATTTTATTTTCACAAAAAATCCCAAAAATATTATTTATTTCATATAATTGATATTTTTGTAGAGAATTAATATTTTGATTGTTTTTGGCATTTTAAATATTTTTTCTACATTGATTTTGCAACTTTTAATGCTTTCTAATTATTTTGTAGGTCAATACTTAATTTTTGAAGCATTAATCCAAGATCACAATTTGTTTTCCATGTGTTAAACAATTTTTGATCATTTTAATTGAATTTTTATTCAATTAAATACATTTTTGAAAACAAATTAGGGTTTTGGATTAATTCAAACCTTATAAATCATTTTCAAAACACTTTGGGCCTCTATTAGAGTGTAAGACCCAATCCTTTTTTTGACCAAATCATCTTTAGGCCTCACTTATTGTATAAGTCCCGATACCGTCAAAAAACAAACGGCGCGATCGTCGCCTTTTCAAAAATCATCTGGGCCTACCCTCGAGTAGTAAGACCCATTTATTTTTCTTCAAAACTCTTTGGGCCTCTTGAGAGAGTGTAAGACCCATCCCCCCTTGTACAAAAACTTTTTGGGCCTCACTCATTGTATGAGTCCCTCTGTACAAGTAAACGGCGCAATCGTCGCCCGTTTAAAATTAAAAACCATATGGGCCTACCCTCGTGTTATAAGCCCCTCTCTTTTCTTTAAACCTTTTTGGGCCTCTTGAGAGAGTGTAAGACCCATCCCTTTGTACAGAAAACCTTTTTGGGCCCCAGTCACTTGTATAAGTCCCTCTGTACAAATTCAACAGTGCGCTCACTGATAAAACCCTGGGCCTCTCCTTGAGCTGTAAGCCCCAAATCTTTCTTTTTCAAAGCACTTTCTCCTTTAATTTTTAATATACTGTTGTTTTCAATCTTTATTTGTTGAACAATTAACCAAACAGCATGGAAGCACTCCAACCGAGTAAGTGGTTATCGCTTTCATTTACTGCTTTCATATTATAACTGTATTGTGGGGCTGCTCACTGTAAGTCTCCTTTCATAAACTCATATCTACTGTGTAATAATAGTATAGATATTTAGAGTTTCCCAGGCAATTACGTCTAGAACTAGGTGACGCCGTTTCACTTATTCGTAGAAATAGACGCCTAGATCCCCAATAGGAGCACCAGATACAGTCTTCTCTTCGGCTGTCCTCCTTAGGAATCCTCAAGAAATTCTATTCCCCAGAGATGAATTATTCTTGGTGAAACTTCTCTTGAATTTCTTCAAACCTCCGAACTGTTCAAACTCTCTTGAAAATATAAAAGTTGCTGGATAGTAAACCTCACACGTTTACCAGTGGTTTTATCTTTAAAAGAGTTTTCTTGAACTTTTCTTTGGTTTGGGACCCACGGGCTTCTTAAAAGCATCGGCCTCCTCTTGGGCATCGTACAAGGACCCACAGGCTTCCTATAAGCAACCCGGCCTCCTCTTGGCCATTATTCAAGGACCCTACGGCTTCTTAGAAGTATTCACAGCCTCCTCTTAGGCTTCGTATAATGATCTCTTCCTCCGGGAATGATAGCCTCCTCTTGGGCATCGTATAAGGACCCGTCGGCTTCTTAAAAGTTTCCAACCTCCTCTTGGGCTTCGTACAAATTGTCCCGACGACCTCCTAGAGGTATAGGAATAGAACCTAGTCATCCTCATAGAACAGTCCTTTCATAGAGTCTACTACTGTTTCTCGAAGCATAGTACAAAAGATAAAACTCTAGACTTGGACAGTCTAACTTCCTTGAGTCTCAAAGTCATTCTCAAGCACCCTTCGTTAAATAGGAAGGAAACCCGCAGACTCGGATAGTCTCAATACCCTTTGGATTTCCCGTTTCCTCAAAAAGAAGGAAATATCCCTGATCCTCAAATCAAATCCCTGAGTACAGTGTTGCTCATATAAGAACTGATTTTCTCTTTTTAAATCAGTATATTGGATCTGTCACTCAACTGAAACAGTTACAATAGCCTCCATCTCGGGCTTTATACGAGATACCAAAAGACTCCATCATCGGGTCAAAACCTTTTTGCCTCTCTCTCGGGCTTTGTACGAGATACAAAAACACTCTCTTACTGAGTATAAAAGATTCTCCAACTGAGTCAACTCTTTGCTAGCCTCCTCTTAGGCTTTGTATAACGATATGCCCCACTGGGTCAAAAACTTTTAGCCTCTCTCTCGGGCTTTGTACGAGACATAAAATAGCCTCCTCTTAGGCTTTGTATAATGATTTTCCTAGCGGAAATTAGCCTCCTCTTAGGCTTTGTATAAGAAAACCACTGTAAGCGGCAAGCCTCTGGATCATCTATATCCATGCCACTGTCCCTCTTTTAGCATGAGAAATTCCTAAGGAAAGATGGCATTGCTCTACACTAAGTTAAAGTCTTCTCCTTCAGGTTAAAACCCTTTTCTTCGGAAATTATGGCATTGCTCGGATCCGCGTATCCCAGTTAAACAGGGGTAACCCCTTTCTCTCTAGTATATGGCATGGAAGCAGTGCTCCCCATCGAAGTAGAGATCCCATCGATCCGGGTAATGATGGAAGCTAAGCTAACAGAAGCTGAATGGTGTCAAAGTTGACACGATGAACTAAATCTGATCGAAGAAAAGAGAATCACGGCACTATGCCATGGTCAGTTGTATCAATAGAGAATGAAGAAGGCGTTAGACAAAAAGGTCCGACCTCGCATCTTCAGGAAAGGAGACCTCGTGCTCAAGAAGATACAATCAGTTCTCACTGATTCTCGAGGCAAGTGGACCCTGATTTATGACAGCCCCTATATGGTCAAGAAAGCTTTCTCAGGCGGTGCCCTGAGACTTGAAACCATGGATGGAGAGGAATTTTCCTACCCTACAAATGTTGATGTAGTCAAGAAATACTTCGCCTAAATAATAAAAAAAACTTCTCGGTGGATTGAAAACCCAAAAGGGCGGTCCAGGCAAAAATTAGAGACATGATCAAAAATCATCCCGGTGGATTGGAAACCTCAAAGTACAATCCAGGCAAAAATTAGGGATAATGGCAAGTAACTACGCTCGACAAAGGGGAGAGTCCCTCGACAGTAGTTACATCATCCGTCAGGAAAACTCCAGTCAAGGTCATCTTCGACAGAAGCTCAGGATGCCCCGAAGTCAAAGTTGGTAGAAGAATAGTGGTCGTTATGTTTCGATGTAGCCCTTTTCCCTTTAATTACCATTTTCTAACTTCGTAAATACTCCATGGAATCACTCGTTTGGCTGATTTCCATCCTATCAATAAAATTTGAGCCCTTGTGCTTTTGATTGCAATTTTTATTTGTTTTAGCTTTACAGAACGACGTTTTAATATGATTAACGATTCTTGAAATAACACAAAAATGAATTTACTTGTTAAACTTTTTTCTGCTTTTAAAACAAAGATGGCAATTTCTTTTGACTGTTGAACATCGAAAGAACATCGATCACTTCTCCAGAAGCAATTGAGCTTCAAAGTGCAGAATCAAAGTACTCCTTCTTAGCCAGTACACCTAAATGAAGGATCAACTGTGTCAGAGACCAGGTTTCGTCTGACACCCTTGGCAGAGTTCTAATCTCCTAAGCCCGACCAACGTAGCTCCCGATAGGGACTATCCCTCCTAAGCAAGGCAGAATTGCTATTTTCTAAACCAACGATACTCTTCATCTCCCGCTGTGGCCGAGTATCTAGTCGTGTTTATCTACTAGTCTATATGTCGCATCAGTTTTGTCAGCATATACATACATACACCATGCATTATTGACTTACATTCGCATTCATATTGCATATCACTCTAGTCGGTCTTATACCCTAGTGATAAAAGTCTTAACAATCGAGTTGTCGGTTCTTTCCTCGTCAGGAAATGTTGCGTCTGAACAATCTCTCCTCCAGTTTATTTTTGGGATGAAGTCGGTCCTTTGACCACTTTGATAACTTGAACCTCTGAAAAACCAGAGAACCCTCAGCCAGCATCATTCTTCGCCATTGAAGATGATGTCTTCGCTTTCCCGGATTAAGGAAAATCCCTGGAGAAAGCCTCTCAACTAAAGACTTTCAGCAACACATTGGTCCTTCTCTCCAGAATGTCAATGTCAACAAGTCATCGACACCTCAAAATTGGATCACGTCATATGGCATTTCTCCGAGAAGATCTCCGAGAAAAGTATGATGTAAATACCCAAGCAGAAGCAGTCTCTCAAGAGACTCGGTTTCCCCAAATAGAGTCAACGAATGGCATCTCCAACAGAGAAGTTTGTACACCTCTACAACTCAGACAGATGGGTTCCCCAGCGAGTTTGACATCAATAGTTTCTCCCATCAAATGGCATCTCCCCAGGAAAATTTGGCGAGAAGTTTAAGGAAAATCGCTACGAATAGCGTCCCTTGTCAAGAAAGTTTATTGACAAAAGAAACTGAGACCAGATCCTTGGTAGGAAACCAGGATCGAGAGGAAGTTTATTTCAGAAACTGAGACCAGTTCCTTGGTAGGAAACCAGGATCGAGGGGAAGTTTATTTCAGAAACTGAGACCAGTTCCTTGGTAGGAAACTAGGATCGAGGGGATGTTTATTTCAGAGACTGAGACCAGTTCCTTGGTAGGAAACTAGGATCGAGGGGAAGTTTACCTTTTCTAAGCATGATTGCTTAGCAAAAGAAGAAGGATGCATGAACTACCATTCATAACCACCATCAAAATTTCGGGTATTCCGATATTTAATCCTCTTGCCCCCCGAATACCCGAATACCTTCGCCATTCACACCTTCAGGTCCAAGAAGATTAAATAGGGGAATCTGTCATACCCCAAATCTTAACCACCAATATTCCCCATCATTGTGCAAATCATCATCACAATATGGATGGACCATCATACCTCATTAGTCTCCCCAAAGATGGGTGAGCATCCACTACAATCAAACTTAGGGTTTCAAGCCCTCTCAAAGCTCTTAGACAAAGGATCAATCAAGAAATGACATGATCTTCAGCTTGTCTAGCCTCTCAAACATCCACAAAGGATTAAGAGGACTCCTACTTCAAAGATTAAGCATAAGGCTTCTCCCTTCTAGGCGGATCAAGCCTCACGATCGATAGTGTCACCAAATTAGGGTTTGGTCGACCAGGGCCTCCAGATGGAAATTTTCCTCTGGGCATGAGCCAATGCTTCAAAGCATAACCTATGATGCTCCAAGGGATCTCATGAACCCAATCATCAAGTCAATTTAGCCTCAGGGGATGCATTCATCAAAAAATCAGGAATTAGGGTTTCTTGACCTAATTCACCCCTAAGTTGACTTTTAGGGCAAAACATGAGCCAAGACCTCAAGAGGGGATTTGAGGGTCTCAAATACATCACATTGATCCATTTGCAACAATGGATTAATCCAAGAAGCTTGAGTAACAAGTTTCAATTTCATCAGAACCACAGCTAGGGTTTCGCGGAAAAAGTCAACTGTATCTTTGACTTTTGACCAGGACATGCTCCCAAACCCTAAGACATGATCCAATACACCCTATAACACCTATGGAATCAATCCATCAAGTTTGATTTAGGTCAAGGACTTGATTTCATAGAGGATCACACAGTTTGGAATTCATCTGATAAAAAGTCAACTGTGCACAAAAGTCAAACTTTGACTTTTTGAGATTTTTCACAATTATGGTTTTTTAACCCTAAAATGATGTTAATGTGTGATTGGAGTCATCATTCATCAAGAAAAATCAAGAAAAGTGGGATAACTTGTAAAAGGGGTAACCATAAAAAACTTTGAAAATTTTCTAAGTTATGGAATAAAGTGGTTAGGGTACCAACTTTGGAGGATCATAACTCCTAAACCACAAGGCCATTTTTTCCCATCCAAAGATGGATTTGTAGCTCTCATTACCCTCTATAAAAGCTTCAACTACACCTCATTCCAATTCCCCATGGATTTCAAGTTATGGAATGATCAAAATCAAGAAAAGTGAAAATGTCACTTTTTTCCAACACTTAGTGAAATTTTCACTAAGTCAGAATCTGCCTTCACTTTTTTTCCATATGTAGGGGAATTTTTCACTTGGATCCAAAAAGTATCAAAACCAACTATGATGAAACAATTGTTGTATCATATAAGGGCTTTCCAAAATGGCCAAGAACTCCATCAAATTCCACTTGAGCCAAGAGATATGACAATGGCAACATGCCTTGCTGAGAACTGTCAAGGCAAGGCAGATTTTGGGAGTTTTACTCGATTTTCCAAAATTGTACAATTCCAAGAAACTCTATCCATCTGAACACCTCAAGGGGGGACCAAGGAGGAACCAACTCTGATCCCAAGCCTCCCAAGTCTTTGGAACCAAAAATAGCATGCCAAACTTAGAATTGCCTAAAAGAGGGACAAGACTCCAATTTTGGATTGGAGCATTCAATGCATACACCAAGGTGGCATGGACTGAGCCATTGCCAACTGAATTCAGTCAAGACTTATCCAAGACCAAGGGAACCAGCAGCATGTGCCCTAACCTCTAGTCAATGGCTAGAGGAGACTTGGATTCTCATTGCGCAACATTGGCCAAACCTATGCAGCAGTTGCCATTCACTATTCCTTGCAAAACAAACTTGCTCTACTATAAATAGAGCTCATTTGTGATCAGTTTGAGTACACCAAAGCCATCAAACAGATGCTTTCCTCAAAATCACCTTCTCACTTCCAAATTTGCCTACCAAAGCAAGGCACTATCGGGTTTTGAGTTTGAGAGCAATTCCAACCAAAACAATCACACACACACCTCATAGACATCATATAGAAGTGATCCAAACACTCACATAACATCTGGAACACCAAAATCACAAAATCACTAGCCAATTGCTCAAGCCTTTGACAGATTTGCAGTTGGGGTGCCATCTCAAGTTCCAGATCATTTCAATCCATTCCAAGCATCCAGACACACTCCATGGCACCTAGGGAAGCTATCAAGATCATTGAAACCTAGCTGTAACACCTCTAACCCAAAACACGATCACTAGCTGCAAGTGGTAAGCATGAGCTCTTCTAACTCTATGATAAATGCAAATTTGGCCATATGTTCATAATCATGCATAGAGTGTTTACCCTCAATCAATTACTTTGTATGAATCGTGTATGGAATTTCTGAACCTTCATGCAGAATTTAGGGTTCTTGAGGTTTCTCTTTGATTTCTTGTTCCATGTGTAAAATAAATGAAATTAAAGACCATAGACATGATCGTGAGGTTGAAACGAGTAGATTGATATGTAGATTGCATGATATAATCAAGTATTCAGTGAGATTGGATGGAAAACCCAAATCTAGGAAAACAGAGCACGCGGGCAAGCCCAAGATGTTCTTGGCGCCCTTTTTCAAATATTTGAATATTTGAATTTTTGTGATTTTATTTAATTGATTCAAAAATTAATTTCTCTCTGAGTTTTAATGATTTTGAGTTGATTCTTTTTTTAATAAATCACAAAAATGTTAAAATATTTTATTTTACCAAAAAAATCCCAAAAATATTATTTATTTCATATAATTGATATTTTTGCAAAGAATTAATATTTTAATTGTTTTTGACATTTAAAATATTTTTTCCTTCTTGATTTTGCAAATTTTAATGACTTCTAATCATTTTATAGGTCAAAACTTGATTTTTGAAACATTAATCCAAGATCACAGTTTGTTTTCCTCATGTTAAACAATTTTGATCATTTTAATTGAATTTTTATTCAATTAAAATACATTTTGGAAATAAGTTAGGGTTTATGATTAATTCAACCCTCATCAAACTTTTTCAAACTCTTTGGGCCTCTAATAGAGTGTAAGACCCAATCCTTTGTAAATACAAACCTATTTTGGGCCTCAAATATTGTATAAGTCCCGTTGTATTTCAAAAGTTCGGCGCGATCATCGTCCGTTTAAAACAAACCCTGGGCCTCTCCTTGAGCTGTAAGCACCATCACTTGTACAAAAATCATTTTTGGGCCTCTAATAGAGTGTAAGACCCAATCCCCTTTTGAAATCAAAAACGTTTGGGCCTCAGTCGTTGTATAAGACCCACGGTGTTTTCAAAACCTCGGCGCGATCGTCACCCTTTTCAAAATAAACCTTGGGCTTCTCCTTGAGCTATATGACCCGTCTTTGTGCACTTTCAATCATTTTGGGCCTCTTGAGAGAGTGTAAGACCCATCCCCTTGTACAGAAAATCTTTCTTGGGCCTCAGTCACTTGTATAAGTCCCTGTACAAAATGACAGTGCGATCACTGATTAAATCCTGGGCCTCTCCTTGAGCTGTAAGCCCCAATTTTCCTTTCAAAAGCACTTTCTCCTTTGATTTTGTAACATACTTTTATTTTCAATATCTTTGTTGAACAACTAACCAAACAGCATGGAAGCTCTACAACCGAGTAAGTGTTTACCCGCTTTCATTTACCGCTTTCATATGTATATCACTGTATTGTGGGGCTGTTTCACTGTAAGTCTTCTTTCATAAACTCATATCAACTGTGTAATACTAGTATAGATATTTAGAGTTTCCCCGGCAACTACATCTAGAACTAGATAAAACATCGTCTCCTTACATCCGACGTTTTCCTGGATATTTCAACATAACCTAAACCATGAGAATTTTCTTTTACAACAATTTTAGATAACTAGATCTAAGAAATCTCCCCCTTGAACAGTTCATATACAGAAGGCCAATGTTCCAAGTGAAACCCCTTCTGGAACTGTTCATCATCCTCCTCTTGGGCTTAGTGCAAGGACCCACAGGCTTCCTAAAAGCATCCCCGCCTCCTCTTGGGCATTGTACAAGGACCCGTCGGCTTCTTAGAAGTTTTCACATCCTCCTCTTAGGCTCCGTATAATGATTCTTCCTCCGGGAAGATAGCCTCCTCTTGGGCTTCGTACAAATTGTCCCGTCGGCTTCTTAAAAGTTTTTCTCGCCTCCTCTTGGGCTTCGTACAAATTGTCCCGACGACCTGTTAAAGGTATAGGAACATAAATTAGTCATCTCAATAGAACAGTCTTTCAAAGAGTCTAGATCTTTCTACGGCAAACATACTGTCTATTGATCTCTCTTAAGCATAGTACAAAAGATAAAACTCTAGACTTGGACAGTCTAACCTCCTTGAGTCTCGAAGACATTCTTAAGTTCCTTTCAAAAATAGGAAAAAAACACCGTAAACTTGGGCAGTCTCAATACCCTTCGGATTCCCCGTTTCCTTAAAGAACAGGAAATAATCCCGGTCCTCAGATCAAATCCATGAGTACGACATTACCCATATAAGAACTGATTCTCTCTTTCAACCAACATACTGGACCTGTCACTCAACTGAAACAGTAACAATAGCCTCCTCTTGGGCTTTGTACAATGATTCTCCCCAGCAGAGTTAACCTTTAGCCTCTATCTCGGGCTTCGTACGAGATACAAATCACTCTCTTGGTGAGTATAAAAGACTCTCTTGTTGAGTCAAGACCCGTTTAGCCTCCGTCTTGGGCGTCGTACAAGACACATATAAAAACACTCTCTTGTTGAGTCAACACTTTTAGCCTCTATCTCGGGCTTCGTACGAGACACAAAAGTATCCTCTTGTTGGATCAATAGCCTCCTCTTAGGCCTTGTATAAAGAAATCCCCGTTTGATTCAATCAACCTTTTAGCATCAAATCATGCTTTGGTCACAGTATACAAACATCAACAACTTCCTTTTCCCTCATCTAATTGTTGTAAGCGGCAAGACTCTGGATTATTTACATCCATGCCACTGTCCCTCTTTTAGCATGAGAAATTCCTAAGGAAAGATGGCATTGCTCTAAACTAAGTTAAAGTCTTCTCCTTCAGGTTAAAAATCCCCTATAAAGGAAATTATGGCATTGCTGGATTCATATATCCCAGTTAAAGTAATTCTCCTATATAACCAGTCTCCCAACAATTGTGACAAACAGACCAAATATCCCCTTTAGAGATGACAAATTCTCTCTAAAGTCAACACACTTTTAGCTTCACATCTTGGGCTTTGAGCAAAATACCAATAGACCCTTTTAACTTCACATCTTGGGCTTTGAACAAGATACAAACCACCTTTAGCTTCATGTCTTAGGCTTTGAACAAGACACCAAAACACCATTTCCTCCCATAGAATAGGAGGAACTATGATCGCTCTGATTTCCCTATCCCGGGAATACGTAGGCATAAGATTGGAAAAGAATCTTAGCGAGCACACTAATCAAAAAACCCAAAGTCCCCTACCTCCAGGCAATCTAGCACAATATCCCAACAACTTCCCCATGAACAGTCCCGGTATTTTGTTCTGAACAAAATAAGTAGAGAGAGGCCCACGAACTAAAACCGCATCTGTAAACCAACAGTTTTGACTGTTTAACCTCAGTATGCAAGCAGGGTTAGTTGGAGACATCTATTTCCCTTCCTTCATCAGCTCCAATAGGATAAAAAATGAATCGACCTGTAGTACCCCAGAGCGACAGTGCTTAAGAACCACTTCCAAAATCGCTCGCTACACACTTGAATGTAAGTCTGGCAGTGAAAGGAATGTGGGTACCCTGAGGTGTTATGATGATTGCCCCAATTCTGTTTCCATAATGATTGACGGCTCCGTCAAAGATTAGTCCCCATTGGGAACCTGGTTCTGGCCCTTCACTGGGTAGTGGTTCCTCGCAGTCTTTCATTTTTAGATACATGACATCTTCGTCTGAGAAGTCAAACTCGATTGATTCTTGATCGTCAATCGGTTGATGAGCTAAATGATCGGCTAAAATACTCCCCTTAACGGCTTTTTGAGTGTGGTATTCGATGTCGTATTCTGATAACAACATCTGCCAACGGGCAATCCTTCCCGTGAGAGCAGGTTTTTCAAATACATACTTGATTGGATCTATTTCAGAGACCAGCCAAGTAGTGTGACGAATCATATACTGGCGAAGACGTTTGGCTGCCCAAGCCAAAGCACAGCAAGTTTTCTCAAGCATCGTGTACCGAGTCTCGCAGTCGATGAACTTCTTGCTTAAATAGTAAATGGCAGACTCTTTTTTTTTGTTTCGTCTTGTTGGCCAAGTACATAACCCATGGAGTCTTCTAGGACTGTGAGATAGATGATCAGTGGTCTTCCTTCCACTGGAGGTGAGAGAATTGGTGGGTTCAACAGATATTCCTTAATACTGTCAAAGGCAGTTTGGCAGTCCTCTGTCCAAACGCAGTCCTGGTTCTTTTTAAGTAATTTGAAAATTGGCGCACACGTGGCGGTCATGAGGAATATGAATATGGAGATGTAGTTCAAACGTCCCAGGAATCCTCTAACTTGTTTTTCAGTTTTCGGAGAAGGCATTTCTTGAATGGCCTTGACCTTGTCAGGATCAACCTCAATTCCTCTTTGGCTGACGATGAACCCTAAAAGTTTCCCCGAACGGACACCGAAGGTGCATTTGTTGGGATTCAAGCGAAGTTTTTACTTTCTCAACCGCTCGAATAGTTTTGATAGGTGGGTCACATGCTCCTCTTCTGTTTTAGATTTGGCAATCATATCATCGACATATACCTCGATCTCCTTGTGTATCATGTCATGAAACAGAGTAGTCATGGCCCTTTGATAGGTTGCCCCGGTGTTCTTCAAACCGAACGGCATTACCTTGTAACAAAAGGTACCCCATGGGGTAATGAACGAAGTTTTCTCCATGTCTTTCGGCGCCATTTTGATTTGATTATAGCCCAAGAATCCATCCATGAAGAAGAAAACTTTGAACTTTGTTGTACTGTCTACCAGCATGTCAATGTGTGGTAAAGGAAAGTCGTCCTTTGGACTTGCCTTGTTTAGATCTCTGTAATCGACACACATTCTGACCTTTCCGTCCTTTTTCAGAACGGGTACGATGTTGGCTAACCATTGAGGATATTCTGATGTGGCGAGGAAACCCGCATCAATCTGTTTCTGTACCTCCTCCTTGATTTTGATGGCCATGTCCGAATGAGTCCGTATCAACCTTTGCTTTACTGGCAGACATTGTAACCTCAACGGTAGATGATGTTCCACGATGTTGGTATCCAACCCTGGCATGTCCATATAGGACCAAGCAAATACATCGGGAAACTCTTTGAGAAACTTTGTCAAACTTTCTTTGGCAGTTGAACTGAGTAGTGCCCCAATCCTGATTTCTTTTCTCTCTTTTTCTGAACCCACGTTGATCGTTTCCAACGGCTCTTTGTGAGATTCAATGGACCTGTCCTCCTGTCGGAGTAATCGGGAGATCTCTTCTGGAATTTCGTCGTCATCTTCTTCTTCAGCCCCAAATACCGGGAACTCAAAGTCGGGAGAAGGCATCGGATTGTATGTTTCAATGGGGTTTAAAATAAGCAATCTTCATGACGTGGTGATTTGTGTTTAGAAGAGATAGAGAGAATGCAAGTGTGTGCAGTGTTTTTTTTTTAAAACTGCTTGTTTATTTTGAATTATTTTTTAGGATTACCATTTTCTGAGAAAAGCGAAAAGAGAAAACAGCAATTAATGCGGAAATTACAAAACGACATTATTTTATTTATGAACAAGTCGATTATTGAAACTATAGCCATATAAAATAAAACTCAGTCACTTTGGGCGAAGCGAAGAGGGATCATTTACAGAAAGCAAGCCCTATCAAAACATCTGTTTCACCTGGGCAGGGTGAAAGGTTAAAGACGTCAATTACTTTGTCATATGAACAATCTTCGGAACATCGACAGCAACCCATTGGCGGCAAACTCCTCGGTGAATCACAAAGTCTGGTACCTTCCTTGGTTTGTCTTCAGAAATAACGCTGATTTCTGGCGGAGTAGGATCATTGGAATCTGTCTCCCAGGCGGAGTTGTCATAGGAGGATTCCTCTATTGTATTTTGCATAGTATTGATGCTTTCAGGCAAATCTCCCCATCCAGTTGGATGGATGTCTTCGAGCCTGATACGAGAGCTTCGGGAGCGGTGTACTTGACCATAAAGTCAAATTTTCCACTCGGTTGTCCCAAGGTGTCCCACACTTCTGTGGAACTGGAGGAGTCGTCCCTTTCGATGACGTTGACCTCGGGAAAAGCATAGTTGATGAATTCTAGTCCTACAAACTTTGCAAGTTCATCGTCGTGCTGGATAGGTTCTGAATACCCTGAGTGTTGATCCCATGACATGGTGGGGACGCAAGTATTCTTTTCAATGACGCTCAGCTAATTTTCTTGCCCCAAGTCTCCTGGGTACGGCTGCCAAATAGGCAGGCCATCCATCGAGCCATAATAGTCGTGGTCAAAGTTGTCCTTCATCAGAGTGTCCTCCTCTAATGAGTTTGGTGGAGCACGGCATCCTTCCGGATCACAATCTCCATATATCATTTCGACGTCTGACCTGGGTATAAATCTCGGACTTTGTGCGGGACAGTAAAATGGCGTAGGCACCTCTTCCTGAGACATATAGTTGTCCTCGTTAAGATAGGACTTCCATTCCTCATCCGTATCAGAGGGATCCTCCTCGTTGTTAGTATGGACTGTTTGAGGCACTGGGTGAAGAAAACCTCCACTGTGGAAGAAGTCTTGAATGGGATGAAGACTTTCATCGTTAGCAGCTGTCTGGGTGCAGGTTGCAGAAAAACCAAGACCCTTCTTTGTTTTATTATCAGTAGGAATGACAAGCTGTCCCCATCCTTTTGCGTTGTTATTCTCGATCACTTTGAGAGCATCTTTGTACGAGGAAATCGACATTCCTCTCCCTGATTGATTCTCATTGCTCACCGACAGTGCTTGGAACTGGGTTCCAACAACCTCCTCGGGTTCTACACAAGTAGACGATGATAAGTTACTCACGACCAGGGCTTGCTCCCCACAAACCGTGATGAGTTGATCATTCTTGACAAACTTCAGTTTCTGGTGCAGCGTCGAAGTGACTACCCCAGCCTGGTGTATCCAAGGTCTTCCTAATAAACAGTTGTACGCTGCCCGGACGTCCATGACCTGGAAAGTGATTAGGAAAGTGTGAGGACCGATAGTTATTGGAAGGTCAATTTCGCCGATAACTGCCTTCTGAGACCCGTCGAATGCTTTGATGATGACCTCACTGCCCCTCATCGGGGATCCTTTGAATGATAGTCGCATTAAAGTGGACTTCGGCATAACGTTGATGGCCGATCCTGTGTTTACCAGTACGCTGGCTAAAGCATCGTCCTGGCAGTTAACTATGATATTGAGCGCCATGTTGTGACTTTTGCCCCCCTCTGGCAAATCCTCATCACTGAATCCTAAGTTATTGCAGGAAGTGATGTTAGATATGATGCTATCGAACTGTCGTATTGACACATCCTGTTCCACAAAGGCCTGCTCTAAGACTTTCTGTAGAGCCTCTCTCTAGGCTTCGAAACTGAGTAAAAGTGACAGCACAAATATCTTTGAAGGAGTTATTAGCAGCTGATCAACAATGTTGTATTCACTCCTTTGGATGAGCTTCAGCATCTCATCATTGTTCTTTGAAAGGTCGGGATTACTGGATTGACCGACTGGTAGATCAGGAGCTTCTGTCGGAAGTTCCTTTTCTTTGTTAGTAAAATTCTGGTACCAGATATGTGATGTCACAACAACACACTCTGCAATGGACAAAGTAAAACAACAGAAGAGTACACAAAGAATTGTTCACCCAGTTCAGTTAAACAACTTACTCTGGGGGCTACCAAGCCAGGAAGGAATTTCACTACCAGTAGTATCAAATTTACAGACTCAACAACCCAGTTGACATCGTCTAAACTTAATCACTACTTAATGAACCTTCTACCTAAGAGTCCACTTAAGTATGAGAACACTACTCAATCCCTAAATCACTTCAGTGATATAATTCAAAGATCACACACTTTAAAAAACACAACTTGATTCTGCTTCACAGCTTTGATCAAGAACAACTCAAAACAACAACATCAATTCACACTAGAATGGTTTACAAACACGAAGACTCAAACGACTCTCAGTCTTTAGCTCTCTTTCTTTGTTACTTTCTTCAAAGGATTGATACGCTTTATATAGCTATTTGATCTGGTCTTGGATCTGCTACAATATCTGACCTGATTTGTTATTTAAAACTGAATCTTCAACAGATTTTCTCTCTCAAAATCTTCTTAAATCTTCAGCCTTTAAACACTCCTACAAATCTGCATCAAATCTGTTTGTAATAGAAAATATCTCCTCCAAGATATTCGCATCCAATTACTCTGCCAGCTCTTCCAAATCTTCCACAATAGAAGCACCTTACTCTTTCTTTTCTGAAGTTGTTAAACTTCCTACCACCTTGATGATGAAACTGTTGTGGCAGCCATCCATAGTACTGGTGTTGTTTTCTTCCATAGTTTTCCTGTCTCCTGTAGTGAGGATTCTGTCTCTTAGGCTGTCTTCTATGGTGATGTGGCTTCCTTCTTCCATAATAATGAGGCACATCATTATTATATTCAAAGCCATACATGTTCCCCTGATGTTGAGACATCTGATGGAACATGTTGAACCTAGGAGCCTGCATACTCCTATGGTATTGAGGAGGCATATACTGCCTAGCTCCATAAGTGTGTACCTTCCCTTGATGATGACCATGAGCATCCCTTATCCCAACATTCTGATTCTGTTGGTGAGCAACCTGCTTGGGTTTACGATTATGTCTCTTTTTGTTATGTTGAGACATTGGTTGAGACATGTCCTTTTTGGTTCCGGAAGTACTAGCTTCAGCAGAAACCTTCTCCTCAACGAATCCTAAGCCAGATTTGTCTCCTGCTACTTTTTTAGCCTGAAGGATCTTATCAAGTGTATCAGATCCACTGTTCAACATTCTAACAGATTTTGTCATTTGATCAAGTTGAGATTTAACCAACAAGACTTCATTTTCAAGATCAGCTTTGACAGTCTCAAGCTGAACAATTTGTTTCTTTTGTTTCTCACTTTCTTGACACACCTCTGCACTTTTCAGACATAACTCATGATAGGAGGCTGCTAACTCCTCAAAAGCCAGTTCCTCATCACTTGATTCTCCATCAGACACACATGTCCCTGTCAAAGCTCTGACATGCTTGGCTGACTCATCTTCACTTACACTGTCAGTATCAGACCAGGAAACTGTCATGCCCTTCTTCTGCTTCTTAAGGAATGTGGGACATTCTTTCTTGACATGTCCATATCCTTCACACTCAAAGCATTGAATTCCTTTGTCTTGAGCAGTATTCTCTTCATCCTTCTCTTTTGATTTGCTGATTTCAGAGGAGATGTTCTTAACATTGGGTTTGTAGTTTCTATTCATTCTCTTGAACACTTTGTTGAACTGTCTTCCCAGCATAGCAATAGCCTGAGATAGCTCCTCCTGAGATTCAGCACCCTTCCCTTTCTTTTCTTCTTGAGTATTAGATACCAAGGCTATACTCTTGGTCTTCTTTTCAGGTTCCTCTTCATTCAACCCTAACTCAAAGGTTTGAAGAGATCCAATTAGCTCATCAACTCTCATATTGCTGATGTCTTGAGCTTCCTCAATAGCAGTCACCTTCATCTTATATCTCTTGGGAAGGGACCTAAGGATTTTCCTCACCAGCTTTTCTTCAGTCATTTTTTCTCCAAGAGCACTAGAGGCATTAGAAAACTCAAGAATACTCATATGAAAGTCACGAATAGTTTCATCTTTCTTCATCTTTAGACTTTCAAACTTTGATGTCAGAAGCTGAAGTCTTAACATCTCAACCTTTGAAGTTCCTTCGTGAGTAGTCTTCAAGATGTCCCAAGCTTCCTTAGCAACTTCACAAGTATTGATCAACCTGAATATGTTCTTATCCACCCCATTGAAAATAGCATTTAAAGCTTTGGAATTACCAAGGGCAAGCTCATCTTCTTCCTTGGTCCATTCTTCTTTAGGTTTCAGTTTTGAGCTGCCTTCTTTTTCTTTACCAGCATCATCTTTCTCAACAACAACAGCTGCTTTCCATTCTTTTATGATAGCCTTCCAAGCCCTGTTGTCCAAGGATTTTAAAAAGGTAATCATCCTTGGCTTCTAATAATCATAATTAGAGCCATCCAAAATAGGGGGTCTATTCATAAATCCACCAACTTCCTTGTCCATCTTTACAAGAAAGTATCAGCCCTAGATATCACCCAGATGCAGAGCAGGATGCCTGCTCTGATACCAATTGAAATTCTGGTACCAGATATGTGATGTTACGTGTGATGTCACAACAACACACTCTGCAATGGACAAAGTAAAACAACAGAAGAGTACACAAAGAATTGTTCGCCCAGTTCAGTTAAACAACTTACTCTGGGGGCTACCAAGCCAGGAAGGAATTTCACTACCAGTAGTATCAAATTTACAGACTCAACAACCCAGTTGACATCGTCTAAACTTAATCACTACTTAATGAACCTTCTACCTAAGAATCCACTTAAGTATGAGAACACTACTCAATCCCTAAATTACTTCAGTGATATAATTCAAAGATCACACACTTTGAAAAACACAACTTGATTCTGCTTCATAGCTTTGATCAAGAACAACTCAAAACAACAACACCAATTCACACTAGAATGGTTTACAAACACGAAGACTCAAACGACTCTCAGTCTTTAGCTCTCTTTCTTTGTTACTTTCTTCAAAGGATTGATACGCTTTATATAGCTATTTGATCTGGTCTTGGACCTGCTACAATATCTGACCTGATTTGTTATTTAAAACTGAATCTTCAACAGATTTTCTCTCTCAAAATCTTCTTAAATATTCATCCTTTAAACACTCCTACAAATCTGCATCAAATCTGTTTATAATAGAAAATATCTCCTCCAAGATATTCGCATCCAATTACTCTGCCAGCTCTTCCAAAATCCAGCTAAAACGCTTAACCCTAAAAACATCTCAAACCTGATGTTTTACAGATTTGCATATCTGATGTCATGACATCGCATGTGACATCAGACTTCACAACTTCAACAAGCTAAACACTTAACATTATTCAATGTTAAGACTCAATGTTAAGACATCACCCATGTGACATCAACATTAAACATTTTGTTTTACCAAAATTCTAGCCAATCCAAGAACTAACAGTTAGGTTCTCTAACTCCTCGGTTGAAGATTCGACCGCTCCGTGTTACTCGACAGATGTCTGCAATATTCACGACGGAGGGTAATGGAATTTCCTTTCCATTCTCAATTATTGTTGCACCGTATTTGTAAGGGATCACCTTAGCTGATTCATACGGTAACGGTCCCGGTAGATAGATAACTACATGAGCCTTTTGATTTTTTTTACTTTCGTAAGTAACTTCAATCAGTTCCTGGCTAAGAACCTTTGATTTGTCCAGTAGAGGGATGATGGTACAACCATCCTTGTTCCTCTCAGGTTCAGAGATTACAACCACGTCTTTGATTTGATCAGCGAAGTAGTCTGGCGTCCAGTCAACAGACCCCGAAGCTAGGTATGGGTGAATCTCCTTGCGGTCCAACTGACCTTGAAGGGCTGCCCGCACAAGGTAGCATCCTTGGTTACTCTCCGAATAGACTCTACAGCGTTCATAGTTGTGGGGTGGCACCTGGCCACGCCAACTTTGAATATAGTGCAACCTCACTAGGTCAGTTTCCATATATCGGACATCCCGACTTTAACGCCGAGTAGGGTTTCCATTAAGCACACTGATTTTTTGCGTGTCTTCATCCAGATAGATCGGAAGCCACCAGTGATTTAACAGGTGTTGTAAAGTTCTTTGAACGAGAGCGCACCCTTGGTTACTCTCACTGTAACCTTTATAGTTCAGATAATCGTGAGAAGTGAGAAAACCAAGTTGAACCTGCCTGGCATGTAACTCCACCAAGCTGGTATTCAGCAGACGAATATCAAAGATTTGAATCATGTTGATCTGATATGGATTTCTATCATGGTAGTCCTGGATCCATCCAAGATCCATCTGATGCTGGAGGGCCTCTTGTACAAAAGAGCATCCCTGTTTGTCCACCGAGCAAGTCGGACAGGAATTATAATCGTACCGCGACAGATTATGATACTGGCTTTGCCTTGAGTGCATTGCCACCAAGTTGACATTCATTTCACGGATGTCGTGGTTCTGAATGATGTTGGAATTCGTATAGGTCATGTTGACTCCGCGAACTCGATGCTTTTGGATCCACCCGAGATCCAATTGTTCCTATAGAGCTTATTGCACCACAGAACATCCTTGATTATTTTTAGAGCAGATATCACACTGGTGATAATTATGAGGTGGCACATGGCCATATCCACTCTGTCTACAATGCATCTTGACCAAGTTGGCCCTTAACAAGAGTACATCGTGAATTTGATAGATGTTGTTAGACTCTCCCTCTATCAAATTGACTGCAACTTTCTTGTGTTGAGGCAATGGGTTCGTGAGAACATTCGGATTCGTATCTTTGAAAGATAAGACCCCGCTCCTAACAAGCTTTTGTACGTCAGATTTAAAACTGAGACAGTTTTCTATGTTATGCCCTGGTCCTCCTTGATGGTAAGGACAAGTCTGATCCGCCTTGAACCAAAAAGGCGGATTTTTTGGTACTGTAAGAGGGGACTTAGTTTGAACGTTCCCATTGACCAATAATAATGGAAGCAGCTCTGCGTACAACATGGGTATAGGGTCAAACCCTGACGGTCGCGTTGTACGATTGTTGTTGTACTAAGGACGGGCCTGCTGAAGAGGCTGCTGTGTCCTTTGCTGATATTGCTGCTTATTAGGTTGGCTCTGCGCAACCTGAGGTTGATACGTAGAAACAGGCGCCGGGTTGATAGCAGGAGTTACAGCTGCTACTGGTTGGTAACGTCGCCTTTGCTTTCTGAGAGATATATTCCCGATATCTTGCTCTTTTTTCTTAGGGAGAGCACTACTGTATCGTTTTGTACTACTTGATGATCCAGCGTCTTTAACTAGGTGTCCTTCTCGGACAGCTTCTGCAAGACGAACTCCCATGCCCACCATCTCGGTGAAGTCACTGGGCGCACTGGAAACCATTCTGTCGCAGTAAAATGAGCTCAAGGTCTTTAAGAAGATCTTTGTCATCTCTTTTTCCCCAAGAGGTGGACAAATCTGGGCGGCAATTTCACGCCATCTCTGAGTGTACTCCTTAAAGGTTTCCTTGTCCTTTTGTGACATTGATCTGAGCCGATCTTTGTCCTGTGCCATGTCCAAATTGTATTTATATTTTTGAACGAAGGTAGTACCAAGATCTCTGAACGTGCCGATCGTAGCGCGGTTTAAACCCATGTACAATTTAAATGCGGCACCGGTTAAACTATCCTAAAAGTAGTGAATGAGCAGCTCCTGGTTCTTTGTCTGTGCTGACATTCGCCGAGCGTACATCACCAAATGACTCTGAGGGCAAGAGTTACCCTTGTACTTTTCAAAATCGGGCACCTGGAATTTGTGCGGGACTTTCACATTAGGGACCAAGCAAAGGTCTGCGGCGTCCTTTCCAAATAGATCCTGACCGCGAAGGGCCTGCAGTTCTCTCTGCATTTCCAGGAACTGTTCCTGGAACTCATTCATTCTATCGAACATGTTGTCGTTTCCACCAGAAAGTATCTGTGGAATCTGCCCTTCCGAGACAGTGTGTACCACAGGCGATGGTATAGTCATTATGGCTGAGACTCTTGGTGTCTCCCGAAGTTTGTAACCTTCAGGAGTTGCTGTCATGCCCCTGGCATCTTCGCTTTCCCAAAGTTTGCAACCTTCAAGCCCAGCGGCTCCTGCTGCAGTTCCCTGATCCTCAGCGATCAGCGGAACATATCTTTCTGGGATATAGTTAAGTGGCATGCCCCAAGGACGATCTTTCGACATTTTGTACCTAGGATCATACTTCTCCACTATGGGCGTAGATGTGATCTCTGAGATCACAGTCCGTTGTTGTTGCATTTGAGCTTCTGCTAGAGCTTGCATGTCATTATGATGCTTTCTCAGATCCTCTTTCAGAGTGTCGGTCTCTTCTCTCAACTCTCTGTTCTCTTCCTCGAGATCATCCATCTTTTTCTGACGATTGGCCCGAGTATTGTACGAATGAGACAGTTTGACTCTAGAACCGAGACACAAATGTGAGATTCGTAGGTAAGAAGAATGCGCTTATGAGAATGATGAATGCAATGATTATTAATTATTTTTGTTTATTTAAAGTAAACTTTGACAATTGGATTGCAAATATCAAACACTGGGGAAACCCGGTTTTATTGAATTCAAAGGATTGCGGAAATGGAAATACAATAGATTACAAAGTGCTGAAAAAGGAAATTTAAACTAATGGATCCTGAGTCCTCTCTGAGGAGAGCTCAAGTGTTGGTTCTGGTACTTTCCTCTTCTTTGACCGGGGCTCTTCGGCCGTTGTCGGGTTGTCATTCCTTTGCCAAGTTAAAGGAGCGAGCAAATTCCTTTGGTCATCCTAATTTTCTACAGCATGCTGCTCTAAAATCTCAATCAGAGCATCCTTTTTTCTTAACAGTTGTTGTATTTTCCTGCACTCCACATTGAGAATACGATACTTGTTCCTTCAAGACCTCTTCTCCTGCTGAACTTTGCTGAGAGTAACCTGAAGCTTTTCCGTCTCAGACATGAAATAAAGGGCAGAGTCCCTTAATGGAAGAACTTCCTAGCGAGGGTAAGGCATCCTCAGCTTGAGAGCTCTAGTTTATACCCAGTGGAGATAAGGCTCCACCGAGACACAGTCTGGTTTTCCTAGAGACTCTCGTCCTTTCCTATGAACGTGTTTCCAAGCGTGCACTATTTTCGTCTTTAGTGCCCTGTCATTTTCTCCTTCTTTGAAGAAGAGACCTTCCAGATGAGAATTCCGTGGGACATGCCTCATTGGGTATCCGAATTGACGACGAACGAGAATTGGATGATAGTTGATTCCCCCCTTAGTTCCTATAAGGGGTACATTTGGGAAATTTCCACAACGGTCAATGATTCTGATCCCGTCGTAGATTCGATTGTACCAATCGATGTCAGAGTTGGTAAGAGACATGATTCTCTGCTACCAACGTAAAGTATTCTTTTGATCCCAAAATGCAGCAGACTTGGGCAAATGGGAAGTGAACCATTTGTATAGCAGGGGTACACAGCATGTGATCATTCCTCCACTGTATAAATTCCTTAAGTGTACCGAATGATACGCATCTGCGAGTAAGGTTGGTACAGGGTTTTCGATCAGGAAAATCTTAATGGCGTTGATATCTACAAAGTTATCGATGTTGGGAAACAAAAATAACTCGTAGGTAAGCAAAACAAATATGCTATCGAATGCAGCCACGTTCCCTATACTAGCAAAGTATAGAGCTTTCTTTGTCAATAACTGGGCTGGAAAACCCTGGATGCCACCCTTAGTGGTCATGTGAGTCTTGACTTCTGACTCATCCAAATAAATTGCTCTTGCAATGGTCTGATCCTTTGGAATTTCTTCCAGTCCAGAAAAGGGAGCTTGATCAGTAATATGTAAATCAGTCAGGTGAGAATACTCCTCTAGCGTTGGTGCAAGCTGATAATCCGGGAATGTGAAACAGTGATAGACCGGATCGTAGAACTAGATTAACGTGGACAGGATTCCTTTAATTACGTGGATCCTTAACAAGGACAACAGTCCTCCATACTTGGCTCTGAAACCCTCGTGGTTGGTGATCATTCACGCCAAACCTCTCAAATCCTCCAACTTTGGAACCTTGAAGGTGTACTTATGAGTTTTCCTTCTACCGAAATCCATTAGCGCAATCCCCTTTCTCTGACATTTGCAATCATTGTCTTAGTTTAATTTGAAAAAGAGAGACTAGAAGAGAAGATTTTCTTTGTTTTAATGTTTTTTAAATGAATGTATGAATGCAACACACAAAAACATAGAAAAAACATGGGGTCAAAGGGTCGGTGTCATGAAGTCAAAGCTCTACCCCCCCCAAAGGTTTATACTGGTGATTTTTTGTACCTGTCCGCAAAATCATTGACCCCTCTGGGATAACAACAGCAAGCGGATCGCCAGCGAGCTGATGTATCCTGGAGTGATCTCAAATGAGGGTAGTATCGCGTGACAACTATTTCCGATAGCTTCCGCACTACAAAATGGCTTAAGTCTACTAAAAACCTCAACTTCTCAGATAACCCAGTCGACCACACTACTTTCAATAACCAAAGTCGTATAGGCAATGTATCTGCAAAGGGAGTCTCCACTGAGTTTGATGGTCGATCAGGGGCTCTTAACTGGAATTCACTCCCAGTAAGATTACCCGCATTGCCATCACCTATCTTAGGTGTATACCAAATCTTTCCACACGCGGCATCACACACATTCCCATTAGCACAAAAATAAACACAGATATCAATTAGGAAAAGCAGTATATATATTTGTCTTAATCATCCTAGACCTCTAGTCTTATGATCCTATACAGACAATGACTCCCCAGCAGAGCTGTCATTTCTGTGACATGAATTTAAGGTTTCGTCCCTTGGGAAAGCAAGAAAGAATGCCTCCCACTGTGGTCACCAATCTACTGTGGCACTATCTAAGGTTTCTACCTAAGAAATGAGAATGGAACAAGATCATACTCGGACAATTCCCCAGCAGAGTCGCCATTTTTTCTATAGCGCGAGTTTTTTGCGTGGTTGCGAAGCACTATCGCTTTGGGGTACTACATCTCGATTCATTTTTTATCCTATTGAAGCTGATGAAGGAAGGGAAATAGATGTCTCCAATTAACCCTGCTTGCATACTGAGTTTAAACTGATGACTGTTGGTTTACAGATGCTACAAAGATTGTGGGTCATTCTTAGGTTATTTTGTTAAAACAGTGTCTAGTCTATTGGTAGGATGTTAGGACTGATGAGAGAATTTGTCATCTCTAAAGTGGGGTATTTGGTCTGTTTATCACAACTATTGGGTGACTGATTATAAAGGAGAATTACTTTAACTGGGATATGTGAATCCAACAATGCCATAATTTCCTTTATAGGGGATTTTTAACCTAAAGGAGAAGACTTTAACTGAGTTTAGAGCAATGCCATCTTTCCTTAGGAATTTCTCATGCTAAAAGAGGGACAGTGGCGTGGATGTAAATAATCCAGAGGCTTTCCGCTTACAGCAATTAGATGGGGGAAAAAGAGTTGTTGATGTTTGTATACTGTGAGCAAGGCACAGATTGATGCTAAAAGGTTGATTGACTCAACCGGGGTTTCCTTATACAAAGCCTAAGAGGAGGTTATTGTCCCAACAAGAGGGTGCTTCTATGTGTGTCTTGTACGAAGCCCAAGACGGAGGCTAAAGGTTTGACTCAACAAGAGAGTGATTTTTATCTCGTACGAAGCCCGAGATGGAGGCTAAAAGGGGTTTGACTCAACAAGAGAGTCTTTTATACTCAACAAGAGAGTTTTTTTGTATCTCGTACGAAGCCCGAGATGGAGGCTAAAAGGTGTGACTCAACAAGAGAGTCTTTTATACTCAACAAGAGAGTTTTTTTTGTATCTCGTACGAAGCCCGAGATGAAGGCTAAAGGGGTTCTTGACTCAACAAGAGAGTCTTTTATACTCAACAAGAGAGTGTGAAAATGTTAGTTCCGCTGGGGAGAATCATTGTACAAAGCCCAAGAGAAGGCTAATGTGCTGGTGACTGTTTCAGTTTAGTGACAGGTCCAGTATGTTGGATAAAAGAGAAAATCAGTTCTTACGAAGGGACGATTAAAGGTATTGTTGTGCTTTGGTATTGATCAGAGGATCAGGGTTATTTCCTGTTCTTTAAGGAAATGGAAAATCCAAAGGGGTATTGAGACTGTCCAAGTCTACTGGTGTTTTGAGAAATTGATTCTCAGGTAGTGAAATGATCTTTGTATGATACCCAAGAGAAGGCTGGTATGTTAAGGGATGGAGGTCATCCCATTAACTGGTTTGAGACTTGACTCAGAAAGACAGCTCTAGCAAATTGATGACTAGGTTCTGTTCCTATACCTGTAGAGGTCTCTGGGTCCTTGTACTAAGCCCAAGAGAAGGCATGAGAGCTTTTAAGAAGCCGAAGGGTCCTTGTACAACGCCAAAGAGGGGGAGGGGATGCTTTTAAGAAGCCCGTGGATCCCCAAACCCCGAGAAGTTCAAGACATGCCTTTCACCGATCAAGCCAGGAAAGTCCGAGAATTTGGAAGAAACTCAAGAGATGTCATTCACGGAGAAAAGATCATCTCTAGGGAGTAGAGTCTCTTTGACAATTTCTAAGGGTGACAGTCTGAGAAAGGGTTCACTGAGAATGCTGCCTTTCACATCTCCATATTGTTTAACCCCGAGAGGAGGGAAGACTGTGTCTGGTAATCCTATGGGGATCTAGTTTTGTTTGTATTTTAAGAGTGACCAACGGGGCTTTACCTAGTGCTAGACGTAGTTGTCGGGGAAAACTCTAAATATCTATACTAGTATTACACAGTGGATATATGACGAGTATATAAAAGTTTGTGAAAGAAGACTTACAGTGAGCAGCCCCACAATACAGTTATATATATATATATATATATATATATATATATATATATATATATATATATATATATGAAAGCGGATAAAGAAAGTGAGTAAACACTTACTCGGTTGTAGAGCTTCCATGTTGTTTGGTTAGTTGTTCAACAAAGAAAGCTTTGATAACAATATTATATTCAAAATCAAAGGAGAAAGTGCTTTGAAAAGATTGTTGGGGCTTACAGCTCAAGGAGAGGCCCAAGGTTTTATCAGTGATTGCACTGTTGTTTTGAATTTGTACAGGGACTTATACAAGTGACTGAGGCCCAAAAGGTTTTCTGTACAAAGGGATGGGTCTTACACTCTCTCAAGAGATCCAAAGGTGTTTAAAGAAAAATAATGGGGCTTATAACACGAGGGTAGGCCCAGATGATTTGTTTTTGAATTGGCGATCGCGCCGAGATTTTTCTTTTAACACAGATGGACTTATACAATGTCTGAGGCCCAAAAGGTTTAGGTTAAAAGGGGATTGGGTCTTACACTCTATTAGAGGCCCAAATATTTATTTTTGTACAAGTGATGGGGCTTACAGCTCAAGGAGAGGCCAAAAGATTTTTTGTTAAAAAGGCGGCGATCGCGCCGAACTTTTTGACGGTATCGGGACTTATACAATACACTGAGACCCAAATTATTTTGGTTTCTACAAAGGGTTGGGTCTTACACTCTACCAAGAGGCCCAAAGTGTTTGAAAAAGTTTGATGAGGGTTGAATTAATCAAAAACCCTAATTTGTTTCCAAAATGTATTTTAATTGAATAAAAAATTCAATTAAAATGATCAAAAATTGTTAAGCATGTGGAAAGCAAATTGTGATCTTGGATTAATGTTTCAAAAATCAGGTTTTGATCCATAAAATATTTGGAAATCACTAAAATTTGAAAAATCAAGAAGGAGAAAATATTTTAAATGTCAAAAACAATTAAAATATTAATTCTTTACAAAAATATCAAGTATATGAAATAAATAATATTTTTGGGATTTTTTGGGAAAATAAAATATTTTAACATTTTTGTGAATTATTAAAAAAAGAATCAACTCAAAATCATTAAAACTCAGAGAGAAATTAATTTTTGAATCAATTAAATAAAATCACAAAATTCAAATATTCAAATTTTGAAAAAAGGGCGCCAAGGACAATGGCAAGAACACGCGCCACCCTCTGTTTCTGCAGATTTGCATTTTCTATCCAATCTCACTGAATACTTGATGATATCATGCAATCTACATATCAATCTACTCGTTTTCACCTCACGATCATGTCTATGGTCTTTAATTTCATTTATTTTAACCATGGAATAAGAAATCAAAGAGAAACCTCAAGAACCCTAAAATTTGCATGAAGGTTCAGAAATTCCATACACGATTCAAACAGAGCAATTGATTGAGGGAAAACACTCTATGCATGATTATGAACATATGGCCAAATTATTGTGTAGCAAAAAATGCATGGATCATAGAGTTAGAAAACACTCTTGCAGCTGGTGATCGTGTTTTGTGTTAGAGGTGTTACAGCTTGGTTCCAAGGATATGGACAGCTTCCCTATGTGCTATGGAGTGTGTCTGGGTGCTTGGAGTGGATTGAATTGAGCTGGAACTTGATTTCGCACCTCAACTGCAAATCTGTCAAAGGCTTGTGCAGATGGCTGGTGATTTTGAGAATCTGGTGTTCCAGATGTTATGTGAGTGTTTGGATCACGTCTATATGATGTTTATGAGGTGTGTGTGTGATTGGTTTGATTGGAATAGCTCTCAATCTCAAAACTCGATAGTGACTTGCTTTGGAAGGCAAATTTGGAAGTGAGAAGGTGATTTTGAGGAAAGCATCTATTTGATGGCTTTGGTGTACTCAAACTGATCACAAATGAGCTCTATTTATAGTAGAGCAAGTTTGTTTTGCAAGGAATAGTGAATGGCAACTGCTGCATAGGTTTGGCCAATGTTGATCAATGAGAATCCAAGTCTCCTCTAGCCATTGACTAGAGGTTAGGGCACAGGCTGCTGGTTCCCTTGATCTTGGATAAGTCTTAACTGAATTTAGTTGGAAATGGCTCAGTCCATGCCACCTTGGTGCATCCATTAAATGCTCCAATCCAAAATTGGAGTCTTGTCCCTCTTTTAGGCATTTCTAGGTTTGGCATGCTACTTTTGGTTCCAAATACTTGGGAGGCTGATGGATCAGTGTCTGTCCCTCCTTGGCCCCCCCTTGAGGTGTTCAGATGGAAATAGTTGCTTGCCCTTTGCAAAATTTGAGTAAATCGAGCAAAACTCCCAAATCTGCCTTGCCATGACAGTTTGCAGCAAGGCATATTGGCATTGTCATATCTCATGGCTCAAGTGGACTTTGATGAAGTTCTTGGTCATTTTGGAAAGCCCTCATATGATACAAAAACTGTTTGTTCATAATTGGTTTTGATACTTTTTGGATCCAAGTGAAAAATGCCCCTACATTTGGAAAAAAGTAAGGCAGATTCTGACTTAGTGAAAATTTCAGTAAGTGTTGGAAAAAAGTGACATTTTCACTTTTTGTGATTTTGATCATTCCATAACTTAAAATCCATGAGGAATTGGAATGAGTTGTGTTTGAAGCTTTTGTAGAGGGCCATGAGAGCTACAAATCCAGCTGAATGGGGAAAAATGGCCTTGTGGTTTAGGAGTTATGATCCTCCAAAGTTGGTACCCTAGCCACTTTGTTTCATAAGAAAAATTCTAAGTTTTTATGGTTACCCCTTTTACAAGTTATCTCACTTTCTTTGGGTTTTCTTGATGAATGTTGATTCACATCACACATTAACATCATTTTAGGGTTAAAGAACCATAATTGTGAAAAATCTCAAAAAGTCAAAGTTGACTTTTATGCACAATTGACTTTTTGTCAGATGAATTCCAAACTGTGCGATCCTCTATGAAATCAAGTTCTTGACCTAAATCAAACTTGATGGATTGATTTCATAGATGTTATATGGTGTATTGAATCATGTCTTAGGGTTTGGGAACATGTCCTGGTCAAAAGTCAAAGGTACAGTTGACTTTTCTCGCGAAACCCTAATTGTGGTTCAGATGAACTGAAACTTGGTGATCAAGCTTCTTGGATCAATCCATTGTTGCAAATGGATCAATGTAGTGTGTTAGAGACCCTCAAATCCTCTCTTGAGGTGTTGGCTCATGATTTGTCCCAAAAGTCAACTTAGGGGTGAATTAGATCAAGAAACCCTAATTCCTGATTTTTAGTGAATGCATCCCCTGAGGTTAAATTGACTTGATGATTGGGTTCATTGGGTTCCATGGAGTATTTTAGGTTATGCTTTGAAGCATTGGCTCATGCCCAAAGTAAAATTCCCATCTGGAGGCCCTGGTCGACCAAAACCCTAATTTGGTGACACTGGCGATCCTGAGGTTTGATCCACTCAGAATGCTGCAGCCTTGTGCTTAATCCCTAAGGTGGGAGTCCTCCTGATCCATTGGGGATGTTTGAGAGGTTTAGACAAGTTGAAGATCATGTCATTCCTTGATTGATCCTTTGTCTAAGAATTCTGAGAGGGCTTGAAACCCTAAATTTGATTGTAGTGGATGTTCACCCATCTTTGGGGAGACTAATGAGGTATGATGGTTCATCCATATTGTGATGATGATTTGCCCAATGATGGGAAATCTTAGTGGTCAAAATTTGGGGTATGACAATATTCTATATTGTTGTCTGAACTATTTTATCAGGGTCATCTAATTGATGCCCTTAAAACTTTTCCTGACAATGGGGAACTTGAGGAGATACATGGAAACATTTTGTCTACTTCTATTCTTGCAAACATTAAGCTTCTAAAGAAAAGTAATATGGTAGCATCAAAGGTGCCTCTCTCAGTTAGATGTATTAATCTTGATTATCTTGAGGATTATCCTGTCATCACCAAGGTGGAAAATCCTGAAGTAATCAAATTATATATTGAACATACATTCAAAGATGGAGTGGTTATAAGATTCAAAAACTTACCCAATAATCCTACTGATGTGTTCAATCCTTCTAAGAAGAGGAAGCAGTTTTCTTAAATGGCTCAGAAGGATATTCAAAATCCCTCTTAAAGAAATATTTACATCAGGAGAAGATTAAAAAAAGATATTAAATAAGCCATTGCATCCACTGAGTTGATGCCCTCCAAAACAAGAAGTGGAAGAATGCCCAAGAAGGTTGTTTCGGCATCAGTCTCATCAGAAGCTCCTTTAAGGAAGAAGAGATTAAGGAAGTTGTGTGAATTTGAAGAGGATGATGAAGATGGGAATGTTGGTGTATCCTTGGTCAAAAGAAAGAAAGTTGCAGATGTTGTTTCTCAGAAGAGTGTGGTAGAACCTATCTTCAGAAGTGCTCAACTATTAGCACCTGTTATGTTGGATCAATCAGAGAAGCATCCAAAAACCTCTGATGCTTTGATTAAAGAGGTTGTTGGTGGTGGTGATCTAAAATCTGTTGAGGTTCAGGCTGTTGAAGATATCCTCAGGTTAAAGTCTGTTGAGACATAAGCTTATGGTATTCCTGAAGAAGTCGTTCCACAAACTGTTCTTTAAGAAAATCCTGATACTTCAGAAGCTCTGAATACTGGTATGACATGTATTAATCTAAACTTTGTCTCTGAAGATGGTTTTGATTACTCTACCTTAAACCACAAATAACTAACTCCCTCACCAAATCCATCACCCAATCATTCCCCAAAACATCTTTCATCACCTACTATTGAACCCACTATTGTTCAGAATCGGTTAACTCTTGTTTCTGCTTCTGAAACAACCATCACCTCTTAACACCATGTTTGAACCTTCCATATATGTCTTTAGTGGGAAAGCTTCTTCTTATAGTTCTATCAGAATATGATGAAGCTGTTTTCGAAGCTCACCTTGACCTCAAGTCCTTTACTCCTAAACTTGTCTCTATTAAACCCATCCAAGCCATTCCAATTCAAAACTTCTCTCCTCAAGACTTACAATCTAACCAAACATGTTTTTCTTCTGAAGTTGTACACATAACCATTATCCAACTAGAAATTACTTCCCCACCAAAACATGTAACCATTAACCAAACATGTTCTCCTATACCATCACCCCACAAAGGACCTAGCCCTATTCAGACTCAACTTTAAGTTTAAGATACATCCGAACTCCATATTGAAACTGAACAAATTGTTCATTATCTCTCTCTAGTTCAATTCATATCTGAACCTAGAATTGAACATGAACATATCTCTTTTGAATTCCTTCACCCTGAAACCTCCTTAAACCTATTTGTCCCTGAAAACCAATCCTCCGGCCCTTCACATACCAACATTTTATCCCTTCCACATATTATCCCAACCTAATCAATCAAAACTATCTTTTTGGATAAATTGCAGAGTCTGGTCGATGAGAAAACATATGCCTCTGACCCAGTAGCCTATACTGCTAAGTGGGATTCTCTCCAGACCTATATTATATAAGTCATTCAGAGTCTGAAGGATGTCACTCCATAATATATCGCTTCTTCCAGTTCAAGACAATATCTTTTGGAATAAAAACTAGCCTCTGTTGCTACTACTCAACAAGCCATGGTTATCAAGAAAAAAGAAATGGATGAAAGGATGAAGTCAATAGATGCTAGAAAAGACATTATGGGTGCTGATCATAGAGTTATGTTGGATCTTATGAAGAAACCATCGGCTTCGGATTTTCTTTCTTATGGAAATCTTTCTCTTCTTTCATCTGTTATGCTTGATATTTATTTTGTTTTTTTAGTACTTGCTTGCTTATGTTTTTTTACTCTAAGCTATATTCTTGGGAATCTTTATTTTATCTAGTAAAATTAAAAATAA